>CM067376.1:49067144-51467144 GCA_034510155.1 Eucriotettix oculatus | reverse complement strand
TAATCCCCGTGTGGAACATTTGCGAGAGTTCACGTGGTCAAAATACATATACTGCCGCTCTGAAAACACCTAACCGCATACAAGTTCCGCAAATTTTGTGGGCCCTAAGGAAATAACGGTAAGAGATAGGAGATTATAATTTGCCCCTGTGAAAGCTCTTCGTTTTTATATTTATATATCTGGGTAAATTTGAATGGAGAAATAAACAATAAGGAATAGAGAATATTTGAAACTTTAAAAGTGGATAGTATAAACACTAATACTACAGCACGATAAACCAAATATATACCTATTGAAGCCCATGTAACAATTCTATTGCATATTATTAATATAATCAACTTTGATATTTTTTAAAATTTTATTAATAAATTCAGAATTAATATTTAAATTTGGATGTGCTGATCAGAGTTTTTTTAAAAGCAAGGTATACAGTATCAAAAATTTTCTTACTAAGGAAGTGTCCCCTTGTCCCACAAAAACGCTATTGTTTATAATATAATAAATAATGCACTCAAATCATCTCACCAAATATCAGATATCAGAAAAATAATCGTAACGAAATTGTTAAATCTTACCAGTTATATTGTAAAAACAAAAATTATTAAATTTAGATTTATTAAAATTAAGTATAAAATAAATAATTGACATTGTTAATAAAACCTAATAAATTAATTTTATAATAATATCCTTTTAAAAAAAGACAGCAGAACCGTTTTTAGTTGTTTGATGATTATGGTAGTCTTGTTAATTTTAAATCACCCAATGGAAACTTTACAAAAAATTAAAGTGGGAATTTAAAAAAATAAATTGTTGAATACAAAATTGTTTAGTTTTAAAGACTTGTTTAATCAATCAACGAAAAGTTCTTTCGTAACTTGTATTAATGAACATAAAAAACAATTTGAAATTCAACTTTCAAAATTATTCAGTCGTTTCAAAAAAATATAATTGATTCGAAACGTGTTTGAGATTTAGTTGAAAAATATTAATATTTTTCAGGATCTATGATCTTTTTACATGTTAGAATTAAGAATTCGGTGAGTAATGTGAATAGTGATATCAATAACGTATCATTATAATAATATGTACCAATAAATGGTAAGGATTGACTTTTTGTTGTCTTTGTTTTGAGTAACAGGCTACATGAGGGCGATACTGAAACAAACAACTCCCCTTTAATAGAATAGGAAGATAATTGAAAAGAGTGGAAGGTAAGGCAAGGTAGCTAAGGGTTGACTAGGACCTCTGTGCTTCATTTTAAGGATCCTACCCTGTGTTTCACCGAAAAGAGATGCCTGAAAACCTGCATCAGGTAGATCGGGCTTTGGGGCACTGTTCTCACGCCGTTCTGAATGACGGAAGAGGAGTTTTCTGTGGAATCGCAGCATTCCCTTCTCCGAGTCTCCACCAGTTTTAGGTGTATTGTATTCCTCTATCCAGAGAAGGTTTCTATCGATATTTTAAAGACTAAGCTCCTTCCTTCCTGAATGAGGCCAAAAAAGGTTCTACCGTAAACACATACACAAAATGCAAATAAAATGATAACGAAATAATTAAAGTGCTGTTTAGCGTGAAATAATGCTAACTTTTAACTTTTGATTTCTATAATTATATTTTAATTAGTTAATAATAACGTAAAATGTTTTATTGGATTCAGACTCGGGTGCTCAGGGCGGAATTTTTATGTAACTAAGCCACTAGGTCCGAACCGCACACACCCAATTTTATTTTTTGCAGATGTGTACATGAAAGCTATACATACATTTTGAGTTCCCCTTTCAGGCTAAAGATGCTAAGACCTTTCAACTGAATAAATTATGCCTTGACGTAGCCTGCAAAACGTGATGCGCGAGCGTGTGAGCAACAGCGACGACGACGTTCTCGAAAACAATTAATAAGTATTATAACTTAAATAAAGTTTTATCATTAAGCCCTTATTCTCGTTTGTCCGGCTACATCATGGTAAACACATTATTTAAAGCTAATCCGACCTTAGAGAAAACGTCTGTCAATCATGATATACTATTTAAATTTATTTAAGTACTGATATTTTTAATTAGTTAACAAATATACAAAATGTTTTATAAGTCGTAGGTACGTTACATAATGGCCAGGGCAGCACTCGCCCAACTTTATTTTCTGAGAAAGATAAAACGGATAAAGCTCAGGTTAAACGCGAACCAGTGAAAAAGTAATCAGCACAACAGTGATAACTGCTGTCTATGTAATCTCGACAAAATGACAGCTTTCTCTAATAAAATCTTCGGCGAGTGAGGAAAATGGTCGGAATCGCGAGGAATAAATTAAATTTTTGGAACGCAGACTTGAATTTCCTTACATCTATTAGTATTATATAAACATTGATTCGTAAAACGCGGTTACAATAATGATGTAATTTGGTGCATTATAGCTTGAAATGTTTTAAATGTAAACGTCTTGGTGACTCAAATAAGAAACGTTTCAGAAAGACGCTGATTTAATACGTATATAATTAATTTTCAAGTTTTGACTTCTAATGTTTGCATTGAATTAAGTTGATGTAATATCCGATACATAAGAATTTATTGCTCAAATTAGATTTCTGTAACCGTACAAATATTCATTGAATTTTGAGCTGGTGTGTCCTTTGGTCCTTTCACAGTCTGTTCGGCGTCATCCACGCCATTCTTTGCAGTTGGGTGGTGATTACTCTGCTATATTTGCTCATTTTTATTTGTTTTACATTATGAAATGTTCAACAGAAAAAAATAAATTTATCTTCCATTGATCCTCATGATAAGCAAAGCTTTCAGGATGTAGAAAGAGTAATAAAATTTATAACGGTTTGTACCCATACATAATTAATTAAAAACTTATTTTATTTAAGAATAATTGATAATATAAATGACATTATAATTACCGAATAACTGAAATTAAATAGTAGATTATAAAATTTAAATTATTTTAAAATAAAATATTTAATTAACACCCCTACCAGTTCATGCTGATTATTTACACCAAATTATCAATATTTCAAGTTTATTTAGAAATACAACTATTTTTAAAGTCATTTAGTACACTTTACTTTGGAGAAGGGATATACGAGTTTATCTTGGAGGCTCTAGACGTTGAGAGGGCGATGACGTAGGGATTGAGAGTTTTTCAAGACGTGGAGAGGGCGAGATGGAAGGGAGAAAAGTTGATCAGGACGTGGAAGGGCGAAGAAAGCTGGAGAGCACAAAGGGAGTTGAAAGTGAGGAGTGAATTGTTGTTCTTTAGTGAGAAGGTTTTGAGAACAAGGAAGGCCAGAGGGAAGAAGGAAGAAAAACTGGGTTTTCATCAATCACCGGCAGTACTAGGTTCATCTCACTTTCCGCTAGCTGAGGGAAAATCTACAATTCAACCTGAAGGAAGAAGGAAGTTCTGGTCACGTAGAAGTCTGCATCAAGACAAGAATGAAGATAAAACAGGTTTATTAAGTTGCCGAAATCTTTGCTTCAGGTGGTTACCCAATAAGTATTACCCTGATATTTAAAAATCGTCCCCTTTAATTCATTAATTTGTTTGTAATAGCACGCAGGGCCCCTTTTAAGTAATCGTTTTTTATAAATAAAATTATTATTTTATATCCTAAAACGCAAGTAATTTCAGTAAATTAATTAAATAACGACCCCTAAATCATTTGGCGTTAAGGGCTAATATAAAAAAATTCTCCGGCTTAACCGGGCAACAAGTTAGTTCATAACAATTGATATTTTTTGATAAAATATTTTATGAATTTTAGTGTTTATTATAATGGGCGTTTAATTTATCTTATTATTAAAAATCAAAGTGAAATATTATTTTATCATAAAGTATATATATATATATATACTATAGCACTATTTTACAAGTTCGTATTTTTAATGCGTGTCCATTGTGCTGGATATTGTCTGCGGTATTTGCCGTTGGCTCTTACAAATAAACATTGTTGGTGTGATGCACCGAATTTTGGGAGCATTGGTGGCGGAACACGAGGCGAGTTGGAGGTATGCTATTGGGAACATACGAGAAGTTACAAATTAGCTCGACAAAGTTGTCATCATTGTACAGGACATTATTGTGTTTAACAACTTGTTTAAAAAATTAAATATGACAAACAAATCCTGTCGTAGAGCTGTAAAGGTGATATATAGTTGATAACGATTATTTAACGTAGTTATTGGTGACGCCCAGGAATCGTAGCGTGACTCATGCTAATAAACGTGATAATTAAAGAAAGAATTTCTTTACAAAAATTATCTGAAACACAAAAGTCATATAAGCTTTTTATATTTTCACTCGAATATAAAAACAGCCTACTAAGCTACGTCGGTGAATGGAAATTCATTATTCCATGCCAGCTTTTGTCTTATCTCTAATATTTGAGTGTACTCTTTCAAATTTCATGCTGTCTCAGATTCCTTGGAAATCAGAAAACGTAAAACCTTACGTTTTGAATATTACGTCTTAGTTTATTTGTAAAATACTTCGTAGATGAGATCCTTAGTCAGACCGCCACCTTCTTTTACTTGATCATCAGTCACTACGCTAATACGACAAGTGTTTAAGTGAGAACGTGCCTGGACTGGAGAACAATGGATTCCGTATTTAGTTTTCCAATTCTTATAATTTATTTTCTTTTCTGCTTAATTGCCCTTTTGGTTAACTCAAACATTTATTTGCTCTTTTCTTCCAATTAAAACTTGAAATAAAACTGCAGTAAGAAAAATCAGCACTCGTAGAATGTTTTGTAAAAATTGAATCACATAAAATCAAATAAAATAATGATTTATTTAGTATTAATTTAAGAACACCGACAAAGGTTTCGACTTTTTGGAATGGTTTGTTATACACCATGGACCGTACTAAACCTATTGAATAATTATTCCAAAAATAGTGTTTCATTGTAAAATTACTTCTTTTATAAAAAAAAATCATTAAAACCTATTTTTTCATTATTTATAAATCATCTTTCAGTTTTATGTACGCCATATTTGGTCTGCCATTTTGTTTTTCAAAATAAGCAACAAATTCAAAATAGTCGAAATAAAAACCTATTACACCTAATTTTTTATTATTTATGTCCACGTTTTTTAAAATATATATATATATACAATTTTAAATCAGCAGTTTAAAAAAAGTAACTGCACTGAGTTTGAATAGTTTCGATTAATTTGTTTAATACTGTCACAAATTATTTTAGTTTTTTACCACTATGCGTCGTAAAGATGTATTATAAATTCCATCAATTCTCAGGGAATAAATATTTGAAGCAGTTTCTAGATAAAATAAAGGAAATTAAATAATATTTGGTTATATCTATCTTAAATCAACTGAATCTGCCAATAAATAAATTACCCAATATGCCTTAAGAAATTAAATAAAATAAAAAAATACCATAACGTTTCTTTCATTTTCCTGGAAGTACTTCATGTGCACAAATCTAACAAACTTGGTATGTATGAATTCTGAAAATATCTAAGGAATATGAAAAAATTATAATACAATAGGTTATTATAAAATCAACAAATTACTGACAATTTAGTTTTTGTAATTTCAATATAGAATTAAATTTGTAAAAACGAGTGATTGTCATATCCAATGTGTTCGAAATAAATGTTGTAGACACTTTTAATAGTTAATATAAGCTGCAAATCAATTTTATGATACATTTAATTACGAAACAATTATAATAATAAAGTAACATTAATTTTAAATTAATTACTCGTTGTGTGCCCGGAGTTTCCAGGTTCCACATTTATATTAGCTTGGTAAAGTATTTAATTCGGCCATAATGGCGCTGTAAATAGGCGATTAAACCTGTATCGAAGCGTCATAGTTATGAACCTTTACTTCTTCATGCCCCGTACATTATCTAAGCAGACGGAATGTTAATATGATCACTATAGGCGCGATGACTGACAAACAGTAACTTAATCGGTCCAAGAAATAAACTTGTAACTTAAAAATAGAGAGTCCATTATATTCTATCTTGAGGGAGTGAAAAATACTCCGGGTATTGGAAGAAATAAAAATAGCTACCGGTACAAAATGGTAAAAACTAGCTGAAGTAGTGAAAGATACTCTTGATTGACTTCCAGCCCTGTAGATTCATAAGGTGTTTCAGTCAATGAATACTTGTTCCCGGATCATTAAAAAAATGAATACAAAGTTGGATTGAAATTGTTACAATTGTAAACAGAACTTAGTTGTATCCCCATTAATATGACTTTAATTCCATATGTAATGTCATAATTAATCTCAGGGTTTTCCAAAATTCAAAAATCTCGGTAGTTTTCGCGAACAATATTTATTTGAAGGAAATATCCATCTTTTATGTATGTTTTAATATTTCCTTCTCCCCTAACCCTGCCCCAAAGTGTAATATCCGTGTCTTACCCCACAGTGTTTGTTTCTGTGTCGGAAGGAGCATACACACAAATTTCGTCAAAATTGCTCCGGCCGTTTAAGATTGTTCGCGAACTTTGTTTTTTTCCCTTCCACCCCACCTTTAGAGGCTGAACTGCAAGTTAACGGACACGTTGGATGGCAGATTTAAACTCAGCGACTCCTATAACACCGGTTTCGACACCAATGTGAATTGTTTTCTTGTTATTACGACACCAATAGGGTTAGAAGATATACACAATACAATCCCTGTAAATGCGTTCCAAGTAGTTGACTCCTAAATATAGTTATTCTACGCAGATACAATGAGTTTTAGCATATTTTTAAATTGAAATTTTCAATCTCTCCACCCCCGCTATTTTGGAATGTTCTACCTCAACAGTGTTCGTTTCCGGATCACGTTTGCCAGTTTTTGTTGCAATTTTTCCATGCGTCTATATTTGTTTAAATAATTTCAAACATATATCCTTTCTCAAAATAAAAACGTTACGCTTTGCCGACGATATTGTAGTACTAGGGCAAAAAGAAGAAGACTTGGAAACCATAATAAATGGCATGAACGGAGTCCTGGAGAAATAACTCAATACGAGGATTAATAGAGGGAAAACCAAGGTAATGGAGTGTAGTATAGGAAACAGTGGAATAACAAAGGGTGTTAGATTGAGAAGGGATATTTTGACGGAAGTTAAGGAATTTTGCTACTTGGGAAGCGTAATAACTAGGGATGGTAGAAGTATAGTAGACATAAAGAGTAGGATAGCACAGGCAAGGAAGGCTTTCGCGAAAAAGAGGAATTTACTTACGGGTAATATAAGTGTGAATATTAGGAAATCAATGCTAAAAATGTTCGTATGGAACATGGCATTATATGGGTGCGAAAATAGGAGTTGGCGAAGGGAAGCCTTTAAATGTGGTGCTATAGACGTATTCTGAAAATCAGATGGGTGGATATAATCACAAACGAGAAAGTTCTAAACAGAATAGGGGAAAAGCAAACAATATGGAAGACGTTGACCAAGAGAAGGGATAGATTAATAGGCCACGTTTTATGGAACGAGGGTCTTGTAAAATAAGCATTGGAGGGAAGTGTATTAACAGAAAAGGGATTAAAAGGATGGAATACGCTAAGCAGATTAGGATGAATGTGAGTTTGGGCTAGTTATAGTCTTAGGACTGAAAATCACAACATCATCCTTTCTTATTATATAGATGAATTGTACAAGTATTTGATCTTCATCATTCAAATCATGAACGTTGAATAATATTTTGTTTATTCGTCTAAAAATGAACATTTCACCAATCGAAACTGGTTATTTAACTAAATGAGTTTGGAGACGACTGAATATTTTTGAATTATTTATAGAAATCATCTATATTAAATTTGTAGTAATGCGAAAAAAATGAACGTAACGTTATGCTTTATTCTTTTTTTATTTGAATTTACTTTTTAACACGGTTGGAGGTTTATTTATTTAGATGAATTAATAGCGTATATTTTATTATATTGAGGCGGTTTTAATTAATTAAAATCTAATTGAACTTTCATGAATTTTTCATAAATTATTTATAACTGTAAATAGGAATTTTTCTATCATAATAGATCAACAAGGAGTTCAGCTGATCTACACACTTCCATCTTAAATTTTTCATAGTTTTGCTTTTATAGAGAGGCACTTATATACTGTACAATGATTTTCATTAAAATTGCGGCAATAGTAAAATAATCGATTATTATAAAGGAAGTATGTTAAGCCTGGAATTGACCAAGCCACATACATCTCTCCGCTAGTAGAGGTGGAGTTAAATTAGATGATAAGTCGTTGGTCCGTACCCTGCAATGTCCGCCTCCTTGGCAACGCGGCAGAAGACGCCTTTGTTGAGAGAGCATTTGCCCGTGACTGGGTCCGGAGACGCCAGCTTGATGTACGGAGGTTCCTCCAAGAAAGTAATCTTCAGGTGGAACTTCTCCGGCACGCCTTGGGGAGGCGTGTGGCTGTTGCCAGGCCACACGATGTCTTTGATGTCCAGGCCTTCCTTCTGCCACGATTTCCATACCCCAATCTATAATCAAAAGGAAGCTCTAAAAGAAATATTTGGAAAGTATTCGTTTCATGCAGGATCTAAAATTACGATCTTCAATAACCAACTTGAAAAGCAGGAGGTATAAGGGACTTAAAGGCATTTAATAACACAAGGATGTTATGTTCTTTCATTCAAAAATAAATTATTCAACCATGCACCTGACAAAAAAATTGCTTGTAGTAAGTGAAAAATTTGTTAAAACTACTTCACTTCAAACATCTGTCTTTGTCAGGATACTTCATGAAATCAGTGTTCTCAAATAAATATTGTCTCTCGAATTTTCTTTGGGTTCTTCAAAATATTCTAATGCTGAATTACTGTACACACAAGCTTTATTCTGACAAACACTGCCTAAGCTAACAAAAGAGTTTTTATTATTATTATTATTTTACAAACTTTTATCGTACAGATTATCAGTTAGGACGATAACGTTACAGTATATACAACATTAAAAAGGTATATAATTAACATGATAACGTGAAGATAGGTTAATTCATTTAATTAACCTACTTTAGGAGAATTGGTTATGTTTATTTATTTTTACGAGTACCTGAGGGGCATACGACTTAGGTGGGTGAGGATTGACAGGTAGAGAACTGATTTATGGAGGATTAATGAGGATGTGGTCTGCGGACATGATGGTAGAGTGGGTTAGGGTGTGCCTGAATGATCAGTGGGAAGGATGAGGTCAACCGGAAGTTTTCTTTTGAGACGACGGGAGCGTGGAGGTGGAGGAGGACTGTTGTGAAATTGCTGGATCGTGGGGTTTGGGTGGTTGAGTGCGCTTTTGATTATGCTTGTTATGGATTTGGAGATTACTGAGTTTACATTGGGAATTTTCATGTTTTTATGGATGACGGAATTTCTTAGGTACCAGGGAGAGTTTGTGATGGTGCGTAGTATTGTGTTTTGTTTGGTTTGAATTTTGGTTGAATGGGTTTTGGCTGTTGTTCCCCATATGGAGGAGGCATAGGACCAGGTGGGTTGTATAATGGAGAGGTATATGAGGCGTTTTGTGCTAGTGGAGACAGGGGATTTTCTGTTTAGGAGGGGATATAGAGTTCTGAATTTTTGGTTTATTTTGGAGAGGAGAAAATTAATGTGAGGTTTCCAGGATAGTTTTGAGTCAAACATGATTCCAAGGTAGGTGGTTTTCGTTTTTTTAGGGATTAATGAATTGTTTAGATTGAGATGAATTTGGGGAGGAGGGTTTTTTGTTAGAGTGAATGGGATGGTTATTGATTTGGTGGGGTTGATACTGATTCGCCATTGTTTGGACCATTGCTCTAGGTTATTGAGCGCTGATTGGAGTGGTTGGAAATCGGAGGTGAGGGAGGAGGTTTCATAGAAGATGGCTAACAAAAGAGTAAAAACTGTTTTTGGGTCTTTTGCCTCGAGTAAGCTTATTATAATTTTTACATCCTTATGGGCTGGGCAAAGTAGTTGTGTCCATGAAAATACAGTAACAAACAATCAATCATTTAAAACGAGCTTTTTACGTAACTGAAGTCTGTTGCCGCTGGTTGGAATTGAGATGTAGTGGGATGATGACAACTCGCAACACAGTGTCAAAAAAGTGATAGTAATATCCTAACTGAAACTTATCATGAATACGAGGTGTGATCAAAAGGAAACCGAACTTCTGTAGTGGCAGGTCAGCCGGCAGATGGAGTGATCTGCCGATAGAGCAAACATAGAGCGGTAGGTTTAGACAGCAAATTCCCATTTGTCGCGTTTCGTTCTTACCGTTCGTTTCTTTGCCGCTGAAGCGAGCACACGCTGTTCGTCGAATTAGTGTAAAAGTAACACTAGAAGAGCTTTAAGATCGACGTGTGTATGTGGATTGGATTGCTACAAACTTAGTAAAGCGTATTTAGAGACATTTCAATTGCTCAGAAAATCATGCCTGGAAGTTGTTACAGTTAATGTCCATAAAAGGCATACATGAATCGCTCAAACATCTAGTTGAAGGTGGTTGTATTTTTCGAAAGTAAACATCTATAGCGATGTGTCACTCAATCAGATACTAAACAAGTAAGTCTGGCATGTAACTATAGCGCGTTTGAGATATTCTGTGCACAGGAAGAGGGAAAACCAGACTTGAATGTTACATTGTGACAATGCGCCGCCTTTCGCGTGGCTTCTTGTCTGCAATATCTAGCAAAACATCACAGTCCCTTTGTGCATCGATCACAGTATTTTTTCAGACCACAGCACATGCATTTACTGTTTCCCAAACTTAAAACGACGTTGAAATAACTTAGATTCCAAACCACAGGGGAGATTCGAAATAATGCAACAAGTGACACGCGCCACATCCCAGGAGGCTTTCCAAAAATGGCAACGTGGGAAACGAGGTATTGCCAGAAGAGGAAATTTCTTTGAAGTGGACATTGCTAATAATGTTGCACAGCGAATCATAACGATGTTAGAGAAAAACCTCGGTGTCTTTTGGAGCACACCTCGTATCTAATTATTATAAAATACCGAAATAAAAATTAATTGCAAAATGATCAATAAAATAACTAAATTGAAAGTATTAAACAAATTAGTACTACACTCCATAAAAATTATTCCCGCTGACCTTTTCTTAAATTTAAGCAAATTTAATTATTCATTGAGCTTTTGACAAGAAGATGCAAAAATTAATTAATTTTAGGAAGAATAATTTTCTCACAACACAAACCTTCGATATTAGTACAGTATTTCTAAATAACAATGCTAAATGATTCCCAACTGTATCGAAATAAAGATGATGTTTTCAAAATGAAAAAGCGGCAGCATAAAAGAGATTCGGAAAGTCCCGTCCATAACTCGTCGATATAAAATTAAATAAAATCATTTCATTTAAGATCATGAGATAATTTTTCATCTACGTTCAGAAGAAAGGCAGCCAGGTTGTGTTCTACGACCTGTGTTCAGATTACAAGGTAAAACAGACATAGATAAGTTAAGAAACAACATGGCATTTGTGGTAAAAGCTTTTGATAACGTGAACGTACGACCACAATTTCCTTTTGAGTAAATAGCTCATTGATGAATTTCATCCAGTGATGAGCAAATGAAGCCTTGTTTCGGTTTTCAAAAATATTAAGAACAACTAAAGCTTTTCTCTTTTGCGGAAAGTATAGGAAACTTGAAAATTGCAGTGATCTATATATCTACACAGTTGACCCGAGTATTTTAAACTCAACAAAATCTGCCTATCACTATACAGCCTCAGTAAAAAAAATATTGGCATCCAGCACTGTAATGAAGGAGTGGCAATGTATTAGGATAAATTGTTTTAAATTTATTTAATTAATTTTATAATTTCGCCTACCATTTAAATAGTTATCAGCTGTACCTTTCAGATTTATTTTTCAATTTCCACTATGTTGTATGCGTATGTAATAAAATTAACGTTAATATTGTGTCTGTTTTTTATTCAGACATGTTATGAATGTGACGGTTTAATCCGTCAGGTATCTTCAACCATTCCCCTTATCAAAAATATATGAATTTAGCCAAGCGCGATCTAGGCAAC
The DNA here is from genome assembly GCA_034510155.1 of Eucriotettix oculatus. NCBI lineage: Eukaryota > Metazoa > Arthropoda > Insecta > Orthoptera > Tetrigidae > Eucriotettix > Eucriotettix oculatus. The sequence goes on along the minus strand of CM067376.1, from coordinate 51,455,128 downwards.
GGAGGGTTATAAAGGTTGACATTTCAGACTCGCTTTGCCAGTCCCATATTCAGAAACGGGGTAGTTTTTCAAACTTCTTGATCCTGTGTATTGTACGTCAAAAACAAAGTAAGCACTGTTCCGTAGGATACTGCAGATAAAACTTGATTAAAAATGTTCGTCGTCAAAGGAAAGAGAAAAAATAAGGATATAAACGCTTTCCGCAACAAGCCTTCTGAAAAAGTATTCGCCCTTCATTCCGCAACAAATAATCCACGGTGAAGAGGTCATCTGGAACTAGGGACTCGGGTCCTTTTAACGAGGACTTAACTTTCCCTCGTCACTATAAAGTGCTTTGATATAGTGAATTGGCGATGGATGAAAAAATTATTCATTTGTCCGTAATTAACATTGAACTGTTATTTATAGTTATCAGCTCGAACTACGCATTTTTTACAATCCTTAGTTTTCTCATTCTTAAATCCCTGAGTTTCCATCTAACTTAGATTTTCTCTCTGCTACGTTGGTTTCCTACTCTTGATCGCTTCCCACCCTAACTTTGCATGATATTCGGATAGTAATTCTCGTAAACCATCTTAAATTTCTCTAAGTGCTCTTGTTTGGGTCTTGTCTTTCAATCGGGTTAATGTTACGCTCCTAAGACCGTAATAGATAATTAAAGGCTAACTTCAGCAAGCAACGCGGCGTCCTATACGACAGGATCAGCGTTTACACTGATTATCTATTGTTGGAGGTAGAAACGTAAAATTGCGTAAATGTTTCAGTCTAATATCAATCAAAATCATTGCAATCTCTGGTAGGTTAACAGTAAAAAGGATAAATAATATATATGAAGTATAAACCGTTTTTAAAGAGAAACAACCGCAATCCTCTTTAAAAAACTTTTCAACATAAATCAAATCAGCGATGCAAAACTGACAAATAACAATACATTGACTTTTTTATATTCATATATCCAGAGGACTGCAAGTTTAACTTTCATAGACAAAAAATGTTCTTAAGAAATGAATTAAGAAATAACTGGACTACGTTCATGACATTTGTATATTTAGAAAATGCCGTTTATAATGTGATCTAGGACACACCATTAAGGATTTTGCATAGTACATGAATAAAATATCGAGAAAGAAGTGTTTTCCATAACCTCTACAGAAGGCAGTCAGCAGTAATTAGAATTGAAGAAGAAGAAAAGAAAGCAGGAATCAAGAAAGGAATAAGACAAGGATGCTATCTTTCGACCAGGCCGTTTAACTTATCTACATTAAACAAGTGATGAAGGAAGTTAAAACTAAATATAGGAAAAGAATAAAACTGCAACGAGAAGAAATAAAAAACCTACGCTTTTCCTATGATATTGTAGTATAGGGGAGTCAGAAAAAGACCTGGAAACCATAATAAACGTGATCTGGAGAAAGAGTAAAACATGAGGATTAATAGAGCGAAAATCAAGGTAATAGAGTGTAGTATGGAAAACGGTTCAGTAATTCTGCTACTTGGGAAGCGTAATAACTAGGGATGGTAGAAGTATAGTAGACATAAAAAGTATGATATCACAGGTAAAGAAGACTTTCGCAAAGAGTAGGAATTTACTTACGGGTAATATGAGTGTGAACATTAGGAAACATTAAGAAAATTTCATATGGAGTGTGGACGGTAGGAGTTGAAGAAAGGAAAATCATAGAAACCTTTGAAATATGGTGCTATAGGAAAATGCTAAAATTCAGATGGGCGGATAGAATCACTAACAACAAAGTTGTAAATAGAATAGGGGAAGAACAAGAACGTTGATCAAGAGAAGGGATATATTAGTAGGCTTCGTTTTGAAAAACCTGAGGATCTTGTAAAATTAGCATTAGTGGGAAGTATGTGGGGCAAAAACTGAAGAGGGAGGCCAAGACTGGAATACGCCAAGTAGATCAGGTAGGATGTGTGATGTGGTAGTTATAATCGTAAATAAAGCAACATAAAATATTCATATACATTTAACAGAGTAGCATGTGTTGCACTCATTTGAATTTATATGAAAATATGATTTCATTATACTGTAATTCATTTTTAAATAATTATATTTCCTTAGTAAATTTTTTAATTTAGTTTGACGACCTCAAAAATATTTTTATAGACTTAGCATGTATTCATTAATGTAAATCACACGATGAAATTGATCAGTAGGGACGATAGGTTGGTTGTCTTTAACTATTTTTTAATATATTTAGTTTATTATAATTAAATTCAAATAAATATCAAATACCGAGTATTGTAAAAATGGAATTTCCTTTCCACGATTTTAGCAGCTCTTGATTTTATTAACTTTGTATTATTTCAACCCCATTAAGTGACATTTCTGGAAACAGGAATACATTTAATATCGCTGTCTCAGTAATTTTTTGGGGGGTTAACAGGCTACATGAATCTGTACTATTCCCAGTTATACCACAGTAATGTAATCTTTACCAGCAAGACTAAGTTGTTTAAATCTTTCAATTTATTTTTAAGCACGAATTCGCGTATAATTTTAAGAAAAACATCCCGCGTAGATCCCTTTTCCTTAATTACAGATTCCCACGCGTCTACTCATCACAAATAGTAAATAGTACATGCCGTACACAACTGTTATTTGAATGCGTTCGTTGCTGTTTGCTCTTTCCGTGACCTCGGGGTGCATTTCATGTTATCAGTTCTATGGGTAACTATCTGCAACTGGTTGCTTTTATTATTTATGTTATCCGTCTTACAATAATAACCAAAATGATTCCTCCGCTATTATCATCAAAAATCATTGAAGTTTGCTTACTTTTTTATTTTTTGTTTGATTACTTTTATATATCTTAACGTTTGAAACAAAACCCCTTTTAAAAATTATGAAATGTAGAGATAATGTTCACCATGGTAATTCCGACAGGATCTACTGACGTAACACATAATATTTCATAAGGAATAAATATATGAGAAAATTCGGGAAAATAAAATTATTTGAGGAAACTATGACGAGGAAAAGTAAATGGCACAATGGTACTAGGTAAAAGTTACATTACTTTTATACATGACTATTTACACAAGACACTCATACGTGAGAGGGCTGTTGAATAAGTCTGGTAAAAATGTAACAAAATAATTGATTTTAGAAAATTTACTTTATTTCAAATTTCCAAGTTCGGGAAAAAGAAGAAGTCACTTGTTGAATAGGGTGGATGAGAATTAATTCGAATCCCAGCTCTTACACATTCTCCATTGAGACTGCTGCTTTGTGCGTTGGCGCGTTGTCCTAGTGAAACAGCACTTTCTTGGTTTATTCTCAATCAGCACCCGTTTCAAACGATCCAACACAGAAAAGTAGACCCCAGTTATGGCTGTGCTCTTTCCCAAAATATCTATGAATATTATACCCTGAGAATCCCTAAAGGCAGCAGTGGCCATCATCTTCCGAGCTGACAGATTTTGTCCATCGTTGTGATTATTTTATGGTCTCTGGATAATTTTTTTTAAAAAGTCTCTGTAGTGTAGCGATGGATCCAAGTTTCATCGACGCTTACGAAACTGCTCAATACGTCCTGCGGGTTACGCTTGAACATTGGTAGATTCTGCGTTGAAATTTTTTTCTAAATCCGTTTTTGGTCCAATGCGACTTCCATCGGTCAAAGCTTTTCCATGGCCAGGATAAAACTAATTCGTACAGTTGAGAAGCGTACGTCATCAGCTACCTAATACACTTTTAGACTGCGAACATTTTCGATGTTTTCCTTAGTGTTGACCTCAGTTGGGCTACCGAAACAAATTTCATCTACTGTGCTTCTGCTACCTGATTAAAATTCATTAATCCAGAAGAAAATGGTCTTCAGTACTGGTGCAGAGTTCATATGAGCTTCATATAATACGGTTTTGATTTGTGCAGCTGTCCAACCCATCAAATGAAAGTGTTTAATAACACAGGGAAATTCTTTTTTCTCCACTGTCTCTACCTGACTGCACATCTAACACTACAGAAGGCTCCCAACAATAAACTACGACTGGTATATCTTTAAAACGTTTAGGAATATCTTTAAAAGGATCATATTAACCAAAAATGTAAACCAAAAGTAAAAATTTACCCGGTCTTCCCTAAAAATTTACCAAACTTATCGAACAACCCTCGTAGAAGTCAGTCAAAGCTGATGTAGGAACATCGACCTTTATGTTTTTTATAATTGATTACATTACGAGAAGTGAAGTTTAAAAAGTTATATTATGTGCAGGAATATGTGGTGAGTGCACTTACTTATAAATTTAATTATAAAATAAATATATCTCAAGAATACTGAGGTAATTTTATTACTATGTCACTTCAGCATACTTCTAGCTCACTGAATTCTCAAATAAATTTTTCTTATTACCTGCTCCCAGAAGCGATGAGTAGCTTTCGGACGCAAGTTCACGACCAGAAGTTCCGAGCTTTTGAGGCGGCCATCTGCACTGAATTCCAAATTCGGTTTCCCGTGATCTTGTTCTACCGACACGTTCCTCAGGCCTCTGTGGACAAACCAAATAGGTATTGCTCTATTTGGGACAATGATTCGACTTTTTTATCAACATCTATCTTAAACTGCACACTATAAACTAATACAAATTTAGAGTGTAAACTCCAAATAAAGGTAGTTTAAGATATAAAACCGCCATCAGTGTTATACAAACAGTTGTTATGGGTTCGTCACGCTTTCAAACCCGTTGACGAATTTACGAAGTGTACTTCATTTGCCAGTCCAGTGGCAGTCTCGGTAATTTGAATCCATAACGAGTTGTAACGCTGTTTGTGAATAATAATCCAATTTAAAGCGCGATAAAATATGTGATTCAAAACCCTTATAAAAATCCGATAAAAGTGTATTAAAGCGCAGCGTACGGCATAGGACGCAAACTTGTGAAACGGTTACAAAGCTGCGACATAATTACGGAACTACACAACTCTTGTTTCACAGCAATTTTGTGCGAGTACAATTAAATAATGTGGTGTTGAAAACTGGAAAAAGGGACGTAGCATTTTGAAGTAATAAATCTAATTAAATTAAAAATATATAATTCGTGATAAAAACACTAATATCGTGTTGACTAGTTAACTTTTCATAAATGTTTCATTAATTGAGCCTGTTTATCAATTACAAATAATTAAATTTTTCAACATTTTCATGATATAAATGTAAATTGACATTATTTGAGCAATAAAGGCAGCCATTTCTTGTTTTCAAATATTACTTTTATTTCAATAATTGATTATCACTTAAAATTAGTCTTGTATATTTTAATTCCGTACACCACTCCAAGTGAAACACTCATTTCTAGGTCAGTAAGGGAATTGTCCTTTTTCAATACGGGAAAAATCAACTCGTAGGGTTCCCTCACAGTGAATGAGATATAGTTATTTTTGAAGTTACTGTACATTACATTTTTAATTATTACACCTTTCGCATTATTTAACAATCCATGGAATACTTGTCTCCAGTATATTTCTCTTCTGATGACTTGAAAGAGTGCAGAGAAAAGCCATCTGAAAGACAATGTATATTTATGGAGTAACTAAAGAAATCGTTAGAATCGTGAAGAGGATTCACAGAAAATATACGTGCCAAATTTAACATGATTGCAATCTCTCAGAACCATTTAATATGGATTACAGATACAGTTAGGGATTTTTGCACCCACCATTGTTGTTCCTGCTGACGTTAGTTGTGGTCATGAACAAGGTGACCCAATACAAAAATGGAGTTATACAATGGACTCTAACTGACCGTCTTTAAGAACGATATCTTCATTTTGACTCACACTTTTAAGGGCTCGAGCGAGAAACTGGAGACAGAAGCGCAGGAAGTAAGATTAAAAATTAACACAGCCAAGACTAAAGAGCTTAGAACGAACCATAAAAATACACTTACCGTGAAAGAAGAGGAGATAGAGCAGGTGGAAAGCTTTTGTTACCTGGGAAGTATTGTTTCCATGAATGGAGGGGCGGTAGCGGATGTTGAAAATAAGATTAAAAGGGCAAACGGAGCCCAGCTGCCACCATTGCGGAGATCTCGTTAAATATTGTTGAAGACAAAGCTCAGGATTTCGACTCGAATGTGAAATCAGTTCTCTTATATGGGTCTGACACGTAAACGGTAACAATAGAGATTACGAATAGAATCCAAACCTTCATCAACAAATGTTTGAGGACTTTATTGGGAGTACGCTGGCCATATGAAGAACTTTGGCAGCGCACACAAAAACGGAACAAATGGAGATGAATTGGCCGTACTTTGAGAATGGACCCACAACACATACCAAAGCAGGCGCTGTAATGGAACCCACAAGCTTCAAGCCGGAGTGGCAGGCCGAGTCGACTTGGCGTAGGTTGGCAGCCATTGGGTACTCCTGGACTAACATCAAGAACGAATAGGGTTAGTTCTAATATCTGCCCCATGTTCAACATGGAAGTAAAAGGAATCACATTCAAGCTTTTGTATTGACATGGGAATGAAATAATACAATCTAAACGTCTCTTTTCCCGATAAGATTTAATACTAATCATTATTTCGATCCTTTGGATTTTTATCTTTAATCAGAGACCCTGACCTACTTAATCGCTTAAAGTCTCGTTTCACCAACAGTCATCTTCCTCACGGTGTGTCTTGACGTCTGCAATTTGAATTTATTACTGACTCCTGTTCAATTTTCATCAAGTAACATGCGTATTTTTAACAAAAAGTCTGATGCTATATAACTGATTTTCTTACAAATTTATTCCTGTACTAAGTGTTTATGTGTTATCGATTCTGTTATATTGATTGTACTAAACACACATATGTGTAAACTCTTTGAAAGTTATGCAGTCTAAGGTGAAAGTTATTCATCCATCTCAATAAATATTTATATTTTAACTTAACAGACAATAGGCTCTGGCCACATTCTGCGATTCTCTTCAATCTCCGAAATTCTAGTGCAACTTCTCCACTTTTATAATATTCTGCAACTGTAATTCTCTTTGCACAGAAGAATGGCTACTGTTACATTTTTCGGATTGACTATTCCGTCTCTAAACACTTTATTCTTAGTTTTTGTGACCCAACAATTGTATTTAACCATATAAATTCAACAAACCTTGTGAGTGCACAGATCTCCGGTCTTTTACACTGAATTTGAAACTATATAGGTATGTTAAGTGTACCTCCTATAGGACTTTCTGCCCATGCTGTCTATAGGTCGGGACACAATGCTTCTTATGGAGCCGCCATCTTGGGACCATGAGACCATAAAATCAGCACTATTTGATAAATTAAAATGGAATTTTTGTTACACAAGAAATAAGTATTTTCAAATAAGTGGTGTACACGTATAAATTTATACAGATTAACAAAAGTGGCTATGTTTTATAATTAATATTTCCAGATGTATAAGAAAGCTTTTTTCAACAAATTTCTGGAAGAGAAGTTAAAATTAAATATTTTTAATCGCAAATTCTGAAATCTTGTCTCCGGGTCATAAATCTCAGGTTATTTTTCAGGTTCAGTATTGTTTTTATAGCATATACAAGTATATTGAAGACCTCCTTGCTCTTCGGGTTGCCGCTGATAATATCTTCAATCTGAGGGTTGGTTAAAAGTAAAGAGAACCTGTAATCTGTTCCAGTTAGCTATTGAATAATCTTTAATATGTAAAAATAGATGTATGTTGCTCACACAAATTTAAACAAATGGAAGAATTTCTAGCACACTTTGTACAATCCGGGAACAAACACTGTTGGTAATTGTGATATAACTGGTTTCTATTTTTAAACAAATTAGCAACATACTGGTGTTACCTTCCAATAAATAATTTTAGAGATCACATACATTAAGAGTATAATTAGTAGTTATGGAACGGAGAAGTAAAGGGTAACATAAAATAAAGCGAAAAATATTTATATGCTGTCGAATCCATAGTTTTCAGTCTTTGAGTGTTCCGTGCACGTATTGGAGTTTCTAGTAAGTTCAGATTCCTCGTCGTTCAGTTTCGCGAAGTGACTTATACTTCGTTTTGTGTTTGTGCTCTCCCTAGCGTGCGTTTGTTACGTTTAATCTCCTGAGTTGTGTTATTTTAAATTTAGTGATTTATACTTAATCGTGTAAATAATTATTTTACTTTCTGTGTGTTTAATTTGAATAAACAGTATTAATCTTATATTATGCCTTCAATTACGTTTAAGTACTTTTGTTATTATTATATTGTACTTGTAGCTATACTGAACAGGCAGGTTGTGTACTTAAACTTATAATTGTTAGTAATTGTAGTATGTAACAATTATTTTGTATGTAATATGTAATGACGTATCCTATTTCCTAATTTCGCGGAGTAATGGAATAAATAATTAAAAGAAATGTCCAACATTAATTCCAAATTTGTGCCAGTTACGGTTTTATCTGTCGACTAGAGTTTCTTTACTTTTGATTACTGCAGACAATTTATAAATGTTCCACTATATAAATTAAATTCGTCGTACTCTCGATCCATAATTAATTTAAGGACTCACTAGTTAGATTTATAACTTATTTCATGCATATTATGAGAACATTTACATAATAAAAAATCCTATAACTTACTCCGTATGCAATTTTAAAACAAGCCAGACCTTTGAACACATATTGGCCGATCCCTCTTTTTCTACAGTCCCAGAGGAATAAAATGTAAATAATATTCGATTACGTACAGACGAATTAGATACAAGATAAACCCTGATAGGTTGTATCACATAAATGTTATACATTTTTCCATTGTCAGAATATAAATCACACACAACCCCAAACCTAAATGCAGATGTATAACTGCAACTTCTGGAAAAAACCTCTGCTTTGATAATACTATTCTAAAGATTGAATCATCTTTTAAAATTCAAAAATTCATTTATTTATTTTGCCTTACCTTGACGTTAATTTTTTAAGTACAACGAAGGACATTGAAGCTGTTTAGATGCCACGTAGTTTTGATTTAAGCTTTCTGATGGACGAATATAACGAGACATTACATGATTTCCGTGCAACCGCGTGACTTGTGGTTTACAAACATCGTGATAAATAACAGGCAATAATGTTCTGTCTACTGACCATAAAGTAATATGACCTGCGCCAAAAGCTAAAAATTTATGGCCAGAGCTGAAGGTATATCATTATTGATTTTGCGTATTTTAGTAACTGATTGAGTAAAGACGAATTAATCTATACGTGTAAATTATCACAAATTATTAATTAATATGTCAATTATTTTAAACATATATATATATAAAGTTGAAAATAAGATTCAAACAATACTACTGTTTTCCAATGTTATATAGTAAGTACAATAACAGAAATGCATATATTTTATGAAGTAGAATTTCCCCACAACGAGTGAAAAATATGATAATAATAAGGAGGGAATGTTTTCCAGGTGTATATGCTGCTTCAGTGTTTTTAGGCCTTCCAGCCGGGTGAAAGTCCAAACATCACTTAATCATGGTAATAATAGTTTCAAAATAGTTTTAAATACATTAATGAAGAGCAAGAATTAAAATATAAATTATTATAGTATATAAGAACTTCTTGTCCAGCGTGACTTACTTCTTCATCAACGAGTAGAACTGCTTTATTCGTCTTATTTTACTTTCTATAGAGAATGTTGACGATTAACGCAGACATTCTGACAGCTCATTTATCCGGCGCTCGCTATGCATTTACTTATAGTAAACCAGAAAAATATTCTGTTTACAGTCACATTTCCTTTTCCTTTTGGTGAGTTTACTAAGTCTGGGAACTCAAACATACACACAATACCCAGGTTCTTCCCAGGAATCGAACGCTGACCACTATACCAAAGATGCGGCCAAAAGAAATTTATTCCATGAATTTCTAATATTATAAAATTAATCATTAACGAACGAGTGACTTAATTCTTCTTCATCCTTGGCTCCGCAGCCCAGTCAGGGCCTCGACCTATCGGGTCGACTGCGGACGATCATCAAACATGACACATTCCGAATTTGGAGTGATGCACGGTGAGCGTATCGTTTTTCATGCGAGTGACTTAAATATCATCGGAAATGTCACACTTCATCTCCGAAAACTATTAGTCAGTTTCTAACATGTAACACTTGGACCGCTTTACGCTTCTCCCCGTCCCACGTTCAAGGTTTCAAGACTTGAATGTAACTTCATGAGCATTATTAATTTCAATTTCCTATTCAGCGAACACTAAAACCTAAAATGAGAAACCAATACTGAATAGAGTTACAGAACCATGGATCCGACATCATCTAATTATTTTTCGCCTTTTTATGTTCCCCCATACTTCTCCGTCCCAATAACTACTAGTGACACTATTAATACATGTGATCTCGAAAAATATTTATTGGCAGGTAAAACAAATAGGTAACTGATTTCTTTAAAAATGTTATCATATTCTATACCAATTACCAAAAGTCTTTGTTCCCGGATTGTAACAATATGTGTCCAAAGTTTTCTTGAAATTACAACAACGTTTTATGACTTTAAAATTTAGAATAAATAAAAATTGAAATTGTTCAACGCTTTTAACAACGTGCACTAATGCACACTTCTTTATTTACGTATTAAAGAACCTGGAACAGGTTACATGACGATCTACAACTTCTCTTAACTTTTTTTTTGGTTAACAGGCTACATGAGGGTGATCCTGAAACAGGCAACTCCCCTTTAATAGCATAGGAAGGGAATTGAAAAGGGGGGATGCGGAAGGTAGAGCAAGGTAGCCAAGGGTTAACTAGGGCCCCCGGGCTATGGTTTAAGGATCCTACCCGGTGTTTCACCTAAAGAGATGCAGGGAAAACCCTAGAAAACCTGCATCAGTAGGTCGGGCATTGGGAACTATTCTCACGCCCTTCCGAATGACGGGAGACGAGTTTGCTGTGGGGATGCAGCATTCCCTTCTCCGTGTCTCCACCAGTTTCAGGAGGCAGTTGGCCGACTGATCCAATGGGATTAGCGGACAACTCTTGCCATATGCCCAAGGTATTTGACCCCAGTACATATACCTCCTAAAATAGGTGAAGGTGTCTCAGCATATGAGAACTTTGATGAAAAGTACCCAGAGAGAGTGCGAGGCATTCCCGACATGATCAGGTGAGCCCCACAGTCACTCTGGGCTAAAGCGCCTGCGAGAAAACTCCCGCAGCGCCCTTCATGCTCTTTTTTTTTACTTTGAAGCGACCCTCAAAAAGAAGATATTATCAACGGAACAACTACGAGCAAGAAGGACTTTAATATACAGCGTAAACTCTTATATGGAATAAATAAAACTTTGAACTTATTAAGTAATCCGAGATTTATTAGCCGAAGACAAGGTATCTAAATTTAGATTGCGATTATAACAAATTTATTTTTAACTTCTCTATCACAAATTTGTTGAAATAATCTTCGTATACAACTGGCAATATTGATTTTAAAATATAGCCACTTTTGTTAATCTTCCGTATCAATTTATATTTGTATACTACTTATTTCAGATACTTAATTCTTGTGTAACTAAAAAGCCACTTTAATGTATCTTCTGATACTTTGAGATAGATTGTACGGAAACCTGGTAAGTCCGCAAGAAGTGAGATAACAGTCCCGCGGTGGCCTTTCGGCAAGCCACTATGTGTATATTATAAAGTTCTTTGGGCGATTGAAGCACAGTGAAAACATTTGTTTAGAATGGTAATTGTTGGAGAATTTATTTTGAAGGCTAGTCATGATGGTGTTCTCCGTAAAACTTTCGAAATTAGTGGCCGAAGTTCATATAACCTATATTACAGAAAAAACCGCTATTATTTAAGGACTGTTCATAGTTTCGAACGCCCATATGGCACTGCAAAGCACACGGCTCACTTAACCAAGATGGCGGCCACATAAAAAGAATTGTGCGCCGACCTATATATCTTTTTATCTTGGCCAGAGATCTGTGCATTTAGAAGGTTTATTGAATTTATGAGGCCAAATAGAATGGTTGGGTCCCAAAAACGAAAAAATAAAGTATTTAGAGGGGGAATATACAACTTCAAAAAAGTAAAAGTAGCAACTTTATTTGCTAAAAGAGCACATCAATTGCGGAGAAGTGTAGGTATAGAAAAGTGGAACTAAATGTACACAGATTGAAGAGAGAAAAGTAGGTGGAGGAATAACTTTCACATTAGCCTATAATAAAGCAGGCGTTTAGACAGATACCTGTTTAGCTACCATTTTGCACAAATTTGGGCCACAGCGTTCAAGCTTACAGGACTGTGTATGTATAATTTCAATATCCGACACTAAAACCTGGAATGCGAAAGCAATTCCGAAACCAGATACAAAACCATAAATTCGACAATATCTACGCTTTATTTTATGTTACTCCATAACTAATAGTGATATTTTAATATAAGTGAACTCTAAAAATATTTATTGGCCGGTAAAACCAATGGGTAGCTAATTTAAAAAAATTGAAACCCCTTCTATCCAATTGCCAGCAGTGTTTGGTCCAAGATTGTAACAATATGTGAGCAAGATTTGCTTAAAATTATTCCACGCGTTTAAATTTGTGTGTGCAACATACACTATTACATATTTTTAGATATTAAATATTATTCAACGGCTCACTGAAACAGGTTACAAAACGATCTACAGCTTCTCTTTACTTTGAACCGACCCGACCCTCAGAATGAAGATATTATCAGCGGGACCTCGACGCTGTGGACAGTGTTTTTCTTCTTTTGCTTCGCTTATTACTTCCGAGCCGATTTACTACCTGGCCATCCCTTTCATCTTGCCTTATTCTGTTCAGAGCCATACACTTTCTACCTCACGAAAATTGCAGCGATACAAAACATTCCATTTCAAAAGCTCAAGTCATCTCCAATCATCTACGAGTACGGACCAAAGCATTGATTGGCTTTTAATCACATTCATACATTTATTGAAATTCTCGTCACACACCAACTAATTCCCTGCTTCATTTAAACAGTTTTTACAAACACAAGGTATTTCAGCATTCGACTAATCTTCAGTTGATCATATGCTAGCTAGAGTGATGAATTTCAAATTAGAGAAACATGAAACCCCCGTTGGAGTTCACTTAACCGCGCGTGACCAGTATAATGAACAATTACGGGAGATTATTGCTGGACCACGTTTTCAACGTCAAATGTGGTTGAAGGTATTACGCGGTAGCATTCGCAGTTGCGGTCAAATGGAGCAACATTGAAAGAGGCAGTTTATGCAGAATATGGCACCTGTCAAACTACACGCATATCAAAGACCAGCCAATTGACGTGACATTCACCTAGTGAGGTAATTTTATAGCCCCAACAAGTCTGTAATGCGTTAGTAATAATTGTGTTGGACATTACCACATATTTCATTTTTTTGGTTTTTGTCGTTGCGTATACTGTCCGAAAGCTATTTCAAAACTCAATATTATATTATAAAGGTGTTTTAATGCAAGACAAACGTATGTTTGTCACTATGTGTACTGTTTTCAATATATGGCAGATGAAGTTAACAGGAAGAGAATAAATGCTATTTATATTGCCTTATGAAAACCTTGTGATGTAACATCTCAATACATCTTCATTCAAATGTTTTCAGGGACGGATATTAGCAAAATAGAAATCGTTATAGTATGTTAAAAGTTGGAAAAGAAATTTCTGGATATGGACCTGTGTCATCGGGCGTCCGACAGAAACCAGTTGTCCCACTGCGTCCCGACCTGCTCAAGTGTGGCGCAGACTAATTACTCCATTTTTTTCTTATATTAATTAAAGAGACACCAACTAATATAAAATATAAGATCCAACGTTTAGCAGCACAGCGTGGGATCTGCATGAAATAAATAATGGTCCAGATATGGACTTACAAATACTAAGCACATACTTGCCGCAAGCGAATTAAAAAGAAAATTAATTGGACAACAATAATAGCCAATAAGTCAGAACAAGTTAAGTACCGAATATCCGAAATTAAACAATACAATTAGAATAACGGTAAACACTGAAAAACGTTCCTAAATTCGAACTTTGTAAAGTAAATTTAAAAATAAATGTAAAATATGAATCGTTAATAATTAATTTTTGTTGTAAATATTTTTTAAATGTTATTGAATTGTGATATTTTAAATTTTGAAGAAAAAAAATACTTCAAGCTGTGTCGAAAGATTTTTGTGACCTTTAAATATATCAAATATATTCAAATTTACAATAATATTGTATGAAGTGCCAAAATCATTAATTAGTAAGATCCAAACAATATTCAATATGCTAGAACAAAATTTTGAATAAAATTACAAATGTATGGTCTTCTATACCAGTTAAAATCCGAAATGAGATATAGCAATTCATTTTAAGTTACCTGAAAGTTTAAAATTTACTCAAACGAGGTAAAAACTAATGAAACGAGTTACAATTAATTAATATCAGACTTGTTTAGCTACATTACTAACAAATCTTATATTTCATTGAAATTATTAGTTTTAATTTTTTCATCTATGGCTTGATCTACTCATAAGTTTAGGAAAAAAATGTATGTTGACTAAAATTTTAATATTCAAGAATCGAAATTACTGTACCTACCACTACTGAACAGTTTCTAACCTCACTTTAATGTTAAATTTGATCATTACATACGAGGTTTTAAAGCGCATTTAGTTTGACCAATATAGCGAGCATTTCAGTATAAACGGTTAATTTTATAAATAGTACTGTCTAACTTGCACAGATAATTGTACGCCTTAATGCATGTTTCAAAGTGTAAATTATTAATAAAAACTTGAACACCATATTTATTGAATAAGTCAATATTTGCTAAACGAGGTTAAACAATCAATCTCGTTATTATATTATTATTAACCTTGTTAATCGGTAAGTTATTGGTTTTTAATTGAATATTATTCACTTCAGTTTTGATATAGTTTTAAATAAATCAAATTAATCTACGTGTAATACGCTTTTACATTTCCTTGAATAATATATGTATATGGTTGTAATTTCATGATGTTCCTCTTGGTAAATGCATACATATATAAATAATACTATTCATTTTTTCTAAAATCCTGTATTTTTGGCAATATTCTCCAAGTTCTTACTGTGATTTCTTTGATTCTCTAATTCTGATAACTCGTTTTCTTATATTTCTATGGAATGCTACTTAAGGATATTTGGAAAGCTCTATCTTGTCACTATTAAAGTAGGTACCCTTACTCAGAAACTGTTATACATGCAGCTGCGAAATTTCACCGTGTTTTTTAATCTTATCGTATGTGTGTTGAAGTAGAATAAATTATTTAAATTATATAAAAAATTGCATAAAAGCAGATCTTTATAAATAAAATAATATGATAATGTATATACTAATTATAATAAATAATTTATACTGCCTTCACAAGCGTGCTATAAGATTAAAAATAATATGTGAAAATTTATGTGCTGTATCTATAGCGGATTCCGAGAAAAATGTATCTAAAGCACTATATTGACATTGGCAAGATTTGGCCTTTCGACATCATTTAAAATACGAGCTACTTACATACAATTTATGTAAAATTATCATATATTCCTGTTATTTAAATTTATTTCCTTCCGGAAGAAGGGTAAATATTATATACTACTATACGTTTCGACTATTCCTTATATTTTACTTATTTCAGACGGCATTTATGCTAAACAAATTCTGGATACTTTTAGTCGGCTTGATGCGCCTTTTTGTGGATTGTGACCTCTAACGCGAAAATATCTCTCCCCTTTATGTTCTTTGCTCGTCGACAAATGAGCAATTTTAAAAGTATTCATTGTATAAAATTGCGTTTCACATAAACACCACAGCAGACTTAACACTGTGATCATTGTGTGCAATAATTACTCTCGTGCGCGCTAAACGATCTAATTTTGAAGAATCAATGTGCCATTTCCCAATTAAAGGGTTTTAATAATTCAGTTCGCGGACTGATTTTAGCGCAGAACAAAAAAACGCTAAAAATCTCCGCTAACCGTTGACGGGAATCTAGAGTGGGCTTTTTATTTCCCTTCTCGACGCGCATGATTTTGCAACGGTGTAAAAAACACCTCCATGACAGGGTGTGAAACGGATGACGCAGGGTTATATTTTGATAACGAATGTCCACTTCTCTCTCCCGTGAACCGATCAGAAAAATATTTTTCGAAAATAGAAGCTGCGTAAGTATTAGTTTCATAAGGATATAGGGCACACTAAAAATCATAAAAAGTACAAACATAAATAGGAAAGGCACATAGATGAAACAAAAAAATTTAGTAGACTACATCATTTTAAAAGTACTTACTTAGAACGTACATAAACAAGAATACAGATATGAGATTAGGGCAATTCCTTATATTTAAATTGGTGGAATTTAATTGGGATCGATAATAAGAATAATTACTTAAAAATTTATAAAGATAAAATGAAAATTTGATACTAAATTAAATTAGTTGTAATACAAGCCCGAATTTAAGGAAATAAAATACATGTACTTACGTTAAAATGGCCTCCAATACCGAGCAGTACTTAGTTAATGATAATGTGAAATAAAATGTTACCAGGGTCTTATGATGATTTCGTAATCCCTTTGTTCCGAACCATAGAAAAGGTGGCGCTTATGGGAAGAGGTAGTGCTACACATATCTCAAGAGAAGCACTCAAAGACATTTAATCACAGAAACCTCTGAATTTCCAAGATCTGAGACCCATTGAATACGTCTGGAACATTGCAGCTAAACAATGGAACAATTCTCATCTGACAACCCTGAATATTGCACAACTGGCCGCCGCATTTGAGCATGTTTGGTATAAGTTTCTATACAGCGACTCCTCTGCCAACCCATTGCAACTTGTAGTAGTAAGTAACTTTTCTTCATAAAATTAAACTCACTTCCTTATATTTTACCATAGGTCAGCCGACTGTTCACTTTTTCAACTTTCCTCCCGATCTTTATTGCTTTAAACTCAATCTATTCAAAAATTATGAATTAATTCACGTTGGAAGTGCCTGAAAACGTCTGAGCAAATGTATAAGAATGATTCTGACGTACATGAACGTGTAAAATGACATTAGAACGCATAAGACATGTTAGAAAAAGTAAAATAGTCCTGAGGTCCCCTATGGTAAGTAAGAAGAAAATGACATTTAAAATACCATAGGATATACATACATATAACGCGCGTGTTCCATATTGAATGGGACAAAAAGAATAACATAGTGCAAAATCTGTAATTGATTTATTTAACTGAAACAAATTAATTCTGATACAACAATTGCACAAGTTTATCTGACAACAGAGAAAGAACATAGGCATAAAAACGTATGTCCGGACCTTAACGATAATCTACCCCATCGCTAGATTGGCCGTGCTGTGTCAAACGATTTACCATTACTTCGCTGGCCACTAAGATCCCCATATCTGACCTCTTGTGATCTTTACCTTGGGATTTTGTTAAAGAGAAAGTGTTCGTGCCTCCGTTTCCCCAGAACTTACAGTAACTGAAGCAGTGGTTAGCTGAATAAACACGAGTATGGCAGGAACTGAAATATCGCATACATATTTGCGCAGGGGCACACATAGAATATATATATAAACTTAAATCACTATAGATTCACTGTCAATTTGATTTATCAAAATAAAGTAATTATAACAATATGAAACACCCTGTATATGCAACAAAGAAACTTACAAATATAAATATCATTTAAACTGTCGTTTTCACTTGTCAAATTATGTTTTTTCAATAAATTCGGAATAATTCATGAAATCCATAGAATATTGATTGATTGAAATAAAATTCCATACACCTTTATGATAGGGATTTATCACAACTTTTCGGAGACTTGAAGTATATTTGCACCAATAAAAATTTTACCCCATATTAAAGACCCTACGAAAATACATATAAATATAAACTTAATTAATTCCTTCACATTCCACATCCTGTATATTACAAAAGAGATCGTATTAAATAAATGCAAAACATCATCTAATAAATAAATGACTGTTTGTGTCTATCCTTGTACATATTTTCCGGAAAAAAAGTTAAACACTTAGAGAAATACAAGTAACGGGGGTGGCGAGGATGGTATTTTTAAAATACGTCAAAAACACAGGTATTGGCGTCAAATAAAATTTTTAGGAGGTCAATGAGAATGATATTGTTTCTCCCGATGTTCATTGTTTATAATTTCCTCATGGGTGAGTTCCCACAGGGTTGGGTTGGAAACAAAATCTATCAAGATTGTTATTTATTCCGGGGATATGGAAATGAATTCTGACATTCAACATTGATCTCAATTTTTACTTCAGGTGCAGGTGGCGGGTTGCGGAGGAAGGGTGTAAAATTGCATTAACCTATATTGGTGTTTCATACAGGGTTGTGAGTCAGTGAGTTTAATTATGAAATTGAACATACCCGTAGGGGTGTTGATGAAAGTAAGTTTTGTTTTCTATTGGAGCAATTTATACCAAATTTTACATGTAACTTACTTACAAACTCTGGATGGGTAAATGTCGTATCCGTAGCATCTACAGTATACTTCGCTATCTTAGGCTACTTGGCAATTTTTGTCTCTCTTAAGACCGAGAGTGCCTTTGAATTTCTTAAGGTGCCGGCACCATTTTTGACTTTATGAACTTTCTGGGAGTGTTCTTCTTCTTCTATGGCTCTACTGCCCATTGTGGGCCTGGGCCCTTTCCGACTTTGGAGTGACACGTGGTCAGCGTATCGATTCTCCAGCAGTCTTAATCCCGGTCTTCGTAACCGAGGATTATTCTTACTCTCTTAAAGAACTGGAAATATTTTTCTCTATTGTGGTACCTTCTTTCAGTACCGGAAATTTTATTAATTGTATTACGGAACCGGTAGAAATTTTACTCTTTCAAGGTTTCGAGAGTATATTAAAATCTCTTAGAGAATCTGGAGTATTTTCGCCTCTTTTAACGTACAGTAAAATTGCTGAACCAATGAAATTATGATAGCTTTTAAAAAGAAACGATGATAAATGGGACTCTTCAGTTACAAAAAAACGCTTCGATTTTTAATAGTCATTCACTGCCGTTCGTGAGGTTTTGTAATCCTCAATACAATAAGTATGATTTTAATAGCTTTGTTACAAAGAGGTCATTATTTTGAAGAATAATTCATTGGACACTTCATAACACAGATAATCTCAAGAAAGGTTTTATGAGATGGTGGTGTAGATGCACAAAAGTGGCACATAGGATTTCTTGGATTTCTCTGACGTGGAGAGGAGACAGCACATGAGATGTAAAGGATATGGCCGTGGAATAACACTATTTATGTAAGGAGTAAAGATAATAGGTGGTAAAATGGAGATTATATTATTTAGGGAGAAACAGAACAATAGATCATCAACGGAAGAAATGGCAAACTTGAGATGAATAAGTGGTGTTTAACTAATATTTAATGAAAGATGTTATGAGAAATGGTGTGCATAAGTTAATGTTTTATTTTATGATTATTTTAAAGTTGTTCTTTAAGGAGTTGACTCTTCATTAAGATTGATAATTAAACTCAATACAAAATTTACAAGATTAATTTCTTAAAACCTAACATTAGAACAATGAGATCTTATTTTAGGATCGTACTTAAGAACCTTCTCATAGAAGCAGATTTAAAACGATGATATTTCTAACTGGGAACCGAAGGTATGAGAAAATTGGGAGCAATTTCTGACTACCGGTTTCTGCTTTGTCTGTAACTCGCTGCTGACTATCAGACCTCGTTCAGGTAGAATCTCACAAAGGTTCATCTAGCCTTTCGGATAGGATATTTTCTTAAACGCCACCGGGACTAAGAGTATTCCACCCTGTATCATCCAAATCAGGGCTACGTAAAAAGTAAAAATTAGTCTATAACTCCTACCTACACTCAGCCTCCACTGTCTCTCAATCTCGTACCTGAATCTGTTGAATCACAGTCCCCACTGTCATTCCCTCTCTCTCACCAAAATCACAACGTACGCCTTCATCCTCTAAAAGCCATCAACGTCCTATTTCAACAACTTTTCCCCACTCCAGTATATCATTTCCCTCGATGGCAGCTACAAATTCCTCTCATATAAAAGATATTCACCTCGAGATTCTGAGAGGAGAATTCATCCCACCTACCACCGATAGTGGGGAAAGAACAAGTGCTGGTCTATTACAAAATTCGAACGGTATACCACCGCTTCAGTGAATACGGATCAGCGTCAGAATGTCTGGGTTTTATTACGATTTCAGTAACCTCTTTCAACCTCCCCTTTGAGTTTGTACCGCCAAATTACATATTAAGTTTGTTTTATTCTTAAGAACTTAAGTTACTCGTTAAGAGAGATTAGAGTTTATAGTCTACTTCATTTTATAGTTGATCAACATTATAGACCAACAGATAACCTACAAAACGCATCTCCAATATAAGGCAGCTTTATGCGATTCTTTGATTTTTGATCACATCATATAATTTAACTGTGCTGTTTCAATGCACAATTAAGTAAAAATTTAGCGGTAGCCTACAGTTAAAGTATTTTTGTGCGCTTTATATGTTTCTTACATTGCGACAGCCATGTAAACGATCGTGAATTTCCATAAAATTGTGAGTTGCTAATAATTTACCAACCATAATTGAAAGGAAGCAACGGAAACACCCTAAATGTCAAACATTAAGTAGAGGTTCACGAGATTATTTTGAGAAGAAAACGTCGCCTGCCCGAAGGGTCGCAGTATTAGAGTTCGCGCTATTTGCTACAGAAATTCATTACGTATTCGTCGTCTGTGAAGCAATTTAACAGTTGGCGCTCACATTTCTCAGCGAGGCGCCGCGCTGTAGTTGCCACAGTATCAATCCCCTCTTTTCTCCGTTACAGCTCTGCAATTCTTTGTTCATAAAGGGCTTTCAACATCCTGAAAAGCTTACATTGGCGAGTTGTATTAATCATTGGGATTCTTTCATGTTCTCGCAAAAAATTATTCAGAAAAGGCCGTGGCTTTTCAATGGGAGCAATTACACGCTTTGTGGCTGCTCGGCGACCCTCTCAGACACAAATTCGCCCGTTCGACATCGACTTAATTATCATAATTGTCCTTAATTCTTTTTCAGTTTGTGATATTGAAATTCGTTATTATGATAACAAAAAATCGGAACATATTATGGATAACACATTTCTACAAATTAATTAATTTGTAAAGTTTCAATTTTCATACATTTCATTACCTTTGTCTATCAGTTATTAACTGAATCACATATCCTTTATGGGGTTCGTTTTTCGACGAAAAACGTTTCACGCATCTGAGAGTTTTGTTTTGTAATCTGAGACCATCATTTTTGACATTCATATTAGTATTTAATATTTTTTACATTTACAACTAATTTGTATAGCAGCACATACTGAAGTTTTGGGCCAATATTGATTTTCATGTCAATAAAAACAACGTCTTTACTGATAACGATTTCCCGAGCACCTGTGCTTAACTATGGAACATTCAACATTATTTTTATATTCCTATACTATAAATTACTTACAACTACTTTTAAAGCATTTGTTTTGGTATCCAACTGCCAAACGCTGCAAATGAAAATGTTTACTGTACTATGCATTTTTCTGTTAATTGACGGACTTATTACCCTGAAGCGTAAAATCTCAGATGTGTTTCAAGTTGGTTCAATCTTTTACTAAGGCGTTTTAAAGAACAAATCACAAATTGCGGTCATCTATATAAAAAGTGCTACCATGTTATCTGATCATAGTCCAATCATAATAATAATTTCCTAGCAAATAGTTTGAAATTCCGTAAGTTATGTATTTAATGTTACTAAATTACTAGATTGTCATTTGTGTTTATATAAAAATATTTATTCAAAATGAAAACGTTTTAAAGCAAAGATATGAATAGTAATCAAAGAGCATATTGTCAAGACATTAGATGATCTTTGTGGTTTTGTACTGACGTTATTCAATTGTGTGTGTTCTTTTATATTGCTTATTTCCTTCTCGTTTTTTATGAATACTAATAAGATTTTTACTATTGTAACTTTACGTCCTGTGTGTATTATTATTTACTAAATAGTGATGGCTTTGGGCTTATTCTAAATTTATATACATTTAAGAACTTCGGTCATAAAACAGATGTTCAATTTTTCTAAAATTTTAAATTTTACTCTTAAACCCACACACTAACCGACTTACTAGTCTAGGCAAAATCCTTCGTTTATTTGGTAACATAAAGTTTATCAATTCTTCTCATTCGTACTGGACGTAATCCATTACGAATAGTTGGACGTGCATATATATATATATATATATATATAACAGCTTATTGTGTGTAATTCGTGACCCAAGCATATCCGTTAACAAAGAACAGAGAAACGTGCTCTGCAAAAAATATGACCAAATATCGATGGCGTACGATAACCGAGAGCAGGAAACGCCGCATATCGCATTCACTTTGACATATCACAGGTAAATGAACAAACAAGTGCATAATTGAAACTGCTATCCATGTTTGAAACTTACCCATGTTAATAGCAAACAGCATAAATACACACTTAATGAAAACAATTTACTTGGCATTAATTATTACTAAAGCTATTATTTGGTTTCTTCCAATTCAAATATCTCATGACAAAGTTGTATATATGCACTGATGAATATTTTTACACGCTCTTTCATGAAGCTAATGCAGTTAATACTCATATTCCTTTTTACAGTGTAATTCAATGAAAATCAGCTTAAATAATAATGTGCATATTAAATGAGCCTTTAATTTCCTTTAAGTTATTAATACTCTGAAATACCAACGAATAATCTGAAAAATATTAAAATATGACAATAAATTGAAAAAATAGTTGAACCAAATTTTCAATTCGATTTCTCATGGAATAATTAATTTTAAACATATCTTTCGTATCTCTTTAAAAAGATAATAACATCCGACTGAAGCGAATTGTTTTATTCAAAATATCAAACTAGGATTTGAAAAAATGAGGCGATCAAACTTATTATTATAAAATTTGATAGATTCATATTTGTTTATGTACTGTGAGAGTAGAAATTTTATTGCGAGAAAATCTGAGTGATCTTTTACACCTCATTAAATATTTTATTTAGTGCGTGCCAAAAATATTGTTGGTCCCCCCAGAAGTTTTTCTAATTTAGTGATATAAATACCAACGTGACAGAACTCCAGAAGTTCTTTGATTTCGCTGTCATACTGGCTTTCAGCCCTTAAAAAATCGGATTACATTTCAGTATGAAAAGGATTTGGAGCGGGCATTTTAACGCCACTGAAACCAACGACAAGGATGAATTATGTAGCAGAAGCTGGCAGCTCAAAGTAAAGAGAGGGTGGCTCCCGGTTCGCCATCACTGGAGGGGGGAAAAAGTTGGAGCCTCGTAGTTCAACGGGAAAATTCCGTTTTCACGTCAGTAATCAAGAATGATTCAGTGGTGTTAAGTAACTGAATTCAAAATAAACTACAAGAAGCTTGAAGAGTAAGTTAAAATGTTCATATTCTTTCAGATAAATCATTGTTAAAACACTATTTTTTTCATTGTAAGAGAAATGCAACCAAACTTCTAAAACAGACTAATGCTGAAGTAATACTAATGGATCTTTCAATTAACCTAATAATTTAGTTTCTTATTTTTTTGTTATTAAATATTGTTCTTAATCAGTTTCGGATGATATGTTTTTTTATATATAAAATTTAAAATATACATAGTCTTACCATATTTATTAATATATCTTAATATTTTAAAAATTGTATTTAACACTCCTACTCCCTACTTTGTTGCATATTTCTAAAATGTATATCAGACATTTTAATAAAATTTTATTATTGTGCTAAGACTTTTTTTATATTTTACTGTTTTGTTACTTAAACGTTACCAACTCTTGTTAGAGTGATAAACAATAAATCCAATACTTACATAAATTTAAGTAAGCCAATTTTATAAATTGAATCCAATCTCAAATATAAAAATTATAGGTGTACATTTTAAGGAAATAAGAATGAAACCAGTACTTAACAGACATTAAAATTCCTATAATATCTCCAAAATATTTGCAAAACTAATTTTGAACAGTCAGGCCGTTAAAAAATAATAAATTATCAGTACGTAAAGCTTAAATAGGTTTTATGAAATACTAGATGAGTTCGCGGCGTTACCTTCATATTTATTTAAATTAGCCCAAGAGTGTGAATTACTTCAAACTAATTTCTTGCTCAACACATAATTTAAATGGCATCAAAACCGTTAGGTTGATTATGGGACATAAACCCCTTCTAGGCCACACGCACACCTATGTGGGTTTAGCTTAAAATTAACCCTGATGATCTAATGAGGTACCCGTGGCAATAAATTAGCAAGATACCTTATGACACTAAAAAAATTACCGGTGTATTAAGAGAATGAAAAATGCTCTCGGTACTTTAAAGGGGTTAAATCTTTTCTGAAAGCGTTCAAAATACACACGGTAAAATAAATAAGTAAGGTATTAAATCAATTAACGTCTGAGATTAAAATATTTAAATGAAATAATTTTACAACCAATTTTCAGGACAGTTTTTATTTTTAATTAAGCAACGTTTTGGTGTATATTCTTACCTTCTTCAGGTTAAAATTATTTCCTATAAATAATTAAGAAATAGTCCCTGTACCTTACGGAGAAAACATTTGTTGCCAACACTGTAAAAAATGCATCCACTACGTTAACGAAGTAAAAACGACACCGGAAGAGGAGAATAATCGCTGGCCGATAAGGGTATAATAGATATTCCGGACACCTTAATGGGTGAAACATATTTCGGCGTATTTAAGATAAATTTTGTATGACCCAAAAATTTGCCCAATTAACTGGTTGTACGCCCATTTTAAACCTCGTGCGCTAATTGATAAAACTTTTCTGTGGCTTGCGCTCCTTCTGTTGAATTTTTTTTTGTAACTGTTTTGGGAAGGGGGTCTATTTTGACCAATGAAAAATACCTGGCGCCCTAAAGGAATAAAGAAATCTTTGAATACGGAGGAACGACGGATACGCTAATATATATATATATATATATATATATATAATTAACAGACGTTATGGGGATATTGTTTTTCCTATAAATATATACGAGTATGTGTATGCAAATGCACACTACAACCCACGCTAGACTGAGGGAGATAGATATTACGATAGCAACTAAATGACGCCGTCCACACTCAAAATAACGTCGTATAAATGTCTTCAGTAAACCATACTCCATTAATTAAGATAAATACAGTAAAATATGGAAATTTCTGCACTGGATAGTCTTGTCATAGAGGTGAACTAAAACGGTGAATGGTGAAATTGCATCCTAGTTATAATTCGACCCAGACTATCAGAAGAAACTGTTGTTACAGCATTCTCACTGATAGTGTGGACAGATGTAAAACTATTTTTTTCTATTCTAATGTGAACATGTCCCGTGTTAAGCCTTGCTCCCAACCACCCACTCGGGTATATTTCACTCGAGGCTAGCCAGCATTTGTTACGGGCTTTCCCGGTCCCTGTAGCGGTTAGCTCTGGCTTTCGTGGCTTCCGTCCGCTATGCCATTGTGCTCTCTTCTCCACAGATGCCATAAATAAACGCCGACATCTGACTACTACTGCTAAATTATCTGCGATGGGACAGGTGAGATTCACATAAAATCGATGCCCACGCTCATGCCACTGGCGGAATTTTTATGTTCGAAGCGTTGTTTATGACGCAGTTCCGCATTTCCTTCGACCCAGGGCAAGGTTATTATTATCTATTGCTTCCTTTCAACTCTGATCCATCTCAGAATCATTTTCGTAGAACGGCTTCGCATAACACATTCGCACCGCTTTAAACCTAAGAAATAAAGAACAGGTAAATTGAATTTAATGCCCTGTTATTACGTTATTAAAGTTATTCAATAATTCACTAGTTCTAAATCTCAGAGAGATTTTAATTTCATACATATCTCCAATATTATGCTTTAAACAATTTTTTAATTTTATACAGTCAACAATCAGAATATAACAATACAATTTTATAAGTTAATCTGTTGGTCTAAGAACTAGGTAATTCTTATTGATTATGATGGCGCTTCTCTGGTGACAAGTCCTCCTTAGATCATTAGTCAATTTTCGTTTCAGCATTCTTACATTTTTAGTTTCCAGATGAGGTTATAAAGTGTATTTGTGCATCTTTATAGTTTATGGCATTTTAAACGTTTCATGGGTCACTGGAGATCATACGGTATAAACCTGGATATCTGCTGATAGAGCACGGGTCTATTTAATCTCGGCAATGTGTAACGTTTCCCTAATTACATTCGTACAGTGCTAATGTATTCATATTATTAAACCATTACTCATAAAATACTCTAAATTCAAGAGCTTATTGATATTCATACGATTTCAGTTATTTAATAAACATAATTCCAACTTACGTTTTAATGATCATTTGTTATTCCGTGAATACATTTATTTTTAAATAAGAGCTACTTCTCACTTTCAATATAACTTTCTAAATTAGTAATAGGCTTCATATTCCAGCTCAAGTATATTTATTTCACCACTAACAAATAACATCCGGCAAGAACTAATCTCTTTCCAACTGAACCCCTTACCAAGTAACCAATGCATGTCCTTGACTTTAAGGTCTATCTGATAGTGATTTTTAAGTGTATATTGTTTCAATTGAAAATGCAACTAATAACGATATTTTTTACAACGTTGAAACATGCAGGTCTCATCTGTGAACCGGCAGTGTCTGGTTTTTTGGTTGGATTTTTATTTTTTATGCTCCGACAAAAAGAAATCTTTTTATTAGTCCATTATTCAGTGCAATAGAAGGCAGTACCGACGGAACATATTGAAGGCAAGGCTCGTCTCGGGCAACTCCCAAATATTGAACTGTGTGACAGTTATTTTGCAGTCGGCCAGCGAACCAAGAAGAGGTTAGATCTGTGTCGCCGAACAAGGGGCTGTGGCATGCGATTAGAGTGGACTTGTGGATTTAGAGACTAAAGAGAAGCAAGTATTAAAATCTAGATTTGGAGTCACGAGTCCCGAGAATTGTCTGCTTCGCAGGATTAAGTTCGTGGAGGCGGTGACTGATCTGGATCCCGCTGGTGTAAGTTATCCCGAGCGTTAACGTGTGGAATCGCTATATCGATTCCCGGTCCGAACCTGTTTGCTGAGTGAAATGGTACCAGACCATTGGAGATATGAGAACTGAGGAGACTTTCTTGGATTTAGCGGGTGTGAGCTGAGCGACAAGGCGATGAATGCAGAGGGAGTGAGAGAGGACATGTGTCTTCCATATTGTTAGAGTAATTCTGCGAAAAAGGCTCATTTGTGCATCCTACTTCCCAAAAAATCCCCCAACCAGCAAACCTTTTCATGCACAGAATCTCAATGTTTTATATAAACAAATGTTGGGGTAACGTTTGGTAAATAAATTTCAAGTTATTAGTGTAATATTACGTGGCGAATATACCAAGTTGTTTTATTTGTAATAAATCATGTTTTAAAGCAATATTTCTGTCTTTGAATTAAATTAATGGTTTTATATTTCTTGTTTTAATAAATCTCATAGTTCTGCTGTAATTTAACGATTAGTTGTTTGAGATAGTGTGACGTATGAAATAAATAGACAACTGGCAGATAATTCCAAACAATTATAAATTTTTATTATACTCGTATATACATCCATGAAGGGGGGAGTTGATATAAACAAGGTTTTATTTTTATTTATTCGAAGATCTAAGGTAGCCCCGTTATAGTTGCCGATGAAAAAGTTCTCGGGTTTCCACACGGGTACAAAACCACGCGATTTAATCACTGTTGTGCCCGGGTAGTTAACCGGGAACTCTTTCTTGAAAGATTTTTTTATTCTTGGAAAGTATTTTCTCGTTATGCGATCTTTACCGCAAATTGTTCACCTGGTTACGTTTATTACATTAATATATACTCAATACCAATACATAAAATTGAAGTGTCTGATTGTCTGGAAGTTTGACTCTATTAGGTTCCGAAACGGCTGAACGGATTTCAATGAAAATTTGAGGGATTTAAACAGGAACCTAACTAAAATTTTGGTGTATGTTTCATTTCGACGTCTTGCAGGGTTCAGAATATATTAATATAAGTATTAATAAATCCAGTGAATCGCCGCACGAAAGTCCGTGTGAAAACGAGGAATTAATTGAAAGTCTTATTAGGCGTTCCTATACCATTCATCTGATTTCCGTGAAATTTTGAAGACACAACTTACTGAGAAAAAGACGGCGCGCATTCTCACTCCATCTATTGTTTCAGCAGGAGTTTTGTTGGAGGTCACAGGAATTTTGTTGAGACATCGTTGTTATTCAGATACAGGACTGTTCGCTTTTAGCTTCTGTTCCACACAAATTTGAAAATCACTACTCAGATAAAATAAATGGTTTTTTATAGCCTAAATATCCGTCCTAGTATGCTCAAGGCTGGTTACCGGGGACAAAGCCGAGAATACGCTCCGCAGCCGGGGACAGAGTTTTGAAACCGGAACTGACCCTCGAAAATGGGGGTGGATGGTCACTCTAATATTATTGAATTCCCGGACAACCAAGTTTCGTGCGCACGAAGTCGGGGACGTAGCTAGTCCTGTGATAATTAATTTCTCTGATTGTAGGTTACAGATTTTGTAGTTTCCATTTTATATAATTTTGTTTTCCCATTCCTAATAATGTACTACAAGTACGTTTCGATTCCTCCGAAGTTACCTGATAATATAATTCAAACCTCCCTTAAGCAACCATTCACGTTAATCCTTAATTTTAACTGCATTTACGTTATTGGTTATGTTTAGTCATCAACTATTAACGTTTATCTAATCTTTAATTAGCAAATATAATGAAAACCATTAATTTCAAGGTAACGTTCATAAATAATTCACAGCTGATTAGGTTATTGTATTCTGTATCGATATGGCGAAAATGATCGATTACAATTCAGGCGTATCTGTCCATAACAACATAAATGATAACGTAGTTGATATTCGTCGTTTTAAATGTATGTGTTTTATTAAATTTGCACTAACCAGAAACTATGATCAATATACTAATATAAAATGGGTTCCCTCAAAATTTTAAGTCAGATAATTTTGCAAACATGGTAGAAAATCATTTTTATCAAGACCAGATCTTGAATAGTAAATGGCAAATGATTATCTATCAAAAACTTAATACTATATTCAACGTACATTCATTCATATATTATTAGTTATTAATAACGCTTTATGTCCGCTTCACAGGGATCCAAACAAAAATGATGTACTATAATTTTTATGAACATATACTGTAAGGATAAAACAAAACTACATGCGGAATTTGGCGGTACGGAATCAAAGGCAAGCGGCATGAGAGAAGTCGCGGGTTACAGACAGGGATAAAAGAAACACCGACTAGTATCATGAGATTTGGCGGCATGAGATGGTTACCAAGGATGGTGTTTCTCCCCAAAAACGTCGATAGAGTGGGGCAAACGGTTCCACCCAGAAAGGACAGATAAAAATTTTATTTGATGATAAAATATATTGGGGAAAAATTATTAAAAACCCAAGAAAATGAATTTTTCTGATTATGATTTGGACATTAATATTGGATGTTAAGAGTCAGGATGGTTAAAACAGGACTTTAAAAAATTATGAGTGGACTTTAGGCGTGAATATTATGATAAAACTTTAAGTGTAGATGAAGATTGAGCTTTAAGACGGAACAATAAGAAGTTGCAGATTTTCCTGGTCGTGGACATTTAAATAACTGGAGGAAGGCGTGCTTCAGTCTGGGGCACCAAAATGCTCATAATTGCTCAACGCGGACGTTTGGTTGGATCCAGCAAAAAGTCCAAGCCAAGCTGGGAACAAAAGGTAATGAATTTGTCTGTAAAATTTTGCCGATTTCATGGTACTGCCAACTCCGAATAGGATTTGTTAGTGATTTGTTAGTGTTAGTGACCCTTACTTTAGAACTCATGTATTTAGTTTATAAGATATTTAGTGTGCATGAATTTTGTAAATATATATCGTAAAAAAGACCAGCTATGCAAATTAATACTCATCCAATTGTCATAAATAAATTTTAAATTTAATATTATTCACATTTCCATAATAATTACTCATTTTAAAATACTATCCCCCCTCCCCGCCTATTAATTTCAATACAAACATCAGTTTCTTTCATTTCCGTAACTATATTTATTGAAATAGCATTGTTACAGATACAAATTATTTGCATTTCTTTTTCGTTGCTCACGGCAACCTCCTCGTCAGCGATACTCTCCTCCTGAAAGATAACTTCCTTCACCGGCGCTTTCTCATTTCCCCAATGAATGTAATAAATCAAACTACAAACATAATTAAATATTATTACAACATCTTCTGATAGATTTAGTGAGGAAATAAAGCCGAGCTTCTGTAATTGTTCGGTTGCGTGGCAACCAATTTTCACGTAGTTTATGAAATTCCTATACTAATTGGACAAATTCTTCTAAGCAAGGAAACTTGATCGCCGATCGCAGGATTATGGAAAAGACATCATGGCAGCAAAGGTTCATCGCAACGGAGATTCGCCTACATGGGCGGACATGGCAGCCATCGACATCCAGACCTACATCCATTCGAACGAGAACGAGTCCTTGTGAGATTAGCCGAGTTTAAGACAAAAAAAAAGTGTCAGATTGGAAATTAACGCAAGGCTTATAACTATGAAGTAAATTCATCGCATAATTTCATAATCAGACTGTTTTTTCGTAAATTCACATCTTGGTTGTCCGTTGCAATAATCTACCCACAAAAATATTTCGATTGGTGAACAAACATTTTAATACAAAAAAAATGTTTCGTGTGTAGCAGATACAGTTGGATCATGCTAGTCATTGTGATGCAAGTGATTAATGTGGTTATTTAAAATTGTTCCAGAGAAATTTGTCCACAGCTGTACGAGATTGGCCAGTTGTCAAAGCCTTGGCAAAATAAATTAAAATTTCTCCCTTTTAATGATTGTATTTATACTATAACACAAGTTTTTTTAATAGTCCGGGTCTTATTTGTAACGAAATGGATCTTTAAATACGTCTCCGAGTTGTATTGCTAGTTATTTGGAATGATAAATTCTTGATGTTGTAATATCATATTTTATAAAATCGACAGAGGCTAATTATTTGCAATGGATGTAATGCTCTGCTGGCTGGCTGTTGCAGAGGGCGAGACTGGGAGAGTGGAGTGGTATTGTTTCTCGCCTTGGCAGAGCTGGACGTCTGTCGATTTGAATGGAGAACGCCAGTCAGCGCGGCGCACAAGTTCGGGACGAAGAACGCAGACAGGCGTGAACTCGGCGTGATAGCCTCAGCCCCTAATACTGCCAGAGGCGTACAAATTCCTCAGCTCGTCCTAAACCACTAAGGAAGCCTGTATGTTCACAGATATAACGTAATCATCATAGATAAATTCCTTCCAGAGAAGGAGAAGCCGGTTAAGCACAGGGAAAGTAGAAAAAGCGTTCAACTGAAGTCATATTTGTATTAACATGAGTCAAAGTACACTAGCACAATATAAAACAAATTTATTAAATAAAATATATTCGATTGTGGCATAAACAAAGTATTGAATTAATTATTTTAATAAACTCTGGCGGTTACAATTAGTATTTTTAGACTTAAAAGAATTTTTTTATTTTAAAGATAGCAAGAAGTTAGAATAAAAGATTACTTATGTTGGTTACTGAGCATTTTTACGGCATTTAAAATAATAAAACAGAAATACAATATGAATATAGAGCTGACAAACAAAAACCTGAACTTAAATATGATTTTTATAATATCTTAGCATCAGTGACATCAAAAATACTTTTTCACGTCCTTCATATTTATTAAATTACAACCCTTTCTTTCATTAGTTTACATTAACTAATATTCCTGTTATCAGTCCAAAATCAAAGATATTAGAAGTTCTTTGAATTACATTCAGCGCGCATTAGTTGCATCTTTGAAAATAATTTAATCATTTTCCATACTATTTTAATTTTATTTTAACCTATTAATTATGCGTACACGAATAAATTCACTCGTCAATGTTCAATGTCGAGGCATAATGGAAGTGCAAGTGTCTAGATGTACTGACTATTTTGAAACTACCAATAATAAATTATAAGCAAGCTGTATTTCACTAATATATAAAGAATAAATATGCAATGTTTATACAATGTATGCAAGTTTCATTTAATTTATTTTAATGTAAAGGTCAAAGAACGTAAACAATGAATGTGTTTTTATTTAATTTAATGTATTAATGGCAAATATTATGCATAAATATTATCGTTCTGCACTCCTCCACATGAGTTTTAACTGTGCCAAACTCCTCCGTGCGCGCAATGTGCTTTAAAAGGTTATCCTGTTTTGCCCTCTCGTTTTAATATATAGAGATACTAAATGGTAGTTTCATGTATTATTTCGCTGAAAATGTAATTATTGTACTTATCAGATTATCAATATCAGTTTGATGACTCATTCTATAAAGTGGTGTCCTTAACCCGATTTTATCAATTTCCCAGTAAAATTTACAACTATTTAGTAACAGGATGAAACATGCAAGGCTTTGCGCAATACATGAAGCCTATACGGGTGAACCGACCTGGAAAGAAATAAAGAATCATCTTACGGTCCCTAAAAATGGTCACACTTTCAAGATTAAAGAAAAAGGGCAAGTCACATACGTTGAAATTTATTCCTAAAAATATCACCCAATTGGAACTACTTGTCTGCAGAAATTCTGAGAACCAAATAATGCTCATGAGTTGCAGGGTAGCATAAGGGAACTACGGCGAACATTTTGTTAGTTTCTATTTTATTTTTCCTATTACCGTTATTAAATTTTTAATTAGCGTAAATAAGCGGTAACTAAAATCCGTGAAGTTAATAGTAATAAAAATTTGTAAAGAAAGTATGAATATAATGAAGTGTAATGACTTCCTGACTACTTTTAAGGTCTAAACTTTCAAAATACGTTATAATAAAATTGGTTAATATTAATTATATATCTATCACACCTATAACTGTATTACGTGTTCATATAGCTGCACCGGGAAAATGCCAAATAGTGGCTTAATTATAACAGGAATAAACCTCTGTCAATTAATATATTTGAGTCAGAAAAATATACTAAATTATTATAAAAAACAACACAACGTTTACTTATATTAAATACAAAATTATAGAATCCCGACGATGTCCTAAAGGAGGACGAAACGTTATAATTTTTTGTAATAAATCGTTTACTTTTCTGACTCAAGGCTATCTATTTATCTATGAATAATTATAACAAGCATTTTTTGAACTGCTGCCTTTCAACGTATTAAATATAAGCAATTCACTGTAAGGATTATTTCGTAAAGTGCCTTAGGATATTCAAATACAGTTTCCGCCTTACCTATGCGGGTTTTTTTACAGGGAAGATTCGCCCTGAAATTCCCTGCTCCTTTATTTGGGTTCAGTCCATAGTTTTGTAAACACATATTACAATTTATGTACAAAATGGCATTCTGATGTATAATATGTAAATAATATTTGACTTTTAGGCGAAAAGCATTAAGAAGGGCGGACGAAACAAATAAAATAATATTACAGGTTGTTTTATCACTTGCCGTAAAATTAAAAAAGAATTCTACAGAATATAAATTGTATTTCTGAAATAGTTTCTCAAAATGTATGTGTGTAGTGCAGGGCTGCCTAGATGAGAAAATGTTAAGGGTGTATCGCCGAAGTAAAGGGTCTGTGGAAGGCAGAAACAAGAAGACGTGACAAGGTGGAGCAGAAATTACCGACGCATCCCCGTTTCTATTCAGTCGTCTAAATATGTGTGATGCTTCATGATGATTAAAATCCAAATCAGTCAAATTAATCGAGTCTATTAAAATTTTAACTTGCACATAATAAAATCGATGAAATTTCAACAGCAACGACATAATTCAATTTACATTTATCAATTCTGAAAACGAAGTGATACTTAACATTAAAGATAATTAATCCACTGTCAACATTATTTTGTTATCTTCCGTTGAATGAAGGTTTTCGAAGAAGTAATTTACAATATTTTACAATCTTAACTCACTAATTTCACCAAATAAATTTCTGTCATGTTTCTGAAATGTTTATACGTTCCTCAAACGTAAATTGAAACTAGCCTTAACGTGTATTTACATTGAATAAAAATTGTTCAAACTCAAATATATATGCGCCGATAAGACTAAATAATTTTTACAGCTTATTTTTAATCCTTTTTATACCCATATGTGCGTGTTTGTAATGAGCCTTCAGTTTGACCATTATAACAATAATTGCAATCAAAAACCGTTGGCTTGGTATACAACGCTATGTTTATGGAAATTACTATTTTTTCTTCAGCTAACTCAATTAATAATGATTTAACACTCCTCCCCCGTAAAAGAATGTTTCCACTAACAAGTGAGAAGCATTATACTTAATTATCAATTAATTTATAGCCTGGCAACCATCCCAAGTATAAAATAAATTCTTCATTTTTACAGACCGCGAGAATCCAATTACAAGTCTGCAGCTTTAAAGAAAAAAGAATAATACGAGGAAGTGGGGTAAAGGTTGGCATTTGGAAGGGAGAGAATCCAAGTCAAATTAGAATTACGTCATGTGGAATCCAGCGAGGTTTTCTTTTATTTAACTTCTGCGGCGACCCAGAAGCAGAATAACACGTCCACCTTAGGAATTGTGTTTCGTGGTCAGCAAATTCGTTTTGTGTGGACCATTACACGCTGCTGCACACGACTCTTTTCCTGGTAGAAAAAAAATACACTTGTGGTGCACGCTGAAACTACAACTGATTTCCTAGTTTACAAGTAGAATCATTACGTCGATGTTTCATTTACTTTTGCGAAACTTAATGAGCCTTCGGTTACAATGCCCAACTCATAATGAGGACGTCGTGACACTTCATTAATAAAGTACCGTTATGAATAATGAACGAAATTTAAAAATTACAGTACATCCAGAAATGATTAATTACAAGCTATCTGGGAGAAATTAGTAGGATACTTTAGAAAAATTATACATATCAGAATAATTAGTAGTCATTTCAAATAGAAACGTTTCATGTTGAATTATTTAATATAAGTAGTAAATTGACCTAAAAGTCACTAACAGTATTAATACGATGTTTCTTTCCTGGTTAATGTTAACTATAATAATACATGGAAATATTTATAATTATATATATAGTACAATTATTGTATAAAAAATACTCATGGGATCAAGAAATTTAGGAAGATAAAAATTTATACATGCATGTCGCACAAGCGAGAGGCCAAACTGACAGTTAAACCATGGTAAAAACACACACGTGACGCATTAACTTTTTTCGCAGTGGAAGCTAATCAGAACGTGTGGCTTATTGAAAGCGGCACTTTAAACATCCCGAGAGCAATTATTTCCTATTCAGCTAAAGGCGTGCTTTTGATTACTTGAAAAGCATCAAACTGAAGCAAAAAACTTGTTTTATTGAAGTTCAACGTTGAGTCGACTAAAATGTCATTGCCGACGGTCAGAACAACTTGTTGATTGATATATTAGGAGGACATTTTCAATAATTTAGTGTTTGTTCTTATTCAATCAAATAAATTTAAGTAAATATATAGAAAGCTGAATGGAGTCATTCCATGTCAAGTGGTCTGATTTCAGGAAAGTGCATCAAAAATACTTTGATGAATAATTTTGCTCAGATAAACTGAAGCAAAGTCTGCCTAAAAACTTGAAGTGTAGAAAATAAATGAATAGTTTGGCTTTCTACATCTCTGAAAGGAAAGATACGAAAACTGTGAAACTTCGCATTCTATAAACTAGCACTACAAGGTCTATGAATGTAAAATTTAATTTATCTGCTGCTCCCCAGTGCTTTACAAATTAAATGTGTAAAAACGCCAAAGAATAGCCTACTTTTATGAAAAACTATCTTACGGAAACTATTTTGAATCAATTTTATTTGTAAGAGCATGTTTTAAACTATCTTAGAAACGTAGACGTGATCTTTCATGGCAGGCGTATAAGGGCTTGAAATTGGGGACAAACTTGATAAATTTGCAATTACGATGTTGTGCATTCAGGTAGTGTTTTTTTAATTTGTGTTTTAAATTACTGAAATAGAAGTATTTATGTTTCATCGCAGGTATATAGGATCTTGGAAATATGACAAATTGTTAATTTTTCATTGCTATACTTAATTTTGCCTTCTCATACTATTTTCCTTTCATTTCTGCTGAAGTTTAAGTTGTTCTGATTCACTTTTCACTACCTTTAGGAATGTGTCTCTACACAAATAGCATACATCATCTGTTTAAAGCATAGTATTTTGCAATATGCAATTGAAACTTATTTTTCTCAAATTTTTCAGTGACTTTTATTCGTGAAATGGATGCCATTATGTCAATTGCTTTTCTTTCTACTTTGCCAAATTGTATTGTTGGAGAAAAGTTATCATCAACTTGCCATGTTCGTTTCTATTCCAAGAATATTGGGCTGCGTTATGTGCACACTTTGTCAGCCAGTGAAAAAATACTTTTCACTCGACTATCAAAGGTTGAGCTCACAGACAATGAATTACAAAAAAAATAATTTTTTGAAACTACATGAAATGAAGTAAAAGTCATCCCATTTCATAAAACAAAGAATACAGCTAGGCATGGGCTGTTGAAAGTCAATCTAGCCATCCATGTCTGTTGAGAAAAACAATTGTGAAACGAGGTCAAATTTTTTTTAACAAGAATAAATCTAAATTCTTTTCTTTGGCCCTAGGCACATCAGGGTGTTCATCATTAGAGAATTATACGGACATTTTGTACACTGTCAATCGGAGAGTGACAGACTTAGGGAGTTCCCCATTAAAATTTCAAAGATTGAGCAGTAGCCTTAAAACTGATTACATTAAACAAAAAATTGAACGAGTGCAGAACATGGTATCTAAAACAAACAACAGCTGCTGGTCAATTCATTGTATATAGATATGAGACTGCCACCGAAATATTGTCCTTTTGTCCTCAATTTTAAGGCCTTAAACGCCCGCTTCACTAATTTCACCAAATAAATTTCTGTTAGATATTTAGTATTCTTACATGTTTCAAAGCCAACTGTTCCTCAAACAAAATTGAAACTAGCCTTAACGTGTATTTAAATTGAATAAAAATTATTCAAACTCAAATATATATGCGCTGACAAGACTGAATAATTTTGTACAATATATTTGTAATTATTTTTATACCCATAAGTGCGATTTGTAATGAGCGTTTACTTTGACCATTATAAGAGTCTAAACCGCTGAATTTGATATACAACACTATGCTTTTTTTATCTTCAGCTGACTCCTTTAATAATAAGACTGGTAAAATTTAAATGTGTTAAATCAACCAAAAACATCCTTCAGAATAAAATTTTCACTTTCAATAATAAGCTTTCGACTATTTTGTCACTTTCAACCCGTTTAAAATTATGTGTTTATATAATAGACGAAAGTTTACAATTGAAAACAAAAATTTTATTCTGAAGACTGATTTTATTAATTCAACACATTTTTGACAAAGTTTAAACTATCGCAAGATTTGAAAATACTACAAAATTTAAATTATTGATAATTTTGTAGTAATTTTTTTCAAAAAAGGATGAAAATTATATATACATATATATGTTACTTCGGAATTTAACAGGTGAATTACTAATTTCATATTTAATCTTAGACAAGCTAGTTTTAATATATATTTAAATAAAATACCCAGCATAAGAATATTTACAATTTTTTTCAGATTAAATTTATGACAGCTACTATATTTTAAACCATAGCCTTTTATGTGATGACATGTAAGTAGGAATTGTATTATATATATATAAATTGAGAAACAATACCGGATATTTATAATGTTAATAAATTTAATAAACTAATGTTAATAAAGATTATAATAAATTTGTTCTGACTTACAGGACCATTTACTACTTATTAATTCCTAACAGTCAGATAATGTAACTAATGATTTAAAATAATGACAATACGATGTTTTTGTAATTTACGAATGCGAAAGATTATAACGACACGAATAGGTTAACTCCGTCTTAAAAATGATTAAAATGGAAATATCCACACCATTAGCGTGGAGTATACAAATTTTATAGTTCCTACTTGGTTGGATAAGCTACAGACATTACGTTTGCTTGTAAAGGTTCAAAATATTCTACTTTTGGTAAATATTATTAGAAGCTGATTTGTTGTTTCTAAGAGTTTATGAGACGAGGATAAAAAAGTTAATCGTTTCCTTTTGTGACAATGAAAATAATCTTCGTTGAAATTTGTAGAGCCTGTATTTTCATTTTGGGTAAGCCTACGCGATAAGGATGTGTTTTATTATTCGAGCTCAATGAAGTGCGATTAACGGAGCCCACTTTTAAATAATATGTCTTCACCTCGTCCCGACACAGAGGCAGAGTACAAAGGGGAAATATCGCAGGGAGCGTCGAGATTTCTGAGGCCATAAACAATATTGTTCCAGCGAGCTGTGTTGTTTGGGTGTTGCCCTATTGTGAGCGGTTACAACGTTCTCGGCTTTTTACGGGCATTACACGGGTTTACACATCAAACACACCGCTACGTAAAATACCACCTGGCGAACGCACTACCACCAAATTTCCCTCGTCCCATAAATAAATCATTCCCGCGGATCTCGTGCGTTTACTTGGGTCTCAAAGGAATCACACGGCGTGTTTTTTAATTGCCCTACAAAAATAGATTATTAACGACCACTATTATTAACGTACTGAAGTCGTATAATATTTTAATAAATAAATTAAATAATGAATAAAAAAACTATGAAGCTTTGCCTTTATACAATACGATTATTCCAATACTTTAAATTGATATATAGTCTTCCTGTCTATGAGTAATCTGCGTAGAGCTGGCCGTTTCAATGGCCAGCTTTGTACGTTCATTAACACTTGCTTTTTCTTGATTATATTACCCCTCATTACCAGCTCGCATTACGATGAGTCAAATGTGCTGTTAAAATAGATGTGCAGACTAACTAAGGTTTTGTAACGTCATTTGGGAAGTTCATGGGTTCACTGAACCATTTTCACATCAGCCTGAACTTTAGCAAATGATATGTAGGAATGTTTATACATAGCATCTCAACGTATAAAATTGATTACCAAAAATTAAAATACTCCATACCTCGAAAAATCTCTTGGGCAGTCGGTTTGATAACAATAATACGGAATATTTTAATTGCGGACGTTGCGCAAAAAGAAATAATAAGAAAAGGAAAAAAGAAAAATCTTACGCTTTTAGACGAGAGGAGAGAACATGGTCGTATGGAGCGTTTTTGTGTTTCAAATAAGGTTTGTGGTCAAAAATCTGTCTTTTTTGTGAAGTAAGCATGTCTTTAAATCAAGTAATTTGGAAGCATACTTAAAATCCACGAGTATGCAAAAGACTCCAACAAAATTGAAAATTAAATAAATAATAAAATAATAAATTTATCACAATATGGACTTTACTTTCATTCTTAAGTTACATTAACTTACGGAATAATTTTGTTATGAAGAAAAAATACGGATATCAATTTTACAGATCATTATAGAGGTTACGTAAATTCCGAATGACGTTTTGCTTAAAAATACATAGATTTCAGTTTTAACTAATATTGTAAAAGTTGTAATGTTAGGGTAAACATACTTTTAAAGTTGCCCATAGTGAGAAATACATTAAAAATATACTGGAAAATAAGAAAATAATATAGAGAAATTTTGAAAAATTGTAGCTTTCGATCAAATGGTTGCATGAAATTCAGGAGTGCTGAATATTTTAAAAGATATTTCTACTTAAAAATATATTGTAATTATGGAACAGTCCAAATTTTGGATTGGGATGTTTGCAAAACAGTCGAAATGATCTGCAAAAATCTAAACAAATACAATTTGGTGTTTTATTCGATTTGGGAAGCCATTATTATTATCTTAAAGTTACACGTAAGAGAAGTCGGGGCGGAACGGGACACTTTGTTCAACAATTTTTAGAAAATTATGTAAAACGAAAAATCACTTCATAATAGTATAAAACACTAGTTTACTCAATTACTTACTTAATCTAATATCGATATAACTTTAAAAATTGAATTCAGATGTTTGATGAATTTTTAAAATAAACTCAAATTTCTCCTTCTACCGCACCTCCCGGGACAGAACGGGAAAGGATGTTTTACAATTACAATTAGTGAAATAAAATTTAATTTAAGAAATATCTTAAC
Source organism: Eucriotettix oculatus (assembly GCA_034510155.1). Taxonomy (NCBI): domain Eukaryota; kingdom Metazoa; phylum Arthropoda; class Insecta; order Orthoptera; family Tetrigidae; genus Eucriotettix; species Eucriotettix oculatus. The sequence continues at coordinate 51,414,784 of CM067376.1, read as the reverse complement.
ATATTTTTGTTTTCTTTCGTATACTTATTCAGCGCACGGCTAATCGTTTATTCAAAAAAGAGATTTTTTCAACTCCACAGTCTTTGTTAATATTTTTCCCTTTATTCTGTTCGTTTTCTTTCTTAACCAATTATTTTTCGGTATAGCATTCTGTACGTCATTCTTATAAGGTGAGTCTATGTTTCCTTTCTTTCTTGAGGCTCACATTACCATTTGCCCCGCACGCACGTTTTAGTTTAAGGTCATTCATTGAGTCTTAATACTAGTACCTTCTATGCAGCTCAAGACACTAGGTTTATGAATATATGCCATTAAAGAGTTAAAAGCGAAGAGTTTTGAAGATTACCTTTTGTCGAAATGCTGCTCCAAAACTAGACTTCATTCACAATCCTCAGTCATAACTTGGTCAAGATGGCTGCCAAGACTTTTTCCTTGACATGATTACAATGTTCCATCCCTATTTAGTAACCTCCAGCATTATCCAGTACAAAATAGGATATCTCGTTCTACACCGCTATCCCGTTCCACCCCGACTTCCCCTATATAATTGAACCTGAATCAGTGGACATTCGTGGACAATTTTGGAATTCTGTCGAGAATTTCTTGACTGTGGGTAAAATTTAACATAACATGAAAACCGACTAGATGTTTTTATAATGTCTAGTAGCTAGTACAATAATGTGTGAAAGGATTCATATACCTACCAGAGAATTTTTATGCATACAATAAAAATATGAAGTCCGATAATCTTAGATTAGGTTTAAGTGATGGAAATAAACGAGAAGTCGCAATGGAGATATGGTGTAATGAGATCGCCAGGAAGGGGAACAGTAAGGGAAATATGTAGCAGTATTTATCCTGAAATTTGAGTAATGTATTAAATACGCGAAGAAACACTTTTAGTCTGTGCAACTGTTTTCCTGGCTTTGTGGGTCACACTCATATTCCTTAGGACAAAAGGATGACTTTTCCAGTTGAATGTGCGACAACAAGGATCGCCGTGTATAATTAGGGGGCTGCTTCTGGCGAAAACGTAAGTTCCGTGGAAAATTTGGAATCTCATGGAGGAACACAAAATACATGCAGTATTTAGACCTAGCAGGTGAATTTTTTTCTATTGGTTGCAATTGTTAAAAATCAAGACAATAGAAGTCATTTGAGGATAACAGCTTATTGGTGGTTTGAAATTATGTAGTATCCCACCGAACTTTCGTGGGAAGGGATTTTGGAGAAGAACAGAAGACGATGTGGGGAGACGGAGGATAGTGGACGAGCAAAAGGTGTTCGGAGACGAGAGAGAAGATGATGGTAGACGGAAGACAGAAGTTGTTGAGAGATGGAAGACAGTCGATGCAAAAGTTAAGTTGTTAGCCGCTGAGAGGAGAGAGGCCGGCTAATGCTGACCTAAAACTAAACTGTTAGCCGTCGGAAGTAGATAAGGGAATCTCCGCCAGATTATTCCACGACATTCATCCCGAGCGGTGATGAACAGAGGTCATTAGCCAGTCATCATTTATCTACGCAGACCGGGATGCAAATGCAGATACTTCGCGGGTATCGTTGTTTTTAATTATAAAGAGTTCGCATTTTTCAGGCCTATTGCCATTACAAATCTCTATTCACTCCACAGAATACTCTTATGTTAAAGTCTAATGTAAATTTATTTTTTTGTTAACATTTTCTTGATAATTTATATTTATCATCTATGCTCTGGCTAAAATATTTTATTTATATTACAATCATAATTTTGTCTTTTCAATAATAAGTTCCCATTAATACATTATATTATAATTAAATAAATTCAATTCCTCATTTATTGAAGTCATTTGATCTTGTAAATAATAGTTATCGAGGAGATAGAAGATACGATACAAAAATACAAAGTAAAATTCCACTCTAATATATGACAAATGCAAAATTTAGTTAAACAAACTTTAATACTTTACATTCAGAAGTTTCTTGAAGATTTCAGGGAGCACATGAACGAAATACTAATACACGCCCATAAAACATTGTATTTTACAGATCACTCTAAAATTTATTTTTTCAACATTGGATTCAGTAAATGCTTACATTAGAATATTGGACAATAACTTGCATTTTCTATTAAACTACCTTAGATACCTCTGTAGATAATCTGTAGAAAGCTTTCGACATTTTAAGTTACATGTACTTGTTTTTTTTTGTGTTTATACAAAATATTGTAGATAGAAAATGACACACTTCGTCGAAAGCTTCCTATAGATTATACTATTGTAAATACATTTTCTATAGCAATATAAAAGTAAATATTTACTGAAATCCATCATCGGAATCGATTCTGATTTTCGTACCACGCGAATTCAGTTTCGCACGTTTTGCGTATTTGTTACGTGACGGTTCCGGTTATCCACTTTTGAATTATTCACCTAAGTTAAAGATTAATGGAGTTGGAAGTTATAGGGTCTGGTGGGCAACGGAGTGATTAATGTAGAAACGCAGAACGTGAGGTCAGGTCCGGCTTTATATCACGCATTGTGGATGCTAATTGATTTTGACTCTGGCTGTGGTAACTTACTTACCAGTAACACAGCTCTCCCAACGGGAACTGATACCGCCCATGGCGCATATCATTTTGTTTAGGGAGTGCGACACAGACTCATAATTTACTGTAGAGGAATCGCTATTGAAATCAGATTATTAATTACCTCTGGTGTGTGTGACCTCATTTTCAGCAGCGCTCTAAACGAAGCACCGCGGCGGTAAACGGACGTCGAATCAACACATGTTTATTCAAAAAAAATCGCTGGAAGGTTGGTTTCGATTGCAGTGAGTCGTAATGAATTTTTGTAGCTCCCCTCAAGCTGACCTTTGTAAGTTTCTATATGTTTTTGTTGGATACCGAAAATTTTAAAATATTAATATTGTCATACCAATACTCTCCTAACAATTGTTACCCCCTCATTCCCTTCCGGGATAACTGATACAGATTTATTTTCGGATCAGCTTCATTTTATCAATGCTTGCTGTTTCAATTTCACTTGAAGGAAGTATTATTTGAAGAACATACAAACTGAGAATGATTTAAATGACACGATATAATGGAATTAAAATTGAATTTCAAAAGACAATTAATTACAAGTAAAGTAAAAACTCGTGAATAGGTCACACTCTCCTTGTTTTATCACTCATAGCTTACTTTCATAAACAAAGTCAATGTTCAGCAAAATATATTTCTCATTAACGTGATATGTCGCAACGTTTCGAACCTCCCCATTGTCACCCATCGAACACTCCTCGGCGATTAACAAAGGCTCCGTCGCACTTCTCCACACGACATCAATATTCGCTAACTGCATAATGCTCTGCTTTATTTCGTATCACCCTATTCATTCACAAGTCGTGTTATGAATCACTTTCCAAATTTCGTCAACTCACCTCTCCCTTCAGCTACAGCCTTACTATCTTGTCTATAATATACGAAAGGCATTTATTTTTAAATATTTTTTAACTCTTAGATTCAGTTTGCATGCTTTGCCTCCACTGATGTTTGGAAAAAAATTCAGTTATTTTTATCAAACACAAATGTCTCCATCTAATAAAAGAATTAATTACGTAATTTTATTTTCCCAATTGTTAAATATTTTGTTAGGCTCTCACGTGTAAATAAAAGTATAAGTAAAATTATGACTGAATCGAACATAGGTTAGATTTAATGAACTGTGTACGAGTACGGCGTCACATACTACCGTCAATAAATTTCGGATACCATTTCAAAGTTTGATGCAACTTTAGTTTTATATTATTACCGCCGCATTGTGTAAAATACGTATATTATCAATTCATATTGGTTGTACAGCTTATCCATTGAATATCAGGTTAGGTCACTTTAAAAACAAAAAGTGATTTCAGGATTCACTTTGGTCCTTATCATGTTCATCAATATGTATATAATGATGATTAATTGTCGCTTGCGAACTCGCGTCAGAATCACTATCGTAATATACTCATTACCGCTGACGATTTTACATTATATGAAGTGTTAAAATCGGCAGTAATTGGTACAGAATGTTATGATTAGCTTATTAATGGTTATTATGTACGTTGAAATAATATGCAATTTATTTCATCTGATGAAATAAAACAATTTATCTCTACTTTTCTATTGAAGTATATAACTTTCCCTTTCAGAGTTCTGATGTAAACTAAAATTTTTGTATTAAAAACTCAGGTGGTATTAATTTAGGAACATTTGTTTGTTATACGAAAATTTTCCGAAACGGGAACCTGACCGTCAGTGTAACAATCCTCTTTCCGATTAAATATCGACGTCTTTGTTTATATTCAATCGTCATGCCGAATGCCTTCAATCACACATCTCGTACAGATAATTAATACTTTACTGCACAATGACGAGTTGAATACCGCTGATTACGTCATCTTTCTTAAAAACTTCAGACGCCTCTAACATTTGCATGACAAACAGAAACCACAATACATAATTTCATTATTATTAGTAGTAAAATTTATATCTCAAGTATTATTAACTTTATATTCTTTCCTTGCTTCAGCTTTAGTTATTATTATGATAATTTATTATTAATTAAATCTATTAGCGCCATTGGATTGAGAACATTTATTCAGGACAATTGGCAAAACTGGAAATCAGCTGATGGAGCAAGGATTCCTCTAATCTCGGTAATGTGTAACATTTCCCTAATTAGAGTCATATAATGTTTATATTAATCATATTATTCAACCATTACTCACCAAATAATCAAATCCAAGAGCTTATTGATGTTCATCAATTTCAATTAATTGGTAACCATAACTCCAACTTACGTTCAAATGTTTATTCATTATTCGATGCATACTTTTAATTTTTCTAAATAAAATCAACTTCTAACCTTCACTGTCAATTAGTAATAGGCTTCTCATTCAAATGTAAAAAACAGTTATTTTAACATTTACAAACAATTAAACATCCGGCATAACCAATATAATCTTTTGTTGTACTTGGCAGCCAAATTCCTAACCTCTTTCCAACTCTTCTCTCACCCTCTCCTTTCCCTTTCTTCTCCCTCTGTCTTACAGAGATATCCCTTACTTCTTCTTATTCTTTTTTTCCAATAGAACAAATATATGAATTTCAAAAAGTGGCTATTAGATCAGGTCCATTCATATTACTTGAATGGTACTTGAACAGTACCTGTCTGAAAAATAAACTAAATCTAGACATTTTCATTTGTCACGAATGTTGCAAATCAGATGGGTGGATATAGTTGGTAACCAAGAAGTACAAAGCAGAATAGGGGAAGAGAGAAAAATTTGGAGGACTTTTACCAAGAGTAGGAATAGATTAATAGGTCACGTTTCGAGATTTGAGGGTCTTGTAAAATTAGAATTAGGTGGAAGTGTGTAGGGTAACCACAGAAGAAGGAGGCCAATGATAGAATACGCTAAGAAGATTATGGAGGAGTTTAGATGTGGTAGATATGTAAAAATGAAAAGGCTTGCTTAGGATAGGTTAGCGTGGAGGGTTGCAACAGACTAGTCTGAGGACTGAATACCCCAAAAACGATCCCCAATATTTTACAAACGCACTTTAAATAGTACAAATTCTCGGTGAATATAACTTAACAGAAAAAGAGGAAACGAGAGGACGGCTACCTCTGAAAATATTTAAAAAACTATAAAATCATGTGAAGGCACATGCCTATTTCATTGTATTGATGTTATACATCATGATTCATAACTATTTAGTTTTAAATGAAAAACATATTTTTATAATTTTAAATAAATCTCTCATTTGCCCTGAAATACGTATCCATTCTTCTAAATATTTCACAAAAATTATTAAAACAAAAACAATATTAAAAACTTTTCTCACTTCACAATTCCTTTTATATTATTTGTAAAGCTGCTTTTTTTCTGCAAGATTGTCCTTAAAAAAATGAAAGACTACCATACTTCCTTTTACTCCCCAGCCCTAATTTCTCTACCTTATTTTATCTACCTGGTACTTGTATTGTTTTGTTCTTCCACTGGCGAATTTCTATACAAATTAAAATAGAAGTCGCTGAAGTTCGATGTTTGGAAAATATTAAGAAATACTCAAGATAATTAAGAAATATTTTGCTTTGGGTTTTGTTAATAACACAATCTCAATTGCTAACAGAACGATCACTTTTACATGCCTCTTTTCTCTCTCTCTCTCTCTCTCTCTCTCTCTCTCTCTCTCTCTCTCTCTCTCTCTCTCTCTCTCTCTCTCTCTCTCAACAGCCGTCGGTTTCTCCACTTATCATTACGAAAAATGTCGGGAATATATCGAGAGTATGAATGACTATGTAGTTTTTTCCGTCTTTATTTTCATGACATAGTTGCTAATGGATCGTTCATTAGAGTCGACCCTGGAGCTGAGGCATTTCAGTTCTTACTGCTTACTGCTGACCTCAACTACGGAAACGTGATGCAAGAAAACGTGATATGCTCCACAATCTAGAAATTCTTAGTTGAGTTAGATATTCGGCTCAGAGTTCGGTAGGATAAAAGTACGCTTCCTGGTCTATAAATTAATGACTACGTTCACCATCATTATTGCATAAAAGCTCATGTTGTTGCCAATATTATTCACTAATTATTTTAAGTATAATAAGTGCTATTGTACGTATAGGACCATCTAGTTAATTAGAAAAGTTCAGCAGTTCCTTCAACATTTTATCATGGACTGTCTCTTTTATGGGACCAATCGGTTGTAATAAAATGCGTACCAAATCTGATAAGATTATTTATGTCTTTTTGATAAATTATAAATCGAATATAATATTCAAAATACCGACCTTTGGCGATATTAAGATGGAAATTATACACAAAACTCTTTTTCATATAACACTATATATATTACCGTAACGCTCTTCGTGAAACTCTCGGCTAAGAATGGAAGCGCTCGGCTTTAGCTTCATCAAAGAAACCAGTTTTTCATAACAACAATTACGTTATATTACTTAATGTTTATTATTCAATTTAAGTAGATTGAAGTACTTCGAAGTAGTTACTTAATACTTCATTTGCATATGGAAAGTTGTATATTACCATAAATTATAATAACATACACATTTAATATTTATTGTCTTATTTAGGATGATGACGGTTAATGTTACACACACTCTCCAAGTCATAATATAAGGTTTCCCTTAAACATTCTTAAATCATTCTTGACGAGATTACTGTCGAATGAAATACTGTTGCCACAACCAGTTAGTAAGTTATATTCATACAACATATATACATTCATAAAGTATCAAGGAAATCTTTACGTACCGTGCATCATAAGTATTTAATACGTTGCACAATTTCATTGCTGTAATTCTAGCTATTTTATATGCATATATGTATCATTTTTGTGCTGATAAAATAATAATACACGAATAACTCAGATGTAAATATGGGCCACGTAAGTTACGTACGTGAATATATTCAATTTTACACATAAATGAACTACAGCGATCTCAAACACTTGTATAGTGATTAAATATAAATTCAAATACTTAAGTACAATATTATGTATAGTTTATTCTTTAAAATATTTGCATAATTTATGTCGTCGTTATTGTAGTATTCAGTACTAAGACTGGTCTGATGCAACCCTCAGTGCTAACCTATCTTGAGCAGGACTTTTCATTTCCTTAAAACTAGCACAACCCACATCCCCTCTAATCTGCTTTGCGCATTCCATCCTTGCCTCCCTCTTCTGTTCTTACCCCACACACTTTCCTCTAATGCTAATTTTTCTAGACCCTGTCTTAAAACGTGGTCTATTAGTCTATCCCTTCTCTTAGTCAACGTCCTCCATATTGTTCGCTTTTCCCCTATTCTGTTAAGAACTTCCTCGTTTGTGATTCTATCCACCCATCTGATTTTCAGTATTCGCCTATAAAACCACATTGCGAAACTTCTATTCTTTTCCTTTCCGGAACTCCTATCGTCCACGTTTCGTACCCACATAACGCCATGGGCCATACGAACATTTTTAAGCATAGATTTCCTAATATTCACATTTATATTACTCTTAAGTAAATTCCTATTTTTCGCGAAGCCTTCCTCGTCTGTGCTATCCCACTCTTTATGTCTAGTATACTTCTACCATCCCTAGTTATTATGTAGCAGAATTTTTTTAATTCCGTCAAAATATCCCTTCCCAATCTAACACCGTTTGTTATTTCACTGTTTCCCAAACTACACTTCATTACATTGATTTTCCATCTATTAAACCTCATATTAAACTCTTTCTCAAGGGCAACGTTCATGCCATTTATTATGGTGTCCAAGTTTCCGACAATATCGTCGACAAAGCGTAAGTTCATATTTGTTGTCCTGTAGTATGAATCCTATTCCATATTCCGTTTTATCTTGCTTCATAGCCTGTTCTATGTTTAAGTTAAACTACATGGGCGACAGATTGCATCCTTGGCTTACTCATTTCATGATCACGGATTTCTTTACTTGATCTTTTAATCTAATTACTGCTGTCTGTCTTGTGTAGAGGTTATGTATAAGCCTCTTTTCTGGATATTTTATTTACAAGAAGCAGTTAATAGAAAAATTTGCACAAATAATTTGATTTTTTTGTGGACGCACACGTATTTGAATATTTTACAACTAACTTCTTCAATTTTAATTTAATGTGTTTCTTACAGCACTCTATAACATGGTTGAAATATTTTTTCATTTGAAAGTGTAATTGTTCTATAAAACTTAATCACTTTAAATATGTAATTTAATATATATTAATGAAGAAATTTTAAAATGTATCATTTACCATTCTTATAACTGAAATGAATTATATCGAAAAATAATATATGGCGTCATTTCGTGAAATTAAATTTTTTATGCTTACGGCATATATTTCTATTAAACGTATTGAATAGTGACTATTCCTTTGCATTCTATCTTGAAATTAATATTTCAAATTAACTTGCATTGCCACGAAAAAAGATAACACTACGGATTTACTTTTTACCAGACATTAAATCAAGTACCAGAGCGAAAGACGAATTTAATCATGCAGGACAAATTATATAGTTAAGTTTTCTGTCATTAATGTGAAGCCGTGTATGGCAGTTGTGGAACATTTACGCCGACGAGTGCAAACACAGCTAACGAGACAATTACTCTGTTGTAAAAGTTTTCACGCGTGAGGTTTCCTAAAATGTAAATATCAAAAAATAAAAACTTGTCATTTAAGCATTGAAATGTTTGCTAGGTTTTTGCGAAGAGATATTTAAACAAAGCGAAGAAAAGAGTATTTCCAGACAAGCGAGTAAGGGACACAAAAAATTAAATCGATATGCTAACACCGTTACTTTAGAAAATTGTTAACGTCAGCTCATCTTATGGAAGCATTTTGGCAATACAACATTTATAAAAATTACTTATGAATAATATAAAAAGTGCTTATTGTATTATAGTTTTGCTTTGTAACAATTTTATGATTAATGATAGGACGTTCTACGGGTGTAGCTGTCGTATAATTTTTTTCTCGGGAAGTTAACTTTACCTGAAGATAACAACGGTGACAGTCACCGAAACGACATGCCGTATTAACGATACCATCCAGTTGATTCCCCAAGAAGAGTTTATACAATTTTAAATTGAAATTACTTATGTTTATTGGTTGCCTGAACTAATTCGATGAATTTGGTTATCTATTTGAAATACATACGGAAAGAATCAACATTTTAAAGCATTTTTCATACATGCAGTACCTCAGTCGGCATAGTGCTGTACTTTAAGCCGAAACGATAGCTTACCTTTAAGTCAATAGCCTTATGTGGAAAATTACCATTCAGATATTTTAAGTTTCTTGTAGGAAAAAATGTACTCTTTCCAAAAAAGAAATACAGAAATGAAAACTAGCTGTGAAAAATATTAAAATTTTTGAATTTTAATTTTGCACCCGAAATGAGGGTCAGTAATATCAGAACTATTGATTGTGGTGTGGGATAAAGACTTTTGGTTTTAATTAAGCATTAACTTTTACACCACATTTACTTTTAGGTTTATTTTTAATGATATATACAAAAAGGACTATTTACAACATTAAAATAATTTGTTTCTTCATATAATACTATTTTTATCTATTTGAAAATTTCCTATCATTTTACGTGCTCCGATCAGTCGCATGACTTACAGGTTGACCGTGGTGGTTTAGGAAAATTACAAAAATTAAATAGGTAAAGCATACCACAACTATAAATTAACGTCTTTGAAATAATACAAGGAAAAGAAATAATTTCCGTACCCAGAATTTAGAAAGGAAAAATAAACGAAATAACCGCGTCAACATGATATAATTTCTGATTGGTCTGGTTCCTTACTATGGCTGATAACTGCTGGGTGCTCCGGCTAGGATGTTCGTCTCTGGTGTTGGAAGACGAAACCAGGACCTCTTTGCTATGTCTGTTTGCTGACGGTCTCACCACGTAGAACAGGTTGATGATTGGCTTTGGACTTCCTGTCCAACTTCCCTCTCAGCTCTCACTCGACTTATCCGCTCCGACGGTCCTTTTCTCCCGTTCTCTAGACCAACTCCTCAGCTCAGACTCGGCTCGACCGTTCTCCTCTCGGTTTCTACAACAACTCTTCTTCTCTCGCGTTCTCCACACCAACTATTCAGCTCCCCACCTTTCCGTCATTACCTCTGGTTGTTGTTCCATCTGGACGACCAATCACCACTTATAATTTTGAGCAGAACACGCCCAAAATTCCCCGCGAATTTAGGCAATCCCCGCCATTTTGACCCTTGGCGGGGAGAAAAATGTATGCGCCCGCACGGACAGTGAGCAATAAGCAAAATTTAACACCTCTTGTGCTAGCCTACCCCGCAAAATTCTTCAGGCAGATGTTCCCACGTTATTTTAACCCCCCCCCCCCCCGCACATGGAACACACAACGTGTATCCCATGCGGTCGTTCAAATAGTAAAATCAAAAATCTATCTATTTTAATAATTAATTAATAACTAATATCTTAACGACTAGTACATATCTATCTTACAACTACTTAATATTTAATATATCCACTACAAGTGGTTTACTACATAATTCTAATATTGTAGTATAATGACGGACAGATTGTTGGCTATCAGAACTTAAAATCAAGGCCACTGCTGCTTTTGCCTCACAGTACAAGATGGTTAAGGTGCGACCTAAAGATTTCGCGGTAAATTTTATAAAGCACTTTCGGGCCGAATAGCATAACTGGGTTACAATTTAAAGAAATTCTAATGCTACTTATGCATTCAGCACCAAAATTTGTGCTAGATAAAATTATTCAGGCAATCAGATACCATATACGAAAAACCAGAACATATCAAACATTGCCAAAGAATACGCGGCAATCTCTTCGCTAAAGGGTATGGGTCAACTAAAGTGGAATCAGCGTACCAATCGAGCCAATATTTTGTATAATAACCTAACATATACATAAATATAGTTTGAACAAAATATGAGTTGGCCGAGTTTAGGCCATTTTTCATTTTAGTACACTTGACATCGAATGACCACTATATTTGATCATATTACGGAAATAAAATTCAAAGCAGAAAAGAGAATGGAGAACTTTGACCAAAAGATGGGGAAGATTAATATTCCACGTTTTCTAACATTAGGGTTTTGAAAATATAGCATTAGAGAGAAGTGTGTGGGGTTAGAACAGATAAGTGAGGAAAAGGATGTAATAAGCTAAGAAGATTAGGTAGGATGTTGAATGTTGTAGTTATGTATAAAAGTAAACGTTTGCGCAGAATAGGTTAGCATCAGACCTGTCTGAGGACTGATTTCTACAAGAAAACAACACGGAGATAGTAATTATTAGGTATTTTAAAGAGATTTAAGAAGAATTTAAATTGGAGTCATAATATTATATGTATTGTGTAAAAAACTAGAGCATGTAGGGGTCTGAATAATAGCTGAATTATCTCTCGTACTGAATAGTGAAACACAAATAAGACAGATGAGAGGAAATTATCTGGTTAAGAAGTAATGGAATTACAGGGTTCCATTACAGATCATTGTCAGAGCGAAGGCAGCCCTCTTTGTATTCCGCTTTTTGACGAAATTAGCGAAGAAAATCTTGATTGAAGTTAAAAATACAAGCTAATTCACACGCTTTCTCTGAAAAGTCTAAATTTATATAATTCAACAAGAGTGAAAGCATTATGGTATATAGTAAATATCGTAACCGATCGACATTGCAATTGAGCGGATTTCCTAGAACCTAATTTTAATTTTTCCAGTAAACTTTTGAGGTTACCACAGCACTGCAGTACAAATGTTAGACCCCCATTATCAAAATTTATTAACCTATAGCAGGGTTTCACATACCTTTTCTTCAATGGAACACTTGATATATTTTTTAGGACTCGTAGAAAGTTAAAGAAGATTTTTAAATATAGACCTGTAATATAACATAAATGTATAAAAAATATATAATACTTAGTGACTTTATTGAGTTTGGGTCCTTGAATAGCATATCTTGTTATTAGGCGGCACAATATTTGTAAACTGAATTATAATATCTGCCTTTTTCTGAACTTTGTCTTAATTAAAAAATAAAAAGAAAATCCAGCTTCCCATAAATAGGTCGTAGGACACGGAAGTAAAATAATAATAGCATATTTTGAAATATTCGGTTACTCTCCTGATAAACTCGCCCAAAAATCACATGAAGATTGACTGTTGAATTTTTATTTCACCGATTAAATCAATTATATTTTCATAGTCACTTATACCCAATCCTACAGGCAGGATCGGATTTAGATTAAAAGAGGCCCTAGGCTATTCCACTTATGAGGCCCTTTCGCCTCCCATTTTTAAGTTTGTAAATTACATGACAGATAATAATATACATGTAATTTCTCCTTAATTTACTTACGGGTAATATAAGTGTGAATATTACGAAATAGTTGCTAAAAATGTTCGTATTGGATCGTGGCGTTATATGGGTGCGAAACGTGGACGATAGGAGCTCCGGAAAGGAAAAGAGTAGAAGCCTTTGAAATGTGGTGCTATAGGCGAATACTGAAAATCAGTAGGGTGGATAGAGTAAGTAACGAGGAAGTTCTAAACAGAATAGGGCAAAAGCGGTCAATATGGAGGACGTTGGCCAAGAGAAGGGATAGATTAATAGGCCACGTTTTGAGGCACTAGGGTCTTGTAAAATTAGCATTAGAGGGAAGTTTGTGGGGTAAGAACAGAAGAGGGAGGCCAAGGATAGAAAACGCAAAGCAGATTAGGGAGGATGTGGGTTGTGCTAGTTATGAGGAAATGAAAAGGCTTGCGCAAGATATTAGAGCAGTGTTAGGACTAAATACCACAACAACAATTTCTTCTTATTTTCGGTCCAGTGTTTTAGTGTTCCCTGTTTTTAGAATAGTGTAATTTCAATTTTACTAACATTTTGAATGTAAGCACCTCTTGATCTTGATGCCCTAGGCTGAAGTTAGTTAGCCTATAGGAAAATTAGACCCTGCCTACAGTTTATCTGTCACAGAAAAAGGATTCTGAAACCAAGAATCGTCCTTACTAGTTTTCGGAAAATATTGCGGAAGAGTTGATTCCAAGTTATGTCATAGGTGTTCTAATACTTTAATTCATTCAAACATTTATGTATGGTAGGAAACCAATTAGGATCGTTAGATTCAACGAATTTAAACCAAAATTGTATTTTTTATTAAACGATCCAATTTTATCTCTTGTATTAAAAGTTATAATACTTTCTCTTTGTAATGGTAACTTTGCAAAAATATCAGCCACATATGCGAGTTTAAACAATCATGAAGGATTTGGTAAAACTTCAACTTAATGTTGACCTGAATTATTTTGTGCTTTCAAGAAGACCAACAACTTATTTCGAAGTTCAAAAAGTCATAATAGTGCTTTTCCTCTGGATAGCCATAGTATGTAATAAAATTGTTTTGTGTTCACTAGCCATGTTACCGCACAAATTTTTAAATAATTTGGATTGAAGTGGCCACTAAAATTTTCCTACCGACCTCCGGTTGACAACCGCAACACTTGTTGATCCTGGCAGGCTGCAATTATGTGCTGTTGAATTAAATTCTACAAACGAAGGGGTATAAGATTTGCTTATTTTTGGTCAAAGCTGGTCATTGTCAAGTTAAATATTATCTGTATAATTGTGGGCTATGGCAATCTCTGTCTCACTCGTAGAGGATTCTGGTTGACTGAACACGTCCACACTTGTTCATTACTCATTTTAATATGGCTTCTTTGTTTCAGAACGATGCAAACTGAGTTATAATGCGAACTGATTAAGTGGTATTATAACGTGATATTATAGAGAGAATCACTCCAAATGTTTGCGGAACACCCATTCAGTCCCCGCGGAACACAGTTTGGAGAAACCGGACCTAGAGTATTTTAGAGTATCTGACTTTTTTTAAAGGTGTGGTTTAAATAGTAGTTTATTTTTCCTGGTTCTAAATTACTCTTCTAAATTTTATATTGTCGGTTTTTGTTTTATGATTTTTGTTGTGCATGCATAAGGTCAGTCCAATCGCAGTATTAAATATATTTATTGCTACATTAGTCACACGAGAACGTGTCAGTGAGGCCAAGTGGTGTTGAGTTACCTGTAGAAGGCCTCTCCGTGTCTCCAGCGTGCCTCTCCGCCGCCGTAGCAGGAAAGCTGAGGTGCGAGGGAAAGGCGTTTCTCCGGAGGCTGCCAACCAAGAGCCACGAGGGCGTGGGCGAACACTCTCACGGAGCGCGCTATTTCCCCCAGAAGAGCCTGGTCGTGTGTCAGGAAGTGGACGCCTGGGAACACACCAACATTCAACGGCTTCATTATTAAAAGAATATATTCCCTAGTCCCAAATATAACGCGACATACAATCAAGAAAATTAAAATGGCCAGACTATAAGCAGATAGTGTAGCAGAAACGTTATTTGACATACAGAGTTTCGTATTGAAGTAGACGAATACACTTCAGTTTATCGTTATAAAATTAAATAATGACGACGACAGAAACTTGTAATATTCGTGAATCTATGAATAACGAATTATTAAAGTTGGAGATCTTTCCGGTGAACAGGAGAATTTATACAATAACGAATTTCTTTAATTTAGATATCTCAATTTGTCTCAATATCTGTCAGAGTGGATACAAATAATTTCATATCGGAATGAACAGTGCAATTTTTAATTTTGCAGCCTTTAAATTGTTACTGCCACAATAACTTAATCTACAGCGTCATAATACGTCTAAAATGAATAAACTCAGTTTTAATAGCTTTAAATAATAAATATATGAAAATTAATTAACTTCACATTTATTAATTGATATGATACAATTTATTAACCAAGAATTTTGAAACAAGAGAAGGCGTAGATTAATGGCCACTTTTTGAGACGTGAGGGTCTTGTAAAATTATCATTATAGGGACGTGTGTTGGATAAGAACAGAATATGGTGGCCAGGGATAGAATACGCTAAGCAGATTAGGGTGGATGTGGGATGTGGTAGTTATGCAGTAATTTAAAATATTGCGCAAAATGGGTTAGCATGGAGGGTTGCATCACACCAGTCTATAAAGACTGAATACTAAAACAACAACAACAACCGAATTCTTTTCATGGAGAAGGCCTTTTGTTAAGATTGACAAAAAACTCTTTATACGATATGTACAAAAAAATTATTAAGACTTTATGTTATGAGCGAACCATACAATTACATTTTTGACATCGTACTTTACACTCAGTTCTTAAGAAAACCATTTGACAATTGCAAGAGTACAAAAACTGTTACTTCTTTTAAAAAATAATTACAATTAAATTTTATTTAAGGTAGAAAAAAGTTAAATACATTTTAAAAATTAAACTGATTATACAGACATTTGTCTGAAACAGAAAAAAACAATTTCAAATTGCATTACAAATACATACTTCACTAATAAATTTTTGAACTTTTAAGACAGAATAAAATGTCCCTTTTTGTTTTGATTTACAAAACTTAAATTACTCACAAACTAACATTTAGAAAGATAAGATCTATTCTCGGGTCGTATTTCAGGGTCCCTCGTAGAAGCAGATTTAAAAACAAAACCCTCCCCGAATTTTTAAAACTAGTAAATCGGTAGAAAGGTTACAGAGTAATTACAGATATCTGCTTTGCCTGGAGGTCTCCGTTGGTCGATATTTCTCGTGCCGGTCCCAAGATTCCTTCGAACTTCCGTGTAGTAAAAATGAACAGTTTACTTATTTAATCTTCTTCTCCACTGCCTCAATCAAGACCAGTCGGCCCTGAGTCATCCAATTCCCGACTGCTCAATTCTGCAACTATTTACTACACTTTCTATCTCTCAAATTCCAAGTCTCTCTCCATCTATCGCCATAATCACACAGCCCATTGCCACTCTCCAATGTCTTAATTCTTCACCGCGGGGATTTCAGTATCGTACACTCAGTCAGTTAAAGTGTAATATTACAACTAGTACGTAATAGAAATGGTTTTGCTTCCATAAGTATGGCTATACAATTGCTGCATATAACTTATTGCAAGATAATTTGCAAGTGTAAAATGCATATCAAGGAGTTGTGCATTTCCATTTACTCTGTTAACTAGTAATAAAAATCTTGTAGAAGAAGTTAAAAATGTTTCAGCGACGAACTTATGTGTACATTATTTTATATTTTTAAATTAAAAATATATGTTTATTTTAATAGTTAAAGATAAATAAAACAGACATTCATTGTAATATAGGCTTTATTTATTTAAATACGATTCACTTATACTTTATAAATATTCTTTCGTATAGAAAATTTAAGCAATTGACATATTAAACTTATAGGTAAAACATTAAATCATAAGATAGATAACGTGTTTGAATTATAAATGAAACGTTGCCACAAATTTGATTTCATTACTTTGTTGTAATTTTTTTATTATTTAAGTACATTTCCGACAAATTTGGCTTCTTCAGTCATTCATAGTATAAGTTGTTCATGTTATGCCTCAGATATAGTCCACAGACAAAACTTGAAAGTTAAAATAAAACATGCCTTTATTTATACATACATGAAGTATATACAAGTATGACCACACAGCGTGTTTTATACACGTTTGGGACTCTCGCCTGCATCACTTAATCAATATGTTTGTTTTCAATCAGTTAGCTACAAATTAATTATATTTGAAGTTACAGAAAAATAAATATTACTGTAATAAATTAAAAACAGAAATATATATGGCCCAGCATAACGTAGCATAGAAAACTCTCAGCGTCGATTGTCATATTGTAAACAGAAATGTCACATCACAAGTCACGAGATGCTACTTGCACGACTCCAATGTAGTGGAAGTCTGCAACTAGTTGCACAGTAAACATGCAAGGACTTGCGCTTACCAGCCAAAATGACACTTGCAAACAATTACAATAACCACTGTCTACAATTCATTGCAAGCGTAAAGCCAGAATTGATAATTATTTCTGGGATACCTAATTTTACATATTTCGGTATTATAACTTTAATAAACAAATCTAACATTCAATTTAAAAAAACTAATTCTGTATCGAAACGTGACTATTTTTCAAAACCAGAAGAAACAAGTTGTCTCCGTGATTTCAATGGATCCACGACTACAATGAACAGGAACCATAAACCGTGGTAATTTTCTTTGGTCATCTAATCACGTTGCTGGTTTTGAATGGGATCTCCATTTTATTTTCCCGTTCTATAGTTCCATCATAAATAATTGTTTTATTTACATCCTCAGGTATCTTGAACTAGTTGAAATACTCGATTACACGATTTGGTTACATTTAAGATTAATCTTAATTTCAGTTGAAGATATGTTATGTTCTATAGAATATAATTGGTGCTCACAATTGACTCATTCTGAGACATTCTTAACTTTCAGAATATGAGGTCTCTGAAGCCTGCTGTGCTTCAAATGATACATAACTTCATTTACTCTTGCCGCTACACAAATTTAATTTCGCCTCGATGTCACAGACGCCTTTAGTCTACTTCTTCCCCACAACTTCTTATGTTCCAGAACCAATACTGTAAAATATCTAAATCCATGTAATTGTTACCATTTAAATATGCTTTATTAATTTTCCTTTCTTTCAAATAATTTTCCTTAAGTTGAAAGACGAAGAAAATACATAGCCCATTAGTAATAAAGAATCCCCAATATATTTTTGGAATAATAATGCAATGACTTTATTTATCGTCAGTACATAAATGTTGTTTCAATGATGCATATGTGTAACGATTTAACGTAGAAACAATATGGCATTGTTACATATAAATGCATTGTTTGATGCAGTCAAAGAGTATATCAATTTAAATTGATAATTTACAATATAATACAGTGACTTTAGAGAATTATTTCATGTATAAAAATATACAATATATTGAATACGTTATAGGCAATATTATAATATATAGTGTCCGTCAAATGCAGTCCAGATATGTCTCTTTATTAATGAAGAGCTGAATTGGTCCTAACATATGAACAAAACATTATGAATTTAGTTCATCAAGACAAATTCCATAAACGTTATAATCTAGGATTAGTAAACCTGTAATTTTAAAATTTAATCTCCAAGTCTTATGTCAAACGGCATATTTTGTATATATAATTAGCTTAAATTTTAGTTTTCAAAATGTTTAATAATTTGTATTCTTATATAAAATAATAGTTCTTTTCCGTCTGATGATGGTCTACATCAGGAACGAAAGATGTTCTATTCATAATTAATGTTTGTTTGTTTTTCACTGGCTACGTCTCAACGTAATTTAATTTCTTAACTATTTCGCTTTTCATGAAAACATTACTTTATAGAGCAGGGGTGGCCAAAAAGTCAATCACGGTCGACCGGTCGATAGCGGGACCAATTGTGGTCTATCGTCGATCGCTCTTAATTTCTGGGATGGAATTTCGAGAACCGTGGATTTTGAAGCGATTGTAGAAGACAAAACTTTCCAGCAATAGTTAATGCATTCTGGGAATTTACCAATTGTGAAAGCCTGATACTGTGATCTCCGCCCACCCAGCACAATACATTGTGACTTATGTGTAACACCTGTGACCGAACGCAACAGTTAGGACTCGACTCATCGAAGACCACAGTCAGTTAGCTTGAATATTTGGTAGTGTCATACGGTAGCCTCTTTTATTTTGTATTAACGGTATTATTATTAATCAATATTATTTATCCAAGTTGACCACGTAAAGTTTCAATTTTTTTCTGTTTAAAATGTACCTTTTCATTTTTTTAAATTTATTTATAACGGTCGCATCGACTGTCTGGTCAAAAAGGACCACAGTGACAACTATTTACATATTATTATAAAATTATATACACATTAGTTACTATTATGAATTTACGTAATAAAATACTTGTAACATCCATTATTTATCTTCTTTACATTTGATTTTTCAAATTAAATTACCTATCTATTTACTTTACGCGTGAAAATTCTTGGCAACAGATCTCTAAACTGAAGTCATTACACTGAGAGAAAAAATAAGGGACATTATTACAAATATAATAGGAATAACAATAATTCTGTTTAAATTAAGAAGTCAGTATTGTAAAAAATATTAAGTGTGAAACGCATAAGCCAAAAAAACAGACATATTTTATATGGATCAAAAGGCCGTAGAAAATGACATTATACTTTTACAAACTGACTTAATCTTACAAGCCAGGAAATTTGAAGAAGTTTTTTGTAAATATGCCCACGCACGAAATTATCCCAGTATCTCGAAATATAGCGAATTTATCTAGTCTTAATGAACGTAGACTTTCCCGGTGAATAAGTCGGATGAAATCTTCACGGTTAAGCCTGATGACGGCGACAGAAAATGGCCGCAGAAACGTTGTGTGTTTTTGAAAGCCTGACCCGGTTGGTTAACCGTGATGATTTCATCCGGATATCTATTCTTGTTTCGGATCTACATACCTAGGAGAATCGGCATTTTCATACTTGAAGATAACGAAGACTAAACAACGTTCTGTTCTGACTGATTCCCATTCTGAAGACTCGTTATTATCATCTTTGTCAGGATATACACCAAATTATGATTCCTTGGTTAGAGACATACAAACTCAGTCTTCCCATTAATGTTAAGGCAACAAAGTAAATTTTAAATCTGTCTTTATCTGCAGCCACTTTTAATTAATAAATATTATTATTAACTATCCATGTTCTTTTAATTAAATTATTATTGTTGTTTTTTACGTAGGTAGATAATCCGTATATCTATATTTCAGTACGAGGTGTATTCAGCAAGCTACTGATAGATTAGCAAAAAGTAAGTCATTATTCTTTCATGATAAATTTTTCTGACCCAAAGAAAATCGCGAAAGTGTAATATTTAAATCATACTGTGCATTTTTATAACAACTTGTTCATTTTCATATTTACCAACAAATAGTGCAACAACTTATACATTGCAGTTGATAAAAAATTAATTTGCATTTTAACTTGGTAAATCTATCTTGAAAGAATGTCGTAAAATCGAATTTATTTAGGTACCACATGTACGGAATGCTGCTATCAAAAGTTTGGTCTGGAAATTTATTTTCTTCATGGGCCTATATCCCGAAAACTTAATAAGTGATTTAAACAATAAAAAATAGTTTTGAACATATATTTTACTTATCAAACATACTATGAATTTCACACCTCTTCTTCGCCCTTCGACTACGTCTACGACAACAAGTCGATCGCGACACACTTTTAAGAGAAAAGTAAATACAGAAAAGTTGACCACCCCTGTTCTAGAGAATGAATTCAAGAATAATATGACACATCGTAGAATTAATGCATTTCACGGACTCGCCGTTTGCTTCGAGCAAGGAAAACTGGAAATAGGAAGACTTTTATACTTGTTCAGACAAATATAAGAGTCGGGGGGATTTCACTGGTGGAAAATTTTTTGAGTAGTCGCAACGGGGTTTCCGAGGAATAATATTGAAGTTTTATAATATGAAGGAACTTGTGAGGCTCCCTGTCGAGCACATATGCAAAAGTAATTGTTTACTAATAACTTTATTTTACTTGGAAAGGTGAAGCGAGAGAAATGGTACGATGGGATATAAAAATATAAAAGTGAAGACGTGAAAATAAAACTTAATAAAAACCAGAATAAGTGAAATTTCAGTAGGAAAGGGAAGTGAAAATAACGAGAGATTACGAAAGGAAAGACAACTAAATCGAGGACAATCCTGCTAAGTCAATCATCTACCACTAAATCTTACTGTAAAGCTACAAAAACTCAAAATGCCACAATATCTTTCCGCAAGAATTATACCTTCAGAGAAACAGTGGTTGTTTAATTTAGTACTAAAACGCTTTTTAAATTAGTAATTAAATATAAAGTACTGAAAACGTAAAAAAATAAAGTAAGTTAGAAATTCTCTTTGCAGAACGTTTCAACTTCTGTACTTAATACGTATTTCCCGCCTTCCGCTCTGATGTAAAGATTACTATTACCATCTAATCAACTAGAGCCTCATGCACTGTAATTCGTGGTATCTGTAGCCGTCTAAAATTCGTGGGTCTCACACCTTCAAGTCAATTAACAGTGCATAAATTTCAGGTAAAATATTACTACTCTACAACCAGTCGCTGGTATTTCGGTTGCGTGTGGAATGTTAATTTCGATTAAATTTCAGGACAAACTGATCCCCATAAATTTTATCCGAATCAACTGTTGGAAGACAGGAAGGATATCGAATTAGATGAGTTGAAACAGCCTCATTGTCAGTTTCTATTTAATTAAATATTGAACAATGCTAAGTTTCGTGTCTCATTTGAGACTTCTTCAGGTACACAATAACATATTACGTAATGTAATCCATAGTAATTTTAACTCAAGACAATGAGATTCTAGTCATTTAATGTATATTTTATTTCAGATAAACTATTTATTAATATCGAATTAGATTTGGCTTTTTCATTAAGAACATAAAACTCCAATAGGTTTTCAAGGCGCTCACCACAGGCAAAGTGGACCAACATTTACTATTTTTTCTTACCAACTACGCGAGTTTACCATTTACTAAACCGAAATCCCCAGTTTTTAAAAAAATATGTACATTATATTTTGCCTTGAATAGTGGTAACTGTCCAGTGATTGAGTCCTTCTTCCCTTCAAGCAAATGAATATTTCTTATATAAACTGAATTATTGAAAATAGTAGAGCATTTTTCTTGAGAGCAAAAGAATAGTTCCATTGGACCCCAACAGTTGTAATTCAATGATTCTATGTTTTCTGAATGGTCCTGTAATTAATTCAATAGTTTTACAATTTATTTAATTTCTGTTTCAAATTTTCAATTGAGTCCTATACTAAAAATATTGAAAATGGAAAACTTATGGCGATATAAATATTGAAAACAAATATGGCAAAACTCAAGGTATTTATTTGATTGAGACTCAAATTTAACTATCAGGCTCATATTTGTGACGGTAAAAATCTCACTTATTACGTTGAACCGGAAAACGAAACTGTTTTGGTGATTTCTGAGAAGTGGACGCGGATCCTTCAGCATACGACAGGCATGTGTTGGGGCGATTTTCTTTCTCCTTCATGTACGGGTGTGATCTCGGAAGACGAAGACTGGATTTTCTCTTTCCAGCGCCGAGGAAAAACAGTTTTCCTCTTTCACGAAAATGATAAAATCTCAGCCGAGAATTTCGTTTTTTGTGTTTGAATTGCTAGTGTACTTGGTTACTGAAAACGTCCTTTTCTCAACGTCTACGAATCTCCTTCTTAATCCGGAATATGAATTTAACTGTACTATCTAGACATCTTTCTTTTTCCTCTCTTTCTTGACCTCGTCCTTCCGAGTCGTGATAAGATCTGCCTTTACGTCTCCTTGTGACTCACTAGCTCATCTCTCATTCGCCCCACTCCGCGGTAAAACACTACTGAATATTACAAGATCGTAGGATACTCAATTTTAAAGGAAGGGACCCTGAGGTCGTCGTCCCCTGTTGCCTGACCAGCCTTAACCTTCCAGCTTTGTTTGGAGGCACAAACCAAGGCGACTTTACGGTGACAGACTAATCCTGGAAATTTCGCAGCAACTACGCCTGTCTCAGAATAAATTTTTGTCTAATTATCGGAAGATTGAATATTAAATGCCAAATTAAATGGGAAGTATTCGTGTGTGCTACAGTTCTTTCGTAAGGAAGCTATAGTCAAGATCAATAGTTGGCTGTGAGGCCGTGGCTGTAGCCTAGTCTAAAGATAAATACTGTGTCATTGAATCCATGATCATAAATTTAGAGACATTTATTGTACTACTTTTATATACTTTGGGTTAGTTGTTATTTGAAGATAATATAACAAAAGACTGATTTTCATTCAGATAACTTTCTTCTGTTAGTGGGAATTCAGAACTTAAATGCATTTCTCAATCAAATTATATCCAATCTTTCAAACAGTACAAATAATTTGTTCATTAGAAAACATCTAGCGATAGAAAAGTCATTAGAAAACAGTTCTACGGGGGTGAATAAATTCAGTAAACACAAATCGGAGCACCTAAATGCAATGTGTTCATTCACAGAAATATATCAAACCTAAGTTGAAAATATTTCGTAATGTTCTAAAGAATAGAATATAAAAGATGAACCGTTCGTTTGTTCTTAGGAACAGCGAAACTTGAGTGTTGTTCTCCTTTATAACCAGGTTACCAGAGGATGACCCTGGCTGTTGTCACTCAATAGCAAAGGATAGAAATAGGGATGCGTTGTTGTAGCAACCAGTCTTTAAAACGGTAAAATGCAATCCTCCATGATAACCTATTCTAGGCAATCTTTTCTCTCTTATAATTTTACCCCACACACTACTGCTAATTTTATAAGGGGAAGGTTGTAACAGACCAGCCATAGGACTGATTACCACTAGAGATGAGCAAAACCGTTCTTTTTAGTGATCTTTTCTAAGATTCACCACTCAATTTACACGCACATACAAATATATACATATATATATATATATATATATTATATACTTGATTCAAACCCTTGGATCGCAGGAGCGAAGAGAATCAAAACGATACCGCTCATTTTTTCTGATTCAGTGATCACTTACTCCACAGAATAAGCTAGTTCTTTGAATCTGAATTCGATCAGATCGTCCATCTCTAATTACCACAACAACAACCACTATGTGCAAGATATGCTGCATATTTTGCCAAATTTAAAGTCATTAGTGGGGTACTTACAATTGGAGAGCAAGACAGGAATGAGTTATTAGATATTTAAACTGTATTGTCTTTGGATTAATGAAATTTTCTTAGGGGAACATAATTAGTACAGCTAATTACGAATAACATAGGAATATCGGTTTAATATTTAAGAAATCGTTAGTTCCAATCACGTTAATGTTTAACAGATGATCATTTTTAAGTATATGCGCTCCAACTCCATTCGATGGTATCTTAGTGAAATGTAATAAAGTATACAGTTCAACAAGCCACTGGTTCCGGATGCATAGCTAGCTAAAGTACAGACGCAACGTGCTAAGGGGACTTGCTTTTCGGAGTCGATCCGCTTTATGTGCAATTACCGAGCAGCTTGTACCTGGCTCGCATTAAAAGCACGCACCCGAGTCCGGGGCTCGTAAAAACAGACCAGTTGTTAACATGAATGGCCCAGATTGTTTCAGCGAGACGCCTAATGCTTCCATGAGCTTGGAAGGAATAAGTGAACTTCACAGAGTGACCTTGTGTTAATCTGAATCTGCAGATTGAATCAATTAAGCGAGTGTTGGTTGTCAGAGGCGAGACGCTGTTACTTTGATTGGTCTCGGCTATCGGGGGAGATTTCTCCTGGGACGAGGCCCACTGGAGGCGAGAAACCTATCCGTCTCAGGCTCTGCGGTTGCTTTCAAACACATTCCAGCCGCTCGACTCGTATTTGCAGATTGGTTCACTACGTGAAGACGTTTCACAATTCATAGGACCAAACAGTGACATCGTAGCAGGAATGACGAAACGATCATTCAAATAAGAACATAATAGATAACTCGTCGACTTTGTTAAGATACTAATAAATGTATTTTTTACCTGGCATGGCTGAAGAAATGACTTAAGTCATAACCAATTACACAAGAAAAATAATCTTCCTCTTTTTGAGTTGATAGAGTGGGAATGATTGACGTGTTAGTCAAAAGGTTGTTAGACAGACCTAAAGAAGTAATACGTGGTTAATAAACTATAACATTATTCAAAACCCAAATTATTAGAATATGAATACAATTTATATCTATATATGCGTCCTCTCGGATTTACTTTTAAAAGCATGGTGCAATGTCAACCAAATAAGGAAAACATTACTTACAACCTATGATAATACTATGCGGGAGTGATATTTCTCTAATTCTGGAGCTTGGAGTGTCATTAAAAAATAATGTGATAGATATGTGTCGAATAATTAGTTTTTATATCTAACATGGTCACCTGGTGATATATATCTCCAGAGAGACGTTGACAAGAAATGAAGGGATCAAAGATCGCAGATTTTCCCGCCCACAGATGAGTATATAAATGAAGTGGCACAGAACACCCGACAGTCAGATATCACTTGATAACGATGACAGTGAACGTCATCGAAACGTCGAGGCCAATGCCTGCTCTCACCCGGTCGGAAGCCCAAGAGCGCCTAATGTAATGAAGGGATCCTTTGCGGTTCTCGGAGTAGTAGGATATATGATTTATTTTTGGCGATGCTTATTTTGAACGTGGAAAGCAAATGACGTGTAAGGATTATCTCTAAGGGTTGTAAAGACACAAGAAAGGTCAGGAAAGTTCTGTAGTGTGGGAGTAGGTACGCCTGAGCTAATCAGGGAAGAATCGGATGGTTGTGGTCTCTGCATTATTCAAGACAGAGATGTATTCTTTTAGATTATTTATAATTAATAGTCAATATTATACACTCTAAGAAGCAGGAAAAGAAGGGAAGGCTGTTAATTCGTGGTGTGGGAGACGTAAGTAGGACCCTCCGGCAATATTAAGTCGTGAAGCAGCTTGTGTGCCCGGTTATTAATCCTGTTGTTAGCATACCTTCAGGAAGTTTCACATCATCTTAAATAATGTACCCATCCATCGAGCCAATAACTTAAGTTTGACATAGCAAAGAAACCGAGAATTCGTTAAGCAATATCGCGGAGATTGAGTGTAATCCCCGACGTCTTTTAAGTCTAATTTCAATTTCTTAGGGTAAGACAGGGGCTCACATTTATATTTCTCTGTCACTACAATTACAATGAAAGCGACCTATATTGGTATCGAATCCATCGTTCTAGGAGTTCTTGAGTTGAATACTGAATTTCAGCATGCAGCTTCAGTTGAAGAACAGTTCACATCAGCAAATAAATGTGAGACGGAGTGGAGAAAAAGGCAGTCGATAATGGCCCTCATTAGTGTCGAATCCATCGTTTACGCTGTCTCTAGGATGAGTGATATGACTCCTAATGTTAAAATAAGATACTTATAAAATATTAAAAGTAAAGAAACAATTTATGTCGAAATCAATTAATATAAAGATGTGAACATCTCGACCGGACCGGGGGCGCGCCTCCCTCTCTTAGTACGGGTTGGTCTTTTCAAACTAAGTTTAATCCATCATCGGAACGTGAATCCTCCATCGATTGTGTAGACCTGGATCCAGTCTCACGTACAATTAACTTGATCACATTAAGTATCGAAGGCTTTCCCCGTGCAACTGTTGCAGTAATCATTCTCGGGTTTCCACCCGGTTTAGCCAACAATCATCGTGCAACATTTCGAAGAGATTAATAATTATTTGACGCAGCTGTAAACACGAGAAAGGTTTATGATATATACATGGCCTAAATTTTAGGACCTCAATAAAGAAGGAATATTATATGTAAGTTGATCAATTAGTTTATTTCAACTTAGTTTCTGAAATATACGAATATTTTGTTGTTAGCTTACTTTTGAAGTCCCCGCACACGGCACATGACGTTCTCACTCTCTCTAGACAACTATCTCAGTTCTCTGCAGGGGTATCGATGATTATCTTTGATGAATCTTACGTTTCCTCTGCAAGCTTGAGCTCTATTAAAATCACTGATACTTTTTCTTTAAATGTTCAGTCTGTTAAGTCGAAACACTGCAAAACTTCCTCCACTCGAGTTTGTTATACATCTGAAACCAGAAAACGATCCCCAACTTTTTTTGTATTTTTCCACCCCCTTTCTTGACATTGGACCTCACTTTATCATGTGTCACTCAATTCCGATCGCCGGCTGACCGACACTTGTAGCAATGCACCACGAAGAATACAAGTTCAACGCTTTACAATTTACATATAATACCAGTAATATATCTTGTGAAAAAGTCACGTAAAAGTACTTCAGTTGCGGCCACGTATATGGTCACTTTACCTTCGATACAACGTATTCATGCTAATATACTTACGAGATAGTTTATTAATAGTGACAGTTGCATAGTCCATTAAGATTATTTCCTTTCAAGTGTGAATGTTTGCTGAAAGCATTCGTGGTCTATACAGACGGCTGAGTCCTGTAGATTTCCTAAATTGAAGCTAGGTTTTTAGTAGAACTTTGTTCCTTACAATGTCGTACTCGAAGAATGATTAGGTTTTATCTTAAAAAGTCTGGTTATTCAATTCGTATGAGGAACCAGCTAATGGAATAAAAACAATTTTATTTCTTCACAAGATAATCATTGATATTGTTAGTGAGTACCTATGCAGCATTTTGCACATAGGCCCTGCCTATTACCTCTGGACAGTAAATTCGATTAGATGTTGTAACCTTAACAACTCCCTTATGGTATTTTCGTTAATCCGCTTTTATATTTCAAATTTATCATGTTCTTGTAGGGAGATGTTTCTTCCATCCTCATGTTTTCCACGGGGCTTATTTTGCCTGAGTGAAGAAACAATTGAAAGTGCCCATGCCCCTTTCCACTGCTCAATAGGTTACCAGTAACACCAACCTTGTGTGATTTCACCTGCTCGATCCTTGACGGTATAAAGTTAGACCATTTGTTTTCGGTTATGTGGAATGTAAGTCAGTATTTTCCGAGTCAAATGGTAACTATTTAAAATTGTAATAAGTAAGACATGTAATGAAAATATAATCAGAATGTACACAATCTTGCACTTTTGATACAATATTGTTAATAGTACTGCCAATACCGTAATTTAGCAATGAATAGAGCGCAACGCCAACATATATATTCTAGAGGATTTTACTTGCTATGTAACCTATTCAATTCAAGTGTGTATTATTTTCCTTCATTTCAACTTTTACGTAATTTCTGCTGATACGGTTTCTCTTCCTTTTTAAAAATACACTTGCCTATTATGTGCTCACGCCCGTTGAAAGTCGGCGGAAGGCTACTAGAAACATTTTCCTCGAAGATAGGACCGCCCAATGTGGTTGGCGTTGATGGATGAGCACAGTGAACTCTTCGTAATAATGCCTTGAATCAACTCACGACACGAAGCGTAGTTTTTAATAAAATAATTATAATCTGTTAACTCTCCCACTTTCAGCCGTCTACGGAAAACGAATTAAAAAAGGAACTTTAATTAATTTTATTAACAAAAAAATAAATTATCAACACCGTTATTTTTTTCAATTTCATATTTCTAATTATTTCATATTTATTTAGTCAGATAGAAATAAAATGACATTTAACACTATACATTTAGTACATTACGACGTTGTGTTTTTTTTTCATTTGAGCCATTTCAGATGCAATAATAAATTGCTTTATATCCAAAAATACATAAAAAGCCAGAGCTTTAATTTATGCTGAATGGAACATTACTCATTTATTAATTTTATTTTTAAGTCGTATAAACACGAAGGTCTTTAGGGACTATGTATTTACAATAAATTAAATTACATAACCGTTTAATATCCATGTGATAGTTTGTTAATTTTCTGGTACTTTGTTGATTTTCCTCAACTCTTCTCACTCATTCATTTTCTGTGAAGTCAGATTAATATAACTATTTTATGTTTAAATTCTATGGTTCTTCCATTATTGACCTGGATCGTAAAATTATTCACACATTCATGCATCCCCACGATGGTAGTTTATGTTTCTGAGAGATCATTTCGTTATGTATTAATGAACAAATTTATAAATAATTACGGATACAAGGTTCGAAATTGGTGTTGTTTAGTAGATTTAAACAAACCTTCCATATCAATAACAGAGGCAACAATAAATTTTATTGTCTTTGAAATTAAAGTAAACAAAATATGAATTTTTATGGTTGATAGATCATATTAATTCGTCCCTTTCTTCAATATTCACTTAATAGGACTAACTATCATACTTAACTAAACATATTTTTTTAATTAAGTCGGATTTCTTATTCAATATTTGCTCTTTACTTCCGGCCAACGATTTAAAGTACAACTTACATAATTATGAGGGTCAATTTTTAAATTTATTTTTGAAAATCCGCCGCACGGATGTTCGCAATACTTCAATCTCATCTCTTGCGAATTGATGACCCACCTTCTAGTCTCACTAACTGATTATTCACTCTTTACTGACCCCGATTCTTGGTGAAATCTGTAGCCTCAAATTTTATGACCTATAAACCAATCGAAAATTCACTGTGTCACTGAATTAGATCATGCAATCCGAAGCCTTTTCGAAATCAAATAACAACAATGAATGAATCACAATTTTTAAAAGGTATTTTATTAACTATCTGCATATCGCTACTGTATACTTGTCTACGAGCAACGGCGATTTTAAACCGATCATGTTTCTCTCTCATTGTCGTCCCCTGACGCGTTGTCACTAAACAAATAATTATAAGGAACATAAATTATCTACAAAATCAACGTAATCAATGCAATTTTAGTTTCAGTTTTTTCTAGCTTATTCATTTAAATTCCAAATAATATAAATATTTAAATCGTTAAGATATATTTTATAAGTAGTTTCAAGTTTCAATACACTAAAACTTATGTTTCATACTATTTTCTTAACTTGATATAATGTAAGAGTTTAAAAACTCGATATGAATAAATGGTGCTCCTCGTATTAGATATGGAAAATTGTAAACGTTAAGATCATAGTTTATTATCAGTGGAATTCACCATTTACAATGGAAAATTATTTAGTTCATTTAATTTCTTCAGGTACTAATTTTAATTTTCAGGTCAGGTTTTTAAAATACCTTTATTTCTACCAGTACTGCTGATACATTGACAGTAAATAGGACGTAGTATTAATAAAATAACTAGTTAAAATAAAATGAAAAATTCTCTAACGTCAAAATTCCTCTGGAAAGACTTATTATCTTTTAAGAATATTCAGATTCATTGTAAAACAGAATTCTCGTTTACCGGCACAAATAACTGATCGGATTATTAGCTATTGTAAAGAATAAAAACAGGGAAGTATTTTTCATAAAACCTCAGTAGCCGATTACTGTTATGGACTCATTCGCTACGATTCATTTCGAGAATGGGGAATATATTAATCCTTAAGAAAAATGTCGGTGGTTGGTCAGCAAAAATTCTATCAAGTGAATTGTGGCAGAAGAGACAAGGATACAAGAGGAATCCCCAGAGAAAAGACGGCTGCGTACGCTCTGTAAGGCATGCTCCGGACATAAGTCTTGGTGGGATATTAAATTCCGGTTAGAAGATCCCCGAAGACTGGAATCGACCTCATAAAATAAAATCTCAGCAACAAAGAACTGACGTAGTAAACGGGACAGCTCACATGGTGAATGTAACGTTACTGTGGAGGAGACACTTCCATCTGATGGAGACAACTCAACCATAAAAGTCAGTGAAAGTTTAATCTGTCAATTAAATTTGATTTTATATCATTCAGACATCACATCAGTGGGAAAATGCTTCACACAGAACACGATTTGTGGTCCAGCAGTTTCATTAGTTTCTACTTTGTCAGCCTGAGAGGAAAGAAGTTTATTGCTGAAGATAGGCGGTAGCGTATAACCGTTTAAAGCTTTCTGAGCTGGATTACTAACATAAACACTTCTTTTAACGTGTAACTACAGCCTTACAACAATGTTATCGTCTCTAAAAGTAAAAAAACATATTAATTTTGTGGGACCACGTATCACGACACCGCCGTAAAGTCGAACTCAGATTGAAATTGTTAAGAATTTCAGTGATAAAGCCATTCATACATCGCTAACGTGAAAAATAAATTATTTGTATTAGTCCGGTACAGTATTTAATTCGACACTAATGTAATTTAAAGCTACTTAAGTGGTATAGAGTTCGTTGTGAGACTCCCTATCCCCTATTTGTTTTGTAATTTTAAGAAACTACAATAAAAGTATTTTAAGAGTCTTAATTTCTGCTTCGATTTATAGGACTTTAAAATTTCCGCCTTCCAGCGCTCTCCTTCCAGTATGTATATTGGCTATATTCTTTATAGCTCGAGAATCTTGCCTGGAATGAGAAATGCGCATGCGCAGTATTACCGTTTCGTCCCCTGCTCGTCTAAGATCCAACAATAATATGAGCTACAGCGCCGTCAGAGCGAGCATACTGACAGCTCTAGGTAGTCTCATCAGGATACATTTTTAAATGCTTTTGACAATTAATAAAAATATTACGGTTTATTCGGTTTAATAAAAGTTTATTAAAAATAAAAAACGTTTAACAGGTGGCATTTCAAAGACTATCATAATTCTGAGAAATTTACCGAACGATCCTGCAAACAATATTCCCATAATATGACTTTTTCCTATAATTAACTTTATTTATTTAAAATATGTAATAAGTAAAAAATACTGTCGTGTAAGGAATTTGAGCGAATATGGTTTTATATTTTTACCATTTTACAATTTCGTTTCGATTTCACGTGATGGAGACGAAATTACAAATGTTGCATATTACAGTAGATGTAGTATTATTAATATCTTTATCCTCCTAAAATTTGTCTTGGAGTGATGTAGCACATACATTTTAAAACTCACGAGCCGCCACTGCATATATATATATAAATTAGGTAAACTATACTTCTAGTTCTTTACATTCATTCTCTGAAACAATGAGAAAACTATAGTAGGAATCGAAACGTATGAAGTTGCTTACAACAAATAATTACTTCGTAAAACTAAACCATGAATGGATCTTTCAGTCCTCGTTGTCGTTGAAGCCATGATTGAAACAGATGGCAAATTCCAAAAGCTAAGATTACGGAGACTCGTGGTTTGCTCTCTGCAAGTGAAACGTGATATATGCTGATCGAATCTTCTTCCTCTACACAATTTTCCCGAGGAAATGGATTGCTAAAATAGTGTTATAAGATCTCTAGTAAAATGTTAGGGATGTTATTTGTCGTAAATGTAAAATACATTTTATAATATTTGTAGCACCGCTACATTGTATCTTTCACTTAAGTTACTACGATAAGTAATAATTTTACAATATTTTATAGTTCAGTATTCTCTATCTATATGTTAGCAATGTCTGAATTAGACACACAAATCTATTAACTTGGCTTGTTATTGTCATGTGTCTTGATTTCCTATCTTGGCTTTCTGATGTGTAATGAATTGCCCACTTTGATCCGCGTTCCCTCCAAAATTACGACTGTTCAAGACGCATCTAAGGTTACTGCAACTGCCTCCACATATACAACTCATCTCGTCTATCGCTAAGGTCGTAAATTTATATATACCTGCTTGTGCACATTTATGGTAGGAGAATTTTGTCAACACGGCCAGCGTTACTCCGTCTCGCCAGAACAAGAATTCTTCCTAAGGGGCACATAAATCGCAGCTCTCTCGTGATGACCTCGTATGCGATGCTACATGACGTACAACACTCGTTATGGAAATCATTCATAAATCCATGTTGTAATGTTCTAAAATTAATTTTTTCAAAGAAAATTTACAACGTTTTATAAAATTAACTATTACATTTATAACACCAAACTATATTTGATAATTAAATGTTCCATATATAGCAGTAATTTATAATAAATAAACAATTACATATGTGACGTCAAAGTGAAGCAAGAAATAAATATTAAAGTTTACCGGGGTATTAATTTTTCTCAACTAGTTTAAGATTGAACGCGGAATTTTACCTTTTACCCGCTGAGTTGCAAGTTTACCGGCCGGTGAATGACGGAATCAAACGCTGCGACTCACATTACAAAACGTTCACCACGAAACACGATAGTTTTCTTTTTGTTTTCATGTGACCGACCTCTATGAATTCTACCGTCCCATGCTGAAAGGGATTGAGAGTTTACACATTATAGTGTAGGGGGTAGCATTGTCTAAGTAACTACCCCGAAAATATATTAATTCGACGGAAATGTCGGTGGTATGTACGAAGTTAAATTTTTCGCACCCTCAATCCCCATCCCAAGAGATGGTAGATGTGTTTTACCGTAACAGTGTTGAGAGCATGGGTACAAAATTTGTTCCGAATTTCTCCACGCGTTTGTATACGAAGTATTGGGCAAATTATTACAGCGACACAGTGTTACCGCTAGAGGTCGATATAACTATAAAATGGGAATGCAGGAGAAACGAATCATTAGTTGGACTTTGTTGTTAGCGAAGACGTGATTTAACTGAGTTTGAACGCGATCGTAGGCGCTCGAAGCGTCGGAATTATTAACGTTTACAGAGAGTGGACTACCAGAAATAATCGGGGTCTCAGTGACAGGCTTGTGTTTGTCACTGGTTACCCAATGCTCGATCTGAAAGAAGACTTGCGAGAGTTTTCCAGTGTAACAGAGGAGCAACAGTGCGTCTAACAGCATAGAATCTTAATCAAAGACTAAATGTGAACGGCTCTGAACGAACTATTTGCCGCACATTACACGGTATGGGCCATGGAAGCCGACGACCTGTTCTAAAACCTTTACTGTCTGCCTTCAACGAGAGCAGACATTTTCAGTTCGCAAGGGAGCACAAGGATTGGGCAGTTAATGAAGGTAAATAAGTCATGCGATTTAAAATTCATCATGCAGATGGCACGGAAGCATGGGTCCCAACAGCATTGCCACAACAGTCAAGCTGGTGGAGGCAATATTATGTTCTGGGGGATGTTTTCTCGGCAAAGTATGGGTCCTTTGATTGGACAAGGATATTTAAGTATTAACGTACATCAAGTACATCCTGTTAAGTTAATGACGTACTCTACAAGGGATTGATACTTCCAGCAGGACAATGCCCCTTGTCGGAAAGCTGACATTATCCTCAGATGGATGGAAGAGCACGACGGAGACTTTACCATGCTTTCTTGGCCTGTACAATTACCAGATCTCAATACAATTAAAAATTTGTAGAACGAGATCTAACGGGCCATCAGGCAGTTGCATTCAGTACCATCACATCTTAAGGAATGGGAAAGTCAAGTTCATCAGATATGGCCTCATAGCATCCATGCCCAGAATAATTCAAGCAATATTAAGAGCAAAAGGTGGTCCAACATTGTGGTCATAATAACTTGGCCACTCAGTGTAAATTCCCACAAACACAATTACATAAGAAATTTCAGCTTTCTTACACATAAAAATGAATTTCATTTATAAAAAAGTATGATAGCTGATTTGTTGGCCTGTTTAGCGCGAAACTATTTATAACTTTAATGAACGTTTTATATAAGTAACAATAGATTCCAAGAAGTTAATAAATGTACAAAAACGTTTTATAAGCCGAGTGCCCCCCACAGGCGGGGCCATATAAATACGACTTTCTGAGCCGCTTACAGACAATTTTATTTTTGAGATATAATTTTAAAAATATGCATTTATTTTCTACTGATCCTTTAATCCGGGGGCGGAAGGGGGATGATGTGTGTACAGCCTCTCATCCTCAAGTCGGAGGTCGAACCTACCCGTGGTGCCCCTGTGTAATCTAATCGGCCACGGCGTAAATGGGGAGCAGCGTGCATCTCTCATGTGTCTTGGTGTCGGGTCCCGCTTGCCATTTCTAGGTATGTGAAACCTAATAGTAGGGGCGGACCAGGGTGGCTTGCCGGGAACTAGTATCCTTTATGAGCACGGGGGATGGACTGAGACGGGTCGGAGCCATTGCGCAATGGTTCTAGTAACAGAGTAGTCCATCTCAAGACAGTCATCCCACCCTTGGGTCATCATGCCCTTGGAAGAAGGTG
The DNA here is from genome assembly GCA_034510155.1 of Eucriotettix oculatus. Classification (NCBI taxonomy): domain Eukaryota; kingdom Metazoa; phylum Arthropoda; class Insecta; order Orthoptera; family Tetrigidae; genus Eucriotettix; species Eucriotettix oculatus. The sequence goes on along the minus strand of CM067376.1, from coordinate 51,379,607 downwards.
TCGAGTATGGAAGTTGCTAGCCATACTTAGTTATCCGATGATGAAACTGTCTGGGTGTAATTCCCCTAGAATTGGGTGGTTGCGCAAATCATCCATAGGGGATAGCTGCTAGCTTCTACTTCGGATGGGGGTGCGCCTGGCCTCGGAAACCAGGTGCTGCAATCCGGAAGACGCAGGAAGCTTCGAATGTTCGTCGCAGCGTGGTACTCTCCTTCATCAGGGAAAAAGGCTACGCTTGACTGGAAGTGTCAGCGCTACCGTAAGGTTGAACCCGGCCAACTGCAGGGGGGTACTCGCCCCCACCAGGTTGGCTTAAAGTGCGACACGGGGCTGACCTGAACTTTCAGCGAAAAATACAGGTAGACAGGGGTGAGCTTTAGCCCAGCTGTCGCTCTACCGGGCGGCAGCCCTGCTCACGTTTGGGTTGGACTCTGTCGGGCAGTGGTATGCGATCACAAACCCACGGTGGCGGTGCTAGCAAGTCGGTGTCCTGCGTATGTGTAACCCAAGAGTGGGGGGCGGACCAGGACCGGCAATTGAAGCCACCAGCCCTTGGGTAAGGCAGCGGCCCCGTGGGCACTCTCGTCGTTGCGGGCGGAGTGCATTTCCAACAGGTCAAAAACTCGGGTGTGGGAGCCGCACGCAACTTGAGCAATTAAATATCCGCAACTCGCGAGCGACTGGAGAGTCTCGAGCACCTGGCTAACTCACCGCGTTGCCCTTCGGTGAGCCCAGTTCACCAATCGCTCTTCCTCGTGCATTTCACAGAATCAGTCTGCCCAATCTCTGTATCACTCACCTACTTTAATCCATTACACATAATATTCAGATAAATGGAGAAACTTATTGGCTTTCCAATCATGAATATATATTTAGACTTTCCCCGTTATGTACTATTTCTAATATTTTTGTATTGTAATACACAAGTATTCGAGCGGTAATACGAGCGGTAATACTACCCTCTGATATTTACAAGGTAACGTATTGACTAAACTGTTGCTACCTATGATAACTAACCAAGAAGCTGAATATGGGAAAAGAGAGAAAAATTTGAAGGACTTTGACCGAGAGAAGGGATAGATTAATAGGCCACGTTTTGAAACATGAGGATCTTGTAAATTTAGCATTAGAGTGAAGTTTGTGAGGTAAGAAGAGAAGAGGAAAACAAAGTACGGAATACGCTAAGTAGTTTAGGGTGGATGTGCGATGTGGTAGCTATGTATAAATGAAAAGGCTTGAGCAGGACAGGTTAGCATGTAGGGTTGCATCAGACCAGTCTTAGGACTGAATCCGCTACAATAACAACAACACGTCTATATAAAATAAATTTTCCGTCCAAAAACGTTGTTTCAAAAAGAGTAATTCTCTTTTTTCATAGAACCTCTTGTATCTCAGCTCATGCTAATTATTACTTTCAATCATCAATGAAAAATGTGAAGAGTTCTTCCTAAATTTACAAAAAATTAACTGTTTACTATTCGTTTTGCTCAAGTCAACAACGGAGTATATATGATTGTTTTACGGTGAAATTTTCTAATTTTATTTATCACATTAATTATCTTTTATTTCATTTAATAATTTACTTACATACATGTAACTACAACCTAGCAAACGACTGCTTTTGACCAGCATTTCTGTACTGAGTCTTTTCAAATATATATAATGATCCTTCGTACAATATATAATATATATAATAGTCGTAATAATTTTTGTTTCACATAATAAAGAAAACACGAATATTTTTTATGAGTCTCGCCTTAGTGGAGTGCATTAAAAATCTATTTTAGTAAATTGTATTTATAGAAACATATCTTTAAAGGATAAATTTTCTGTAAACTGAGGAACACGGGATTGCAAAGATATCATCACTTCGTTATTTCAACACATAAATACAATGATGTAAAAATTAATATGAATTCGCGTTGTTTGCAAATAAAAAGTCCTCCTGCCCTACAAAATGATAATACGGGAATTGTGATAAATATGCATAATAAAATTGAGTATATGCATGTACAACTTACATTATCAAATTCGAGCGTCACCTATTGGTTCAATATTAAGTTTATCTGGAACTTTCTGCAAAGATACTTTTTGTAACATAATTGATGCTTTATATTTTATAGGATATTAAGTTATCAATTATTACAACAATACAGGTGAACATAAACCCGTGGGGGCAGTTTCATTTAACACAATAAATAACATATAATCTCCCGAATAGAGTTTACAAATTTTGAATACTACTAATCATGAAACATAATAACGCAACATAGATACCATAAATAGTAATGATAATAATAGGAAAAGTAAAGGGAACTACAAACTTTCCCCAGAATTTTTCTGAATTAAAAATGAGTAATTTAATGTTCTCTTCTGAAGAGGATGATATTTTACATGTGTCCATTTAATTAATACCCAGACAGAGCATGAAAGATAATGAAGTACTAGTAAATAAACTCTGCGATGAAATAAAAAGCAACTAATAAATAGAAAAATCAACAAATCTGTCAATATATTATTTATCACTTTTCGCTGAACGACAATATTTAAAAAAATAATTAAACTGTGGTAGTTCCGTATAAATGAGACATAAATCCTGTAAAAACAATTACTTTCCTTAATACATAAAAATAATTTGAATTTTTTAATTACTTAACGAATTAATGAATACCGTTTCATAATGACTGCAAGTGCGAGCAACCACTCTGTACCACAAAATAATAGTCTAGCTCAAGGCTTCAAGAAAAATAGTGGTTTTAATACAATCAATTAGAAATCCTGGATTTGTTCACGTAGCCTTTCACTTATTCTGTACCATTTTTGGGTAAGAGGCATCTTAAGATAAAGTTTTTTCTTTTCATTCGTCTAGTTTTGTAGCCCATTGTCCTTGTTGCAGCTGCGGAACAATAACTTCTACCTGTGCTAAAACAATTCATACACCTCAAATAGCAGATATGAAGTCAACTCCTTCTCCTCTTTGTCTTCAGTTTTTATTTATATTTCTCAAAACCCTGAGGATAAATCTTATGCTTTACCCACGGTCAGGTTGTATTGATCAGCGTCCCGACAATCCCCTAAATCTGGAATCCCTTTGGGTCGGTACCTTTCAAACTAAAGTAAAAACCCATTACTTTGATACATCAGGAGGATTTACGATGGTGGGTACTTTAATCTAATTTTAGAAACTACTTTGCTAATTTTTTCAGCGAAATTGTAAAAGAGCTATTCAGTCGTAACACAGTAACTCAATACCTTCATTCAATTACACCTAAAAACTTTATTCGTTAGTATTCACATCTTCTGTCTCTTTTTATAAACTGCTAATAAGGAAACCTAATACTCCGTTGATCTGAGAATTCATTTATATTAGTCCACTATAGTATTTAATTCTACAATTGTCCCTTCATCAACAATCAGCAAAAGCGTCACGTTTTTGAAAATTTACCATTTCACTCCCCCTACACTATGAGAGCTGGCGGATTGTTAAAACAACGTGATGAGTAATGTTCTAGAAATTTTCTGGTAGCTTAAATAAGCACAGAAAATTTACAATAATTCTGAAAATGTACAATAAATCTCCGGTATGTTAAGATAAAAGAAAATATTCCCGATATCTTAACACAGACAAATATATTTCCGGTACATTTAGTGTGTAGAAGGGAACTCCCGGCAGATAAAAATAAATAAAAATATTAAAGTAAATTATTAGGGCCAAGAATACACCAAATTCGCAATTTCTTTTTTTTTTCACTTTCATTTTATGTAAGTGCTCTTACTGCTCGCCCCCTACACAGTACACTGGGCATCTACAAAAGTTGCATGATGAATGTCAAAATCGACGACTTTCATAATAGCGAAATAGACACGAATCTCGGTTGTTTTCGCGTTTTATTTATGTATCAGTCATTAATCGGGTTCAAATCATACACAAACACCAACGGAGAAAACCGCTATCAATCTCACTGACCCCTAAAATATATTATATATATAGGCTTTTAAAGTTACAGGCCCCTCCATCTCAGTGGTGGTTGTGTCTTACGACTCCAGTGTTTGTTTCCCAGTCGCAAGGACAGTTGTACAAAATTTGGTCAAAATTACTCCACGCCTTAAGGGTTGCATACGGAACCTACGCAAATATACACAAGAAGTCAATTATGTTTATAAGGTCTTTTTAGCGTGAAATGATGTTAAAGGTTAACTGTTGTTGTGGTATTCAGTCCTAAGACTGGTTTTATGCAATCCTCCATGCTAACCTAACTTGCGCAAGCCATTTCATTTCCATATAACTAGCAAACTCCACATCCTCCCTAATCTGCGCATTCCATCCTTGACCTCCCTCTTATGTTCTTACCCCACACACTTCCCTCTAATGCTAATTTTTCATGACCCTCGTGTCTTAAAACGTGGCCTATTAATCTATCCCTTCTCTTAGTCAACGTCCTCCATATTGTTCGCTTTCCCCCTATTCTGTTTAGAACTTCCTCGTTTGTGATTCTATCCACCCATCTGATTTTCAGCATTCGCCTATAGCACCACATTTCAAAGGCTTCTATTCTTTTCCTTTCCCCAACTCCTATCGTCCACGTTTCGCACCCATATAACGCCACGCTCCATACAAACATTTTTAGCAACGATTTCCTAATATTCACACTTGTATTACCCGTAAGTAAATCCCTCTTTTTCGCGAAAGCCTTCCTTGCCTGTGCTATCCTACTCTTTATGTCTACTATACTTCTACCATCCCTAGTTATTACGCTTCCCAAGTAGCAGAATTCCTTAACTTCCATCAAAATATCCCTTCCCAATCTAACACCCTTTGTTATTCCTCTGTTTCCCATACTACACTCCATTACCTTGGTTTTCCCTCTATTAATCCTCATATTGAACTCTTTCTCCAAGTCTACGTTCATACAATTTATTAAGGTTTCCAAATCTTCTTCTGATTCTCCTAATACTACAATATCATCGGTAAAGCGTAAGATTTTTATTTCTTAAGGTTAACTAAGACCATTTAAATATTTGTACATTCTAATTAAATAGCAAATATACATGTAGTCTTATAAGTTGCAGTGCAGATGACTGAGGCCTAGTATATGAAGAAGCACCATGGTAGCACTCTCACAATTTCATTATTTTTAGATATGCATTTCGATTTGACGTATAGGTATTAAATTTCTTTTTATACGTAATTGTCAATCTCTAAATATCATCCGTCTGCCCATATTGAATAATAATACTTAATCTGGCGCAGGAACTTGAGAATATACCTTTCAGAGCTTTGATAACTCTTCGTTTGAGTTACGTGAGTTGGGCGATAGGGGAAACAATGCCCATGTTGTTAATACCGTCTCGTAGCCTTCATAGCGCCCAAATTCGCCCTTAATTAATTAGCGAGCCACACGGCGACTAAACTTTGCCTGCAGGTGCAGGCCGCAGCTGTCATATGCTGCTTAAATAATAACCGACGCAAAACTCCTTCCGGGAGGAGCAGGAGAAGTCTCGTTAATGAGGAACCACTCAATTTAAGTAGTGATGCGCTTACCTAACATGCCCACAGGAAACTGTTCAGGAGCCTCTGGAGAGCTGCCGATGACGCTTTGTGTGGCAATCCACAGATAGTTGCTGCCTGTGAACAGAATAAAGAGTAGGATAATACAGGAAGGAAACAATTTATTACACGCACGAACTAGTTCAATCGGGAGGGAAAGCTGAGCGGAACAGCTCAAAGTAATACCCCCTATTTTCTTATACTATCAACAAATAACTTTTGTTTCAGGTTTTATATTATGGCATTATAGAGGAAATATTGGATTAGCTACTTCGCAGGTTTTCCGCGAATCAGTTAATACAGAAAAGATACTGCCTTAGAATTTCGTTTCTGCTTCTCTCATCTAGCAACCACTTATGTTTTTTTATTTTTTCCCCTCATTTTCCTAAAAGTCCCCCTCTTTCCCATTCTGTTCCAGTTTGTCTCAAACCATCAGAACACCCATTTCGTGCTTCTTTCTCCAGTTTTCTGTCCATAACGAGTAATGAAGTTTCTTTTCAATAAAAAAACATATTATTCGCTAAGTGAAAATTTTTCCCGAACCTTTGGTTTTTTATCCGAACAGTCTTCCAGAATTTCACTTTCCGGATTATAGACGGAGAAACATATTTGATTCTTAACTTAATCCCTAGTTAACTGGAAGCATATTAGTCGTCTATTTAAAACACGCTTCTCATACAAATGACAAATACATGTCATACTCTGCAATATAGGAATTCTGCTACTTGGACAACGAGAGATGGTAGAAGTATAGTAGACTTAAAGAGTAGGATAATACAGGAAGGAAACAATTGATTTTCGCCTAATATAGGAATTAATATTAGGAACTCCTTACTAAAAATGTTCGTATGTGGTGCGTCGTTATATGGAGGCAAAACGTGGGCGGTCGGAGGTGCATAAACCAAGACAAAACAAGCTTCAGAAATGTGGTGCTATAGAAGAATGCTGAAAATCAGATGGGTGGATAGATTACCAGAAACCAGAAAGTTATAAGCAGAAAGAAAGGAGAAGAGAGGATAACATGGAGGATTTGAACAAGAGAAGGGATAGATTAATAGGTGCGTTTTGAGCCATGAAGGTTTTGTAAAATTAGCTTTAGAAGGAAGTGTGTGGGAAAAGAACAAAAGACGTAGGCCAAGGACGGAATAAGCTGAGGAGACTAAAGATGTGGGAGGTGGTAGTTATGAAAAGGCTTCCAAAGAATAATTTAGATCAGACTAGGACTGAATACTACAACGCTGTATTTTAATACAATTTTGTTGCTTTATCTTTTTTCGTACAGAATAGAAATAAACAGAGCCTACATTTAATAAAGTTCGGTTTTATGTATTTAGATTAATTTAATAAACAAACAAACTAGGTAAATAAATAAAAATAAAATATTAGTATAATAAATTATATAACAGTTACAAAGTATTATTTTCACTATTTTAAAATAAAATAATAATAAAGTATAACACAGGACTAAAGGAAAATACTTTTTATTACTATAAAACCGTTATGTCGATTGAGTATCCAACGTAATAATTTCTGAATACCACGTTCGCGGATTACTAAACCGGTTAAATATGCATTAGTTATTATTTATTAATAGATATTTAACCCCGGTTGAAAACCTAAGAACGGTTTATTCATAGTTTTCAAGGGACAAGAAGTCTCTACGAATCTTTCCTCTCGGCAGTGAATTAGATACTATGATACACTTCCAAAAATATTGAAAATAAATTGCTAACCAATAATGGAAGCACTTATGATAAAACCATTGAATCCAAGATACAAATTTCGCTAGAGATACGTTAATAATTTCTTGGCAAATACATCAGCATTAGGGTATACGTCAATGAAACGTATTAAGCTGTTGCTACAGGAGCTTGCTGATCAAATCTGTTCTCTGCTGATTGGGGAGATGATAGACAAACACAGGCATCTGTGGCCCGCAGGGATTCCATACAGGAGATTCAGTAATTCGGGGCCGAAATGTACAGATTAACCAATCTCTCGTGCATTGATAACAATATCATAATTAAGAAAAAAATGATTAAAAATTGAATTCGACAGTAAAACACGAATATATATATATATATATATTGCTTACAAATTAAATAATACGGCTATTCATACTTTTAGGAACATGTAGTTTTACCACATTATTTCTATTGACACAAAATTAATACGTATTATAATGGTTACTAATAAATATTATTATTTGTAATGAATATGACCTGACAATTGAAAGTTCTGTTGCGTCTTAATTTGAAAATATACATTTTGGGAATTTATCATAGGTTTTTCTTTGTATTACTACGAAGTGTGATTGGCAATCCCATTGAACTAAAACTACTAATAATAAGAGACTTGAGGACATAATCGATTCATAAGGAAAGAAGAAGACAACTTATGTCATAAATAAAGACATTGTGTTGAGCATAGAAGCTTCATTTAAGAAATACAAGTATCTACTTGAATGAAGTAATTTAAAAATTGAATTTAGACACTTGAACGGACAATATCTAAATAAAATTTCACAGGAATTTTCTTCAATGATTATATTCGTCGGGTGTTGTTTTTATGAAAATTAAATTTATAAACGTTTCTAGGTTCAGACAATAAATTATTTTGAGAAATGATTAAAATTTTATTATTAAACGTTTTATCTTTATTCATTTATAAATATAATTTCTCTCAAGCAACAAGAGACTACAACGAGGGTAAGGACGATGTGTCGAACTTTTTCCTGGGATATTGTACTTGTCTGTTTCAGAGGTCTATTTTATGTAATTAAAATATCTAAGAGATTAAAATGTTTCAAACAAAAATGTATTGGTAATTATATATCTTTGTGTATCGTTAATAAATATATTGTCAGGTACAGAGGTCTTCTTGTGGGAAAAAATACATTAACGTTCGTAAAGCAGAGATAAAAATAAAGTTGATATTGACGTGCAAACCGCGGGGCTCGTGATGAAGTCTTGATAATTAAATATATATATATATGGTTAGAATGCCTTCGACATACATTTTCATCCACATTAATGTATACGGTAAATAATTATTATTCATACCGAGGAATAAATTTATACTTGATTCAAATGGTCTGTAGAATAATCTTTGAACTCTGAAAAAATAGGATCGCGTATGTACTGATTGCATGGCATGTATTAGTGTGTTTAAAATTTTACGTTGAATCAAAATATTTAGCAATGTCACTAATTTTAATGTATAAATTTCTCCCTCATTTTCAATCATAGTTTAGGTTTAATTTTCAAAATTATTAATTACAATAAAATGTTTTGCATCTTTCACTGTCTATTCGGTTTGCATCGTGATAGTATTTATTAACTCAGAGTCGGAAAAATTTAATATTTTATGGATAAAATAATAGAAATTTTTGAATAATAAATTACACAACCAGATAAACGTTTACAGGGTGAGTCAAAAGTCGCAGAACAACCAGTTATTTCAAAAACTCTGATGGAATTGGGAAACCTAAATATTCCAGTTAGGTTTGAGTGGGGTGGTTTATCGTTAACCTGGAAATAAGTGGTGTTTTCCTTAGTTCTGAATGAAGATGGCAGCCTTACCTTTTGCTTTAAACAGGATGGGGTTCCACAACACTACGCAGCAGTGGTTCGTCAATGGTCAATTTTTTTCTGATCATAGGATTGGCCGACGTGGTTCTGTGGAATGGCAACCCAGATGATCTCACACCATTTGACTTTTATCTGTGAGGTCATTTACAGCAGCTCGTATATGCAGAGAAAATAAGAAGCAGACGCAATCTCGAGCAACGCATTGAAGAAATGTCTGCCAAAATTTCTTTGGGAATCCTTCGGCGAGAGCATAACAATTGGATTCAGCCGCTTCATATGTGTATTGACCGAGAGAGACAACAGGTTGAACACATCAAATGAGAACAGTCCAGCCTGTAATTCCAATGTGTTGGAACTTTTGAACCGTAACTGCTACTTCAAATCTGTTTACAGGAATGAACTTGTCAAAAAATGCTGATGTTATCTGATAGATCACACGATCCCTTTTCTATTAGAAAATTGACTTAGATTCATGATGACCTGTTTCAAGATGGCGCCCATGTTTGGTATATATCGTAAAAGATAGACTACCTCATCCACACCTAACTCGAATATTCAGGTTTCCCAATTCCTGCAGATTTTTTGAAATAACAGGGTGTATGCTTCTACTTTCATTTCTTTCACTGTATTGTTCGTACCCATTGTTTGTCGTATTCTTAGTTATAATTTCCCCTGAAATTCCCTTGCATTGCCTACAATTTCAGCTTCCTTTTTCAGAACGAAAGATCCCGATAGAAATTTATATAACAAATTTCAGTAACTAGAAAACTAAAGTAAATTAAATAAAATTGTAGTAAATATATTTAATATTTTAGGGTATGAAAATAACTTTTTATACACAACCTTAGGAAATGAAGAAATGTATACACAAATTTGGAATGTTCCAGGTTTTCCCTGAATAACCTTATACAAACAACAAGTTTGTGAAAAATTAAAGGAGGTTTCACAATCAACCAACTGCTAAGTGGAAATTGATACCTTACCTGTGAGTTTGTATTCAGTAGCAGTAGACATAATGTGTTTCGCTTCTTCTCTTGTACAATATAACAATATTATACGTGCTTCAGATGACGACAGCTCCACGAGGTCGGATGACTCGCTGACAACTATGGTGTCGATTATTGTCATCCTGTAAATAATAAACATCTTCGTAGATATTGTTCAACACGTAAAGGACTAAAACGGATGAAACTTATTTCGGCTATCAATCATTGGGATCAAAAACCATTTAGTATTGTAGTACTCGCTCACACTTTCTGAACTATTTCATTTTATTAGTAAGGAATGCTGGTGCATTAAATTTCTATTTTATTATTCACTAAGACATCTACCATATTATAATATTTATAAGTGCATGTACTACCCGCTTGTCTCACTTATTTGTTTAGATTTATTTTATAAAGCTGACATTTCAAACTATGTTTGACTATTTAATCTTCAACATTCCTCTGTGCAATCATACTTGGAAGCTTCTAGTCTTCTATATATTGGTTTCTTAATTACTTTTAATTCCACATACTCGTGTACCCTATGCATAGACTTTTAGTTCATAATTCTGATTCAATAAAATATTTTACCTTACTTCCAATACCTTCCTGAATGGAAATATTCCTTACATAATTTTGAGCATTAATATAATACCATTTTCACTTTCGTCTTCCATCGCATTTTTTACAATACGGTGTTCAGTGTTTTCACGTTCTTTATAGCTTCAGTGTATTAGTTTTTGATGAATTTGTTTTTGAGGTAAAATGTTATGACATATCTGACAAAGGTTCCCAATTTTCTGACAATATGTCGAATCTCAACATTTAAGGTCTAATTGAACGAAATTATTGATCCTAAAATTGAAATACTAAGAATAAAATGACTAGTATGAAAATAAAACAATCAAACATAGTAAATTAATTCCAGAAATATAAATTAAAACATTCATTGTTCAGTTAGTTGCAGCACTACACTTTCACTTTACTAACACGAATACTTCCCTGGAAAACTATACAGTTACGAGGAAATGTAAAAAAAATCACGTAAGTTGTACCTTTAAAAAAATTAATTTTACGTCATTAGTTTTAACAGAAGCGGATCCAAAGAAGTAACTTGGGGTAGAGACCAGTTTTCTAGAAGTTATATTTCATTAGTATAATAATTAATTAATGCAACTCTAAATTAGTCAGTTTTATTTATAATTCAAATACAAAAATGGCCAAAGTAAGAAATATAATAATTTATTTTTAAAACGTTTCGTCCCCCTCCCCCCACAGTTCATTAATTAAGATATAAGAAAATTTGTCGGTTTCCTGGACCTCCAGAAGGTGTGAGAACATGTGGGCGTTATAAATACAAGCTGGCAGTCCCGTTACAGTTAAACCTTCCTTCGCTTCCTACCAATCCCTGTGACACGTAACTCAAAACCGATTTCGTTCCAAGAAAGTATAATACGTGACTCAAAATGAAAACGTGATCGGATGTTTTGAAAAACGTCCGATTTTCAGTTCCCGTTATTACTTGTAAAACTCATGTATATAAAATAATTTAAATAGACAGAATTAAAAACCCATATTTATTTAAAAATTTAATTCTTTTAGTTACATAATTCAACCATTATGATTTGTTAACTTTGGATTATATAGCAGAGATTACAGTATACGTTTTGTGGCTTCGTATACACGTAAGCTACTAAGATTAGATAATGCACACATACGAGGGTAGTTAGATAAGTGTGGCAAAAATGTAACAAAAATATAATTTTTTAGAGTATTTATTTCTCAGCTTAGTCTACTTCCTTGGCTATACACTTGCTCCATCCAATTTTATCAACACATCATAAAAATAGGTTTCCTCAAACTCTGCTAAATAACCCGTCATGACCTCGATGACTTCCTCATTTGATGAAAATTTCTTCTCACCAAATTTTCAAGTTCAAAACAAGAAGAAGTAACTTGGTGCTAGGTCTGATGAATAGGATGGATGAGAAACGAATTAGAAACCCAACTTATACACTCTCTACATGGAGACTGCTGCTGGCGCATTGTCCTTTCTTGGGCGCCAATATTTGCCATTTATCATTCAGTAACCGTTTCAAACGATCCCACAGATGAGTTAAATAGCGCCCAGTTGTGGTTGTGTCCTTTTCCAAAAAATCTATGAATATTATACCTTGAGAATTCCAAAAGATAGTGGCCAAAATCTTCGCATTTTCCAGTACTCTTTCACCAGCTTTTATCCATTGGATTGATTCTTTTGGGTCTCTTGAGTGTAGTGAATTATCTAGTTTCATCGACGGTTACTAATCTACGCAAAACGTGTTGTGGTTTACACCAAAACATTGTTATATTCGCCGTTAAAATGTTTTCCGAACTGTTTCTGGCCCAGTGCCTACAGTCGCGGCACCCATCGTGTACAAAGGTTTTTCATGGCCAGTTTTTCATTGAAGATGAAATGCACTCGTTCAGTTGAGACGTTTACGGGATCACCTACCTCATGAACGTTTAGTCTGCCATCTGTCATAACGATATTATAAACATTTTTGGTTCATTCGTGAGTAACGACCTCAATTTGGTGTCCGGGGCGAGTTTCATTTTCTTTTTTTCGGCCACCATGTTTCAACTCATTAATCCAGAAGTAAATGGTATTCAATGCTGGTTTAGAGTCCACAGGAACTTCATCCAATTCGGTTTGGTGCAGCTATCCAACCTTTCAATTAAAAGCGCCGCGAAATTCTTCTTTTTCCACTGTCACGTCCTGACTTCACATCTCACCTACAGAAGGCTGACAACACTACATTACGACTGGCATATCTTTAAAAATTTTAGAATTATCTTTAAAAGGATCATATTTATTAACAATGGCGCGAAAGTGAAAAATTTGCCTCTTTCATAACAATGTATCGAACAATGCTCGTATATAAAATGGAGTTTGTCACTAAGCGTAAGGGTTTCTACATGATCAGTGTCTGATGTGTTGCAGAATTAAGATTACCTACCACTTATTCATTAATAGAACAGTTACACGATGTAAAATGATCTTATAATTATATCAAGTTTACTAAGCTCACTTTCTTATCCATAGATTTTTCTTTTATCCTCAATCTAAATTAGTTATATTATCGTCACTATGCGATTTATTTAAAGAATTTAATGAAACATAAATTCATTTAATATGTGTATGGTTTAGGACGTAAAAACACTGGTAAAATTCATCCAAAAAATTACAGGATAGACTGTTAGATGAACACGAATAACTGAAAACTTCGTTGGCTTCGGGAACCCTTTGAAACTGAAATTGCGTTTACAACCCCAGCACACTACAAACGTAGAGAGACTCAAAATTCCCAGTTCCCGTCCCCGAGGAGGGAAGCTCAAGGCCTCTGAAATCGTAGGACGTCCGGACAGGGATTAAACTCTTCCCTCGAGTTCCCTTGGACTCCCTACACTCCTACACGCAAAACAGGAAATTCCTATAAACATCATACATAAGACTTAAGTAACAAAATAAAAGATACTTTGCGTTTAATAATACATACACAAGAACACATACACATATCAATTTTTTCAATGTAAATTAATAAATTTTATTAAATGTCAAAAATTTAGATTCACTAGCGGCCACCCATCTCATTCAATCCTTTAAACTACCAATTAAAAATCAAGCAACTCACGTTACAGTAAACGTCAAAAACATGGTTTATTCAGTCGCTTGCCACTGTTAAGAAGAGCGTTTCTCAGGATGACAGGCTACATGAGGATATATATACATACTGGAAACACATTTTAATATAATAGGATATAAATTTTAAAGGGCGGAATGTGGAAGGGAGAGAAAGGCAGCCAACGGTTAACTAGGACACCCGGGCTATAGTTTAAGGATCGTACCTTCTAAAAGAGACACAGAAAACCTGCATCAGGTACGTCGCGCTTGTCTCACTTCCTTTCTAACAACGAGTGAGTTTTTATGGTGTCACAGGTTTCCTTTCTCCGTTCCTCAACTACCTTAGGAGGTTGATTGCCGCTGTTCAAATAGAATATACGGATAAGCTCTGTCCGAAACTGAAGGATTTTGACACCGGACCATACACCCTCTAAAAACTTATCGGAATGTCTCGACGTAAGGGAATCATAGAATGCAGAGAGATGTTTTTACCGAAATTATAAGTGATATAGGAACAGAGAGAAGACATAATTTATTCTAATTTCTAATATCCCATTAACTCTCTTCGATTATCAGGAAAATATTTTCTTACTGACTAAATTAAAATTATTTAGTTCTGAGTTTACCACAGAGAGGAAAATACTTGTTGCAGCAGTGGGACAGCGCATGAAATAATTGCGGATAGCAGAAATCATCAACAACCGCTTTAGCTTTCGTTATTAAAATTAACCAAGAATTTTTAAATATATGCCATGTCATGCAAATAATATCCTCAGGAAATAACCCTGAGAAAATGATGCCAGGCTAAAATCATAATATATTTTAATAATGCATCAAATAATTTTGTAACATTAAACTGAAAATAAATCTTAAAGTTTAACGTACATAACCTACAATAGTATACAAAATCCTTGCAGTTGATCCATAGAATTATGGTCAGGATAAGATTCGTATCGAATAAGGGACTAATCGCAGAACTTTAAGTGACGATCCGTAACATTTTCATGTAAGTATTGGAAAACAAGCCGTCGTATTCGGTCCAAAGTTTGCTTTAACAAACGCAACTGAGCTTCCATCAGCGTCTTAGTACACAATCCAAGTGCTCTGTGGCAAATATGGAATTCGTCGAAAGAATAAAAGACGAACAGCATCTTAAAACTGAGAATCAGTTAACAATTAACTTCCTTGCAACAAGAACTTTTTTGTACCTGACGGGACCAATATTGCGAAAGACGACTTTTCAACCACCACGAGAAATGCGAGGCGTGGCACTTTATTTTATATGTAGCAGCGTTGACCTACACAAATATCATTTATTATTATAAGTTCGACTCTAGTAATGATTTTATGCACGGGGAATGTTTTGTTGTTCGTACTACATTCATGCAGAAATTTAATGAAGCAATTTATTTCAATTAAACGCACTTCCCCATAGTTAGTCAGTAAATTGAATAATTGCATCGAGCACTGGAATGTGTTTATTTCACTTGGTATGTTACATTTCAGTTAATAACGTAGTAACGACCAACCTCTACTCAGCTCGTTTCTCTTCCAAATCAGCACGTCTTCACACAATCGTCTCCTCCTCTCAAAACGCAACAATACAGTACGCAGAACTGCATTTGACAACCACAACCTACTGTGTGTTAAAACAATTGCCATGCCTAAATCTATGTGTATATGCAAATCTATACAGACAGAAATTATTTGTTAAATGATTTATTGATAGTAAAAATTTGCAAACGAAGGGCTACTTTTACCGGAATATTCACCCAATTTGATGAAATGTATAACACCTTGAGAATAAAATTTTTTTAAGCCTTACTTGAAATGAGGGAGCATGTCAGTGATGCGCTCCCTGACGGCCTGGATGAAGTGGTTGTGGCCCGCAATCTGGCTGGTTACGACGGAGAACTGGTGCCAGTTGTACCTCTGAAGGATACTTAACATGGCGGCTATCTGGTGCTCTAGAGAAGGCGCCAGCTGCAGCTGCAAGCTCGACTGCGACGCTCTCTGGAAACGGAAAAGACATTTAATAATTGGTTACACAAATAAAATACTATTTTGAAATTGGTTATCAAATGAGGTAGAAAGGTCGTACGAGCTCCCGACAACGTTTGTAGTTTTTCACGTTAATTTTATGCAGATTAACGGGCAGTTCTCTGAAAGGTGTCCATACCGTGTAAAGACAATCGAGTCTAGGTCACGAAATTTCTAAGAGGGCCGTTGATTCACGTTGTTGGTAATGTGGAAAATACATGTTCATATCTCTCTAAGACGAATCATCACGATTCAAAGGCTCTCCTCTCAACTTCGGAAACAAGTCCGACAATGTAATGCCTCGATTAGATATGGACGAGTGAATTAATTTTACTTACCCAAATAATAATACAATTAGTCCACTTAGAAGGCAGATCAAATGGTCCTCCGGGCCGGACTTTGTAGTATTTTAGTAAAAATGATCTGATTTACATTCGTCTTTAAAGAATCAGAAATATGAATTCGGAAATTTGACCAGATTTATTTCATTCCTCTTTAATTAAAAAGTAGGATAATTTAATCACAAATTAGGCAAAATCTGAATGTCTATTTTATTTATCTATACATATTTTTTTAAATGTTTAAACAAAACTAAAATAGTTTGACCGGCGTGACTTTTATGGTTTTGTTTGGATACCAACATTATTTTTTCTCCGGCCAATAAGATAACATCTTTGAATATCAAATTTCGATGCTTATATGTTCGCAATTCTTCTCCTCATAAACAGATAACCGATTTTAATTAATTTTTTGTATTTACGGGGTTAAATAAATGGTAGGCGGCGGTGTTGCCAAGATTAAGAACTCTTTTTTTACTTTTCCAACCAAAATTTTTTAATTTATCTTATATAATCCCAAATTTTCAACCTGACCGTTTCAATAATCTATGGAACTTGATTTACGCATCAATACATGCACACGTTCATTGCGTCGTAGCTTGGCATTGTCGAGTTCTGAAATATTGTGTGCATTATTTATCGATTAATTCCACATTGAATAAATAATCTGTATTCTAAATAATATTTTGTTGAAATATGAAAGGTGCCTAAAACATTTTTTGAGAACTGATGTTATTACGTCTGTTTTTTTATAAGTTGATATTAATGATTGGATACCCAATTTTCAGTCTTCATGTATTTGACATAATTTGATACAATTAAATGTCAGTCATATTTTTTTCAGGATCTTTCGTCTCAATAAGCTCTCCTACGTTATTACGTATAAAAGAAAATCTGTACTATCTGTGGTTTGACAGATAGTACACATAATAGTTTTATATGTAATAAAGATCCTGAAAAAATATGACTGACATTTAATTGTATCAAATTATGTCAAATACATGAAGACTGAAAATTGGATGCCCAATCATTAATATCAACTTATAAGAAAAACAGACGTAACATCAGTTCTCAAAAAATTTGTCAATAAAAGAAGACTGATAATTGGGTATACAATCTGTAATCAAACATTTTATTTTTGGCGTTAATTTATGCGATTTTGATGACAAGGGTCGTGAAAAGGTAAATTTTCAGATATGCGGCTACCAAATGATTTAATCTGGTGTTGACAAGGAGATTGTCGTCGAATTAAATACTGTAGCCGGGCACCCAGTTAGTAATATAATAAATAAAAAAACTAACGCCGAATATGAAGTGGTTATTTATTAAGAATTCAATACATTATTAAATATTTGTCTTTATTTACAATGTGTAATATTAATTAATTTATTGACTTTGAAGGGACATTTAGACTTCATTATTACATTTAACATGCCCATTGGCAACCATTCAGATATAGAGCTGTGATTATAATTATATCCTGCGTGAATATTTTCTGCACTGAGAGCCTGTCTTTGGTTAGAGTACTTCTTGCTTAATACACATACTTTACTAATTTTTAACAGCGAGGAATTCATTTTATGCAAAATTCCAGCTTCTTGTCTGAAAGTAGCCGTCATCCAGCTCGTGAGAAGTTTGCGAAAGCTTTTGAGGGCTGTCAGCCCTGGCGCGTTCGATACCACGAAACTTTTAAAAGCTTAATCAGGTAAGGTGAGTTTTTTGCTTACTTCCAAACTACATTCATATTAAGCGTCCGCAATAATTACATTTTTCAAAGTTTTGAGTTTACAGCGACAGTGTTTAAATTTCAAATTAATGTGAGGTAGTCACTCGGAATTCCGTTTAATAACTCCGTTTTTCATTTCAGGAATGTCAGGACAGATATCTGGGAAATTATTACATAACTATGCGAAGCAATTTAGATTTGAATACTGGAAGAATAGGGCGACGTTAAAAAATTGGAATTTAAAATACATTAGTTTTCTATCCTCCCATATATTTCAAAAGCCGATCAGCAATAAACATAAATTTTCTGCTACACATATTTACTGCTAAAAAGAGTTTTTCATGGCATGAATTATATCCATATAATAGTTAGAATGAGTCACAAGCTATCACGTTTATTGACTGGCCAATTCCCTCCAAAACTGCGCTTAAACCCTCGGTCTTTGAGAAAGACGACAGGGTTTACCAATTTATAATTAGTTAATTATGAACGTATGTGTTTATATACTTTAATATAGCGTGATATCTGTAAGGAATGAACGGTAAGGTAGGGAGGAGCCTTTATGTTACCAGCTTAGTAACAGTATGATACCATCTGTTGGATGGCGATACATCGTTGGTATAGCTTTCCACTACATTTGGCGGGCAACGGAGTTACAAAGAACAGATCCTTCCACTCTTTAAAAGCCCATAAAAACATTCCTCGATGCATCACAGTTTAAATGTATGTTCACAACATCGCTCTGGATTATTTACAACGCACAAAAAACTAATTGTGTTTGTTGTGCACCTTTACATAAACAATATCCGATAATTGCAAGAGGTTAGAAATTTTTTTATGATATATTATGCACGTATAAATAAAACCCGATAAAATGAAGAACGTTCGAAAATTAATTTTATGATTTCTAGCTAGCTATGTTTGTAATTGAAACTGAATTTGATGTTCATCTCGTGGCTGCCAGAAAGCATTTAATAACAGATAGTAAGAAATTAAATACAATTTCAGGAGTACCTTGCCTGTGGATAAACAGTTAAGTCTGAGTAGTTATTTCTTGTTTTGTAAACGGAACACTGTTATATATGACGTACGAGCATAGTTTGAAAAGCCTGATAAAAATGTAACAGAAAACTTACTATATTTCTAAAGATTTGAGTACAGAGAGTTTGCAATTTTTTTCAACCAATCATAAAACTCTGACCTCGATCTCTTCCTCATTTAATGAAAATTTCTTCCCACCAAATAAAATTATCAAGTTTGAGAACAAGATAAAGCACTTGAAGCGAGGTCCGGTGAATAGGTTGGATGAAAAACGAATTCGAATCCCAACTCGTACACTTCCGGCATTGAAATTGCTGCTGTGTGGGTTTGCGCAATTTCCTGACTTGGAAGAGCACATTCTTGGCCGTTTCTCAATCACAGCCCTTTCAAACCATCCAATAGAGCAGATTAGTAAAGCCCAGTTGTGGTTGCACCTTATTCTACGAAATCTATGAACATTATACCATGAGAGTACTAAAAGACGTTGGCCATCAACTTTCCAATGGAGAAAGCGGTCTTCGCCTTTTTCGGAGCACTTTCACCAGCTTTTTTCCATCCCTTTGATGCTTTTTGGTCTCTGGAGTGTAGCGATGGATCGAAGTATCTTCGACGGCTACGAATCTGTGCAAAAAATCTTATCTGTTACGCCTAACTATTGCTAGATTCTGCGTTGAAATGTTTTTTCCGATCCGTTTTTGGTCCAACGTACGCAGTCGCGGCACCCATCACGCACAAACTTTTCTCTTTACCAGTTTTTAGTGGAAGATGAAATGTACCCATTCAGTTGAGAAGCCTACAGAATCATTTACCTCACACACGTTTAGTCTGCGTTCTTTCATTAAGATATTGTGAACTTTTTGGATATTTTCCTGAGTAGTGACCTCAACTTGTCTCCCTGAGAGGTTTTCAACTCCTGTACTCTGCGACGTCCTTCAAACTTATTAATACAGGCGTAAATGCTCTTCACTGTTAGTTCAGAGGCCACATGAACTTGATCCAATTCGGTTTTGATTTTTGCAGCTGTCCAACCCTTCAATGCAAGTGGTTAATAATTGCGTGGAATTCGTTTTTCTTTCGTTGTCTCTTCCTGGCTGCATATCTAACACTACAGAAGGCTGCCAATAATTAACAGCGACTGGCATAAGTTGAAAACATTCAGGAATATCTTTGAAAGTATGTTTACGAACAATGGCGCGAAATTTTCCAATCTTTCTTAAAAAATTATCAGATTTATCAACCATTGCAAGATTGAAAAAATCTTGACAGATCCGGGATCTAATCTGCTCTATCATTCAATTTCACTAATCTGAGCTTGAGTATGAACTTTCTTATTCATATTATTAACTTAGACCAATGATAAATTAACTGTACGTATTAGTCATTTCATGAGAAATAATTCGAAAATTCAATTGTAGGCATATGCAAAACAGACGTACAGAGAAGACGTACGGAGCCAGGGATCGACAGAGTAGATCAGATGGTTATTCGCCACAAATGTTTTATTAATTATTTTAGGATGCTCCGCCGGCAAGAATACAATATTTTATAAAAGTCAGTTTTTTTATTGAAAATAACAATGCAAATTATTCTAATAAATTATAAATGCCTAAAATAAATGTCTAAGAACGTTGTTGCTTTAAATGAAGATAATTAAGATGTCTGCAAATATTAAGTCCATGATTTTTTCCTCCGAAACGCTGTGAAACGTGAATAACAGCTTTAAGTTAATGGTATAATTCTTAATGTAAACTTTAAGAAAAAATATATTTATTTTCAATCGAGCATTAATTTGTATTTTTCGCGGTATTTTCAATTTGCTGACGGTGAATTTTCTTGAGATTGTTTTCATATTGTTTGCGTAACGTAAATGTACGCATCATCGGTGATCTTGGTAATCTTCCTGTTATCTTTCCCCTTAATTCCTTATTGGAGTCTGAGATATTGAGATACAAACCGGTTTTAAACAAACAGTCTTTTCCCATCACTGTTGTCTAATTTTCTACACGAATAGGGATTTGTTTGTTGTTTGAACAAATTAGAGATCCGAAGTCTGCTAAGAAAAGGCATGCCTTCATGGTAGTCTTCCTATCGCCTTTCACCGTAAATCCTTGAAGTTGACATTTCTAGAGTTTCCAAGGGGGTGGAAACGTGATACTTTGAGTAGTTTAGCTTGGACTACTTGTAAGCGTAACCATGTATGACGTTGTTGTAATGACCTGATAGCTATTAATGTTTGTGAGTGACTGAAGGACGGGTAATCCTTGGGAGGATTATGGCACGCGGCGTCCTGACGTAAGCGCATTACTCGCGTCTGCACAAGGCGCTTAGGGCGCCGCCACCTGTCACACAAGTTGTTTCCTACAAGTTTATCAGTGGGCTTCCAGCCTCCAAACACTATTAATACGAAACATTCCTCGCGTTAAGGGCTCAACTTTATTTTTACCGTATCTGACGAATGAGGTAAATAGTAACAGCACATATTAATTGGTCGATTATGCGCGTCCTCCAATGAGAACATAACCATTCTGCAGGTTTATTGGAGGAACGACCACTTGTAACGCTGTAATATAAAACGTTTACTGTTTATTGGAAATGAAATTGACACTTCGGATTTAAGAACGTAGAAAATTATTGTACAACTATCACTGCATATAATAGCTCTGAATAACGCTCTTAATGAAACGCTCGAAAACAAAACACGGAAACGCTCGTAAAAGGAACCACGTTGCAGATAAGAAACTCGGAAACAGTTTTCTGCGATAATAATTGCGTTATATTACTCAATGTTTATTTAGTTCAAAGTGATTGAAGTCCTTCGAAGTTTATTCAGTGGGCCTCCGGTCCCCAAACACTGTTAATACAAGACATTCCTCGCGTTAAGGTTCAACTTTATTTTTCTCGTATTTGTCGAATGAGATAAATAGCAAAAGCACATATTAAATGGTTGCTTCTTCTTAGAAGTAGTTGCGCAACACTTCTCTTGCATATGGTTAAGTTTAAGATTTCCATAAATTATAATAACATACATACTTAATATTTATTATTCTGTTTACGATTAGTGTTACTAAATACTTCTATAACCGTAACATATTGACGACCATCTAAATAAACATTAACCATTTTCATCCATTAAGCATAGCAGTTTTAATTCAATAGATTGTAAACCGTTAGAATGAGCTACTGGCTAGATTCAGGACTAGATAATCCCTGAAAACAAATAGGAATAATCAAGCGGATTTAATGGAGAGTCCAGTAAAAATAAGAAGACATGGTTTCTGAGCTATATACGTGGAATTGCTCAAACACACCGTGAATTACAAGTTGTTCTAAGGTTTCAAGAGATTACTGTCGAATGAAATTTTGTAGTGGGCTAATGTGTATGAATGCCCGGGTATCGCCGGGCAACCAGCTAGTTGTAAATAATTAACTGTCTGTGTTGTTTGAGAGGAGCTGCCACGAGAACAAAAAATGAGACTAGTCCCTGATCTTACTTATTTTTTTCCAAATTGTTTTCTTATCAGGATGTTAATTGTAATAAGCTACAAATAAATCATAATCAGAGAGAAGAGAGAAAAAAATTATTCTTTTATTTAAATGACTTCTTCGGACATAAAAATTTAGCTGTTGATGAACCTCACTCCGTGTTTCTTTTTGACCGATAAATCTCAAATGAAGAAGTCTCAAATGACAGACGGAACGTAGTACATTTCATTATTTAAATAAAATAAAAATTCTCTGATAAACTAATTATTTGTAATTTTATTTCTTATGTAAATGATTCGTTCAAGGTATAGGGAAAAAAGGAGAGGTTGACAGACTACATGATGGTGATCCACTTACTGGCAGCTCCAGTTTAATAGCATTGGAGGGGAATTTGAAAATGGTGTATGCGGAAGGGATAAGAGGGCAGCCATGGGTTGGCTAGGACCGCAGTCTACAGTTTAAGGATTATACCCGGTTTTTCACCTCAAATTGTGGCAGGGCAAACCTTAGAAAACCTTTCTTAATTATCTGTGAGACCGAAGCATTCCTTTCTCCATGCCTCCACAAGTTGCCCGATTGCTCCAATGGGATCAACAAACAACATACATACCGTATGCGCTAGGATTGCGGAACATAAACCTCTTAAAACAGGCGGAAGTTTCTCGGCATCTGAGGACTTAAAAAAACAGACAGAGAGAGAGACGGAGCATTTCTTTTTTCGGTTAACAGGTTACATGACAGTGATCCTGAAATAAGGCAACTCCACTTTAATAGCATAGGAAGGGAATTAAAAAGGTGGGATGATGTGGATGGTAGAGCAAGGTATCCAAGGGTTGACTAGAGCCCCCGGACTATTGTTTAACGATTCTACCCGGTGTTTCACCTAAAGAGATGCAGGGAAAACCCTGCATCAGGTAGGTCGGGCATTGGGTACTATTCTCACGCCCTTCCGAATGTCGGGAGAAGAGTTATACTGTGGGGTCGCAGCCTTCCCTTCTCCGTGTCTCTACCAGTTTTAGGAGGCAGTTGGCCGACTTATCCAATTGGATCAGCAGACAATTATGACCTTATGTCCAAGGTCTTCGACCCCAGTACATAAACCACCCAAAATAGGTAAATGTGTCTCGGCATGTGAGAACTTTTAAAAAAAACGGGGAGTACGAGTTATTCCCGACATAACCAGGTGAGCCCCGCAGTCACTCTGGAAAGAAATGCCTGCGAGAGAAAACTCCCACAGGCATCTGTTTACAGAGACGGAGCATACACGGATGTAATCCCCATCATTTCTCTGGGAAGAGACACCTGCGAGAGCTAAGATAAGCGCCCATATGTCCTGGGGCAGAAAAGGCATATATCTGGAGGCGGAAAAAGGTGTCGGTGGACTTTGGGTTGTCTGCGAGAGAAGAACTTACGAACAGAGGATCTGTACTTATCAGACAATTTTTCTTTGTTTACTAAGATATTTACAATCTGTTCAAAAGAACATTTAGCAAATTGGATGGATGAATGACACATGAGGGGAGAAGTAGTCAAGTGAGCACGCTCCGTGATACATGAATACAATAAAATCAATCTTCACAGATCTGTTGGCCGCTTCCTCTTCAATCTGTGACGAGAAGTTAGTTCATTTGCTATATGGCTGACGTCGTTATGGTGTCCTGGGAGATTTTGACGATAATTAGTGCTGATTCTGTGTATTTCGTCTTCTATAGTAGGTATGGCTAGGTATTCATTCATTGTTTTGTTGCTGACGAACCACGGTGCGTTTAAGATGGTACGAAGAATTTTTGACTGAAGGCGTTGAATAATTTTTGGGTTTGAAGGCTTGGTGCACCCCCATAGTTGGATACCATATGTTCATATGGGTTAAAGAATACATTTATATATGAGTATTTTATTTTCTGTTTTTAATTTGGAGTTTCTGCAAAGTAGCCAATGCATTCGTCGAAGCTTACTCTTGATATGATCCCTTTTGGATGTTAATGCGGTTTCCACGTAAGTTTAGAGTCCAATAGTAAACTAAGATATTGAACTTAATTGGTGATGGGTAAAGCTGTATTATTTATTGAGATATTTGGACAGTTTTTTTTCCTTGTGGTAAAATCTACTTGCACTAATTTATTACGATTTACATTTATACGCCAAAAGTCTAGCCACTCTTCAAGGTTATTTAAATGATTTTGTAGAGCAGCAGCAGCTGTACACATTGAAAATAACCTGCCAATGGCACCAGTACTACAAAACACCAACATCGTTATCAAATAATGAGTCACAATTGTTTCAACATATGTTAACACTGAAGAATTTACACATGATAGTTTTTTGTTTTTCAATGAGCTATTAATTTTCATTTCACTAAATATTGATTCCAATTGTTCCGTTGCTGCATCGACTTTAAGAAATTCAACTTAATCAATTGAATCACAGGTTTCTATCTAATTATCTACTACTAATATAGACCGTTTTTCTATTTAATCTGTATTGATTTTCCAAGTTATTACCATACCTAAAGGAACTACTTTTAAGTTCTTGAAATTCCAGTTTTTCTAATACAAAAATAAAGGTTTGTTGACTTTAAAAAAATCCACGGTAGTTTCAACGTATGATTCTTGTTCAGTACCGTGAGCTGCAAAGAGAAATATTTTTACAAGGGCAATGTTTTAATATACGTTCTATGTAGGCCAAACGAGCATGTTATCAGGTCTCTTCAAACATTAGAGGAGAGGTCGGCACGTAGATGACACTCGTGCAGCTATTACTCAACGAAAAAAACACAACAGAATTAATGAAACGCAGCTGCCAAGTCACCACAGTGAAATCCGGCTGAAAGAGTTATATCCACTTGTTTATGAATGGGGACGTCATTGTTTCTGTCCTCAGGTCTAAGTCAAATTTAAAACCATGTGGTACATGTTATTAATAATTGTAATATGAAGTAGTAGAACTTTTATTCCCGTAGTTAGGAAGGATTTTATGTCAGTTATGAGAACTTTATACATAACCCGTCATTCGGAAGGGTGTTTGAATAGTACCCAATGCCCGACCTACCTGATGCAGGTTTTGTAGGATTTTCCCTGCATCTCTTTAGGTGAAACACCGGGTAGGATCCTTAAATTATAGTCCTGGAGCCCTAGTTAACCCTTGGCTACCTTGCTCTACCTTCCGCATCCCCCCTTTTCAATTTCCTTCCTATGCTATTAAAGAGGAGTTGCCTGCTACAGGATCACCACCCTCATGTAGCCTGTCAACCCCCAAAAATATATATTCCACAGAAACATAATCGTGCCCGATGTTGTAATTAATTTAATATTTAAAAAACTTTTATATCAATATTCACAGGAATAAATTACGTCCAGCGATGGTGAATATGTATTCACATGCTAAAGCACATTAAGTGGTTTACAAATAAATTTTTCTTTCGTAATTTTAAGAACCTTTATAATCAATGTGTTTTCACAGTTTGAATTTCCGCTTCGATTTCGAAGTCAATAAACAAGTTCGCTCGCGGCGCTCAACAACATTCGCTTTCCGGTGCTGCGAATCACGTACCACGTTGAAACAGAATCGTGCCGCATCAGGCAACAGTCAAATATAAATTATATAAAAGTATTCAGAAATTAAAATTATTTTTTAAAAGTATTTTATATTTTCAAAACAATATAGTATTCGTACATTTTGCGAATACTTTTAAAAAACAGAGCCGGAGGTTATTTCAAAGGCTTTTTTCATGTTGATAAAACTACATCAGGATATTTCATTATATAGTTCCATTAAGTGCGGCGTATTCCTAAAAATAAATTTATTTTACGAAAGAACATTACTTTCGTGTTGAAATATGTCTACTTGGCTTTAATTTATTCCGTTTTTAAAAATTACATACTATTAAATCGTATTGTTCATCATAACCTATCTTGCGCAAGAATTTTCATTTCCGCATAACTACCACATCATACATCATTCCTAATCTACTTATCGTATTCCATCCTTCCTCACTCTTCTGTAGTTACCCCACACACTTCCCTATAATGCTAATTTTACAAGCCCTCTCAAAACGTGATCTATTAATCTATCCCTTTTCTTGGTCAACGTCCTCCATATTGTTCGCTCCTCCCCTATTCTGCTTAGAACTTCATCGTTACTGATTCTATTCATAATTCTCCTACAGCGCCACATTTCAAAGGCTTCTATTGTTTTCCTTTCTGCAACTCCTATCTTCTACGTCTTGCACCCATATAACGCCACACTACATACTAAAATTTTTAGAAATGATTTCCTAATATTCACACAAGTTTTAATTAATTTACACAATCTCATTTAATGTCTATTCGGGCTCAACAATCCAAGAATTTTATATTTTTTCAACATTTCCTGTTATTAGTGGAAGAAATTAGGTTTGTATACAAATTTTAAGTTAAATTGGTTTACTTAATAATTCAACATAAGTTGAAATATGACGAATCGATATGAACAATTTTTACCTTGCTATTTAAGGTGAGTTACCCATTTCCAGATCATTTGTAAAGAATAAAGACATCTATTTCCATATAATATTTGATTAAATATGAAATATTTCTCATGACAATCTTGAAAAGTATCTATTTTTTCATCACTTTAATTTATCTTGTTACCCAAAATAACGATATATATAATATTTTATTTAACATGAAGCATTTCCCTCGTCAATCTTGAAAAGTATCTATTTTCTTCTTCTAAGATGTTTATATTGCACTCATTAAAAATTATGGTTTTGGAGATAAAAGTGCTTGAAAACAACTAAATACTTTTGAATATTAAATTTAATATTATCTTTGTATTTATTAATTTTTTCTCACTGATCCTAATTTAAGTATTTAATTTGTATTGATTGCAAGCACTTCGTGTTCATTCGATCCTGAAGATTACAATTATTTCTCCTTACTGGCGACGAAATAAAGTCCCAGAGAAATAATTGTCTCACTGAGACAATCTGAAATGCCAAGGGAAAAGATGAGAACATCTGTGCTGATACGTCTTGAAAGTTGGAAGTGTTAAACCGACATGGTCAGCTCTCAATCTTTCACGGCCCGCTGGGAACCTCTTCCAATATCGGCATCGTTGCCGCCAGAACGCCTTCAAACAGACGTGGATGGAATTGAAAACTACTTTAAAGGAAGATTTTCGGAGAAGTTTCATCCCTGACTGCCAAACCAATCATGTAAATGAAACTGAGAAATGCAATCGAAATCGACAAAGAGAGAGTAAGGAAATTAAAACTTGTATAGACTTGTGGTGGAGGTTTACACTTTCTAATCATGAATAATTCAAAATATGGCTCAAGCATTGATGATTACGTTTAAAAACTCGTTAATTCAGATCAACGGATTCTGGCTTTGACTGCGTTTTATAAATATCAGAAGAAAGCTTTTTGTGTTTAACTTCATTGATTAAACGCAGTTTAATTCTGATTGATAGAGTTTGTAGAGGTAAACACATCCGGCTGAAATCACTTAGCACGGCTATTACCAACTGTCATTGAAAAACCTGTTATTTGCTTTGTAAACATATCGGCTGCTGCTGTGCGTACACACTTAAGAGGAATCAGTTGCAACGTAAACATTCCCATCGCTCTTAAATTAGACTGGTGCTGTTACGACTGATCAACGGAAATTTTCGTATCAACTAAATCTCCTACTTTTCTTCCTACAGTTAGAAGAAATGATGGAATTTTATATTATTTGGTTTCGATAAAGACGAGATTCAGTCACTTTCTTTTCACAGAATTTACCTGAAAGGTATTCGAGAAACCACAATTGACAACCAGCTAAAAAATATTTCTTTTACCTTTGCTAATTATTTGGTTTGGCTGTGGAGGAAATGGAATTTCACTAAAAATTATTTATAAATTTTTTAATTAAAAGAATTTTCATTTGCATTACGTTATTCAAATATATCAAATCGTAACAATTCTGAGTCCACATAACCAGATAAAGACTTCCTATTTTAAGTAAGTAAGAGAATGGTCCATCTTTGATATATGAAAGAAAAGAAAACCGCTTAAGGTTTATTTCAACCGAGTTTAATCGGTCTATCTTGAGAATTTTTCCCAGTAGCGCAATAGATCTAGAATTTCCTTGCATTTTCATATTATATTTTATTTTTCAAAATAATATAAGTTGCTGATTCAGCAAGTACAGTCGTCAAACTACGGTGGTTTGTATTGTGATATTCAGTCCTCCGACAGGTCAGATGCCGATCTTGTGCAAGCTTTTTCATTTCCTCAAAACTGCCACATCCCGCATCCTCCCTAATCAGCGTAGCGTATTCTACCCTCGACCTCCATCTTCTGATCTCATCCAAGACAGTTCCCTATAATTCCAATGTTACAAGACCCACATGTCTTAAAACGTGGCCTATTAATCCATCACTTCTCTTGGTCAACATCTTCCATATTTTTTGCTCTTCCTTTATTCTGCTTAGAACTTTCTCGTTAGTGATTCTCTCCACCCTTCTGATTTTCCGCATTCTCCTATAGCACCACATTTATAAAGCTATTATTCTTTTCCTTCTGCAACTTCTATCGCCCATTTTTCGCATACATATAACGCCAGACTTCATATGAACATTTTTAAAAATTATTTCTAATTATCACACTTTTATACCCGTAAGTAAATTAATCTTTTTCCCTAAAACCTTCCTTTTCCATGCTATCGTAGTCTTTATGTATACTATATATCTACCATCCGTAGTTTTTATACTGCACAAGTAGCAGAATTCATTAACTTCCTTCAAAATATCCCTTCCCAACCTATTCCACTGTTTCACATCACCTTAGTTTTCCCTCTATTAATCCTCATATTGAACCCTATCTCCTGAACTACGTTCATGCCATTTATTATTGTTTCCAAGTCTACTTCTGACTCCCGTAATACTAATATCATCGGCAAACCACTTTTATTTCTTCTCCTTGCAATATGATGCCTTTTCCATATTCTGTTCTAACTTTCTTCATCGCCTGTTCGATATATAAGTTAAACAATATAGGCGACAGACTACATCCTTGTCTTACTCCTTTCTTGATTTTTGCTTTCTTTTCTTGATCTTCTATTCTAATTACTGCTTACTGTCTTCTGTAGAGGTTATCTATAAGCCGCCTTTCTCGATATTTTATTCCTGTACTCTTCAAAATTCTTCATAGTCTGTTCCACTTCACATTATCATAACTTTTTATAAATGTACAAATGCCATGAACGTTGGACTGTTTTTTATTCTGTGTTCTATAATTAGACACAGTGTCACTATTGCTTCTTGTGTCCCTACATTTTTTCTAAGTCCAAACTGATCATCTCCTTACTCGAATTCTATTTGTCGTTCCATCCTATTTTTCATGCATGAGATACTGAACTAATTGTCCTGTGTTCTTCGCATCTATCAGCCCCAGTCTTCTTCGGTATGGGTATAATTATGTTTTTACTAAAATCTCCTGGTTTTCGTCCTGTTTAGTAGATTTCGCCAACTATCCTGAAGATACATGATATTACGTCTACGCGCGTTGATCTTATCAATTCCGCTGGAATGTTATCAATTCCTGGCTCTTTACCATTGCTCAAATCTGTCAGCACCCTATCAAACTCCCACCATAAAACTCTTCATCATCCAACTCCTCTTCTTCCTCTATTACTGATTTCCACCCAGATACATCTCTTCTAGATGTTCCTTGTATCTTACCGCCTTTTCTTCCCATCCGATCTCCTTATGTTTTTGCTAATATCTTTCCTCTATCCGAATGTGTCTTTGATTTTTCTATAAGCTGCGTCTATTTTCACTTTCACCATGAAATAATTTTTATTATTTCTTGTTTTTTCCGTGCTTTCCTATTGATCTGAGATTTTCTTCCTATTTTTTCGTCGACAACTCTAGTCATTTAAGAGTACCCATTTCTTTATATATTGTTTCTGCTTTCCCTATCAATCTAATCTTAATATGAATTGGTACCTGCCTCTGTCTTCCAGCTTCTTCCATGTGTAGAGTCTTCTTTCACGATTCTTGAACCTGGTATTTGTCAAAAACTAGGGTTAATGACAGGGAAATATCAGGTGGAATAAGTCGAGCAAGTAATAAAATTTTCCACTATTATCGCTTCTCACGAACAAATGATCCAGAGATCGGCCAAGATACAACCAAGGTAGATAATTATTTACATTGTCGTCGTGAGGTTCCTTCACGAGATAGTCTACAAGTTAGATTATTATTTGAAAAGTCGTCGGCGAGAGATGCATCAACAATAATTGATAAACCCACAGTTAAGTTTGAAGTTTGGCCAATCCTTGTCAAGCCCAAAGTAGGTGTGTATTGTGAGACCTTAAAAAGAGATCATATAGCGTTACCTGCAATTTGTATTCTTATAGTTATAATAAAATAATGATTTCATAAGTAAATCTTTAAATTCTTTAACTACACTCACTGTTGCATAAACTATTGCTAAACGTATAATTTTATTGTTTTATAAATGTTATTAATTCCGCATTGCTATCTTTAAACACGCTCCATCCTACTTATGACACTGTTTGTAGATTTAACGTTTCTTGTTGCACATCATAATAATTTTAATAACATTACATATTAATGAAAAAAACATTAAATATAAATTATCCAAAAATGTTTATTGACTTTTCAGAGACCATGAGAGCAGCGTTGACTTTGTTAAATATTTCATATTATACAGTATACTTATTTTAACGATTGTGGTTTGTTTAATTAAATCTGCAACAAATACTCAAGATTATTAGTGACTTCAAATTTTGCCTCCTGGGCTCCATTACGTTTACAGAAGTTCATTAAATAGGAAATTTATTTACAGCGGTTAATTTGCACTTACGCTTAGAACAGTTCGTAATATTAACTCATCGGCAGGGAAAACTCGTATGCAAGTACAGCTACGTGAGTCAACCTACCTCCAGAGCCGCACCTGCTCGGCTTTCGTCATATGAACGGCTGCAATAATTTATAAAGGCGAAGTGAGGAGAATGACGTTTCGTGTCGCATACCGGGGAATTCTCCTCACACCCGAATAACATCTCTACACATACATATTAGGACTTATTCAAACCAGGACAAAAGCGTATTTCTATGTTATTTTTCATGAGGGTTCCTTTGACAATATCCAAAACTCCTAACACGGTTTTCATTTCTCTACTTCGTGATTTATTTATTCACATACTTATACATAACCAACGAATATTATGTACCTTTTTATTTAATACTCAAAAAGTAATCAAGTTATTACAATAATAAGGAATGACATTGAGAAAACAATGATTAACATTTAGTTTCAGCCGACCTCCTGTGGTCTGATATATCAGAGATCCAGACATAAACTTGGATGTTTGTGTCGTCATGGTCACGTAGATTGAGATTAAGGCTGCTGGAGAAACGATACTCTGAACACGTATCACTCCAAATTCGGAATGTGTCTTCTAAAATGTCATTCCGCAGTCGACCCGATAGGCCAAGGCCCTCAATTGGCTGCAGAGATAAGGAAGAGGAATGATGATATCAAAATATAAGAATATTGTTAGAACTTTATCATTGGAAAAAATTAATAATCGTCCAGATCGAACTCCCGATAATAACAAGGCAAAACAAAATATGTGTGATATGTGTTTATGGGCGAAAGAATTGTATTATTGCTGTTCTTCCATAACACATTTATGTATGCGTTACTGGGTATTATTGTTGTATTCAGTCCTTAGACTCGCCAGATGCAACTCTCGAGGCTAACACATTCTGTGCAAGACTTTTCATTTCCGCATAACTACCACATCAACACCCTCCCTAATCTGCTTAGCGTATTCCATCCTCTCCCTCTCTATTCCGTTCTTAACCCACACACTTCCCTCTAATGCTAATTTTCCAATACCATCATGTCTCAAAACGTGACCTATTAATCTATACCTTTCCTTAGTCAAAGTCTTCTCTTATTCTTATATTATTCTGCTTATAACTTCTTGATTAAATACTCTATCCCCACATCTGATTTCAGCATTTTTCTATAACTCCGAATTTCAAAAAATTGTGTTATGTTCCTTCCTGCACATCCTACCGTCCACGTTTCATAGGAAGGGAATTGAAAAGGGTGCGGGGGCGTGGAAGGTAGAGCAAGGTTGTTAAGGGTTGACTACAGCCCCAGGGCTATAGCTCAAGGATCCTACCCGGTGTTCCACCTAAAATATATGCCCCAAACGAACATTTTTAGTAATATTCACACTTATATTACGTTCAAACTTAGACTATGAAATTCAAGAATGACTATGGTAGTTATTATTGTGCTAATATATTGTTTTCAAATCTTTTTTTTTCACTTCATTTTAGCTTTGTTTTTGAGTTTGTCACCAGGTTTCTGCGGTGTAACGTTCTTGCGGCTTTGGCGCTTTTAATTCAGCCTGTAAAAGCCGAATCGTTTTTCTTATGACAATTTGGTGTCCTTCTTCTAACTGCAAATATAATTTATATAATATAGAAGGATATACAACAACGAACTATAACATTAACCTTACTGTCTATATTCTAAAAAGTTACAAAATAATTAGTAAAATATCAGTAGTAATTAAAAATAAATAATTTAGTTTATAGTTGTTCTTATTTAATTACGTTTTAAGGGTATATCTCATATGGTCTACCGTAACAAATCTCTGCTTGACAAATGTGTACTTCTGTTTTAGGTTAGACATTTCTGCGGCGTTAATTTTATATATAAATTTTTATGTTTCTTTGAGTAAGATCATGTTCCCTGGGCTCTTTACAAGAATCGATACTTTCTCTTTGAGACGAATGTATATAGCGCAAACCTCTTAGTGAAAAGAACTTTGGCTTCCATTCCCTGAACGATTATTGAACGTTAGCACGGTTTCGACAAATTCTTAGCTTCTGACGATAATAATGGAAGAGGATGAGAGTGCCAATATTTAATATGGCAGACTCTGGACACTCCTTCTGACAACAGCCTTACAAATTTGTAATATTCACCAGTATCCGCAATCCATAAAAATAAAACTGAATTTGAGTACACATTTACGGTAGTCGTTCGGCATTAAAGTTCATCTATAGAAAACTATTTATAATAATAATTGTTGATAACGCCATTTGAAAATGTGGAGAAAGTAGTTGAGAACAAATTGTTTATAAATGTAATCAGGTTAGCGTTTCTTAGAACACAAATTTCACCAATGAGTGGACCGTGTGGTATTCATTATGCAATTCACATCCGTGTTAGGTAAACATAATATGGTTTGTAAGAATAGTTTTATATTCTAGTTAGAAACAAAAAACCGTCCTTAAGTCTTCACCTCAAGTCGTGATTTATCATGAGCACTTGGCCGAAACATTAAAAGAATAATACAAAAAATTAACCTAAATAAAAATTAAAATTTTCGACAAACTAATTTTCATATGATCATAATTAATTTACAATACATATACGAACCAGACAATTAGTTTACTATCTCATGCGTGCAAAATATTAACGAAAATAGTTTATAGGGAGATGGAACGACAAGTAGAATACGCATTAGGAGAAGATCAGTTTGGGTTTAGGAAGAATGTAGGGACACGAGAAGAAATATTGACACTGCGTCTAATTTTAGAAGCCAGGTTAAAAAAACCGGCCAACGTTCATGGCGTTTGTAGATTTAGAAAAAACGTTTGATAATTTGAACTGGAACACACTGTTAAAGATTTTGTAGAGAACAGGAATACAATATCGAGAAAGGAGACTTATACATAACCTCTACTGAATGCATTCAGCAGTAATTAGAATTGATCAAGAAATAAAGCAGAAATCAAGAAAAGAGTAAGGCAATGGTGCAGCTGTCACCCATTCTGTTTAGCTTATATACAAAACAGGCGATGCAGAAAGTTAAAACAGAATATGAAAAAGGAATCAAACTGCAAGGAGAAGAAATAAAAACCCTACACCTTTCCGATGATATTGTAGTATTAGGGGAGTCAGAAGAACACTTGGAAACCATAATAAATGGCATGAACGTAGTCCTGGAGAAAGAGTTCAATATGAGGATAAATAGAGGGAAAATCAAGGTAATGGAGTGTAGTACGGGATATTTTTACGGAAATTAAGGAATTCTGATATTGGGGAAGGGTAGTAACTAGGATAGCACAGGTAAGGAAGGCTTTCTGGAAAAAGAGGAATTTAATTACGGGTAACAGAATTGTGAATATCATGAAATCGTTCCTAAAAATGTTCGTAACAGAGCGTGGCGTTATATGGGTGCGAAACGTGGACGATAGGAGTTGCAGAAAGGAAGAGAATACAAGCCTTTGAATTGCTGTGCTATAGGAGAAAGCGGAAAATTAGATGGGTGGATAGGTGGCAGCGCAAGACAAGGGAACGCCGAGTGTTAATTCTCCATTAGCCCGGATGCAAACCTCAGATCTGTTTATTCGCAATTAACACCGCAGATGTATATTGCTTATAAGATTTTAAGTAAGATTTTTGTTTTATTAAATTATTTTATTACATGTAGGGGAACTCGAGGCGGAACAGGATACCCTTTTTTTACTGGATAGTGCTAGAGGTCAGTAAATAGGGGTAGCTGGACAAGGAAGATATCCCGGCAGCCGACTAGACAAAATTGTGAATGAGCTCCTGTTTTGGTGTCTTACATCTGTTAATTTTTAATTTTTGCCGAATTTTGACAAGGTAATCTATAAAAATCCTCACTTTTAATAGTTTATGGTATATATTCGTAAACTAGATGTTTTTAGCTGCACGTAGTTTAAATATATTATTTAAATCTGCTTGTATTAAGGCTGGGTGACAAATCGGAAACCAGCGCGCGGGTTGAACGGGATACTACTGTATAAGGTACATGTTATGTGTTCCTCAAGAAAAAAAGCAAAAACTGACAGACTCACCTTATAAGAATGAGTTACAGGATTATGTACCTAAAAATAATAGATTAAGTAAGAAATGGAACGGAAAAAATGATAAAATGCTAGCAAAGACTGTATAGTTGCAAATATACTTTTTTTGCGAAAGTAAAAATTGATAAAGCGAAACCCGTCCGCAAAATAAGTATAAGAAAGAAAACATAAAAGTTGTTAAGATTTTCCTTAAAAAAAATTATTGCACTAATTGTAAATGCAAATCTTCCTATTCCGTTCTTCCCCGGAGGATGGACGTAACGGGAAACTAGTAAGATCTGTTTAAAAATTAATAAAAAATCTCAATTCGTTGTTTTAAGTTATATTGATATTAGATAAAATAAGAAATAGAAGAAACTAAGGTTGTACACTTTAATGAGGTGATTTTTCTATTTCAATAAATTTTTAAACAAGAAGTGTCCCGTCTTGCCCCAACCTCCCTTATACCAGCAAAGATGTATATGAATATTTTGTTAGAAAGGTTCCAAGTAATGAATTACTTACTATTTTCATTAACACGTATAAGTTATTTTCAACTTAATATTTACCAAAGAATTTTTTTGTTGAAACAGTTTATTTTTGTTTTGCGTGTTGAAAATTTTATTTCGTGTGTTACAGATTATTCAGAAAGTAAAGCGAGTATTATAGAAGATTATTAGAATCGCTGCTGAGATAGCTCAGAATCTAATTTAAGGTCCATTTCTCCTTGTGTCTAGGTACGGCCATCTTACTGTTAGCAGATTTAAGGGCCTTCAGGGAGGATCTCGTCAGAAGTCTGAACGAGTAATTGGCCTGGGATTTCGAACCGCTGCCAAGATAAATCACTTCAATCCCGTCCCATATTAGTTTGAAACAAATTCATTGAGTTCAGTCGAGTTTTAATTGAAACATATGCCACTAAAAGAGACACTAATTTCCCCGAGAACTTTCCCTGTTTGCAGAACCTAAGCAGGACGTTAAATGGCTCGTTTGTTCTGCAGCTCTTTCTATCATCCGTGATTACTTGGGAAGGGAAGGGTAGGTAATTCAGGTTATTTAAATGCGATTTGACCCTTCACAATTTGATAAATATTACGTAATTTTTCACAGTAAGGACCATAAGTTTTAAATCCATATCAGTTACCCAAAATGCATTTCAATTAAAATAAATTATATTACAAATACTTAAAAATATCAGAGATATTCATTAAAAAATAACTGTAATAATAAATACATACAAGAAATGTAAACATTCTACAAATGTGTTCGGAAACGTCGTCTTGTTAAAAATAACTGAAGTATAATGCTTACTTTAAACGATTTAATGTAATTATAGTAGTATTTTGTTATTAATTATGAATACCGACTGTAAAAACAGAAAAAAATTGTCCCCGTTTCTCGCTTGTTATTATAGGATGATAAAATAATGGAGTTATAGTAGACTGTCATCGTAGAAAATAAATGAGTTCAACGGCCTTGTTAGTCAGAAATAAAATTAATTTTTAGGGGAAAAGTTTAGTACAAAGGAAACCAGATTTTAATAACATGAAATATATGACAACTTTATATAAAAAATTATAAAACATTACTTACAATTTATTTCATGCGATATCAACGCATAACAAGAATTTAAGTTATATCTACCAAACCAAAAGAGCTTTGAATATTGGAATTAAATAACATAAATTAATTTTTAACTATCTAGCTCTAAACATAATCCGATCACCAAACATTGTTTCGATTTTGACAACACTCGTATTGTAGACAGAGAACCATATTTTAGTAAATATTGATCTCAGAAATGTTACTAGAAACTGTTAATATTAACCTTTACAAGGATAATCTTAATAAGCTTCACGATGCGTTATCTTAGTTCTTTGTTCCTTTATTGCTTTATCTTTGGTATAGTATTTTTGGTTTTCTCCCGTTTCGTATGGCCTATATAATTGTTTTAATTAGTTCACTCGTATATCTTATTAGTGTCTACCACAGATGTTAGTTTTTAACATTATAATTTTTTTTCAAATTCACGATGTAAGAAATGTATTGCAATTTCTGTTAAAATTTCATATTAATAAGGAATCATAAGGTTTTTTTAAGTTATAGGTGTCAATATTCACAACTAATGGCCGATTTATTGGATCTAATGTGTAACATTTCACTTGTCAAGCTATATGAGTAATTACATAGTACATCTAAAATTTTAACATTTTGCTAATTAAATCTATGATTAATTAAATAAATATGTTTGGGCACGAATAAATAATTTTGAACCGTAATTGTTTAATTATTTTTGTGTTCATTCCCTTGTAAGTATTTTAGACTTATAATAATTAATTATGGAACCCGAAGTGGCTTCAATGAAATGAACGGGACGACGTGATATGACATTCCTATGTTGTGTTTTCTTCTCATAATATTTAATTTTATTTATTATTAATTATTCTGTTGAACGCATTCACATAATAATATAGTTAATGTTGAATTTTTTAGAAGACATAAAATGTTCTCTTACGCAACTGGCAAAATTATATAAAAATTAAAAACTGTAGAGAAGCTAAACCTACTGGTTCATTATATTCACTTCACACGAACACCGTAACAATGGTAAATGGCAGAAAATAAACGGGATTTAAAATAATTATAAAACTGGTCTCAAAATTTGTGTGCGAACTGTCTGCTAAATAACCACATAAGCTATTAAATAAGCCGCGAACTAATGTACATCAGACGACTGCCGAGGTAATTTAATGGTGACGGCAACGAAACCCGAGAGAATAGGCGGTTCGCCCATAAATTCATCTAATGAGAGGACCCAATATATTTAACTGTTTTAATTGGTCCCAGGAGTCTAATTTAGCGCGCCCTCGATTTATGAAACGAGGTATGTGTCTTACTCATAATGGAATCATCTTCCAGATCCCCCTTCGGGTCCATTCTTAATTGCAAAGGGATCACTTTACACAAGAATATTCAAATTTCGATAAATGTGTAACGTATATATGTTTAAATATATATATATATATTTTTAATACAACATTTACTTTATTGATCCATCGATTTGGGATATTAAAGTGCTTCAAATTTTGGAAGTTTCAAAATAAATGTAATTATTTATAGGTTGTTGGATCTAGAAAAACCGTGACGATCAAGATGTATTTTAATATTCTGCCCAGGGAAGGGTTCTGTTGATCGTTTGGAAAATATCGGTTTCGACCTTCCCCCCTCCCCTCCTTGAGGTTAAAAAGAATCTACGCTAAATATATGCAGAACTTGAAAATGGATCAATTATCCTCTCACGTAGCTTTCTGTACATCATGAAATAATTCTAAAGTTTAAGTAACCTATTATTTAAGTAATGATATGTTTTCGTTAGTTAAAATAATTCAAAATATTTTAGATCGAAAAGCAAAAGTATATGGTATACAACTCTGGCGCCCTAAACGGACGTATCTATAACTAAAAATTAATCATCCGATTCCTCATTCTCGAATAGTAATTGAAAATTATCATTACTTAAATATATATTGTTAATACATATTATATTGTTTTCATTCAAATAACTTCTCTATTCTAGAAGGCAAAACACAGACATAAGGACATTCTGATTAATAGACGTTTTCATGTAATAATGATCATTTATATGCGCGAATTTTAAATTGCACAGATTATCTCAAGCTCAATTGTTCCGGCCAAATAATAGTACATTCACATTAGTATATTATTTCATTAATAATACTTCATTGAGCACCCAGTAATATCACAACTTAACGCAAATGAGTACATGATAACAGTAATCAATTTTATTTATAAATATAAGGCTGAAATAGAAAATGAGTTTAAATTAAGAATGGTAAATATTTTAGAGTATTTGTTATTCATTGTAAGTTATTAACGTGGTATAATTGAATGGAACTTGTTGAACAATATCGACAGCTGTCAATATTTATTACCCACATTAATTACCAATTTACTCATATCCGGGTTCAAACATTCTCCATGTCCATTTCTCGTCATTTTTAAGTGGAAGCAGTTTCTATGAATTACATGGGAATAAATTACAATAAATTTGGTAGATTAAAGAAAATTAAGTTTCTGTTGTTTCTACGGCAAAATATAATTTGAGATGAACGTTTTACTTCTTCTGTGCCACACGAGTAAAAGTATTTTTCGGTTTTTTATATGTAGGGGAAGTCGGGGCGTAACGGGGCACATCTCCTTTAACAATTTTTATAAAATCATGGAAAAGAAAAATCGCTTGATAAAAGTGTGAAACAATAATTCATTCTATGAATCACTCAATCTAATATCTATATAACTTAAAACAATGAATTTACATTTTTTAGGAATTTTTAAAAACAAACAAATTTTTGTTCTGCTCCACCCCCCGTGGCAGAACGGGACAGGATGTTTTTTAATTACAATTAATACAACAAAATTTTATTTCAGAAAAATCCTAACTCCTTTTGTGCTTTCTTTCTTTCACTTATTTAGCATACAGTTGATCGTTTAATCGATTTTTCCTTTCTCAAAGAAATGTTTTTGAAACTGCACATTTTTCTTCTCTTTTTTCCGTTTCTTTTATTTATCAATCTATTCTTTTTCGGTACAGCTTCTTGTAACTCATTCTTATAAGGTGAGTCCACCACTTCATTCTATTTTTCTTGAGGAATACATTACATTTTACCTTATACAGTAGCATCTCTTTCACCCTGCACGCTAGTCTTAGTTTAAGACTTTTCACCGAGCTTTAATACAAGTAGATTTAAACCTTATACATAACTTATATTCAGCTAAAGACACCTAGTTTACGAATATATATTATTAAAGAGTTAAAAACGATAGTTTTGTGAATTGCATTCTCTTGAAATCCTGCAAACATTGTAAAGTCACAGTTGTAACACGCCATAAAATGAGTTTATTCACAAAGTGCTATGTTCCACTCCTATTTATTGACCTCCAGCACTTTCCAGTAAAAATAAACAGGCTATCCCGACTTTCCCTACGTGTATTATTTTGCTCTCTGACAGGAATACAGTTCCTAGAGATTATATAATGATAATTGATAAAGTCTCCATCATTTCTGTTATCATAAAATTAGTTTAATAAACACTGAAATAAAGTAGAAGGAATTTTTAATATTCAACCAACAGCCATTGTAATTATATTTTCATTTTTATCTATATCTGTATCGGAATTGCAGAAAAGAAAGCTATAATTTCATTGTAATTCTGTATACAAAGGATTCCTCCTCAAATTCTTGATCCACTTCATAAATTCAATATTAGCATATCCAATACGAAGTTAAATCTAAGATTTAAATGTTTGTTGAAAGAATCACTCAGTTAAATAAAACAATTTGGACTTCTGATGAAATTTTTATGTTTTGACATTGTTGTGGTAAGTTTTTAGCTCCACATATGTTTTTAAAAAATCTTTTCAATTTAACCGTCCAAGGGTTAATTTTCTGTACATTTTCCTCTACAGTGAGGAAAAAACCTGAATAAGGCATAAAAACATGCCGAAACGTTGTTACAATTAAATTTTATAATAAAGGTCTGTAAAAGGTCATCAATTGTTTAACGAAATAAAATAAATTAAATTTTTTAATCTGCCGTGAAGCCAGCAAAATCCGGAATTAAAAATTGATTAAAAGAAAAACGGTCCTAATGGTGGCGGAACAGTGATTTATTTGCCAAAATTCATGCAGTTTCATTGACTGCTTTTGCATGAAAATAAGAATCGGTATCATTATATTGATGAGTTTTCCATTTCGTTCATAATTTGTACGACGGGATGCATAACAGTTCCCTGTAAACTTTGTATGTTCAAGGAACTCTAAGAATATGTTATAAACTATTCATCTTCACTAGCCTTTATACCCCTCATATTCGTCCACACATTGCAAATATGTAAGAAAGGAATAAATTTAGCAACGATTTCAAACAATCCTAATGCATTATTTCCTAAACAAAAGAGTCTACTTATCAGAACATAAAAATCAAAATCTTGCTTTCTATATGGCCGAATTTGATAACATAGGTTTCTAATTCACTAAAATTTCATACTGAAATTGACGCAAATATCAACGTTAGGTAAGAAAACCCCTTGTTCAGTCATCACATTTTTCACAAATTTAGATTTGTCACTTATACAGGAGTATTCGGTCTATTTGATGACCATAATCATGTGAAAAAATATACTGACAAATAAATAAATCTCAATTTGACGAAAATATGATGACTAAACACCGTTTCTTAAAATTAATTCAAAGAACAGTCTCCGCATTTACTCAAATAAGAATACCTCAACTTTTAAATCTGTATTGAAGCTATCTATATTTAGATTTAATGATCGTGAGTGATTAATTCCTAGTAATGCCTGCTCCAAGGCTGCTCAATGGAAACTCATACCCATTTCAATTTCGATTTGCTGCACGTGCGAACCCAATAAATGGATGAGGAAGACTCGCAGAGGCTTTGATGATGTGAATAGGTTGAACCGCTCCAGATCAGTCCATATTTGTCGAGTATAAATTAACTTCCGAATACGCAGATAAAAGTAAAATTAAAATGTGCAGTTATAGAACTAAATTTAGAATAAATAAATTCGATTACACTGCGAGTAACAAAGTGATATTTAGGATAATTTATTTTGTTGGCTGCAGTAGTATATTATTTATTTATAGTGGCTTATAAGATTTTGGGATAAGAAATAACCGCAACATGGACGATAGTAATGAAATTTAATATCTCTAGCGGTCCAACACGTATATAGGACAGTAGAATCATGGAATTTATCTGAGAAATACAGCATTGTTCTTGTCGGATCCTCTATACTTAAATTAAATACTAGAAGTAAGAAATAAAAATTTTAAAATAGTTAAAATGTTTCCTTAAAGCAGGCCACTTCTATATTACAATGCCTTTCATTGTGCATATAAAGAAGTAAAAAATTAATTATCAATCTCATTATCTTATCACTTCAAATAATTCTCTCTACTGATAAAAGAGATTATTTAATTTTCTGTAGGAGAAAGTAAAAAAACTAAATATTTAAGACTTAATAATAGCGTATGCGATATATAATAATCCGTTGTAGGTCGTTTCTTTTTGAATGAATACGTTTTCTCAATTCATCAGCAACATTGCACTCTGTGTCACATAAGAACAGTAGCAGCTGATGAATTTGATTTTCTCCAGATAATAGATAAAAAAGAAACTAAATATAGAAATATACGCTCTGTGCAGAGTCTTTTTCGTACAACTCGTAACACTGCTTACATTTTGTTAAGTAGAAACACTTTTCTTCAATGTAAATATATAATTTTCAATACCATAAACTTTCCGCCAAGAAATAGTTTCTCTGACAAAATTCTGTACGATCTTTCTTATTCATGCCTGTAATAAGTGGATTGACGGACCTTGAACCTCGTTTTATGGATTTTCCTTTTTATCAATTAATTAATAATGTTCATTTTGGAACTTCAATGGCGATGGTTGCTGATTTTATGCTTCCTTTTCTGCTACGAGCAACAAGTTTCCATAATATTGCATTTGTGTACACAGTTTTATTTTTTTACGAAATCAGCATTCACAATTATTTTATAAATCACGTTCACAAATTCTATATATGATCATCATGTCGAGCTTTAATTGTTTTACAGTACATTCTGCTACTTTTCGTTTCCCTTTCGAGGCATACAATCGAAACTACTTTTTTACTTCAAAACTTTTTCTGCTTCCTTTTACGTTGCCTTGATATTCATCGTAAATACAAAAAAATTATTTCGATCAGGGTACGGAATTTGAAAAGTATTTTTGTTCGCGCGAATTTTCATTAATTGCTAGAAGAACAGCAAGTACATTTAAGGAAATAGTGTGTTTCATAATGTGTTTGTTATATGAGTGCGCACTCTTGACGGAATTGAAGTTAATCAAATACATACAGCGTCAATTCAGTTCGTTTGTGCAGTTAATTGTGAAATTCCTATACATAATATAGGAGCATATTCTTTGTTCTATCCATTACCATGTCCACCCAAACGACAAGCGATGTAATTAAATGTGAATCTTTCACCATTTCTTTGTATTTTACACGGGAATTTTAGTTGTAAGTTATAGCATAATTTTTTTTCGAAAATCTAGAGAAATGTAAGCCGGCCTCCTGTGGTGTAGTGGCTAGCGTTGCTGCCTCACTACACAGAGGTCCCGGGTTTGAATCCTGGCATGGACTTGGATGTTTGTGTCGTCATGGTCGAGAAGACCGGGATTAAGACTGTTGGAGGATCGATACGCAGACCACGTGTCACTTCAAATTCGGAATGTGTCATGCAAGATGACAGTCCGCAGTCGACTCGATTGGTCCAGGCCCTCAATGGGCTGTAGAGCCATGGAGAAAGAAAAAAAAGAGAAATGTAACTAGAGAGAAAATATTTTCATAAACCTAAGAACATGCAAAAATTGAAATGTTCTTATGTTTAAATAGGTAAAAGATTCTAATCTATAAGTTATTTCGTAGGCGAATCCAAAAAAAGAAAGATGTGTCAATAATATTTGTTATGATTGAAGCCTTCGTAATTTTGCGCAACCGTAAATAATTCCCGTTTAAATATTCACTTGGTAATATTTTTACTGGAAAGAGGGAGTGGTGTTATTAATAGTTTTCACTCATTATAATAATTCTGAGTAAGAGTGTGAAACGAGAAAAAATATATCATTGGTGAATGTTGACCAGAAAACTACTTTCCGTGACCCAAAGTCTGAAGTGGGATCAGAACTATAATCTAGAGTACTCCTCCAACTATATAGTTAATTTTCCACAAAATGTCTTCATTATTTTTATCAGTTCACTGTCAGATATTCCAGAGCAATGTTAATTATTTAATACAAATTTAGGTTTAAAATATTAGTGAGAATTGTGAAATATGAAAGTTTCGAAATAGGGAATCACCACTTCGTTTGCTCATACTAGCTAGAGATGTCTAGAGGTTGCGAATAATTACGGAGATACTTCTTTCGTTTATAAATTCAGCATGTGAATAAAAGATGATAAAGATTTAGAAACATAAAAGGCATGACCAGCGACAAAACGAAGTCGTCAGTTTCCACGCGATGCTCTTGGAAGTATCGTTGACAATGCAAAGGTCACGCGTTTACGTGCAGTGAACGCAAGATAATTTTGCTGCGGTAGGTGGAAGGGACAACCCGAGGGAGAAAGCATAGCTCAATCTAGGTGGACACTAGGTCACCATGCAAGCCACGACTTGGCCAGTAACAACGATTATTACCTCTTTTAATAC
The DNA here is from genome assembly GCA_034510155.1 of Eucriotettix oculatus. Taxonomy (NCBI): domain Eukaryota; kingdom Metazoa; phylum Arthropoda; class Insecta; order Orthoptera; family Tetrigidae; genus Eucriotettix; species Eucriotettix oculatus. The sequence continues at coordinate 51,334,996 of CM067376.1, read as the reverse complement.
ACAACCTGAGTTAAATAGCAGTTAAACTAATTAAAATTTCGAATCATAATGGTTGACATTATATGTAAATAAACTTCGTTAAGCTATAAAAGAGGCATCTTCATGGTATAAGAGTCAGGCTTGGTGAAATTATACTGTAAAACAGGGTATTTTGCAATGGAAACAGCGAAATAGAAAACGAGTAAATGAAGCAAGAAAAGAGAAATTATTTTTGGCTTGTAAAAATTAGTAAAATGTCATCGCATTACATGTTTCGGGAAAGGGGGGTCATCACTAAGTCACAACGTCATATTGTAAAGATTTTCACACGAGACAGGTTTGAGTGTTCCGCTCACCCTTTCGAGGCCCGAGTTATCGGCGTTCCAGGACACTACCGGAAGTCCCAAATATCCTGCCAACTGCAGCAGATACTGCGCAGCCGCCGTCTCTCGTCCATACATCTCGTAGTTGCTCAGGAACAAGATGGTCGACACGTTCATCGCCATGAACTCCTTGCACAGGATGTTCAGAATAGCTGAAACCATCAAAATTAAGGGCATGTAAGCATGAAGTAGATGCCAACAAAGCACTTGTACCTTAAAATAAACTATATCATACTATCTTATTCTTGATACCAATAATACTTTTATGTCACTGATAATCGAAAAAAACTTTGATCCTCTACGATTATTTCAATAGGAAAACTGAAGTCAATTTATTACTTACTACGAGTGCGTGAGAAAAGAGGAAAAATCTCAATCCTCTAAATGGCAGTCTCTAATGACCACATGACACATACCCCTTTAAATTAATAAAATTTATAAAAACTTTACTCTGCTATTCATTGGTTATCAAACAAGAGAGTTGATGCAAGCAAGACCTATAATTCCCTGAATAGAATAATATACATACTGAAAAATACTCTGAAAGGTTCATATGAGTCGTTTAAAACCATCACACTTTAAAGTATGTTTTTAGATTTCTTTATCATAGTTAATTAAATCACACTTTTCTGACTTAATATTTACAATAAATAAAAACGGTCAAAAAATATATAACTATTATTAACAAAAGCGACGTTTCATCGCCATTTTGAGACTTCTTTGGTCTTAAAATTCAGCAAAACATCCTATTTACTCCTCGACTCCCTCAGTTGAAAAGATTATTGAATTTACATGTGAAGAATTTGGACCTTCTCCAGCGACGGCTACGGCCGAAATTCTTCACGCGTAAATTTAAAAATCTTTTCGACTGAGGGAGTCAAGCAGTAAATAGGACGTTTTGCTAAATTTTAAGCCTGAAGAAGTCTCAAAATGGAGTTGAAACGTCGCTTTTGTTATTAAATAGTTATATATTTAATGCTGCCTATTATGGCCGTTTTTATTTATTATAATTAATTACAACTTAAGGTGGCTGTACCTGATAAGAAATCGCTTCATTTTTATTTAAAAGTTGGAAAAACTTAAATATAATATGTATTTATAGATAAATATTTTATTATTTCTAAGAAAATGTAAATATTCATAAAGCTCTGTGGTAAAGTATGTAAGAGAAACTAATACATAACTCATAATTAAAGACGGGGGGGTTTCCCTTATAAGAATGAAACTTAAAGGACGACTATACTGTAAGTTCAGCGCATCTCTAATATTATTTGTGAATTGAAATGCAATAGAGAAGAGGGTCGCCTCTGAACTCTCGGCTGTTGATCTATCACTCAGTATTTGAGGAATATCTCTGAGAGCTCTATGCGATCTGTCACAAGTACTGGGGGGGAATCCTTGATTAAATAAGCACTCGCCATCACTTCCAGTTTCACGTTGAGGTCGTCAAACTTCCTAACAAGCACATGAATTGCAGAATATCAAACTTCCAAGCAAGCAGATGAACTGGTGGAGAAATGCCAGTCCGTCACAAAATGTAAGTTCCCTCTACAAGGAGAGGATTGAAACGTAACTCTCATGAGTTATGATATTTACAACAATATCACCACTTTTTTAAAGCAAACGCATACATAGCTCAAAAATATTTACTTTAAAAATTTTTAAATCGAAATTTAAAGGTTTTACTCTATTTTAATATGGCGGAACGGGATACTAATTGTTTAACAATTTTTGTAAAAGAATGGAAAAAGAAAAATCACTTCAAAAAAAATTATTTTGTCCTATTATTTACTTAATCTGATTTCAATATAGCTTAAAACGAGGAAATTAGACTTTTTATGAAGTTTAAAAAGCTACCCATGAGTCAGAACACGATGGGATGTTTTGTTTATGCAATTAATGCAATAAAATTTCATTCCATATAAATCTTAACACCTTTTTTGTTTTATTTATTATACTTATTTAGCGTACGGTTGATCGCTTTTCACAATTTTCCCTTTCGAAAAAAGATTTTTTTTCAACTACACAGGTTTTGCTAACATTTTTTTTACTTTTTTCCGTTCCCTTTTTTTTCTTAATCTATTCTTTTTGGATACAGCATTTTACTGGTATTGAGAATTATTTCCTCCACAAGCTTTGTATTTCAAATTAAAGTATATGAAATTAGACTTGGACATTTATCGTTTAAATTCCAAATGGATTGCATATTTATCGATTTTGGAAATGTAAAAGTATCCAAAGATACCTGGCAAGTATTAATCTATACTTTTTCGGTCAGTCAATACTATGTCCCGTCATCATTCTTCTTTTTCAAGTTTGTTTTCTAGATACGTTCTTTTGGATTCTACTGTTTACCATAAAACATTTTTCATAACGCCATGCCTAAATTCTGTTTTTAGTAAAGAATTTGTGTAACTTTTCTCCAATTTTTCTGTAACCTTTAATTGTTGTTCCGACTTCATTTATCTCTATTTGCAACTCATTCTTTAAGAAATTTGTACGCGGATGTGTCTGTAATCATTCTAAAAGAAATGTGTCATATTAAATATTACAATAAATTAAACTAAAAGGTATCTGTCTCCAAGAAAATGGAAATTTAGCATTTCTTGTACTGTGAGCGGTTGAAATGGAAATGATAATAAGTGATGAAAAGAAACTATCAATTTAATTTAATGGCAATTAATAAGAATTATTCAGTTACAACGGCTGAAACCTATGTGATACTGATGGCATTGCGATATTTCAAAAACCACCCATCCAATTTCATTTTGATTTTGACCGAGTCCCTCATGGTAATTAGCTCTCTCTCAAATCGGTGGAAACCAGAAAACCACAGAAAGTAGAAATAGAGATTATCTGCTGGAATAACACTTCACTCAGTTTATTAACTATGGAACGTGAATCTAGCATGATCACATCACTACATTAACCTAACCTATTTCCACTAGAGAGATTTTAGATTTTGTCTAAATTTCATTTGATATAAATATATATATATATTAATTGATATCGTCTCGTATGGGGACTTTCAATCGTCCTTAAATTAACATAGCTCAACGTTAAAAATAATTGAAGCAAAAATATTAATTAGTTTCAATTCAAATTTGCAGCGACTGTTGTCATCTAATTACGTTTAAGATTCGTAAATGCTTAAGAACTTTGGCAAGTTGTTTCGTTTAAGTACACTTGAATAAACTTTCATTTCGGTACAATAGCGTCAAAAATATAATACAGACTCTCATCAAGAAATAACTTTACCACCGAGCGATAAAAAAGTCTTTACATTTCGAAACAGCTATATAAGAATTTTATGAAATATTGAGCTATACTTAATTACATAGGTCTTAAAGTTTACGAGACGATTTCATTTTTACTCAAGAGCCTACTCGTATTAATTATATTATATATTAAAACAACATTGTGGTGATCAACGTGAAAATGAATTCGCGTGGCTTAGGAACTCGTGAAATATCGTAAAGATATACAAGGCGATATGTATGGTACAGTAATAGGAAAAATTATCTTTCAATGAAATGCTTTTTACAGCCTATTCAATTAGGAGTCACCAAACGTATTAAATTTTGTTTAAAAATAATGTATAGGTCAAACCTGAGCTGCGATAAAAAAAATTTACACATGTGCAATACATGTAATACAATATTTTACTAACTGGAAATTAAACCATTTCCTTTACACGTAGAATGGTTTTAACTTTAATATTTTATACATACAGTAGTAATAAGATTTACACAAAGTGTATTCACTCAATAGCTTCATCTCATTTGTTAGTCGAAAATTAAAATTTAAAAGTATATTCACAGTCGGTCTTTTACGTTTAATCTCTTTCAGGAAGAAATGATATTGAAAAACATAATGCTGGGTATCAAATATCTCATTGGCTGAGGGCAGCGCTGCGGGAGTTTTCTCGCAGGCGCTTCAGCCCAGAGTGACTGCGGGGCTCACCTGATCATGTCGGGAATGCCTCGCTCTCTCTCTGGGTACTTTTTATCAAAGTTCTCATATGCCGAGACACCTTCACCTATTTTAGGAAGTATATGTACCGGGGTCAAAGACCTTGGGCATATGGCAAGAGCTGTCCGCTGATATTAATTACGGTGTTGGTGTTCTTTTTAAAGCTATAAATAATTTAAATATTACAACCAAAAAAGATATTATTTGCAAACTTAACTTTTTGAGAATTTAATTAAAAAAATTAATTATTTAGAATGAAACTTCAGTGTATATATTACAAACTAAATGAGCACTAAAAACGTAAAACAACAGCAAATATGATTAAAAAAACTAGACGATTATGTCCAAGTACATCTATCAAAAGTAGCATGTTTTCTATAAGCAAAATGTAGAATTTTTGGATGAAGGAATTCATTTGTCGAGATTTATGAGCAAAATCATGTGTAATCCTAATTTACTGAATTTAAAAATTGGCACAAGTAATCTACACAATTGTGGTGATTCATGACCCTTACAGTCGGGTAAAGCAAAAATAATTTAGTTTTCGTTATTTACGTATACAGGACGGAAGACGAGAATGGCTTGGTGGGGCTGAGTAGGCGGGAAATGTCGGCGGGAAAACGTCACCGTCTGCAACATTGTTGATGGCCTGGAAGAGATTAGATTGGACAGTTGTTGCAGAGAGGCTGCCGGAGAGAGACGCTAGGGAGAGACGAAGCAGTGGCAGAACAAGGCGACATGTATAAAATTTAGTTTCTGCACATTTAAGAAAGGAGATTCATTTGGTGGGAGTACAGAAAATAAAAAGACAACATTTGATCTGAAGGAGAGGCGCTAGAGAATCTTAATATGAAGAAGACGTGACCCAGGAAAGGAACAACCGGCATACGAACAAAAACGAAGAACGACGTCATCAGGTAACGGCATTTTACTCGGTTTTTCCACACAAACCATTCTCGTCTGATTCGCGATTTTAATTTTCAACTATATCGTTCGTCACCCGCGTTCCCGGGAGCAGCCATTTAAGAAGCTGCGTAGAGTATTATTTTTGCTTTTACCGACTGAGCTAATGATTAAATTGATATCGTAAATTTATATGTTTTCCATTATAACTTAATTTGAGTTATATTTCTATTCAAATTAAATTCATTATTATTATTATTGTTCGTTTGATTGTACAACAATATTTTTGATGGTGTAAACAACGAACACCACACAATATTTCCGATACGCTCTTATACAATAAATTAATTTTTGTATCATTCCATTCTATTATTGTTGAAATATAATGGCCTACATTCCTTACACATTGGTAAATAACATTCCGGCCGTAATCGTCGCTGGTTCACTTTTGTACATTTACGTTATAAATCTCTTCCAATCATTTAGTTTTATTTTAATGAAAACTTTACTTTTTATATTTTAACGTAATATTCTGTAATCAAAAATATAATTTTTATACATTTTGGTTTAGTTTCCTGAAGAAGACAACAGATTTGGACAAAACATTGTAAATGATAAAAATAATTTTATTAAATAAATATCATATTTTTGTGACAAATTGGCTGTATTTTTTATTTCTTAACCAACATCGTCAAAATTACTTCAAGATTTTTATTTATTGGGCAAAAGTTTCCGTAAAATTATTCAGAGTTTTCCTTTATAAAACTTTTCTTCTCCGTATTTTTGTATTAAGAGAACATCGAAAAATTGGTATGTGTTATAAATGCGTATTCAACTTCCACTAAAACTGCAACTCCGACCTTTTACCTTTGAAGTCGATGTTTTATCTGAAGCCAATCAGAATTTGGTTTCAATTTTACCAATCAAGTCAATGCCGTATGTACTTCAAAAGAAGCATTTACAGGTATTTAATGAGTAGCTCTGTATTGAAATCAATAGCTACATGTATATTAAAAAACGCTCGCACTATTCACTGTTTACGAAAATTCTGAGATGGCTACTACAATTAGTGAAGCAAAGTAAAAAACAGCAAACACGAGAAATTATATTTTATACTTTTCTATTCTCTACGTGAAGTTTGGAATAAATTATTCATGTACGTGTATAATGATATTATGGCGCCTATAAATTTCGTCGTATATTTTGTTTTATTTATATAAATTAATTTTACATATTAAGCATTTTTTATGAAGTTTCCATAGAGAACAGTCCTGAGGCACCCTTTCGGGATAAACCCGGAGAGATAAACAGTCATAAAAGTTGAAGCCTGACAGGCGCAGGATTTTGTCTGAAAGCTCGCCGAAAACCCCAGGCCAGCCCATGTTAACAAGGTGGTTGACCCAAAAGGTTGCTAGGGCTGGACCTTCACAAATTTTAAATTTTTGGAGAGGAAGACTAGAGACGTCATCATTGCAGGACCAGGGCAAGATAGTAAAGCGGGGAGAACAATCACGTTTTAGGAGAGATGAGTTCAAGTTGGAAAGGCATTCGGAAAAGAGAGTACGAAGATAGAGGTCAGCACGAAGAAACGGAAAGTCGGACTGGCTGACTTCGAGTCTGAGAGGAGAGGCGATCTGGCTGCAAGTATCACAGGGAAACGACACCACAATAGAGGCCGCTTTTATGCTGCCCCGGAAGCTACCTAACGTTTAATCCAATACTTCCGGTCAACTAGGAAACTAGGGGAGGATGAATGTAAAGTAAGGAACAAAAGGCAATAATCTCTTGCTCTGCTATGCGTTAAACACGTCATACAGGACTAAGTAAAAGTAGATTAAGTTTACTAAAATCTTATGCAATGTCATTTCTTTGGTTAGGGCTCAGCTAGGCAAAGAAAATTCATCCAAATTTATTAATTCTTAAATATTGTAATATTGTTGAATTTTTTACTTTTGTTAATTATAAAACTGTTTCAAATTTCAAAGTTATATTTATTGGCGCCCAGCCATTTAAATATATATAATAAATTCTTTAAATGTATATAATAAATTCTATAATATATTTATAAATAATAAAACCACGTCACAATATACATTTTTGTAAGAAATATAAATTTTGCTAACATTACAGTGGAAGTGTCAAAAGTTATTTTTTTCGCATAGCTTTTAACTGTTAAACATCATTTATTCGAAAATATATTCTTTTTAAGTATTAAGAAAAAGTATACCTTTAAAAACATATTGTTTCATTACAATTCTTGAGCAGAATCATAGTATGGAATTTGACGATACGGAATCAAAGGAAGCGGCGTGAGAGAAGTCATAGGTTACAGACATGAGTAATGAAACCGACACGACGGCGCGACTGGGTTTTTCGTAAGTCTCGTGAGCGTGGTGAGCAGGATGGTGTTTTTCCCCAAAAACCTCAGTGGTGAGCGGCAAACAGATAAGAATTTTTATTGAACGAAATCCAACCCCGCCACCAACGGAATATGAAATAAGGAAGTGGGGAAAAAACAAGAAAATGGATTTAAGGACTATAAGGACGTAAAGTTTATGATTGGGACATTATGATTGAGTCATTAAGCAGATTATGATTTAAAATGAAGACTTAATATTAAGACGGAGTGATAAGAAATTGGAGATTGTCCTAGCATTGGACATTTAAACAACGGAGGAAGGCGCAATCCAGTCCGGATCGCCTAAGTGCTTGTCTTGTTCAACGCGGAAGTCCAGTTGGGTCCAGCGACAAATACTAGGCAAGCTGAGATGACATGGGTAGTACCACTCTTTCTAATCTTTTGCCGATTACGAGTAGAATTTGTGTTAGTGATTCTGCTTTATGGGAAGGCACGTTTAAACAACCCTTAGTGTAGAACCCGTGTATTTAGCTTAGTGTGTATAAATTTTGTAAATATGTATTGTTAATCTTTTTAAAAGTTCAAAGTGAGAAAATTGTAGTGCAATTCAAATAGATAAATATAGAGTAAATGGGGTTTTCATTCTTACAGTATATTATTTCATTATAAAATTAATTTTTGCCCCACCTTTTTCCATTACAGTGTCAACATCAAATATTTCTTTTAAACTGCTTTAGAAAGATGACACTTAGGAAGCGCAAGTCTTGCCAACCTTTCTCTCTATAATACATATACTTCGCCGTTAATATTTAATTCACAGATTAACCTGATATTTTTATCAAACCGCAAAATTTATTCGTGTATTGATCCAGTCAAGAAGGAGTGGTCTATTTTAAATTGTTCACAACAAAATTATATCCCAAATTTTATAACCGTTCTGATTTTTCCATAGCTGCGGCTAGGAAATTAGGCGGGTGTAAAAATAAACCCTATTGTCAACTGATTAAACGTCATATTGTTGTCCGGTGGTGCCCAGGTCGAGCGTTGGTTAAATTTATCATTGCTGCTTTGCGTCACTTGTCGGAATCCAAGTGACAACACCGCAAAAATTCTCACCCGTAAAAATTCCTGCAGTACCTACAGGCAATGTCAACACTGTTTAACGAACTGAAATATTAACATGTCAATGGACTTCAGCTCTACACAATTCTTTATTGTTTTAAACAGAAATATTGATCTATTAAATTACGCTTATAAAATTGCGGATTAAGTGTGTAAACGATATCGCGGTTTTTATTTAAGTTATTTAATGAAATTACTCGCGCTTTACGATATAATATAATAATTTTAATTATAAAAAATTATCACTATAAGGAATCCTCCGCGCTATTGAAAACAAATTAATTAATTCAAGGCGACGATTCTTAAACATCGGAGTTAATTACTTATTGGGTAACCACGTTCAGTAGATTTTCGTTCACTTGACGAACTAGTTTTTACCTTCATTCGTGTCTCCATACAGGTTATTAGGTGACCGGAACTTCCTTCTTCCTTCGGTTTAAATTCTAAACTTTCCCGTCTGCCGGCGGAAAGTGGGATGAACCTAATACTGTCAGTGATTGAGGAAACCCCAGTTTTTCCATTCTTCTTCCCTCAGGCCGTCCTTGTTCTCACAACCTTCTCACTAAAGAGCAACAATTCACACACCACTTTCAACTCTTGTTGCAATCTCCACCTTTCCGTTCCATTCAGAAGCTTCCTCCTCCCTTCCACGTCCTGATCAATTTTCCTCCTTTCCACCTCGCCTTCTCAACGTCTTGAATAACTTTGAATATGTTTTCATCTTTTCACCTCCCAGCTTAATTCGTATACACCCTTCTCCAAGAGAAACACTATCCCACGTGATGTTTGTTCCGCCAGTCCTCTTGAGTCCTTCGTCCAGCGTGGAAAATTTTCTATGACAAATGGAAATGTTTCCTCATCAATACAAGCTTAATATTATAAAACAGCAGTCAGGCACGTCTCCCGTCCAGCAGCCTGTTGCCGGGCAATTATACTTCTGCCTGCCTTTCACCTGTTATAATGTTTTTGCTGAATTTTTAGATCGTTTAAAATTCTAACAGTTTGAAGTCCTACTGCGCTACAAGTGTTTCTATTATTCGTCGTCGTCCAAGGCTCCGTTATCGGACCATTGCTATTTTTAATATTTATCATCTATTTACCAAACAATTTAAAATCTGAGGTCAGACGTTCCGCGGACGACTGCTTCATCTACAGAAAGATAAAGAACGAGCAAAATGTTAGCATTACAAGAGGACCTAGATAATGTCAACAGCAGGACTCAGGAAAAGTAAAGAAAATTATTCGTAATAAAAGCAGTTCAATATCGTTTACAAATCGTACGCTGATAAATGCAACATGATACAGATTAGGTTAGGAACTAACTCAAAGCGCCTCGGGATGCTAATATCTAGAAATATATTCAAAAAATGGACTTGCACGAGAAGATCAGGTGAATTTCACGATCTGAAAAATGTGGATTTCCTTACATTTCACAATAAGGAACTTAAAAATGGAAGGAGGTGGCATATTTAACCGTAGTTAGACCGATTTTTGAATATGGGGTGGCTTGTTGGAATCCCTATAGAAATAAAATCAAATAGAATTATTGAAGATAGTGCATACTTTGGCTGCTAATTTTGTGCGAGTAGAGATAGGACATACGAAAAGGTAGGAAAACTAGGATTGGTGATATTTTTAAAAACGAGGGAGTAAGAGAGACTGCGTATGCTACTCAAATCTTACGTGGGACAAAAACCATGGATTGTAATTTGCTCCAAATTGCCTAAAGCCCAATTATATATAAGTAGATGGGATCATCAATTCAAAATAAAATATAGAAAACAAAAAACAGATGTTGGCAAATTTTCATTCATAAATAGGACCATCAACGAATGGTGATGGTCCGCGACACTAAATTCTTCATATGTACATTCAATAATCTTTACGGCTGAGGGAGTCACGGAGTAAATATGATGAATTGCTAAACTTTATACCTCAGAAAGTCTCAAAAAGGATACGAAAAGTCGGTTTTGAATAAATAGTGATAAATTTATATGCTGACTTATTGGCCGTCTTTATATTTATTATAAATTTTGAAGTCAGAAAAGTATGTTGTAACGAATGGAATAATTTACCTGATGCGGTTTTGATGGAAATCCTCCTTAAAAGTTCAGTATAGGAAGTGTTAGTTAATTTTAATCAGTTCAATAGGATAGAATAAATTCCTTTTCCATATGTTCATAAGAAGCGATGATTGACGTTCAATCCTATAGTCAGAAATTTTGCACAATGTATTACACAATATATTGGTGGAAAAACACACGTGTTCAATATTATTCCTCAACTAGCTATGCCCGCGACTTTATTCGCGCGGAAATAGTTGTTTCTTTTGCCCTAAAAACGAAACAATAACTACACAATTTTGATAAATTTGAATTCATTGAATATATAAAAAGGACGGTATCATTTATTTGTGATGGTTTCAGAGAAAACCTATTTGAGTTTTTAAGTGTTACTCTTTCCCTTTTGTTTTATAAATAAGAGCTAAACCAAGAATTAGACATTTTATTAATTGCATACCATTTTAATAATATATTGTGATCTCTCCTGAAGTTTACCATTCTGTCACTATTCCTTTCTGTTACAGTAATTTCTGAGTCAAGCAGAACACAGATTTTCTATCAGACCTGAATTAATTGTAGGAATGTTTGTGTAGGTCTAATTAAGATTTGTCAAAATTTGTTTTGTCATAACCTCTTTTTGTGTACGGGGATCAGAATTCTACATTATGACTTACTCTATTAATATACTTGTGATGGATTCCATTTTATCATAATTTGAGGACTAACGACGTAATAAAATCTTTACTCTCCCCGTACTGTTTCCCAAAAGAATGCTAGCAAATTTATTTCAACATTTTCATCTTGCTAAATTGGTCCTACGACATCCATATGCACTTAATATCATTATGAAGAGTGTGTGGATAACATTCCGGACGCCATAAACAGTTAATTATCGGGGCGGGCGTCAGACTGGCAAGACTCTTATTGGAAGGCGATGTCACACGGTCGCCTGTATTTACTTTACGATCAATATCACAATCAACTGCTATGCTCCAACATAATTAACCCGCCGAGACGACCCCAAGTTGCACCGCGGCTTGCTGGGATCGCGGTTTTTTCCAACGGGCTGATTACTTGATTAGTCCCCAAGCACATATTCATCAATCGTACAAGGAAATCATCGTCGTTTTAAGTCTCATCGTTAAATTAGATTCTCGCAAAATAGATTACATTCTGATGTGATCGACATTTTACTGAGGAAAGTGAGACCATTTATGCGTCGTCGAGATCGGGGATGGGCTAAGCTTCTAACAGAGCCATAAATAACCGGTAATCCTGTTTGTAAGGGGCGAATGGTAATTTTCAACGTAGATCATTGGAGACGTGCTCATCTGGATTCTCCGTGAATCAACTTTGGGCACCGTCCTCACCCACTTCAATAGTTCGTCCGTTGTTAACTATTGTCAAAAATAGAAACAAGCTATCTGAGCTAATTACGCCAATTCTTTCCATTAACCTAGTCCATCACATATTATAGTGTGTCTAATATTTTATTAACTACGCCTGTAAATAGAAATTCCTAAAATTTTAGTCTCTCAAATGTATTAAAACTACACTCTAACACTATACTCAATAAGATAACGCTTCGACATCAACACTATTCTTCTCCAAAGACATCTGATTTATATATATATATATATATATATATAAAGGGAGTGGCTGTGTTAAATTAGGACCTTTAATATGCGATCCAAGAAAAAATTCATTTCTTAAGGGGGGAGAAATTTTATTCTGTTATAGTACAGAAAATATTATTAGTCCTGCTATTGTACCGGGAGTATTTTTAACTCTGTCGAGATATTGGGAGTATCTTTGAGGTTCATATTGTGGCGTTAACGATGCCTATTTAATCATGTGTTGAACAAGAATGAAATAATGTACTGGGATAACATAAATAAATACCCGGGCGACGCCGGGTCCCCAGCTAGTAATATATAAAATAAATCATACAGAATGTATCAGATTATTGATTATTTCAAGTGACATATAATAACGTAAGCATTAAATTTTTATAGTTATTTCGGATACTTTATTTGCAATTAACGTATTTGTAGAATGTTTTTGTTTTAACCTTGTCTTTGAGTAGGGAGTTCATCTGAATTGTAAAGAATAAAATTCCTTCGCTCTTAAGAGATGAATTTTTGCTTGAATCGCATATTAGTCATAATGTAACACAGCGTGGAGAATCGATATGCTGACCACGTATCACTCCAAATTCTGAATGTGTCATGACAGATGACAGTCTGCAGTCGACCCGGTAGGGGCTGTAGAGCCAAAGAAGAAGAATGTAACGCAGCGACCCCCTTTACACCGGTTTCGACTCCAAACTCGATAGTTGTTATAACTAATTTCCACCCCATACCCCCTCACATACTGAAAGGGGTTGAAATTATTCACAAATATTGTCGGGGAAAACACTATAAAAGTAATTGCCCTTAAGAATTCTTTTTCAACTCAATTATGAGCCATTAATACATATAAAAATACCACCAATTCCACCCCTCCCCATAGGGGTGGTAGGCGTCTTATATCCAAAGTGTTTCGTTTTGAGTCGCGAGGAATATGGAAACAAAATTTTAATAAAACTGCACTTTCCTTTAAATGTATTACGCAGAAATGAGTTTTATCCCATCCCGTCCCCCTTTTAGGGAAAGAACTGCAATTTAATTCGCATTCTAATTGTAAGAATCAAGCTCAAAGCACCGGTTTCGAAACCAAACTTCACTGTTTATTTTTATTTTCATATGACGCCCCCTACCTCCCTACGATGAATGTGTTTGAAATTATACGAAAAAAGTCCACCTAAAACGCAATCAAATTAATTGACCCAAAATATATATTAGAATGTATTTTAATGTATTTTAAAAATTACCTCCCAATCCCGCCCCAAGTTTATTACCCTAATTTTGTTGAGTTCGGTTCCAAAGAACAATTTTATCGAAATTGTTCCATGTGTTAGAGACATTATGCGGAAGACTGTTTTACTCCCTTCCAATCCCTTATAGGGGATAAACTGTAATTTAAATTGCATTTTTTATGTCAGAGTTTAACTCAGTGACACACATTACACCGGTTTAGAGCCCAATGTCGATTTTTTTTCTGGTTATTTTTATGCGATGCCCCTAACCCCCACCCCTAAGCATAATTCCTGCGGTTATGGATGAGGTTGAAATTATACGCTAGCAGTATTGGAGGACACACTATAAACTAATTGACGCAGATATGTATTTATTTGACAAAAATATTGGCCACTTTTAGATACTGAAAAAATTCCACCCCAACCACCCCCGCCATAATGGTGGCAGCCGTCTTATCCCAACACTGTTGAATTCCGGAATGCCAAGAGCACGTGTGTAAAATTTAGTTGAAATTATTCCACCGGTAAAAAAATAGAACGCGGAAGTGTGTTTTACCGCCGTCCAACTCTTCTTAGAGAACTATCTGTACCTTAATTTCAACTCCCTTTGTTTTTTTAAGTCTCTAAGAGAATTACGATTATCACTTTCTATAATAAGTTAAACGATTAATTTCAAGAGGCGGATAACACAAAAAAGCGTAGGAATAATTTTCATTGGTTTTCGCTACTTGTCTTTCACTTTGTAAAGGTAACTGACTTTTGAAGTACTTTATTATTAATTAAAATTTATTATTAACCTTAGTGATACTCCATAGGTTAATATACACGTTTATCTACTTATATGTGGATTTATTTTACATTCTGTGAATATTTTTAATCCTTCGACTAAGCTTCCTCTTCGCTATAAATTCAAACTTTTAATAATATTACGTAAATGTTTCACATATAAATTATCATTATTTTACCGAGATTTTTGGGGGGAGGGGTTAACAGGCTCCACGAGGGTGATTCTGAAACAATAGCATAGGAAGGGAATGAAAAGGGGAATGTGAAAGGTAGAGCAAGGTAGCCAAGAATAGACTAGGGCCTCCGGGTTATAATCAAAGGTTTTCTTGTGTTGTCTGCGTTTGAATATATGCCGACAGGCTCGTCAACGACAGTTTTTATTAATATATATCCATATAAATAATAAATGAAATAATCTAATGCATTATTCTTAAATATTCAAAATCATATTACATCGCACACTAACCTTTAATGGTACCAAACTTTCTCTTTGCATAATTAAGGCTAATGCTATTTAATCCTCTGCATATAATTTTTAATAATTCAACGTTTCGTTACGATATTTCTTTGGAAGCAAAGCGTGTATTTCGGTTTTCCGTTCATTTTTATTGCATGAATACGCTAAAATTTGACATTTCAATTGTGATAATAACAGCGTTTGCATACAAATGAGCCGAGTATATAATTCCATCGGATTGATTAATTTGGTATCACGGGGATATTTTGAATGTATTACAGCCATCGTAATGAGTATGTGCAAAATACATAGACAGAAACATTTTTATGCCGACCACGTTCTGCGAACCTCACACCGTAATCTCAAAATTTACTCGACGCTGTTGCATCCCAACCGTAGTGGTTTTGCCTCACAG
Organism: Eucriotettix oculatus; assembly: GCA_034510155.1. NCBI lineage: Eukaryota > Metazoa > Arthropoda > Insecta > Orthoptera > Tetrigidae > Eucriotettix > Eucriotettix oculatus. Next base: position 51,319,700 of record CM067376.1, on the reverse strand, counting down.
ACACAATGAACACAGTAACATAATTTACGCTGCATCAGATCATTTGTGACGTGCCATTTAATTGCAAATGCGACGTATATAGATATATTTGCGGCAATTAACTGTTTATGAACTATAATTGATAAAGCAATTGTTTTCGGACACACATAAAAACTAATGTGCTTTGTGGTGAAATTGTATTATCATACGGCTGAATTTAATTTAATATAATGTGGCAAAGCAATCGACTATGAAACAGACAAAAAGACTGTCAAACCAAATTTTTAAGTACCACGATTAAAGTCCTCAAGTGAAGATCTTACCCGCCCACGCAGCGATGATTTTGATTTTTTGTTTTAGAAAAGCAGACTACGTGACGGTTATTTGCTTTGGTGACTCTGCCCCGTAATATCATAGAAGCAATGGAAAAGGGAGGATATGGAAGGTGAAACGAGGTAGCCGGACTGCTGTTTAAGGATACTCCCTGCTAATTCACCTGAACGTGATGCAGGGAAAATTTTAGAGAAACCTGCAGCAGGTTCATCTGGCATTTGGTACTACTCACACGCCCTGATGACTAGAGACTGGATTATTAAGGGGACGCAAAAAAAACGATTAAATTTGGGGAGCAGCTGCCTCACTGGTCCAATGGGATCGGGGAACCGTATTCCCAAAGTCTGTGACTCCGATGCTTGCACCCTCAAACTAATCAAGGTTGTCTCAGCTTATAATCCTTAGTCTAGGGTAAAGGGAGAGAAAAAAAACAGTAGGAGGAAGTCTGCCCTTAAACCCTCTGGCTTTCATCTTCATGAGTATGAACATAATTTCTGGTTCTTCTAAAATTAGTGAATGTGACACTCAAATAATCCTGCGAGCAATTGCTGAATCACTGAGAATGATGGGGATGGAGGCACTTTCCCGCGGGAAGCTTAAGGCTCCCCGTCACACATTTTTTATTGTATTATATATAATTATTTATTTGCGATTTAGATGGATCTCGGTGGTAGATAATCAACAAGTACATAAACAATAAAACTACGCATAGAGGAATGCATGAGACAAGTAATAAGACTTTTTTATCGTCCTGAAAAATAAGTAACCCACACTTTCAATCAATAAGTAGAAGGATCACTTCAGTGCATGTAATTATTGTTCAATTTAAGGAAGGAAAATGTGCTTGCGTCACCCGTTGAAGCAATCGGCCAGCTGCCTGTACACCTGGTCGGTTAGATGGAAGAGGAACTGCTGCATCCCCGCAGAACATGACAGAACTATTGGGAGTGAATAGTGCACTATCATGACAGTTCTTTTGCTAAATAAACATTAATTAAACTCAAATATAACAACATTTTATCAATTAATAATTAAATAAAAACCACCATAAGTCTTCAATTAATTATTTTCAATAATCAGGAGCTTTCGGCCATAGCCATTCTCATCAGTGATATATATATATTATGTACACTTTAAGTAGAGAATGGCAGTAGCCAATTTTTTAAAATAAATAATTGAAGACTTATGGCGGTTTTATTTAATTACAAACATTTATTTCATATTGTATATGATGTAGAATAGCATAATCACTTGTACATTTCTTACGCCTTTGTCTCATAAAAATGGAATTATGTCGGATTTCTTGATTCATGATCCAGATGGGATAACTTATCTCACTGAATTGCAATTGCAGAATCGATGTCTGAATATTCCATTATTTTCTACCCAAAAACCTCATGTATTTATTGTTAATGAAAAACGTTCATCGGAAGGACGTGGGACAGGTACCAGGAGGTCGACCAGCCTTAAGCAGATTTGTCAATAGATATTAAGATCCTTATACTATAGCTAGGGAACCTCAGCTTACCATGGCCTATATTTTCCTACCCCTCCCTTTTATTCCTTCCTAAGTTATTACAGGGATGTAGTCACATTGCGCATTGTCCTCATGTAGAGATAATTTTAATTTTCAGGTATTTATTGAAAATAAACTGTATCAAACATATTGGTAGAGTATTATTGTTAAATAACAATTACATTTTTAATTGCATCTACCACCAAGTATAAACCTGATTGCAGGAAATAAAATTCATGCTATAAGATCGTTCATTCATTCTACGTGTCCCCAACAAAGTTTTGTCGTCTTCGAATTTTTGATTCAGACGTCTGATTTTGAAATTCTTTCATTTGCTGTCTCCGAGTTAATGTTATCACCTACAGCACCTCTAATCGCCTGGCTTTTTAAATGAAGATTTTAGTACTTTTTTGGGATGCAATTTTCATATCCAAAACTCCCTTCCCCGTCCAATTGAAGTGGCATTATTAGATTTACTTTGCTGACCAAGCAGGATATCCTTTTACTATAAGTAATAAACCACTAGTTATTTGATTGTATTTATATATTCAGATAAGTGCGTATTCTATGTACGCTTTGTTATGAAATGTCATTAGTGGCGGAACTGAGCCTATTCCAGATTAACTGTAGGAGATCTGCATCAAAGCTAGTACTCTCTCCTACGTAATATGAGAATAGCTAATTGATTGATCCGCTGAGAGGTTAGAGCCCGTAACGTCTGCGCATATGCAGAGGGCAGTAGATCAGGACGTCACGCTGAAGTCACATACAGTAAGTATCACCTTCAAAAACAAATTAAACTCTAAAATCCCAGTAGTATGCATTATTAATTCGATGGGACGTAGTGGTCAATTAACAGAAAACAGAAGTCCACTTCAACGAGTTCGTATAAAAGAAAAAACAAGTATTTCAGTCTTTGTCATTAACAATAAGTGAGACTGGGTCTGAAATAGCAAAGATGAATGTAATGCAATTACACGCAATTAAGTAGTAATCATTCCCAAAACAGATAAATAAATAAAATTGAAGTGTCTGTCTCTCTGTCCGTCTGTTTGTCTCGAATAGGCTCCAAAACGGCTCAACGGAATTCAATGAAAATTTGAGGGTTTATAAACAGGAAATTTAACTTAAATATCCGTCCAAATTTCATTTCGATAATGATAATATATATATATATATTGTAGCTCATCCGTCGTTCCTCCGTATTCGAGGATTTCTTAATTCCTTTAGGGCGCCAGGTATTTTTCATAAAAAACACCAAAAATTGATTTTAATAGTTTTAATTTCAATCAGAGCATGAAAAAAAATTATATCTGCAGGGCGTGGTCATTCTCTTGTCGTCCCGCCGACACAACCTGCTGCCTCCATCACCCCATGACGACTCGCGAGACCCAATTGTTGGCCCGGGTTGCGTCAGTTCCTCAACAATTGCAACTCGCAAACTGGCCTGCATTGTTCAATGTAACTTTTCATGTTACTATATATATATATATATATATATATATATTCTACAGGAAGGTTTCTTGCATACGTGCGTTTTAATCTCCACAAAAATGAATGCGGGTTACCTATACTCTTGATCTGTTTATTCTCCGAAACGGTTCAACGGACTTCAATGAAAATTTCAGGGATTAAAACAGAAATTTTAACTTAATTTTTCGTGTGTTTTATTTTGATAACTTGCAGAGATCAGGAGATATTAATATAAATATTTATAAAACTAGTGAATTACCTCACAAAAGGCGGGGTGAAAATCTTCTGCGAGTTTCAAGTCCTATTAGGCGTTCCTATACCATTCAACCCACTTACTGTCTTATTATAAGCGCAATTTATAATCTCTACAAAACCAAATGCAATAAATATCATCGTGAAGCGATCATTAATAAATGATACCGTAATTTCGTTTTTAGGGCAAAAAAATGAAAATTCCGCGAGAAAGAAGTCGCGGACATAGCTAGTGTTAAGTATCTTACTTTTAGTAACGAAGCTCCAACGACATGCCTGAAATTAATTCGTAAAATTTAGGCAGTAAAAGATTTAATGACAAAGCCCGAGCTTTAGTTTAAACTTTTCAGATTTAATCATTTTAGAATTTCAGCCAAACATATTATTGAACAGTGAAATTTGAAAAATTATTGAAATATTAATGTGAATAAAACTAAAGTTATAAAAATATGTTATCATGAAAATTAGTGTGTTATGCACTATTATCCTGCTAGTCTTATATGGTTATACAGTACATTTGTGAACAACAAAGAAATGACCCAACAACAAGAGAGTTTTTGTATATACTCTAGGACTCTGCCTAATAGCAGGTGGAAGTGTGGGAAGTTCCCTATAGAGAACATTTTCTTATTTAAGGGAAAATAGTGATTTCCCGTTGCCTTCCGCCGATTGATGATGGAAGCTATGGGCCCTTTTGCAGCACTTTGCCATGCGAACGTGGCAGCGGGAACCCTGCAGTATGCTTTGGTGATTATGCTGAAAAAGAATTAGTCCCCCACAATCATCCATTCGTTCACAGGGATTCGAAAACGGGACCTATAATACGAGGCAACAACGCTGACTACAACACCATAACAGGCCGAAATTTATAAGCAAGGGATCAAAATTAAATATGGGGCACTTATATTCCGAAAATAATAATTTTCATCAAACAATTAAACAAAGAGAGAGTATTATCAATAATATTATAAATAACGAGAAAAAGAAGTATATTTTAGTTCAAATACATGCAAAACAGATTACTAAAAATATACAAGCAAAGAAGTTGGTACTTCAACAGGCCGGCCAGGACGTTGCACGTAGTTCGCTGAGTTTCCACCGTTTGCAAACTGTTCTTCCCAGTCACAAAAATATCGGCGGTTCATAAAACTTTCACCAGACCGTAAAATCATTCGAGAAAATATTTTAACCTGTTTTCCAGCAGACAATGCACAATCCGGATCACTGAACGTTGTTCAACTAATGTGCGGTCAAACCATCGTTAAAGAGGTTATATCCGACAGGTGTTTTCTGTTGATCTCAGTGATGCCAACCTAAAGTCGTGAAAGTACCAAACACTTGAAAACGTCGTTTCTCTACATGAATTTCTCTGTTTAATTATTGAATGTCTCTGGTATGAAAGTATGAAACTTAAAACTGAATGAACGTTAACTTCTAAATTCTTACTGATAGTTTTGACTCAGTAGAGTGACATAAAGAAATTTATTGATCCATATAAACTTGTTACAAATAATAGTGCAAGTCAATTTTACATATTTCAAAATAGTAGTCGAAATCAATATGTCACTGCCTTTAGAAAATCTAGGTAATCTTTAAAAGAATAAAACAGCTATCCACCAATCGTAAATTTAGTATCAATTAACTGTATTAGGTTTCCAGTAATTTGAGCCTGTATTTTGTACAACTCCTAAAAGCATCTCCATCGATATATCACCTGTTTATAATTCATAATTACTATCGGCCAAAAAGGTCAGAAAACAAAGTTTAATAAATATAATTTTTAATTAAAATTTCATAAAAAATGTGCATAACTCAAAATATAACTCTATTCCTTTAATTTACTTAGGAAGCCTTTGAAAGATTATTGAATTCGCTCTAGCAACTACTGCATACAATTAAATATTCAATATCAAATATTTTTAATAAAATGCTGCTCCAACATTCAGAAACGTAAACCAATAACCATAATTTACACAAATATGCTACTCTGGGCTGTATTCCAACAAGATATATACTCAAGTGTTGAAGTTATACTAATCTCAATCATATTTTGTGTGATACAAATTTGTATCGTATTTAATTTCTTTATTGTTTATTAAATTTTATTTTTTGTGATTCATTTAGCCGATAATAATTCAACATAATCAATTAAGAATATCAGATAACTTTCTCTTAACTAGGTGCGTGAATCTGAATTTGTCTGCATTTCATAACATCTGTGTCGACGATTACCTGCGAATAACAATATTATGGAGCAAATTAGCTTATTTTAAGGTACATTTTACAAAATATAGTAGACTTTTGACTGATCACAATACATTTAACTTCAATAATATTTTTAATTAGCTACGTCCCCGACTTCGTTCGCATGGAACTAGCTCTTTTTTTGTCCTAATAACTAAACAAGAGGTACAGAATTTTGATAAAGTTGAATTCATTGAATATATAAACAATACGGTATCAATTATTTATGATGACTTCAAGACAAACCTTATACCTTGCAGTTGGGTTTGAACAGGTCCAGCTTTCACTCTATTCGGCCCCAATTCGATAAAAACTTCCTGACAGTATTGGTTTTAAAAATGAGCAATTACTTAATAATAAAATTAGCCTGACGTGACAAATAAAACCAATTTACTTAAACATCGTATCGACGATCCAAAGAAGTTTATTATTTTTCAGGGAGTTAGCTCTCTGCCAACAATAGGTTAATTACAGCGCGAATCATGCTGCAACAATAGACGGAGTGACATAACTCGCGGTTGGATTTTCACGCCGCCTTTTGAGCGGCAAGTCAATGGATTTATAAATATTTTAATTAATATCTTCTGAACTCTGCAAGATATCGAAATGAAACACACACAAAAATTTAAATTGAAATTCCCGTTTTAATCCCTGAAATTTTCATTTAAATCCGCAAAGCCGTTTAGAAGCATAAACAGATCAAGAGGTTAGACAACCTGCATTCTCTTTTTGGAGATTCGATTGCACGTATGCCAAGGAACCTTCTCGTATAATTAATATTTATATTATATTAAATTATTTGCAATATATGTCAATGGAATATGCACTAATATTAAAGTTAAATATCCTGTTTTTATACCCTCAAATTTTCATTGAAATCCATTGAGCCTATTCGAGAAAAGTATGCAGGCAGACATTTCAATGTTATTTATTGGTATAGATAAGTCTTCGCCAACTGCCTAAATTAATTAACGACTCACACATCAATATCAATTTAACACACCAATGGTAATTGGGGTTGGAAATCAATATAAATTAAATCAAAATAAATAATTACATCAACACAATATTAGATTCTTAGAGCTACTGTCATTACATATTTGAAACTGTGACTAATTAAAAAGTGAGCCACGTTTTAATTGTTTCTCCGGGTTTTAGATTCTGTCTTCTGAAGTACAGGAAACATTCGCACGCCTAACCGATGTGATCCAAACCGGGTTCATACGAATGTCAAATAATTCTTAAGATGAGGTTGATAACATGTCGTCTAAGAAAACAGCTATGGTCTCTTTCAGTTGGAGACGAAGTTCACAAATTACATACAAATTTAGAGCCAAATCATCGATCATGTATAGCAGTTTTCGGAACCGAAAAGTTCTTGTGGCACTTTTTTTCAATATCTTAAATAATCATACGCTTTTAAAACCCATCTATGAAACATAAAATAATATGGACGCATCATCTCAATTCGTATTTATATATACACACACTTTTATTTATAATTTCCTTTTATTTTTAATTCATTTAATAAGTAATATCTTTATTCCGCCTTTTCAAACGTTGCGTAACATCGTAATGTCAATGGTTTCAGGTTTTTTTGTACAGAAAAATCGTAGGATAATATTTTCCAGGTCCGTATATATGGGCTGAACCATAAGATATCCGTCTTAAAGTGACTGGGTACGAGAGGCTAAACTTGTGACTCGCAATTGGCTGCTATTTGGCCGCTAGCAATACGAGGTAATGCTCTCGTAATCCAATTTACAGAGCCGAGCTGTAAGCACAAGCTTATTCATTACTAAAACTCAACACCAAACAAGTCAGTGTTTAGACAGAGGAAACAAACAGTAGCCTACAGCAGATATGATTTAAATTATGATAACACGATAAAAAAACTCATAACTTGAGTTCAAAAGTAACTTGTATGTATATTAAATTATTTTTAATGGTGAATGTTTAATACGTTTGCTTTTATTGTACTTATGCTTAGTATCTACCCATAATTCATATACAGTCGTACTCGGTTGTAACGAGAACCCGGTTTACAAGGAGTAAATTTCTTTTTCTTTTGAATTGAAATAATTATTTCTGTGTGCCCGGCTATAACAAGAATTTCTGAATTTCAGAAACTTCTTAGGGTATGGATGTATGATCAATAAATCAGTGAACCACTACCTGTAATGGATTTATCCTGGAAATCAATAGCCATGACTTTTAAGTTTAAAAAAAGGCCGAAAATGGAGTGTATAGAGAAACAATGAACATTCAACATTAATTATCTACCCGGTAAACATTATATTTGTGTATTTTATCTAATCATATTCCCCCTGCCATTTTAAGACTGCAAATGCAAAACAAAGTCAGTTAAAATTATATGGTTATGGAGTCAAGAAAGTGTAAGTTTCTTTGAATCAGTAAAAAAAGTTTAGAAAATACTACCAATCGAACGCATGCAAATAAATTTCGTCCTTCGTAAATAAAATGGCAGTTGCAAAGAAAATTACAAGTTTTCAATTGACCCATTTAGACAGTCATATAATTATATTCCTCTTTTTAGCGATTAGTTATTTATTATTTCTTCAACTTTGATAAGTAGTGGATGTGTGGATGTGGTGCGGATGAGGGACACTCGATAATCCGCAATCTGTATCCTGTTGCTATGCTTACTTGGGTCATATATTAACCCGTTTGAAGAGGCCCACCACCAGACATCTGTTTGGGTCGGAGTATATTGATAGCTCACCGCCGCGCATAAGCTCACGTGATTGATTGAAAGGATTTTCTACTGGTCGACGAGGAGCCACTCCGATGCCATTCTTGTACTAATCACCTGATTGTGGATGTCCCTGGACATCCTTATAGTTCAGGACTTCTTGTGTAATAAACTTAAATTTTGATCTTATTTCACTTTATTAAATTCTCTGGACGGTGCTGTAGATAATACCATTCCTATTTCCTTTACTGAAGGGGAGACGGCGAGGATTTTCCTACGACCAACTCTCTCCCTGAATGTTCCTTTTTTAACAATAAATAAAAAGACGGCCAAAAAGTCAGCATTACATATATCCCTATTTTTTCACAAAAGCGACGTTTCGCTTCATTTTGAGACTTCCTCAGGCTTAAAATTTAGCAATACATCCTATTTACTCCCTCAGCCGAAAAGATTATTGAATTTACATGTGAAGAATTGCTGGACCATCTCCAGCGACGGTTACGGCCGAAATGATATGTTATATTTTAAGCCTGATGAAGTCTCAAAATGGAGCTGAAACGTCGCTTTTGTGAATAGATACTGATATATTTAATTCTGACGATTTGGCAGTCTTTTTATTTATTGTTTATTTTAAAGTAATAAACATAGTAAAAGCTTTAGACCCAATTTAAAGTGCAAGGAGAACGATGTCTGGATGTTCTTACTAAGACCACTTTGTGGTTCAGTTGTGTAATGTAATTCTGATTCTGTATGAGAATATCTAAAAAATTAGAGCAAAGCCAAGTTTTAGGAAAAAATTTGGACGGTCTCAACTCGCTCGTTGTAGCCGTATTCGATTGTAATTGGTTTCTTTCCGTCCCTTACAACAAGATGAACTTCTGACATTGTGCCTGATCATAATTCAGACAATTCCTGTTCATAATAACGTCCTACTAGCTTTGAATCCTTAATATTTTTCGCACTTAATATAAAAATTAACTTCGTGCAATATAAGTCTTCCTCATTGGCGTCAATAAGAAGAAACAAATTAACTTTAGTTTCTAGTCAAATTTCCATTGTTTGAAGAAAAGCCGTAATAAACAACAACGGGAAATCGTTTCTATCCCCGAGCGTTATATTGATAAACGAGTCTTTATGGCCATCCATTCGATATATCGTTGAATTTCATACGTGGCCATATTTCTTAGGTGTAAATTAAACTTATCACCAGGTTCTTAGAGTGGACTTGCCAGGTCTAGACTCTTCTTTTCTCAGCGAGAAACTGTCATTAATGGAGTCGTTAACTTTTTCTCTCTAGTCAACTCAAATTATAGAGCCTTTCTCTATCGCACGCAAATTCGTATTTCGACTACCACATTTGGTTCGTTACACTTTCTCCTTCCTTTTAGTAAAACATACTTTCGAATTTTATAAAGTACGAACACTGTGTCAAGGAAGTAGAAACTTCCATTAGCCAAATTATTAATTTGTGAAGAACAAAATTTAGGGGATGAGTGTTATTGATCCATTCCCAAACTGTATTTGTTATATTTTATTCAGTTTTTTTTGGTTAACAGGCTACATGAGGGTGATCCTGAAACAGGCAACTCCCCTTTAATAACATAGGAAGGGAGTTGAAAAGGGGGGATGCGGAAGGTAGAGCAAGGTAGCCAAGGGTTAACTAGGGCCCCCGGACTATGGTTTAAGGATCCTACCTGGTGTTTCACCTAAAGAGATGCAAGGAAAACCTGCATCAGGTGTAATGGACTGACTCAAAAGATCTTTCTTAACAAATACAACTGCGCCTTGACCATTAAATGTTCTTAATCCCATTTTTTTTCTTCCATTAGGCGGTACATGAGGTTGCTCCATATTGTGAACTCTCCCTTTAATGGCGTAGGAAAGGATAGAAACAGAAATGCGGAACCCAAGGGTTACCTCTGGCTCTTAACGATTAAGGATCCTCCCCGGTATTCGCTAAAGGTGATACAGGGACAAGATATTTGACCATAAAGTCGCAAGAACCATATTGTAAATTTCTTAACCCTATAACTTGCTGTCAAGTTTTTATTTTACTTCACAATATTCTTTTCTTTCATATCTGCGACCTATTCACAAATTTTTACTATATTTTTCTGCCCACATCACAACCTTTCAATTGGCATATTACTAATGATCAGCTTTCATTCCATGATCTCTTAATTTTATGTTCAAAAACACAAAAAGAATACTCTCTCACCATCGGAATACATTGATTTTCTAATTATAGTTCCGAAAAATAGGAGCTTCTGCAAGTAATTTGACAAATATAATTGTGCTTCCCAACAATCTTCTTCTAATACTTAATTTAGGGTGGTCGTTGCTTTTGTTGTCCTTTAATTGTCACTATTATATAAATTAAATTTCTTAATTGATTACAGTTATATTACAAATCACTTTATCGACTTGGATGAACGACAATTGTCTTCAACGGTTGATAAAATACTAGCAAATCGTCTTCTTCTCCTTGATGCTTCAACCCTACAGTGACGACTGCCAGACTGTAGGCTTACACGACAAATTCCGACCTTTTAGGAGTGACACTTAGTTCAGTGCAGTGGTTTACAACTTAAAAGATAGTTGGGAAACAATTTATTTCCCTTCTCGATAATCTATTAAGGGATACAATCCTCAAAAAAACTTCACTTCACCAGCTATCATCAGTTGATATGATGCTTTTATATTTAACAATTTAGAATTTCAAAATAAATGCCATAGCTAAGAAGTAACAAAGCTTTTATTTAATTAGTTTATTTACTTTTTATACTGTGAAGGAAATCAAAACATTTTCTCTCTTATTTTTAGACTCCTTCCGATGATGCATATTAAAACTAAAAAACTCACTTCGAAGAAAATAAATTTTTTAAAATTATAAATTTAAGAACTATTTCTATTTTTAATCTGTACCAGCAGAAGAATTGTCACAATAAGGGATGAATTGTTGTATTTACTTTCATGTTTAAAGAAAGATGAGACACTACTTCAATATTTGGTGTTTTGTGTGTGATAATAGAAATTATTAATTTGTTTTGTTATTATTAAAATGTTATATATGGTTTAGTACTTGAGTATTTCGAATAAATAACTCAAAAGATCACCTTCAAATTATTGTGCAAAGAATTCATCTGTCATCAAATCGTTTCTTAGTTGAAGTAATGTTGAGCATAATTTAATGATTCTGACGGTAGGAACACGAGACAACCAGCTTTCTAGTATCCATGTTCACGGCAACATATTATCTTTGCGCTCTCAATACTAAGAATTTTAAGACTGGTCAACGTTTCACCATGACGTGATATTTACTGTCTCAAAATATCTGGTGTTTTACAATTACATACGAGGTGGAGGTGCTTTTTTGACTATGGATTACCTAAGATATTTGAGGTAGTAGTAAAATTTTCGGTTTGTGGAAAGTTGTGGAGGATGTTTCGAGCATTCTCTGTGATGCGAGAATTCTCTGTGAAGATATTTTATACCACTTGAAAGACACGCCACACAGATGCGCTGATTACAGTAGTGAGGTTGTTACGTGATCCCGAGAACAGTATCCACCTTGCGGGGGTGAATGTCTGGGAATTTGTATGCTAACACGTCTGCAATGCTCTTTTGGAAACATATGAGAATCACGTTCATTGACTAAGCATATATGATATATGGAAACTGATAAGACATGTTTGTGAGTTTGTGTTCAGAATAACTATACTAGGACGTTATAGGACCAACATGTCAACCACAAATTGACGAGATGTTCATACTGGTTATTGGGACTAACAAAATTTTTGAAATTTGAATTGATTTCTGATTTAAGTTTTATAGTTTATTTCTGCGTCGTTTATATTTTATAATTTTTCCTTCTCCACATTCCTTATAGTTAATTTACAATTACAACTTTCAATTATATCCTCGGACAGTAAAAAAATTAAAGTACGAGGTCTTTCCCGGTGAATGGCATGTATGATGTTTATTGCCTCCAAAATAATGCTATCCCAATAGCGTATTCTGGACAGAGCTAATTGCTATTGGGATAGCATTATTTTGGAGGCAATAAACGTCAGGTCCAGTGAGAATTTACTGAATAGAGATTCTGGATTCCAATTGAGTCTGGCTTGGAACCCATTGTTTCACCGGAGGAACGCGGGGCTGAGTCACGGGACCCCAGATGCAGCGGAGACGGGCCGCGTGACCGCAGCCACGGGAGACTAGAGCATGACTAAGCAAGTGGACCAATGGGAGACGCCCTCGCTCCAATATATCTTGAAGGAACAGAGCTACTGTATACATCACAAAATACATATCTAGGGCAAAAAAATTTCCTTTAGCAACTAAATGGAAGAAGAAATAAAGAAAAGAGTTTCATCAGCTTGGAAAACTTGCTGGTCCCTAAAGTTTATATTGTTGGACAGAACCCTAAATAGGAGGCTCAAAATGGAGACACTAGAAAACTCATTTTTTTTTCATAATTGTTGTATGGGTGTCAAACATGGGCTCTCAGAGTAAAGAGAGAAACACTCTACAAGTATGCCAGAGGAAAATGCAGAGGAAGATCCTTGGCATTTCTCTGAAAGATAGTGTATCAAACGTCTTGATACATAGGATGTCAGCAACAATAGACGTTTCTCAACAGGCTACAAGGACCAAATGGACACGTTGTGAGGCTACAAGACGAAAGATGGAATTTACAAGCTACCACATGGGACTCCTACATAGGCAAGAGACTCCCAAGTGGACGGACCTATTCAAAAACCAAGCAAGAGGACAATGGATCAGAATAGCCAGAGGCAGAAATAAGTAGAAAGAACTAGAACTACAACTAAGTGACAGTGTAGTGTAGTGTATTAATAAGACATCTTACGCGGATTTGCTCACCGCGTGAGACTACTAAAAGCTACCCCTACTTGTAGGAGGTCTTTGCCCTGAATGGGACAACATAGGCTATTTTCATTTCATTCATTAAATGTTTTATTTAGGAAGATATATGGAATGCCGCAGAATGAATGTGTGTATAAATCGTACTCAAACAACGCACCTTTCACATTAGCACAAAATATCTCAAATACACTTCAGTTGCTCAATGTCCAATTAATAAATAAATAATTCACTCAGTATGCAAGTAATTACAATACACGAAGTATATTAGAACTCAGCAAACCGAAATCGAAATGTCAAAACAATTATCGGGAATATTTTTTTAAATCTGGATCTCGACAAAAGTGCTTCCTCCCGGTCCAACTATAGCTAAAAACCATTCAGATGACCCCATAAATACAAAAATATATCAAAAACGGGTAAGCCGTTTAGGAGGACAGGAATTAGGAACGCGTGCACACCATAATTATTTATATAGATAATTCATGTATATATATATATATATATATAGTTAACCGTGATGAGGAGTCTCATAGCATACGGAACGGTGCACAATTGCATCTGAGTTCGTGAGAAAAAATACACATACAGAAAAATAGCAATAATTTACTATACATAAACTAGGAGGATTGTCCTTTGCTTGCATCTCTGGCGCAATGTTTCCACCATCGTTAAAGTTTATCCTGAAAGTTTTTATCGTTTCACGCTTGTTGAAGTATAGAAAATACATTCCCTTTCGTCAAATTTTCAGAATAGTTTCTGCGCTATCAAGTTTCGTGTTACAGTAAGCTACGGCCCACCACCACTACATCAAATAAGTGGACCACTGCGCTACCAAATTTCTCCAGTTATGCTAAAATACATTTAAATTCTCTGTAGTGCTCACAAAATATTACAACTACTGTGCCGCCTCAATTTCTGAATTTTTGATATCTACTATATTATACAGTTGACTGCGGATTCTCGTTACATTAGATCTTTTTTATTTCCATTTTCGTGTGTAGAGAGCGGCGTGCAATTAATTTTGAGAGAATATATTATTTACGCTCGTATTATTAAACGATACCCACTTATCATTTTCAAATAATTTAATAAAATTATAGCTCTTCACTTCGTTGATTCACAAAAGTGGCAAAAATATGTATTTCAAAAGCAATTAGTATCGCCTCGCAGTCTCTCCAAAATAATTGGCGAATATTTCCGGTATACATTTGAAGAGCGATTTGAATTTCGTTGGAAAAAAAATTATTTCCGTGTACAGGAAGTAGTCAAAATACCGTTCTGTTTATGAATTAAGCAACTGCCGCAGCGAAGTTGCTTTGTTAATTGTCCGTGAGAGAAAGAGAGAATTTCTATACCTTCCATGGAGACTATGTGGAGATAGGCTTAATATTTGACGACTGTGTGTCACGGCATCGACCTCGAAATTATGGTGGAAGGCTCTACGTGTGACGTTTTATGTGGTTCGTCGGACGTGACGACTTTGTCCTCACTACCCTCTAAGGAGTCATCGACCTGAAAACAGTCCCGAGTGCACGAAGGGACTCGGATTCGGGAAAGAATTTCATGAGTGATACCCTTTAATTCTGAAGCAGAGAAGTATTACTTACGGAATGGTCGTAAAATAGAAAGTTTATGGACTAATGAAATAGAGTATCTTTATCCAGTAGCATCTTTTCGTATCACTCGCAGGCATTCGGCAGAATTTCCGTTATAATATCGATTCCATGTCTTTTAATAAAGCATTAAATAATGGCTAATTGAACTTTTCAATAAAGGAAAAATTATAAAGCTAGAAATTATTAACTTTTTCCGTTAATTATTTATGTAACATTGATTTTAGACCAAAGATTTTAAGCTAATGGTTCCCATATTCCGTGAAGCTTTACGGGTTCTCATTGGACAAGCCTCGGCAACTGGTCGAGGCATGGACTCGAGAGTGTTGCATCCCCACAACAATTCCATTTCCGGAAAGGCGTGTTTCTCCGTTAATTATTTTTCTATCATTGATTTTAGACAAAATAATATAAGTTACTGGTTCCCATATTCCGTGACACTTCCCGGGTTCTTATTGGATCAGCCTCGGAAACTGTTCGAGGCATGGATTCAAGAGTGTTGCGTCTCCATAACAATTCCATTTCTGGAAAGGAGTGTGGCAAGTACCAAAAGCCCAAACTACCTGATGTTGGTTTCTCTAAGATTTCCCCTACATCACATTTAGGGTGCAAGCCGGGTAAAAGCATTATACTACATTAAGGAGACCGTGGTTAACCCCTCGCTTTCATTTCCCCATCTCTTCAATTAATGGGGTAGAGTGGATGACCGTAATGTTCCCAGTCATAGGAAGAAACTTTTGAAGAAATATTTTAAACAACTTATGAGGAAACCGGATGGACCACCAAATAAACGTAATCGAACAGTTAGTAGTTCTTAGACATATATTTTTCTAAAACATACCGCAAAAGGAAAAATTATTCTCCCTCGCACTACTTACTAGCTGAGTTTTTAAAGAGTTTATTTATTTTAAACTGGAAAGGGAATGTTTCTACATATCCCTTTAGTCATTACGAATATTTCACAACTAAACCCTTTCCACCCGACCTCAGAACAACCGAAATCAAGAGTATCACTGTTGATCTTATCGACGCCTAAACATTAAATACAACATTATTATAGATTTTTCTTTTCTCACCCCATCTTCCATATATATATAAAAAAACACTCTGACTCAGCGAACACCAAAATTCGTAACTTTAAAAGAGTAAAGTATAATTCAAAGCTAATCCTTTGGTCGTTTATAACATTTTACAATTTTTTCCCTTCTCACCCCGTTTCTTCGCTTGGGAAATAGAGGGTTTGAACACATTACTTAATCTGTTTCGTGATTGTCACTGTTCATCTCAGAGACACAGAAAAGCATTGATTTGACCCTAAGATCCCCTTCCAAACCACACCACCGACTCAATGTCCTTCTCTATGCCTCAAGCACGTGTTAAAGAGAGGGATAAATTACTCCATCCCAAACTCTGGGTTTGACAATAATTCGGTTGTTTTGGCCTCTTATGAATATAACCTTCTCACCACACCAGATTTTGGACGGGTCGATCTAGTATGGATTCGCATTACATTTATGTTTCCCACTATCTCAGCCACGCCTAGTGATGACTCACTCCCTTGCCATTGTGGATTGAAATATGTATACAGAATGCATAGAGGTAAATACTATTAACTTCTGTGAACGAGAAAAACTGTGTTGGACATTAGAATCGATCGTTTATGCATTATATTCCACCCATAATCACCCCTTGGGCTGATAACGTACCCCTTGTTGAAGGAGTTGAACATTAACTTCACCGGCATCTAGACTGTTCACCTCAGAGACACAGAAAATAATAGAAATTAATATCATCCATTTAAAATGCAGTTTTTCCTACACACCCCCCGTCCCGGCCGCTATGCCGAATGGGGTGAACGCCAGAGTCACCAAAAGTCCGGTTTTCGTCACCAGTCTCAGTCTCTCTTCTTCTACTCCTAGGCGTTCTCCCGTTCCCCGAAGCTTCAGGCGCCTACGATTATCTCACGTTCAAACTTAGTTAAATCACGTATTTTTCCCACATCTTCGCGAAAAACTGATGATTCACTTCTCCTACATTCCCATTTTATATCTCTCTCGCCCTCCAGCGGCAATACTGTGACACTGTCAGGTGGTCATTATAATTAAGCTATCTATCAAAATTTGTGGGAGCTCATTTCTGAAAAGACTGTATCATGAAACGTGTGAATCCTATACCTGGTGAGCTTTGAGCTCTTATAAGTCAAATATAAATACAGTCAAAATTAAAACAATGGTCTATGTTTGTTATCCAGATTCATAGCCACATATTCTCGGATGTAGACATGACTTTTGGAGAGACCAGCATAGTTGATGTGGCATCACATTTCCCCTGTCGGATGACGCTCCGATAAATCAATTGGTCAACAGCCAATTTCCGAGCCAAATTTAAATCTACAATATCGTAACACAGGGCGACACAATATTGCCAATTCTCAGTCAATTGATTAGAATTTAAACGGTGCGGAGTAAAACACGGGAATGACACTAATTTTCATTGCACCTCCATCTCTATCCCCTTTCAGTTGTTCTCTCTCTCTCTCTCTCTCTCTCTCTCTCTCTCTCTCTCTCTCTTTCTTTCTTTCTTTCTTTCTTTCTTTCTTTCTTTCTTTCTTTCTTTCTTTCTTTCTTTCTTTCTTTCTTTCTTTCTTTCTACCTCTCTCTCTCTTCCTCATTACGTTTGTCGCTGTATAAAGGGTCTACCAGTAAAAGTGTAAAAACTTTAAAACGCAACACATTGTCACAAACATGTATGTATATTACTTCAAGAAAGGTCGAGAATTTTCCAAAATGATCCTTCAATATATTTCTTCATGACATATTGAAAAGCACTCTTTGATATTTGTATTTGGGAAATAGAAAAATTGAAATGCCCTCATCAGCTAAGGCTATGGTAATTACTTACTATTATTGAAAGTCATCGTCCGGCCATGCTTGATATTAAATTACGTTTTATATTTATAATGTTGAATGTGACGCTCTATTGAAGCCGACGAATCATACATGGAACATTCTCTTAAACGTGGGATTTCACGAAACGTACAGGAAAAAGTCTCACGGCGTGACGGAAATTTCACATAACCGTTATACTCCTCAGGAATTATTAGTGTAAAGAGGTAACAGTCTCGCGTGCTGTGTAACGAGTGGCACCGTCTCGTTCGAACTAAACGTTGTTCACGTCGACAATTACCAGTCCTAGCATAAATAATCAGTTAGCAGATTCCTGTAGCGCTCAGCGTACACAGTAACGTAAAATATATACTTTACTAAATGGGGTATATATTAATTACGAATTAATACTTATCAAAAATAATAATGAATATATGTAGAGTCTTAACTGGCCGTGAAATTTATATTTTTACGTATGTTTGAAATTAAATTACCGCAATTGAACCACTACGGAAGCACGGATAAAGTATTTTCATTCGGTCTTGAGAGTAAGTATTATTTTCTCACACCGCCGACTGTTCCTGAATTCTAGCAAAAAACAATCCATTTACGGCGTTGCTTGTCTAGCAATCTCTCGTTGCCAGAAGACCGATGACTTTCGAGGATCGGCACTTGAGTGGCATCGGAAACCTTTATCGTTCCAGAGCATATCTGTTATTTCAATTGTTAGTGTTTAATGTTTGTAGGATTATAACGAGGATAACCATTAAATCTTACTTTAAGGACGTAAAATATCATTGCACCACTGCAATATCCACTTATATAAATAATCCCACGTCACAGCCGGGCACCCAATTACTAAATAATATATTACTTCTATCACACTAAATTTTGTAGCATATAACTGGTGGTAACCATTATGTATTTACAGCATCAAAATTTAAATAATAATATATAATAATAAAGAATTTATTAAGCAAATAAATGCTACTCACTACTAAAGTTTTCATTTCATAAACCGAGATGTTTAAATAAACAATTCTTAAATTTACTAACAGTCTTATGTTCTCTAATTTCTATTGGTAACTCGTTAAATTCTTTTATGTCTTTAATAAATATACTATTTTGTTTTAAATCTAACCTACCTCTAGTTATGTCTAATTCTACTTTACTTCTAACATTATATGGGTTTCTATCGTACTTATAAGCTAAATCATTATTAAAATAGGAAGGTAACCAATTAATTCAATATGATGGTATGAAATTTTACAAAGTCCTTGGAACAAAGCCAATTCACATCACTGTGACACTAAATTTTTTATTCTTACATAAGATAATTCTTAATGTCCCATTTTTCATCTTGTTAAGTCTGTCCATGCATCTATTAGATATCCCATATAACACAATAGAACAATAATTAAAGAATGGAAGTATAATACAGTTATAAATTACGGTTTTAGATTCCTTAGTTAAAAATTTTCTTACTCTGTATAAAAACCCTAACCTTCTACTTGTCTTTCTACCTAAAAAATCTATATGACATTCCAATATGACTCCTAAATATTTAAAATCAGTAACTCTATCAATATTATTATTGCCTATAATCACTTCATAGCTATTATCTAACTTACTACTGCTAAATTTCTTGCCAATATAAATAAATTTACTTTTTAACACATTCAACTTCAATCTATTTACACAGAGATACATAGTTAATTTACTTAAAGCAACGTTCATTTTATTAACTAGATTAATCTTTTATTTTTCCTTAATTCCGTCCTCTTTTTTTATAATATCTTGGAACAATTCCTACAAAATGTCAAAACATCATGATAAGATAAACATTGATTCCACAAGCTGCAAGAAGGGAAAGATTATTCGTTAAACTCTTCACTGTTAGCGTTTATTGGTTGAGGACAGTCATTCATACTAAAAGAATACTGTAAACATTTTACACTAATTAATCGCTTGAGTAAATATAATATCATTATAATAAATGATTTAATCAGCCTACTTGTCAGGTTTTTGACCGAAGGCATGGAGTGAAGTTACATGTACAGCTCAATTTTTACCTGAAGAAGTCTCAAATGAGAGACGAAACTTCGTAATATTTAATATTTAAATTATAAAAAATATTGACAAAGAGGCTGATTAAATCATTTATTATATATTTAATTGTCAGAAAAATTATTTAATAATATTATTATGTTTAATGTGCCGAGGTTATGGAGAAGGCGAGACTTTACCAGGCTACGGAGAACTTTATGAAACACCACAGCTATGAAAGGCTCTTTAGTTGTTAAATAATTCAACATGTTAATTTTTATTGGTATTATACGTTGTCATACTACTATTACTATTTGTTAAACAACGTTGATAGAACACGATTTAAATATGGTACAGATATTCAACTGATGTTTTATCAAAAGATATTAAATGATATTGTTTTTAATTATTAAAAAGAATTAACGATAATAATTGTTTGAATACTTATTTCATATACCAATTAGAGTACCCATAGTTTTCTGAAAAAACAAAGGGGGAAATTCTGAAGTTGAATTTGTTCTTGGCCTACAAGGATATTCAATTGAATTTTATAATAAGTTAGAGCTCATAGCGCTATAAACAACTACTTTGATGTTTTGTATTTTTGTTTGCCTGTGAAAGAATACAGAAAATAGTTTTGTATTTTTGTTTTTGTATTCAGTTAACTGGTCTGATGCATCCTTCCGCGGTAGCATTTTGTGCACAAGCCTTTCCATTTCTAAATACCTACCTCCCTACTCTTTGCGTATTCCATCTGAAGCCTCCCTATTTTGTTCTTACCCCACGCACTTCCCTCTAACGCTAATTTTACAAGACCCTTATATTTTATAATGTGCTCTATTAATCTATTCCTTCTCTTAGTCAAGTCCTCAAAATTGTTCACTTTCCTCTTATTTTTCTTAGATCTTCCTGGTTAGTTATTCTATCCACCCATCTGATTTATTGAATTGTTCTATAGCACCACGTTCAAGAGCTTCTATTCTTTTTCTTCCTGCAACTCCTATCGTCCGGGTTTCTCATCATTTTCAGTAACTATTTCCTAATATTCATACTTATAATACCAGTATGTAAATTTATCTTTATCGCGAAAGCCTTTCTTGCCTGTGCTATAATACTCTTTATGTCTACTACACTTCTACCAGCCCTAGTTAGTATAGTTAATTTTTTAACTTCCTTCAAAATATCCCGTCCCTATCTAACACTGTTTGCTATTCCACTATTTCCCATACTACACTACATTACCTTGGTTTTCTCTCATGTTGTACTCTATCTCGGACCGCGTTTATTATTCCCAAGTCTTTTCCTGGCTCCCCTAATGCTACAATATCATCGCCATACCTTAGGGTTTTTATTTCTTCTTCTTTCAATATGATTCCTTCTCCATATTCCTTTTTAACTTTCTTCATCGCCTGTTCTATATATAAGTTAAAAATCATGGGCAACAGACTGCATCCTTGTCTTACACCTTTCTTGATTTCTGTTCTCTTTTCTTGCTCTTCAATTCTAATTACTGTTGACTGCCTTCTGTTATAAGCATTCAGATACTACAGCATTTCATACTAATTAAAAAATGTTTCAAAGATACGTTTGTACTGAAATATATAAGTAGGACGGTTGCTGAACTTCCGTAACCATAAAGCAATTATATACCAAATCTAAAAATTTAAGCCTACTTCACGCCTGCATTTAAGGAATCCGTTCCGATGAAATACGAGTTCACTTTAGAAGTTTCTGGATGGATATAAGATTCAAAGGAAGCAACACACAATAGGTTTTGCATTTTAAAATTGCAAATTTCAGATATCCTTGTGAAGAAGATAGACAGCATCGTAAGTATAAAAAGGATGTTTAATCGTAATCGACACTTGACTTCGAGTAGGTTTAATGTGCAGTTTAATCAAAATCATAAAGGAAATAGCATCATCTAAAGAACGCAATTATTTTTAATGCAGAAAGATTTCTTTGCCTTAGCCCTTTGAACATCTCGAGTTTATCATGAGGACTGTCAAATGATACGGCAACAGAAATAATGAGACGTGAAGGACTCGAAGCTTCCTTTATTACAATTGAAATCTAATATCCCAGGCGGGTAAAGTGCCGCTTTCAATGTGGCTCGTCGTAACTAATGGCTTCCACAATTAGTTGAAGTAATCTGTCCATAGTTTTACGTGAAATTCCCATCGCTCGTATAAAACTACGTGAAGGGATATATACAATTAGAAATCAGCGTGTAAATTAACAGTTGGCCCCAAACGAGCTGTATTGCTTCGTCTGTTATTCTCTTAACGACACGACGAGGAAAGCAAATGCTAATAAAATAATAACCGAGGTCTGATAAACAACAAAAAACTCAGTCATTGCGTCTATAAATTGACTATGATTTTAAAACTATTGAACTATCCTAACGTATTCAAATAAATACCAAATTAAGTACTTAATATTTATAATTCTTAAATTTGGAAACGCATAATCGAAATATTTTAATAGAGTTGACAGTGCAAAACATAATGATAATTATCTGACAATGTTAATATTTAAAATTTGTTAATAAGCCAAATAGAGATCACGCTGCGATACCTGGAAATCCAGAAGAGAACAGGAATGCCACACGAAATTAATTAAAATGAGTATGTACTTTAAATTTTAATAAACATATTAGCATAAAATGTATTTACAAATCTTAAAGAGAATGGTCCGTTATGGAGCGTTGAAGGCCAATTTTTTTTAAACATTGTTCCCGAATTAATCAAATTTAATTTCTCTAATATCATGTTATTAATTAACACATTCCCTCATGGAAGTATATTTTACGACATTTTGAATACCTCAAAAATTTATAGCAGTTATTCTAACGCGGATAAAAAAATCCTTAAATGACAAATAAATATTAACTCATATAACAAATATCTTCTAAAACGAGGTTTTATGAAAATTTCAGAACAATGAAGAAACATCACTTACTTAAAGTATGCGAGGAAACAGACCGTAAGGAACGCACGCTGCTTCAAGTTAACGAGAATAAGATTGGATAAACTGCCGACTGAAAATTAGTATTGAGATCTCGCGAAAACGTTTTAAATGCTTATTCAGGAAAGTCGGCTCAAGACGAATTGAAAACATGCCAACGGAAACGAGCGAAATACGTGAGGGATGGAAAGAAATGTAAATGTAATGGCGCAGGGAGGGGGGATATGAGATTCCGATGACTTTGATCGCTTAAGCAGCTGTTGAGTAGATATAAAGATAATTAAAATAAAGCGTAGAAATTTAATAAGATCATATAGATAAGAAAAGGGCAAATTAATTTCGTATTGTGTGTCACTCGCGTTGTAAGTGAAACTTTAATATATATTATTTCGTTTTCAGTTCCCACGGCTTCATATAAATATAAGAAATAATATTTTCAAAGAATTTTTGTATAAAATGACTAATTTTAATTTTTATGATATTTATGAAAATCCTTTGGTTTTGAAACTGTCACAATTTAATAAAAACCAAAATTATATTTAAATTGTGATTATTAATTTTACTAAAATTTAAAGTTGGTTTCGAAATGTGCAATAATAGTCTTCAATTTAAAAAATAAATTAATTGAACCATTACAAAAATACATATATATTGAACTGTATGAATTCGGAAGTTCAAAAAATGTACAGTAGATTAATAATGTTAAACAAATTGCAATCACATTTACATTTTACTTTGTATAAATTTCTTGTATATTGTATTTTTTATAATTTTTCAGTTCATTTGTTTTTTAAATTTCAGACAAGTTTGGCATATTTTGAAAGGACCTCTAAATTTTAGTAAAATTTATAATCAAAATTGAAATATAATTTTAGTTTTTATTAAATTGTGATTTCTTTAAAATAAAGGGTTTTTCATCATTCTTAAAATAATATTTTTATGACAGTTTATATATGACACATAATAAAATTTATTTAATTTGAAAAATGTTTATTCTGAAATAAGCAGATATGTGGACAAGTAACTATGAATTCTTTTATCAGAATGTCGTTAATAATAAAATTAATAAAAAGTAAATTTGAATTTGTATTTAGAAGCCACTAAATACTCCTTTGAAGAGGATGTTTGAAATAGCGAGGTATTTAGTGATGTAAATGTTTTGCATCTTTCTAGTTTGTCTGCCATCTTAAGCTACCTTTGTGCAGCTTAAATTTCTTAGCTCTTACAAACGATACAACCGCACTGGAGATATTGGGATCAAGAGAAGATACAATTTACTCTGTATAACATTCATGCTCTTTCATTATATCAACGGTGACGGTAAACCAATATTACATAAATAAATTAAGTGAACACCTGTACAAAGCAGTTATTTATTCTAATAGAAATAACATATTCTGTAATGAACGTAGTTTTTCCCGGTGAACTAACATATTTTGTGTTTCTCAATTTCTATCGAATATTGATGCACTTACTAATATTAATGAGTAATGACAATAAGATACATTAGAAAATTATAACAAGAGAGAAGTTGAATTTACGCTACGGCTAATTTGTGAAAAATGTACTTCAATAATACGTCACGATACACTCCAATCAGGTTACGGATTGAACGGTAAAACACATCTACTCGGACTTTAGAGGTGGAGAGCCAAAGGAAAGCTACATGAGGGTTACAGATAGGGTTAATAAAAGTCAGACACGAGGCTTTTCCCACGGTCCCTGAAATTTGGTGACAGAGGATGGTAAGTCGTTGAGGGGGAAAACGGCTCCTCCCAAAGACGACAGATAATAAATTGGATATAAGAATATCGAGCTCCGCCACCGACAGAATATGAAATAAGGAAGTGGGGAAAAATTATTAAAAACCCTTGCGGAAACATTATTTCACAGACAGATTCAGGAGACGGGGAGTAGGGGGAAGGAGATGAAGAGTTGAGTAAGGACATGAAGGTTATGATGGGAGGTTAATATTGGAAACTGTCCTGACCACGGACAATAACAACGGCAGTAAGTCGTGATCCAGACCGGAGCATCAAAGAAGCGGCAACTGGAAAGTCCATACAAACCTCTGTTTGTAACCTTAACCGATTTCTTGGTACTGTCATTACCGCGTAGAGTTGGTGTTAAGTATTTCCGTTCTATGAGAAGGCTTAGTTGTAAGAAAATTAATTTGTATAATTTTTTGTATATATCTGTACAATATCCCCCTATTCATTTCAGGATGTGCATAAATTAGTTTTATATTTCATTTAATTATGTGCTAGTATTTTATGTGTTAATTCAACATGTATTATAATTTCTGTTAACAATGGCCACGAATTCATCGAAATATAATAATAATATAGTAATTTTATGACGTTAAATATGTTACATATGAGTTCAGTATTTGACATTATCTTTATGCCTACAAAATACTTCAACCACAGTTGTTTCCGATAATGTGATTTATACGAATTTGTAATAACTAAACCATCACAAATTATTTTTGGACAACATATATTACTGTAAAGCACGTAGAAAAATGAAAAACTGTAGCATCGTTTCACTAGCGCTTACCCTCAACGAATCTATCAGTTTTTATAACAATTTCTGCTGACTAATAAGTAATTTATCATTAAATATATACTTTTTCAATCTTAACCTCCACTTAAGTAGTTGATTCCGATTATTATGCGACAGTAAAATCCACCTCACGAATTACCGCAAAATAAGTTGCACTCGGTTAAAAATTGTGAAACCCTTAAAATCAATAATATCCACCTCTTTTTGGAGGAAAATAAGAAAGATATAAATGTAGACGGAAAGATAAGTTGTTCAAAGTTTTCTGGCCATGTAAAATGATTACAAGATTGGAAAAGGAGATGAAGGATTACGGAATGAAATTAAAAATTGGAAAAGCTAAGGTTATCGAAGTAAATAAAAATGAGGGAGGGACAGAAGAAGGAAGAATTGTTTAAGTAAAGCAATATAGATACGTAGGTACCTGGTTGACTGAAAATGGAAAGAACTCAACAGAGGCAAACGGTAGAAAATCAATATCAAAAGAAACATTCAGAAAGATATATAAGTTATGTTTTAATAGAAATCTGGATAGCTCATTGAGAAAAGGATTGGTTTTCTATGTATCGTGTGTTGCTATGTATGTATGTACGAACAATTCGAAAGAGAAAGATATGATAGAAATGTGGACTTAGCGAATTATGAACAAGATAAGATAGGTTGATGTAGTCAAATGAAGAGGGACTGTAAAGAATAAGAGAGGAAGTGACTTTGTCACAAAATATAATAAAGATAAGCAAACTCGACCTTTTCTATTATATTTGAGTGCTGTCTAAAATACCCATGATGTACTTCCTCAAAGAGACTCGAGGTCGAAGCAACCATCATCCCAAAAATTAAGTTAGTATTTACTTCTGTAACTCGACGGCCAAAGATCTTGAACTACTCTTTTTGCATTATATTCCTAAATAAGAAAAAATGAAAAAATAATAGTATTTACATTACGATAAGAAACACACGTAAATTCATAATCAATAATCCATAAAAATTTGTTTTGGTTAAATTCGTTGGACATTAATATTCATGGTAAACAGTGAATTTGTTAAAATATAACATTTTTAACTAATAAATGTTTGATTTGGTTAACCCCAAAATATTCTTTCATAATTATTCCAATTATGAGATTTAAAAACCGAAAGAAATTAATCAAATTCATAAAAGACTTATAATGTACTGAAACACATACGTTTCATGTTTAACATATTAATGTAATAAAACGTAACTCACGCAGTTTTCGGACATAAAAGCGACTGATTGCACTCCCTTTATTGTGAAAATATGTGTAAAATAGGTTTGCGTGCGTTTAAATTGAGCTCCGAAGTACTGACGAAATTCATCCAGGGGAGGGGGGGAAGTAAAAAACTAATTCCGCTGCACTCTGTACTACTATTTTGTACGTGTTTCAAAGACATAGTGATGTCCACCGAGTATGTACGCCGCTCCATTACCGATTCAGATAGCACGGTAGCACTCATGAAGTTTAATGAGGAGGTGGGGTGCATGTTTGTGCAGAACAATGTAGATTGTAGTTGTTTACAGGGCTCTGCTGTCCTGTAATGACCACAATACGATTTTCCGTTGGAGTGTGTTTTGTTAGTCACTGGTCTCCAACGTCTGGTTTATCTGTCAGAAATAACAAACAGCTTCTTTCATCACGTATGTGCTTCCCGATAGCAACACAAGTATTCATCATCACTCCTAATCGGTTTTCTCTAATATGTCTGGATAAAACGACTAAACAGCATAACGCAGTCTAGCTCTAGGGAGGAAGACCTACCTGATGAAAGTTTCCCTACGTCATTCTGCATTTCCCACCCTTTCTAGTCCTACACAATTAAATGAGAGAGTCCACTATCTTAATGACTCTCTTAAAACATGGCGAGATCAAAGTCTTTGATTTCAATAATTTATTATAAAAACGCAAAATGTGTATCAATCAATAAATTGGTTTTAGTTTTTTCAATCCACGTACAAAAATCAGAATACGTTCTCTGATATCATCATACAAAACCGCATATTTCTGTCCAACATATCTTGACATTGTTTTGGTAGCGTGAAAAATTCAAACAAAATGGCAAAGAAGGTAAAATTCCTAGAAATAGTGACCGAAGCTAATATGGGCGTCACTCGGTGTTCACACCGTTTCAATTCTACAAATAGTCCCGCATCACGTGAAATAAGAATGTCGTAGCCAATTACTGATATTTTGTTTCTTTCCCAGATGAGTCAACCATTTATGTAATGCATCATTTGCGCAACTGGACCCCGAACAATCCACGTATTTCTTCACAATTAGAGAGGGACAGTTTTAAATTGAATGTTTGTTGTGGAGTCATAGGGTCTGTAAAATTATGTTTTTCAGTGTTTTATTGAATTTAAAAACAAGTTCGATTTATAAATTTGTTTTTAAATGTTAATATTTAGATTTTACCAGAGCGTGAGACTAATCAATTTACAGGTTTTTATTGCGGGCCGTGTAGCAGAGAAAAGGTCCAGGCGCATACATACATACAGTTCTTTTTCTCCCGTCCGCGGCGGTGGAGCAAGCTGCTGGAGTTCGCAGGTTCGTCCCTCGGAACTCGTAGGTAACGACGTTCTGCGACGACCCCTATTCGAGGACACCTTCCCTCATAATCGCCTTGTTGTACATACACACCTTTGCGTATCGATCGTAGACCCACTTCCAGGCAGATCTTTCCTCTACCTCAGATCACCGCAGACTGTCCTTAGTTCCGTCCATTTCTCTCCTGATGTCACTTCTAGCACCCTCCTTTTGGCATGCCACGTACTCGTGACATCCAATGGAATTTGGCTATCGTAGTCCAGGTCGACGACTTTCCCCTACAGACTCAGGTAAACTCACTAATCCGGTGAGGACCGAAATCGTCACGTCTGACTGTAGCCGTCTAAGACTCTCGCTTTCTTGCCCGCCACTTCTTTTTTAGTACATGCAAAACGAAAATAACGCTCATTAGAGCTCTTTAAATTTCACGGAGAAAACCACTAGTGGTAACGTTTGTTCAGACTACACGTAAATGTGTGTAACCCTTCAGTTAAGAGAATTCAAACTCAACAATATGGAATACCCTCTCATCATACTGCACCGGTATCTGGATAAAATATTTCCTGGCGGGCGAATTGGTATGGATTAACATCACGGTCTATACGCTCAGATGATATTATTCCCGCTTTATTTAATTAATTTTACCAAACCCTGAAATAGCTTCCGCTCTGTAGCAGTTCTGAATCAAGAAAGTTAAAAGTGAACGTTCCATTTTCTCTTTGGCGCAGTGAACACTCCCTCTGAGGACTAATAAATTGACAATTATAATTTACTAATCAGGGGACTTCTTGCATGTTGAAACTTAAAAAAAGAAAAAGTGTATTGTTGGCTTGAGAGAGATCTGGTTTGTATCTTTGTTCAGTGCTTATAAAGACGTTTGAAATATAATTTATTAATTAAATTAGTCCATATTCCCATGTCAGAAATGGAGACAAAAGTAAAAAAAAACACACTATTCTTGGGTCCCCAGAAAACATCCTGAGAGGTTGAGCTGCCGGTATGGATCACAATTATCAGGTAAGTTACCATTTAATAAAACATACAGTCAGTAGATTGGGATAATTCAACATCACAGGCGCTATGCTCTAATGATATTACGCCGCTTTATTCTATTTCTCCTTTTGGGATTATATCAAAAAATAGCCTTTACCGTACTAGTTGATGTCACTGAATTCTAAAAAAATATAGTCACTGTGTGTAGGGTTACAGAGAAAAAGTTTGACAAGTGACGAGATCTGGAATACCGTCTTGACAGTCCCCGAGCAATAAAGGAGGAACATATTCAAATTCATGACGTATATTGTCTTGACAAAAACCTACAGCCACATAACATGTTAAAATAATATATATATATATATAATTAGGGAAAGGCATTGTGCTCACTCTGTTTGTGTACGGTAGTTTGTGTGTGTATATAATGGGTTTTGGGTCGTGAATGACCGGCGAAGTGTCCAGTGATGAGAGCCGATATATTCAATGGCGTTGGCAAACACTTCATGTTCATAATATTACTATATTATGTTGTGTAAAGGTGATCTTATCTTTCAGTACCAAAAGCTGAAATGCTGCTTCTTTTGTATATCGAGAGCGTTATCGCCTATAAGTGTTAAATTTTCTACTTTAGTGCTGTGATTTCTCACTCTGAGGTCTAATTAATTTTTATTATCTGTAAGATTTTCATACATATTTTTCATAATTCATTACTTTTTACCTTAACAATATTGTTCATTTTCATATCCATAATCCATATCTATTGGTAACCTGTTCACTTTTTCTTCTTATGCTGCAACCATGCACATTTCCTCCTTCCAGTAGTAACTAACATTAATATGAGGAGTATTGTAATTAATAAATCCACCTGAAATTTTCAGGATAGATTCAGATAAACGTAAAAATATGTGCTATTCTCGTAAGTAATTCTGAAATAGCCAGTAACATTTTCATAACATAAAATATTATTGCGATCAGTATTATTTGAATATATTAATAATAATTAAATAAGAATAAAGTGATGAGATTTTAAAATTACATGGTTCTCCATTATCTGACAAGAATGGATCAAACAGTGCTTTCCAAGATAAGGACCAACCACCCCAATATTTATTTCAGCTACCTTTTCTTCCAGAGAACCTCCACCCCAATGCAACTCTTGCAAGATACGCCTTGCCACATCTTTTTCAACTGCCCCAATTAAAGCAATCAGAGAAGAAATATACTAGGACCATATAGACCAAAGGCATCTTATGTTCGGAAGAGACAATCAAAAGACTATTAGAATTATGATAAAATTTAACTCAAGCAAATTTTAAACCTTATTTCATGTCTGTATCACAATAATTATATTCTCCTTGGCTTCATTAATGTAACCGTTGTGATCGCCAATAACATTACAGTTGAAGTGACATAAAATAAAAATTTTAAAAAAAGGCTATCCATTATTAATAAAAAATATTCATCAAGGAAATGAGCTTCTTTGGTCATGAATACATCTTTCAGATCATTATCACGCAAAAGAAAACATCTCATCAGAAATTTCAGAAAGACTACTCTGTTCTTTACAGTCTCGTTTTCTTTGTGTCTATTTATACTCACCTCGCCTTTACTACAGTTTTACCGACTGTATGTAATCTTGGTGTTTCGTTTTTGTATACGATACCTCCCTGTTGATGTTTCCTGATCGTCGCTTCGTTTATTAATCTGCCAAAAATTAATTATTTAAAACAATAGTCTATAATTTGTTCCTTCTACTGTTAGCAAAATTACATTGACAAATTTTAAATCAATTATCCTTTCCTCTGTCATCAGCACGTGCCTCTCACCCCAGCTATTGCTGGTTTCAGATCATTACATGGAACAACCGAACAAAATTGCCTATGCTATAAGCCTACGCTTGACTTTAAATGCAAAATCAAAGATATAAAGCCGTATCATTGAAGTATTCTAGAATTGGTAATTACATTTATAAATGACTGCCAACTAGGCTTTTGTATGCGAACTTGTCAGCTTTCGTCTTGAGAGATATGGGAAATCCATAAAACATTTTCAGCAAAGAGGGGTGAATATGCGCCTTTTCCAAACGCCATCCTCTTGAATAGTTATCGGGTACAGTCTTGTAAGGAACCTAATAGGACCGAGTTTTGAAATCTTCCCATAACATTACTTGGCTCATAACCTGGTTACTTAGTCATAATCGGAATGGCTACTCAATTTTAATGAGCTGAAGCGTGACCTGTAGAAATTCAGTTCGTTTAAGGCACCCACACTAAAGAGTTATCCGCCTGTTTATTAGAAATCGGTCAATTTAATGTGGTAATTAGCTTATTAATGTGTCATGCAAGATGACAGTCCTCAGTCGACTCGATAGGCCCAGGCCCTCAATGGGCTGTAGAGCTATGGAGGAAGGAAGGATGGAAGGAATTAGCTTATTGGATTCCTTCTCATCTGTTCTTTTCCAAAGGATAGATTTTAATCCGTGTACCATCGGGTTTGAGTGTTCAATGGATTACTGTGAAATTCATTTTTAATATGAGGTATCAAAATTCTTATATTTAACAATTGACAATTTTACTAATATTATGCCGTTTTTTACATCCTCTGCAGGAGCATAGTTCAAGAATGAAATTAACTTCCATTCAAATTATTTCTTTGACAACTTATCATAATAAATAAGCTTGTCCCATTTTATATCAAGTTTATTAAAAATAGCATAATAACCAAAGGCGATCAAATTATTCCTGCTTCCTTTCCGCAAGGACTGGCTTTAAACTTTCCCCACGTCTGAGTTGTAAGTTCTCGGGTTTCAAACACGAACTGCGAGGCATTATTTACCCTGTATATATGTTCACTCTAACCTCTGCTATGGCTCCCTCACAGAACGTATATTTACTGAAAAAATTAATTCAACACCAGTTCACTGTAATAAACGTAATTCACGACAATAAAGAATTTTTTTGTGTAAAATGTCGCCTTTAAAAACTCTTGTATGTAGCTTATTTGATTTTTCTCGTTGGGAGAGAAGGTAAAACTTACAAATCCGTAATAATGTAATACAATAATATGAAGGACGATATCTTAAAAAATACGCAATTGTTAAAAGTAACTATCCAAGTCGTTAGTATGTATGAACTCCGGAATATTTTAATAACACTTAATCAAGTTCGGAAAATTTATATTTTAGTACATACTCTAGTACTAGTAGTATATAGAAAATAGGGCAACTGTATGAGACTATCTGCCAAAATTCTTCTATGAATGATTAAACACCCCTAATTTTAGGGACTTATTATTCTACTAGCTGGGGACTCCGGCGTTGCCCGGGTATTTATTTATATTGTCTCGGTACATTATTTAATTATTGGTCAACACATGATTAAACCGCATCGAATTAACCTCAAATATACTCCCAATATCTCGAGAGATTCCATAAAAAAATTCCCGAGGCAATAGAAGGGCTAAAAATATTTTTCAGTAGTTTCACAGAATAAAAATTATACCACACTTAAGGGATGAATTTTTACTTAACTCGTATACAATCATATGACTCATTTCCACCTCCAACCCTCACATGCTGGAAGGGGTTGAAATTATACACAAATATTGTCTGGAAATCACTATAAAAGTTATTTACCACAGGAAATTTTTTCAACTCACATAATTCCACTCCCCAGGGGTGGTGGCCGTGTCTTATCTCCAAAGTATTTTGTTTGGGTCGAAATGAAAATGGAATCAAAATTTTATTAAAATTGTTCTGTCCTTTCAATGTATTACGCAGAAGTGTGTTTTAGCCCAACCTATCCCCCTGTTAGGGGATAAACTGCAACAATTTAATTCACATTCTAAATGTCAGAATCAAATTCAAAGACTGCCACAGCACCGATTTCGATTCCAAACGAGTGTTTTATATTTACTTTCATATGACGCCCCCTACACCCCTACCCCTATGAATACTTCTCTTACACGAAGAATAAGGTGGAAATTATACGCAAAAAATTCATCGAAAACGCTATCAAGTTAATTAATCCAAAATATATTGTAGCGGATTCGTCGTTCCTCCGTATTCGAGGATTTCTTAATTCCTTTAGGGCGCCAGGTATTTTTCACAAAAATACCAAAAGTTGATTTTAATAGTTTTAATTCCTATCAGAGCATGAGAAAAAATTATATATGCAGGGCGTGGTCATTCTCTCGTCGTCCCGCCGACAGAACCTGCTCCTTCCACTACCCCATGACGACTCCCCGTCTCGCCAGACCACACTGTTGGCCCAGGTTGCGTCAGTTCCTCAACAATTGTAACTCGCAAGCTGACCTGCATTGTTAAGTGTAACTTTTCATGTTACAATATATTAGACAGAAATAACGGCAGTTTATTGAGTTTTAAAAATTACCGCCTCTCTACTCCAGCCCCAAGTGGGGGTAGCCGTGTATTTCCCTAATTGTGTTTAGTTTGGTTCGCCAAGAACATGAGTTCAAAATTCGGTTGAAATTGTTCCATATGTTAAAGATAAAATGCGGAATTCTGTTGTGCCCAATTCCATTCTCTCTTGAATGGGATGAAAACAAACTTAAATTGTATTTTTATGTCGGATGGCTCATATTGCGCCGGTTTAGAGGCCAATCTCTATTGATTTCTGGTTATTTTTATGTGATACCCTCAACCCCCACCCCTAAGCATACTCCTCTTCGATTATGGTTGGAGTCGAAATAATACGCTAGCAGTATCAGAGTTACACTATAAAATCAATTGATTTAGAAATCCATTGATTTGATGAAAATATTGGATAATTTTGGATATTCAAAAATTTCTACCTCCGTCAAAATGGTGGTAGCCGTGTCTTACCCCCAAATTGTTGATTTCCGGGACGCCAAGAAGACGAGTGCAAACAGTTTGCGAAAATGTGTTTTACGTCCTTCCAATCCAACATGAACAGTAACTTAAATTGCATTTTTATGTCATAATTAAACTCAGCGGCTGACATTACACCGGTTTAGAGCCCAATATCTATTTTTTGAGGTTATTTTTATGCTTTGCCCCTCTAACCCACATCCCTAAGAATACTCTCCTTCGATCATGGATGGGATTTAAATTATACGCTAACAGTATCAGAGGACACACTATAAAATTAATTGATCCAAGAATGTATTTATATGATAAAAATATTGGCCGCTTTTGCTTATTTAAAATTTTTCACCACCCCCCCCTAGATATGGTTAGCCGTCTTACTCCAACAGTGCTAATTTCCGGTTTGGAAAGAACAAGTGTACTAAATTTGGTCGAAACTGGTCTACTCGTTTAGATTTGTATGCGAAACATACTTTTCAATTCGTCACCGATTGGAAGCAGATATTTGACACTTCTAGTATAACTCTTAGTTCATTAATGTTGAAAAACTTTCGGGCTAAAAATAATTCTGTGTGTCATGATGAGGATTTCTTCAATCGATTACAAAATTCCACTCCTAAAATTACGTATACTACATTTATGCAACCAATAAAGAAAGCTGAAATAATTACAGTAATAAGAAATTTGAAGTGTTCCTCGGCAGCAGATATAAATGGAATAACTAGTAAAATGGTAAAAGAATGTGCTTCTTCTGTCGCTATGTAATAAATTTATTTCTACTGGAATTTTTCCCGATGCTTTGAAAATCGCCAAAGTAATTCCCCTGTTTAAGAAATGATCGCCATCCGAAATATTAAATTTTAGGCCCATTTCTCTCCTTCATATTTTTTCTCAAATATTTGAAAAAATAATGCATATTAGATTACTTCATTTCTTGAATAAATATAAGATGTTATCAACAGCATATCATGGCTTCTTGAAAGGAAACTCCATAGATAGCGCAATGTACGACTTCATTCAAAATATCCAGAATTCATAAGGATGAAGGACTGAAAGTAGCTGCCATATTTGCTGACCTCTTTAAGGCTTTCGACACGATAGATCACCAAATATTACTAAAAAATTTAGAATTTTAAGGAATTCGGGGAAAACGTCGCTTCTAATAAGATTGTAAAATCGTAAACAACAAGTAGTTGAAACTAAAGACGGCTAATTTCCTTAATCCGATTGGGAATTTATAACAGGTGGAGTTCCTCTTGGGTCTTTACTTTTTATGATCTTCCAGGATACGTAAAACCTCTAAAATCGGTTCTCTACGCGGATTACACAAATAGAGTTACTGCAGATAAAATCTTCGATAATCTCATTAAGAAAGTAGACAAATCTGGACGGTCTAAATGTTTGGTTTAACGTGAATAAAATAACTCTCAACCTAGATAAGTTAGTTGAGTTTAGTACTGATGCTAGTAATAGACCCGTAGACAAATTTTCAGACAATGCGCCTTTTCTGGGCCCTCGGATTGATGATAAATTAAAGTTTAATGACTATATAGATCTGCTTGCTGGGAAACTAAGTTCAGCTTGTTTTTCTTTCAGAACTCTAATGCTACACGTTGACAAAAAGTACGTAAAAATTGTTTACTTCGTGTATTTTCATTCAATTATGTGCTTTTGCATCTCTAATTTGGGAATCTGCCCGAGGAGCAATGAAATATTTAAGGTGCAAAATCGTGCCATTAGAATACTTTCTATTACATATTCTAGATCGAGTTGCAAACCTTTCTTCAAACGTTTGCAAATACTTTACCAAGCGTATTTATTCATGAAATCTTAAAGTTTGTAAAGCGGAACATAAATATGTTTCAAACGAATGGCGATTTTTATGAATACGCGACCAGAATCGTTCAGCTCTAAGGTCGGCCAAGCATCACCTTGCTCTACACCAGAAAAGTATTCACAATACCGGGAGAATTTTATACAACAGCCATATCCAAAGGTTAAAAACAATAACAACAAAAGTTTCGTGAATCAGAGTAAAACTATTCTATTAAATGGCGCGTTTTACTCTGTACAGTATTTTCTTAATCGTCCCCCTAATATTTAAAATTACGGTTTCTGGAAAAGTGTTGAATGTGTTGGCTTGTAAAATCACCTACTACATAGCTTTAAACTTTTTGTACTGTTTTTACTGCTTTTTTTGTTTATTTCATGTATTGACTGGAGCTACTACAGAGGGAATGCCATATTCCTGGTCGCGCAGCTCCAAGTAGTGAAAACTGCATTGCGTGTGTTTGTGTTTCTTAGTGTGCGTTTGTGCTCTCTTGTATGCGTGTAGTGTTTTTAATTATGTTAGACAATATACTTTTTTATTTGAAGATTATTTGTAATTAATTATGTACCTTATTTTATTCTTAAAATAATTTGTTATTTTTAATGTATGGCGTATCCTATTTCATAAATGGAAACAACAATAAATCTAAATCTTACTTTTATAATTGTTTTCAAAGATTCTGTGACCCTTGTGCTTCTATTGCGAGAATATATATTATCCTCCTAGATATAACAATGTAACAGACAAAATATTACAGAATGCATAAAAGTCTCATACTGAGGTACACTCGACGTCACAAAGTAGAGCGCCCCTTCCTTACTGCAACCCGCAACACATTCTACCCCATATTTCCCGAGATTCCTTCCTATCTCAAGGTATAGTGATTTTTGCACAATATGCCCTCGAGAAAAATTTTGACATATATTACTGTTATAACTAATGAAATATTGTTTTCAAAATACGGTACCCTATAGCAAAACAATATTTGCAAGAATTTACCTGGAAAATTTATTAATTGTTAACAATTTAATCATTACTAAGCCTAAGATTTGGCATGCATTCACACGTAACGTTATTTTATTTAAAATTGTGTCACGATACAAAGACTGTGTCTTAGGGTGGACGCTATTTTATGTCGCTTTCAGGTGGACAATAGAGACGCGACGGTCAGACACTAATTTTGCGAGTCAGATGTTAACAATGAGACAGTCCGTGTCAAACGGGGATTGATGCATCCCTGAAAACAAGAATGGAAGCTAAGCAGGCCTAAAAAAAGGCTTGTGAATCCCGGAAGCTGGGAAGAGTATTTTCAATAAATAATACGGTAGTTTCCGGGCAGTTTTTGGACAGAGATGGCGGATCAATGTTAGCTGCGGGACGTCGCGACGGATTGGAAATATTTTGAGACTCTTATGATTGGAAGTGGAGAGACGCCGACGGGCTGAGTGTATCACACCTTTATCGAGGTTCCCATGACGTCATCACCACTGGCACGATGACCGACGCCGACGTCTAGACATCTCTCTCATTGCTGACTGCGCGGACTCCTTGACTGACGATTAAAATTTGGAAACTAGTGAGAT
Organism: Eucriotettix oculatus; assembly: GCA_034510155.1. NCBI lineage: Eukaryota > Metazoa > Arthropoda > Insecta > Orthoptera > Tetrigidae > Eucriotettix > Eucriotettix oculatus. Next base: position 51,282,414 of record CM067376.1, on the reverse strand, counting down.
CCACCTATTGTCATCAGAATCATGTTTCGTATGCATAGTCGGTTCCAATGTTTAATAGGTCTGTGCTACATGGCCCAAATATCTAAAGAAAAAGAGTGTTGACTTCGATTAAAATTAAGTTATCCCAAATTGAAATTGTTTTGAATATAAATTTTCTTCATTGTTTTATAATTTGTGACAATAAATTTTAATGTTTTGTTTAATAAACTGGAAATTTAACTCTCCATTTCAATTATACAATAACATTCAACCTATAATTAATAAGTTGTAATTGTAATACGTTACAAAGTAAAATTTGTTGTAAGATTCAGCAAAACATTAAGCGTCTTGTATGGGCGTAATTTTATTTTTGTCTGTGACCGGAGAAAGTCGTGTCGCGGTTCAACTTCTTAACCTTAATTAAGTCGAAACAAGTCTGTCATGAAAATAATTATGAGAAACACAGCCTTTAATGTGTAAAAAATTTGAAGCTTGGCGTTTTAATTGCTAAAATCCTAAGACTGGATTCGTAAGTTATAAAGATATAAACAGTAATGGATCAAAGAACATAAAATATAATATAAATTATTAAGTTAACATAAGGCTCAAACAGACAAAAATTAGTGAAACATAAATATATAATTGAAAAACAACTGCATTTTTCGGTCCTGATATGAACCTTCTTCAGGTTGAACTGAATTACAAAGCAATATATTATAATATTCTAAAGATATAGAGACAAAGATACAGTAAATACAAAACTCAAAGACAAAAATATTTAAAAACCAAAGATAAAAATTATACATTATATAACATACAATTATATTTTATGTTTCTCTAATTTTTGTCTGTTTTGGCCTTATTTTAACTTATATTAAACGTGAAGACATTAATAACTATTTTATAAATTATTATGATTATCAGCGTCATACATTAACCGTATAAGGATTTTTTTTAATATGCAACGTTTCATAAATTAATCTTTTACGAAACTTTTGTTCACTGTCTGAAGTAAAAGTGCTTGGTGATAGGATTGTATTTACAAGTCGACAGCTCTGTAATTATTATATTCAAGGTTCTCTTCGTTTGATGCAAACCCCCCAAATTTTCAACAATGTATTATAAATAAAAACATCAGTAGAAGAAAACTGATTAGTAAGAGCTTTGTGTCATTTGATTAAGCAGAAAAAGAAGGTTTTCACTTAAAAATTAGGTTTTCAAATCATTGTGTCCTTTAATTTGACAAAATACCACAGCAAAAGGAAACAGTGATTTCAATATGTGCTTTACTTCTTACTACATTGTTTTGGCTGAAAGAGGAATTAATAGTAGATAATCAAATGTTCATGTAATTATAAATAAAGCCAATATGGTAGAGATGGGTCAGTAGAATATTTTAAACTTAGAACAAAATGACGGACAGGTATAAATTTGTCAGCCAAGTTATAAGCAATGGCTCGCTGTGAATACCAGGATAAGATAAAAAATTCATAACACAGCCTGGAAAGGTTGGTTTGTGGTACCAATTAAAAATTAAATTATGATGGTAACGGGAGACCATTAAAAGGTTGTCTGTATTCAGGTCGTATTTCTGTGAATCATAAATTATTTTAAATATCAAGTGATATATCGTCTGAAACACTAACTTTGAAGATGAGCACTCGAACCGATGGATATATCTAAAATATGAACGGGATGTTATACGAATTAAACTCGTTGCGAAAAGTGTATTTTTTAGACGATTTGTAAGTTATTTTTATCTTATCTGATTGACGACAATAAGCAAATGGGATAAAATTTTGTTGCATTATAAGAGAGCGAGGGCTTTCCTCTGTATAAATTATGAATAAAACATTCTCGTCTTTCCATTAATGCAAGATGTTTCTACGGCGTGCTCCGCCAATGTCATCAGGCGAATTAATTAATTAACGAGTAATTAATACATTCATTCATTGGACTGAATTTATATAACCTCAAATTATTATCAACTGTAACACAAATAATCGACAATGGCACACCACACCATAAAAAAGTTTTGTATTGATAAATATTTAAATTAGAGAATGTTTATTCATAATATTATATTGCGTACTGCATATAGTAAAGGCGCTTAATTTTTGTGACGTCGTGCAAACTATGACAAAATATGTGATGTGATGCATCTCACAGTAAAACTATTTGGTTTCACTCTCAGATACATTATCGTTTCATTGATTTTACGTTCCATGGTAGAGCTTCCTTTTTTAAGGCCAGTCGCGTTTTATACTTTCGCATTTACTTTCCAGTCGATTAATTTTGTTGCGGAAAAAGGACTTCTATCCGGTCGGGGTTGATAAATTTAGTTTCTAGAAGACGCGTTGGACTTTTATTTAGCTAGAATAAATAACATTTTTTGTGCTAAAATTCTCAATTTTTTCACTTGGTTTAATACTTCTTGAAAAATATTTGAACGTCCATGTTTCTTACAATTCTGCTGTACTGGACCCCATCTAGACTACGTTCTAAAAAAACATATGCCTTGAGTTAATATAAAAATCATAGATAATAGCGTTGATAAACACCTTTTGTGCAAGAAACTTTTTTTGGGAAGGGGAGGGGGATAACAAGCTACATAAGGGTGATCCTGAAACAGGCAACTCCCCTTTAATAGCATAGGAATGGTATTTAAATGGGGGATATGGAAGGTAAAGCAAGTATTCCAGGGTTGACTAAGGCCTCTGAGCTATAGTTTAAGAATCGTACCCGGTATTTCACCAAATGAGATGCCGGTAAAACCCTAGAAAACCTGCATAAGGTAGGTCGGGCATTGGGTACTATTCTCACGACCTTCCGAATGACGGGACACGAGTTTGCTTTTGGTACGCAGCATTCCCTTCTCCATGTCTCCAACGGGATCTTTTCTGGCCTGAAATGTGAGGAAGAAGGACCATAAATTTTCTAATGATCAACAGAGAACTTCTCTGGGATGATACCCGTTACACACCAAAATTCCACAGCAGTCGGAAGACTAATATATGAACTCCTAATAAGCTTTATAACTCGCGATTGGTTTTGAAAATTCCAGCTTTCTGGCGGCAATTCAATGGATTTACAAATATGTATATTAATATTTTTGAACCCTGCAAGATAATGTTTTAATTGTTTTAATTCCAAGATTTTTCACTGAGATCCGTTGAACCGTTTAGGAGCTTATTCGAGGGAAACTTCCAGACAGGTACTTCAATTTAATTTATTGGTAAATATTAGAAATTATTTTAATTACTAGCTATGCCCGCCATTTATTTCGCGCGGAAATAGCTCTTTTTATTTTGCCTAAGAAAAGAAAGTACGGTATCATTTATTTATGATCACTTCACGGCAAACATTAAACCTTGCTTTCACACGTTTGCGACAATAGATGGAGTGTGAAATGCTCTCTCTCTCTCTCTCTCTCTCATGCTGCAAGTGGGATGAATGGTATAGGAACGCTCGATGGGACTTAAATCGAAGTTTTTTTCAAGCGTTAGTTCAATGGTTTTATAAATATTTACATTAATACCTTATGAACTCAGGAAGATATCGAAATGAAACATACACGAAAATTTAAGTTAAAACTCTTTTTTCAATCCCTAAAATTTTTATTGAAATTCGTAAATCCATTTGGAGCCTATTGGAAACAAACATACGGACCGACAGTCAGTCATACAGGCAGACACTTCAATTTTATTTATTGGTATAGAATAAATAACATTATTTTTTCAGCAAATCCATACTGTTTTAATGAGCCATTAAATATGTTGTTATACAATTCGACACTAATATTCTGCTGAGTTAAAATGAAGTAATATTTTGTAAGTTATTGTTTTTTATTTTACATAATTCATCATATGCAAATTAGAGGATTTTGGAGCCAATACCTGAGAGAATATTTCACTATTTCTCCTTCATGTTGTTCCTATAGTGCTTTTTACTTCATTAGCATCTCAAAAAATAGGAACTAAATGCATGTCAAATGTTACTCTATAGTATTCCGATTTCATTTTTCTATCACTTCTTTTTTGCAAATTATGACCACTTATAACTATATAAATTTAACATGCGTCCGTAATGTATTTATTATAGCTCCGGACGACCCAATGCACTATTGTATACACTTATTGTCACAGGATACAAAAGGTTGAATGGTCCAGTGACAATGAAACCACGAACAATATCTTCAATACCTTTCCAAACACTTCACTGTTTCAACGCATTGAATGAATTTTAGGTCAGAGCTGTACGTGAAGATAATAATTTACCATTCACAAGTTTGGACCCAACGTAATTTATAGTTTCGAGTTAACAGAGAATAATTACTACTATTATCTATGACCCATTCCGATTTACTGAAAGTCTAAAATGCATATTTCAGATGCAATTAGATTCATTTTCAGTGCTTTGAAAAGTAAATTTGGACAACATTACATAAAATTATATTTTATTGAATATTTAAAATGAAACAAATCATATGTAACATTGTATAAAATAGACTATTCTTTAATATTTTTAAATAAAATGAAATTAATTGTAATCCATATGATTGTGTAAAATGTTATATATGACAAACTACACGAGATCATGAAACTTTTTTAATAAAAAAAAATAATCACAAAATGTTGTCAATACCCATAAATTTCAAGAAAATCGTGAATTTATTTGGGATTTTGTTGGAATTTTAGATTTTAAACAAAATTTATTTCAACTTAATTTATCTGAAATGTCATTTATTAAAACAACAGTAAACACTCAAAACTCACATAGTGAAAGCTTAAAATTGAGTAATATTTATAGCCCATTACTTTTTCAAATTTTTAATTTATTAAAGTAATTTAAATTTTTATACAACTTTGTTATTTACTATTATATATTTAGTTTATTAATTTTGATTAGTAAAATTTATTGTTAGATTGCAAGGTGTTATTTAATATATTACACCGCTGGTTTCTTTACAAACTAGTTGAAACAATTTCAAGTTATTATTGCTAAAACTTCCCACAAATTCACATTATCTAGTTTAACAACGAAAAGTCTTCAGAAAAAAATTATGCGCTGTATTCTTAAATCAGATTTTGGTTATAACTGTTTGAATTACGATTTTCACACATACTCATTCAGCGGAATTCCATCTAACCTCAATAAATAAAATTTTTATTTCAGCATTCATTTGTGCGATTTCGATTATACGGGGCGTGTAAAGGCAAATTTTCAAAAATGTGGCAATCTCGCTGATTGTTTAAACACGTGTTGACACAGGGATTCCTGTCGAATTCAATACTACAGCGTAATTCAAACAATGCTCCTTTCACATTTGCACACTTCATTTGTTCAATGTGGAATTAATCAATTCATAATCACTCAGTATGCACGCAAATACAATACACGGAATATATCAGAAATCCGAAATCGAAATGCCAAAACAATAGCAAGCTACTACGCAATGGACTCACACATGTATTGATGCGTAAATGAAATTCCACGGGTAGGCTGGAAATTTGGATTTTTCAATAAGGGAGGGTCGATGTTGAATTTTTGAAATAGAATGAAACAAGCTATGTGTGAGGTGTAACGAAATTCTTTTTCAATTGAAACTACCTACATGGGTCCCTTCAAATAAAGAAATGAATTTTGTTAATACCTCACACACCGCTTGTTATATTTCCTCTCCAACATCGAATCACCCTATAAATACAAAACTACAATTTCATCTAAATCGATCAAGTCGAAAGGAGGGGAAGAATTACAAACACACAAAAATTATGAACAAAAAGATGTTAGTGAATTGGCAATCAACATCCTTTATTATTGTTATAATTATTTATAAAATAAAAATACTCTGTTAATAAGCCCCAGAGGTTTATTTTAAAGGTTCTTATCGGTGATCATGAACCAAAGTAGAAAGGTATTGAATAATGACAGATGTAATGAATTACTATTTCACAAACTATCAAACTTCTAAAATAAATAAAGCTACGTTTGAAAGTGTATCTGTATGTCATAATGTTAATTTTGTTAGTGCGGAGTAAATTAGACATCTGTACTCCAAAGGGAGCGTCGACGTGAAAGCGTGTGTGCCCCAGGCGAAAACTAATTGGCACATGTAGTCAAGTCAAATTGTTGGAAGTTGTAACAATCCTAGTACAGCTACGAGAATTTAACTGAATTAATCTAGAAATAAGTAACATAAAAGTAAAGCGTTGTTTGTCAACCCTTTTGAACGGAGTTAATCTCAAAAATGGCTGAGCATATTTAAATTGATTTTTCATATTTGTATTTACACTTACTCGAGTTACAAAGTTGGTTTTAAAACTCATTTTAATTATCAACTTAATTTCCTTTTGTCTAACAACATTTTCTTAAGAAATGATTCGTATAGTTTCATTGCAACTTCTAGTACGCACTGTATGAATTTTGTTGTGGTATTCAGTCCTAAGACTGGTCTGCTGCAACCTACCACGCTAATCAATCCTGCGCAAGCCTTTCCATATCTAAATAGCAACCACATCTCACATCCACCCTATTCTACTTAACATATTCCGTCATTGTCCTCCTCTTCTTTTCTTACTCCACACACTTCCCTCTAATGCTAGTTTTACAAGACCCTCATGTCGCAAAACGTGGCCTATTAATCTCCTCCTTCTCTTAATCAAAGTCCTCCAAATTGTTCTCTCTTTCCCTATTCTGCTTATAACTTCCTCGTTTGTGATTCTATCCTCCCATCTGATTTTCAGCATTCGCCTATAACATCACTTTTCAAAGGCTTCTAATCTTTTCCTCTCCCCAACTTCTATCGTCCACGTTTCGCCCCCATATAACGCCACGCTCTATCCGAACATTTTTAGCAATGATTTATTAATAATCATATTTATATTACCCGTAATTAAATTCCTCTTTTTCGTGAAATCCTTCCTTGCATGTGCTGTCCTACTCCTTATGTCTACTATACTTCTATCATCCCTAATTAATACGTTCCCCATGTAGCAGAATTCCTTAACTTCCGTCAAAATATCCCTTCCTAATCTGACATTGGTTTTCCCTCTATTAATTCTCATGTTAAACTAGGACCACGTTCATACCATTTATTATGGCTTCCAAGTCTTCTTTTGACTCCCCTAATACTACAATATCATATGAAAACTTTAGAGTTTTTTTATTCTCTTCGCATTTTTATTACCTTCCAATATTTCTTTTTAATTTTCTTCATAGCCTATTCTATTTATAAGTTAAATAGCGTGGGTAACAGACTAAAACTAACTTACTTCTTTCTTGATTTCTGCTTTCTTTTCTTGTCCTTCAATTCTAATTACTGCTGACTGCCATCTGTAGAGGTTATAATGTAACTTTATTCATTATATCCCCATTTAAACAGTATCTGTATACAGACAAGTTTATTGCTTACAGAAGCAATAAAATAATTTATTATCCCTTGTCAGTTCGAAAGGGATAGCGTCAATGAACGAGAAATAATATTTGCTACATTAAATCCTGCATTATAATTATTTGAGAGATGAAGCTATCCTTTTGGTAATTTCAGAAACGAAATGTTTTATCTCATTTTGAAACTCACTTAGCAGTTTGTTGAGAACCGCTACCAGGCTGTCGATAGAACACAAAAAAGGAGTATTAAATGGCCGGTGAAGGGAAGGCCAACTTTAGTTGTTGAAACAGGATAGATACTCGCCAACTGTTGACCCAAAGGCAATCTGCGGACGGGAGCCAAGTGAAAACGTTTTCCGCCCTCCGTAATGAAGCCGCCGATTACTCTGCGAGGGAACACAAACTTTAACACTTTGCCGAATAATTGCCGAAACTTCAGCCTTTTCATCTTGGTGACTTGCACGCCGTCTCTGGCGAGTCTTTATGTGGCGAAATATATTGCGAAACAGTTCTCGCCGCTTATACGGACTAAAAAGCGAGGACCTTTATTTCCGTCTTGAGGAACTTTCCACTTTTGTTTTATTCTGGCAGTCTAGGAATTATGGAACTAAGATATATATATATACCAAAACAAAATTTGAATAGTACCAAATTCTACACAAGATAAAACAATTAAATTCCATATTTTTACCAATAATATGACAAACATTAACCCTGAAAGGGAAGATCAATTAAATTTTTATTTAAGAACAATAGAAAGGCTAGGAAGGCTTTCGCAAAAATGGGATTTACTTACGGGTAATATAAGTGTGAATATTAGGAAATGGTTACTAAAAATGTACGTATGTAGCGTGGCGTTATATGGGTGCGAAACGTGAAGTTGGGGAAAGGAAATGAATAGAAACCTTTAAAATGTGGTGCTATAGGCGAATGCTGTAAATCAGATGGGTGGATAGAATCAAAAACGAGGAAGTTCTAAACAGAATAGGGGAAAAGCGAACAATATGGAGGAAGTTGACTAAGAAAAGGGATAGATTAATAGGCCACGTTTTAAGACACGAGGGACTTGTAAAACCAGCATTAGAGGGAAGTGTGTAGGGTAAGAACAGAATAGAGAAGCCAAGGATGGAATGCGCTAAGCAGATTAGGGAGGATGTGGGTTTAGCTAGTTATAAGTAAATGAAAAGGCTAGCGCAAGATAGGTTAACGTGGAGGGTTGCACCAGACCAGTCTTAGGACTGAACACTACAACAACAACAGACCTTAAACTTAGACTTCTTTGTCTAAATTATTATTTTGAGATCCCGAAACAAAAAGAAGTGAAAGAGAAATAAATATTCCATTCACGTTCCTTAGCTATGGAAGAGGCATATATATTATTTATGGTTCTATTTTGTATTCGTAAATAGCAAACTATTAGAATTTCCTGAATGATTCGTGAGCATTCTACCTACGTTTAAGTGTAACGTTTGATTTATTCTTTTGGCCGAATTGAGGCTACACTACACAATTTACCTTCGAAATAGATCCTATCTCTGGCATCCTCTTTAGTTTACTTCGCGTCAGAATTTAATAAATTGTTCCAAGACTTATTATGGATTTAAAAAACCATCTAATCCCTGTAAACTGTATAAAAATTTACGGAACTTACGTTATAGAGTTCATCCCTTAAAGTATAGTAGCAACTACTTGTGGTAAATACCAGCGAAATTGATCTCTCTTGCTTTCGCAGCTACAACTTACCATAAATCTGAATTTGTATCAAAATGTCTGTACCAATTTCTGATTTCAGTTTAATAGAAAACACAATTAGGTGACCTCAACAGATACTTTACTTATTTTTCTCTAAATTTTTATACTAATAATTATAAGATTTTAAAACACTATAAAATAAAAGAAAATGACGGCTTAATATTAAGTTACATTGTATATTTTTCCAAATTTATAATGTTGAAAAATTAGATGTTTTGTTACCCTGATTCTATAATTATTACAATTCAAAATAATATTGCCTCAAAGCATATGTATTATACTAGTAAAGATGATCAACTGTGTTGTGACAATAAACGAATAAAGATTATCAAAAAGCTTGAATAGCTTTTGTCGTCAGATTTTGCCTAGAAATATTATTTAACATTCTATTTAACCCAGATTTTTCAGTATATACCTCCGGATATAAAATTAGTTAACTCATTAAAAAATTTCGAAAAGTCTAAATTATTTCTCAATAAGACTCACCGATACAACAGCCAAATTCTCAGAACACCTGTTTCATTGCAGTTGAAGATAATCAATGAATCTGGGAAGTAATGATATTGACGAAAATTGCAACACGTGACATTTAATTGAAAATCCTTTTGTATGTAATTATATTCAAAACTGAACACTGTATTAGTGTATGGCATGTGGCATGATTTCCGCGTAAAACGGACGTTATCCGATTATTAATTTTTTTATCAATTGGTTTATTTTGGGACACAATGCCGTTATCCTGACAAACATTACAATGACGAAGTCACCTGCCAGAATGACAATTAATTTATTGTTTTGTGTTGGATCACATTTAAACTATAATAGCCAAGCTCTCATTAAGAGTTAGAAATGAAAAATAATTTGAGTTACTATAACTGACACTACATTTTCCGTAGCTGCAATAACTTTTAATAGGTTTGCGAATTAAATTAAATGATATTCTCGTTAGACTTAAGGAATAGTTTTATTTCTCATTCCAGATCAAATACACTATTTTTTGATACTTCTGGTGACTGTGGCTACTAAAACGTTTGCTTCCTAAAACTTTCCCCAAAACGAGTTTAGATAATTTCTGATTAATTTGTCACCATAATTTAACTATTTTAGGTGAGGAATACCACTGGTGTGGCCGTTACATAAAAATATCACGTGAAACCTACTTTGATGTCGAGTGTGTAATTATAGAAGTCACTACATTCAATATGCCACTTAAGTTATACTTAACCCCTATGTATAGGGCGGGGGAGGAAAATAAAGTCCCTGAATTTGCTTCTGACATTCAGCATGCGCGTTAAGTTGCAGTCCAGTCCCTAAGAATGTGGGTCGTAGAGGATAAAACGATTTTTGTAGTTTAACCTTAAACGCGTTAAGTAATTTTGACCAAAGTTTGTACACATGCTCCTTGCTACTGTACCAATCACTCTCGATGGGATGAGGTGAGCGTGAGTATAAATTTTAATACATGAAAAAACTGCCGATATTTGCGTTGAATAACTATTTTTCGGGGAGAAGTGGTGGGCAGTTCCACAAAAATAACGTGAAAACAACTGAAATTATGCCCATTCCACGGTTATGGAATACGAGAATCTTAAGGTTGACATTCAACTTGCAACAAACCCGGAGATGGAGTGGGTCAATTTCTACCAAGGTTTGTAGACATTTACAATCCTTGACAAACCAAGGCTGGATAAAAACATCTTCACAACTTATATAAGTTTCACTATAATGTGGTTCTGATGCTACTTTTCACTCTCTTAAGATACTAGGAGTAATTTTTTACGTTTAACGTACCGGGGGCGTTTTCGAACCTATTTGGGCAGACAGAGTATTTATGTCTCTGGTAACATAGAGTTTATTGGTGACTATATTAGAGTTCCGAGAGTACTTTTAACTATATGAGGACATCTGGTGTCTGTTATGAACCGCAAATATTTTTGACTCTCTTAAGGTACTTTGAGAATATTTGTCTCGAGTTAGCGGGAAAATACAGATTGAGGTAGAATCAAATAAGCAATTTTGAGAAGGTACAAAAAAAATCTAGATATTTATCGAAAAAATAGCTTTAGTCTCTAAGTTAGTAGTGCGTGCCATTTTATATTCATTCAGATTTGAAAATAATGACTTGAAGATGGAGGCCGTTAGCATAAATACAATTTTGATCTCTGAAGCTTTCAATATTGATGCATATCGCGACCTATGGCGTTCACTTCTTCAATAATACACTCCCTTTAGTTCTGGTATGGTGACGGTGACGTTTAAACACATTTTCCTTCAGATATTACCAAAGAAGGGAGCCGCAAATGCTGAAACCCCACATCACTCCTTCAAATAGAACAGACTTCTCGGAAGCATTTCTGTGAAAGCATTACGTGGACAAAACCGTCCGGAATTCACGGTCACGCCTTACAGTACGGACAAAATTGTAATTCGGCACGTCAAACCGTTACTTTAAGGGAATGTAGCTGCTCTAATTCTTTTTGTTTATTTTCATCCCAGTAGCGAAAATTTTGTTCTTCCACAATCTCGCTGAGGCGAAAATGTGCTTTGTCGCCACTACATAAAGCTGTCTCTAAAAAGATCTGCGGAAGCATTTGCGCACAGACGTTTTGGTTTTTGACGTAGTCTGCTGAGCTTAACTCCTGAGCCATCATTATTTTTGATAAAATGATGAAACCCTTGGTTTTAATCAGTCACACAATTTAATAAAAACAAAATAATTTAATTTTCAGTGTAATTTTTTTTAAATTCCTTGTAAGATGCTTTCGGCATATGCTATAGTCATCTAAAATTTTTAAAAAACTAATTGAAACATTAAAAATCATAATTAATTGATTCATAAACATTTCCATAATTTATTGAAAGTTGTCATCTTTATTATTTAAAATTAAATGTAGTCAGTCAATAAGTAAACAGCAAATATTACCAAGTTTAAGGGTAGGTCGTTAAATAGTGTCCGACCTCTCACTTGAGATAATTTCCTCAAGAAATTGTTTAAAATTAAATGACTGATTTTTAATTTTGATGTGTGAATGATTAAAGCCAAGGATTTCATAATTTCATCAAAATTAAAAATCAGTCATTTAATTTTAGGCAATGCTTGAAGTCATCATTATTCTTGAGGGATGGAAATATAAATCGAATTGCAGTATTCTCCTCAAACTGCAGAACGTCTTGACGATTGCTCAATCGCTGTTCTCACTAGCTGCACATTTTCTGGTGTTCTCGTGTGTATGTCTCGGACATGTGTATGTTTTTTACCGTTCTACCAGTTTCCTCCAACTGCCGATCCCAGGACAGAATGTTTTCGTATTAGTAACGGATTTGTTGCGCGGAATGTTGAACCGTCGCCGAAAAGCTCTTTGCGTCGCGATCTCAAATCGCTTGATTTCAAAATACGCATGTACGACAAAGCTCCGATGTAGTCCGCTCGAAACCATGTGTGTTACTGAAATGGAACCACCGACGGAACAAAGGGAGACCACGTGTCTCCACCACCACACGAGCAGTTACCCTCTCTTAGGGTATCGGGACTATTATAGGCTCTCTTAGCATGTCAAAAAATAAAATATACCAGTTTTTTTCACTTCTTTTAATTTATTGTGATTCTTTAACGACTTGATGAAATTATGAAATTAAAATTCCAACAGCTTAGCATGAGATTATTGTCGAATTCATTTCTGTATCAGGCTAATATTAATAAATACCCGGACAACGTCTGGCACTAAGCTGTCCAGTATGTAAATGAAATAGTGAGTGCCGAGGTATTAATAAGTGATTTTCAAGGTTAAAATTTCCCGGGTAGAGGAATAATGAATCATAAGTCGACAGGAATGGATGAAAGGATAAACTCGGAAAAAAGTTGGTTGCAATAGCCGAAATTCATGTGGACGACGATTAAATTCAGCACGCTTAACTTTTGTTTCAGAAATACCACGGCGCAAGGCGCGCAACCGAGAGTCGTCATTTTGGTTTTAGTTTGTTTGATGTTCTCCCCTACGTATAACAGTCCTTTGATATCGATGAACAATGGCAGCCTTCTCGTGCTTTAAAGTTTTATTTCCTCTCTCTAGGAAGTGTGTGGCTGTAGAGCTCACTCCTTGCTCTCTCTCCTAGACGACGCGACTACTTTCCGCTCGCGCAAACCCTACGCTCAAGTTTGTACTTTTTGAAAACTCAGTCTCAGGTGGGAAGAATTGCGCACCTCAGAACGTAACATACGAGTTATTTATGAGACGAAGCAGAGGTGCGGCTTTTCATTACGTCCAATGAAAGGGCGTTCTGAATTGCGTTCAGCTCAAACGTCTGATCGTATTGAACGAAATAAAATGATTTCAACAATACAGCACCAATACATTCTATTACTTTCTGCGTGGCCTTAGTTCATATCGCCAACTCAAAGAACCAAAAGCCGTTGCAAAATATGCCAAATATTTCACATGCAATAAATTCAACGACTTTAGCACTCTATGAAAAGGATTGGCTCTTAGTACATCGGAGAGGAAAATTCGATCCGTATACAGCAGAAAGTCTTTTCCCGTTCTCTCTGTCCAGTGGCCTAAGCGGAGAAAATTTATAACAGTGATAATTCGAAATAAAAGTATTCGTCACATGCAGAAGTTTATTAAAACGTGTTGAAATTTAATATTTTCTAATTAATGTCTCTATACGAGTATAAGGATGAAACTTTTAGTACCCGTGTTAGTTAAAAATTAATTAGAAGAAGTAACCAATTTTATTTATACTTCCTGTAGCAAGACATAAAATTTTCTGTAACCGAAAATGTATACTGTTCTCCTCTTTTTGTGTCTAACTATATGTAGTATTTCAGTTGTAACTGGACAACACGTTTTATATATTTGGACCTCTGTGTTTTGTCTAAATTTATATTTATCTGCATACCTTAAAATTTTGAATCCTGAAGAAATTTACCAGATGAATTATTAAATGTGAGGTCGAAACGTTGTAGGAACTGAATAAAAACTTTGTCTGCGAACTGAACGTACAATATATTTTCATATAAATTTTGTATTACCCATAGTGGTTTAAAAATTATTACTCATTCTCATTTAATTCCATTCTCCTATCAACACTGTTTAAGATATGTACATTGGAGCAGATGAATATGGTTTAAGTAACCCGAAAACTACTGAAAGTAAGTTTTAAAATATTGATTCTCACAAATTATTAACACATAAAACATCAAGTTTAATATTTAAAAACTTTAAATGTAAGGCAGAAAATAAAACAAATTTTAATTAATTAAGTGTAATATCTGTTTTGTTTCTTCGGCTTAATGTAACCACGTCTCTACTTGATTCCTCATCACATCTTTTCACTTCCATTTAACATAAATTTATTTCGCTTCTTATTTATACCATTTTCACTTTCGTAGTTTGTTTACAACATAAATATTAGTTGCTGCGATTGTTCTCGGATTTACAACACTGAGTGGCGTTTACTAAATACGACGTTTCGACGACTTCATCTGGACATTGACGCTAATAGTTGTAATCGAACCCTCGTGTTTAGCAAACGCCAACCGGTTGGAAACCGGAGAACAATTCCAACATCTATTCACCAGGAAAACCTACAGAAATTAATTAAATGTTAATTAACAGAAAAATATTATTCCGTCATCATTAATTACGTCTAGCACTTTGCGAAACTTCATTTTTCGTCCAGATTTTTTATTCATATTTCAGATCTTTCAACTATTAATTTTATAATTTTAATTCTATTTGTTACTTGTTCTTGGTTATTATTGTATTAACAATAAGTAACTTGTGTATTCTCGTTTTGTCTTCTTTCTTTAACTTGAGTAAAGTTGGCCTAAACTAGGAAATAATTAAATTAAACATTATTAATTAAATAATTATTCTAACAATTAATATATAATAAATTATTTAATTATCATCTTTGTCAGTATTTCTATAATTTTTCATATTTAAATTATAAAAATACTGACAAAGAGGCTAATTAAATAATTTATTAATTTTTTTGTAATATTTCCTGATGAATAAATCAGGAATACTGCTTGTCAAGAAACGAAAATAATATTTATTTAATATATTTACGTCATATCGTCCATCTACTTAATCAAGAATCTAAGTTGTTAAATTACTGATTTACTGGATTGCCTGCTGAAGTCCCAAAAATTTTACGAATCCTATTAATTTTTTGTATTTTTATGAGATGCGGTTCTCGAGTTATTAAATGTTTAATTTTTCTGACTGGCTAATTTATTTATTTCTTATTGAGCATTTGCAACCACATCTAAAGTTAGTCTCCGGCAGAATTTTCTCGCTTTCGATGCATTTATAATCAAGCAGCTTTTTGGGGACACCCAAAATAAGATAATTATGCAAAGTGTAACTAAATGAGATAAAGACTGTTATGCAGTGGTTTTACATCAACTATCGCCATTTCAACGTGCCTCTCCTGAGCAGACAATATGTTTACAAATAGCCTATCCTTAACTAGCTGTCAATAAATTATCGATACGGGTAATCAAGTCATAAACCCTGTTTCCGCATTTGTTCGCGTCGGAAAGGCAATAATCTTTCCATAAAGTTTCGCTAGTTGATATCATTTAACCTTTATTCCTGCCCCGAGTCGAATTCAATAACCTCAGCTCGGCAACTCTTGTCATTGAATCTCCGATTCTCGCCTTGCCCATGCTTTATGAAACTCTAACTAGGCGGAAAATTATTGAAACGAAAAAGAATAATTAATAACTTTTTTAGTTACCTTTCTTTACGAATATTTATCCAGTATAATTATACTAAAACCTTTAAAGCTCAACTTAAGAGAAACGTGGTGATTACATTAATACATTATTATAATAATGGGACCAGGGAAAGTTAATTTTTAAATTGAATTAGGACAATTTTTAAGTTAACATCAAAACAAATTAATGCAAATACAAAATTTGGGGTCTTAATATTCCACAACCAGCTCAGTAAGGGACTGAATCTAATAAGGACCATGAATGCGCAGCAGGAATGTAGTCCTTATACATTTTCGACATTGGCACAAACACACTGTTTCCGATTTGTGAGGCAGCTGCTTCCTCTTTTGGCTCCGGATCGGATAACTTGGGCTGGCTTCCAGGAAAATAGGGACTGATCTCACTTCGAGGTTTTTCTTCCTCGATAAAGAAAGTTAAAAATTAATATGGAAAAGGAATCATACTGCAAGCAGAAGAAATAAAAACACTATGGTTTGCTGATGATATTGTAGTATTATGGAAGTCAGAAGAAGACTTAGAAAACATAATACATGGCATCAACGTGAACCTGGAGGAAGAGTACAACATAAGAATTAATAGAAGGAAAACCAAGTCTGTTAGATTGGGAAGGGATATTTTGATGGAAGGAAAGGATCTCTGATACTTGGCAAGTACATTAACTAAGGATGATAGAAGTATAGCTGACATAAAGAGTAGGATACCACAGGAAATGAAGACTTTGGCAAAAAGAGGAATTTACTTATGGCTAATATAATTATGAATATGAGGAAATCATTATTAAAAATGTTCGTAAGGAGTGTGGCGTGGACAATAGGGGACAGTAAAAGAATAGAAACTTTCGAAATATGGTGCTATATGGGAATGATGAAAATCAGATGGCTCGATATACCCTATCCAGGAAGTTATAAGTATAAAAGGGGAAGAGAGAACAATTTTGAGGTCTGTGACCAAGAGAAGGAATAGATTAATAGGTCAGTTTTGAGATATGAGGGTCTTGTAAAATTAGAAATAGAGGGAAGTGTGTGAGTTAATAACAGAATAGGGAGGCCAAGAATGGAATACGCTAATCAGACAAAGAAGAATGTAGTAGTTGCGAATAATGAAAATGCTTGTGCAGAATAGGTTATAATGGAAGGTTGCATCAGGCCAGTCAGGACTGATTACAACAACCATCTGATTAAGCAGGTTATTTAAATTTTGTTAGAGTGGTCAGATCAGTATAACTATTAATGATTAGAATATGTTTCTTAAAACATACTTATGTAGTTCTAATACCTAAGGACAAATATTTGTACTGGAGTATATTGGAAAGCACGGCTGCTCCTTCACATTAACTGAAACTTCTCGTTTAATTTATCCTTTTGTCTCTATTGAAAGTCCCCGCAACTCATTTTTTTAACCACAGAAACATTCTATCAAGATTTCGATTTTAACATTACACAAATTGTAATTGGTCGGATGTTTAGTATATACGTAATTACAGTACACCGGCAACCTTTCCAATTAGTTTGATACCTGGCAGGGTTGTAATGCTTGTGTGTTGTGAGCAATAGTTGGAATAAAACGAAGCGACTGCGGTGGTGTACGAGGCCAACATAGTATACATCAAACGCGGTAATGAGCAGACATCTTCCTGCGATGGATTACCTGGTTCAGATATCGCTCACAGTGTTTGACGAGCGTGACTATAGCATTGTCTCTGATGGTACATGCCACCCAGTTTTAATTCCATTAAGTAAATATAAGAATTCTACTAAAACGAAGGAATAATGTTACTGACATTTTCTGAACTGAAGTTAACGAAATTGAAATGGTTTTGGTAAATCTAAATGTGGTCAGTGCTTTGTAGCTCCGGAGATAACGGGACAAAAGTTCGAGTGGACACCTTTTTACAGTAGTAATAATCTATTTTTTCTCTATGGACACATTTTACGAATTTGTTTTAATATAAAAGAAAGAATAGAATTCATACGAAGTCTTTGAAAAACGCAGCCATGAAGAAATGACAAATGAGTGCACTGAATTATTATAAGAATCAGAAGTAAATGTGACTATTTGGAAGAAAATACGACAATTCTGAAAATTACGTAACAACTGTAACAGCTCGAAGTTATTTCTATCATCTGAAAAATAACATATAATTATTAAAAGTGTTAAGTCATTTGCGCCAGGTAAAGGAACTTTGGTATTATTAGTCTGGTTTAGTCCGACTCATGGTGTGGTGTTCGTTAGTTACACCATCAAAAATATTGTTGTACAATCAAACAAACAATAATAATAATAATAATGAATTTAATTTGAATAGAAATATAACTCAAATTAAGTTATAATGGAAAACATATAAATTTACGATATCAATTTAATCATTAGCTCAGTCGGTAAAAGCAAAAATAATACTCTACGCAGCTTCTTAAATTGCTGCTTCAGGGAACGCGGGTGACGAACGATATAGTTGAAAATTAAATTCGCGAATCAGACGAGAATGGCTTGTGTGGAAAAACCGAGTAAAATGCCGTTACCAGATGACGTCGTTCTTCGTTTTTGTTCGTATGCCGGTTGTTCTTTTCCTGGGTCACGTCTTCTTCATATTAAGATTCTCTAGTGCCTCTCCTTCAGATCAAATGTTGTCTTTTTATTTTCTGTACTCCCACCAAATGAATCGCCTTTCTTAAATGTGCAGAAACTAAATTTTATACATGTCGCCTTGTTCTGCCACTGCTTCGTCTCTCCGTAGCGTCTCTCTCCGGCAGCCTCTCTGCAACAACTGTCCAATCTAATCTCTTCCAGGCCATCAACAATGTTGCAGACGGTGACGTTTTCCCGCCGACATTTCCCGCCTACTCAGCCCCACCAAGCCACTCTCGTCTTCCGTCCTGTATACGTAAATAGCAAAAACTAAATTATTTTTGCTTTACCCGACTGTAAGGGTCATGAATCACCACAATGGAGAGCTTTAGATAATAATATAAGTGATTATGAATTTGGTAAGCAGTCTGGGAGTCGCTGACTCTGTACGACCCTTTGACATAAAATTTTGTTTCGTCGATCCCAGGACAAAAGTGCAGAATCAAATAGATAAATCCAACCCAATACTAATTCAGCCATCGAAAATAAAGTGATTTGAAGACACAAACCTCGTCACGAGATCGCCTGATAAACACAATCAATCAGCGCTCGACACGTAAGAATACGTGAGACAAAAATAAGATGATAGTGTATATAAGGAGGCCTGAACATCAGTTCATGCATTTACTTGATAAAGATGGATGATATATGCATCAAAACGTCGTGTTTCAACTCTAATATACCCGCGTTGAAACCGAATAACTATTTATTTAGGATAATCAAAAATTTAATTTAGTTCCTAGTTACATAAACTTTACTTACTTCACTAATAGACGATATTCATTTATACGAACATTTATTGATCATTAATTTATACATTACGTTATTCTTTAGAGATCTTATGTGTACATTCTTTGCCCCCGGCAACCAAGCTAAAGATACCACACCCCACTTAATCATCTCTCTGGCTTTCTCTTTCTGCCTCTCTGGTTCTCAGCTGTTCTCTGCTTCATACAGCAGCTACGTTCAAAATAATGAAAACGTCACGCGGGCGAGTTATTACAATATCACCAATTATAATTTTGATGTATCTTTTCGGATGTTCTCCATAGATCTCATCGTAAAATCTGCCCTTTTCATAAAAAAATTTCTTCTGTTGTTGAATTTGCACGTATATTATAATTGAAGAAGAAACTTTTAATGCGTAACCTGAACAGTCTGGTTGATTTTGCTTTAAAGTCCAGTATAAGATGTTTAATTCTTCTACTTACGACAAAACCTGTTCAATATTCATGCTTTTTCTTTTGCCACTTATAAAACACAAGATGATCCTTCTTTTCTGCCTGCAAGGCTGTAGCACTCACATCGTATATATCTAACTGGTCCAGTTACATTCTTAGGTCTATGAAGAGGCGATTCAATCCATGGTACAAATGTTATGTCCTTATAGCATTTGTCATTTCGTTGTACGTTAATCGATCCGACTATAAATTTTTTAGACATCGCAACAGCTATGCTACCTTTGCATTGCCTCAGGATCATTTGGGCACGCAAACCCCTCCACCACGTCCAAGTTGAAATATCATTGGGGCAACTGATAGAGCCTCAGAAGACGGACTGATCAAAGGTGATGATCCAGACGAATTTAGATACCATTGTCCTCCAAGTTGGGGGTTGTGCGTGTGGCTAACAACTCCACCTCGTAAAAAAACTCACTGTTGGGAATACTAAATAATATTTGCCTTTACAATTGCCCTATGTTACATAACACCTTTTGCATATGACATTGTTTTTGCTTCATTATATTTAATGTAAAATGTGTCCATGACGAAGTATAGATTTTCAGTCTCCGAAACCGAAACAAACTGATTTCTTCTTCTTTATTTAGTTTTTGTATTTTATAATATTTAGTGGTATATAATTGGTTTAAAATTACTTTCGAGAAACAACCTGAAAAATTTTCCCAAAAAGTTTAAAACTCTTATAAATATAAAAGCTCTAAACAGATACATATGACGCTGTTATACTCTATCAATCACTCTTTTACACACGATTATATTCTGAGAAGTACCTTCAAAAACTCACTTTTATATTATTGTGTTTAAATTAATTGCTTCCTACCCTTCAAAGCAGACGGCACCTTTCACAGCGAAACCTTTTAATGTCTCTTCCAAGTCAATAGAGCTGAGAATATGGTCAATAGGTAATGAAATAGATCTGAACTGCAAAAAGAAAAACCATAAACGATAAATTGGTTGATCATTTGAAATATGGGGTTATTCCATTAACGATATTGTCGGAATAAAGTGAATAAAGAGAGAATGCAACAAACGGTTCTCTTGACGATGACCTCGATATGATATCAAATTATAATCTGGCTCCTTCTCACGGATAACATACTTAGTTTTGTTCACCATGGAATACGGTTTGACTGGCGTCCCCAAATTATTCAAAAAGAGTCATAAATAAAACACAGGTCAAAGGAATATTTTTCCGAGTTCATTAACAGGTTTCCTGCGCAAGTATTAACAAGCAATATATTTATGATAAATCGTTGACAATTTAACTTGTAATTCATTTAGAAAACTGCCACCCAATTACACCACGTATTTTTTTAGTACTAAATAAGAGGGAGAAAATAAAAAAAGGTGTGTTCTGTAATCATAACTCACGAGGGATTATTGAACGGCAATTACTCTTTCCAAATTACGCAACGTGAAATTCCTGGAGTAACCCGGAATCGCAAACAATATTGTTTGTAAATCCAGAGAGCCACTTCACATATCCATTACGTAAAATGGTTCGATGAAGTTGTATTGAAAACAGAGTTTCTATATCTAGTGTTGCGAATGGGAATAAATAATCTTAACAAATCGTGTGTTAATTATATTTAAAAAAATTATTTTTGTGTAATTTATTGAATAAAACGTTAACAATAAAATATAAGAGTGCAAGAATATGCAACCGAACACTGCAGATTGCAGACAACGGTCATTTTTAATTCAATTACGTGCAATTGTCTTTAAAAATTGAACCTATGGCATTCTGACCAACTTGACGTTTATGTAAATTTAAAAAACGTAAGTTAGAAGAGGAAACAAAACATCTACAAATTTTGACTGTACGCAAAAATTGTATAAACAAAATAATAACTGGAATATGCCATACGAAATTTATTCTAATTAATGTCTTGTTAAAATATAGGAAACTATTGCGCAAATAATACTAAATCATATCAAAAAAATAAATTTACTATATAAAATGAGTGACGTATGACCAAAAATTATACATACTAAATTTCTTTGTGATTAAACTGTAAAAGATTCTAGTAATTATGTACCTTAAT
Organism: Eucriotettix oculatus; assembly: GCA_034510155.1. NCBI lineage: Eukaryota > Metazoa > Arthropoda > Insecta > Orthoptera > Tetrigidae > Eucriotettix > Eucriotettix oculatus. The sequence continues at coordinate 51,260,632 of CM067376.1, read as the reverse complement.
AGTGCATAATATAATAACAATTAAGGTCTGTATGAAACTTAAAATAACATAAACAATTCTAACTTTTGATTAATTAAAATATTAGGCCGAACTCAAATTATACGACCAAAGAATGTAAACACAAAGATGTGACCAACAAAGACTATTTAATATAACATCATATATTATTCAACTGTGAAGTGTATTGTTTTACAATAATAAATAAATAAAAATACGAACAAACAAGTCAGCAGACAAATTTAATTAAATTTATTTACTGACTTATTTAGCCGTATTTTTATTAATTATTAAACTTCAAGTCAGAAAAATATGGTTGTCTTATTTTACTTATCACAAACGAGGAAGTTCTAAACAATAGGGGAAGAGCGAACAATATGGAGGACGTCGACCAAGAGAAAGGATAGATTAATAGGTCACGAGGGTCTTGTAAAATTAGCATTACAGGGAAGTGTGTGTGGGGTAAGAGTAGAAGAGGGAGGCAAGGATGGAATGTGCTAAGCAGATTAGGGAGAATATGTGATGTGCTAGTTATGCGGAAATGAAAAGGATTTCGCAAGATAGGTTAGCATGGAGGGTTGCATCAGACCGGTCTTAAGACTGAATACCACAACAACATAAGACATCATCTGAACCATTTCAAAGATTAGCATTATCTATAATTCAATTCTTTACCTAAAATAATACTCTTATCAAAATTAAAAGAGTGATTAAATTCCCAACAATTCTTAGTTATAAATCCTAGTTGTCATAGATCGTTTGGTATGATCAGGTAACTAAATGAGCATTTATTACTCAAATTCCCTTGTGCTAATTAACATTCCGTCGGTTTTCTAGGCGAGTAATAGGTAATATTCTCAAGTCATTGTTTGTTCTCAAGTAGAAACACCAATCAATCAAAAATCTCAGTCGTATAGCCTTTTAATATTCATATATCATGACAACGAATCTTTTTTAGTCCGTAGGTCATTCCGGTCTTCATTATTTCTCAAAAGACCCTGTTTAATGTAGAAGCTTATTAATTTGAGCATACTGTTAGTTACGTTCCTGTTAATAATTTCTATTCTCCTAAATTGGATTAATAAAAGTAAAATTGAAGAAATATATCGTACATTGTTCCCTGTTTCACCACTAGAGTAGAGTACACGTACCGGTGTAATGTAAGAAAAATGACCACACTCAGTTCGCTCACACTGCTCGAACGAGGTTTGGTGAGCATAACAGATTTCCATCTCCCAAACTTATATCTGATAGGAAGCTCTAAGGGATAAAGTGAAGGAAGGGGGCAACCATACGATTCCGAAGGCGAAGCAGTAAATCTCAACTCCCGTGGGAAGTTTCGGGGCTAACACTGACTTCACTCCAGTCGCTGGAAATCTTGTTGAAGTAGACTCTAAGAGGAGATTTTTTTAAGACTCGCGGATAATGTTATATGTAACCTCGATTCACTTCCACTCCGATTATCCCAGGAGCGTTAGTTACTTTTCCTCTGCCACATTCCATCGCCGATTACTTTTGACCTACTTTTGGAGACGAAAATATTCATCTAGCAATCGTATTCGACGATTAATTTAAACTATTTATCTATTAACTATTAGTCTTATATATAGATTTCTGAAGTTGCTCGTGTGCATCAGCTCGTCGTGAACCTCTCTCACAATTTCAGACAAAAAATCTCTCCGACATAAATTTGACTCGACAATTTATTTGGAACCCTAATTTTGAAACGCACTATCTGCCTTATAAATTCTAATTTTTAAGTAATCGTAGAAAAAATGTAACTATTATAAAGCTGTCAGTGAGCTTGACCTGCACCTGCCAATTATGAATTGAAATACGTGGTGTTGAGTTAACACAACTAAATAAATTTAAATCGTTATACACTATTATCATAATTAGATGTTAAATCGGATGTAGTAGAAGAGTATGATAGACATTTGAAATCAGTGAGTTAAAAAAAATTTCGTGATTTCCATTATTAACTCGACCAACTAGGATATACTAAGCGTTTCATTACATCGTACTTGTCTTTGTAGAGCAACAGAGTTTAAGAAAGTACTTCTTCAGAAAAGAAAGTTGGCACGATGTACCTGGAACCTGACAAACACTAAAACTATTGTGGATATCTATAGTGCTAAAACAAATATACAAATGTTATATAAATGTCATCTTTTACCTGTGTCAGATTTTGGTCAGCGCGGCAATAATCCTTATACATATAGCGAAGAAATATGACGGTTATAAAATATAAGGGGAATTCATAACAGCATTAAAATAAAGCTCTGACGGAGTCGCTTGGAACAAATTCAGATTAAACGTGACATAAAAACGCAAGAGAAGGGGGAGGGATTCTTTCTTAGTAACAGAACTGGTATAAGTATCTGTAAATGATACACTTTTATGTAAATACGAATAGTGGACGGAATGTGACATTGATTGGTACTTTTAAAACGGTCAGAAAGACAAAGTTACTTACGTCCTGGAAGTCATAAGAAATTATAGTTAATAGAACATATTGCGGGGAGAAAATTAGGGCAAAAAGAGCTATGAATCGCATACCTCCTATTATAGGGATCTATGTAATGTAAAATATGAAGACGCTCTAATAATTTTTGTCATTTATAAATATTTTATTATATACTGATGGTTGTTGTGACAATTGAAGTAAATTGCAACGTGAAGTCCACTTGGTTTGAGTGAGGTCCCACCCTAACGGAAAAGATACTAGGGAGCGGCACTTGTCATAGGGACGTACGTCAGCCACAGATTAACGGGCCCAGCTTTTGTACATTTCTTCTAAAACACCGAAGTGCGGATATTTTGTAAAAGTCGATAAGTGAATGAAACACGCGTGATGCGATCGTATGTGAACGTCTCTGTGGTGCAGCCGTGAAGATACAGTTAGGAACTAGCCGCCTTTGTCAGAGGTGCCACGGATCATGAAAGATTAACCATCTGAACTCCAGTGGACTCTCAGTGAAATTCGTCCCCTTCCCTATACTGTCGCTATGTAAGTTGGCGTCGTTTTTACCAGGCTTGTTATTGTATTCCATCAGTGACCTTACTTCTCAAGAAGGATAAATTTTGGTCAAATTTGCACATAAAGATAACAGAGCTTTTATAATTACTTTCTGTAGAATAATGTAGATTTAAGTTGAAATTTAAAACACTGTAAATATAGTAGCAACGATTCAGGAGACATCTGACTGAGATAGTCAACGTAAATTGCAAAACCTTTTTGTTAGCTATTTTAAGCACGAATATTAACGTTCCTCATCATTAAATAGCCTCACACGATCAATAAAAGCCAAGATCCCAGGCCTTGCTCTACCTTCCCCATCCCCCCTTTTCAATTCCCTTCCTATGCTATTAAAGGGGAATTGCCTGTTTCAGGATCACCCTCATGTAGCCTGTTAACCTAAAAAAATAGTCTGGAGTACTCACGCGTCTCGGGAAGACACACATCAATTTAAATGCTAAAATCAAATTGAAGTTAATTTTTAAGTTAATATAATTCTTGTAGTGTTTCTCTTTTCTTTCAAGGGTATAGACATTTTAAAGGGCAATGGTTATGTATCTACCATCAGCTTACGCCCAATTGTAGAATAACGATAAAGACAAATTCAAACACCATGTTTGGCTCGCGTAATTTAAATTTTTAAAGACGATCGTCGTGTTTATAGACAAAGAAATTAATTTTGCACAAGCACCGGCGACTTGGCCGTCATTCGTAGACAAAATGATCCCAGCGACTGGATAAGCCTTACAATTGGAATTACATCAATTGTGAGAAAATATGTATAAATCTGGTATATATCTATAAATATTTAGTATTCCTTTTACTAATTTTATATCATGGTTATTTTTTTGGCAATAAAATTAGTTCAGACTGACGAACTTTCGACTGTTCACGCCGACTCTCCTGTGTGAACTTTATGTAGTCCACGATGTCAGTCCCTTTTCCTTCCTAGAGCAACATCTTTCCAGCCAACAAAATTCTGGAACCACAGAGCACCTCACATCGTTTTTTAATTTTATCAAAAGCAAGCGTATGTTCCGCTAGATAAAGCCCCCAGCATCCTGCATAAACCATATTCTAAGAAAGTTCGATAAGTGATGAGTTAGCAGCTGACTTTGCCTGACTTCTACTTTTCTTTAGTATTATATTAATGAGGTGTAACGGCCTTCACCCTTGAAGTACCATACTCGCGCCAGTTTAACAACTTGTAGGGTATTACAGTTATATATATATATATATATATATATATAATACTGTACAAAATAAATCAGTAAGCAGCATTGTCAAGAAATTAAATATTATAAGAAAATAATTACGTTGCGAGCATAACATTGTAAATTCTTCAGGTGGATGAATACATTAATATAAATAAAATCGATAAATATAAATCATTAAAATTTAGAAAGTCCTCAACCCACAAACATTCCAACCAAAATGACTGTTTAAACCACCCTAAGAAGTTCCAACGTTAGGGAATAACGTCGTGATTTTGCTTATAATATTTAATTTCCTGGCTATGGCTGTTAACTCATTTATTTTAAAAGAGTCATATCAATATATATATTACTCAACGCTTATTTGAAACTTGTATTTAAATCCGATCACCGATGTATTGTATAGATCAGTTTTAAAAATTTTCTTCAACTGGGAATTCCAACCTTTTTTCTACATGACCTCCCTTGACATTTTTTTCTTGCATTTGACTCGCTAATTTTTTTATTATAATACATAAATAGCACCATATATATTAAGTTGTCGTGAGACGGAAAGGTTTTCTCTCGCAGGCATTTCCCCCCAGAGTGACTGGGGGCTCACTGCCTATGTCGGGAATGCTTCGTACTCTCTCTGGTTTTTTTTCAAAGTTCTCACATGCCGAGACATTCGGAAGAGAGGAAGAATAGTACCCAATGCCTACCTCATGCAGGTTTTCTAGGGTTTTCCCTGCATCCCTTTAGTTGAAACACCGGGTAGGATCCTTAAATCATAACCCAAGGCCCTATTCAACCCTTGCTACATTGCTCTCTCTACCTTCCGCATTCCCCATCTTCAATTCCTTTCCTATGCTATTAAAGGAGAGTTGCCTGTTTCAGGATCACCCTCATGTGGCTTGTTAACCCAAAAAAAATTAAGTTTGGAGGATAGTTTCTTAAGTAATTTAACAAATATGAATATAATTTTTTTAAATAAATAACAGAAACACCAAAGTAATTTCTCGATAGATCTCTCTTTTATTATAGTCTATTACAGCAGGACCTATCGGCTTTGATTGCAATAATTATCTGTATCAAACATTCACATAATCAGTTTCACATACAATTAAGTTATATAATTTTCTATATAATGTTTCACACATCTGAATTTAGTTTTATACAATAAATTGTGCATGTTAGTCAATATATATATATATATATATATGTGTGTGTGTGTGTGTGTGTGTGTGTTTGTGTGTCTGTGTCTGTGCGTAACTGATTGTACGAATTTTTTTATGCAGACATAATGGCAATTTAAACTGGAAGCTTCTGCTGTAGTAGACTAGAATAAAGGAGAGCTATTGAAAACTTACTTTGGTATTTCAAGAATTATTTAACCTATAAAAATTCTGTTGATATTTACAATTAGGTATTTTAATAAATTACAGTTTACTGCTAATTAATTATATTAATTTTAAACAATTAAATCTATGATTGTTGTGGCGATTGTACTTCCATAATAACTTTCGTATTATGTTGAAAATTAGTCAATTATAAGCATAGATCGCCGCATTATGTCATATTTAATCTATTTCTTGCTTTACTTAATCCTACCTCAGCCATGTAAGAACTAGGAAAACTTAAACATAATGGTTGGTGATTATCAGCCACATGTAGCCCGTAAACCAAAAAAATCTTTTCCTTAGCATTCAAGATGTGCCAGTAGGAGTTTTCTCTCGCAGGTATTCCTCCCCAGTTTGACTGCGGGGCTCACCTGACTGCTTTGGGAATGCCTCGTACACTCTTTGGTTTTTTCAAGGATCGCACATGCCGAGACACCTGTTTAGGAGGTGTATGTACTGGGGTCGAAGGCTTTTGGCATATGGTAAGAGTTGTCTGCTGATCCCATTGGATGAGTTGGCCAACTACCTCCTAAAACTGGTCGAGACACATAGAAGGGAATGCTGCGACTTCACAGCAACTCATCTTACGTCATTAGGAAGGGCATAAGAATAGTACCCAATAGCTCGGCCTACCTGATGCAGGTTTATAGGGTTTGCCTTGCACCTCTTTTAGGTGAAACGCCGGGTAGGATCCTTAAACTATAGCCCGGAGACCTTAGGCGACCATTGGCTACCTACCTCTACCTTCCACATCCCCCCACTTTTTCATTGCCTGTTACAGAATCATCCTCATGTAGTCTGTTGCCTAAAAAAATACGCCGTATTTTTTCTAATCTTTTTTTACCATTCATAAAATTTTGCAACTTGATTGAAATTTGATTTTATCTTCAAAATTCTCCCTACTTTGGAATTCTTCTTATTTTATACATAAGCAGCAATGCATTCTACTTTTCATGCGTAAATCTCAAAACCCTATGCAATTGATATTATATGTATACATATTTAAAACGTACATTAATATCCAATAATTATATTGCTTGGAATTAAAAAAGAAACTATACAGAAGAAGTAAGTTATCCAGTCCCAATAACCCCAAATGATCCTTCTGGACCCCTTTAGTAATGCGTGTTCTATTCATTGTAGTTAACTATAAGTAATGCGGTCATCTGCGAACAATTTTATATCAAAACTATTTTCGTCGTCAAATAATTCAGGACATGGGAACACAAAAAGAATTATTACGCTTCATTGTTTTAGTCGTTAGTGTAACTTTTACTGCAATTGATCATTTCTCATTAAAATTAGCTCACTATTTCCCTATTCGACTAATCATAAGCATGTCCATAACCAAATGACGATGCACAATAGTGCAACTATAGAATTATCACTAAAAGGAACAAGTAAAAACGATTGGAAGACTTAACCATTAATGGAGCAGTCTATTCAAGTATTACTTTCGGTATAAATTTTGGTTTTTGTTTGCGTTTATACATGTTGTATAACAAAATGTTTCGTCAGGACAGTTAAATAAATTTATAAAAAAAAACTATAAAAATTAATATTAGTGTAAGCATAATTTCACTGGATGTATAAGAACAGGACCTGATTACACAATAATGAAACTGGTTCTGAACAAATTTATAACAAATCTTCTTCCTTATTTATTTATACGAACAGCGCACATATTTTTCATCCAAACCATTGTAGTATACATTTAAAGTTCTGTACGATATAAGGCCTTTACACTTTTTATTTATAAAGTATTAATCATTTGATTCCATTCAGGAACCATTATTAGAACAATGTTAAAGTTTTTTCAATATAGCTGTTATATTGCTATACTTACCAAGACAAAATGTTAGTAAGGTCGTAACATTTACAAGTTTCGAATTCCAAAATACTAACTTCAAACCAGGAGTCATCAGCTCTTCTTTATGGATGTATAATGTGATTAGGTAATTTTTTTAAATGAATGTTGGCATACTACTTGAGTAGAAGGCGCCTAAGAGTTACTTTCATAGCAGAATAAAATGTAAATTCCAAATTCATTTATCGCAATTTCGACTCTTGAATCGAAAATTTCCTGCTTCTACATACTAAAATTTGAAACACTCAGATCGTGTATTGATATGTTGCTTAATACGGATTACTTTTTGAATGGAAAAAATGAGTTTATAAGAAATAATTATCCGTACTATCTACTGAATACTATTAGCGTAGACGCCGAGGGTCTTTACTTGAACATAATGGCCCCAATTAACCGGAAGATTCTTGTTACAATAATAATTCCTACCTTTGATCTCCTCTACGAGTTTGGCCTCAACTCGTCTGCTTCTTTGATGAAATTCAGAAAATGTATGAAAAGAAAACTGACGAGCTTTAATTATAGTATGTTCCGAAACGTAGCTAAGAACTTTATAAACTCGTGCCATTTACATTCAAAGCGTGAAATTTGGAATGTATAAATAGTGTATATAATAGAAATATGACCTTATTGCAGACAACCTTTAGATTCAGAAACAATTAAAAATTGCTGAATGTTTCTATTGCTGCTTCGCGTATTAATCTAGCGGCGAAATCTAGTCATTAAAACTAAGTTCAAATGCAAATTATAAATGCAGTATGAGCCCATAGTACATAAATTTTTGTGCTAACCATGGTATCGTTAACTGGGGTTAGACTAAAAGCAAATCATTACGCTGGACAAAAAGATCCGAAATGTGTGATTTTAGATGGCAGTCTGTCAGTCTTCCTAGTTCGGTCAAGAACCTAAACAGGGCTGTAGAGCCAATAAAAAAACTAGAAATGTTGAACTTATTGTTAGACACCCAAAATGTTTTAATTTATGCTATACTCAACTCTTGATTAGAGTTTTTAATTTATTAAGGAGCAGCCGAGAAAATAAAGTCAATCTTATACACTAATTCTGTAAGTTGTAGGAAGATAAATGGACGCAAATAAACCAACCTAAAATATGACAATCGTGACGACGCACTTTCTGGGGCGTTCTGGTTGAACTTCTAGTTAGTAAAATATTTTTATTCAGGCCAATACCAGATATGCCTTCTTTCCTCTCAGCTATTCCGCCCGCCGAGTGAAGAGGGTAAACTGAATGTAACCCCACAGTCCTGTAACGCCCAGTCATAGAGATTCCTCAACGAAGCTCCGCCCAAATTTAAAAAAAAGAGTCGGACTTCAACGTAGAGCACTGCTTTCTTGTTATGAGGCCTGCTTTTCCATATTATAAAATATATACCTTTCAAGGATTATTAATCTAAGAGAACTTACATTTTAATTTGGTTTGTATATATGTATTAGAACCCTCCACCACACACACACACCGTTTTTAAATGTATCAAATAAACAATTTAAAATCCTTTCACTACATTTACATAAAAAATTAGTCATTTTGAATTCAACGAGCTTTCCTCCGACAATATACACGTCTGCTACAACTTCTAACGTTACAAGTTACTTAGATTTGCAAGCCTTCTAAAATAATGGAGTAAATTTAAAATAGAAAATTGTATTTTATAAGATTTTGTAAAATATTCCTAAGTCAGAAAAGGTAAAATAGATTCATATCTAGACCATGGGTGCGTATGTAACGATTCCTACAGGACTTCCAGTAGGATAGACACGAATCCTGTTGCAACCGACGAAACGCGGAGATAAAATCGATGACGTTACACTTGAAAGTAACAGAAAAGAATAATTAGAAGATTGTGAATAATTTTTAAAAATTGTAATTTATTGTGTTTAGATGAATATGGAAAAATTATCTGCCTACAGCTCCATGATTTGGAATGAAATTTTAAATTATTTATTGAGACTGATTAAAAAGCGGTTGTTTTATAATATATAAATGGTTAAGAAGTTTTTGAGCTAGTTCTGTGACTTTCGTTCCATGATAAGACGGTAGATTTCATTCAAAATAAAAAGAAAACTGTGTCGGTTACATTACCTGACTGTTTGGAATTAATAAAGAGTAAAACAGTCTATAAGTCGGAACATATGTAAAATTTATTAGCATTAATTCATTACACCATGTTCCTTAATTTGGAACCTCATTTGGTGAATTTTAAAGAATCAAGAAATATAATAAGTTTTTCTTAGGAACGAAACGCCACGTAGAGTAATAATGTAATAATCTGAATATCGTTCCTGCCATCATTCAGTCTGATCGTCTTGAATGGCAGACGAATTATTCAAAACTAGGATGCGAGAGTCCTAAAATTTATATAATTAACTGAGCCCAAATGTAGGGAAGCAGTCGTTCCCGCTTCAGTGTGAATATGTTCTATTTTGCAATTTTTTTGTGAATACTAAATGGCATTGGGGTGGAACGGAGATGTTTCGGACTTAGCGAAGGAATTTGTCGTGTCATGGCGGATTCTAGAATTTTATATTTCATTTGAGTCAATATTTAGTTATGAAACATCTTTGCTCGTAATTACATTTGCAGACTCTTTAAATTTCCACTTTAAACATTATTTGAAAGATGCGATAGAAAATCCCTGCTATTTATGTTTATTTTGTGTAGGTTCTGACGCATTGAAATTTGATAATTTCTTGTGTTTATTTAAATTTATTATTCCGTTTTTTCTATCTATATTTTCCTACATTATAAGGAAATTGAATAAGGTACTGACAAAATATTGCTATAATTTTTAACAACCAAGTCCGCACCTCGGGACTTGAGGGTAAAATTGAATTTCAAATCAAGCTCCGCTAATCCTGTCCATCGTTCTGTCACTTCCCTACATCATTTCAGTAAGATGTAGAGCCGAAGTCCTCTTACGATGCGATGGAGAATTCCTTACATAGTTTTAAAGAATTTTTTACGAAATCTGAGGATATGACTACCGGCATCAACACACTGACCACTTTCATCTCCAAATCCAGAATTAGATCGACAGTTCGGAATGTAAACGGCACAGGAATATATAAAGTATAAAAAGTTGATTTTAACATTCACCTAATTTCTTCAGTTCAGAACAAATCCTCAGCTCCCGGCAAAACTCATCGAAATAAAATTAATCGATTGTTTCTCTGAAGATTCTCCTGAATATTATACTCAAAACACTATCATCTTTCGATTTTTCGCTACACTTAATTTTAATATTTATGTTTTATGAAATAATTAATGTTTTTCACTCCGCTGATTTGAGAGGATGTATGGGAAGGATCGTGTCTGTTAATGCACATTAGTGAGTCAAGTATTTCTCTGTTTCTTGTTTAGTTGGTTTGACGATGGAAATCGCGAAACGACGTCAATATTTTTATCATGTGTGTCCTCACAATTTCTAGTTATACCGGGGTTTGGGATTTACCTGTAGGACTAGGTTGACGATGCAGCATGGCGATGAAGGGCTGCACCTCGTACTGGCCCAAAGTGGGCTTCATCTTGTGAAGCACGCCGTTGATGGCTGCGCGGTACAGACGCTGGCGGAACTGAGAGTAAGGCAACACGACGCCGACGCTGACCCTAACCGAGGTCGGCGCCGGAGTCGTCGCGGACGCCGAGGCCGAGGCCGTGGCCGTGGCAAGGGCGCACAGCACGAGCGTCGCCGTCGCCGCCGACGCCTGCATGCCTGCGCTGCGACGCCGCTGCCGCCACTGCGGGCCTCGGGATCAGCGTCGGCGGCGACGGCACTTGTTGCGTCTGCGCTTGCGCGGGGAGCGGCGTGCAGCAGGTAGTTGCCGGGGAGATCATAAACACCGGGAGCAATCACAACCATTCTTATGAGATGCTACATCAACATCTTCGTAAGTGTCAACGTCCTGGGTCACTTGAATGTGTTGAGGCGATTCCAAAAGACAACTTTTGAAATGGCAGGCACATTGACGCAAAGGAAATCTTAGAAGAAAAGTACGTCGACGTGTAGACAGAAAATAATTTGATTTTGCAATTACTGAACCTCTTATTATATTAAATCAAAAAGAATATCATCCACACACATTATTATAGAAAATAAGAATGTACCTGAATGGCTAAATGTGTGTGTTGTGGTATTGTCCTAAGACTGGTCTGATGCAACCCTCCATGCTAACCTATCCAGCGCAAACTTATCATTTATACATAGCTACGACATCCTCCTTAATCTGCTTAGCCTATTCTATCCTTGTTCTCCCTCTTTTGTTATTACCACACGAACCTTATGCTAATTTTACAAAACCCTCATGTCTCAAAACGTAGCCTTTTAATCTACCCCTTCTCTTGGTCGAAGTGCACCAAATTGTTCTCTCTTCCCTTATTCTGCTTCCTGCTTAGTTACTCTATCAATCTGATTTTCAGCATTCTTCTGTAGCACCACTCTTCGTAAGCTTCTATTCTTTTCCTTTCTGCAACCCCTATCCTCGTTTCGCACCCATATAACGCCATACTTCATATTGTATTTATTAAATCTACAAATAGGCAGATGCCCGGTGGCAGATTCATAGAAACTTAAAAGATAATTAATAAACTGGTCGTAAGTACCATACTTAACCTATAGTTGAAAGTATAATTATATTCAATATAAATAAATAAGTGTGACCACAGCAGACTCGTCTCCCGTCATTCGGAAGGGCGTGAGAATAGTACCCAATGCCCGACCTACCTGATGCAGGTTTTCTAGGGTTTTCCCTGCATCTCTTTAGGTGAAACACCGGGTAGGATCCTTAAACCATAGCCCGGGGGCCCTAGTTAACCCTTGGCTACCTTGCTCTACCTTCCGCATCCCCCCTTTTTCAATTCCCTTCCTATTCTATTAAAGGGGAGTTGCCTGTTTCAGGATCACCCTCAAGTAGCCTGTTAACCAAAAAGAAAGAAAAAGAATCATATTATTAGGAATGTGTTTTTTAAAAAATAAGAATAGTATTGTTTTTGTCTGAAAAAAAGAAACAAAAAAAACTGGAAATGTATTTCACTGTAGTATATTTTTAGAGATTTCGCAGCACTGATAACTTCACTACACTACACTAAACTTAGATTAAGTCGAAATTTTCTTTCCGTTAGAGGAAGGTCACCAAACACTCCTGCAGGCAGATTGTTCCAGTCATTAATTGTCCTATTTAGGAATGAGCATTTTCCAACGTCTGTTTTTTGGTTCCTTGCTTGTAATTTAAACAGGTGATCACTCCTCCCGTTCCGAGTCGATTCTTTCATTCTATCTCGGATACCCTGCCATGGTTATTGACCTGCAAAAGCTCTGTAGAAAATGTGTAGCCTAGCTCTTTCTCTTCTTGTCTGTAGCGTATCCCACCCTAGTCGCTTTACCTTTTCGTTCCCATGCCCAGGTCCTATTTGTACGAATTTTGCGGCCCTTCTTTGCACCCTTTCTAAGGATTCTATTTGACCTATCCTGTACGGATCCCAGCATGCTGCACCATATTCCATAAGTAGGCGTACTAATGATAGATATGCCAACTCTTTAGATTTCGCATTCCCCTTAATGAGTGTTCTCATGACAAAGTGCAAGGTGTTCCACGCTTTCCTTGTAGCATAGTTTACCTGCTCCGACCACCCCAGCTTACTGTTAAAATAAATGCCTAGGTATTTACAGTTTGTTTCCTCGATCACTGTGATCACTATGAACGTTTTTAATAATGATTTTCTAATATTCATACTTTTAATAACGGTAAGTAAATCCCTCATTTTTGCGGAAGGCTTTCTTGCCTGTGCTATCCGACTCTTTATGTCTACTCTACTTCTGCGTAGTTATTATCCTTCCCAAGTAGCAGGATTCCTTAACTTCCTTCAGAATATCCCTTCCCAATCTAACACCCTTTGTTATGCTACTATTTCCCAAATTACACCATCAGCTTGGTTTTCCATATATTAATCTTTATGTTGTACTCTTCTTCCAGGATCACATTCATGCCATTTGTTATGGTTTCCAAGTCTTCTTCTGACTCCCCTAATACCACAACATCATCAGCAAACCTAAGAGGTTTTATTTCTTGTCCTTGCATGTTGATTCCCTTTCCATATTCATTTTTAAATTTCTTCATCGCCTGTTCTATATACAAGTTAAAGAGCATGGGCAACAGACTGCATCCATGTCATACTAATTTCTTGATTTCTGTTTTATTTTCTTGACCCTCAATTCTAATTACTCCTTGCTGCCTTCTGCATAAGACTTATGTCTCAATATTTTATTCCTGTCCTCTTCAAAATCCTTAGTAGTGTTTTCCAGTTTACATTACCCTACTCCCTATTAAAAATGAACAAATTGAATATGTAATATCATGGCGAAAAAAGGCTGCAAGTTATTAATATTTCCTTCAACTGCCAACTGGCATTCATGCTCATCTGTTAATACACTTTATTCCAAATCACGCAGAACAAAGTATTTTTGATGTGTTGAAATCTTTCATTTTCTCTGAAGGGATACCAATGAACAAGCTTGTAGGTTCTTTTGAATTTATTAATAAATTAGGCAACTTAAATTATCAAAATGAAAAATCTAAATATTATTGTAAAATATTTAAATGTAAATTAGCCTTTATCCCAATTACATTTTCAGAAGCTATACACTCGTCGGGACTGTTGAAACTTCCGTTTCTTGCACAAATAAAACCCAAAAACAAAAGTAAAAACGGAAATTTTTATTCTTAAAATTTTAATTATATCAAAAATACCACAAATGACTAGTAAATTACCGATTTAATTCTTGTGAAAAAAATAGTTGATTAATTTATATTTCATAGACTTTTTTTACTCATTAATAAATATTTCGTTACTTTAATATTTATTTGAAAAGTAGATACGTAGTGTGTTCAATACTTGAAAAGGAAATGTCGTACCGTCAGTAATATAAAAAATTGAACCGGAAGTACATATAGTAACCGACCACTTATACATTTTTCCATATAAATAGCAATATATGATATCCTATTACTTAAATCCTTCTTCGTTGATCATGTTACAGAGATTTATAATGTTATTTTTATGGCTTATCTTCCACTTGCCAATATGTAATTATTAATTTAGTGTTGGCTACGAGAAACAGCTCCGAAGATAGAGTTACGGCTCACAGTTCGATTCGTAGAGCCGTGAGAGAATTGCTTGAGTCATCGAGTCCTGATCGAACCGCTGAATCGATAAAGGTTGTGATCGACTCTCTCCTAGAATTAATAAACAATAACGTTCATAATAAATTTTGAAGTGATAGGCTTAGCTCCTTTAACAAGCAGCATGGTAAAGTCTTAGTCATTGCTGAAATAATCATGACATTATGATTTGTTATTATAACGTTGCAAATTATTGAACGCATTACTTGCGTAGAATGTTTCGCTTGCAAGAAATTCCGGAAGGTCGGCTAGAACGAGGTCAATGCACCGATTAACCCTTGTTTCAATAACCGTGAAGCCTTTGAAACCAATCTACTATAAAAGGAAATTCTGGTTGGAATCAATCGTTCAGATGGTCAGGTAGGTATTTTTAAGAATATTTTTAACTGAAGAGCGAAATTTGTAAAAGGTCTCCGCTTACCGATATGTTTGGAAAATTTTATCGTTTTCTTTGAAATATATTAAAGGAGACTGTATATTTTAATTTAATTTTCGTTTTTATCATCTCTCATTTCGTTTACATATTATAAGTACAATTTTTGACGTAAATTATTCGTTACGTAAGACGTTTTTGTCTCAGGTATTCCTTAAAATTTATGAATAATCTAAAACATTCGAAATTATTTTCCATAAATAAATTAATAGGGACAAGAGAAGCAATATTAACTTTGCGACTAATTTTAGAAGGCAGGATAAAAAAACGGCCTTCGTTTATGGAATTTGTAGGTTTAGAAAAAGCGTTTGATAATGTGAACTGGAACACACTATTAAGGATTTTGAAGAGCACTGCAATAAAATATCGAGAAAGGAGGCTAATACATGACTTCTACAGAAGACAGGCAGCAGTAATTAGAATAGAAGACCAGGAAAAGAAAGCCGTAAGTCAAGAAAGGAGGAAGACAAGGATGCAGTCTGTCTGTCGCCCATGCCGTTTAGCTTATATATAGAACAGGTGATGAAGAAAGTTAAAACGGAATATGGAAGAGGAGTCATACTGTAAGGAAAAGACATAAAAACCTTACGGTTTGCCGACGATATTGTAGTATTAGGGAAGTCAGAACAAGACTTGGAAACCATAATAAATGGCATGAACGTATTCCTGCAGAAAGAGTTTAATATGAAGATTAATAGAAAGAAAACCAAGGTAATGGAGTCTAGTGTGGGAAACAGGAATAACAAAGGGTGTTAGATTGCGAAGGGATATTGTGATGGAAGTTAAAGAATTCTGCTACTTCGGTAGTGTAATAACTAGGGATGGTAGAAGTATAGTAGACATAAAGATTAGGATAGCACAGGCAAGGAAGGCTTTCGCGAAAAAGAGGAATTTACTTACGGGTAATTCAAGTGTGAATATTAGGAAATCGTTGCTAATAATGTTCGTATGGAGCGTGGCGTTATATGGGTGTGAAACGTGGATGATGAGATCTCTGGAAAGGAAAAGAATAAAAGCCTTTGAAATGTGGTGCTATAAGCGAATAATGAAAATCAGATGGGTGGATCGAGTAACTAATGAGGAAGTTCTAAACAGATTAGGGGAAAAGCGAACAATATAGAGGACGTTGAGCAAGAGAAGGGATAGAAAAAGGCTTTAGCGAGCAATTTGCTAGAGATGAGCTTTTACCGCAAATAAAGACATTAATAAGTCATTAATGTTCAACGCAGAGAATAGAATCGGATGGGATTCGGAGAGCCGAAGAGTTGTAGCAATGATTGAATCGATTCTGAACGACTCAACAAAAATAATCGATCTGCCCATCGTAATTGTTGGTGAAAATAAACATTACAGAAATAATATTTTCATGTCTACTTTTTTACCCTCTTGAGAGGAGTTAAGTTACAATGCAATCAGCAACATTGATTACAGGAGCTCATTACTATTTCAACGGTCAAGTGGTGAAAATATGAAATACAATATTCGGTAAGGCAGGATAACGAATTTCCATTCAGTTCTCTGGTCCCAATCGGGCAATTGTTTACAGCCGCCATACACATTTGCGCAACTGTTTCGGTAAACTTCATTTTTCATCGTGAAGATATTGCAATGAAACGGCATTAAACAATCCTCAGAGCCTCCATCGAACAGACTGATTACTGTAACAATTGTGTTGTAATGTTTGCAGCAGCATTGCCCACAGCTCTCGAGAGATTTCTGATTTGTGTTAAAACCTTGCTTGCAGCTGACGAAATCCATTCGTATTGATAAAATACAAAGTACTGTTTCAGCACGCTGTGTGTACGCTCGTGACCATTAAAATTGCTACACCGGGATTTTTTCTTCATTCTTGCTACACTTACACCAATGACGTGTAGTGGCGAGGCACAGGCTTTTATCATCATTTGATATTTTCTTAAGTTTTTATTGGACAAATTACAAGTTTGGTGGTTACTTGAAAAATGTAAACATAATTACATATTTTTAAAAAATTTCCCGTGTTTATCCATGTGTTCGTATTTTACAATCTCCCGAACTTAAAAATCTTTCGTATTGTTTATCACCACCCTTCCATGTGATCGTATCTTGAGATTATAATTTATGAAATGTGAAAATAGCAGACTAAATGAGTTACTGTAAACGGCTGAGAAAACGAAATTGCCTGAAATTCTAATACATCCACATTTTATTGCAAAGTGACCATTAAAACGTGAGACATTGTTTGTGAATTTCAATTCCGTTTTGTGTCTGATATTCCTGACAATAGCATCATTTATATATATATAACGTTGCCAAAAAGTTATATCTGTCACATATAAACAATTAAGTCAAAAATAATGTTGAAGACATATTAAACATTTATTTAATGTCAAACAAATGTGTTCCTGTAAGATCCTATGATTTATATGGGTGGACATAATAGGTTTTTATATTCTTTAAACATTATCGTCAAGATTACCTGCCTTTTCCTGCCTCAACAGTTAAAAATATATATTGTTAATACGGCAAATTGATATTACCATCAAAATCTCTTTGTACATACATTGTAACGTGGTTTTCATATTTTTTAAAAATTATAAATATATTAAATAATATCTAGTATATATATTTATATGGGTGGGCGCCAATAATATCAACTTTGTATATTAAAACAATTTTATTATTAACAAATGTAAAAGACATAACAAATTACATATTTAGAAATTAATTAATTTTATTTGCCTAAGTAAGCCAAACTGAGCAAAAGACTTAAGTAAATTTAATCAACTTTACTGAGGTCTGTATGACGTGTTTATACGCATAGCAGAGCGAAATATTATTGCCTTTTGTTTCTTACATTACATTCATCCTCCCTGGATTCAACGCAAAGGCAGCTTCCGGGTCGGCATGTGAAGCGTAGGCCTCTGATGAGTTTATTGGTTTCCAGTTTGGTTTCCTTGTGACACTTGCAGCTAGATCGCCTCTCCTCTCTGCCTCCTTTAAGCCAGCCAGCACGACTTTCCATTTCGCTAGCTCCTTTCTAAATTTTCACCTCCAACTGTGTATTACATTCACAAATAACTTCTTACTTCTATCAAGTTCAAATATATGAATTAAAATATCCATTATACCCTCTTTTTTCATCACATACATACATGTATACCTTCTTTCAAATTTATATTCGCCACATTTGATCCCCCTTTTTTCTAAAATTAAATACGAAATTCATAATAAGCAAACCCACAAACCCCCATGATACCTATTTTTTATTAACTGAATGTATTTTGTTAATTATACGTCAGCCATATTGATTCCGCATTTTGTCTCCCTTAAAGATATAAAATTTAAAATCGGTAACTTCAGAACATTAGTGTACGGAGTTTCAATACTTCGGATTAGTTTGTTGAATTTTGTCATAACTTTTTGTGGTTTTGGACCACTTTAATCCAAGATCAACGAGCTGATTGAATCACTCGTGAATAAGATCGCGGGGACCGCGGCCCTAGAGCTAGCTAGTGTTTGAATCACTCACTCAAGTATCAGATAGCACGTGGATCGTCGACACGTTGTATACGTAAATCGGTTTTATTTTGTCGCGTCATTAAATATTTAATATTTAATAATTGCTCATTTTTATTGGCTCCGATAGCGGGACCTGTTCAAAACCAACTGCGAGTTAAAAGGTTTGCCCTGAATTGATCATAAATGATATCGTTCTTTATACGTTGTAGCGCGTTATGAAGTATAGGCGCAGTTAATTCAAACTGCGATTGAGACAGTGAATCGCGTGAGTAATGTTGGAGATGCCCTGGCGATGGAAAGTTGTGGAGTTTTTGTGCCGTTAAGAAGCGCGACTGCCCAAAACTATTTAAAAGGGCATGAAAGCTACAGAGGAGCAGTCGAGGGCAAAATTCGGAAGGCGACAGTCGATGAAACTACTGGAGGGAGTCGCTGGTAAAACTTTGAAGAAGATACTACAGAGAGCAGTCGCCATCTTTCGATGGCAAACGACAGAAGCCGCCAGGGTCCAGACAAGCTGACTACACGACGTCGCAAAGGGGAAATACCAGATAAGTTCCACTCAAGGTAGTCCTTAACATTCTCATGATTACGCAGACATCATAAATTCGTCATTTTTCCGACCAAATTTATCTCACGGTCAACCCGAGATTTTGGGATTTCATAGCTGAGTAGCCAGTGGCAGAACAAATGTATTGAGTAGGATCGGTCCGCCACAATTTGTTGTAAATAAATTTCTATATTATTTACGCCTTAAATAAAAGTTATTTAACTCCCCTCCCGTATACAAAATGGCATCCACTCTGGCGCCCAACAAATAAGAGAGTACGCCACAACGTATTCAATGACTTCAACTTTATCAAAATTCTGTACCTGTTGTTTCGTTTTTAGGGCAAAATAAATTAACTATTTCTGCGCGAACGAAGTCGGGGTTAGCTAGTTTGCAATACAAAAGGAAATTATGATTATGAATCTTTTTTTGCACTCAACAAAATGCGTTCCGGTAGTTTTTATACTTTCACTCCTGGATATCATATGCAAGCTATACCACAACAAAGAAACGAATTCTCCGAATTTCAAGCCACGATTAAATAAATGATAAAACAGGTGAACATGCTGATAACTTTATTAACCACAGTTGTCAGCAATCTGACTGAATTGATTGAGACATATGGAACGCAAATGGCTAATACCATAATTCGCAGAATGTCGTCTACTATTTACAGGTGAATAAAATTGGCATAACGTTAACCTCAGAAGCGCATCTAACAGATGTATTGCAGCTGTCATACTACACATCCTAGGAGAAGAACACATGGAGGAACGACAGTCATGATAAGACAGAATATAAGACATTATGAGCTAGAAAAATATCAGTATGAATATCTTCAAGCCATACAGGATAATATAGGATCATTAAATGTATCAGCAGCATACTGTCCACCTAAAAATAATAAATGCAGCACTACGCAGAATACGTTAGGAAACAGATTTATATACAGCGGCGAGTGGAACGCCAAAAATCCATTATGGGGCTCAAGGTGTAATATCTGCAATAATGAACTACAGCTTCAAGTGTTCGTACCGGGCGAAAGCACCTACTGGTCGGCTGAGACTCCGGATGCTATTTACAAAAGGTATAAACTGTTGTAAGACTGAAACATCAGTGGACCTTTCTTCGGACCATACCTTTGTTTTGATCGAAACGTATGAACTAATACAACAGAAACAAAAGCAGCCAATCCTATATTCCAAGCATAGGAATACATTTGGACCACATCTGGACGAATTAATAAAAACAATACAGATATAGACAATGCAGTCAACTATTTAATAAAAGCTATTCAAGAAGCTAGAAACTCCTGATGCCCACATAATTAAGATCAATGAAGTATGTCCGATAGCAAACAAAGAAAAATGTGCAGATAAACGCAAGTTACGCAAGTGTTGGCAAATAACACGATCTGCAACGAACAAAAATTTAAGAAGGAAGTGCAAGACCTACAAAAATCATGCTGGATATATAAACTGAATCAATACAAGAGTATCTTTGTGACTACACGGCCAACTATCCATTATGGAAAGCCACGCAAAAATGAAACGTTCACAACAAGCAATGCCACCAGTGAAAAATGAAATGGGAAACTGGGCACGAAAACCTCTGCCTTTGCTAATTAACTTGAGAACGTGTCTAAATCTTTTACTTCGAAAGTCAAAGTAGATTAATAAAATAAAATCCAAGAATTCTTAGAAGCGCGATTTACTTCAAATTAACTATTAAAGATCGAAAACGCTGAGCTAGAAATCAATAAGTTAGGGCCAGGATGCAGCCTGGAAAAGTAATATCAAAAAGCCTAAAAGTTATAACCATTATATTTAATGCTATCGTGAAAATAAAGCACTTTCCCAGTCATTGGAAAGTTTGATAATATATTTGTGATAAAAATGAACCAGATTTTGATATTTCAATAAGTTAACCCTAACCATAAAATTTAATGTGGTGTAAACGTTTAATGTTTAATTGTAAAAACAAATTTCCTAAACGACCACTACACATCAATGATCAGTGGACGTGTGCATATACAGTAAATCCCGGCAGACCAGTTACTAGAATGTAATTCAAAATTTCTTTAATTTAACACAACATGCTAATGTTGTTGCGGTAGTCAGAATACAGACTGGTTCAATGCAGCTGTCACTACTAATCAGTCCTGCGTTAATCTAACATTTCCATAAAACTATTGCAGCCCACAGCCAGCTGCACATAAAATAATGAAATTACACGCATCCTTCAATTCTGGGCTATCGAATAAGTCTTATTACATTATTAACCGAATGGTGTTACATCTAATGGCACATTCTGACTAATTACATTTGATTATTTTAATTTAACAAAAGATTGCATTGTTACATATCTAAAGCAACGACTCATAACAAATGGCGCTGTACCAGTGGCTGCTAGCGCTCCAGCGTGAGTTAATTTAGAAATAATTATTTATTTCGTAATTTTAAGACTTTACAATAATAATTTAAGAGTTTCAATCTTCGCTTCTATTACGAACAGTTTAAAGTGCCCGCCTGTCATCGCCGAAAAACCAGCATCCTGGGCTGTAACGCACAATTCCTGTTTGTAATGAGAAATTATCATGCGCAGTATATCTTTTCAACCCCTTCCCAACTCTTGTGGTCTAGTGGCTAGCGTCTCTGCCTCACAATCCAGAGGTCCCGGGTTAGAATCCTGGTATTGGCTTGGATGTTTGTGCCGTCAAGGTCACGGAGACTGGGATTAATACTGTTGGAGAATTGATACACTGACCATGTATCACTCCAAATGCGGAATGTGTTATGTAAGATGACAGTCCGCAGTCGATCCGGTATGCCAAGGTCCAGAATGAGCTGCAGAGAAGAAAATACATTTAAGGAGCGGTATTTGTAAGACTTCCATAATTTCCAGACCTTGCCCTGAGATAATTACCGCACGATCCTGTATATAATGTTGACATAATATGTGACTTGTTCGTAAAGTAATTTTCATTGTTTAAAATATGTAAGATGTAAAAATAATGTTGTGTTATGAATTTGTGCCAATTTGATTTTATATTCCTACGCTTCTAAAAATTCGTCCCTATTATTCGTTATATAGACGAAATTAGATATGTAGCATATTACGGGTCGTGGAGTATTATCAGCACTGTAACTGTTATAGTATTATTAATATCTTACGAAATTATCCTCGTAAAATTTGTTCTTTGAGGTGATGTAGCACATAACTTTAAAAACACACGAACCGTCACTGTTATGTACGTGGTTTTCAAACGTTAATCATTCGTATTAGAATATACTACTTATAGTTTTTCAGTTATCTTTATTTCTTACATCTTGCAATTTATACGAACAATAATGACCTTTTTATATGTACTCGTAGAGATATTTAGTTATGTTCAAATGGTATCATTTAAGTTGGCTGCAATGCATGTTTATCTTCATTTGAAGTTTTACATGTGATGTTGTTTTCATATTATAAAATTACTTTACAGACGCTTTGGAAATGTTAGTAGTGTGCCTGTGATTAAAAATGTCATATTAAAAAATATGATAATAAAATGAACAGTTCACTGGTTCAATTTGGGAGTTTTTTGATGATATATGACATAGATAATGTGCATATTAAATCCCTAAATTATTGTGTAATCAGTAATTAAGGGTTTGTTACATTTGAAAACATTGTGCAAACCAGTAAAACGGTCCCAATTTATAAACTGATTATTAATAAAAAGTAATGTGTAACAATTATATTGTACTCTTATTTTGTCTTAATGTATACTTGTATTTAATGACTGAGTAACAGTTTTGCTTACTACAAAAGGCTTTTATTTCTTCCCAATATTCTAACATTCAATGGAATGAAGACATTGAATATCACAAGTCCCCCTGCCATTGTATTAAGGTATAATCCTAAACTTAGAATTTTTCGTCAGATATAGTGTTATCAAATATGTTTGGATTCAGTTAGTATGTGAATAGTTTTATTATGTGAAAATATTTTTGTTAAATAAACTATCAGACGGAATTTGATGGTGCAACATCCAAAATATATTTTTAAGATACAAAGCAGAAAATTGGTACACCTTCAATCTTTCAAGCGGCAATAAATTTTAATCATATTTTAGATGGATGTTTAATTATTAGTCGTTAGTTATTTTCTGTATTTTTACTATAATATTTTCACCTAGTTTTATTTCAGATGATTGATAACTGTACCCTACTAATTCGGCATTTGCCACCTGATTTCACTAATGATGAAAAGGAAGATTTTCTTAAACATTTTGGTGCAGTCCATGTTAAAAGTATATGTTCAAAAACTAAGAAGTATAATGTTGTATTTGCCAGGTATCTATTGCACATTCAGATAGTAGAATGATTACATAATATTACTATGAATAATGCATCTGTTATTAAAAGGTTCAATTCAGAACAAGAAGCAAAGGTTGCTCTACACAGACTGCATCAAATGGATGTTTTGGGCTATCCATTAACAGTTGAGTTTGCTAGAGGCTGTCAGGAAAATATCCATACTTCTGATAAAACTCCAGTGTAAGTTTTTTTTAACTTTATTGATACATATTAGTTGAAAATATAAAATTGCAATAGAAGCCACTTAAGATTAATATTTTGTAAAATAAACAGACATGGTTTGAATCTCTTTGCTTGTTATAATTTTCTATAAAACTCATTTCTTATATTAACTTACATCTGACCTACCTTTAAAATACAATAGCAATATTGTGTGTAAAATTCTTTCTTAATTTGTAAAAGTAGTTATATCACATATGTTTGTTACCAGTTGCACTAACATTTTTTTAATTATTATTGTGTTTTCTGTATCTTTTATTTCACTTTTATATGGAATTATGAGTTATTTTATGTCATGTAACATTAATTCTGTGCTTGAATTCCTTCAAGAAATTAACAAACTTCTTGTCCCTGGTCTATTTACAGTAAAAACTGTAACTATACTTTGTATTCATGTGTGTTTTTAGTAGAGTGTAATTTAAAAATATGTAAATACATTTCTTGATCAAAGGACAGCTTAAATGCAATTTTTACTCAGTCTTAATCAACAATTTGTACATAATAACCTTCCAAGAGATTAGCTTTCTCACCTGTACAAAATGTGTACTCAGATACCAGACATGAAGTCCAAACTATTTGTAATAAACTTCTACATATTAATTCATTCACGTGACTCACTTTAAGGAGAGCTAGTCTAGACAGTGTCACCAGTTTAAGATAATTTATTTCACAACCTATAGTTTTGTCAGTATGATTGCAGTTTAGTTTACAAAAAGTTAAAGTAAACCAACCGCTCTTACATGTTTAAAGAATTATTAACCTACCTTAATCCTAAATATAACTAAATAATTTTCTTGTGCTTAATTCTGTCGTGCAAATACAAGATCCTACACAATATTATTCAACAAACTTGTAACATTCATGAATATTCTCCCTTATTTTAGCCTTCAAATCTCAAACCCAAAATTTAGTTATTTCATCCCAATATTTTCCATAGTAGTGAATAAACAATTTTGTATCATTTCTTCACTGTATTACATTATATTACAACAATTTTTTTTATGTATTTAAATTTAAATGTATTTTCACTTTCTTTGAAAATCAGATAGATGGATAGAGTAACTAACCAGGAAGTTCTATGCAGAATAAGAGAAGAAAGAACAATATGGAGGACTTTGACCAAGAGAAGGGATAGATTAATAGGCCACTTTTTGAAACAAGAGGGGTCTTGTATAAATAGTATTAGGGGAAAGTGTGAGGGAGGACAAGGATGGAATATGCTAAGCAGATTAGGGAGGAAGTGGTAGTTATGTTGAAATTAAAAGGCTTGTGCAAAATAGTTTAGCATATATGGTTGCGTCAGACCAGTCTAAGGACTGAATACAACACTGTCCCGAACTATAGATTTAATAATGTGTGCAAATAATATGGTCATATCTGTAGTTATATATTACCCTACAGAATGTGAAACATATAGTTTTTGTCCATGGCACTGTTTGAATCAGTGCCAATTAAAATACACTATCAAAAAATTTACTTATTAAAAAATTGAAAAAATTTATTTTTCAGGATTCAAATTCATAAAGAAAGTAAAGACAATCCCGAGAAACATTATGAAGCTTTTCTGCAAAAATTGAATGCTTGGAATTCGTCTGTTAATTTTATGCAACCACCACCTTCTCATTTACGATATCAATACCCTCCACCTTCTGTAGCTATCCTTACTAATATTGCAAGAGCTCTTGCATCTGTTCCGAAGTTCTATACACAAGTATTACACCTAATGAATAGGATGAATCTTCCTTCTCCATTTGAAAACATTTTTCCAGAAAGTGAGGTATCAGTCAACTTATCACATTTGTTTGGTATTGAGGAAACTAAGATGTCTCCAACTATAGAAGTTAAAGATGAAGATGTAGATATTTCTGAAGATGAATCTGAAATTGAAAGTGATCAAGAAAATAAAGTTGAAAAAGAATTAATACCATTAAAAAGGCACCTGCCTCAAAATATTAAAAAAATAAAAAGGCCAAAATTTTGTAAACCTATGACAACTTCTGTAACAGTTAAACAAGGTCCCAAACCAGAAGAAATATTTGAAAAAATTGATTGTGAAGTTCCACAACGTAAAATTGAGTTGAAACTTTTATCTGTAGCTGGTGAAACGGGTACTTTACCTGATAACAATGTGGAACCTGCTGGCGGTTTTGGACTAATGTTTCCTGAAAATAAAGTTTCTGCTGAGGAAGAGAAAAATGATTCAGGTGATGATGTGGGTGATGGCAGTACCATTACAGCTGAAGAATTAGCGTCTAATAGACTATCATCCAGAGGTAATTGTTCAATCATTTCTATAGTCAAATATGTATTTCTTATTTATTATTGTTTCGTGAATTCTGAGTAAAGTATGGATCAAATATTTTATCGAACTTTAATTTTATCTGCAAGTGTAGAAAAAGTTTTTCTGCCAGCCCGTCAGTTTCAACTCCTTGTCCTGTGTGTATGTTCATCATAAAAAGAACAATGTAACTTGTGCATCATTTTATTGTTGATTACTAGATTAGATCAGATTCTACACAAAAAAGTGTGCAGTTTTTTATGCTTTTAACTATTCATGAAAGAGATTAGTGAACTTCATTCACTTAGAGTTAAAAAATATGTACAAAATTGGTCTATGAGATAAAAGTATTGAATGTAAATATCAGCCATTTGTACGTACTTCCCTCCCACCCCTTGGAACACTTCTTGGGTGTGCATACGAGTCACGTAAGTTTTATTGCAATCATATGAATGGTATAGGGATACATAAGGGACCATCAAAGATACATCCATTTTTCTATAATTGGTAAGAGAAAGGTGGCTTACCATAAGTAAAAAGCTGGCAGACACATTAATCAGTACAAGATTCCTCTTACTCAGGAGAGGTGAGACACTTCAAGCAATGTCCAGCTGTGGGCCCGCGAAAATTTGAAGAAACCCCTGTATCCATTATGGTGTTTGCCATCTTTATACTTCAAGTCTCTTTCCTGTCCTTACCAATTAAGTTAATTATTTTGACAATGTCATATCCTTACTTGATTTTTCTTTATAGAGATTAAACTGCGTGATATATGTTCAATGTTGATTTTTTTGAAGTTTTTTCAGTTTAATAATTTGCCTGTACAAAACATGAAATGGATGTGATAACTGTTACTAGTTGGCTTCAGTTATTTTTAAATCCATTTTTAACTTATTTCCAGATCAAAAACATCTTCCTGTGTTCAAGAATTACCAACCCGGCATCCCATCTTGTCGTTTATATGTCAAGAATATTTCTAAGTCTGTTGTTGAAAGAGATTTGCATTTTATATTCCGCAGATACATGTTACCATCAGATGAAGATCAAGGAAATATGTAAGTAATAAATACAAGACTGTTTTCTTAATATGTACTTTGGCTATGTAAAGATGTATCTCATTATTAACTGTTCATAATGTTTTGTAAATTTGGAGTTCTTTACACTGTGTGTTTCAGGTTTGACATAAGACTGATGAAAGAAGGCCGAATGAAAGGTCAAGCCTTCATAACATTACAAAATGTGAAACAAGCACAATTAGCACTTAAGGAAACAAATGGTTATATACTAAAAGATAAACCTTTGGTTGTCCAGTTTGCAAGATCTGCTTTATCTAAAGACAAATCACAATGAAGTACAATATTTAATGTAAATTACTAAAAATTTATTCAAAACATCAATAAACATTTATGTAAAGTTTGTGGCCTACAGACAACTTAAATCAAAATCATATTTTTCTAATAACATTTGTTACTAGCAAGACTACGAATGACTACTATTTCAAATACAAAAATGTGGCAGCCATTAGATTATCTAGTCAAAATAAAGATACATGTGATTGCTGTCTACATTCTACTTGCCTGAATCCCCTGTTTAATAAATGATGTTGAATAAACTTTTTAATGGATATGTTCTTATTCTGCATTTGTTAAATATTAAGTCTATTAGAGGAAAAATTGAGATCTATAGTTGAAAATACATTTATTTTTGTACATTGACTACATGTCATAGATTCATCAAAGGAATGTAAATCTATAATCATTGCAAGCAAATATTTCAGTTTACACAAAATTTTGACTTCCACAGAATGTAAAAAATAATTACAGAGTACATTCTATACAGTTTCATTAAAAAAATTTAAAAAACTTGAAAATAAGTCTTTATAGAAATATGTTAAGTTTTTACTATATATATACAAACTTATTTAGATCTACATTTGACTAAACACCTTCTTAAAGGAAATTGGTCTTGAGTGGCCAATTACACAGAGTCCTCTTACAAATTATAGATGAAGTCTATAATATAATTCACAAGTATGCAAATTCTTCTTTCCAATACACTGGAAATACAAATATTTATTTGTACCAAATATTTTAATAGTTTTGGAACTCAAGTACATAGAAATGAGTTAACATTTGATATTCACCACCACGCCAGTTTTGAGCACCAAGTCTTGAAGTGTGAATACTAAGTTACAGGCATTGGCGATTAAAGTTTTCAGTATTAAATTTTATGCAATAAAGTTTAAATTTTTGATCTCTTTCGAGCTATAGCATCCTCCACTGCTTTCAACTGTTTCAATAACTCTTCCCTTCTTGAAGTGGCTTTCTTGCTTCCTTGCTTTGATAAAGCTGCCACCTGTCAATCACATAAATAAAATAAAAATCAACTTGTTATATAGTCTATTGTAAACGATAAATTTCAATATACAAAATGCATACCTTGGCAGCTATGACAGATTCCGCAGAAATAGCATCTGCTGGCCTTTTCCTGCCAGCAACAACAGCAGTAGGCATTCGATCTAATATAAAGATTGTAAATCATTAATACAATAATCATATAAAATAAACAAGAGTAAAATTCAATTATAATTTGTTTCCAAAATGAAAATGTATCTTACCTCTTCGAACAAGATTAAGTTCTGGCAATTCCGGCAATCCAGTTGCACTTCTTTTAGCTGGTGCCATGATATTAGAACCAGGTGATTTCAAAGTCAATTTAATTTGTTGTTTTTGCCCAGATAACTGCACATGGAAACATTGAAGTGTTTAAAAGTAACCAGGAAAGAAAATTAATTTGGCTGAAATTCTTTGTGTTTAAAATATATCACGAACAGTTGCAATTGTAAAGCAAAATTAAAAGTAAATATGCTGTTAACTACCTTAAGAGCATCCATAGCTTTGATTTTAAGGGATTGTGTCAATGCTAATCTCTCTCGTTCATCCATAACAATTCTTTTAGGTTGACGAACAGCTGAAACAACAAAAAAACTTAATACTGAGACCAAATTTCTAACAAGATTTAAGAAATACTAATCAATTATATAATAGAAAAAAATTGTGTTTAATGTTGCAGTTAAATGTGAATATATTCAAGTTGGTCTATGCATATGCCATTGAGTTGAGCTTCTCAGGCAGAATCTGTTTTCAGCTATCAATATAAATTGGGTGCAGGTTACGGTTAGCCACCTTTATTCATTACTTTACACTTCCCTATTCAAAATAGTACCAAGAAAATAAAAGTCCTAAAGGAAAACTCACATTCCTCAATTCTTTATCAGATTTGTACTAATTACTCATATAATGAAAATTTGACACGTAACTACATTCAGTACATAATACAAACGGTAGAACAGAATTGCAGACACCAAAGAACCTGATTTTTTTTACACTTATATTAAACACACATACTCACCCTTTAAGCACAAATACAAATCTAATTACCTTTGGGTGAAGGTTCTCTACTGCTAGAAGATGATGAATAACTTGATTCAGATGAATCACTACTAGAACCACTGGAATCGGACCCAGAAGACGATCGAGATGAACGGGATCTGGATCGTAATTTTTCTTTGTTGGACATAGCTGCAGCTAATACTAACTTTGATCTATCCACACCTACTTTGGCAACAGCTGGAACTCTTGCAGTTGTTGAGCTGAATAATGAAACAGATTCATTAAAAAGTTGAAAGCAGGAGTTTAAACAAAGTTTTCACTGTAGCCTTCAATTGTTTAAATATAAAAAATTAATATATATCTATATATTCCACAATTTGCACAGTCCTGCATCACCTATCTTGACAACTAGATCAATATAACCATGTACGACTTAAAGACATTCCGCAACTCCATCAGTATGGTAATTGTGATATTCGACTACTTCAGAATTGTTGACCACTACTCTCCAATATCAGATTTTCGTCTGAACTGACTGTAGTTCTGTAATTAGTAGCAATTGACTGATTTTCAATCAGTGTAGATCTCACTTAAGCTGTCATTCTTATAGCACATTAAGGCTCAAACTTAAGCATTCTCCAAATATAATTAACTAGTATTAAATGAGTAATTATTTCATTAGCAGTGCACATTGCAAAATACATTATGAAAACCTTAGTGGTAATCTGGTCATTACACTGTAGTGGGAAATAAGAAACTGGTCATCACATAGCACTGAATATGAAATTCAAACTTTCAATTGCTCTTTCCCCTTTTAGGAGATAGTTGGTACACTCCTTGTGTTAGTTGCCTGCATGTATGTGGGTATTTTCACAAAGATATGCAGACATACTACAAGAGCACATTCTATATGAAACAAGTGCTCAAACCATAAACAGGTAAATTTAAATACTATAATTAAATTTTGTAAATCACTGACATGCAAAGAACTAAATTGAAATTTAATGATAAAAATGGCTGAATTACTTTATTCTAGTAAAACGAAAAGTGGTCAAAGATTGCCGTTTGTCACATTGCAAATTGAACCCACATTTATATCAAAGACAACAATTAAGTTAAATTTCTAAACAAATTATATGTACCACTTTCTAGATGAAATTTAGTCAACTGATTATAACAACACATAGGTATAGTAATGAATTTAAGGAAGCTTGTCTACACAATATGAAACATACAAATCATAGCTTCCATAATGTAACAATCTAGAAATAATCTACACTCAAGGGCTGTAACTAGCAATATTTATTTAAAAAATCAGGATATTATTTTTCAGATATTTTATCAATCAATCATTACATTACACCTCACAGTACTTCTCCACAGTCAAAGTGTTTTCCTTTTGTTACAAGGATTTCAAAATGCTCAGAACAACCCACACAGTGCTAAGTCATATCGGTGATATGTTTCTTTAATGCAAGGAATATTATCCTAACAAATATTCATCAGCAATTGTGTGAGGTGTATTGGGGGAACACAATGAATTATAAAATACTGAGGAAGTGGGTTAAACAGTCTAACAAAGGTCATGAAAATGTGCAAGTGGACAACCATCTGTGATCACAGACTGTATCTTCCTTTGACACTGAGACACAAATAGTTAAAATGTAAGTAGAATCTAAGGAAATTATTAAAATATATGAAAAATAGTGTTCTGTTATTCTTTTAAACAACTTATTTAGTTTAAAAGTAGATCTTTAACAACATCCTTCCTAACAACCAAGTAATCAACATGAAAAAATCAATAGAATAGGCTACTACTTATGAAATCACATAATAAATACTGTATAACAATCCATTAAAACAAGTTTTGTAATTCTCCTGGCCCCAAGATAAATGTTATAATTTACTTAGTTTGTACTTTTTGTTACCTCACCTTGTATTTGGAACAGGAGCAGGTGGATTTTGTGCAGACATTCTCTTCATACCAGGTGAAGGTGGCCGAACCTCCTTTTGTTTACGTGGACTAGGAGCTGGTGGGTTCATTAGAAGAGCTCTCTCACTAGCTGCTTTCTTTTCTGATTGAATTAAAGTGGAGCTGAGTGGTTTATCTAAAATTAATGATATTCAGAAATTAAACTTAAGTGAAATTTTTTGTCATACATTTTATCCATATTTAACTTTAAAGTGAAATTATTCGTTACATTGGAATATTTATCTTACAAAATAACTCAATTCATTAGGAATTCCACTTTATTATTCCTCATTACTGCCTTTTTAAATAAAAATATTATGTACGATCAATAAGTCTAATACAGACATAACTTACTGTTTTTAACAAGAGTTCGTTGATCTCCAAGGACTTTTGTGTTTTTGCGCGGTGACGCTGTTGGAGAGGTTGGAACATCAGCAGCTGCCTTAGACGTAGGTACAAGAGTACGAATGGTTTTCCTGCGGGCTCGAGATAGAGGTGTTCTTGAACTGGATCGGGACCTTGACCGGGACAAGGAATGAGATTTGGAACGGGACCTGGAGTGGGAATCATGACTATAAGAACTGTAGCTCGACTGACTGGAACTTCGGCTGGAGCTGAAAGTATTGATTAATATTTATTTAAATGCTTAAAGACCTTTTTCCACAAAAAGGGACACAACGTTACAGGATGAGTCAAGTTAACCTTAAAAACTGAATTCTACAAAGGAATTCAAAATATTTTGCTCTTAAGTCCCCATTATACTCAGCAAAATCTCCTGAAAAGAATTCTGTATTACTCTTAACATTATTAAATAAATACTAATAAATGTAAAATTAATTCTTCAATTCCTGTATTTAAGAATGAGAAAGTTCATTTCACACAATATCATATAAATCAAGATTTAATGAACAGAGTATTTAATAAATAGGTCAAATAATTTTTTATACATCAGCTCAATACTGGTTTGATATGATTCTGTATCTCTATCCGGTAAACCACATCAAACATTCATAATAGATTTCCAAAATATAATCATTGATTTCTCCAATCTTCAACCTTCACTGTAACTTAAATCATTGTGTTTATTATTGCTTGATGTTTAAGTTACATGTATTGGCACAATATTCATAAGATTAGCTTTCTTATTCCCAATTTTATCTTTTCAGTTATTTTTAAATTCATTATTCAGTAATACATTTCAGGTTTTTACCAAGGTTTCACTTCACTTCTAGAAATATCCACTACAATCCAAAACTGAAATGTGTCTATTCTTAGCTTTCATTATCATTCTTTCAAAATCTCCCATTTAATACTTTGTAATCTTGTTTCCAAACAACAAAGCCTTCAGTTTTTCAATATATTGGAACCAATATTAACATTGTACACGTAATTATTAGACTAATTGTATACAAGCCAATGTATATATCTTAGTTTTAAATTGTCATATGTAAGCAAATTATCCTATAATACAATTTATCTTTAAAAGTTAAAACTGCTGTAAAAATTAAGGAAAGCAATGGGCAGTAAAAATAACAAAACACTTGATAACATATTCTTTACAAGTCCGTAAAAATGTCAAAAAAACTTAATGCATTAGGTCTTAAAAATGATATTAACTGCTTTCAGATGTAAATTATCACTAATAGAATAAATGCAGTCAATAGTTTCAAGAACATTAAGAATTATTCTAGTTCTTCGACAAGACAAACCATACCTTGATGATGTATAAGATGATCCAGAAGTATAAGACTGTCTTCGTGAAGACCATTTACTACCACCAGTTTTACGACCAGTTGGAGATTTAGACCGCATCCAAGGATCAGCCCATTCATCCCCACGACCTCTGTGACTTGACATTGAAACTTCCGCATATCTGAAATAAAAAACACAAGTGAATAGTACAAATAGTATTGAATTTCTGTAATGTTAGCAGTGCATTATAAAAAGTGACTTTTTTCAACTTTTATGTCAAAGTAAACTATTACCTTTCATCCCTCCAAGGTTTTTCAATCCGCTCTACAATAACCTCACGAGTTGGTGCCATTTTCTGTCTACTGCTACTCTTTTTTTCATATTTATCATAATAATCTGATGGCAATGACCGCTGTTGGTATTTGCTACTACGACTACTTCCATATTCTGCCTCAACACGAAGTGCTCTAGCTTCACCAGCATCATAATGTACACGTCTCCAATAGTCACTGCTTCGAGATTGATGATAGTATGGTGATTCAGGTATGTCTTCAAATCGATCTAATGCAACACTGCCTTCACGGTGGTACTTCCCATCACCTTCACCTTTCATCCTGAATAAAGTGAAAAGAAAAAACAAAACAAATTTAAATTAGAAAAACCAATTAAATACTTTCTTATGGTAAATTATTGCATTTATCCAAATTTATTAATTAGTGTCATAATAAATCATTTTAAAAAGTTGTCTAGTCACATGTAAAAGATGTAAGGAAAATAAAGAGTATTTTTTTAACCCTGTTAGTATAAAGGCAAGTAAAAACAACAAACAAATGTCCATTTACATAATAAAAATATCCTACATTTACATTGTAAGCTGAACTGTTCTACTTCTATACAGGCAATTAATTATTGTATTGTTTCCTAATATTTACATAACAGTATGTGTAAAACATAAATTTTCAACAGACAATACTTTTGTACAATTAATTTTGGTGTCTAGAAACGTTTCTCGGGTTTCCAACCAGGTAGTCTCAGTAAACAGCGACGTTTCGACAGATAGCAACTCCGTTATCTTCCAGGTTGGAAACCTGAGAAACGTTTCTACATATTCTTCACCGGGAAAGCCTTCGTTCTTTAATTTTGGTGTCTTTTTGGACTCCCATATAGCCTATAAAGATAGCCTGAAAAGAAATGTGTACCATACTTAAATCTCATTTTACCATCAATTAAAATTGTATCAGTATTATATGATGAGTTTTGGGCTGTCGGGCCACATTGTTGCTTGGCGTTCTTGCCAAACAGCCCAAATACTGATATTAATATGGCCACAAAAACAATGAGAAACAATTAAATTTGACTTGTAGAGTGGCTAGATTTCTGTTACATTACATTCTTCTAAAAGACAAAACTAGTAATAATAGCACAAGCACCATGTTGAATACAAAAGAATCCATGTACTATCAAAATATCAAGGAATTTTAAGGTTACTTTATTTATTTTTATTTTTTCAGATAACACCTCAATTACCAATTGAATTTAGAACCTATCTAAACATTGTTACAATTATAAAGGCTGATTGCATAATCTTTGATTTCAGCAGGAAAGCTTTATGTTACATAATAATTTGCAAATTAATACAAGAAAATAAATATAGTTCTAAATATATCTTATTAAAGTCAACTGACCCCCATCTATCAGAGTCTTCCTTAAGAAGCGGACTTGCTGGGCGTGTGTAGTAATCATTTTCTTTGTCCAGTTCTTCCTGCCCAAGGCTTAAATTCATTTTCTTTTCTTCAAAATCCATATCAGTTTCTTTCCTTTTTGTTGACTTGCGCATCATCTAAAATAGTAACAACACATTTCAATAATTAATTCTGTAATTTACACATTGTTATAGACATAACCAAAAATTATAATTACTTTTTATAATATGACAAATTAATTTTAAGATGTTTTGTACCCACATCAAAGCTCAGCCTAAATATAAAAATTCTCTTGTAAATCCAAGAACATTCAAGAGCAAATCCAAGACAGCTAACTATCAGATACAATGAATATAATAGGATTATACTAATAAGAGAGTTAGAAATATCATATCAAACATATACCCCATGAGATAAATACATACTAGCCAACAATTTTTACTTCAAAAAGTTTATATATTTTATTAAAATATTTTGGCACATTTTTTAGTGTAACTTTGGTGCATGGAAAACTAAAACACTGTATGATTAAATTAACTTCAAAAGTCACATAATACTTCTACCAAAACAATGGTTTCATTACTAACAGACTAACACAAAAATTTTAACAGACTGCCAATTTGAGTAAAAAATAATAATTTAAAAAACCTACTTTACAATATGTTTTAAGGGAATAATATTTTTCATTGCAAATACAGAGTGATGTTACATAATTCACTTTGTACATTGTAAGTATTGTAATATGTATCCTCTGATTAAATTAGACTAAAAAATACCTTTACAAAGTAAATTACATAAAAAATTAATAACTTCTTACTTCCTTGGCTTGCCTAAGTCCTCTTTCCCAAGCTGACTCATAAACAGGTGCTTCATCTTTACGTGGCCCTTGGTATGGCACAGTTACCTGAAATCATAAATTTCAGCTGCTCAACAATATAGCTTATGCAAGAGGAAAGTACTTTTAAACTATGTTAGCTAAATTTTAGATATTTTAAATTTTAAAAGAACCTTACACTAATTTTGTCATATGGTGCCCTATAATCTGTAGTAGGGTATAAAGGAGGACCATTAACTGGAACCAATGGTCGCACCATATCAAACATTGTGTAATTTCCTTTGTCTGTTACTCCAGGATGAAGAAACCTAAAATTATAAAAAATGAATTAAATATAGGATGTATAATTTTGTGGAAAATATGCTAATGGTACATAATACAAATGAAATAATAATGATAAAATGAACTTCTGTAAATGAAATAAAATTTGGGACTATGGACTAGGTGAATGAATCAAAGAGGAAACAAGCTAGAATAATTTTGCAGTGAGGTCCAATTAGTAGTGAAAAATACCTGGTTTGAGAATCATGAAATCTTGGAAAAAGGCAGGGGACACTGGAAGGTACCAATTGTAAAAACAGACCTATGTTAATGGCATTTGTAAATTTAGAAAAAGTTTTTTATAATGTAACCCAGAACACACTTCAAAGGATTTTGAACAGTACCGGAATGAAATATTGAGAAAGAGTTATCCATAGCATCTACATAAGGAAATCAGCAGTAATTGGAATTGAAGGGCAAGAAAAGAAAGCAGAAATCAAGGATGGAGTATGTCACCTATGCTCTTTATCTTATATATATATATATAGAACAGGTGATGAAGAAAGTTAAAAAGGAATATAGAAAATGAATCATACTGCAAGAAGAAATAAAAACTATGGTTGAATCAGAGATTTGGAAGCCATGATAAATGGCACGAGAAAAGAGCACAACAGAACGATTAAAAGAGGGTAGTATGGGATATAGTGGAATTACAAAGGTTGTTAAGACTGGTAAGGGATATTTTGAAAGAAATTAAGGAATTATATTATACAGGCAGCATAATGACTATGAATGGTAGTAGCTTACTAAACACAATGAGAAGATAGTTCAGGAAAAAAAAAGGAATTTACTTACAGATAATATAAGTATATTAGAAAATAATTACTAAAAATGTTTTATGGAGCGAGGCATTATATGGGTGCAAAATGTGGATGGTAGGAAGTGCAGAAAGGAAAGGAATAGAAGGTTTTGAAATGTGGTACTATAGAAGAATGCTGAAAATCAGATGGAAGCTCTAAGCAGAATAAGTTAAGAAAGAAAAATATGGAGGACTTTGACCATGAGACTCGAGGGTCTTGTAAAATGAGCATTAGAGCTGACTAGGGAGGGTGTAAGATGTAGTATTTATGCCGAAATGTAAAGGCTTGCACAGAATAGCTTAGTATGGAAGTTGCATCAGACCAGTCAAAGGTCTAAATATATGAATTAATATAGTTTTTTTAGTTTGTTTTTTCGATAATATTACACTTTCTCAAGTGTATACAAATATTTATTCGAGTTTTAATGCACATTCTTTCAAAGAATAACTAAAACAAGATTTCCAAGTACAAATGCCCATCTGAAGGTGATTCTGAAGAGCATAGGAACGGAATTGAAAAGTGGGCATGTAGAAGCAGAGCAAGGTAGCGAAGGGTTGACTATGGCTTCCAGGCTAAAGTGTAAGTATCCTACCCGGTGTTCCACCTAAAAGAGATGCAGGTAAAATGCTAGAAAACCGCATCAGGTAGGTCAGGCTTTTGGGTAATATTCTCACACCCTTACGAATGATGGGAGAAAGGTTTTCTGTGGGGTCAAAGCTTCTCAGTTTCTCCACAAGTTTCAGGAAGCAGTTTGTCAACTGATCCAATGGAATCAGTGGACAACCCTTACCGTATGCCCAAGATCTTCGACCCAAGTACATATACATCCAAAATAGACAAAGGTGCTTCGGGATGTGAGAACCTTGAAAAAACCAGAGAGAGTACGAGGCATTCCCGAAGGTGAGCCCCACACTCAGACTGGAGAAAGCATCTCTTTATGGTTTAAATAAAAAATTCACTTCAAAGGAATTTAAGCAAAGGATGCAGCTAATCACCTATTTAATAAGTATATCCAAGTAGCAGTAAAGCACTATAAAGAAAAATTTTCAACAGGAATTAATTACAATGACTTGCTGTTGATATGTTTCTCTGGTAAGAGGAAAATGTTGCCAACTGAAACGAAATATCATCACTAACTTCCATACTCATGAAAATAAACTGAATTGCCAAACCCACTTCTGATGGTACATCTTTGTAAATTCATCACATGTATGGGAAGTAAAAACTAGGTGTGGATCATCAATGCAAGCCTAATTAACCCCCCCCCCCAATACATTAATCGAAGAGAAATGTACATTTACATACATATTAAATTCATATTTAATTTTAAGTATAATAATAAAACACTTAATTTACTTCCTATATGCTTTCACAAAATGAAACATTTCAATATCTGAAACATCTAATGAATTTTGATCAGATTTAAAGTATGTAACATAAATAATAATAAAGTGAACAGTTAATACCTGCAACTCGATCCCCAAGTACATTGGCCTCTATTGTAAAACCGACATACAGGACGAGGTTCTGTCTCCTCTGGTCGATTTTCATCCTCATCTGTAAGCTCACCTTCTTCTAAGTCATCACCCTTAAGTTCACCTTCATCATCACTTTTATCATCTTTCCCCTCACACTCTCCCTCTTCCCTGTCCTCTTTCTCCTGTTGCTCCTCTGCCTCAAAATCTAATTGTTCCATTTCTTCCACAGGTGCGGTCTCCTTTCGTACATTAAGAGTTTCTTCTTTTTTGTTTTCTATCTTCTTTTTATCCTCATCCGAAATAGCATCTAAACTATCATGACCATCATTACTATCCAGATCTGATACATCAGACAAATCTTCGGCATGTCCTTGAATATCATCCTTCTTGGAAGCTTTATGCTCATCATTGGACAACTTATTATTTTCACTAAATGACTCCTCGGTCTCACCTGAATTTAACGGTAAATCAACATTTTTGTCATAATTTAAATTTTGTTCATTTTCTTCATTAAAAGTGGGGAATTTTTTACTTGAACCTGCATCATTACTAGAATCTGATATTTCTCCATCATCATCCTCCTCCTCAGACTTTGTTGAAATACTGCCTGGTTTGATTTGAGTATCAGTAATAAGTGGACTTGATATGCCTGAATTTGGAGATCTTGGACATGCATCTGCAGCTTCTGGTGACTCAACATTACTTGAAACCTGAGACTGAGGAGACATTATGCCTCTATCCACTTCAGGGGGAGACTGGATAGGACTAGAATCTTTTATATTAGGAGAATTAATCAATTTTTCAGCAGGTGATGAGTTGTTATAATCTGAATCAACAGATTTTAATGAAAGTTCATCTTTATCATCTTCAGAAAGAGATCTAATGGCACAAGATTCTGGTGATTTAGTTACATGATCACCAATATCAGTATTTGTATTAGGTAAATCATAATTTACTTCAACATCAGAACTCAAATTATCATCACTACCCTCTTCACTGCCATTTTGTAACACTCCGACAGCATCTTTAGAATGCTGTCCTTTAACAGCTATTTCATGTTTAGTTTCAAAATCACCATCTAACGAACTATCAGAGTCCATTGCCGATGACAAAGAAATCTGTAAAAATAAAGGTGTTTAGAATGTAATCAATATTCACAAACAAATGTTGTCTACAAATATTTTATAAACTAAAAATATACACTCAAAACTTGTTAAAGGGCCAAATGTAAAATAAAAAGAAATGAGGATCACATAGAGTTTCTCTGAACCATGCTTTGATTTACAAAATCAAACTCAAAACTATTTAAAAAAATGTCCAATAAAGTAAAAATCATGTATGCCTTAATCAAGAACAATTGTTTAAATGATACAGATGAAACATTTAATAAATGTTGGATAATAGCTCATATTATGTAAAAACTAATCTGACACCATTTTAATTAGCAATTGATAGGACAATACATAAACTATTACTTCTTAAAACAAAAACAATTATAAAGGGCTTATAACAGCCTGTTTGTCAGTTTTTATTTTACTTAAATACTTAGCTATACTATGTTTTGTCTCTCATTTGAAACTTCAGGTATTAAAACTTAACTGTTCATGGACCTCACTCCACGAATCCTTCGGTAAAAAATGGAGTGAGGTCCATGAACAGTTAAATTTTTATGCCTGAAGAAGTTTCAAATGAAAGAAGAAACAAAGTATAATTCATTATTTAAATAAAATGAAAACTGAAAAAGAGGCAGTTATAACTTATTCAATATTTATTTAAATGACAGATGTATTAATTCTTCAAACAAAGAATAATATTTTAAAAACATCCAAAGTAATGTTGATTTTGGTACAAAAACATGAAACATGTAATTTAATATTTACCAAGAAATGCACTGATCCATGACACGATAGAAAAATCCAAACAAGTAATTAAATTATGCAAAACCATCAAATAGGCATTAAATGCTATAGTTTCATAAAATAAATCTATTATAAAGATTTCAAAATTAATTTGTAGGGTTTTGATAGAATTAATCCTCTGAAACCAATACTACTTATTTCTCCCAATGAATGTTAATTATAAAAAATATAACGTTATCTAACAAAATGTGACTTTCATTAAGATAATAAAGGAAGAAATATTGTTCAGGACAAAAAATATTTTAATTAATTTGGACCATTTGTTTATATGTGAAATGTGATTCCATTGTCAATCACTATGTAACAAAAAATCTGAAGACTCCAAACTGGTTCAGTGTAGTAGTTACATAATTAAATGATAATGAATATTAAAATCAAAAACAAGTATAAGACAGTTGGCTTATTTTTACGTTTATTAAACTTTGGCTGGTATTCACATTCAAACAGCAAATTTCTTTCTTTTCCCATTTCTAACTAATAAAGATCATTCTAAGAAAAATGCAAGAGACATTTATTTATGCTAACTAATTTGGGTTAAGATCTCTACACTTTTAGCATTAAGTACTATTATGAAAAGTGATACTTAAAATTATTCTCATTTCACATACTGCTGTACACACGATGGCATGATATATTAAATTAATTTTAATCAAATTAAACGAATATAAAAGAAATGGCTCAAGGAAACACGCCTGGTATATATTATTCTTAAACACAAAACGGCACATTTTGAATCCTTTTGTTAATAAAGAGTAATCACATCCCTGATACCAGGCTTTAAATTTTGAGATCTTGAGGAAATTGGACTTCACTGAACAGAAATTTACATGGCCCAAGTAACTGTATACAATCCTCATAAATGTGTAAATAAATCACGACCCTTTTCAATATATTTAACGGTAGACTCTGTTGATTAAAAAGTTTGTTTGTATCTGTTGTGGTCTTCTCATTGTAACCAATTAAGCGCGATCTTACCTTTGGTTAGAAGCAAATGCTCCATTGTGTACTGGTACTTTGCAGTTACCAGCATTCCACATTGGAAATGAAGAAACACTAGAATGTTTCCTACTATCTTCGCAGGTTATTTTTTTCAAAACTTTTGCAGTACATAAAACTACACTGTCGAACCAATATACGTGTA
Source organism: Eucriotettix oculatus (assembly GCA_034510155.1). Lineage (NCBI taxonomy): Eukaryota > Metazoa > Arthropoda > Insecta > Orthoptera > Tetrigidae > Eucriotettix > Eucriotettix oculatus. The sequence goes on along the minus strand of CM067376.1, from coordinate 51,219,371 downwards.
AACTTTCAACACAACACAAAATTAAGAAAACTGTAGTCTTCACATTGCTGAAAATAATGCTATTATAATAAAAATACATGGCCTTTTGATAATCACACGAATAAAAAGGCCACCCCGGCGAAGTATGCACTTGTCTTCTACGTTCAAGTTGTGAACTTTTAACTGACCTTACCTTGTCCTAAAACACGAAGCAACAATCAAATTAACTTGAGTACTTGTTCGACTTCAATAGAAATAGTGATTTAACATTTTTTAAAAAACTTTATGGAGATTGTATTTTCACAGCCGTCTTCAACTAAACATAAGCTTTCATGAGCTTGTTTCAGGAGACAGCTTATTGGTTGAATGTTTATACCCATGATGCAATAGAATAAATCCGCTCATTTCCAGGTTCGACAACTTGAATAGTAATCTATATTTCTTCTTATGTTATCATATCTTAATTTACTTTACCATTCCAAAAAGACAAACTTCAAGCCTCAATAACACTTCACGGCCAAGAAATTATGTTAGACTACACGCGTATCGTAAGCTTAATTTAATACACTAGATTTCAAACATTATCTAAGTTAAATAATAATTTTTTCTTTAATGATAACAAGTTACCAAATCTAATGTGCATCTGTATCTCGATTTAAATATTTTTTGTGTTTTTTATGTTATTTTATAATTGTTAATATTGAAATTTAAAGAATTGAAAAATAGGAAACATCAATAAAAGAATGTTTTTAATTGTTTCTTCTATTTATAAGGTACTTCCGATATACACAATATCCAGTAAGACTAAATGATTGAATATAAAGGTCGTTCAGTTACGTAATTTTCAATATCATCGATTGTAAAATAGATTCTAGCAACGCCTGCTCAAATTCGTGGTATTAAAAAAGAACAGTTTTTCGTTATTCCTTTATGAGCCACATAAATTACAGACATTTGCAGTATACACGCCACCTTCATAATAATAATCCCTTCTAAATATAACTAGTTCAAATAAGAAAGAAGACTAATAGTGAATTGTATAAGACTGAAGTTTTCAATTTTAGATATTTTTATGGCGATTTGAGCAATTAACGCTTAAAAATGCGAAAGGAAAATTAAAGACAAATACTAAGGAATGCATGTTCATATTAATATATTCTTAACCTCATAACTGATACACGGTCAATACTATTAACGAATCAAATCTACAAAGCAGGGACAAAATCCGTACTTAAAATAATACCTTTAGATTAAAACCAAATTCTACATTTAGTTTTTCTATTGTATGTAATCCTAAATCAGAAATGACACTTTTCTGTAAATTCTGTTCATTTCACAATGATGGTGAAATATTTCAAATACTTTCATGTATGACAATTGTTTTGGAATAGCACTTTAGAGCAACTGTACGGCACGAAACGACGATCACAATATATTAATTAATTATGCACTTAGTATGGTAATCTTATAATAATTGACGCAGGACTTACTCGCTTCAAAGTAGCTTATTTCATATTAATTATAAACTTTCAACATATTAATTGATAAAGACGGTTCCTACGACTTTTTTTATTACATTCAAATACGTCATTTTTTATGGAAAAAGAATTTTTCATGTCACTTATATCACCCAATCATTTGTTTTCTATTAGTACATAGTTTTGTATGCGATAATTTCAAATGTAACTTGAAATAAACTGCGGTTATAAATAATGAAAAAATCAACAACGAAAAGTATCCTTCTATCTATACCGACTAAATAGTGTAATTTGGGTTGAAAAAAACTACACGATATATTTTTAATAAATGTCTGATTCACCTATGATGAACATGGTTGATTAAACTTATTATTACTCCCCTAATGTTTTGTAAAATGAATTAAAATCTGGTAGACTATTAATAATTTTTATGAATTAGTCCGAATTTATGCTCTTGAAGGATTGCCATACATGAAAGCCTTATTTTAAAATATGTAATAGACTTGTTTTGTTTTTTCACAATAGTATATTAATATGTTTCTAAATCAGCTGTTTTAAATAATTTTAATCTTAGTTATTTAATTTATTTATTGATTGCATTGCAGTTCTGTTTTATGTCTGTAACTTTCAGTGCACTGTTTTTCTTTCCTAACCCACCGACGCGACACAAATTGTCCATATGAAGAACTGCATTTGGATTATACCAAGCAGAATTTGACTGTCGTTGAAAGGGGTTTGTACATCTTATCAGTGGTTGATGGTGCATATGTGCTACAGAACACAAATTTGGGAGTGTTTATTTCTTAATTTTAAAGATCTTAATAATAATTAGTTTTAACATTGTGAATTTTTGCTTAATTTCCAAGACTTTCAACTGCCCGCCTAGCGACGCACTCGCTCTCGCTAATGCAGTCTGTTCTACCTGGTATGAAAATGTGTATACGCAGTATTCACTCTTCTCCTGCACTATCTGTAAAGCTCAACGAGCTGCCTCCTTCAGGTGCTGTGGACCAATCATCACATATATGTTAATAAAAAAATTGTGCGAAGGAAAAATACTGTTATAAGTTTTACAAGTTGATGCTAAATTATTCCGCCTTTTAAAATGAGCCTCTATTAGACTCATTACAGACGGAATTAGAAATGTAACAGATTACTGACCGTGTGATTTGCCACAGTGCGTTGGTAGCACTATCGCAGTTCTATTATTATTATTCTGAATAGTTGTTGATTCGCACATAAGTTAAGAAACGAGCCGGTTTTGTATCGTATCATTATGAATGTTTCATATGCTGTTTGTCATTGAGAAATAATTATAGGACTTACGTTTCGGTTTTAATTAATTAATTGAAAAATTAATATGTACAAAGAGTTCTAAGATTTAATTTAAATTGATGATTGAGTAGAGACTTACTTAGTACTGGTTGTTGTAGGGGACGGAAAAGTTCTTATCAATCTTTGCCCGCCCATTTTTAAGTACATTCAAAACAATATTTAAATAATATAATGGACATCGCGAGAAGTAGTGTGCCCCAACTGTTTTTCACCATCCTCCATCTCAGTTTTCTGATGAATAATTCCCTAACTTTCCATTATAACTTGTTCAGGACAAGAACTTGGAATTTGACAAGTTAGAGATTATTAAGTTATAAATTTTCAAAACATACAGTAGACAACTAAAAATTAGAAACAAAATAATATAGCTAAAAGACATTTTTATACAATCTTAATTTTTAATAATATTATAATAATTTCAACTTTTTGTATACTAAATTAAGTAAGATTCCTGTGTTTGATGCTTGCCGCAGAGAGATTTTTTAATGAGCTCTAATTTAGGCAGCTTTAGTCTCAAGTCTCCCTGGTTTGTAAGGGGGAGATTGTCATAGTGACGCATGTCATACCATTCGTCCTATACAGTACGTATTATTCTTTCACTGGGTATAGTAAAGAATACACTTGGAGTAAAGTGTAATTTTTATTACTCTGAACTCTCAAGTGTGATTCTATAGAAAGGACAACTAGGTTGGCAGATTTAAAAATGAGATATCAACAATTTTTTTCCTTTGAACATAGCAGGCGTTTGGTTTTTAACCACTAGACCAGATAATTTTCGACTTGTCCCCCTGAACAATCGGAACTGCCGCAAGTGGGAAACACCAAACGGGAGGGTCGTTTTTATAATTCTTAATAAACAGATATAGGATTCATAGATATCTATATTAAACTATTTGAACACTTAGAAAAATTTAAATGGTAAATTATACTAAAAATATGTTGTATTGTTGTGATAATCAGCCCTAAGCCATGCTAGCCTATCCTGCGCAAGCCATTAAATTGATACATAGCTAACACTACCCACATCCACCATAATCTGCTTAGCGTATTCCATCCTTTCCTGCCTCTTCTGTTATTACTCCACATACTTCCCTCTAATAATAATTTTACAAGACCCTCATGTCTTAAAATGTGGCCTATTAATCTGTCCCTTCTCTTGGTGAAAGCCCTCCAAATTGTTCTCCTTAGAACGTCTTGGTTAGTAACCCTACCCATCTGATTTTCAGTATTCTCCTATAGCACCACATTTCGAAAGCTTCTATTCTTTGCTTATCTGCAACTCCTATCGTCCACATTTCGCACCCATATAACTACACACTCCATACGAACGTTTTAAAAAATTATTTCCTAATACTCATATTTATATTAGCTGTAAATAAATTCCTATTTTTGAGGGAATGATTCCTTTTCCATATTCACTATTAATAACCGTAAGTAAATCCCTCTTTTTCGCGAAATCCTTCCTTGCCTGTGCTATCCTACTCTTTATTTCTACTATACTTCTACCATCCCTAGTTATTAGGCTACCCAAGTAGCAGAATTCCTTAACTTCTGTCAAAACATCCCTTCCCAATCTAAAACCCTTTATTATTCCACTGTTTCCCAAACTATACTCCATTATCTTGATTTCCCCATATTGAACTCCTTCTCCAAGACTCCATTCATGCCATTTATTATGGTTTCCAACTCTTCTTCTGATTCCCCTAATAATACAATATCACCCGAAAAGCGTAAGGTTGTCATTTCTTATCCTTACAGTTTTAACATCTTCATTGCCTTTTCTGTATATATGTTAAACAGCATGGGCGACAGACTGCATCCTTGTCTAATTCCTTTCTTGATTTTCTATTCTAATTACTGCTGACTGTCTTCTGTAGAGATTATGTATAAACCTCCTTTCTTGGTATTTTATTCCAGTGCTCTTAAAAATCCTTAATAGTGCGTTTGAGTTCACATTATCAAACGCTTTTTCTAAATCTACAAATGCCATAAATGTAGGTCGGGTTTTTCTAATCCTGTCTTCTAAAATTAGTCGCAAAGTTAATATTACTTCTCTTGTCCCAACATTCTTACTACAACCAAATTGATTGTCTCCTAACTCGCATTCCATTTGACGTTCCATTCTCCCATATACTATTTTTGTTAATATTTTGTATGCACGAGTTACTAAACGAATAGTCCTGTGTTGTTCACATCTATCAGCCCGAGTTTACTTCGGTATGGGTATAATTATGTTTTTACTAAGATCTCTCGGTATTCATCCTGTTTCGTAGAGTTTGCGAACTATCCTGAAGAGCCATTATATTACTTCTTCGCGCGATGATCTGATCAGCTCCACTGGAATGTTATCAATTCCTGGTACTTTACCATTGCTCAGATCTGTCAGCGCCTCATCAAACTCCGACCTTAAAATTTTGTCCCAAGCTCTTCATCATCCACCTCCTCTTCTTCTTCTATTACTGACTGATATAGACGTCCGCCATGATACAGCTTTCCTAGATATTCCTTATATCTTTCTGCCTTTTCTTCTTTGGCCAGAATTGACTTATCATCGGCCCTCCTGATGTTCTTGCTAGTATTTTCTTCTTTCCTAATATTTATTTGATTTCCTATAAGCTTCGTCTATTTTCCCTTTCACCGTGAAATCCTCAACCGCTTTGCATTTCTCTTGGTGTCAAGCCTCTTTGACTGCTTTACACTTTCTATCTATATCATTCTTCAGGCGTCTGTACTGTCCTTTACCAGTTTCTTCTCTTTCGTTTTTATATGTGCGCCTTCATCGATCATTTTTATTTTTTTCTTGTATTATTCACGCTTTTCTATTGGTCTGAGTTTTTAGTCCCCTGTTGCTCTAGTCATTTCTTCCTTCAAGTGTGTCCATTTCTCTTGTATATTGTTTCCTTCTCCTCTCTCCATTAATAAACTCTTGATTTCTTCTTTGAAACTCTGAAGCATCTCCTATTGTTATGGTTTTTTCTAATTCCAATTTCTTTGTTTTAATTCTGTTGTTGAGTTTTTCCATTTTCAGCCAGCATAATCAACAGATTATGGTCCGAGTTCACATCAGCTTCTGGGTAGGTTTAGCAGTTCTACACCTGATTCCTATATATTTGTCTCATCATTATGTAGTCCAATTGGTACCTGTCCATGTTCCCCGGCTTCTTCCACTGTAGCGTCTTCTTTCATGATTCTTGAACCAGGTATTTGTTACTACTAATTTGTACTCCATGCAAATTTCTGGTAGCCTGTCTCTCCTTTGATTCCTTTCACCAAGTCCATGGTCCACTAAAATATATAATGGACAATTTGAGGTTGTTTGGCTTGACTTTGGTGGTATTAGACTTGAGTTTCTTTAATTGGTATATTATATTTCTACGCCGTATAGTTTTGGTAGCTCTATTACTGTTATAGCATAATTAATATCTTACGTAATTATCCCCATAAAAATTGTTGCTAAGGGTGATGCGTTTTAGCGTGTTGGGAATCTTGGCAAAAACCCCGACACTTTAGTTTTCATAAGTTCAAAAACATTTGAGATGACGTTGATGTATTGATAATTGCAAAGTATTATAGAACATTGGTTACTTCTGCAGAATTTTTCCAATGGATGTTATTCAGTAACATTTTGTTACATTATTATTGTACCCAACTATATTACAGCGTAACATTGGCCTCAGGAGTTTTAAGTAGACATTTCTTAAATAAAAGATTTTGTTTGGGATAGTGTCATCAGGTACTGGGATGAACTTTAATGACATCTTAGAAGGATGCTTGTACAATGCTATGCCAAGGTTCCATTCCCAAAACAGTTATGACAAGCGAATGAGGCATCTTACAATATGAATTATAATGCATATAACTTGAATCATTCTATACGGGTTTAGTAGTCTAATTTTATAATAATGTTGTACCCCTTAATGGAAACCAATTTTGAAACCTGGTAGAAGTATAACCTCAGATAATTCACATAGTATCCTGAACGTTTTCCAATAACTACAAAATAAAAAAAATTATATGAGGGAAATAGACGGCGATTACCGACTACTTCTGTTTCGGTTACACAGAACAAAGAACTTTGGTGTGATGCTCCAAAAAAGTTTAAAACTGTGGTGTTGTTGACCAGTTGTCATCAAGTTCCTCTGTTTCAGAAGTAACCAAAAATAAGCCCAAATTAACGAGACTAAATAATATGTGGATGGGGTTAAATGCCACTTTTAATACAGTGAGTGCTATCCGTAACAAAAGTGGCCAATTTTATCATTTATTGAACGTGCCTGGAATAATTTGAAGAATAATAATAAATTTTGAAAAAAGCGGAGAATAGTCTAACCATTATTTAACTCCTCAAACACTAAGAAGATTTTTACACAGTCTTTTCAAATAACTTTCTAAATTCTCTTGAAAAAATATAGACCGATGAGACAAATGGACTACGGATGGACAACAGAAAGTGAATTACAAATATGTAAACAAAAAAATGTAAACATTATAAAATTCAGTATTACTTTAATAATTTATTTTCTTTTTCGTATACATACAAAATAAATCTTTCAAAAATGCTTTGACTAAGTATTTAAAAAAGTCGATAAAGACGCATTTCATTGAAATAATAATTATTTACTTTATAATATTATGTATACGCGCTGCGATATGAGGTGCGGGTCTTTTCTCCAAAGCAAAAATTTTTTTTCGGCGTCGAAGAACCATATTCCGCATAAAAAAAAATTGAAAAAGCGGTGGGGAGCGGAGTGACTATCGGATCCTTTGACTACCGTCTGAAAGGAATTGTGAGGCTCTATGCAAACCAGATGGAAGAGAGCGCATCTGCTGACTCTTCAGATAGCCAGGTGAAGACTGCGCCCCTTCCTGCCTCAAAGACAGGATTAGTCAAGTCAAATCTGCGTCTGAACGGCTACCATAGTCACAAAACAATTTAGCAGGTACTTGTCCCCTGCTGACTTCAATAGTCTGTGACTAAAAGACTATCGTGTGAACGTGCCCTTATAGTCATTGAAGTGACAAACATTTCTGGAACCGGATTGCCGTCACCGCCACCTTCGATCACTTGCTACCAACAGGTATTTCAACTCAACTAAATTTCTTAAATTTCGAACTTGAGTATCTTAAATCTTCCATTAATTCCTTATCACGTTCTGTCTGAAATCCTATCCGTAACTTGACTTTTTCCCCACCTGTCACGAAACCTCTGATCTCCCTTCCAGATCCACCAAAACCAGTCAATTACAAGTTATACCTCACCCCAACACGGCCTTAACGTGTCTTTTTCCAAAACCAAGAACCACATGCGCAAGGATGTTCCCATTTCCATCGCGCGTGTCAGATATTGTGGGAGGGATCGTCAATATTTTAATATAGTATTGTCAACAAACCAAGTTTCTTCACACACGTAACTATACATTTTGTAAGTCCGCGATACCTTTTTCTTTACCTTAGTATTTACAAATAATTAAAATGGAAATTAATTTCGAGTTTCTAATATTGAGTTTTGGCAAAACAAATGTTATATTTCATTTACATGTTGCTCTGTAATTTTTTATTCATAATCATTCAAGCGTCTACTTTCTCATTTTACTGCGTCCGTCAATTTAACATAAAACGTGTCAACATTATTTGATCTAGTTTATTCAATGTAATACATTCGGCGTCAGTTTTCCTAAGAATTGCAGGTTATCAATACAGTGATGTTAATATGTCGGCGCTGAGTTACATTGCTGGAGTAAAATCGTTTAATATTGAGCTTACTTCTTTAAGAAAACCAAAAATACAAGGTTTCTTCTTCAATATAAACATAAAATAGAATGACGGGTGAAACGTTCATATTTAAACCTTGCACAATTTGTGTGGAAAGATACAGTTAGCTATTAAGGGATAATTCGGAAATTGGTAAACCTGAGTTTATTATTGCAATTCCAATGAAAGTAGTTACTAGAAATAATAAACTTAATTTATTGTGGATATTTATTGTTGTCTGTGTTTCAGTTTTATTCCTTAAACTATACTTTGAATTGATTGATACTCGTTCTCGATTCCTAAATTCCCTTACGCACCTCGAGTTTTGTTAATGTTGCACGCTTAAATCGTGACGGCGTCAGGTTCGACGGCCTTTAAGAATACATTATTGCTTGCAAGTTCCAGTTAACAAATTTGTATTAATATCTGAATTTTCACAATCTTAATCGCATTTAGTTGAAATGAACAGTGTCAGTTGTTCAGATAGTGTTATGTGGTACGAGGAAAGCGGAAGCAAAAATTTTACCGGCGTGACAGGATACTTAGAATGTGGAAACAATTTTTCTGAAATTCGGTGTGCTGCGAATTCTAAAAGGCCTCCGTTTTTATCTACCAATGCGTATTATGGTTATGTACCTATTACTGAAAATATCGAAGACTGTGTTATGGACAAGAGTAACGTTATAACGAATGGCGATTTTTTCAACAATGCTTTTAACCCTCGCCAGAACAATGAAAATTTGGGGTTTATTTCTACCCGAAAAAGAAGTATAAAAGATGATGACAATAACGACACCTTAAAAAAGTTCCGCCGAGAAGGTATATTTCATTTTTAGCTTGTTTGTAGTATAATACTCCCAATAAAAGTAGATATAAGCAATAACAGTATTATTTCCAGAGCTACCCGTAAAGGGGTTTCCTTCAACACAACCATCGTTGCAGAACTTAGACTGTCACTATCCAAGATGTATCATGGGTCACTACGTGTGAATTTAAAATGTGTGTGTGTAGATGTAGGATTTTGTATGTGTATTTTCTCATTATATTTAAAACCACCTATTTTTGCCAATAACTTACCTAGAGATCCTTCTTTTCTCCTTTAGAGCCTGTATCTATAACTGAAAGAGATTGTGAAAATCTCAGCATGGAGGATTACCTGGAGTTGGGATGGTTGTTGAAACAAACTCACGGCTGTGAATTATATAATTTCCACACTGTTTGTGAAATATAACAAAATAGTATTTTTATTAAATAAAAAAATGTAACTAACATTGATATAACTTGAAATAAATATTTGTAATGAAAAGAGTTTCATTTTTACTTTCACCAACCTTAATTTAATGTGAAAACAGACTTAATAATAAATATGAGGAGCTTTTACCATATTTTAAATATACAGTAGCTGTGCATTGAGCAAAACTGTTTAATTTAGTTATTTAGGTTGAAATATTTTATTCCCATGTTTCTTTCCACATTTACGGAAGTTTTGGGAAAACATGGGCAGAGACGAAAATAATTAGATGGTTGATATTAGTTTTAACAAATACATTTTTGAAGTCTTAATTATGTTATATTAAATATTTAGACAATAAATAACAATCTTGACACAGCACCAGGCAGAAAGCATTTCACCTCATGTTTTGAATGAAGAGGTTACAACTTTCCCCATTTTAAATTTTAATGTTTTCTTCCTATAGGACTAAGAAAACCTATAAGTTATTTACAATTTTACAAGAAAATTATTTGTGATTACATTATCATTTGATGTCTTCAAATTGTCAGTAATAACATTTTCTTAACAGCAATTTTGGGCACCTATAATTAAATAATATTCTCCAAGCAGTTGTCTGTGGAAAGTAACTCAACTTCGTCTGTTATTTCTACATAAAAAATTATACAATTAAATATATTTAGTTGAATAGAAATTAATAAATAAAATTGGTATTATGTACTTACAATTAAATTAATAATTTGTTTAAATTTATGTAGAAAGAACTGAAGAGGTCCCTAAATTTTTCCATTTCTTACTTTTGGCCACTGTGTTTTATTTATAATATTAAGCCAGATAATATAATTACTTTATTCATAATTTGAGAAAATAATAAAAATTAGTGCTATCCAAATATTTAATCTTTTATTGTTAGATAACTGGCCTACTAGATTAACCGAGCTTTATTACCTCATCCTTTTCACTTCAGGCAGTCAAGATCAGACAATTAACCCTGCAGAACTGCAGTCAATTTTACATTGATAAATAGGGACATGTCTGCACATTGTCCATGAAAGGTTACAATAGTTCCATTAGAATTTGAATAGTGCATGTCACATTATAATAGGTACTATTTCAAGGTACCAATGAAAATTGTGTATTGAACCATACAGGTACTTAAAAGAAAAATGGCCTTTAGAATTTTAAATGAATTATTTATTGCAAAAAATACAGTAATATTTTTTAAACAATGGTACACACATTATTCATCTGACACAACATAAAATTTATGACATACAAATAATTTATATTTTATACACTTTCAACTTACAAAATATCGAAGTCACAATCAACATAAATACTTGATTAATTTATCAAATTATTAATTATAATATTTTTAACAAAATTGTAAAAGTATAAAAATTATTATAATTTACTAAACAATTTTAAAATTGTGTGATTATAAAAAAAAATGTTCAGGTGAGTCAAACAGAACTACCCAGCACACAAGCAATTATAATACCATACCTCATATTCTATTCTAGTAGAATTCCATATGTACAATGAAGAGAATTTATTGATGTGTACTAGAGCCAAGTGCACTTTCAAAAGCATCATGGAGATGAAAATTCTGGGGGAAATGCAAATAAGTTTTAATCACTTGGAATAAGAGTGAATAATGACAATAATTTTTTTAATATACACACACACACACACACACACACACACATACACACACACACATATATATATATATATATATATATATATATATATATATAGATAGAAAGAAAGAAAGATAGAAATATTTGGGAGAAAGGCAGGAAATTCGCTTATTAAATCATATGTACGGCATGGAATCATGCACAAGGAAATACATATGTCAAGCGTAGAAGAGAATGGAAGAAGGAAGAAAGACTGAAAAAATTCGATGTGGCCAGGACTCGAACCTGGGTGCACGAAACAACAGTGCATCACCCCTAGAGCCGGGGCGTGCGTCTATCCACTCCGCCACCACATCGAGTCCGACCAACCGAGCATTTTCAGTCTATATATCTTAGGTTTTCAAGTTAGGATGGATAGAGAAGAGGGATGGAAGAATTAGGAGCATCCGTTAGGATAAATTAAATATATATATATGGGATAAGTGACGAAGTCACGCATTTGATAATTGGATAGAAAGAAAGATAGAAATATTTGGGAGAAAGGCAGGAAATTCGCTTATTAAATCATATGTACGGCATGGAATCATGCACAAGGAAATACATATGTCAAGCGTAGAAGAGACGGATGCTCCTAATTCTTCCATCCCTCTTCTCTATCCATCCTAACTTGAAAACCTAAGATATATAGACTGAAAATGCTCGGTTGGTCGGACTCGATGTGGTGGCGGAGTGGATAGACGCACGCCCCGGCTCTAGGGGTGATGCACTGTTGTTTCGTGCACCCAGGTTCGAGTCCTGGCCACATCGAATTTTTTCAGTCTTTCTTCCTTCTTCCATTCTCTTCTACGCTTTCAGTCTTTCTTCCTTCTTCCATTCTCTTCTACGCTTGACATATGTATTTCCTTGTGCATGATTCCATGCCGTACATATGATTTAATAAGCGAATTTCCTGCCTTTCTCCCAAATATTTCTATCTTTCTTTCTATCCAATTATCAAATGCGTGACTTCGTCACTTATCCCATATATATATATATATATATATATATATATATATATATATATATTAATTGTTTTAATAAACATGACAATGTCATTTCCTGACATATATATAATTAATAGGGAAAGGACAGAGAGATAGAAAGTAGGTGACTTACCTGAGGTTCATAGACGGTAGATACCTTGTGAGTGAGGTCTAGAGTACTTGAATTTTCGGAGGCACCGCCCCCTTCATCAGAAAGTTAGGAAGACATTTCCAGTGATCGGCTAGCCGATCACTGGAAATAAGAATATAACAGCCACTATGTTGAATAAAAATATGAGGGTTACTCCAAAACTAAAGCACACTATTTTTATTTAAATTTATCTTTCATTCTACATTTTTCCTTGTTTACAGTGTGTAGATATATCCCTTAGAAACAAAATTTCTTTCCTCCACATAATCCCCATCTCTCTAACCTGCCTTATGCTGTCTTGGAACTAGGGACTGTATACCCACATGGTAAAAGTCTGGCCCAACACATTTGAGCTACTGTTTGGCAGCATTCACTAAGGAGTTATCTTCAAACCTTGTTCCAATGTGGTCAAACAACTCACTTGATTCTCTTCAGAGTTGTTAAATATGTGTCAGAAATCATTGAGGTTCCACATGGCATAACTTTTCCATCTGAAGGTGCAGTTTTTAATTTGTTTCTTAGTTAAGATTGGTTGATGTCATTCCATTTATTGCCTCTTAAAATTGGTGGAGCCATGTTTCATTGCCGAACACAATTCTTGCAAGAAAGTCATTTCCATACCATTCCAAAAATTTACTGTGCAATGTATTTTGTGTTTCTTTGTGAGCCTCTGGCAACATTCTCAAAATCCATCTGGCGCAAACCTTTTCAACCACAACTCTCAGTATTCTGCAAACATCCACTTCTTTCACTGTGATGCATTTGCCAGCTGAAATAATGTTGTTAACTCTGCACATTATCAGGAGTCAGTGCACTGTGGGATCTGCCTCTGTGAGGAACATCCTGAATATTGATGTGTCCTCTTTCACTGTGTAATCCGCTTTTCTACTGACTAACTGTACTGTGATTGGTAGCAGCATTTCCATAAATCTTTTTTAAGTTATTGTGGATGTTTCCCACTATCTTGTAATTGTGGCACATGAAGTCTATAACAAAACATTGATTTTGAGTAATGTTATGAAGACGAGCTATAACAGTGCCACTCACTGGAACAAGATGAAATAAATTTGAACATATGCGGGAAGGATATATTTGGAACTCCTTAAATTTCAAATAATGAAGAATGAAAAATAAATTTAAATAAAAATAGTATGTATTACTTTAGGAGTGACCTTTGTACATTCATAATTTGAATCTTCAGATGTGTTATCCTCCTTCTCATGACATAGAATATAGGTCCACAATAAATGTAAAGTACAATTGTAGAGTAATATGTAACTTCTTTAGTAACAAACATTATATTATGGGTTAGTAAAAACTGTACCTGGAACTTTATGTAGCCGAGATGGAATTTGATCTAATCCTTGTTCAGTGTTCCACTGAGCTTCTGCCTGGAAATAAATAAAAAAAATTTTATCAAATAAATTCTCAGGTAAAGTACGTATGAAGTAAATGTCACTGTTTTGAGTGCAACAAGTTAAAATTTTTGAAAAGGACAGAATTATAATTATTTAACTCAAAAAAAATATAAAGATAAACAAAACACTAATCATAGTTACATTAAAATCTATCATATCATTTAAACCTCTTAGCACATTTAATTTTTTTTCACAACACCAATTGTCATTAATAAATTGTTTCACTGATGTTCAAAAAAATAATTATTAAAATCTTTGTAAATTAACATTTACTAAATTTGATACATTTCTCAATCAACAATTTATCATTTAACTTGTTGATATTAACATTTACTAAAAGTTTAATACATCTTTCTAAAAATATAAGGTACCTTTCAAGATTATATTTGTATGAAGAAGTATTTACCTCAGCATTTCCACCTTCAAAACTGGACCCTTCAGCATTTGCCAATTCATCTGAAATTGGTATAGGCACTTCTATCTGAAAATATAATTAAGACGTATATATCTCTGAACAAAATGCCAAACATTATAGCACTGTAAAAACTATTCCAAACTCCCATAGCTGTCCATGCCCACAGCCACAAGACCAACTATTGCTTTACACTTACACTCATCAATGGCCTACCTCCTGATTCTTCAGAAACTTAGCTCCATCTGTGGGAACTCTCCTTCCAACACATTTTGCAGAAAAGTCATACCCTGAACTCAACATTTTCTAGAAAGTAACATTAGCCCCCTTTCCCCTAACTTACCACACTTCATAGCATAAGCACATATGAACACATTTAAGTATGTGTGTGTCTCCCTGGCTCCATTCAATTCCTTGCTTCTACCTTCATTGAGCGAGAAGTTGGTGGTCTATTGTTTACCAGCAACAGTTAACCCTGGAACAATTTATACCACTTAGTCAACAGCTGGCTGTCACTTAGAATGCTCTTCCTTATCTTCTGATAAAGAAGGTAGTTGCCTCTGAAAATTCAAAGAGCATCCACTACCAATTGTGTGTCTATCTGCTTCATACAAGTTAGCCACTACCTTTCTTTCTCTGTTCTGCCCTTATCAATTGTGTTAAGTATTTTGATAATGTCATATACTCAATTGAGTATATAAATCGATAGTAGGCAACAGGCTGGGATGCAGGGACATGTCAAATTTTCAAGAACTCTCCAGCCATATGCCTCTCCATCATTAAAATGTCTGAACATTCACAAGAAACAGTGAAAATAATTAATCAACACTTATTTAAAACTTCCTAATAAGCTCTTTACCCAAATATTCATTATACTATTATTTAACAATTTTTAAAACATACACATATAACCAGAGCACTTCACCCAGCTCATAACAAGTTCCCAAGTTTTACCATATATATTCCATTAAATTTAAAATAATTGGACTCCTTATGTAGTACCCATACATTATCACATTCCACATAGTGTTTTCTTTCTTCAATACGTTGTATTCATCTTTAATATTGCTTTTACAGTGGTACATATGGTTTCTGACATTCATCACACATGGGTTGCTATAGCATCTTCACAGTTCATCTTGCATAGCACTTCCATATCATCAATATTCCCGACCTCACCTTTCATGTTCATGCTACTCACATATCTCTCTATCTCAATTATCCTTGATCTGAGTTTTAGCTCATCAGAGCCATTACTACTCAGATATTTCTCAATCTTTTCAGTTCCCTCTTAAATATAAATCATCCTTTTATTTTACTCCAACAATTTTCATTATTTGCCTTCCCCTCTTTCTTCTTTCTCTTGCTCCACTATTGGGTGAAAATACTCATATAACCCACTATTCTTTTTGTAACATATCTTAATACCTCTTTCATTATCACCATCAACTTTATCATTAATATATATCTTTCATTGAAATTTATAAGAGTACAAAAGCTAAAACAATACATTAAAAATCTATATCAATTTAAGATTACCTCTTGACTTTCATCTTCAATGGTAGGAAACTGATCTGGTGTATGAGACAGAATTTCAGTACCATCCTCATGACGGGACTGATCTGCTTCTGCTAGGTCTCCATTATACTCTTCTGAAGTAGGAAGTTCTGAATGATGCTAGAAATGTTGTGAAGTTATATTGAGTCACAATTAAACACTAATAAGAATCATAAATTTGGACCAAAATTAATTTTAAAAAAAGCAAATTACTGATAAATTTGAATTTATACTTTACTGTAACTTGAATAATGAGTAGCATATTTAGTTAAGTAACATGCTGCATTTAGTAAATAAGTTTTTGCAGTGTATTACTTTAAATAAAGTCATAGTTATAATTCAATTATAGTTAATAGTGGTAGTAACAATTAAAAGGGAATAAAATTTTTTTTGGTCAATCGATGAAAAATAAGAAGTTATTAGTGGAAAAATATTAAATAAAATGAATTTGAAATTAAATATTCAAAAAACTTGAAACTGCATAGTTGAGCAAAGGAATATTCACTATAAGATTAATAAAAGAATTTACATATCACTTTCTAGTACATCGACCACTCAATATTTCTACAAGCATTAACCAGTAGATAAAATTAAGTAACAGGGGCATTTTCTTGTAAATGGTAGGGTTTATAATAAGGATACGTACAACCATGAACAAAGAAACATTGAAAAGAACACCTGAAAGTTTTAAACAATAGAATAAGATGCTAAGCTCACATCAAACATCTGGCCCATCTAAAGTTTTTCAGTTATGTTCTCTTTTCAATGTTTGTATGTTAATGGTCTTATCATTATTTTTGCAGATTATAATATACAGCTTTTGTAATAGTAGGGTTTAGCTGATCGATTCAGTTAAAAGAAAGAAAAGAATAAATTTATAAGTTTCCATTTTATGGTGCAGTAAGATTATAAATGATGCATGGCTATCTACAAATCAATAAAATAAAATGATACAGACATAAATAATAATAAAATATTTCAGCAAATAAAATATCAACACAAAAAATTACAAATGGTTCAAGAAAATACCTGATTATTAGGAACTAAAAATCCTTCATTAGAAGTTACATTAGCTGGAACAGATTCTACAGATTCCTGCTGAAATGAAAGAATAATAATACATGTGAAAATTTATTAAAATTATTATTGAAATCTCTTCAAGCCATATTATAAAGGGAAATGAATTATATGTACTAATTACTTTGGTTTTACACTGAATTACCACAAAATAAGGCACTCACATATGTACTGATTATGTAAAGAATTAATGAGCAGAAATTCTGTATTTAATTTTATATTTAATAAACCAATATTTAGTACAATTAAGAATGTTAGATTTTATTAAAATCTTATTTTATTACAGGAAACTTACATCAGCTTCTCTACGTACTGTGTCTACCAAACGTAAAAATGTCAGCTCGCTTTGAACTACATCAGCAATTACAGTCAGAAGTTCCTCACCCACATCACGCAACCTGAAAGCCAAAAATTGTCAGTGTTGAAAATAGAGCTAGACGCTGTTTCATGTCAAAGTCAACAAGCACTTAGTTGCAGTATTGTTACACTTGATAACATAGCACATTCTAGAACTATTATTTTATTATTGTTGAAACTATGCCTTAGCATTTCTCTGCTATGCAGTCCTCTTTATCTAATTGCCTTATACCACTATTAATCAAAGTAATGACATAGGCATACCTAACTTATGCTCTATTTAATTTGCACTTTGTAAAATATATCATCCAAAAATTCAAAATGTAACTTTTTTGTACCTACTTCAAGAATTCTTTGGTAGGAAAAATTACAAAATGGAGCCAACATTGCACCTGTGAGATAAAGCAAACACACACAAAAAAAGATGTCTGGTGCAATCTATGTTTTAACACAGTCAATAATTAAATTATTTACTCTTATTAATGTTCACAATAGATTAGTTAGCTCAGTTCTTTTTATTTGAAACGATTTACTCAAAATAAGTAAATAAATAAATTTTCACATGCATATATAAATAAGAGTCAGGAAATGACATTGTCATGTTAATTAAAATAATTAATAGGGAAAGGACAGAGACATAGAAAGTAGGTGACTTACCTGAGGTTCATAGATGGTAGACGCCTTGTGAGATTAAGAGTACTTGAATTTTTGGAGGTACCAGACATTTCCAGTGATCGGCTAGCCAACGACTGAGCAGCCAAAATTTGCTGCTCTGCTAGCTTAGGCCGTAAATAATTGACCCCACCAGGTCACCAACTTTCTCTCTCAATGAGGGTCTGGGAAGAGGCAAGGACTTGATGGGGGTTGGAGAGATGCATACTAACACCCCTATCTTGACACATATTCATTCAAACACATCGATCCTCAAAGGTGTCAATATTTAAATATTGACACACGCACTCATACATACAACCATTGTTCAAACAAATATCAAGGTATACACAACTTACACACACACACACTCAGTATGCACACAGGTTTTATTACATATACAAATTCCAATGAGCTCGTGCTGTTATAGAAGCTGGGGGGGGGGAGAGGTTGAAGATAGAGTTATAGGATGTTGAGTCCAGGGCTATATATATATAACAAATTAATGAAGTGTGACAAAGTCACACGCATTGAATATTTGGTTGGTAAGTAAGGATAGAAAGATGGGAAATACGCTCTTAATCATATTTTTGAAATAGATTATGCTCATAGAAAGACATATGTTAAGCGTGTAAAAGAAATACCTGCAGCCTTGGAATTTCAGCAGGGCATCCTCCAGTAAAGCTTCCAATTGACCAAGAGATCCACCAGGTGGAGCAGGTGGAACTAACTGAACAGCCAAAATACGCACAGCTTCAAGGAGAGCAGGAGTGCAAGTATCATCCAAATGGGTCTTGAGGAAGGGAAATATATCAACTAGTACTGCGTGGACTTCCCAATCCAGTTTAGAACCTCCTCTACCCTGTTTTAAAAAAAGTCTTATAAACCCAACAGCTTGAAAAAAAAAAGATCCTTATTGAGTACTATATACAAAAATTGCAATTTTAATAATTACTAGAATGTGAACATTTTCTCTATTCATCTTAAATTGTTTTGGTAATTTTGATAGTTTTTAGCCACAATTACAAGTATGTTTAAAGAATTATTCACACATCCTGTTCTTATATAACATTAAAAATGAATATACTTAAGAGAGTATATTGTTGTTAAAGATATGTACTTCTAATACAATACACAAAGTGTTAGGAGACTCTTACATCAGAAATAGTCCTCACCATTCAAAATAGTAACAAGACTTAACAAACCCGAAAGTGAAATCCCAAAAATATACACTAATATATGTAAAAAAAAATTATAGAAATATTATTCAGGCCTTAAATTTCAAAATTCCCAAAATGGAAACACACTGTTACTGCAGAATTTCTTAATGGACACTACCCTGAATTCAAACTGTTACACCCCACATCCAAAATAAATCAAGAAATCAATTATCACCAGAAGAACATAAAAACAAATTAACTCAACTATGTGGCCATTAATATGGATATAACCAAATATACGCTGGCAGTGGATTATTCTCATTCGACAAACTATTATCCACCTGAACCCTCAACCCAAAGTCTCCCATCAAGTGGCTCAACTGTATGCCATGACAATGGCAATGGAACATATTTAGTATTCCAACAAAAATAAGCATATAATTCTTACTGAATCACTCATTACCATTCAAGAAATTACCAAGGAAGTAAAAACATCAGAGATACCAATGCTAATCCAAATCCACAAAACCGTGGTAATATGGACTCCATCCCATCAAGGAATTTATGGAAACCCAATAGTAGACCTGAAGGCCAAGCTTGCCACTAAACCTCCAAAAACCTACCACCAAGCAAACTTCAGCACCTCTGGAACAACAGATTGAGAGAAATGAAAGCAAGTAAGACGCATTATCAACTTAATGAAGTCCACTTAGTTAAAACTGACTAAAATGAAAACAGAAGAGACTATCAAGAATCAGAACAGATTATTCCAAGATGTCACACCTACACCTAATGAACAATAGTCCTGCGCCCATATATGGTCTGTGCAATTCACTTCATTAACCAACAATACAAAGGAAATATGTATTAGGAAACAGCAACCTCACCAACATATTTATTTAACAGACTATCAAAAAAAAATTGAATTCCTCAACCATACCAACTGTAACAGTGTATTATAGAAATATATGCAGTATTTAGCATTAATATGTATCTGTAATATGAAGTCACAAATGATATTGTAGTTGATGAAGCTTAGAGTAAAATGAATTTAAAAAAGACAACAATACTACTGAACACAGACCATTATATAAAGTCCCTTGATCACAGATGAAAACATGAATCAATATACTTTTGTTATGAATTTAGAATTCAATTGCTGTTTTATGAGTCTGAAAAAAATTGATGCATTAACAATTCATGCAAGTAGTTAATTCAATTTCTTTAACTGAATCATTTTTGAGAAAACTACCAAAGTAAGTACAAAATATCACCAATGTGAACACTTACTGGTAATTCAAGAGTATCTTTATTCCAAGCGGCATTCCGTGGTGGCAGTGCAGTAGCACCCTTTGAAAGAAAAATAAACATAATAATTTTATGTTTTAAAATAAGCACTTTTCTTTTGTTTAAGTTTTAGTTTCCAGTACTGAACATAAATTTAAACTAATTATAAATGTACACACCTCCAAATTGTCATCAGACATCTGATCTGCATATCCTACGAACCCACCCTATAATATAGAAAAGCTGTGTTTATTATTCTTTAATAAAGTAGAAAACTGTGGATATAAAAATTTGATAAAGGTAGGAAATGCTTTATTTTGAAGATAACACATTATGCAGCCTTTAGACAATCATTGAAAATTTTGAGAAATAATAATAATGTAATAAATAACTTTAAAGGAATATCAAACATAACGCACAGTGCTAATACTTCAGCTTCTGATAATTGTACAAAAACTGAAATAACAGGTGCTAATTATAATTATAGGAGATGACAAGAATAATCTAAACTTAATCCATATGCAATGAAACATATGCATTTAAAGTCATAAATTATTATTCCTGAATATAATATTCAAAAAGAGTACTTAATAATTACCTTTGCATTTTCCTCATCATCTGAAAAGTGGTGCTCTCTTGGACTACTCTCGACATTTAATGGAGTATTCTGAATACAAAATTGAAAGAATGAGTTGTTCCATCTTTATATTTTAAATATTTACACATAAAGAGTAATATAGAAAAAATCCAGCATAAAATATGTAAAATATTGTGTAAAAGTTGATTAAAAGTTCAGGATAAAATTAGGTCAGAATATAGTAAATTGAAATCTCTGTGCATATGTTGGGATTTATTCAATTAATTTAATCAACATTATTAGGTGCTAAACAAAAGGGTTAACACCACCAAAACATACTCATGTCAGGTTACTCTTTTCAAAATTTCTGAGGGGTGATAGATCTTACAATAAGAAACATTTTTTTTTATGCAACCTATATATTCTCAAGCATTATTTCAAAGTTACAGTTAAAAACTTTTATGTAAGAAGTGAAAGGAAACACAGGTGCCCTGTTATTACTATATGTTTATTTAAAACTTTGAACAAATTACAGGTGGTGTTCCAAGTGTGTGCCCTGCACCTGATTAGACTTATTACATTGTCGTACCATTGTCTGTCGCACTCTGTCAAACATGTCAGGTCTGTTTTTAGAACATGTGGAGAGCTCTCCTTCCATTTCTGCAAGCCTTCCCATAGCATGTTACCATGTCGGCTACCTCATGAAAAGTACAGACACCCATTCTCAAATGATAATTACCCTCAAATTACTCAACACTGTACTGAGTGGTCTCCAAGCCTTCTCATATCTTACAAACATAACAAACAGGGTGACGTACACACACAGAAAAAAAAAAAATTTCAAAAGTAACTTTGAAATGACGCATCAGAAGATATACATTGTATAACAAAAAAAGGTTCCCTATTGTTAGATCTATCACTCCTCAGAGTTTTCGCAGAGGTTTTGAATCACCCTGCATATACACTACTGTTTTTTAAATATGAAACACCAGGAACAATACACAAAGGATTAGTTACAGAGTGTACATGATCTGTAACCCTGAGATTTCAGAAGCCTCCACACACTGCAATCAGAACCTCCAAGCATCGTGGCATGGAATAATTGAGGGTTTGGACACATTCCTGGGGAGTTTCCCTCCACACAGTTTGTACACGAGTCCACAAAGCATTAAGAGTGGTTACTGGAGGACAATGACAAACAAATTGCCAACCAACCATATTCCAGACAAGTTGGATGGGCGACATGTCTGATGAAAATGCAGGCCAATGAAAATGTGATACCCAATGTTCTTGCAGAAGGTTTGCACAATCATCTCCACAAATGGCTGGGCATTGTCCTACTGGAATATCACGTGTGACATTGAGTGAAGAAGAGGCAGTAACTCGGGCTCTAAAACCTCTGTAGTGGTTGCTGTTCAGATTGTCCTTAAAAAATATGAGATCAGATATTGTATCCAATGACACCCCAAAGCATCACACTAGGCATTTATCTGGTATGTCAATTAATAATGCATGCTCAAATATTTTGTTCACTACAGTAATCTAACACATATGCGGCCATAATTTTATGACAAGTTGAAGCAGGACCTGTCTGAAAACACTACATTTTGCCACTAAGCACACCAGTGATGGCATTCAAGCGGTCATTGAAGTCTGAGGTCTTGGTTGTTTCTGGACAATGGATGCTGACACAATGGCAAATGAGCTACTAGCCCAGCAGTGACCAACAATTGATGATGACAGTTTGCATTATCCCAATATTGATTCAGCAATGTCAGAATGCCATGCAGACAGGAGGGCAGTCACATCATCACATTACATGGTCCAGTACCCAACCAGAACCTCAACCCTCTTCTTCAGGCAATGTCTGAATGGTGTGGAGTGACTGAGCAGCTGGTTACACACCATTCATTCTTGAAAATTTGACAAGATACTACTTCCCAGAGGTGCTTATTATTGATTTAAAGTAGGTCAATTATCTGGCTTCCTTAGCTAGATCCAACAATTTGAAAATCTCATGTTAAAGCATTTATAAAACATAATGTTGTTTTCAAAATATATTGTATCCATTAAAAACAAGACTGATAGAATGTAATAATTGTTAAATTAACCAAGACAGTCTTCATAATAACACTTTTATATGGGATTGGAACCTTTTAACTTTTTATGCCTTTTACAACTGACAAGACATCATAGACATTGAGGTTTTAATATATACACATAATTTTAACCAGTTGAAAATGACATTAAAATTTGAAAGCTTTCAGTTACAAATAAGTTTTATTACAAAGACTGCCTTGGTTAATT
This sequence comes from Eucriotettix oculatus, assembly GCA_034510155.1. Lineage (NCBI taxonomy): Eukaryota > Metazoa > Arthropoda > Insecta > Orthoptera > Tetrigidae > Eucriotettix > Eucriotettix oculatus. The sequence goes on along the minus strand of CM067376.1, from coordinate 51,195,978 downwards.
TAACAATTAGGATATATTGTTTCTCATTAATTTGTAAACATATTTCAAACATACCTGAGGAACATTCTGACTCAAATGTTCTGTAAGGAAGTTACGCAAATTCTGCAACATTGCTTGACGGAGCATATCTGAGTTCACCAGTTTTAAATCCCTCAGCAATTGTAGAACAAATTGTGGTTGATTCTCATTGACAGCAAGCAATGAGGAGAATTCAGAGTAAACAGCTTCATTAACATTTTCATTAAAAGAATGCCTAGGAGAAATAACATTTTACATTACCATTCACTGCATTAAGATTCCTTAGAATTTAATAAACAGGGCATATAATATTATATTGTTGAAATATTAATAATTACATTATTATAATTATTTTAAATATAAACAAAAATACATATTGGAATCATGAAAAATATTCTGTAAAAAAAATAATTATTGGTTCTATATCTAATGCAATGAAATTAGACTAAGTTTTTATGTGCATAAAATAATAATTATTGAAAGTGCTGTTTCAAAAACAGCAATCATCAGGAAGAAGGTTGAAATTTTTTATTGTATCAATAAAAAACAATAGATATTTTCTTTCTAGCCATAGAATATCTTATACAGTTATAGCCCTAATTTTATTCAAATTTTTAGATTTTTAAATGATCGAAATCCAGCAAGAATATTCTAACAGGGCTACAGGCAGGTAAGAAGTGGTTTTTCCCAGTGCCAGGGTACCAGGCTGAAAACATGCCTGTCTGCAGTTTTAGAAGATTAGGCTTGTTTGGCTGAAGGAATATTTACCCTTAAAAATTTCCCCAAGGACACTATTCTCTTTGTCAGCAAAAGGAGTTCCCATGCTTTACGGAGGACGAGAGAGGATTGGCCAATACCTGTCATGTTGAGAAGGGGAAAATAAGAGTTTAGATGACACAAAAAAGAGGTCAGAGTGGAATGGAAGTTGAAAGCAAGAGTGTGGAACAAGACGTTGAAAGGGAGGAAGAAGCACGACATGTTGATCGAGAGCACATTGCTGTCACATCTAAAATTTGCCTAACTAACTGTAGCACTGAGAAATAGCAGTTGTTGAAGACTCCAGCAGTCAATGTGTTAAGGGGCAACCAAAATTTGTGAAGAGTGAATGATGATGATTCCCTTGGTAAAATTATGTTCATCAGGATTTAGGAGAAACAAAATTATGATGCCAGAAATTTTAGCATTGTGACATCTATAATAGAAAATGATCTAGTTTCTAACATAGATTTACAATTGAAGAGGTTTCTAAATCTGTGAACATATGGATAGGGTGCAATGTGTAGGAGTAAACTCTCTATATTTGATTGAAAAAAGTTGCAGTAAAAATCTTCAAGGAAGCTAGTAAAGTAGAGGGTACTATTTGATATAAAGAATAGGTGAACGCAATGATTAACAGTACAAGTATCAAATATGTCAGATGAAGAAAGTAGAAATTATCAAAATTTGTCTATTATACTCACTATATTAACACAACATGAGGATGAATAGAGGAAAAACCAAGGTAATCAAATGTAAAATGGGAAATAGTGTAATAAGGAAGGGTGTTAGATTTTGAAGGAATATTTTGAAGACAGTTAAAGAATTCTGCTGTTAGGGCAACATAATAACTATAGAGCTATAGTAGACACAAATTGCATGATAATACAGGCAAGAAAGGATTTCACAAAAATTAGGAATTTACTTACAGCTAATATAAGTATGAATATTAGGAAATTATTGCTACAAATGCTTGTATGGAGTGTGGTGTTATATGGTTGCGAAACATGGATGGTAGGAGTTGCAGAAAGAAAATAAGCATTTGAAATGTGGTGCTATAGAAGAATGCTGAAAACTAGATGGGTGGATAGAATAACTAACCAGGAAGTTCCAAGCATAATAAGAGAAGAGAGAACAATGCAACTTTGACGAAGAAAGGTATAGATTAATAGGTTATATTTTGAGATACGAGGGTTTTATTAAATTAGCATAAGAGGGAAGTGTGTGGGGTAAGAACAGAAGAGTAAGCACAAGGAAGGAATTTGCTGAACAGATTTGGAAGGATGTGGGATGTGTTACCTATGTAAAAAGGAAAAGGCTTGCACAGAAGAATGTAAAGTTGCATCAGACCAGCTAAGGAATGAATACTACTACAACATACTCACTGTTTCTTTTGCCTGTTAATAGGTGTCCTTACATTAACTGTATGACAATTACTTGACTCCTGTGAATGCCTAGGACTAGAGCAAGCATTTGACTGCTGTGTATGGATTTCTGTATGATGTGTATTTAATTTCTCTTTACAGGAGCTAGAAACAATGGAATTGCAAATTTATTTTATGGAATTATATTTAAAGACTATTGAAAAAGTTACTATGTAATGTATTTTTTATAGTAAGGAAATTTTGTTATATTTTATCTAATTACAAAATATTTTTTGTAGTCAAGACTATATTTACCTTACTCTAGCTGGTGAAGTCTGAATAATTTCTGATGATGTACTGGTAGATGCTTGTTGAGAGTGTGGTCGTGAGGTAGCTCTGCGTAGTGGATTATGAGACCTTTCTGTTAGTGGAGTTGAATGGAGGGGAGTTTCATTTGTTTTAGAAGAAGAAGAGGACAAAAGGTTTTGACGGGAATAACTGAAACAAAATATTTTGTCAAGGATGCAGAATACATAAAACAACTTTAAAACACAAAATTGAAAAGAGAAAATTTTAATCAACTGTAAGTGTATTAACATCGAACAATATTAACATATTTATGTCTTTCTATCTTTGACATCAACTTTATCCTACTGCATTAACAATAGTAGCTTTCATATACATTACATCATATGCCATAGAACCTCAAATTCTGAAAATTGCATATAACATATTATGCAATAAAATACTGAAGGAGAATTATAAATTGACAGAAATGAAGTAAATATCAGAATTGAAAATTAAATAAGAAAAGCAACATTAAATTGTTGAAAATATACATAATTTACAAATTCTTTTAATGGAAATATATTGTTGGTGGTTTCATACAATACTCATTTCTTTTAACACTTAGTACCATGTAAATAATCCATCATTACAATCTTCAAAATTACTTTTTAATGAAAAGTAAAGTTATGATTTTACAACAAAATACTACTTTCAAGAACAAATCATTTTATCAAACTAATAACAATTTTATTCTGGCAGAAACAAAGGATCAAATAGAACAACTTTAATCATATATTTCTCCTTTCCTGCTTGATTAAACTTTTGAATGAATTCATGAGCACATTGTGTACTGATGGCTACCATCTCTCAAACTCAGGTCCACATAATTCAGGACTTCATATTCCATTACTGCTACTAACGTATTAAAATTTTTAACTGATACACATTGAATGAAGTAATTAACACTTCCATTCCATAACTCGTTTTTGTTTAAGTTTCAACTGTAAAACACATCTATAATGAAAGTTAGGCATCTGAAGAGCATCATGATTCAGTCAAAATGAAACAAATATATTGAAGAAGATTGAAATTCTGTCACAGGCACATAGAAAAATGCCTTCTTGTGTTTCATTTACAAGTATGGGACACAATTTGATAAGGTTGTTTGAAATAAAATCAACACCCAACAACACCAAGAAATGTCACAAACAATATATGAAAAGAAAAAATTCAAACAAGCACAAAACACAAACGCACTAGAGGCGGACAAGAAAAAACCTGTCTAAAATCCAATTCCAAAGAGCTACTTTAACCCAAAGCCATAACACCAACAATTTTCACCGACCCTTTGATTTATCAAATGCTGAATTCCATCTTTCCAACACATCCTACAGTTCATGCAAAAACCTGTACTTGACATCCTCTAGCACTTGTTCAACTGATTCCTAATACCCTCCAGTCCAAATCCTGGACTCAAAATTCTCTAACTACTGCCTTTCCTTGAACTAGAAACACTCCTATTCTATTGCATAATTACTTTTTCTCTTTAACTGCCACCTGTTACAGGTAGGGAAGAAATCAGATGCCTTACCTTAAATCGAGTGCTTGTTTCATTTTCCTTCTTTATCAATATCTTCATTTTTTCTCACTACTTTGCTTGTTGTGACACTTCCTTGGGACATTTGGCGGCTTTGATGGGTGTAGATTGTCACTGTTTAATGTCTGGTCACATCAGAGTTTGCATTCAACACTGTGAGGTTAATTGGAATGAGAAACAGAACTTTTATCTTTTGATGAAGGAAGTTAGCAACTCCAAAAATTTGAACTGTCCAAATCCACCATTGAAATACTTGGTCTTGATGATAAGGAAGGCATCTTTCTTTCCTACTGTCTACTTGCACGTGTTAATTACTTTTCAATACCTATGTATACAATTAGCACATTGACTGTGGGTGACGACAATGTGCCTTCGAGATTATCTCTTTCCCAAGTTGACAATGTGTCGTCACATCCCTCTTTGTTTCAAATGCTATCCAGCTCCAGCACTAAGAAATGGCAGTTATTGAAGACATCCACAGTCAGCATGTTAACAATGACAGAATTGAAATTAATAATTTGTTTATTAACAATATATTTGTTTTGTTATTTTTCTTTGATGTGTGGATATTACTTGTCTACCATTCTAAGAATCTCTACTGTAGTTATCATTCAGTTCTAAAACCGAAAGTATAGACCTCTTCTTTGCAAGTTGAAAAATATGATATATTTTTGTTAAAAAAAGTGGATCTTATAGGCATAATACAAAAATAACCCAAATTACATTATTAAAACTTCAACAACATAAAACCATAAATTTTTAGTTCAAATTACTTCACACTGTCACTAATTCCTTATGATCAGCTAGTCGAGTTCACAGATTGTCGATGTATATATAAATTAACATGACAATGTCATTTCCTGACTTATATATATAAAATAGAAAGTAGGTGACTTACCTGAGGTTCATAGATGGTAGACACCTTGTGAGGTATAGAGTTCTTGAATTTTCGGAGGCACCGCCCCCTTCATCAGAAAGTTAGGAAGACATTTTCAGTGATCGGCTAGCCGATTCCAATTCTTTAGAAGCCGAACTCCATCTATTAGGAACTTTCAGCATGTCCTACAGTCCAGACAAAACCCTGGACTCAATATCCTAAAGGTCTTTACCTTCACCTGCCCCCCCCCCCCCCCCAAGTTCAGTGGAATTTGTATGTGTGATAAAACCTGATGTGTGTATACTGAGTGTGTGTGTGAGGGGTGGTTGTAGTAGATGTGAGTGTGTGTGTGTCAAAGTTTAAATATTGACACCTTTGAGGATGGATGCATTTGAATGAGTGTGTGTCAATATGGGGGTGTTACTATGCATCTCCCCAACCCCCATCAAGTCCTTGCCTCTTCCCAGACCCTCATTGAGAGAGAGAAAGTTGGTGACCTGGTGGGGTGAATTGTTTATGACCTAAGCTAGCAGTGCAGCAAATTTTGGCTGCTCAGTCGTCGGTGGAAATGTCTTCCTAACTTTCTGATGAAGTGGACGGTGTCTCCGAAAATTTAAGGACTCCAAATCTCACAAGGTGTCTACCATCTATGAACCTCAGATAAGTCACCTACTTTCTATCTCTCTTTCCTTTCCTTATTAATTGTTTTCATTAACATGACAGTGTCATTTCCTGACAAAATGTATTGTAAACTGGGAGGAACATTTTAAATATTATAGATCCTGTTCAATAAATGGTACTCTTAAGATAATAATTATTTTTGTACATGGATATAGTTTAATATGAAAGGTATGAATTACAAGAGGATTATAGTTGATCATGCTTTCCCAGAATTTGTATACAACTGAAGAGAAATTTTTGAGCATTCTATCCTTTTCTGAGTGGCCTAAAAGTCAAGTAAATATGAATCATTCTCACTGACTTACAAAACTGGCAAATGCTCTCTCTTACAGAAAAGATTTCAAGTGTAGTTGGTTTAGTGCATAGAACTGGTTAAAGTTGTTGGTACAATGTCTGAGGATGATAATGGAAACTAGATACTGCAGTCAGTGTAAATCAAGTTTTTGTCTCTAGATTGTCATTATACAAAAATACATGTAAACACATGTCAGTAATTTCCATATTCTTTTTTTTTTTTTGCATTTTGTGTCATTTCCTTGAGAGGTTAATTGTTACATTTTTTGATTTGTGCTTTAGATTTGAAGCACTACTGCTTTACATGCTGTTCATTCTTATTTTTTTCAATTCAATAAAATATACTTGGAGATAACACCAATTGAATTTGAATGATTGTAGGAGTGAACTTCTCTAACGTTCTTTTCAAAATTATTTGTTTTATATTCCTTTCCCAAGTTCTATCCATAATACACTGCATGGCCACATACAGCAGAAATATGTTAATATATGATAGAAAACAAGCTAAATTCAATGATTCATAGAATAAATAATTGACCTCAAGTCAATATTTCAAACATTAAACTAATTACATGATATACCTAATATATTGAAAATTGTAAAGGTCTTTTTGATAGTATTAATTTATACACGAGTGTTAAGACTAATAACATCAATAGCAGTTCATATATCCTCTGAAGGAGGAAAAAATTAACCCCCCCCCCCCCCGTCTCTAAGAAAATAGAAATGCTTCAATTGAAGCTCAAGTAACAAGAAACCATGTTCTCAGGAGATAGATGGCATGCACATTATAGCTGATCATACATATTTTTCTTCGAGAAAGGAGGTACAACCTGTGAAAATTTGAGAACTTTATTTCTTGTCCAATATGACATTACTTGCCCTCAATTTCACTTGAGTCAATAATTTTCTATTTATATTTCCTATCCACATCAATGTGTGAGTTTGTGAATTCTGGTCAGAAAATAAATAAATAAATTCATCAGATTTTTTTAGATGTGTGTACGAAAGGTTTCATTTATAATGCACGGATTCAAATGTGTTTAATCATAAGTAATTGTTGAACAGGGCAATTGATGATGTAATTTTGCTTTTTTATCACCAGGTTAATGAAGCTGGACTAAAAATGTAGAACAGATGGAATTAGCATATCAAACAAAATTTTAGTTTAGTTTGTCTATGACTGTGCTTAGGTTCAAATTTTCCATTCAAAAATAATAAAAATATAAAAAGTATAAATATTTTACCATTTTTTAACAGTAAATTATAATCAAAAATATTAAAATAAATATTCTTCAATATCTAACTCAAGTACCTTTTTCAAGAGAAGCATTTTAGTGTTCAATGTAATCTCAGAAAGATCCTTTAACATTTAGTTGTATAAAGGATCAAAACTCACATGTACCCATGGATTTAAGGCAAAATACTTTTTGTAGGTTCATAACAAAGAATGGCCAAAAGTCAGAAATGGAATAATATCATTTGAATATGTTTCATCCCCCAACTTTAAAGATCTCCTCATTTCTTTAATTATAATATTACATAATTTCATGCTGCTACTGCAATGTCTGAGGCCAAAAGTATTGTTGTTTAGTGAATACCAAATAAAGTGAAACTTACACTGTTTAACATTTTATGAATTTTCTTCCAACTTTAGAATATAATTTTGAATCTTTTTTATGACAATAAATTTTAAAATAATGCATTAATTAAGTACAAAACTAAATGGGAATAAAGAATTCAATAAGGACTTTTGCTAATTTTTTTACGATACATAACTATCACACTTTGCTTTTTTATGGTAGAAACAATAATATTAGTAATGGAACATTTTCATTTGTTGAAATTATTATTAAAAAAGAATTCACCAACGGCATGACCATCAATCAGTTGCCTACCCTTCCATTACCTGATTCCAATTCTGTTTTTTTTTCATTAAATTCTGGATGAAAAAAATCATTAAAACATCAAAAATATCTCATTGTTACATGTGTATTTACTTTGCAGCACTTTATTTAAATCATAGTTCCTTTCCTGAACATCCATTTTCTCTAATGAACTAAATTTAAAATATAATGTATCAATAATTAGTCTAACTTTGTTCTAATGCTCACTTCATTCTATGATTTGATTCATCCATCTGTTTTTTCAGCTAGTGCACATTTGAACTGTATCTTGATACAATGATATATATGTCTCATTATATGTTTGTTGAAATGACATTATTTTAAATAATGAAACTGCAAAAATACTCTATAATGAGTTAAACTAGAGAAAAAGATACTTTTTCTATTTGGCAGTTCTGGTAAATAACAAAAATTAGGTATCAATGAAGACACAGTTATATTTAATTTTTATGTATTTATATAATACACAGAATAACATTTTAGGGTTATTTCAACACTCGAAAAATTGACACATGAGTATCCATGTTACATTCAACTTAAAACAATCTATTGTTCTGTTGAAACAGAATTTCAGCAATATTATTACATATGTAATACAATAAAACTTTCAAATATAAATACTATACATTGTAATTCACTCCTATAACTTCATTGTATTTACCTTATAAAGAAAAATAAATAACATTAATTAATGTCAAGAAAATACATTAAAATAGGCTTAAGAATTTTCAAAAACTATATATTGTTGGTTTTAGTAAACAAAAAATTACCTTCTGAAGTTGTCCCAATAGTTGTTAGCTCGATTGCCAGGAGGAACTTGATTGTTCAATGCAGGTGGAACAGAAGGGCGGTTGTTAAGAGGCATTTGAGGCAAAGGCAGTGTTGGTAATGGAGGAGCCAGATTAGGAAGAGAATGGGCACTAGCAACACTGTCTGCTAATGGAAACAGTCCACTATTAAATGTTGATTTCAAGTTTTGAGAACTGTTTTCTAAAAGTGTTGGTTCTTCAGCTATTCCAATAGCTACAGGTGTGTTAACTGTTTCGATTCCATTTCCAATTCTTTCCTGCAGCTGAGAAAAAAATTAACAGATGACTAAGACAACAATGGTTACTTTTTCCCATGAACATGATAAATCAAACTATAAAATAATCAATTTTACAATACATTAATTCTATGTTTATGACAAGTATTATGCATAGTATTATTATAATACAATTAACTTATCTTGTTTCCTGATACTGGCTAGTCATTGTATAGGAATACAATATGAATAAATGTTAAGTGTCAAAATAAGTTTGTATAAGCTTAAGGAGGGGAGGTAAATGAATATCATGTGGGTATGAAATTAGAGTTATCATATTTAGTAAGTACTTAAAAATGATTTTAAATCATCTTGCACATACCAATGAATAGTAGGAAACAAATGGGGAAAACAAGTCAACTTTTGGTGGCATTCAGTAACTTACCACGACAACAGCTGATCGTAGAGCAGTAATTTCACGCTGTTGAGCCCATAGCATGTGACAACATTGATTAACAGTTGTTAGTAATGCTTGTTGTTGCTGCACCTGGCTAGCAGCTAACAGTTGTTGATAATAGGAGCCTGTGCTTAACTGTTGTTTCTGCTGTTCATACTATGAAAAAAGTACACAAATGTTAGAACTTAATAAATAAAATACAAAGAATGGCCAAAAGTCAGAAATAGAAGAATTTAATTTGTTTCAGCAGCAACATGAAACTTTATAATATTTTAATTAATGAACTAAGGAGGTCTAAAAGTTGGGGGACAAAACATTTTTCAAATTAAATTGTTCTATTTCTGACTTTTGGCCATTCTTTGTATTTAACAAGGTTATACAGCACAGTTTTCTGACTTTAAAATTTACAAAAAATAGAAGACAGTCATTTTTTTATTTTTAACATTGATTCCAACCCGCATGCAATCAATTTTTAAAATATCATGAATAATTTGAACAAAATTTACAATACTCTTTTGTTATAGTAGTTTAACGTTTTAATATTCTTTTCAAATGTTAAAATTTAACTGCCAAAAGCATTCATTGTTACTGCATTTAACTCTCACAGGCTGGATATGGTCTGCAACACTAATTTCTTCACATGTATATTTATTAATGTAATGAACCTACAAAAACATATTGTGCCTTAAATTCATGGGTACATGTGGTTTTGATGATTTATACGAATTAATGTTAAAGAAGCTTTCCGAGATTGCATTGAGTGATAAAATGCTTCTGTTGAAAAAGGCACTTGAGTTAGATATTGAAGAATAATTATTTTAATAATTTTGTTTATAATTTACAATTGAAAAAATGCTAGGATAATTTAACTACTTTATTTATATTTATTATTTCATATTATCTTGCAAAACATTATTAGACGCAGACAGCACATGGAGTTTCTGAGAAATATTGTTGTAACATTTATTTTACAATTTCAATACCTGAATGTTAATTATAAAAGCATGTGTAATATTTTAAAAATTTTAGTTTGTAATTAAGGTACAGAAATCAGTATTACTTCAATAGTTTTATAGGGAATAAAGATGCTGAAAATCAGATGGGTGGATAGAATCACAAACGAGGAAGTTCTAAACAGAATAGGGGAAAAGTGAACAATATGGAGAACATTGACTAAGAGAAGGCATAGATTAAAAGGTCATGTTTTAAGACACGAGGGTCTTGTAAAATTAGCATTAGAGGGAAGTGTGTCGGGTAAGAACAGAAGAGGGAGGCCAAGGATAGAATATGCTAAGTAGATTAGGGATGATGTTAGGTGTGCAAGATAGGTTAGCATGGGGGGTTGCATCAAACCAATCTTTGGACTGAATACCACAACAGGGAATAAAGAGAGTCTCTTGAAAAATATTACAAATTGTAGAGAGCACAATGTTGCTGGATTAAATGCCATGGTTCCTTAGTAATCTACATGAGAAAAGCTTAACTTTATATGCGACATTCTAACTTACTTAGAAGAGGTATAGTTTTAAAATCAGAGAAAAAAGGCAGAAAACAATTGTTAGTTAATTTTACATTTACAATAATACACAGCATTCTTGTATATTCAATAAAATAAGTACGAACTTAAAAGGCTTTGGTTGATATGAGAATAGTAATATACTTATAGTCTATACAATATCCGAACACATAAATCTGGTATCAAGCACTGAGTTGAAGAAGACTGCATGGAGGACAGAAAATGGCAGCAAAGATGAGAACAGACACAAGTGGACCCTGAAATTGATCATTTTACTAGACAAATTGATAGGACAAGTGGATGGAAGTGTCATTAAACACAAATTCTCAAAGACCATAGATATTTTCAGAAATATTTTGTAGGATAAGGGCAGTTTCAAGGCAGAACAGTTTTTAATGTGACAAAGCAGGCAATACTAAGCACACCTTCTTAATGTGCAAGAGGTGGGCAGAGGAACAACACAAACTGAACTGCAGAGTAAGATTAGAATAGAACAATTAATGGCAGAGAATATCCTCTAAATGCTGATGAATGAATAGCACTGGAATGGTCTAGCTATGTTCACAAAATGAATTTTCAGAATACAAAAGACAAAAGTGATGACCTTGTTTTCCAGAATGAAGCAGCCTGTGATGGATCGGAAAAAAATATTTTTTAACAGTGTTAGATAACTTTGATACTTCCAAATACTTTAGGAAACAGCATCTCTCTGAAGTAATGTAAAAGTGGTTCCTAGGTGAACAATTCTTAAATAAATGATAATTAAAAAAGCATTATGCAAGATTGTCACAAAATAAAATTGTGCTTAAACAACAAGGCAATCACAACAATTATGAAATAACACCACACTGTGTTTAGTCAAGGTCTTTGAGTAAATATAATTTGTTATAACCACACATAAATCTGCACAAATTAAAAAGTTTCAGCATAATACTGTATTTACATAATGAGAAGACTACTCAAGAGGCAAGGCTAGTGTATGCAGAACATGCAAGGATATAATGAATTGCATAATAAATGACAGCAATAATTTAAAAAACTATTATTCGATATTTATTTTAAGATACACTACTTGAATTAATGGCAGGAATAAATTTCTGCTTGGAAATGTAAACAAACATAAAATATGTCAACGTACCATCATTGACTGTTGCCATAAATTTAAATTTGATTGAATTCCTACATTTGATTCACAGTCTTGGTTAAGAGTTGCTGATGTTCCGTGGATGCCATCATCATTGATATTTCGATTTGGTGATGAAGGAGTCCATATTGTTCTTGATGGAGCCACATTACTTTCTATTAAAATAATTATATTTAAATAGACAATATGGAAATAATTTTTCAATTTTTGCTTTACTGTATGATGATTATATTTTACACATCAACTTGACAAGTCATTACTCAATTACACATTCTACGCAAATTGATTCATACAATAAAATTAGATATAAAAATGGATGCCTATTACTTCTGTCTGTGAATTGCTTAGAATGAAGTGACCTTAGCATAACTTTAAATTTCATACTTCAGAGGATGACAAGTAAATTCCTGTCTCCCATGCTGACTTTACTTTTCACAATTGAAATGCTGAAAACTATTAAGATCTCTAACTATAATACAAAATAGTGTTCATTATAATCATATTAGCATAATTAATAAACTTCCAACCTTCTTTAAACAATTAAACATAAATACAAGCAAGTTTAAACATGCACTAACTTTTTAGCTATTCCTTCTACTTTGTTGAAGAATTCATGGAGTTGAGTATATCTTAGAATAGACCTTAATATAGACTAAGTTCATTGTTATGACATTAATTTCTTAGTATAAGATATAAGCAATATTTATCAATATTATGTATCAGGTCCAAATTTAGTGTTGTCACCTCTGTAGAACTTTGGCATATCTTATTATAAGTTAAAAATAATGACATGAATGTAAATAGTAATTAAGCAATCATAACAATTTATGTACAATTCCATATCCTTGAAGTTCTGCTTTTCTATGGGATCAATGGATTAAGATTTAATACAAATACAATAAATGAGCTTAATTGAATGTGTTCCAAATAAGTTCTTACCAATTGACGGTTTTCTCCAAACATTATGTGGACTAGGACGGATTGAGCAATTCTGCACCGTTGAATCGACTGATATATCAACTGCATCCCTTAAAACACATAAATTATAATATAAAAATTGCTAATTTTATTACAATGGTAAACAGCAGGAACACTTAATTAATATTAGTACATTAACATTATTGTATATTTTAATAATAAAGTGATAGTATTAAGATGTTGACTGCTGGAGTCTTCAACAACTTCTATTTCTTAGTTTTGGAGTCAGATAGGCACATTTGGACATGACAACAATGTGCTAACACCCATCTAGGGAAAGGGTTAATGCATGATGACACATTGTCGTCACCCACAATCAACATGATTAACCTACAAAACCATTTTTTTTAAAAATTCTCTATTGCAACAAATGAACTTCAAACCTTTTAACAAAACCAAGCACTCAATATTACTTAAACATATTTTGTGTGTTGTGGTATTCAGTCCTAAGACTGGTTTGATAAAACCCTCCATGCTAACTTATCTTGCAGAAGCCTTTTCATTTCCTTATAACTAGCACATCCAACATCCTCCCTAATCTACTTAGTGTATTCCATCCTTGGCCTCCCTCTTCTGTTCTTACCTCACACACTTCCCTCTAATGCTAATTTTACAAGACTGTCGTGTCTTAAAATGTAGCTTATTAATCTATCCCTTCTCTTAGTCAAAGTCCTCCATATTGTTCGATTTTCCCCTATTCTGTTTAGAACTTCCTCATTTGTGATTCTATCTACTCATCTGATTTTCAGCATTCACCTATAGCACCACATTTCAAAGGCTTATATTCTTATATATGTATTGTACTTTTACCATCCCTCATTATTACACTTCCCAAGTAGCAGAATTCCTTAAGTCCCTTCCCTTTTCTGTCTATCAAAGATCAGCTATAAAGGCGATGAAAATATTAAGAATAAATTAGGAATTCAAATAGTATTAGAATTTAGAAAATAATAAATTGCCACTAGAGGTATAAAATACTGCACATTATTCACATAATTTTGATAGATTATAAATGCTATCTATTTCAGAATGTTCATTACTTGGATTTGAAATTTAATGAGAATGGATTTGATTCAAAGATGATAATAAAGTGAAAGGAAGGTACAAAATAACGGACTGTCTAAATCAGAAACACATTCTGTAAGAAGCTGTCACTGATCGTATCACACAAACATAATATTGATGAATATTAACCATACTGTCAATATGTTAATTAATTAATACATGTATACATAAACTATCAGCCAAGTGAGAAACATTTGATATAAAATCTGATTCAGTCAGATAGGCCGCTGCTAATCTGTGTATACTGAAATTTCACTGTGCAAATTGGTCCAATGGGTTTGCAAAATAATGTGCAACATAATATATATATATATACATAAATTAATGAAATGTTTGTAACGTGACGAAGTCACAGGTTTTTGGATATTAGGATAGTAAGTAAGGATAGTAAATGAGGGAGAAAGATAGGAAATACGCTTTGAAACATATGTTTGGCACAGAATTATGCTCAGGGAAAGACATATGTAAAGCATAGAGAAGAAAGGAAGAAGGAAGAAAGACTGAAAATATTCTGCGCCGCCGGGACTCGAACCCGGATCGTCACAGAGCCTCCGCTGTGGCCAGGAGCGCCTTGACCATTAGGCTACGTCGAAGATAATCAGTCATGGATATATATACAATGTTAGTTGGGATGGGTAGAGAGAAGTGGGATAGAAGAGATTATTAGGAGCATCCATTAAGGATAAATTACAAATTAATGAAACGTTTGTAACGTGACGAAGTCACAGGTTTTTGGATATTAGGATAGTATATTCACCTATTACTTGCTGTTGACTGTTCGATTTCCTTTCGAGCATTTCTACTGCTGCTTCTACTTTGTGTATTTCGTAATGAAATATGTGATGAGAGATAATTTGGATCTTCTTCATGTGCATCATCACTGAAAATATAAAAAGAAATGTTACATTACTTATTTATATATGAAACATACTCTAATAAAATAATAAACTGAATGCAAAATAGAACAGGTTCTTTAGGTAACTTCTTATACCATGTTCTAAAGTTGGCATTGTAATTTCAGTCTTAGCCAATTATTTTCAGACTAATATAACAATAATGACACATTACGATGCAGAATTCTATAACTTCTATTTTTCACACAATACGGTCAGCCACACAATAGAATATACCTGTACAAGAGGTTCTAAAAACAAATCTGAAATATTTTTCCTGACTAACAAAGTAATCAATCTTCACTGTCAGTGGCATACAGCCCACTCTGATTTTGAAATTTATTGGTGTGAAGAAATTGACAGAGACATTATTCAGATATTACATTACATAACTACAAAAGAGCAAAATATAGAGACGAAATAAAAGAATGATAGGTGATAAAAGCGGAGAAATTATAAACTGTTTTTCATCAAGACAAGAAAGGGGCAAGCATCTAAGCTGGGAGTTCAAATACTCCTTCACACAATAAATCAACAAAATTCTAATTATTTCAGAGTCTATAGAGACTCTTAGCAACTGACAGATAAAATGAGAGACTGGACACTCAATATATAAAATTGTGCAGACAGCAAATAAATAAATAAAAATGATATGTTCAAAATGGCTAGGAATCAACAGAAAAGACAAAGAACTGGGGAGAATTAACAACAGTATGAATAATTACGATATTCCAGAATGAAATACATTCCCTTGTTGTGGTATTCAGTCCTAAGACTGGTCTAATTCAACCCTCTATGACAATGTATCCTACACAAGGCTTTTCATTTTTACATAACTACAACATCCCACATACTCCCTAAGTTGCTTAGTGTATTCCATCCTTTGCCTCCCTATTCTATTCTTACCCCACACAATTACTCTAATGCTAATTTTACAATAACATTATGACTCAAAATGTGGCCTAATAATCTATCCCTTTTTCTTGATCATAATTGTTCTCTCTTCCTCTATTCTGCTTAGAACTTCCCGATTACTAACTCTATCCACCCATCTGATTTTCAGAATTCTTCTATACCACCACATTCAAAGGCTTATATTCTTTTCCTTTGTGTGTATTGTACTTCTACCATCCATAGTTATTATGCTTCCCAAGTAGCATAGTTCCTTAACTGCCTTCAAAACATCTCTTCCCAATCTAACACCCTTTGTTATTCCACTATTTCCCATAATACTCTCCATCACCATGGTTTTTCCTATATTAATCCTCATGTTGTTCTCTTCTTCCATGGCATTAATGCTATTTCTTGTGGTTTCCAAGTCTTCTTCTGACTCCCCAAATACCACAATTTCATCACCAAACCTTAGAGATTAATTTTTTCTTTTAGCATTTTAATTTTAATTTCTAACTTTCTTTATCGCCTGTTCTATGTACAAGTATTTTTTTGGCTTTCTTTTCTTGTCTTTCAATTCTAATTAGTGCTGACTGCCATCTGTAGAGGTAATGGATAGCTCTTCTTTCTTGATATTTTATTCTTATCATCTTCAAAATCATTAAAAGTTTGTTCCAGTTTACATTACCAAAGGCTTTTTCTAAATCTACAAATGCCATGAATGTAGGCCTGTTTTTTCTTATCCTGTCCTCTAAAATTAAACGCAGAGTCAATATAGATTCTCTTGTCACTACATTCTTCCTAAAACCGAACTGATCTTCTCCTAACTAAAATTATATTTGTTATTCCAACCTCCTATATACTATTTTTGTTAATATTTTGCATGCACGAGATACTAATTTTCTTGTGCCCCAAGTTCTTTCGTATGGGTATAATTATGTTTTTACTTAAATCTTCTGATATTCTTCCTGTTTTGTAGATTTCGCAAACTATCCTGAACAGCCACGATATTGCTTCTTCACCCGATGATCTTGTCAACTTAACTGGAATGTTTACAATTGCTCAGATCTGTCAGCACTCCATGAACTCCAACCTTAAAACTTTGTCTCCCAACTCTCCATCATCCACCTCCTCTTCTTCTATTATTGACTGATCTAGATTTCCACATTGATAAAACTCTTCTAGATATTCCTTCCATCTTTTCTTCTTTTACTCTTCATCTAGATTTGGCTTCCTATTTGGCTCTTGGTAGTATTTTCTTCTTTCCGAATGTTTCTTTGATTTTCTATAAGCTGCATCTATTTTCCCTCTCACCATAAAACCTTCAACCACTTAACATTTCTCTTAGAGGAAAGTATCTTTGGCTGCTTTGCACTTCCTATCTATCTCATTCTTCAAGCGTCTTGTATGGCTCTTTACTTATATCTTTCACCAATATTTTTATAATTTCTTTTGTTATCCATGTTTTACTGTTGGTCCTATTTTTTCATTGGCTGCTCTAGTTATTTCTCCCTTCAAGTGTGCCCATTTCTCTTCTCTATTAATCTACCCCCTGTTGTTTCAGTTTTTTTAATTCCCATCTTTTTTTTAATTTCATTTCTTGAGTTTTTCCATTTTCAGCCACCATTTCATAATCAATGATTATGGTCCCAGTTAATATCTGCTCCTGGGGAGGTTTTCCAGTTAATATCTGCTCCTGGGGAGGTTTTGTAGTCCAACAACTAATTCCTATATTTCTGTCTCACCATTATGTAGTCCAATTGGTACCTGCCTATGTCCGCCCGACTTCTTCTACATTTAGAGTATTCATTATTCATGATTTTGAACCAGGTATTTGTCACTACTAATTTATCCTCAGATAAGTATCAATTTTTAGGGAATTAGTTATGTAGAAATGAAAAGGCTTGCACAGGATAGGTTAACATGGAAGGTTGCATCAGACCAGTCTAAGGACTGACTGCAACAACAATATCAATTTTTATCATTTTACTTACCTAGAAAAGCCACCATGAGCATCTTCCAAATCATCTAGTGTCATTTGTGTAGAATTGCCCCAGTTTGTATTACTGGTGCCTTCACCTATATATATAAAAAATTATTTTGTACAGAATCTCTATAATAATATATGAAGAAATGAGAAAATTTGATTGATTAAACAAAGTTAAACCCTTAGCAATTATCTAAAGATAAATTTAAGTGTGTAATGATGTAATATTTGCCTACTTAATATGAATAGCTGTTATGACAGAATATATTATTACAACCATGAGCATTGTCTCCTAGCACTTATTTTTGCACTGATTTTTTTTATACTCATAGAAATGAAAGAAAAGTTGTAATGAGAAAACCAATTTTTACAATTTTATGAGCAATACTTCATCAAATGAATTTAGAAATAAGGGAAATAAGCATAAAAAATATTTTGAGTAAAGTTTTGAGAACTCTTAATCCTAACCAAACAGATTATGTTAAGAAACAAGTCATTAAGCTTACTTGGTGCCATTAAATCACTACAATAAATATATATCCTAAGTAAATACTTATTATTAGCAATTCTGATTCCTAATTGAAAGTTAAGCAATTATAATAATCACTATATTTTGTAACTTTATTGAAAGTACAAAGTAAAAAAATCTGGGAGTAATTTCTTACATAATTTTGTAAATATAAAAGTGCTAATCTATATCTTCATATTTCATAATTTTAATTATTCAACTATGATTATAATAATAGCTTAATTTTTAAATTTAAACAACTTAAATTTACTGATAAACGCTTTATGGTCATTAAATTAAAAATTTGCTCCAGATATGAGTAATTAATTGTTGGCATATCTTTTTTCTGTAACCTCTTTGTGTCTGCTTCCAAATAATCTTTTTTAGATAATTTTAGAGATTTGACAATTAATTTTTCTAAACACAGTATGGAGGACATTTACCAAGAGAATGGATAGATTAATAGGCCACATTTGGGAGCTTGTAAAATTAACATTAGAGGGATGTGTGTGGGATAAGAACAGAAGAGGGAGACCAAGGATGGAATAAGTTAAGCAAATTAGGGAGGATGTGGGATGTGGTAGTTATGTGGAAATGAAAAAGCCTGCATAACATAGGTTAGCATAGAAGGTTGCATCAGACCAGTCTTAAGAATGAATACGACCACCATGACAACAAAGACAGTTGATTGTAAAGCATAAGTTACAAAGACTGTAAACATACATAATTGATTTAGAGCTTAAATAAGCAGTGTGTTGATGTTCTTTAGTCCATTTTCTTAATCATTTATTTTAATTGGGAAAGAGTGCAAGATATTACTCCAATTTTTCACTGGAATGGTTAAAGAAACCAATTTCATATACAAATCAATAATGTCTCCTGGAACTACCAAAGTGACAACTTGTGTATTAGAGCACTTAAAAGTAGGAAATTACCTGGTAAAAAGTTACAAAATAATGGTAACTTACCAATTTCTGCTTGATTAATAGGAGCAGGCTGGACTTGCTCTTTGCGCATAAGCTGCTCCAATTCTCTTCGTCTTGCTTGCAAATGTTTAGTATCCACCTGAAAATATAAATACTGTATAATTCCCACACTTTAAAATATATGGGTAAGAAAGTATAAACTGACAAAGTCAAAATAATATATGTATGTATAGAGTGTTTCAAAAATAGAGAGCATGATTTCAGGTATATATTTCCCATATGCAGGAAATACAAAGAGTTACTTACAACATGCGTCTGGTTTACCAGTTATAGCCTCCAAACAGTGACATTCACAATATTCAATCAAAAGGCTGACTAGTACTTGGATCAAGTGTTTGCTGATCAACAGATAGTTAGTGGCGGGCCAACTGCTTGGCCTCCATGCTCACTTGATTTCAACCCTATTGATTTCGTCTTGTGCAGCCATTTAAAACTGTTAGTGTATTTGTCTGCAGTATCTGACATGTTATCCTTCAGAACTAAATTGTGGCAGGTTGTAGGAAAATATGCATTGCTCCTGGAATTTAGGATTGTCTTTGCAGGACAATGACACATCAATGTGAGGCCTGTATTTGAGCAGGAGGTGAACATTTTCTGCTGGAAGAAAACATTGCAGTGAATACACTGTTTTGAAGACCATAACATGGAAACCAAGTTTTTCTGGACACATGTTGTAAATAACTTTTAATTGTCTACATATGTGGAATTATGCCATCTCTTTTTCAAACACCCTGTATGTATGTACCTCTGATTAAGAACTGGCTGCCTGTGATCATGCTCTATAGGAATATTAGAGGTAAAGTGTAAATAATGATCCATTTAATTTAGTGAAATAGAACACTTCAATTAGTCTGAAATGTAAAAAACTAAATGTTTCCTATGTAATTCATTTTAGCAGGCGCAGTAAACTCATTAGCTGGCAGAGAAATGTGGGCCAAACCTTACAAGCTGCCTACAATCTATGAACCTCAGGTAAGACACCTACTTTCTATCTCTCTTTCCGCACGCCACGGCTCTAGTGGCGGTTACACTGCTGATTTCGTGTACTCAGGTTCGAGTCCTGGCCACATCGAATATTTTCAGTCTTTCTTCCTTCTTCCATTCCCTTCTACGCTTAACATATGTATTTCTTTGTGCATGATTCCATGCCGTACATATGATTTAAATAGCGAATTTCCTGCCTTCCTCCCAAATATTTTTATCTTTCTTTCTATCAAATTATCCAATGTGTGACTTCGTCACTTATCCAATATATAATTTATTTGTAATTTATCCTTAACGGATGGTCCTAATTCTTCCATCCCTCTTCTCTATCCATCCTAACTTGAAAACGTAATATATAGACTGAAAATGTTCGGTTGGTCGTACTCGATGTGAAAGCGGAGACGGTAAGACACACAGCCTGGCTCTAGTGGCGGTTACACTGCTGATTTCGTGTACCCAGGTTTGAGTCCTGGCCACATTGAATATTTTCAGTGTGTGTCACAACGGAAACATAACGGAAAAGAAAGGGAAATAACATTCAAACAAAAACAAGGACAAGGACAAGAAGACGAAAATTTATGTAACTTTTGTGGTCTGCCAAAATGCAGATAAAACATTTTACTTGTATTAGATAAGTTATAATAATATTTTCTGTCTGTTTTACCATTGTTTATAATTCAATATCTAATATTAACATAGTTAATCCTTTTGGAATTTCAAATGCAGATCTGTGAAGAAACCTTTCAAGCTTCCAAACTAAAATAATTATTAAAACATAAAACTAAACTACCTGTGTGTTTGTCTTCTTTTCCTTAAAGGATAGTCTTTCAACTCGTTCTTGTATTATATCAGGAGGCACTCCTAGTGGACTAAAATTGCAATATTTAAATATTACAGTTGTAAGTAAATGGTAGCATAAATAAATATAAACGTGTTAGCAATGTTACACATATTAAGTTTACTTATTTCATAATACTAAATTTTATATTAAAAAATATATATTTCTAAATTGTGTAGTTTTTAAGATTAAATAAAAATGATCTCTTCAATATACAGTAATCCAGTAGATTACAATAAGTTAAGTACTATCATAACAATAATTGGTAGCTATAAATATACACAGTATAGTTTCATGTAGACTATTAAGTATGTACAAAGAGATTAGCAAGTGTATTGCAAATATATTGGTGATAAAACTTAATTTTTCAGAATTCAATAAAACCAAACAGCTAATTTTGAAAACATTTTAACCAAAGATCGATTTCATTCCCAAGACACCAAACAAATAGATATAGAAAACAATCCATGCAAATAAATATATGATTCTTGTGGAATCAAGAGAATTGCAGGAACAATTTGTACCACACACAACAAACAAATAGAGAACTGTGCCTTGTAAACATATTATTTTGAGATATTTTGAAGATATAATCAAGATAATATTATATTTGAACTTCTATTTTTATTACATATTTAATGGTCAACTAAGCTTTTTTGTTATTAAAAAAATATTAGTTAATTGGTCATTACATATGTTTCCTTATGTAATTGAGATATTAGTTTGTACATACAGAAACAAATGCTCTTATTATTATTTTTCTTAGTGAAAGTTCAATATGGCGGGAAATCTATTTGTACAATTATTTGATAGGATATTCATGCGAACTTAATGAAGCAGTATTATTAGATAATACATAACAAAGTTATAAAATGGGACATTATAAATTAAGTGTATGACACAAAAGAAGTTTGGAAAATATGTTCCAAATTTTTACCTGTCATCTGATGAAATAATGATTCTTCCAGAACCATCATCACTTGAAGTCTCTTGGGCTAGTTGGTCAAGATAGTGCTGTGGAACAGGTTGGCCTCTATTCTGTATATCAATTACAGTTGTCAAGAGTTGCTGTAACTGCTGTAATCTTGTCTTAGCTTCATGAAGCTTTCTGAAAATAAAAATAAAAGAACATAAATATTAATTAAAAACAGCGAGGGTCAACAGTGAAGACGACAGACTCAGACAACGACGACTTCGGGGGCGGCAGACATCAGCGAGAACAACGGCGAGGAAAAGCGGTGACAACAAAGATCCAGGGGTGTCCGCATAAGTCATTAGTAATTCTACAGGTAAATTGTAGAAGTATAGTAAACAAAACAATTGAATTATGGAATCTTATCGATTTGCACAATCCAGAAGTTATAATCATGGCTTTCAAGTGAAATAAGGAACGCTGAAATTTTTCGGCAGGGTTACGTAACGTTTAGACGGGATAGAGATGGTAGGGGAGATGGAGTATTCATATGTGTCAAACCAAATATAGGAAGTAGGGAAACTTGGTAGATGATGAATATGAAATAATAGCAGTCGAAATACCACTCAGTTGCCCGGGAAAATTTCTGAGGGTTTTTGAAGCTTACAGACATCCAAATAACGGGTTTCAGGGTCTCATTAAATTGCGAAATGTAATAGCAAATTCAGTTGAAGAAAATGAGATTGTTGTCATGCCATTTGCCGATTGGAAAGGGAATTTAGGAAATAATAGCGATGCTCAGATTATGATAAATTCCTTTGTTTAGGATATGGGGTTTTTGCAAACGACATTAAAACCAACTAGATTGGGGTCATTACTTGATGTATTCTTAATAAGGCCTGCGGAGATATATCTAAATTTGGAAGTGGTGGCTTGAGGTAAAAAATAAAAAGAGAAAAACCAAGATTTCTGCTTACAAAACGCTGGTCAGGCCAATTTTGGAATAAGTGCTGGGATCCATATCGAAATGAACACACTCCAGCATTGCAAAAAATACAAAAACGGTCTGAAAAGGTGTTTGGGGGTCGATGCGCGAACAATCCTCACAAGCTCTCAGTAATAGAAGGAATCATGCTATGTTATATAAAGCTTATAAGGGAGAACCATCCTGGAAAGAAATAACAAACCATCTTACAGCGCCAGATGTAGAAAAGGTTTCATTTGTAAATAAATCAATACACGATTGGAATTCCTTGCCTGCAGAAATACTGACGACTTTTCTGGGTAGTGTAAATCAGTTTAGGAATAGGCTAAGAAAACTAATGTGAGCTGTATTTTTTAGAATCAGTGTTTCAGATTTTTCAAGAGAAGTATTAAGAAAGTACTTCAATCACCTCAAACTAAATAAAAACATTAAGTAATACAATATAATTGTTATTATGGAAAACTGATTTGAAGTGTAATCTCTGCAAAGTTTGTTTCTGTGACTAAGCTAAAGCCAGGAGTTTCCATGGATTACCAAGTGTTACTCAGGTCTGTTATATTTAGTGATATGTCTTTCAGATTCACAAATTTACAAAATAATAATTTTTTTATATAATGAAACAGAATAGAGTAGTAATTATTTATTAGAATGTAACCCAAATATAATGTATGCTTAGAAATTTTCTATATGGAACTTTTATATGTGAAATTTGACTGCATCTAAAATAAACTTACATTGCTTTGTTGTGTATATCTCTTGAACGTTCGCCTTGACTATTTATGTTATCTGGCTTTTGTGGATGAGATAAATTAACATCCTCAACTTCTAATTCTGGCTCATTAGATTCAGAAGTAACTAGGTCCTGAAAAAATTGTCTCCATATAATTTGATAAAGATTTGAGCATTTTAAGAGAGAAAGATTGTGTCATTTCCTTACTTGTGTATATATAAATATATAAGTAATGATAGAAATGAGGGAGAAAGGTAGGAAATTTGCTTTAAGTTATACGCTCGGCATAGTATTATGCTCAGAGAAAGGCATATGTTATATATATATGAGTCAGGAAACGACATTGTCATGTTAATTAAAACATTTAATAGGGAAAGGACAGACAGATAGAAAGTAGGTGACTTACCTGAGGTTAATAGATGGTACACACCTTGTGAGGTTTAGAGTACTCAAATTTTGGGAAGCACTGCCCCCTTCATCAGAAAGTTAGCAAGACATCTTTCTGATGAAGGGGGTGGTGCCTCCAAAAATTCAAGTACTCTAAACTTCACAAGGTGTCTACCATCTATGAACCTCCAGTAAGTCATCTTCTTTCTATCTCTCTGTCCTTTCCCCATTAATTGTTTTAAACATGACAATGTCATTTCCTATCTTATATATATAATCTGTGAACCTCAGGTAAGTCTCCAACTTTCTATCTCTCTTTCTAGTCCTCAATTGTTTTATTTAACCTGACAATGTCATTTCCACACACACATACAAATATGCGTCAGGAAATGACATATAATTTCCTGACACACACACATCTATGTGTATATGTGTGTATATATATATATACACACACACACACACGTCAGGAAATGACATTGTCATGTTAATTAAAACAATTAAGAAGGAAAGGAAAGAGATAGAAAGTAGGAGACTTACCTGTGGTTCATAGATAGTAGGCACCTTGTAATGTTTACACCTGATAAGTCTTTACTTTCTTATGAATAAAGATATGAAATTGAACATACTGAATCTCTCCTAGATCTAGCTACTTGATTTTTTAATTGTGCCAGTTGGGCTTTCATAGCTGAGAGTTCTGCTACTTTATTTTGCACATGTTCTATTTCACTGTCTTGTTCATCATCACTTCTGTTTTCTGCACAATCATCATCAAGGTTTCCTGAATCAACTACAGAAAAAATAAAGAAAAATATTTGTAACATTATTATAAATTTTGTATTAGTGTATGAAAATGTTTTAATTAATTCATATATCAAACAAAGTATGACAAACCTGAGCCAAGGGCTGAGAATTGAGCTAACAAACGATCCATGTGATTCTTCTTTGATTGAAGTTCAGTAAGCTTGTCTTGCAACACCAAATGTTCTGATTCTAATACTTCATCCCGTTCTCCCAACAACTCCATTAGCTATTACAAAAGAAAACCTGATGCATTATGAATGAAAATAAAATAAACATAAATTATCATGAGAAATTATTAATTGTTTTATTTTGAAGTACACAATAAATACAAAATATTACTATTAATAAGTCATACCCTTGATTATCTATATAATATTTTCTCCTACCCCGGATTATCACTAAGTGTGTACTTCAAGATATATGCATGCTTGTACAGTGTTTGCTAAAAAGTTATTTACCCCTTTGTGGGCAAACTTATTGAGGGAGACATCATGAACTTTATTATGCAGAGTTCTATATTACAGATTGTTTTAACTTTGCTGGCTTAGATCATCACTATCTGGTCTGACCATATATGTTTTACTCAATGGGATTTCTCTTTGCCCAATTATATTCAACTTCTTTAAAGAACTCTAACATCTATGCTCAAAAGGATACTTCCATCAAAAGCCATAAATATAGAAAAATGTTTTCCATACAAGTACTAATTTGAACTCTATATATCACCTATATTACCTGATTTCTGTTGTCATACAATTCATGTAGTGTTGATAAGCGCTGCTGCAAATTTTGTACATCCTGGAAAACATCTGCACCAGATGAGGATTCTCCAGAACCTTCACAAGTGTCATGGGCAAGAGCTACTCTCTGAAATGTTCATATATAGAAAGATAAAAACCAACTCTTAACTTAGTCAACAAAAAGCCATTTCACATCATTGATATGAAGTTAGTCCAATATTTTTACAGAAATATTGGTGACATAGTATTGTCTACAAAAATAATTTCAGGTATAAATATGCCTGAAGAATTTCAGTTGGAAAATAAATTTAAAAATGACAACATTTTAATGCTTGGAGTCAATCCCAGTTTCTTACTTAAGGAGCATAAGACTCCCAGCGCAAAATGTAGTGTTAAATAAAAATAGAATCTACACATAAAGTATAGAATATTTCTATTCATTGGAATCAATACATACTTGAGCTTGCTTTGCTTGCTCCAGCTGTTCTTTGGCTTTCTCTCGCAAAGCTAGTAAAGCTTCCTGGTGTTCTTGCAGGGCCTGAAGCTGAAATAGAATGAGATATTTATTGCTTCATACATACCAAAACAATTTACATAAAATATTATTTATTTATCCAACAGTCAAAATTTTAATAAAACCATCTTGAAATGCCTACAACATCATTTTGATGGATTCCTAGCTGTGGACCCAGCGTTGACCAGGTATTCATGTATATTACCCTGGTATATTATTTAATTTTTGGTCAACACATGATTAAGCAGGCATCAAAAGCGTCACAGAATTCAATGTCAGTTGTTTTGCAGTATTTTTTATATAATATAATCATCCTCCCCACCATTTTAGACCAACCCCTCCCATGCTAAATGATTTGAAGTAATATTACAATAAAATCAGTTGAAACACTATGAAAGTAATTAACCGTGAAATATATTCACACGACTGAAATATTTTATGTGATATATAAACATTTCCACTCCTCCATCTGGTCTTCTTTATGCCTGCCAGACTGGAGAGAATGATAGTTGTTCCTTCCCTCACAGCATTTTCCATGTGTCAAGGATCATGCATAAAAAATTTGATGTAAATTGCTTGACCCTTTTAATATTATAAACAGAAGTTTGTGTATCCACTCCTTACACCCCTATTAGGGGTTCAAGTTTGATATAAATTCAGTGACTCCCATAGCCCCAGTTTTGACACCAATTTCAATAGTTTCCTTGATATTTTCATATGACATATTAAGAGCATCACAATTGAAATTGTGCCACATCACCACTTTGTTTGGTTTTCCGTTGCAAAGAACATAAGAAGAGAATTTCATTGAAATTATATATGAAAGTTTGTTTTACCCTCTTCCACGCCCCACTTAGGGTATGAATTTTCACTTAAATTAAAATGTCATAATGTAAAACAGTGATTCATATTACATCGGTTTCAACACTAAACTCTATTGTTTCCTTGTTATTTCTGACTCCACTCCTACGAGTATTCCCTTCACGTGCTGGAAGTGGTTAAAAATATACACAATGTTGTTGAGAAAACACTATAAAAGTAATTGACCACAAGAAATATTTTTCGACTCATATATGAGCCTTTATTGCACACTAAAAAAATTTAAACCAATTATACCCCCTTTCCCTTAAGGGAATTTAGTACTTATATTAATTTCTGTTGTTCATCAAAGAGAAAATATCAGACAGATACACAAATGTAACATTAATTAGAATAAAATATTATATTGCAACATATTGTTGTCTTAACTCCAAAGTGTTTGTTTTGTGTCGTGAGGAACATGCAAACAAAATTTTATCAAAATAGTTCTGTCCTACACATATATTGTGCAAAAATTTGTTTTACCTTGTCCCATCCCCATGTTAGAGAATGAACTGCAATTTTCATCCCATGCTAAATTTCAGAATCAAACTCACATAACACTGATTTTAATACCAAACTTGACTGTTTTATTTTTATTTTCATGTGATGCCCCCCACCCTTATGAATACTCCCTTGGATATTGGATACTGAATGTGGTTACAAAAAGATACACATATGTAACGTTAATTATAATAAAAGATTATATTGTAACATATTGTAGGCAGATTTAGTATATTAAGTGAAAGTCTGGTTTAACCTGCTTGTTGATTTTCTCAATGACACTGCTTTCCATCGTAATTCTTGTTATTTTTCTTCTTTTTTATTCAAACAATGGAATCCCTTACCAATACATATGATGATATTACCTAGCCACTCTCAGGGAAATTGCCAAATTAGATTATTTTATCACAATGCATTTTACTCATTTTAATTACAGTTTGATGATAAATTGATTGACATGTGACTTTGAAGAAAACCTTTACAATAATTTACTGTATAATTGACAAACTTTTAACACAATGAAAAATATTGCCAAATAATATCTTATCTACATGCACTGTGTGTAGAATCTCTTACTTCTGAAACTACTGACTATCAACCCTGATTCAAATACCTTTTTCTGAGAAACTTCAACTAACATCTTCAATTCATTGTGTTTGGCAGAAACAGCAGCAGATACTGGTACATCATTCTGCAATAAACAATTTTATTTATTATACTTTGTTAGTACATGGCAAAGAAACATACATCACTCTCTTGTGCAATTTCTTCACAATTTGGTATTTGTAGCATCACAAAACCCTAATTATTCAATTTATTTGCCAATAATTTATTTACTCCTACAACTCATCTTTGTTTTTTCAAAACCTCCAAAAACTGGTTAATTCATTGTACTTTTCTTTTAAGACTTTTAACTCCCCATTTTGCCAGTCCATTTAATTTGAATTTTTCGAGTCATGTGTCAGAGCAATAAACAGTTGCAAAGAGGTTAGTTTAGGACATGCCTAGAGTTTTTGTCATTAATCCATGGGGTGATTGTGAATGACATATTCATGGGGCAATTATGGCAGAATGATCTTTTTTGATATAATTCATGGGACAGTTGTCGATGAGTAAACTTTTTTAAAGTGATTTATAGGGTGATTGGGGCAAAGTGGTGATGAACTTTAATTGTAAATTAATGAGTATGCAAGACTTTTGTTGTTTACTGCTGGCACATTTTTAGCCAACTTTTCTATTATTAATTGTTGAGCCTAATGACGGACCCTAGGACTTCACCTTTGCAGAGTCCTCAGTTTCTTCATTCATATGTAAATATATATTTTATAGTATCTTATCCCAGCAGTTTTATATGACCTTGAACTTCATCCATATAAACTTCTATGATGTTAAGACAGTAAACAATTCTGCCAAGAATGTGCCAGCCCAGTTTGCCTATCTCTAAAGAACTATGGTAAAGATAGATATCATGCCGTTGACTTTTCTTACAACACCACATTTTGAAACTTAATATGCATTTATTCTCTATCTCAGTGTTCAGATTTCAGTTTAATATGAGTACTGAGCAGAAGTACCAATTAACAAGATTATTGCAGAATTATACATTTAATGTTTTTCAATAATATAATATAAAAGCAGTATTTTCCATTGCTATATGTGACCTTATTTTCTTAGTCAAAAGACTTCCAAGGAATTTTAGGTGAACCTTGATCTGTAATAATTTGTTTCCTAGAAATTTGCATAACACCATTCTCTTCCTGTAATCACTAATCAATCCAACACAACTTTCTGTGTCTCTTTCTTTTTCACCACAACCAGTCTTCTGCATATTTTTTTGTATAACACAACATTCAAAATAATTAAAGAATTTTCCGTTTCTGTGTGCATATTACATATGCACAATTTTACAAACTTCATCATCAATCATAATTTATAGTAAAAAATTTAAAGAATGCTTCCTTAGTAGATTTAAGTCTGTATGTTCAATTTAACTTTAAGTTTCGATAGGTTAATTTTTAATAATTTCTTTAGCCTGATTATTTTATCCATTATTTTTAAATATTCCCTATAACTCAAAAATATTGTATTGGCAATGTGATTTACAAATCTTAATGTTATTATAATATTGCATCTTGTTATTTTATTTCCTTCTATACATAAATTAAAAACATAACAGATTAAGTTCAGCTGCTTAGTCATGTATGAGTGACAGTCTGCAATGATGTTCCTATATCAAGAAGGAAGCCTTTGGTTCTGGAAGGGGAGGGGCAAGGGAATGGGAAGGAGAGGTGGTGGGAGACGAGGAGGGGAAGTGGGGGAGGGAGCATTTGCGATTTATATTTGTGAAATTAACCAATAATCTCACAATTACGTATAAATAAATAAAGAATACAGCCAATCTTCTAAGTAAGTTTCATTCCAGTCCGCAAAATATATTAAGACATTCAATTTGAGAACAAATATATTTAAGTTTTAATTTATAATTATTCATTAATCTAAGAATAAATAACTTGGTTAAGTAAAATTCACTATTTAATGTAATCAACCACCCAACAAAGAAAAAGTAAGTAATTTTTTCCATACATTTCATAATCATTGTTTTAAAAAAATTATATAATTGTTTGGCAATAATCATTCATATTTCTCATTATAACAACTTAAAAGTTTTACCTCTCGTGAAGTATCAATTGCATCTGAATGACTATTACTTCTAGCTCGTAAAATATGACTTCCATTTTCAGAAACATTCTGTAAAAAAAAGTACAAATTAGATAACAGTTAAGTCTATAATATGAGGTTAGACATAGCACTTACTCTAAATCAAAATTGATAAAAGCAATTCAAATAAATTTTTTAAACTCATCATTGTATTTCCAGTTTAAAAATTTCATCGTCTAAACTCTTCTATCTCTCTTCTCTATTCATCTCACCAAACCTAATAATAAGACTGACTTCTTGGCAAGTCATACTCAGCGTGGTGGTGGAAATGGCTCCAAGCTACTCTACAACCAGACATCAGTTGCTTTCAAAAATTTGAAGAAAATCCTGCACTCATTATTGTGTCTGCCAGGTTTATACTTCAGATATGTCAGCACTTTCCTTCTCTCTTTCTTGTCCATACCAAGTGTGATTATCATTAATTTGTAATTTATATTTAATGTATGCTTCAAACTCTTCTCTATCTATACTACCTAAAACCTAATATTAAGACTGAATATGTTCAGTAAGTCATATAAACTCAGTGGTAGAATTGACTAACACATGTCACACCTCAAGCAGCAGTTTTACAGTCAATTTCATGTTTCTAGGTTTGAGTCTTGGCTGTACTGAATATTTTCAGTCTTTCTTTCATTTTCCATTTTTTTCCGTTTAACATATGTCTTTCTTTAAGCATTATATTAGGCTGAACATATGATTTAAAGCAAATTTCCTACTTTTCTCCCAAATTTAACTGAAGTGTAAAACTGGCAAAAACAATGAGTGTGGAGTTTTCTTAAATTTTCATCCGAAGATAAGAAAGAGCATTCCGAGTGACAGCTAGCCATCAACATAAGTTGACAGGGAAATTAAATAAATTAAAAGCCATAGAAGTCACCATTACAATCTTTCCTATCCTAATAAATTATTTTACAATACTGTATTATACATGTTAGATGAAGACAGTTTAGCAAATGTGTTAGATAGAGTTAGCACATAGAACACGTAGAAACAGAAGATTATTGTTTGAAAAAATAAATAAATGTCATGTAGCATTAGTTAATTAGTTTTGGCACCTTTATGGGTAAGAAAATTTCACAATTTTTTAGGCACAAACTTCTAACGACGTAATCACCTGCTGATTGCACTGCTCAAGCTGTTGCTCCACATTTTCCAATTTTTCAGCCATAGCTTGTAATTTTGTTTCACTGTCTCGTAGATCATCCAGCATTCCAGCTAACTTTTGCCTTTGAATCTCGTGTTGCTGTTTGACAACTCTTATGTTTACATTTGATTCTAAATCTTAAATTCAAGGTTATAAAGTTAAATGATAAAATATGCAATTCTCTGATGATTATTATGTTTTTAGTTAATATTAAATTCTTTCTTCAGCCATCTATTTATAATTAATTGAATTCTCTGTCAAAATAATAACATGTGGACTGAGGTAAAATCAGGGCATCTTTAATTTTCAAAACAATAGTTACATCCTGCATTTTCAAGAAGCCACTGCAAACTACGCTAATTGATAGTAATTCTTAATTCACAGCCAATATACATCAAAACTAATAAGAGTGCTCACTATACACTTACAGTATCACCAGAAGCTTTCAGAGCGTCCATCAAAGTAGTAGTCTGCTGGATGTAATCCCTGATTTTGGTCAATCGATTAACTACTTGAACCTTGTCAGGCTATAAAAAAATTATGAAATTAAATTTTGAATCTTGAACACAAAAAAGTATAAAAAGTGTTAATTATCTCACACATGAAAATACATGAAAATATCAAGACTCTGAAAATTAAAATTGGATCAAATTCTGTGAAAATGGCTAAATATATCAAAAAGTTGCCAAAGATAGGCATCAAAATTAGGTACCACAAATTAAGAGAATTTAATGAGAAGATAATTCTCTACCTTTTTAATCAAAATTCTAGAATAAAGTGAAAAAAATTGTATTTATGAAAGATATTCCTTATATAAGTAAAACACATAACTCAATAATCTGCAGACTAAACCTTAAAATTAAGCACAATGGGGATCTTCCTTTTTCAAAATAACAAGTTTTGAGTAAAAAAAAATTTACCATACCTTGGAAATATTGCTTCTGTTATCTTTTCCTAACATCATATTGCGAGGCATAGATAATTCTCTTCCGTTCATGACACCAGGTAAGCTGTTATGAACACTCCAAACTTCTTGGAAAGTCTGAAAATTTGGTTTTTCTAGAAACAGCTATTATTAAAAATTTGTAACTATAAAATTAAAATTAATTTACCTTATCATCATCTGCTAGTGAAAGTTGATTACTGGGTCGACTCAAATCGAAAATTCCTAAATCAAAAATAAAAAAGGTTATGAATAGTTTCATTATAGAATTTATATTTATTTAACAAGGGGCAGAATAAACTGATATTTTTTTAAAAATCAGAACTGTCAATTTTGTTTTAAAAACTATTTAAAACAAATATAAATACTTCATATATGACTAAAAGTTTAGTTTAAATGTGAAATATTAAATCTTTTACCTTATATAATTGATTTTGGAGTTCAGTTTGTGATGTGTACTCGACAAGTACAAAATTGTTCAGTGAAATTGTATTACAATGATGTTTGTTAAGTTTTAGGATATAATGATAATGTTCAGTTGCAGATGAGAATGACGAAAGTCAAAAGCTACTGTTAATAATTTTAAAAATTATTACAAATTGTTACAAACATTATTATGTATACCTCATCCATAATTGAAGTTTTATTTATACTCTGGAATGATTGTATCTATAATAAAGCATTTCTCTGAAACATTTAAGACCAAGGTTTATTATTTCTTAATGATTCCCTAATAATTCAAGGTTTATTATTTCTTAATGATTCCCTAATAATTCAAGGTTTATTATTTCTTTATGATTCCCTAATAATTCAAGGTTTATTATTTCTTAATGATTCCCTAATAATTCAAGGTTTATTATTTCTTAATGATTCCCTAATAATTCAAAGTCTTTCCAAAGCAAACACTTCTCCCCTTCCTCCCCACATGCACACTTGCAAATGATAACTGAAATATTACTTTTTGTGTGCAAAAAGTATTATAGTAAAACACAGTTCAAGCATAAATTTTTGCTATAAATTTACTTGTTTTCAAGAATGTACCTGTATCAGTAGTGTCAATCTGGGTGTTACTTGTTTTTCTAGAGCGTTTCTGGTTGTGATGTAAGCTTGTACTAGGTATATTACGGTCTTGAAATGCCTGAAATATAAAAACCATAAATACAAAAATCTGACAAATTTATTATAACTACTATCAATAGTATTAACATGTTAAAGTCCCTGTTCTATAAATAACTTATCATAATTATGTCAATTAAAATGATTTGTTTTAAATTAAAATTATTCATAAAATATAAAAATAACAGAATGTAGACTAATTGAATGATTTGTTAATATTTGTCAATATCTCACTTAGGAACTCAGGAAATAGGTAGGTGTGCATATATTAAAGTTATTACTAGTAGTAAAAGTGAGATGATTGACATTACTAGATATATTTGATTTCTTTCCATAATAAGCCTTTCTGCATCTATGATTCTATTAAATTTATCACAATTTGATCTAACAAAATAAGAAAAAACATAAAACAATAGTGTTTTACAACATGAAATGCTTAGCCTCATATATTTCCTTTTTCTATTCACATATGCCATATTCAACTTTTTTTAGACAAAGGAACAGTTGACATATTATTAATCCAATACAGGAAATAATTAATCATTTTGTCCTTTTGTAGTTGCATTGTAAACAAGATTGTTTTTGTTTCACCGAATAAAACATTCTTTACTATAATATTTTGGCATTTTAAATTAATATCATTTTGACTGCATAGAATGTGGCATCTCCTTCACACTTTACTGCATGTTGCATTTTCTCAGTTTGAATATATAACCTAATTTAATGTAAGAACAATGATAAAGAAAAATGGCAGTAAGAAATGTTCAAATTATGAAGACTCTACTTGAAATCTAATACAAGAATATTAATATTAGTTTAAAATTAATTTCAAATGAAATGTATGAGAATATATCAGTAATTACAAATTGAACAAATAAACTAAAATTATAAATATTCCATATTAAATATTTGAAATATTACTAACCAGAGTGAAGCATTAAAGCAGATATAAATATTGCCACAGGCAATACATTAAAAAGGGTAGTAAGAAGACTTGAGTGTAAGAAGAAAGCAAATTGAAACTTTTAAATCAGCAAATTATTCTGTGTTCTTCATGCCCTACATACATCAGGCAATGTTCCCAAAGTTAAGTTTAGAATTGGAGCTTTCTCTGTCTATTTTTAGAACAAATCAAGTTCCACCACTTCTGCATGGTATGACAATACTTCAAGCCAATAGAATTATATTATTGTCTTTTTAACCTTCATAAATTCAATATTCCTAATTATTATTTGCTTCTAATAAATGGTATTTTTTTTAAAAAAAAATCTAAAAGATTTAATTTTTTTATTGACAACTTGAAACCAACTAAACATAATAAATAAAGATAAGACATATTTATTACGTTTAATTAATAAGTAAGTAAATTCCACATCATTTACTTTAAATAAATGTAAATAGCAGAAAATATTCCTTCTCATTAAGTGC
Source organism: Eucriotettix oculatus (assembly GCA_034510155.1). Lineage (NCBI taxonomy): Eukaryota > Metazoa > Arthropoda > Insecta > Orthoptera > Tetrigidae > Eucriotettix > Eucriotettix oculatus. The sequence continues at coordinate 51,161,141 of CM067376.1, read as the reverse complement.
AGAAAAAACAAGCATGGTGATATTCTAGCATAAAGTATTTAATTTTGAACAAGTATATATAAAAAATTGTAAAGATAATTTTTAAAATAAATTTCAATAGAATAATTTATAATATAATCGGCAAAAATGCTTTTTGCATAGAAAGAAATAATTTAAGAAATTATCAAATGAAAAATTCCTCATCTTTCTTTGACTTCTTCACTTAAATATTGAATAAACTATTGCTCTGAAGCTGTGAATTGGTTAACATTAGAACAAAAAACATCTTTTACATCTATATGTCTGTCTTTCTCTCTCTATTGCATTAAAAAAATTTACACTTTTAATACTGTTCAAATTTCCCAATTGTATGAATACCATTTGGGATAATTTAGGCTTGGAAAGGTGGCAATTAAAAATGATTATTAACTCACTGTATTAAAGAATCAATATTGTTTAGAATTCTAATAAATAAGAGACAGTGACTATTTTTTTTCTGTACCCTACTGACATTAGTTTAATAATCCCTGCTAAAACCCATAATATAATTATGTCACAAACTTTAAATCATTTTATTAATATAATATTTTGCATTTTCATTTATATTCATAATAATTTCAGATATGACAATAATAAAAAAATGTTTAGCCTAAAAATTTATATAGCTATAATAGTTAGTCTACTTCACGAACATTTATTTAATTTTAAATGTTTTTAATAAAGAAATAATTAGTGCCTGAGTACATTTCAAAAAATATTACTACTACTAAAACTTTATGGGAACTAATTTTTACATACCAAATTATTTGGAACATTACTCCTTTGTTGATGACTTTGAAAACTCGAAACAAATCCTTGTGCAGAATCATTACGGGTTTTTGTCTTAGGAACAGTTCCAGTATGTCGTCCATTAACAGCTGGGGCCATTGATTAATCTTCTGAAAAGAAAAAATTAATAAACTTGCAAACTAATTCAAAAAAGGGTTAGAATTTTAAAAATTTAAGCAGCCCAAAAATTGTTTCAAAATCTTTATTAACTTAGTGATCAGAATTTATGGATTTTCTTAATTCATATTGTGATTTAATTTATATCTGAAAACTTTTCAAATATACATCAAATGTATTCTGCTCATCTCTGTGAAAGGAATGTGTTTTAGAACAGTATAGAAAAAATTATGTGTTCTTACACATGTAGAATTAACAACCCATATAACAGACTTAAAAACAAAATTTTGTGTATAAGTCTGTTATATGGGTCATTAATTTTTCATATGTATTTGTTATCACAGCCATTAATTGTCCCTATGATTTCATTCATACACACCATGAATAGTATGCATGTGTTAAACACTTGAACGGAGTATATGAAATGTTCCAATGACATAATCCATCAGCACCTTCTGATGCCAGAACAAGTTGATGAAAATGTAACATATATATTCCACTTATTGATTTAATTCAGGGATTGCCAAACTTATCATCCCTGGCAAGCTACCCCTCCCCCTTTTTTAAATTAAAGTTAACAAAACAGATTACTTTATAAAAAATATTACAAACTGCCTTCAATCTTAAACTCTTGCACCCCACTTATTTTAAATTATAGAAATTAAATTCACAACACAATTACAAAAATATAAATAAAAGTCAATTGGAAACATCTCTTCCCTAAACAGAAACACGTTTAACTATGTCTGGTGAGTATTTGGTCACTGAGCTTAACTGAGCCTTAACTGTCAGTGTTAAATGGAGCAATTGTAGATAATTTTCTTTTGATAAAGACAGCGAAGTTTGATCCGCCGGAATTGATTTCAGAGTCAAATCATTTTGAAAATCTATTAAACAAAGTTCAATGACTCATCTTCATTAAATTATTGTCACACAAGCAAAAAATTATTATACTTTCACATGTAACAAAAGCAATGCAATGAATTGTGATGATGATAGTGGCGATTGCTAATGAAATGTGTTTCACAAGTGATATAACCTGGAGAGAAATGCAAGAACTCAATATTCAACTTTAAAACTATTGTCATAGTGCTACAAAGCACTTTTACACTTACACATCTGTGAAAACTTGTGTATTTATGTACTTGGTCACTAAAAGTGCTATGTAGCTCTGCAGAATTATTTTAAACAATAGAACACAAACAAAAGGTAACTATTGTGTCTGAGGTGAATGTTAAATTGAATGAAAATGTAAACACTGTTGTTTAAAGATTTGTTTTTGTTTTACAGAGGAATATGGCTATGTAAGGTGAAAGCACCAGTAACATGACAAATCTTGAAGAGAATTAAATAATTTTTGACAACTTAACAAGTGGTTTTTATTAAACACTTGTTAACCTGAAAAAAGTCTCTGTAAAACCCTGTTCAGAAACATATCCTTTAAACATGTTTTTTTCTAAAACATTGGCAGTTTTATGTCAAATTGATTTTAAAGTACTTCAATAAATGGTGTTTGGCATCTAGAGTTATTTAAAATCATTATACTCATTACTCAATCGTCATATACATTAGAAAACAGTAGGCTTCTGGTTAGGAAGAACTCCAACTTTTAGTATGCAAAAGAATTTACTAGTGTTAATAAATTATAATCTTCTCATTGAGAATCTTCTGCCAATTTATCAATTCTGATTTTAAAATTAATTTATATTACTTTTTTTGAGTCATTTCATGACAATGCTTACCAAATAAATCCTAAATTATCCAATTTATATGCTGTATTCACAGTCTCCTACACTACAGCAGTTATTCCAGATGTCTCAGTAATTGTCATTTTTTCACTTCTTCCACAGGACCACAATCAATTTTAATTTCATTAGTAATCAAAATAATTAGGAAACAAGTTGACATATTTGTGTAAAACATGTTGAGCATACTTCACAAAACCAAACTAAATAATTATCTTGTACAGTTTTCAGTCGCTAATGATTATTTTTCCAGCTGAAGAGGAAAGTTATCCCCCAAACTTAATATGTCACGATTAAGCCTCACCCAACTTTGTAATTAATTTATAGCTTTATCATTGACATTTTTGTAATATAGTGAAAGTTTTCCCTTTAAAATTTTGTAATCAAGCAGCAATTTTCCCTTCCTTTCGCAGCACCAGTCAGAGGATGGGGAATAACTCTCCACCAGTTCCATTTTTCCCATAATATACAATATTATATATATATTATATATATATATATATATTCTCACCCCAAACTGTTTTTTTTGTTTACTTGAATTTTAATATTAAATACATAGACATACTGGAAATACATCAACGTCAAAATATTCAGAATAATAATTTGACCACAAGTCAGAATTAAGGCATAATTCGAATTATGCGCTAAATTGTCTCTAAGTTATTGTTGCGGAAAGATTTTTCCGATTATTATTGTACAATTCAACGTACCTTACTCTACTTTTTTCATTAAGCAAATCTTTATCAATTGTCGACAATAAATCGTAATTGAAACTATAGGCAAATGTTACGTCAGTTATAGAAAAAAGATCTAAAAATTATTAATAACTTAATTATTAACAATCACAACTCACTTATACGGAACTGCGGAATAACACAATGTTTAAGTTGTTTTGATTTAATTCGAGTACTACTAATCGACCTCAATAAAACAATCACAAGCAGTTAATAACAATTGTGATCGATTATATGAAAAATTGTGTAGTTTTAAGTCTTTACACAAACCGTATTGTAATTGTAACTTACAGATTTTCTGATTCTACATCATAATTAATGCATTTAGAAACCTGTGGCTACGACATAGGGGTATAGAGCTAGACTACAGAAATGTGACCTGAGATTCAAGTCAACGCAATCATTTTTATTTCTTTACTATATTTACTTTGTTAACCTTTCATTTCTAGTATTTTCTATTTCGAGAACGTTATGCTTCTGAAGTATTCATTGAATGTATAAATTTTGGATTTCGAACTAAGACAGTCTTTCGGAGTACGAGTCTTAGTACAGCCTATAACCTCTAGTAGTCTAGGCAACGACAAAACCGGAAGCTCCAATGTTTTTGTCCAGAATTTGCGCCCGTTTCGAAGCCAACACACAGAGCTATGCAGCGAAAAGAAAGAAGTGCACAGGCCATCCAGCAGCAGATAAGGAACACCGCCATCTTGACAGGAGACGCCGGACAAGACCCACGGAAATGGATTTAGGGCTATCAATGCGTCGCAAAATTTAATAAGTGGGACGTCACCGTTTGCCTGGCTAATACCTACTTTTATCTGGACGGAACCGCAAGACAGTGGTTCGAAAATGTGGAAGACAAGTTGACCAGTTGGGAAACTGTTCAAGCAGAGATTGAGAAAGCGTTTGATGATTCTGAGCGACACGTTCGGCAGGCAACGGAAGAACTGAAATACGGACCTCAGAAAAGTGGCAAGAGCTCCCAATAATACGTTCTCGCATTGAGCAGAACAGTTAACCCAAAAATGGAGAAGAAGAGAAATTGTCACATCTAATGAAAGGTGACTCAGAGGACTTGTATCAGACCCTCTTATTAAAGGACGTTGCAACTACGGGGGTCATTCCACGTCAAATCAATCCAAAAAAGTACGATTCGACACCCATGGTCTCAGATTTTAATGAAACTTGGCATGTTTGTTCCTTTCATGTATATAAGGAATGATATGAAATATTTCTGCTCTATCACAAATGTTTTTTGTTTTACAGCCTGCTAAAGTTTTTGAAATCGCGTGTTTTTTTTTCGATCGGCGGATGAAATGAAATTTGTTCTCCCATAGAAAATACATTATATCTTCCTTATTTACCAACCGATGTTGATGGAATTTTTTATGGGAATACTTCAATAGGAAAGGAAGCCAGAAAAAAATATTGTATCTATAAACTATCTGGAAGTAGTCTGAAAAAAATTCTGAAGTGGTGAAATGATTTTTTTTTAAATGAAATATCACTATCGACGCGAAGCGGAATATCATTTTGAGGGAAAAGGATAACGACAAAAAAATATTGTATCTATAAACTATCTGGAAGTAGTCTGAAAAAAATTCTGAAGTGGTGAAATGATTTTTTTTAAAATGAAATATCACTATCGACGCGAAGCGGAATATCATTGTGAGGGAAAAGGATAACGACAAAAGTTTTTTATAATTATTATTTTTAAAGATATACACTACCACATGAAAAATAAAATTGATGGTTTTTTCCCTCCTTCATTGATTTTTTTCACTTCAAAAATAGGAAATGGGTCGTTCCATGTCATGTGGCTTAGTTTTCAGAACAGATCCCCGAGCAACCATTTCCGATTTTGATGAAATTTTTACAGTTTGTACTATGAGGCCTTAGATGAACATCTGAAAAATTTCAGTTCGAAATATGCATTTCTGACTGAAATACGAGTTTTTTCGCAGAAGGCAGCCGTTCGTCAGAGTAGACGTCGTTCCAAAAATGCCTCTTTTGAGCTTTAATATTGCGGCAGATATTACAGAATAGATCCTGAAAATTATTTTCTAGGATAAACCTAATGCTCAGTTACGAAAATAATAAAGAAAAGTATCTTGGCTCCAATCTCCACACCGACGCCCTCTTGACGAAAAGTCTTTGCAAAGCGGAAGATTTGCTATGCAAAAGTCGTTGCCCGGGAAGAGCAAACTTACGCCCCTAGGGAAACACACGTCTGGAGAACACAGGATAATAGACGTGTCTGTTTCCACAGTGGCCGTCTTGGAAGGAAAGAAGACGAGTATTCAATGGCATAAGAGCAAAAGATGTTTACAATGACGGACGCTTATACGACCAAGCCGAACAAACTGCGTTATTCCCCGGGCGATACAGGTCATCGCATTCCATCGTAAGGCGAGGACGCTCTCCGTCACGTCTCTAGAGATCTCCGTCGCCATTCAGACGCTCCAGCCGCTCATCTAGCCGACGTAACCTTGAAAACTAGACGACACGACCTTCTCTGGAGGTCAGGCCGCACAAGAAGAAAATCCTCCGTCGTCGACCTCCGCTAAAATTTCTGGGACTTATATCGACGTATCTTGGATTACAAGTCGGCACGAGTCTTCGTCGAATCCGTGACGTTTCGACAACAGCTGAGGAAAACTAGCATTGTAAATAACAGGGATACTGGTTTAAGAGTAGCGGATGGCAAATATGTGCAACCAGCTTGAAGATGCACAATCAGGCTGAACATTAGTAACAGAATTCAGCAATTCGAATTCATCGTCCTGCTGCAGTGTAGTCACGACATCATTCTCGGCTGGGACTTGTTGAACAGCTCTCAAGCCGTAATTGACTGTAAACGTTCAGAACTTTTCCTATATGAATTATACGCTACTGCAGAAGAAATAAGAGATAAGGAACCGTGGCAGTTATTTGTTCTCGACGATGTGACATTTCCTGCGTGAATCGCTACCAAAGATACAGTCGCGTGCCCTTGATCTTATAATAGAAGCAAGGAAGAAATTAGAACCAATCATTATACCGGCCTCTTTCATCTCGTTTAAGAATACCACTGGAGAATTATGGATAGTTAATGGCCAAAATGAATCTCAGTTTCTTTCAAAACATACGTGCTGAATATTAACACAAGAAAATCCAGACTTCCTACAGAGGCGAGTAACACCAGATTCGAGTTTCTTTAGCTACTGGCACCGGAGTTAAGAGTGGATCAACAAACGAAATTTATTGAACAGCTTCAGAAATATTCTGTGCTTCGACACAGTAATCAGAAACATATCAACCACCGTAAAGGTGAAACAAAATTAACACAGGAAGCCATCCACCAATCAGTCAGAGGGCGTACCGAGTATCACCAGCAGAACGACGCATTATTCAAGAAGTGGAAATTGTTCAAGCATCACAGAGCCCGTGGTCATCACCCGTTGTCCTTATCACAAAGAAGGATGGCACCTGGCGATTCTGCGTCGATTATAGAAAACGATAAAAGTCATTTATCCGCTACCGAGAATCGACGATACGCTGGATTGTCTAAAAGGAGCAAAGTTTTTCTCCATCGCTGACATACACTCATGCTACTGGCAGATAGAAGCGGACGAAGTCGATCGAAACAAAAACACTTTCATTACACCAGATGGACTCTACGAATTGAAGGCTATGCCGTTGAACACTTAGCAAGGCAGTAATTTGGGCCATAAATAAAGTCCAGCCGTATCTCTTTGGTAAACCGTTCACGATTGTAACGGATCAATATTCCCTCTGCTGGCTGACCGGGCTCAAGGATCCCTCCGGACGGCTCGCCAGGTGGGGCTTCAGAATAAAGTACAAGAGTGAACGAAAGCATCAGAATGCAGACTCTCTCTCCAAAAACCCTGTCGACGACGAAGAATCCAAGACTGAGATTTTTGATTGTCAACTCTTTGACTGAAATTCCTGTTGAACAGAGGAAGGACCCGAAGCTGAATCAGATCATACGAGCTTTGAACTCTTCACAGGATTTGAAAGGGGACTTTTTATTAATTAATTAATAATGCACTATACAAGAAAAATTAGGAAGAAGATGGCTGCTAGTCATCTCCAAGAAAGTTCGTCTAGAAATCCTGCGGTAGTTCTATGACGGACCCACGGGAGTCGTCAAGACGTACGATAGAATCCATAGGAGATTTTATTGGCAGAGAGTGTCAGAGAAGAAAGACGACCCCCCCCCCCCCCAACGACCACCTGAATATCTACTACCGATTCCTCTGGCCGACGCATTGTTTCAAAGTATCGGAATTGACCTGCTCGGAAGAATTTCAACATCATCAAGGAGAAACAAGTGGATTATTGTCTACACAAATTACTTAAATCGCTATGCCGTTACAAAAACTGCAGGATGGGCGGAAGTTTCCGAGTTCGCCGCCTTCATCATTGAAGAAATAATAATAATTACAGACCGGGAGATGGTATTTCAGTCTAGACTAATAGATGAGATAAATAAACTGTGTGAAATAACGCACCGAATGACGACTGTTTACCATTCACAAACAAATGGGCTTAACATTGGCTTACATGTTGTCCATGTACACCGACGTCGATCAGAAGAACTGGGAGGCCGTGCTTCCATTTGTGACGTTCACCTACAACACCGCCAAGCAAGAAACGAGATTGGTACCACATGTCGTCTATCGGTTAGCATCATCTGAATCACTCTCCATTGACAGTGATTCTCAATTGACATTGACAATTGACAACGTCATTTTCAAAACATTAGAGACCAATGACGCCTCCAACCCAAATCCGCAGCAAACAGTAAGCTTTTATGGATTGTGGTATTGGTTTTTAATATGTATGTAGGTTGCGAAAATTAATTTAATTATGATTATTATTATTGCGATGGGTTAAATTGACTTTTTAAACTTAAATTAGGAAAGGATGGAATTAATAATTAATATAAATTTAACAAAAGGAATTTAATTGGATTTGAAGTTAATTTGACCCTCTCCGACTCAGTCAGGAACATGAATATCTTTTTCTCAGGGAATGCTAATGCTTAATGGGGATAATTGCAAATTATGGGGGGAAAATGAGAACACTTTAAATAGATGTGATCAGAGGCGAGAAACAATTAAGGTCAGTATTACACCAAGGCTCCATAAATGGTCCATGGCGTCACTGCTGGTTGCTGTTGATCGAATGGTGATGACTGCACATCGCCCTGTGGCTGCTCATTGGAGATTTTCCCAAGCTTTGGAGGTAATTTGCTCATTGCCCAGGGATACTAACCGGCTAAGGATGAAATTTTATATCTTCTTCGTAATGTCTTGGCCAGACTAATGTACTAAGTCCCTTTAGCGCCCTCTAAAAGGTTTGGATTCACTTCTCTTCCACAAATTAGGACTCTCTGCTCTCTATAAAATTTTTAATGACTGATGCCTAAAAATTCGGACTGTCCTGACTGATCCAAGAGTCCGCTGGTTTGCCTCTGCAAGCCACGCCCTGTCTTAATAATTAGTTTCATGGGTGTGGGTTCCACAATGCTGAAGAATGGTCTTTTAAAATTACTTTATGGAGTCAAGAATAATTTCAAGTTTATACTCAATTTAAAAAAAAATGAAATGAAAATAACACAATTACAAAAAATATTGACCCACAAATTACGTATAACATTGAGACCACATTCATTTAAAAACTTTAATCAAATGAGTGGCTTAGAGTTAAAAAGAATTAATTGGAATTTAAATTGTATGCATGATGTATATAAGAATGGAAATCAACATTTTAACCACTATTTTTCCCATTAGGGCAATTAACACTCATCCATAATGTCACACTAAAATGGTGTATTAATTGAATTGCCAGTGTTTGGGTATTCCATTGCCTGATTTGTAGAATATTAGACAGTAGAGATACATTAGATCTAAGGTAGACTAAAAGCAGTTTATAGATAGGAAGGAATGATAGACTGACAATTCTTTAATCCTTATAGACATGGTCTCAATCAGGAAGATAGTTGTCTTCTCCAAATCAGGCTATGGAAAACATGGACAGCATAAAATCCGTCCCAAAAGGTAGACTTTTAAGTTCTATAAAACATTTTTATAACACAAAAAAAGGAAAATTATAAATAAAGTAAATGTAATATATTGCAAGTAAATAATTTTAAAATCAACAAATAATAATTGATAATTCAAGCTACTAATTAAGCTAATACTTTAAAAAGTTACAAATTCACAGATGATTTTTCAATGCTTAATAAATCGTTTCAAATATCAACAGTAAATAACAAAGATAACTTCCCAAAGAATAAATGTATAACAATATTTGTGAAAAACAGGTACAATTAATTTTATTTGCATTTCCAAGAACATTCCTGATTTTCTTTCCAAACAGATCCTGAAGCATATACTTCTTTCTTCCATATGGGAACTTTAGCTTTCACAGTGTTGATAGCATAGGACACGGCTTCAAGAGCTTCACATCGATGTGATGAAGAAATTGCAATAATAATGCTAGAATCTTGAACTGGAACAATTCCCAATCTGTAATAGACTTTATAAAAATCTCTAATTTGACAGATGATATCAAAAGTATAATGAATTAACGTGCCTGTGGTATATGGCAATGTTTAAAACATTCCACTTTCTTCTTATTTCTTCACATATCTGATATAAAACTTTTTTTGCCATTGGAATATAAGCTTCATATTCAAGTTGGATGACCTGTGATTAGAAAGTAACTGTGATAAATTGTTGAAGTATTTTAGACAATTCATATTATTTATATTATTAAATCATTTTAACATATAAAAATATATTAAATTGTTGTATACTTGAAAACATTAAACAAGTCTAGTACAAGCTATAATAATAAGCAATTTGAAAATCTGGGGATTTTGTAAAAGATATACCAGGTAAATAACCTTAAATCCACTGTTAGCTCACAGATGGTGTTGCGATCATATTAAGCTACTATGGACAAGCCATTTTTATGAGTTTTTCATATGCCAACAATATTCAGAGCACATCATCAGCATTTCATATAACAACATACATTTTCTTTTGGAATCCATGCCTAATTTTTTGCCAGAAAAAGAGTATAAGCAGAGAAGTTCTATTTTCTGTTTAATTTTGAAGGAATAGGCTGTCAAATCACATCAAATACTTGTGCTACAGTGCTATGTTGGAAACAACATGTGGAGATCAGTTTTGTTGGCTCAAAGATGGCATATGGAGTGATGCCAAAACACACGAGAAATCTTCCTTACCAGACAAAAAAAGAATGTTGCGACTGGTGATAAAAGTGGATATAGTTCAAGATCACTTCCTTCATGTAGCTACAAGATGCAGATTCTGAATGGCGATGCCAAACTTTAACTTCAAGTAAACTGCTCTCTCAATTCATTTTCATACTGGTATATTGATTGTTACATTGTAATACTTATCTGTTAATTTATATGCTTATTCTAATAAGTCTGTTAATAGTACTTGCATCTTTTCCTTCAAATGTATTTCTTGTTGTACCAATAAAAATTGAAGTTGCTCCACAAGTAGGAGAAGATACCAAGTTTGAGATTTCTTCCAAATTTAGTTTAGAGTTCCTAATTTCGACAAAATTCATCTTGGAAAATTAATATCTTCCCATGCTATTTATCCTGTAAAAGTGAAATATTTACATGTGTTAGTTAAAATAATTTTAACAGATGGTAATTGAAAATAATTTTTTATGAGACTGATTAAAAGTTTATTCAACTCTTGTTCCAAATATGCTATTTCAGATATACTGCAACACCTGAATTACTTTTTCTAATTCTAATTAAATCATTCCTTGTGTAAATTCTAGATATTCCAGCCTGGCATTTAGATGTTGCAAATATACTGTGCTAACTTGGCACATTTTCTCCCCCCTCTTTAACATGATGGACTGTCAGTGCATAGGGCAGTTCAATGGATTGAAAGGAATCAAGTCATGAAGTTAAATGTATATATTTGATTGCCTAGACTTTGATATGGTTCATTGTGGTTTCTGCCTCCCTATTACAATATCTATATAATTCTAATGCAGTCTTGTACAACAGCAAGGCAGGCAGCCAGCCACTCTGGGATGACATTTTGTCTTGAAAAAGGAAATGACATTGTCAGGTTAATTAAAACAATTACTAAGGAAAGGAAAGAGAGTTAGAAAGTGAATTACCTGAGGTTCACAAATGGCAGGCACCTTGTAGGGTTTGAAGTTCTTAAATTTTCAGAAATAGTACCTAGCAGTGTGTGCAGTAAGAATAAAAGAGGGAGGCCAAGGATGGAATACACTATTAGATTAGGGAGGATGCGGAAATGAAAACACTTGCAAAGAGAGGTTAGCATGGAAGGTTACATGAGACCAGACTGAATAGTACAACAACAATGACATAGAAAAACCATTTTCTGTGAATTTTACTTGAGGTAAGATGATTTTGTAAAGATTAGTGATTATTATTTTTGATAAATAAAGTGCAAATTATTTTCAATTATGAAATTCAGCTATTAAGAGCACCAAACATCAATTGTGAATTATTCTATTAAAGGTTCTTAATATTCAGACCTAACATACCATTATTGATATTGAGTTGAAATTATTTTATTTGAATATATGATTATATCATCATTTTTTCAAAATGGGAGCCTTATTGTACATATTGGGTTCATTATGTGTGTGAAAATAAATAGAAAAGACATACAAAATAATTGAAACATATGGACCACAAAAAAGTATATTTTTTGAGTTAGCAATATTTTCAAATAACCAGTTGTTAAGGATTTGTAGGTTATATATCTTTGTGCTAAATAAATATTAGAGTTTCACAACAAGTCAATTGTACATTAGGTCTGAGTGCCTTTTTCGTCTTCTTGCTGCTCTGTGTAGCGGAGGATTCTGGTCTATTTCTTGCAAGACTGTATTGGAGTAATTACTCAGTGATATTTATGAGTTTTGTAGAATTTCAATAACTTCAGGTATACCCAGATCTTGGTGCAAGGTACTATTTCTGATGCAACATGGAATGTCTGTTATTAGCTGAAGGATTCTGTTTTGGATTCTTTTGATTTGAGAGATGAATGCTGCACACCGAATTGCACATGTGCATTGCCAATTTGGTCACATGAGATCTACATATATCAACTTCAACTTCTTTGTTCTTAGAGGTATAAACTGACTGACAATGAGGCGTTTGATAAGATATAGGCTACCTTATATTTTTTGCACAACAGAAGTGGGAGTTATATGTCAGTTTTTAGTCAAATTTTAATCTAAGGTATATCATTTTCACTTCCACTGAGATGAATCAACCACATTTTTGGTAAGTTTCTCCTGTAGGTAAATGAGACAAGTTGAGATTTTTTAGGGTTTATTTTAGTTCATTTGAAGTAGCGTTATTAAACCTACCAGGAAAATTGTTGCGATATATCCCTGGCATATTTGCAATGTGTATCTGAAGAAAGAACTAGCACATCGTCAACAAAATGGCAATTGTAATTGCATTAGTCACCATAGTTGCTAATGTACATTACATACAAAATGGGGTCCAGAATACTGCTCTGCAGGACATGAGCATGAATAGAGTAATATCTGGAGGTAGTATCATCATATTTAACAAACAGGGTCCTAGATTGGAGATATGATTATGTAAGTGGTGTCCAGATGTTCTTTTAGTTTCACAGTGAGATAATCATGCCATATACAATCAAATAGCTTTTCTGTATCTAGGAAGGAACCTAGGCAAACTTTTTTCCTTCAAATGTATTCAGAATTTTGTCAATAAGTCTATGTAATTGTAGTGTGCATGAAAGTCTCTCAGAACTCAAACTGTGTGGATGGGAAAAGTGGTTCCAAGTATGATAGCAAATTGGGTCTTGAAGACTTTTGACATGAATGGCAATAAACATTAGCACACTAAATTCAAGACATTGGCCCAAAAGTAAATTAAATACAGCTTTAACATCAACAACATAATGTTGATATTCTAATTGCCAAAGAAACCACGTTAAACTATATATAAACAGATACAGATGTTATAGGGCTAAACACCCAAGTGGACATCACAAAGAAAGTTCCCTAATACTTATCAAACACTATCAAGCACACCGAATATATGTGAAAATGAATAATTTATTGTAATTATTACAAGTGGACAGAATATTAATTTAACTGGGACAAACAAATTACCAACATGGGATTTTTTATTCATGCCAGAAAATAGATTTCAGAAAGTTCACTTCTGGGATGTTCTCCATGGAATGGAATGTCACTTTCTACTTGGAGGAGATTTCAATTCCAAACATACTAGATGGGCTTCCAACATTGCCAATGCAAGATGTTGACTTCAGACAGGCTAAAATTTATAGAAATGAGTTACTACCCACTTACTGGTAACATTACTGATCTTCTGGACTTCTTAATAGGAAAAACTAACACTTGAGCTCTCGTGAGACTATACACCACAAACTACATTTAGACCACTACATGTATAGTATCATTATAGTTCCAAGTATTAGGAATGTTTTGCAAAGATTTCAAAGGAGAACAATTCAAATAATTAACAGTTTACAATATTTGACAAGCATTACCATTAATACATTTTAAATGAATACTATTTGACCTATTGTATATCCAATATTGTGAATTATGTAAATTGTTAGCATTTGTAGCAAGGCAAAAATTGTGATTATTTTCCATTTTTAATAATCAAACATAATAAATAATAATGTGAATAGTTATTATTTATTTTTATTGAAGGAAATTATAAATCACTTTGATTCCCACAATTCAAAAAGTATTCTGTCACAATTTAATATTAATTCTTTAATTAAGTGTTATTTGTTGTGAGAAATGTCACAGGAAATTTCAATCTGCAAAAATCAATAAAAAGAATATTCCCATTTTTTAAACTCGTGACATTCTAACACTAATAATTATAGTAGTGTCCATGTCAATAGTTACCTCCACTAAGGGGGGGGATGACAGCAACTTCATCGCCCTCTTTCAAATGAATGTCACAATCGGAAGATAAATACTCCTCATTAAGAGCAACAATAATATTTGCTTTGATTGGATCCAGAGAAAAATCCTTCGTAATTTTTTCTAGTAGTTCATCGTATGATATTATTGGTTTTACTTTAAAAACTCCTTCTTTTAAACCACTCAGATCTTTAGCTTTTGCAAAAAATAGAATTCTTACTTGAATTTCATTGCTGTCTCCCATTTCAGTTATTTACTGTAAAAAAGCATAACACGAAAGGATTTTTATTTATTTTTATAATGAGTGTAAATCTTTTGACTTCTATAGTTTATTGGCTATAATACTCTATGTTTAAAGTGTTTTGACAAAACAATTTATTTAAACAGAAAATATTTTTGATAAATTCCTGTAGTAATCTGGATTGTTACATATAACAAACCTTTAAAAAAATGTTTGCTCTTGTTTTTTGAGGTTTTAGTTGAAAGTTCACAATTACTGGTAATTTTAACAGGTTTGCCATTTTCTATAACAGCAAAAAGTAATGGATGAGAAAAATAATATTTGAAACACACATTTAATTCAGTATAAAGGGAGCACAATAAGGGAATCGAAATACTCCTGCATACCACACTCTTCTTCTATTGCAGGAAATTAACAAACTTTTGATGCACAGATATGCAATTTCCTGTAAATATTCCTTTTACATTTTTGTTTAATAAATATTGTGGTTTCCTGATGTTTAAATATAATTGATGTGGTTACAAAAATGATAGAGGAATTAGCACAGCTTACCTAAAGATTGGTTAGCACAACATTCAAAATTTTGTAGGAGTTATACTCGTCGAGTACACAGACATGGCTGGCTAAAATGTAAGATCAAGCCACCAAGCCAATGAACACCCTCTCTTAATGATGGATCACAACATTGGAAAATTTGTTGCAACCTCAAAAAAATTAACAATAGGGAAAAATCATTAAATACATAGAGCTAGGCTGTATGGGAAGGAGCATTTGGTATGATCTGGATGACAATTGGTAAAGTGAAGATACTGTGCTTAATATGGACTGAAGTGGTGATTAGGCCAGAACTGAGATGTAAATTAATATTAATGTGATGTTGGCAGAGAAGTAATTCTAAGTGAACTTCATGGAGAATTTAGTGTTCAGATTGTGTAGAAAATTGGCAAGGGCACCTGGTCCATATAATGAAAATATAATCTATGGCTAAGGGTGTAAAGGCTGGTGTAACCTACAAGACTGGCTATCTTCGATGCACCAGGGACATAGCCTAATGGACAAGGTGCTCCGCAGCTACAGTGGAGGCTCTGTGACGATCTGGGTTCGAGTCCTGACGGCACCAAATATTTTCAGTCTTTCTGTCTTCTCTA
Organism: Eucriotettix oculatus; assembly: GCA_034510155.1. NCBI lineage: Eukaryota > Metazoa > Arthropoda > Insecta > Orthoptera > Tetrigidae > Eucriotettix > Eucriotettix oculatus. The sequence continues at coordinate 51,145,363 of CM067376.1, read as the reverse complement.
TGTTTGACATATGTCTTTCTCTGAGCATAATTCTGTGCCAAACATATGAAGATAGAACACCTAAAACCATTGGTCCTGACTCTTCTAAATGGATAAATACTTGCCATACAATAAAACGCAATATTATACCAATTCAGCAGTTGATGATCAAACTATACTAAACACTTCAATGCACATGTTTATAATTCACAAATAGATATTTCACATTATTCAATATATGCTCTCCATGAATATTTCTTTCTAAATAGTACTTATCAGCATGATAACAGTTGTCACATACAATAAATGTCAATGGAAAGATCTTTTAAAACAAACATTCATTATTCCAGTATAAATCTATACAATACTCATCCAGAGGAATAAAAACTTTGAAGGTTCATAATTTATTTATAAAGAGTTGTAAATCTCAGTTAATGAGTGAAGCATATTATTGCTGAAAGAGTTCGTATATAGGAAGAACTAAAATAGTTTGATGGTGTCCTATTCTTTTACAATTATAATCACCTAGAATTTAACTGCCAACTTATTTTCTTTTACATGTTCGACAGGAATCTGCACAAGAATTGCTGCCGTCTCCTCCACAGACTTAAAATTGAAGATTAGTATTGTTATCTTTTCCTGTTTTGTACTTAAACTTTTAATTATTTTTTTTAAAAAATTTAATATTATATTTGATGTATCCTATTTCCTCGACTGAGGACTAGTGGATTCAATAATAAATCTAATTTCAACTATACACATTTTCCAAGCCAAATAATCAATTCCTGATTTTATTACATTCAGCTTCCTTTCAATTATCGTTGCTTTCCTACCTTCTCAGATATGCCCTGATATTTACTTGGACAACTTCTAGTGATTCATATCTGTATGGCTTAGGCAACAGAAATGATACTAAGCATCTTGAATTGAAGTAAATACCACTCATAAACCTCAGAAAAATATCTGAGACATTACTGCAACAATAAGCTATTGTATTTTTAAAATAATTTTATTGTTATAACTGTACAACAGAAAACAGTCAATTTTGAATAAGTAATAAAGTGTGTAACAACACAGTTTTTTTTGGGGAGGGGGGGGGGTTAACAGGCTACATGAGGGGGATCCTGAAACAGGCAACTCCCCTTTAATAGCATAGGAAGGGAATTGAAAAAGGGGGGATGCGGAAGGTAGAGCAAGGGTTAACTAGGGTCCCCGGGCTATGGTTTAAGGATCCTACCCGGTGTTTCACCTAAAGAGATGCAGAGAAAACCTGCATCAGGTAGGTCAGGCATTGGGTACTATTCTCAAACCCTTCCGAATGACTGGTGATGAGTTTGCTGTGCAACAGTTTCACATTAAATATCTAAATACAGATTTGTGTTATGACTGTGGGTAAACATTTTGGCTAACAACCACTTTGGTACCATCATACCCCCACTCCCACCAAGGTCGGGCATTGGGTACTATTCTCACGCCCTTCCGAATGACGGGAGACAAGTCTGCTGTGGGGTCGCAGCATTCCCTTCTCCATGTCTCCACCAGTTTCAGGAGGCAGTTGGCAGACTGATCCCAATGGGATTAGCGGACAACTCTTGCCATATGCCCAAGGTCTTTGACCCCAGTACATACCTCCTAAAATAGTTTTTAAGTTGTAGAAATACCAAATCCAACATAACATTTAACTGCAAGATAATTTTAAAAATTATCATACATTACACATTAAAAATTTGTTTGGAATGTCCAGAAGAAATTCACACAACTTTAGAAAACAGTGATATAACTTGCATGAAATTGTGACAGTTACCTATGGCAATACTGTTTAATGTAAATTAATTGATTCAAGAGTTTAGATCTTTTGTTTAAAATTCTTATAAGGAGTACTTAGCCATAATTTCGGAACATTTCTCATGGGAATATTTCATTTTTGTAAAGAGCCAATTAAATTTAATTCCTACATTTACTAACTTCTCTGTTTCTAATATAATTCTAAATGATCTATACCTATATAACAGTAACAAACTGTAGTGTGTTAAATATTTTTAATATATATATATCTTAAAAATACTGTCGAAGTATAATGTTGACTTTGAAAAAGGCAAAATTTGGCAGTCACAGGCTTCCTTTTATTAAAATTCACTTACGCAAATTCTTCGTTTTATTTTAAGTTCTCCATTAGCGTCATTAAGGACAAGATTCCGTGAAACATTTTTACCAATGGATTGGATGCCCGCGTAGCCAAAAAACTAAAATATGTGTTAGAAATATTAACTGCGAAATAAAAATATTTTCCGTGGCGATGATGATCTGCGTTTTATGTAGGAACATAATGTGTCTTCTCTTAGCACGCGATATTTAATTAAATTTTTCTGGTAGTTTAGAAAAACTTTCCTATTTTTAACACATAGGTAACGATTGAAAACAAAGGCATTTTGCAGGCGAATGTTAATTCACTTCATTCAAAGTACAGTTAAAAAGAAGTAAACCCATTTTAAAATTACCTACAAATTGCAGATAACCGCAACCATACCGAGTGATACTGTAATATGAAACGTCATGCTACATTACATAATACTTCTTTGGCTTGATTACCGAGTGTCTAATTTATTTCACTGCGTGTCATTAATGGGAAGGCATAGTTTGGCACATTACTTCGCTAAAATGTTGCAAGCCAGTCGTACTCAGTTTATTAGGAAAATATTTGAATAATAAAATACTAGAAACCCAAAATTGCTATGCTCATCTCACTTTCATGGAATATGAAAATATGAGGTTATTCAAATAACTTTCGTTTCACAGAGCTTTAATTTAATAACGTAACGAAATTAACTGATCTTGTGCTAGTAATACTGTCATGGGGAATAAGAACATATGCAAGGATCAAAGATGAGGCAGTGGGGGGGCACCGCAAAGATAGATAAGTTTATTTGATCACGTTTTTATTGTTAACCTCACAGAGACAAAAACTACTTTGCCACGTGATACCAACTAATGAACCTATAATATGGATTTTTTTGATCATACATTGAGAAAGTATATTTTCCTACGTTAACAAATTAAAGTCACCTCACTTCTTTTGCAAAATATATCCATTCATTTTGTCCCACTGCAACTCAATACGTAATTTCTAGATGTCCGAATTTTGTTTCAAGAAATTAATAGTCATTAAAATATAAATTCTAATGCAGTAACAATTCTTGTATGCTTATGTTTAAAATATCACTATAAGTTGGAAATGAAATCCCAATCAAAGTAACTGTTTACTGTTGGCTAGCTTGCGTACAAAAATGCCGCCTGAATGTAGTTTTCATTTATTCCATGTATCCTTCGCGGTTTTTAGACTTGCGACAAGTGCAGTAACCTTTGCTTTTACAAATTAATTTTTTATATCATAATTTCATTTTTGTGTGGATGTTGGCAAAAAATAATGTTTCTGCGATGTTTAATGTTTTTTAGAAAAGTTCGTTAGGAGTAATAAACGTATCTGAAAACCTAATGAGGTTGCTAGAGTTCGGATCAGTGATAACGTTAACGTCGTATGTTGAGCGTGTGGTTTGAACTGTTACGTTAAGAGAGAAAATAACGATGCCGTTGCTTCACAAAGAAGAATTTACTAAGGTAAAACCTCCTCAGGATCTTAGAGATGAAGAAGAAGTGTTTTATTGTGAAATGACAGATGAATTATTCCGAAACTATGAGTAAGTATGCTGTCAAGCTTTCTTGAATCTTTGTATAATTATAATTGAAGGACTTGTGCAACTTCCTATATTTTCTTATCTTATTATATAGTCTAATTGTATTTCTGTCATAGTATAGGCTTAATAGTTGAATCAAATAACTATTTACCAATTTGCATTTTCAATCATTTTTAAATTTTAGTGACTTCTGTGAAAGAATCATACAGTGTAATTCCCTAGTATGGTCATGTTCATTGACTGGAAAATCTGACCTAACATATCAAGAAGCATTATGCAGTGAACAAGAATCCAGAAAAATCCTGAGTGAATTTCCTATTCAGGTAAGTACTATTATGCACTGTGAAAAATTCTTTCTGTACTTAACATATTAGTCATATTCCCGAAGTACATTCTTAGAATTGTCATTATTATCTGAAAAGAACCATTTTTTATCCTTCCTCAAAATTACTGACATTGAAGTGAAGCCATGTTATATGCTTTTCTCAAACCAATAAATTGTTGCATGTTCTTATTTGCAGTAACATTTGTATATGTTTAAAGCATTAGAGGGAAGTGTGTGTGGTAAGAACAGAAGAGGGAGGCAAAGGATAGAATACTCTTAAGTAGATTGGGGAGGATGTGGGATGTGTTAGTTATGTAGACATGAAAAAGCTTATTCAGATGGTATGGAGGGTTGTGTCAGACCAATCTAAGGACAGTACTACAACAAAAACTAAAGTGGTTGGCACTTTTTTTGTCTTGTGTTGAGGATTGAGTTTTTATTTTCCTGAAAGCAAAATGGTTGCTCATTTATAATTTATCTGATATGCTTAGATTAGTTGCAGATCATCTATATCTTGGATAATTAAGTGATGTTATTTTTTTTGCAGTTAAAAATACCTGTGTTATATTTGGCATCCTTGACACACCGTACTTTGCAGAAGGATTTAATGGAAGATGTATACAGTTACATGAAAGATAGATACTTCATTGGAGAAACTGTTGAAGTTTGTTTCCAAGAAAATAAATGGTTCGAGATTCTGTTGTATCTTCCTTATTTAGTTTGTTATTTTTTAAATCTCTACATATATACTGTTTTCAGGTATGATTGTCATGTGCTGCAAGTATTAGCTCCTACTGAACAAGAAATAGCAAAAAATTTATTCTTCATTTTTGACAAGTAAGTTTAAAATATTCTTTAATAAACAATTGTTTTGTATATTTATTTCTGCATTATTTGAACTTCTAAAATTCATAAAATGACAGATTTCAAGTGGTGGGAAGTATGGATGAACTATTTTAGCACTTGCTTTTTTTTTTGGAGTTAACAGGCTACATGAGGGTGATCCTGAAACAGGCAACTCCCCTTTATTAGCATATGAAGGGAATTGAAAAGGGGGGATGTGGAAGGTAGAGCAAGGTAGCCAAGGGTTAACTAGGGCCCCCAGGCTATGGTTTAAGGATAGTTTCACATTAAATATCTAAATACAGATTTGTGTTATGACTGTGGGTAAACATTTTGGCTAACAACCACTTTGGTACCATCATACCCCCACTCCCACCAAGCCCCTCCGTAAACTCTGCCCCATCATCTCTCTTACACTATTGATCTGTGATATCTTACAATCACCCCATGTATTAGGCTGTAAAAGCTGATTCAACTCAAAATTGCCCTGTGTATTAGGCTGAAAAAGCTCATTCCACCTACACCTGAATTAAGTCAAATATTTGCTGTACATTTTTTGGGGGATATTACAATATTATAAGTCAAAGGGAAACTAGTCCAGTTCCAAAATTTTTAGGAATGGTTCATTTCTCTTACTTTGATAAGGTAGGTAAATTTTTATCTGAATTAATGGTACAGTTGACTGCATTATGTAGTAGTCTTCTCAAATGCTTGTTTAGTGCACAATGTCACATTTTGACAAAGTTAGAATTATTATATTGTTTCAATTTTTGAAAATATTATTTGTCTCTGGAATCAAATTTATTTGGATTGGTCCATTTCCATGTGAATATATATACTTAATTAAAGATAAATTGTAATGTTTTTTAATTATTTTATACATTTTAGTAGTAAAGTTTTTTTTGTTGTTGTTGTTAATAGAAACTGTGATCCTCCTGCACTTCTCTATCAATACGAGGTAGAGAAATTAGAATGTTGTGATGAGGAAGTTACAGAAGTTCATCATGTTCAAGCATCAAAAGTGAAAAGAAAAAAGGGTCTCTTCACTAGAGAAAAAAATAGGCTTTTTCTACGGCAGTACGTTGTACAGAATGAGGATGGTATTTGGGAAGTTTCGGTGAGAAGTTTTTAATTATTTGTATTCAAGACTTTATATGAATTGTAGTTCTTGCTGAAATACTAATCCAAAATCAAGTTTGTGCCCTTTACATAATGTTTCTCTTAGCAGGAAACAGAGATGCTGTCATTGTTAGGTAGTGCATCCTTCATTTGAATATTTTCCAATTTGGCATTCAAATTAACACAGTTTTATATCATGAGTATTTATGTAGGCTGTGATACTATACTTTCTCAAATGGGAGCTATTTCCTGCACCATACTATCAAATTCTAGTGCAGCTGCAGCAATGGTTGGTTGGTTGAGATGTCTGTCCCTGTTCCCATTTGCTGAATGCCATAACAGCTCCTATTTGAACAGTACTATCTTAGAGAATACCATGAAAGAAATTATAGTTTCCTAATATCAATTTTTTATGTTGATAAATTTTAAAATAATGAGTTATCTCTTAAGAGAAATGTTAATACAAACTGCCAAGTTTAATTTAAGCTATAGCCTAATGTGGGCTGATTTCTTTTTTTGTTTTTCAGGAAAATGCTATTCAAAAATTTGGTTTGTCAAGAATCAAGTTTGAGAGTATATTTGATGGCCAGCTGCCAACATTTCAATCACTGAAGAAAGTACAAAAACACAGTCAAAGTCCCCGTAAAAATGGAAAGAAGCAAGATAATTTAATCAAGAAAGAAAAACGGCAGGAAAACATACAAAAATATTTAATGTCCCCATCACAAGAGGAGAAAGTATCTAAGAAAATGTCTAATGCAACCTCCATGTTGGAAGGTGAAATGTCTCCAATCAAGAAGAGCCCAAAAAAATACATTGAAGCTCACCATAAATCTCCCCAGCATCAAATGGCAAAGAAACTGAAAGACAAATATAAGTCAGTTGGAAACATGAAGAAGTCTGGTCTTAACAACAAGTACCTAGAAAAACATAGAATGAAGAAACACAAATATTCACAATCAAGGTATGTGTTATAATTTCATTTTTTTTATAATGAATCAATATAATTCCTTTCTTACAACAGATTTAGTGTGTAGTGTGAAATAATTTTGTGTCCCCATCTTTAATTCAAACAAAAAAGAATCTTGAAAAAATTTCACATTGGTGTATTCATTGAATACTCAAGATTCTTTAATATAGGTACATATAACTTCTGTAATAAAGTACTAAAACAGATATTAACACTTTTTTTGCAATTTATTTATTTCAGTTTCACTGTATGAATAAGTATTTTAGATTGATAGAAATAAATAAATTGAACACATGAATTTTTGGAACTGGACTAGTTTGGTACTGTCACCTTGTCCCCCTCCGTCGCTCCTCCCATTGCCTGCTCGACTTGAGCACATACTTGTAATAATGTAATATCGCCAAAAAATGCATTGCAAATATTTTTTGACTTAAATTCGTGTGTATGTGGAATGAGCTTTTGTGGGTGGAATCTGCTTTTTCGTCCTAATACACAGGGCAATTGTGGGTGGAGTGAGCTTTTTCGAATTAAGTCATGGGATAGTTTTGCGACGCGAGAGAGAGAGAGAGACGATGGGGTGGAGTGTGACTTTGACGGTACCAAAGTGGTTGTTGGCCAAATTTTCTTCCACAAATCAGTGACATTCTCCAGTAAACTAACTAATAGTTAGCATTAAAATAAATAATGCTTAGGCAATTCCTGTAATTCTTCATAAAAATCTTAATTATATAAAGTTTTTGATGATTTATAAAACAAACATTGTTGGCCTCAAGTAATAATTTGTCAGTTTTCTCAGAAGCTCAAAGTGAGGTAAAATAAAAGTTTGTGAAATCTGTTTTAGGACATTTTTGTGAATTTGTATAACTTTCACCTCTTTTGACGTGTTTAGATGTATATTATTATATGAAAATAAAACTCTAAATAAATTTGGCTAGTGTTAATGTGTTGAATAAAACTCTAAATGAAGGTTACCTGATGACAAACGACCAAAATTAAAGGAGACATTGTTAGAAGAAAAAGAAAGGAGAAGAGAGGAGAAGCTAAAAATAAAAGAGAAAAGAAAAGAGGAAAAGATACGTCTCGCCCAGTTCCTGAAGGAGTGGAATCGACGTCGTGAGGACTTGGAACTAGAGGATTTGAAGGTACATACTGACTATAATGCATCTTTTTGCACTAAATACAGTAGTATGAAATGTATAAATAAATTACTTTTTTGCATATTTAATTTAATAATTTCATATATTGTATTTGTTTGTCGGCCTATGCACTGAAAAATTGTTATTTTTTGTTAGTTTAATAAGAAAGTTACAATATGTTCATTTTGAACATTAAGCATATTAGATAAATGGAATTATGATGATTTTGATAAATTTATTTTTTGTTTTCTATTAAAAGTTTGATTTCTAAATTTACATATTATATATATTTTTGTGCATTGCGTTCTTTGACCGTTTAAATGTTGATGTAATGGGTAATAAAACTTTTTTCGGTTGCTGTTTTCTATAAAGTCTTTTAAGGAATGAATTGTAACCAATATATTGATGAATATGACAGTATAACTGCCAAAAGATACCATTTTTAAAATAAAATAACTCTCAAAACAGTGACCAAACAGGAGTTTTATTAACCATCACACATATTTTTGTATTGAAACATTCAATTCATATCTTCTTTTTTATAGCTCCTTCCTCTACCTATATATGTAGATTGTCGTATACCACATGAACATTTTGGAGATTTCATTATGATATTAGAATTTTTGCATACATTTGGTCAAGTTATATCGGCAAAGAATTTCTTTCCTTCTGGAATGACATTTGAACTTCTAGAACGAGCTTTGACAGAGCAAGAAGTTGCTGGTAAGTTTAGATAAACTAAGTATCTTAAATTAATTATGTTTGAGATGATTACTGATTTTGTTTTATAATGCAGTAGTCATTTTCATAATCACGTTAGCATGGGTATTGCAGTTTCTATAATTTTAATTATTCCTGTGAAGAACTTTTATCAGTCATCTATGTACCACCTCGAATAGTCGGTTTCAAATTGTGAACTAACATTCTAAATCAGGATTACATAAAAGTATGTTGCTTGGGTACCTGGAAAAAGTATTACATGTTTTCTAGTTCACAGTTGTCAAAGATTGGTAGGATCTTTGTGTCATTTAATTATATCATTATTTTTTCATCTTAACCATATTTTTTATAAAATTAATTGTTCAAAATTCTGGAAAAAGCTACCCAAAAACTAAAATGTCCTCAAGCACAATAAAAAACCAAGGGAATACCTGGGCAAGAACCTACCAACAAAAAGCTAAAACTAAATGCTTAACCACTGTTTTTCACCAAATCTGGATTCACTTTCAGATACATTCAAAGAAAAACATCAGAAGGATAGTCACATTTTACAAAAGCAAACAAATTTGAATTTACATCAATGATACAGCATAACATCACAAAAAAGGACTTGGGATTTCATATTATCATGAGTGAAGTTTTACAAGTCTTAACCAAAACATGTTAGAAATTACAGTCATATCTTCAATTCAGTATTACAACTTAACTACTTTCCTCACCAAAGGAAAGTTGTATTCTTAAAACCAGGTAAAAACCTGAGCAGTCATATGGACCCATTGGCCATTGGCCAATGTTATCTGAGGTTCCAGATTTTTTTTTTATTTAAATGAATAACACCAATAATTGAAGAACAACAGCTTTTATGTCCCCCTTAGTTTTGATTTCAGGAAAAGGAAGTATCCATTGAACAATTCTTTAAATAGTATATTATATCAAGCATGCATGACCTGTAGAATTAAAATTCTGGTAAGGTTTCTAGCATTTGACAAAGAATGGTATTAAGGCCTATTACATGAAGTTAAACTAACCTTCCCATATTAAATCCATTCACTTCTAAAACAGTATCTAGCCAATATAGAGTTATATACCAATAAGCACATTAAAAATTGTACTTGGTACTTGTTTCCATAGGGGAACATTCTTGCTTCAGCTTTGTATTCAATTAACATTACAGATTTACCAGAAACACTAAAGCAATTTTCACTTGTAATGCTGTTGATACAACAATATTATCATCACATGAAGATCCCCTTTTAGCTTCCAAGAATCTTCAAATATCTGATTGATTGTAATGAATTAACTAATAGTAAGTACCAAGGTTGCCTGCTCACATTGAGTGTTTCATAATTGTGAGGACATTTTACTCTCATTACTAAGGCACACTCATTTGTCATATGTAGCTAATATAAAATTTATGAAATAAATTAAATTTCTATGTATAATTAATAATAAGCTCTTTATATATTGTTTGTATATCTTCTAGGGCCATTAAGTGATGTTATTCAACTTCTTTTAACTACATTGTTCAAAATGCAGGAGGAAGAGGATGATGAAATATTGGAAACAGACTGTAACACAGGTTATTTGAATTTGATATTAATATATCTACAATATTGATTTGAGATTTTAGTCTAGAGTATTACTTTGATCTGTTTTGATTCTTTAAGCAGAACCTGAATATTAAATGTGGAAAAATATTTAATGCCATTAGTTATTTTCATCAAGTAGTTTTTTTGTGCTGTTAATTTCATTTTCATGGATGTATGTAAGAAAATTAGAATATTCTTATTTTTTCTCCACTTAGCTGAACTTGATATCGACCAACATGGTGATGTTACTACTGAAGAAGCTGTCCGACTTGCAACAAATGCTGCCAGTTGGAGTCAGTTGTATTTGGGTGTCCCATTAAGGGAGCTTTCATTAGATGCAGTAACGGTTACAGAAGTTCTTCGTCTTCATCTTCTTAGTTCAGGAGGAAGGTCAGGAGATACCAGTGCAAATTGGAGGTAAACAAATTATTTAAAAAGCATTTTTATTTTTAATTTTTGGATTCAATTACTATAGAAGTTATTTTAACATATTTAATATAATTAATGTATTAATTGTTACAAATTTTAACTAAAAAAATACAATGTAATTTTACTAACAATAAGAATATTATGTTATTGCCCTTGACATTGCCCTGGATACAAAAATATCTGGTCATACTCGAATAGAATGAGTAACGAAGTATTACAAAAGAATTGGCCCAATAGCTAGACTGATTTACTTTAATCTTCAATCAGTTTAAGAAAAGGTGATGTCTTTGAATTAGTAGTAACAATGTAGAATTTTCTGCGCCTTGTCAATTTGTATTGTAATTATGACAATTTCAAAATAATATTTAAAATTGTTTATAAAACTTAAACTCATTTTAGAATAACATTATCTTCATATTCTGATAAAGGTAAAAAAATGCTGTTATTTAAAGTTTGTAAATGAGTTTATAGAACTTCACTTCACCAATTTTTAAAATTTTGGCTAATTGCAAATCTGAACAGTAAAACATGCTAGTTTCTAATAAACATTATTTTCACCACAAATTGTTGCAATAATTTTTTTTATAATTGTTAACGTATTAGTGGAGCCCACCTAATGTTATATGAAAGGTAGAGCATGACACAACCACGAGTAGGTTACATGTTTAAAGACATACACATATACATATATATATATATATATATATATATAATTAATGCGGAAAGGACAGAGAGATAGAAAGAAGATGACTTACCTGAGGTTCATAGATGGTAGACACCTTGTGAGGTTTGGAGAGCTTGAATTTTCGTAGGCACCGCCCCCTTCATCAGAAGGTTAGGAATACATTTCCAGTGATCGGCTAGCCGACGACCACTAGCCGATCACTGGAAATGTCTTCCTAACCTTCTGATGAAGGGGGCGGTGCCTCCGAAAATTCAAGTTCTCCAAAACTCACAAGGTGTCTACCATCTATGAACCTCAGGTAAGTCATCTTCTTTCTATCTCTCTGTCCTTTCCCCATTAATTGTTTTAAACATGACAATGTCATTTCCTATCTCATATTTATATATATATATATATATATATTGTGATAAAAAGGGGGATTTTGTAACGTTGTGGCGTTATGAGGCCAACAACAATGGCTAGTCGGCCGAAAGATGGTGTTTCCCCGCGGGGAAGGCCCGCCTTGCCTGTATAAAAAATGACGATGGTGAACCCCCGCGGGAAAAATGAGGGCGGGGAACCCCGAAATGTTGAGAAATAGGGGAATTCCCGTCAGAAGCTTTATAAGAGAAGCCGATGGGTGGCTCGCGATCAGACCCCAGAAGGGAGGCGAGCGCAGCAGACCGCAGAAGGGAGGCAAGTGGATCAGACCCCAGAAGGGAGGCGAGTAGAGCAGATATTCAGACCCGAGAAGACAGGCGAGTGCATCAGACCCCAGAAGGGAGGCGAGTAGAGCAGATATTCAGACCCGAGAAGACAGGCGAGTGCATCAGACCCGAGAAGACAGGCGAGTGGAGCAGAGCGCAGAAGGCAGGCGAGTGATCAGACCGCAGAAGGCAGGCGAGTGATCAGACCGCAGAAGGCAGGCGAGTGATCAGACCGCAGAAGGGAGGCGAGTGATGAGACCGCAGAAGGCAGGCAAGTGATCAGACCGCAGAAGGGAGGCGAGTGCATCAGAGCGCAGAAGGCAGGCGATTGAACCAGAGAGCAGATAGCCGGAGACGCACAAACATTCGAGAGGTGGATGTTTGTTGGGCCAGTAATTGTGGGTAAGCGATATAAAAATTGTGAAACTTGCTCATTGCTCTGGATAAATTAACATTCAATGATTTTTCTTTCTATTTTCAGCTAATGCATACTCCATCTCTTGAGAGACCCAATATCCCCTGGGATTAAGCCCGTGTCTTCACTTAAATTAATAAACAAAATTATTAAAATTGATCATATTTGTAATTTAAATTAATAAATGTTTTATACAAAAAAATGTATTTTACAATATATATATATATATATATATATATATATGAGATAGGAAATGACATTGTCATGTTTAAAACAATTAATGGGGAAAGGACAGAGAGATAGAAAGAAGATGACTTACCTGAGGTTCATAGATGGTAGACACCTTGTGAGTTTTGGAGAACTTGAATTTTCGGAGGCACCGCCCCCTTCATCAGAAGGTTAGGAAGACATTTCCAGTGATCGGCTAGCCGACGACTGAGCAGCCAAAATTTGCTGCTCTGCTAACTTGGGTCGTAAACAATTGACCCCACCAGGTCACCAACTTTCTCTCTCAATAAGGGTCTGGGAAGAGGCAAGGACTTGATGGGGGTTGGGGAGACGCATACTAACACCCCCATCTTGACACACATTCATTTAAACACATCCACCCTTAGAGGTGTCAATATTGAAATATTTAAATATTGACACACAAACTCACATACATACATACATACAACCATCATTCAAACAAATAGTATGCACACAGAAGGTTCTATTGCAGCATATACAAATTCCAATGATCTCGTGCTTTGCGGGGGGGGGGGGGGAGGTTGGAGATAAAGAGTTATAGGATATTGAGTCCAGGGCTTTGTCTGGACTGTAGGACATGCTGGAATGAAAGTTCCCACAGATGGAGTTCAGCTTCTGATGAGTCGGGAGGTAAGGCTTTGAGGGGGGTCAGTGTGAAGCACTGGTTGAAGTTGTTGGTGTTGTGGCTATGGGCATGGGCGGCTATGGGGAATTGGGTTTTGAGGAGTTTTACTGTGCTGCGAATGGTTGGCAATCCGTTCGGGGAGGGGTCTCTTTGTCTGACCGATGTAAAAGGCTGGGCAGAGTGTGCAGTTTATTTTGTAGATAGTGTGGGAGGACAGACAGGTTATGTTTTCCTTAATTTTGTAGGTAGTGCTGTTGGTGGGGCTCTGGAAGGTCGTGGTAGGTGGGAGTATTGGGCAGACATGGCATCTGTTTCTGCCACAAGGTCTGCAACCAATTGTGGGTGGAGGGTTGGGTGTGTGGGGTTTGTAGGGTCTGACCAGGATATTACGGAGGTAGGGAGGGCGCCTAAAGGCAACCCTTGGACAGGTGGGTAGTATGGTTGGGAGGATGTTTTTCATGTCTGGGTTGGATTGTAGTCCAGTGTAGGCAAGGCGGAGGAAAGAGTTCAGTTTGCGTAGTCCGGGGAAGTAGGTGGTGGTTAGGGGAAGACTGCGTTCTGTATGATGGTTAGGGGTGGGACTGACTATTTGAGAGGTGGAGAGGGCACGGGTAATTTGCTTTTGGAGGAGGTCTGTGGGGTAATTTCTGTTCCAGAAGGCATTGAATATTCGGTCGGTATAGGATGCTAGGCTGTCCAAAGTAGAGCATATGCGGGCTCCCCTAAGGGCAAGACTGTAGGCGAGGGATCTTTTGGTATGTTCAGGGTGGCAACTGGAAAAGTGGAGGTACTGAAGGGTGTTAGTTGGTTTTATGTGGACAGAGGTGGTAATGAGGCCTGAATTTAGTTGGATGTCCACATCGAGGAAGGTGATGTTGGTCGGGGAATAGTTCCAAGTGAACTTGACGGGGAATTTAGTGTTGAGGTTGTTGGGGAAGTCTGAGAGGGCATCTTGTCTGTGCATCCATAGCATGAAGATGTCTTCTATGAACCGGAACCAGGTTAAGGGTTTCAGTGGAGAGGAATTTAGATGTTTTTGTTCCAGTTGACCCATAAACAGGTTGGCATAGGAAGGGGCCATCCGGGTGCCCATGGCAGTGCCGCTGATTTGGTGGTGAATTTTGTCTTGGAAGGTGAAGAAGTTTCTGGTGAGGACAAACTGGGTCAGTGATATCAAAAAGTGGGTGTTTGGGAGGGAATTTGGAGGCCTGCGAGACAGGAAGTGTTCGAGTGCCGACGGGCTGCTGGTGTGTGGGATATTGGTGTATAGGGAGACAACATCTACGGTAACCGGTAGTGTGTCCTGCGGGAGTGGTGTGGGTAATTCACGGAGGTGACGGAGAAAATGGTTGGTGTCTTGGATGAATGAGGGGAGATTTTCCACTATTGGCTGGAGGGAGTCATCCACCAAAGCGGAAATCCTTTCAGTAAGGGAATTGTAACCAGGGACAATTGGGCGGCCAGGGACCCCAGGTTTGTGTATTTTTGGGAGAAGGTAAAACGTGGGTGTTCTGGGGCTTTTTGGGGTGAGGAGCTCGATCGAGTTGGAGGATAATTTTTGAAGAGTGCCATGAGTCTGAACAAACTTTCCTATTTCGTGGGTAATGGAGGGGTTGGGGTCAGTGGGGACAAGTTTGTAGATTTTGTCATCCTGCAGCTGGCGGAGTGCCTCTGTCGTGGATGCCAACAGTTACACGATTATCTAAGTTGGGATAGATAGAGAAGAGTTAGGAGCATCCATCTTGGATAGAACACGAATTAATCATTGAAACGTGACGTCATCACACACATTGTATATTTGGATAGGGTGCAAGGATAGAAAATGTGGGATAAAGTATTTATATATAATAAATTTTTATTAAACGACAGTATACACATTTATTTCTTTAAATTTTGGTGCTGATCTGGTGTGATTTAAGAACAAAATGTTGTGAATTAATTTATAATAAAAGTTTATACAATGTTTATGCTGTCAAATAGTGTGTTGTATTATTTACTTATTGCCAAATAGATTTTGTAACTCATTCTTATTTATATGTTATTGAAAATTATGTATGTTGTCTCTAAATATTGCAATTAAGTAAATATTTTCTAATTAAAACTATTATTATGTTTTAGGTATCAACAAAGGGGTGGTTATACAATCATAGATGATCCTGGTTTGCGAATGAGAATCCACCAGCCACATATTCTCAGAGCTCTTGGAGTTATGAATGTGTGTGAACTTCCTATAGGTAGTGTATAATACTTTTTTAAGTTATTGTGTTTTAGGTTTTATTACAAAATATGATGTGACATATATTTTTATCTTAAATTATATGAGATGTGGCTTGAAATTAAGGTCTTATCAATAATTATCAAAAATTGAAATTGGATATATTATTTTTTTACACAAATTTCATATAATTCCTAACACTTCATATAATGAAATAAGTGTCTTCTAACATTCTTTTTTTTTAAAAAAAAAGCTGTTGCTGATATTTTAGAAAGTTTAACATTGCAATTTTAAATTTCTCATTTGTCTTGAAACATGGAGATGGAAGCTAGTTTTGTAGTCTGAAGTTCTTTTTGTAGTCTGATAGTTCTTTAGGCACAATATCAGAGCTATCTATAATGAAGATGAATTTGAGGATTATTTTTATTGTTTTTGTAACCACATGGAAACTTGCAAAGGGTAATTAATATAGTTGATATTCCTTGTTTATTTTGAATGGCTCAATCCATTGTAGTAAGCATTTGATTATATATTTGAGGTGCAATGGTTATTCCTTGTTCTATAAAATCAATCATACACACCCCATTTTGGCCCCAGAATATGGTTGCTACATTTTTGCTCGTGCAACTATATTTCTTCATTTCATCAGGTAATGTGAACCACTTTGTTGATGGTTGTTGTGTCTCAGCATTGACATGGAATCCATGTTAAATCATCAGTAATGATATAATAAAGAAGTTAGTCTCCCTCATGATTGAAGCAGTTGGGAAAAGCCATTTTTTGTCAGTATGTTTGGCACCCATTGTCAAATACATTATAGTTGTAATTGTGATGTTCTTTCTTTTGAATTCTTATATTTAACTAGATTGACAGCCTGCTTCTCCTCTGGACATTTGAATTAAACTCACATTGTTGTATTTTTCCTGCTCTATATGCCAATAACCACAATATTAGCATTCATTCTAGTCAATGTTAATATAATTGCCATAATCCTGACAGTTTATTGTATATATTAGAAGATCAAATTTCTAATTTGTTTTCAGTAGGATGCATTAAATGTGTTGCAATTTTTCAATTGTTTTTTTTATGTAATTGTACATAATTGTTGCAGGTGATAAACTTACTATACTAACATGTCTAATTGATCAAATAATGACTTACACCACTTTAAGAGATGTAATTGATGAAAGGGGCGAAAAAATGCGTCAGGCAAAAGCAAGTCTGAGGAGCCATCAAATTGCAGATGTGAAGAGACAGAGGGAAGCTACTG
Organism: Eucriotettix oculatus; assembly: GCA_034510155.1. Lineage (NCBI taxonomy): Eukaryota > Metazoa > Arthropoda > Insecta > Orthoptera > Tetrigidae > Eucriotettix > Eucriotettix oculatus. Next base: position 51,128,416 of record CM067376.1, on the reverse strand, counting down.
CTATGAGGTACTATTAGGATTTTATAAATATTAATTAATTATTATTTCTGTTGAATAACTTCAACAGTGTCTTAACCATTTTTGCTTCAGATGAGTTCTTAATTTAAATGAAATGGTAAAATGTTAATGCAATATTGAGTGTGATAAATTATGGGTAGAAATTTAGCTCTGATTCACTTGATTAAAAACAGGGTTTAAATTTAGTTTATAGCCCAATGTCAGTCATCTTGGGGAAAAAATAATTGAAAAATGATAAACATCACTATTCAAAGGTAATTATTTTGTGTAGCTGATTAAGACAGATGTCACCTTTACTAAGTGGAATTAGTTTGTGGAACAATGTGTGACTCCAATGAGGTCATTTTGTGCATTCAATTTACTCAAAACCTTTCACTTTGGTAGCAGTTATTTATTTTATTATATGTAATTCATTATAGCAATAATTATGCAAAGTGTTCTAAAAATTAAGATTTATACATGTTTGAAACAGGGAAGTATTCTGAGAAATTAATAAGGTTTGTGAATTTAATTTATTAGAGTTTACAGGGAATTATTGGTTGTATACTAATAAATGCAGTTGATAATAATTTTCATTTTTAATCTCAAAGGTTTTTTATATTTAGTTTTTTTCAATATCCCACTATTATTTCGTTTTAGTCTAAATTTTCACTGACACCTTTATTATTTTAAAGTTAATTTTGCAAAAAATATAAAAAATTTGTATTAGATGAAATACAAAATTAAGTGATGAAATAAATACATGTTTCTGCAATCCTTGTTCCTTTTGTCAGGTGGTGTAATGTAAGAGTTTTGAGAACGATATGTAGCACAGTTGCTTGGGTTGTGCTTGGTGTCATTACATCTCTTACGATTTTTCATCATGTGACAGAGTTGACAAGGATTACAGGAATGTTTGGTATTTTTCTGTTTATTGACTGCTTCATATGAGTTTCTTAATAATATCTCATTGTTTAGTAACTTTCATTGAAAAATATAAAGGTATAGTACAAAGCAACTTTTTTTTTTTCAGGATTAAGGAAAAAAAGGAAGCTAGGCTTAAAATGAAAGGGCTGTTACCATCAAGTACAGCAAGTGAGGTTGAAACTGAAAGAGCAAAGGAGTTACTTAAGACTAAAACCGAAAAGGAAACGGCCAAAAGGAAAATTGAGGCTGAGAAGAAAGCTCGAAATCTACATTTGGCTACAATAGTTCATCAAGTTCTGCCTTTGGGTACAGATCGTGCTCATAGAAGATATTGGATATTTGCTTCTCTTCCTGGACTTTTCGTTGAACAAGATAAAGATTCAGCTGGTTTTTGTCTCCCAAATCCTACCCCTTACAATGCAGGACTTGCTCGTGCAGATGATACATTGTCTTATGTTCGTAAACTATTCGAAGAAGAGTGGATGTGTGGTAGTGATAAAGAAAATGACATGTCAGATGTAGCTCTTTCTCGACCTTTTAATAGTTCCAATAAGAAATTGTTTGGTGAAAAAAACATGAGCAATGGATTAATACCAAACTCTAGAACTAGTGGCCATTCAACATGGCAGGATAGAAAAGTGAACAGTCACGATATGAAGACAGTATCTCAATTATTAATCTGCTCTGCAGATGAGAATTGTTCAGTACATTCAAGTGAACCTCGTGTTTCTTGGGCTTTTTACAATAATGAAGAAGATGTGAACAACTTGATAAAGTCACTTAATAGAAGAGGTGTTAGAGAAAGTGATCTTAGGCAATCACTGATTCAAGAAAAGGCTAATATAATAGAAAGCATTAGCCGTTGCCCATCTCACAAATTGAATGCATCTCAAGTGAGACATTTTTCATTTTAATTATAGATGTAAAGTATTAATAATTTGCAAATTTATTGAGTCTTAATATTTAAGTATGCATGACATTATATAATAAAGGAAGTAAAGATGATGTGACATCATCAAAATTAATTATATGGACAAGAAAGAGAGAGAATACATTTAAATGTATTCTCTCTCTTTCGATAAAGAAAGTTTTCTATGTTGTACAAAACATAATTATATGTTTATAAATTCAGGTGGATAAAACTGAAGTTCCAGAACAAAGAAAGTCTGCCAGAAACACTGCTAAATATGAGGATGCAAATTTCAATTTTCCACCAGGAACTCCCATGGCAGATATTCTAGAAACTTATATTCGAGATAATATATTGGAATTGGAGGAAAAGATTCATCTTGGGTGTCTTGGTGGTTTGAAGGTATGTATATGTAATTGTTTAATTTTAATAACCATCCTCACGTTTGACTTTCATGTGTGTATCAAAAATTTCTAGCAATTAATTAGGTTGACTTCATTTTTTGCTTTTGGATTTAATTTTTTTTCTACTTAATAATTTTTTTATCAGATGAATTACCTTGATATTTTTGCAGTTATTTCATTAAAATATAATTTAGATTCTTCTTTGGTATATATTGGAAGCTGTATAATTTCATTCATAATAATAATTGACTGTGTGAAAATGTTTAAGTAACATACAAATACTGTATATCCTTATATGGTCACAATTGTATTTCTTCTGAAATATTCAGTACCAGAGCCTCTGGCCCTTATGCATCAGTATATGTGTACGCTAAAATTATAAATGCTAAATTAAATTATTAAAAAGCCTATACGTTAAAAAAGCTGAAACATATAAATCTTTGTTAATTTACACAGTTATTTTGCCATAAGTGGCTTTAAAAATGGTTAAAAACTTATTTCTACAGATGTAAAATATTTTGGTTTTAATCACAAGGAAGGTTTAACTGTTAAAAATTGTTGTTGTTTATGCCGAAATAAAGGAAAGAAATTAGTTACATGAAAGTCATAATATTTTCTACTGGTGCAGACATGCATAATTGAATCCAACCAATGTAGTCACAAGTCTTTTATGGCATTCAGGGTTTGATGTATTATGATGTAGACCTAATTCCTTCTCTCATATTTACTGATATCAATTAACACTAAAGTGTTATCAACTAACTTCTTAACCAGAATAACTTAATGCTTATTTAAATTATCTGAAATCTTACAGGTATCAAATCGTACTGCCTGGCGAGACTGCCTGTTGAACAGAGACTATGATGGTCTTTCTGATAAGATTATTTTAGGAGAAAAACTGGAGGCTGAAGAGGTTAGTTTTGTGCACATAACTTGAAGGTTATGTATTTCTCCTCTTTACCAAAAATACCAGTTTTTGATTTCCCCAATGTTACAATGCACTGCAAAATATTAACTTTCCCAAAACAGGGTAAGGTGTGGAATATATATTTCTTAGCAACATTATTAGACATTGCTGGTTTCAATTGTATAATCACATTTATATTTCCTGTCATACACAGCTAAGTATAAGGATTTACTGGATTGTATTGTGCCATTGAAGTGCAATTGTAATACTCTATTAATTTCTCCTTTCCTTTATTGATAACTTCTTTTGGAGACATAATACGTGTGTACAAGGTATTTGTAACTTCACTAGAGATGTTCAGTTTTAATGAATTCATTATTGGGCATTTTCAGAAAGACATGCTGAATAATCAAGTGGGAAAACTGAAAGCCGAAGGTAAACATTACACATTTCTTTGATAATCTGCTTTTCTCTAACTTTTAAAGTTCATTATGTGGATTTAATTTCATTAATTCCTATGTATTAAAAATGCTTTATTGAGGATTACTGATTGTTTGATAACACCCTTCATGTGCAAAATTAATAGATAATAGCAAGAAGTTTCCTCCAGATTCATATTTAACCAAATATTTTATGGTTCCCAAATTTTGTAAATCTTGCAGATAGAAATAGCCGCCCTAGCACTCCAGATTCTGAAACAAGTTATAGAGATCCTGGTCGTATGTTAGGCAGCGGTGTATTGGGATGTCAAGAAGCATTAGTAGACAATCCGATTTTGAAAAAATTGGCACTTGCTATTCTGCAAGTAGCAGATGGCTTAGAGCCAAGGTATCTTCAGAAGCCCTTAGGTATGATCTAAGTATAATTTTGTGTACTATCAATAATATAATAAAAATTAGAGAGTGAAGGCTTTCCCAGTGTGTTTGATGAATAAATTGATTGTTCTTGGTATTCAATGTGGGTAAATTCATCAAATCCACACAATGTTTCCTTATTTCATATCACATATTCACCTGAAGATGAAAGTGGTGATAGTCATGGAAACATGGAAATTGACAAATTTACCAGCATGTGATTCAATAATATTAATGGGACAATTTTTAAAATAAATAAGGTAAACAGGCTATTAGGCAAAAATTAATAGGAGAACTTTCTGTAAAATAGTAACAAAATGTTGTGTTCCTTCCATTGGAACCTCTTTGGGAGTATATTAAATTATAAATCTAAAAATACATATAAAAACCATTGTTCACAAATATATACATAATGCAACCTTTTGTAACTATTTTGTACTAAATTTTTCCTATTGAATTTAGTTATGACTAATAGGCTGTTTGATTTATTTATTTAATGCAAGAATAGTTTATTCATTATAATTAGATGCTAATAATAATTAAATATATAATGGCAAATACTCAATTATGTTTGAAGTATTTTCATTCTCATACTGAATTTTGTGCATAGGGTTTGATGAGGAAATAGCAGAAAATTCAACAGCTCCAATAGAAAGATGGGAGGTGTCATTAATGGCATCTACAAGTTTTTCACAGTTGTGTATACATCTTTTGGCTTTAGGTAATGTATTGAAGTTTCAAAAAAATATTACTCTCTCTTTCTTGTGTTATATCTTATAAATCAGGCATCCTTTTCTCCTTGTTGTTTAGATAACAGTATTCAGTGGTCCAAATCTGTACTGAATGCAATATGCCGAATTTGCAGAAGACGTAGAGACGCTGAAAATATGCTTTTATGTGATGGATGTAACAAAGGTCATCACCTGTACTGTTTAAAGCCAAAGTTATTGGTAAGAATTATGTCAACAATTGAAACAAAATGTTCAGTAATGAGAATGTAATTTGTTTTTTCAAATTTGAGTTGGAATTAATTGATTTGATTCAGATTCTCAAAAAACAGGTTTTGTGTCACAAAAATGTTAAGAAGGTTGCCAGGCAGAAAAATGTCTAAAATAAATAAATCAGTCAGTAAAGTCAGAATAACTTGTATTAAATATCATTTAATTTGAATAATTACATCTCGTGAAAGTACAGTAATAATTAGTTTGTTAGTATGGAGAAAGAGAGATTGAAAGTACATTACCTGTAATTGAGGTTCTGTGGCAGCATTCAATGAAGGAGAGTGCATTAAGTTAAAAATCATTTGATTTTAGGGCTCATTTATTTTTATATTTTATGCTTAATGTCAGATAAACAACCATTACTATTTACCAAATTTAGCTTCTTGTTGTCAAGCAGTTTATTTTTAGTTCCTGTTATATATCAATGAATGAAAACTTTCTCGGAGTTGGTGTCACAGGAAAGTACATGATGTTTTGGTGACTAACTTCTCTCCCACCATCATTGGAAGATGGTGGTAAACATTAGTTGCCGAAATGTCTGGTACTATGGAGGTACCTTCTGTAAAGTCTAAATTATGTTTTAAAAATGTCACATCTTTTCAAGCCAAATTACTGTTATAATATTTGTCTTAATATATCAGTAGGGTCATCTCTTATCATAATGCACTATAATTTTAAATATTATATTTCTCCTGCTCACCATCGCTTTTTTTGTCCCATTCTACCTCTCCCTCTCAATTCACACAACATGCTTAAATCAAAATAGAGAAATATTGCTGTGATTAAATTTCCAACTAATTCAGGTTTCTCATTTATATCAGACTTCATTATTTTTGTTTTACTTATTGATTTCATTAATTTAAGTATTAACATTATTAGCTGTGTTATTAATTTGGTCAAGTTTAAATTGATTTGGAACTAATAAATTAGAACCTAATTTAACTGTTTCACTTCACTTAACAATCACTTAATTATTAAACATTTACTTTTATAAATAGTTTCATAAGTAATGTATCCATGTTTAAATTTGAATATATCTTATTGACTTTAGGCTATTCCAAAAGGTGACTGGTTTTGCCCTACATGCAGACCTCAGGAAAAAGTTCGTGTCAAAAAATCACGTAGAGTGTTTTCTCTTGATTCTGAGGATGATGAACCAAGTAAAAAGGAGAGGTACATAAGCCATCAATCCATGATTCATAATTACTATTTTTACATTTATGTAAATAAACATGATGAAACATTAATTTTACATATGGAAATATTCAGATTGCTTATGAATAAAGTTAGCTGTATTGAGTATTGAATTTTTATCTTGGCATAACTGCATTTCATTTAATCATAGAAATCAGAGAAAAGACTGACATAATTTTGCATGCTATAAGAAGAACATTGACTGAAAAATAAACAAATATAATTTTGTGTTAGAATAAACTACTTACCTTATTCTGATCCTAATGAGCACTTTTTACAGTTGTACAGAGAATGAAATAATGGAACAATAGCAGAATCCTTGAACTATTTATTGTAAAGTATTGTGTTAAGGTTAATGATCAAATTAACATTTTTACTTTTCAGTAGATTCGTGGGCCAAATTTGTTTATTTTTGTACATTGTATTGTTAGTTATTCTAATATATTCTAAAGATTTGAAAATAATGTTTATCCAAAGTTGACTTTAAATTAGAGGATAAAACATTAGAAATTGTATATAACCAACAGCATATACGAGCCAAATTGCCATGAATGAAAAATTTCCTTTATGTAAAAAAAATTAAACAACTTTTTTATAGCAATGGAGAATCTGTTACTAGTGAAAGCTGTGACATTTGTGGAGAGGATGATGATGAAGAAGTTGTTACGTGTAGTACTTGTCAGTTGGTTTTCCATTTGCAATGTCACAATCCTCCACTGAAGTATCCACCTAGAGGAAAAGTTTTGTGCCACAAGTGTAAAACTTATCGTGATTCAAAAGCTGGCAAAGGTAATGATTGTAATATGAAATTATTTAGTACATATATGGAATAGTAAGTTTACATTTTAGATCATTTCATTAGCATGTGAATATTTACTGAAAATTATGTAGCAAACTTTTAGCCTAGCATTGTATTTAAAGTACTTATGTATTTTCCACATTGAAAATATAATACTAGTTTAAATCACATTATTATAAATGTCATAAATATTGGAATAGGGGTCCAATAGTTTGAATATTCATCAAATTTATATAGTCATACGGTTTAAAATGTATGAATAATTATATATTTTGATAGGGAAGGCAGAGGGCATAAATGATTTATCTGAATGTGGGGAACAGTCATCAAACCAGATAGAATGGGTCAATCTATTTTTGGGCCTTATCCTCCTTCCTTATGATAGCACAACCCTCTTTTTAGTCAACATAAAACTTAATCATCAAGTGAGTACATGGCAGACAACTAGAGCTTGTGTAGCCCACGAAATAAGGTATAGATAATATTATAATTGATTCCACCTTTTTCTATTGTGGTCAAGAGTGGGTTCTGAGCAAATATGAACAAGCCAAAACTCTGTTCCAAGTGAGGAATGGTCATGCTGGTAATTGCTGAAGTAGAGGAATTGAAATGGATGGTGGGTTGGATGTGGAAATTAGACCTGAACTAATGTCAGTGGTAATAAATATGTTAGTGCGGTGCTTCCATGTAAAGTTAACTGGTGCAGAAATTCTGACAGGAAATTGGCCTGTTGACCCATAGCAAGAAGATATTGTAAAATTATCATTCTCTCTATTATTCAAGAGGCACAGTGATAAATAGAAACATAAAAGACTTGCTAAAGCCTCCTGATACTATTTGTTATTTATTTTATTAAAAAGTTTTCAGATTATCACAATCCAATTTCAACCTTCTCAATTTTACTAATAAGTTTATAGATATCATATCTGTAAAGGTATATATTGTATCTCACTCATGTTTTGTAAAATTTTGTTATTGTAGAATACGGGCATGTGGTATATTACTACTGACGAGAAGCAGTAGTGTTTATTTTTTAATGTAAACCATATTTAAATTCATGCCAAAACTCTATAGCATTTGTATCTGTAAGACCTGTAATTGGTCTGCAGATGGAGCTATGGCAGTACATCAACAGATGCCCATGAGGCAACGCCGGTGTTGTGCGTCTGCAGCTGTGGCTAAGATCTCAAGGTTTGCCCGGCGTTTGAGAAGTGATTCCTGGGATGGTGTGTGTATTCTCTGCTTCTTAAATACCTGTGCTCTTATAGCAAATATTATTGATCTGTTTTGAAGAAAATTAATTTTTGTTGCCTGATTTGCAATTAACATGTATTTGTGTTATTTTGCAGTTACTCGTGTATTTTTGTTTTAGTAGCCACAGTAATAGTTTGTAGTTGCTTATATTCTAATTTCTTTTTAGCCTGAATGTTTGGTATGTAAAGTGCTCTATATTAAATACAATTATTTGTTACCTATAGTTCAAGCTAGGTGTCACTGTTGAGACTGTAAAAAGGTTGTATAATTTTCATTGGTATTAGTTTTCTCTTCCTCCTCCTCCTCATGCAGGAGTAAAAATTTAAGAACTCCCTTCTGGACTGAAAAGTGATGCAAACCTAAAATTTCTTTCCATGATAACTACTGTTAAATTATTTCGACAATGTCACCTCTTAACTTGCTTATATACAACTTACCTGAAGTGTACAAAAGGCAGGCACCATGTAGGGGTTAGAAATTCTTGAATTTTCTGTGGAAGATTAGGAAAACATACCAAGTGACTGCTAGCCGTCAATGGCTGTACGCTTCAGGTAAGCTGCCAGTTTTTTGTATCTCTTTCCTGCCCTTATTTATTTTTTTTATTAATCTGACAATGTCATTCTCTGACGTGTGTGTGTATATATTTAAAACCTCTCTTGCACAAGCCTTTTCATTTCCATGTACATAGCACTCCCCCTTCCTCCCTTATCTGCTAGCATTTTCCATCCTTTGTCTCCCTCTTCTGTTCTTACCCCACACACTTACCTCTAATAATAATTTTACAAGTGCCTCTTATCTTAAAATGTGGCCTATTATCTATCCCTTCTCTTGGTCAACGTTCTCCATATTGTTCGCTCTTTCCCTATTCTGTTTAGAACTTCATCATTAGTGATTCTATCCACCCATCTGATTTTCAGCATTCTCCTGTAGCACCACATTTCAAAGTCTTATATTGTTTTCCTGCAACTCCTGCCATCCACGTTTCACACTCCATACATACATTTTTAGTAATTATTTCCTAATATTCACACTTATATTACCATAATTTCTCTTTTTTTGCGAAAGCCTTCCTTGCCTGTGCTATCCTACTCTTTATGTCTCCTATACTTCTACCATCTGTAGTTATTACACTTCCAAAGCAGAATTCCTTAACTTCCTTCAAGATACCCCTTCTCAATCTAACATCCTTTGTTATTCCACTATTTCCCATATTAATCCTTATGTTGTACTATTCTTCCAGGATCACATTCTTGCCATATATTATGGTTTCTAAGCCTTCTTCTGACTCCCCTAATAACAGTAAACCCCTGTTTTAAGGTTCCCACTTTTAACAAACCCCAGAATAATTAAATTCCCGCTTTTTAGGAATTAAAAAAAATGAATTTCCACACATTAACCCCTTCTTAAGCATTCCATTTTGACTTTCCTTCTAATTTGCTTAAAATGTGTGTTAATGCTTTAAAAACAGACATATAAATTACAAATTTGTGGTGAAAGTTCACAATTTGATAGCAATGTGGTACAGTTTTGGAAAGAAGCTACATTGTCAAGTCTAATTTAAGAATTACAATCCTAAAAACATGTTTAATGCACAGAAGACAGGAGTTCGATTAATCAATTTCAGTCAAATTGAATAGTTTTTGAGGCGACAACTTATGCAGGAAAACGTAGCAAAGAAAGACGAACGGTGTGGTTGTATAAACAGCGGTAAAAGTTGCGTCCTCCATTTTAATGTTCTTGTATTATTAAGGAAATATTTCTACTAGAGTTCAGAAAAATTGCTGTATGTAATGCAATTCCCTTCCGTTGTTTCTGAGGAACCCTGGTATTAAGAAATTTCTGATTTTAAGGACCTTTTTTTATCCCTTTAAAGAAATAAGTGAGCAAATGTTCTATTTTGATTTAATCCTCATTCACGCCAAGCACAGTGTTTGCAAATTCCCATGCACACGTAATATATTATAATATCCAAGTTTGTTGTGGATGCCCGGGTGAGAAAAAACGGCGGAAACTTCCGAGTTTCAAATTTCTCAAAGTTAGAGTTAATCGTGATCCTGTTACTAGGAGCAACATCTTTATCAATTAAGTATTAAAAAGTTCTAAGTCAAATGTTACAACAACGCTCCTGGAACTTTATATTTGTTATTTCAAAATTAGGCCAACAGAAGAAACATGAAAGTTCAAGTTACAGATTTATGAGATATACTGCCGATATCGCAATATAAAAGGTGGTGTAATTGAAATTGCCACAACAGTTAAAGGGACACAAAATTCTGAGTTAGCCGAATACCATAGTTAATGTTTTTAGAAATAGTTAAGTTTTTTAAAATCATTACCAATCAGAAATATATAGTTTTTGTAGCGACAAATGTCATGGAGGAAATAGTAGCAAAGAGAGAGATTAAGATGTATCAATAAACTTCATGTATGGGAACTCACGTTTCAACATGTCTTGGAGTCCAGTATATATATATATATTGTAGAAGATCCGGCGTTCCTCCGTATTCGAGGATTTAAATGCTTTTTGGGCGCCAGGTATTTTTTAATAAAAATACCAAAAAAGTGGATTTTAATAACTTTAATCCATTTCAGAACATGAGAAAAATTATCACTACAGGGCGTGGTCTTTCTCCATCCGCAACTGTCGACACATCCTTCTCCTTTCCCTACCCCATGACGACTGCACGAGTCTCGCCAGACTCCATTGTTGGCCCGAGTTGCGACAATTGCAACTCGCAAGCTGGCCCGCATTGTTGCGTGTAACTTCCTTACACCCTATCCAAATATACAATATATATATATAAAATTGGATAGAAAGATAGAAATATTTGTGAGAAAGGCAGGAAATTCGCTCTTTGAATCATATGTACGGCATGGAATCATGCACAATGAAATACATATGTATTTTTTCAGTCTTTCTTCCTTCTTCCATTCCCTTCTACGCTTAACATATGTATTTCCTTGTGCATGATTCCATGCCATACATATGATTCAAAGAGCGAATTTCCTGCCTTTCTCCCAAATATTTCTATCTAATTATCAAATGCGTGACTTCGTCACTTATCCAATATATAATTTATTTATATATATATTGTAACATGAAAAGTTACATTGAACAATGCAGGCCAGGAACTGACGCAACCCGGGCCAACAATGTGGCATGGCGAGACGTTGGGTGGTCCGCAAAGGGAGGGGGGCAGTCGTCATGGGGTGATGGAAGCAGCAGGTTGTGTCGGCAGGACGATGAGAGAATGACCATGCCCTGCAGATACAATTTTTTTTAATGCTCTGATTGAAATTAAAACTATTAAAATCAATTTTTATGAAAAATACCTGGTGCCCTAAAGGAATTAAGAAATCCTTATCATACAGAGGAACGACGGATCTGCTATATATAATTTTGTCTGCTCAGTTGGTGGCTAGCCAATCACTGGAAATGTTTTCCTAACTAGTAATAAAGGAGGCGGTGCCTCTGAAAATTTAAGAACTGCAGTTGGCAATGAGAATCAGCAATGCTGTTTAGTGTCAGGTTTTCAACCCCTTTCTGAAGATAGATATTCAAGCAGGCTACACACAAGATATCAGACATGATACCTAGTTAATTTTTCAGTTACTATCCTTTTTCAAGAAGTTCTTGTTTTGTCTCTAAAATAATGTTGCAGAATTTGTTTTAAATTAAAGAACAAAATTTATAAATATATGTACAAAATGTGACTTAATAGTTATACTATCTCATGACTTGTTTCTAAATACTGTTTAATTCATTGATTTATATGATCAATTGGTACCTGTTTAATACCTTTTTGGCAAACGTAAAACATGAAAATGATCAAATTTGGAATCAACTATGATGAAAAGATATTTCTATCTGAAAGGGTTGTGTAAATAATTAGTCTCTTTCCTAATCCTACAAACATATTTATAAAAATAAAATGAACATTATTTTCTTATGTACATATTTTACTTTTATTATTTTAATGTGTGCTTGAAAACCATTTAGATGAGGATAGTACTCAAAGTGAAGATGTTGCTCCATCACGCCGTAGTGGACGACACTCTGTTAAAGTGAACCAAGATTTACCACTCAACTATCCGGTTTTAGATAAAATAATCAAAAATATGATTGGCCATAAAGAAGCATGGCCATTCAGATTACCAGTGAGTAAAACTGAGGTAAGTTTCTATGTTGTACTGTATTAAAGATAGGTTATTGTATATGGGCCAAAAATAGAAATAAATGAAAATTAAAATACTTCAGAATGAACTGAAAAACAATTCAATATAATAGTTTACCTCTCAGTCAATATTAAATATATGCAATTTAACAGTGTGTTGTGGAATTCAGTCCTAAGACTTGTCTGATGCAACCCTCCATGCTAACCTATGTTGTGGAAGCCTTTTCATTGTATCATAACTAGCACAACTCACATCCTCTCTAATCTGCTTTGTGTATTCTATCCTTGGCATCCCTCTTCTGTTCTTACCCCACACACTTCCCTCTAATGCTAATTTTACAAGACCCTTGTGCCTTAAAACGTGGCCTATTAATTTATCTCTTCTCTTGGTCAACGTATTGTTCGCTTTTCCCCTATTCTATTTAGAACTACCTCGTAACTTACTCTATCCACCCATCTGATTTTCAGCATTCACCTATAGCACCACATTTAAAAGGCTTCTATTCTTTTCCTGTCCGGAGCACCTATTTAACAGTGTAGTAATCAGAAATAAAACCAAATTTTATAAAAAAATTGTTTATTACAATGTTGCATTCCTTTCACTGAAACCTCTTCGATTGCAATAATTAATAATTCTAAAATTAAACACTGATAAAATTTTTAATCTTTAAGCACACACTAGTTTTTATTTCAGCTGCAATCTTTGTGCATTGAACACTTTCAAAATGTTATTAACATTTCCTATCTTTATTACTGTACTTGAAACAGGTGCAATGAAATGATCACAATACAATATTGTTTTGTACCAACTTTTTCTTATTAAATTTAATTTTATTTCTAACAAGGCCGTGTACTCATATTGCAAAGCAATGAATTTGGATTAGTTTATTGATCAACATAAACTTGTTGGAATTATTCTTTAAAATTTTGCTTTGTTGCAAATGAGGAATTTGATCTTAAAATTTTTTAATCAAGTGATAATTTGTTGTGGCAACTAAATAAATAAATTAAATGTATAAGGTTTTCTTATTGGCTTTGTGGTTTCCCCAATTATTATACATTTTCATAATTAATTGAGAAAATAAATTTAACATTAACACTATTAAACTAGCATATAAATTTGTTAACTTGGTTTTCTTATGTTCAGTAATAATACTTTTAATTCCATTAAATTTGTACAAGTAACACCAAACACCATGATAACAATAAATAGGTTAATAACAAATGATGTAATGTTAAATCACATAGTAAATATTTTGTAGCATTGTCTTCAATAATGTTATTACATGGTTTTTGAATGCATCTTTTGAACTAAAACAGTTGCCCTACATCATGACACAATGTAAAATAGGCATTAATAGTACAGTTTGGACACATCATATCTTAGTTTCTTTATAAGAAAAATCATCCATGATATATTTTTATTATTATTATTCTAATGTGTGTTGATTCTAAATGAACTTGCTATCCAACCAAAAACCCTACAGCTTCTTGGGTTCTTCTCTTGAATGCAGCAAATGGTCTGCGTAGACAAACATTTTTATTCAGACAGTTAATAATGCATGCACATGCTACAGAACTGAATTATGCCCATATTGATTTGTTTAGTTTGAATATTTGTTAAGTGTTAGCTTATAAAATATCTTGTGGAGTTAATCATTATCTGGATTGAAAACTTATACCAAAATTATATGGAAACTTACATTTTCTCTGCAAATATATAGAATTGTCTGCTGATTTCTGTTCATTATATTAACCAACAATGTTACTTATTTCATTTGAGGTTCCTGATTACCATACTATCATTAAAATCCCAATGGACTTGGGATTGATAAAACAAAAGTTAGAAAATATGACATACAATAGTGATGCAGAATTCATAAAAGATGTCATGCTTGTCTTCGAGAATTGTCAAATGTACAATCAAGTGGATGCCCCTGAATATAAGTAAGTGGTTGGGAATATTCCTTTCTAATTGTATTATTCTATAAAATGGGAACTTCCATGTTTAAGGTGTACAAATTACTTAGAGAAATAGCTAAAAATGTGATAAAATTAATACCATACAATTTTTCTGCTAGCCTTATAGCTCCTAGTTTGTGCTGTATGTCGTTCTTGCAGCTCTATCATTTTGCTATCACCCGATGAAAGCTACAATGCTAGCAGAAATGTGATATTAACTATCACTATTTTTTGTATGCGTTTTAGCTACTTCTTTAAATATTAAATAACACATAGAAACGTTTCTCGGGGTTCCAACCGGGTAACCTCAGCACACAGAGACATTTCGACAGATAGCAACTCGTCATCTTCCAGCCTGGAAGATGACGGAGTTGATATCTGTCGAAATGTCGCTGTGTACAGAGATTACCCGGTTGGAAACCCGAGAACCGTTACTACATATTCTTCACCAGGAAAGCCTTCGTTCTTTAATTAAATAACACATTTTAATATTCAATATTGATACTTTTAATATTAACCAGATATCTTTGGAATTTGTTCTGTTCTTACCCCACACTTCCCTCTAATGCTAATTTTACAAGACCCTCAAGTTTCAAAACATGGCCTATCCCTTCTCTTGGTCATTGTCCTCCATATTGTTCACTCTTCCTCTATTCTGCTTTTAACTTCCTAGTTAGTGATTCTATCAATCAGCATACTCCTATAGCACCACATTTCAAAGGCTTCTATTCTCTTCTGTTATGCTACTCCTACTGTCCATGTTTCATGCCCATATAACGCCACACTCCATAAGAACATTTTTAGCAACGATATCCTAATATTTCCATTTATATTGCCTGTACGTTGATTCCTCTTTTTCGTGAAACCCTTCCTTGCCTGTGCTATCCTATTCTTTAAGTCTACTATACTCCTATTGTTCCTAGTTATTATGCTGCCCAAGGAGCAGAATTTCTTAACTTCCTTTAGAATATCCCTTCCCAACCTAACACCCTTTGTTATTCCCCTGTTACCCATACTACACTTCATTACCTTGGTTTTCCCTCTATTAACCAACATATTGAACTTGTTCATGGCACTTATTTTTTTCCAAGTCCTCTTCAGATTCCCCTAATACTACAATGTCATTGGTAAATCATAGGGGTTTTATTTCTTCTCCTAGCAGTATGATTTATTTTTAAAATTTTGAGTACTTTAAATACAACATCCTTAAACATTTTTTCAGTAGACCAAAGTTACAAATGAGTCAGTAGAAAACTTATTACAGAAATTGTAAGATTTGATATCAATTTAAGTTTTTATTATTTGCAGATATTAATAAACTTATTTTTTCTTTTAATAAACTAATATTTTAGATATAACTCTGGTTGGTAAATGTGCTTTGAATTCTTTTTTCATTTACCCATAAATTATTACAGTAATATTCTATGTCTGAATATGACGAAAATATATTAATTTTAAATTTCAGGGCTGGAATATCTCTCTATCAATATTTTGTAAAATTGTGTGAGGAGCATGGGCTTCAAATCAAGGATGATGAAATACACCCAAGGTCTAAACGACAGAGGTTGTCCCTTTAGTAACTTGTGTAAAACTTTTTTGGCCAATCTTTTTAGCAGAAGACAACTTCCCTATCAGGAAAAACATACTTTTTGTATCACGTATACATTGTGATATAAAATGAAATAAAACCATTAACATTATTTATAAATATATATATATATTTTGGATAAACCTCTGAAATCATCATTTGGATCTGTTTTAGTGTTATAGATTTACTATTTCACATTTTAATTTTTTCTTGTAAATATAAAATTTTATCACAGTTGTGTAATAATTATTTATTTGGTACATATTAAGACAGGGGTAATATAGAATTGATCACTCTTATCAGTATTGTATTCTAGGTATAAAAGTAATAAAAACAATTTACACAATAAATGTTTACTTTACAAAAGTTCTATTAATATTTACCCTAATTCCTTTTAGAATTGGCAATTACAGAAAATTTAGTGTAGTAGCTCCAATGGTATTTAACACTTGTCAATAACATTATTTTTGTTTGACTATTGTTTACTTTTATATATTTCTAAGTTCTGAAGATATGTTACTATACCACAGGGCTAGAATTTTCATTCCAACTTAATGTTACATGTATCAAAGGAAATCCACATCTACTAGTATTGTGACACTGATTTGTGAACCTTAGTCTTATGTTGAAAATATAATTATTCTTATTTTAATAATTGTATTTTAGGAGGAAATTCTGTAACTTTTAATCTGCATAAAAAGAAATTTTTCCAGCAGTCATCCAATTTACTTTTGTAAGGAATCAAATGCTTCTTGAATCACAGAAGTTTGCCTTCTCCATTATCAGGCGGGCATTATACTTACTGAAGCTATCAAGTACCTTGATTCATGGTCCTATGATAATTTTTTTGAGTGTCTTTGTTCCCATTCCTTTGAAAAACTAACACTTCTGCTATGCTAGTTTTACATAATGAATGTAATGTGGTGGTTATTTCAAAGTTCAGCAGAAACTTTGTGTACAACCACAAACAGTTAAAACTTTTGAGAGTGAAGAGAGTAATCAACCTTAGGGTACAAATGTTCACCAAAACATTTTAAACTGAATGATATTGAATAATATTTTGTCAAAGTTATATCAAACATGAAATGGCTTTCAATGCCACACATCAGAAGTCTTGAGGCTAGGTAGGCATGTAGAATTTGTGTTTCTAAATTGCCATTTACTTGGTGGAGCCGATGCATACATGCTACAGCACATTAATTAATTTAGGAAGAATGATTTGTTTCGTAAATTGAATCTTTGTAATAATAGTATTTTAGGAGTGTAATAGTAAAAAGTAACAAAGACACACTAGAAGAGGCAAGTAACAATAATTTAAGTAACCTGCTAACATGGTTTAATGCGAACGGACTAACAAATAACTGTGACAAAACACATTTCATGCAATTTCACACACTCAACACAACTTAACAATCTATAACACTTAAATATGACAGCAAAAATGTAAATGAAACTTCCTCTGTTAAATTCTTAGGTCTCTTAGTAAATAAGAAATTAAATTGGACTGATCAGATTAATCAATTACTTAAGAAACTCAGCTCAGCTACATATGCTGTCAGAGCAATGTCCACCTTCAGTGATTTAAAAACAAGAAAATTAGTATACTCTGCATATTTTCATTCTATTTTATCATATGGTATTATATTTTGGGGCAACTCCGTAGGCATAGATAAGATTTTTATTAGACAAAAATGTGTTATTAGAGCAATATGTCAGGTTTCCTCATGAACTTCTTGCAGAACTCTGTTCAAAAAGTTAGGTATTTTCACTTTGACGTGCCAATACATTTATTCATTGATGTTATTTTTAATCACAAATAGGCACTTATTTTTGAATAATTCTGATATTCATCCCTTCAATACAAGGAACAAAACTAATCTGTATAAAAAATGTAAAACATTGTCAATTGCACAGAAAGGTGTGCATTATTCAGGGATATCCATCTTCAACAGACTGCTGCACAGAATTAAACAGTTGTCCGATAATCAAGGTAAATTTAACACTGAATTACGCTCATTTTTGTTTAGCCACTCCTATTCAATAAAGGAATTTATAGAAGAATTGGAGAAAAGTAATTTATAATAGTTTATAATACAAAAATTTGTTATAAGTATATTTTTCTTTTATACAATAAAATAATGTAATAAATGTACACCCTGACCCATTCCACATCCTTGAAGCTTAGCTTCTTTACAGGATCTACAGAATATGATTATTATTATTATTCTCGTTTCATTTCTAAGACAACTGCCCACTGCTGGCGTGATTCTCCTCCCACCAAAGGACTTTGTGCTAACCTGCATTGTAACTCAACATTGTCTGTAGTGTTTCACCCCCCCCCCCCCCTGCATGCCCCAAAACTAAGTATTATGAGTTACAAGATCAAAGTGCTGGGTAAGGTGTGCTGACAGAGGTGATATGTAAGACTAGTTTTAAATGTTTTTGACAAAATTTAAATAAAATACCATTTATGGACTTGTGGTTTATTTGAATTAATCAAAGGTTATTTAAAATATTTAACATTTAAGAGGTGGCATTTTGAAGGCTTTTATAACTGAGAAAATTGCTTCATGATCCTGCATACAATAAGTGGCTTCTTCCTAAAATTAACTCTTTATTCAAAATATGTACAAGGCATTTGTTCCAATTTGATTTTATTTGTAGTTTCAATTATTCATCCTGGTTACACATTATGGTTTGAGGAGTATTATCAACCCTTTAGCTGTTGTACTAATATTAATAAGTAATTGTAATCATAAAAATTGTTCCTTGGCGTGATATGGCACAAAATTTAAAAACACACAAGCTGCCACTGTATTTACTTATTTTCGAAATAACAGATGCTCAAGCAAAGAATATCCATTCAATTTTCCTTCTAACCCTGTGTAAAATGAACTTGAATTTTAAAGGAGACTTCATCGATCAAGACAACCAACAACTACAATTAAATGTATCGAAGAAAAAAATGTTGTCAATAGTACTCTACTTGCCTGATTAGGTTCCTAAATACATAAAAGCAAAATCTTTCAGGTTAACTTTTTTTTTAAGAAACGAAAATTAATACAATTTTGATTTGTATGACATATGAAAGTTAAAGAGCTTATTTTTCAGATAATTTTTCATGCACATTTACTAAACATAACACACAAGCCACTATTATGGAGTAATTTCTTGTCATTTCAACAACATAGTTTGCAATACATTAAAATATAGAAAGAAAGGGCAAAAGAAATGGAAAATTTTAATTTGAATATACTTTTCCCAACTTTCAGGACCACCTCATTAATTAAAGTATTACAAAATTTCATGTTGCTGCTGCAACGTCCAGAGTCGACATGTAATATTATAATTAATGGGATCTGAGGAGGTCCTGAAAGATGAGGCATGAAATGTATTCAAACTAAATTTCTGACTTTTGGCCATTCTTTGGATTTTGCTTGCATCAAAATTCAATTATAATATGTAATGAGGTCGGAAGGAAATCTAGTACTCAAATACACAGATTAAGTGATTTATATAATATTTTCATTTACAGTATTAGGACTACAAATATTCAGCGATCGATCATTAATGATGCCCTTCTCTCTCAAGTCTTCTAATTTCATTCCACTTCGCAGTGTTGGCAGGCGAACAAGCTAGAAAAAAAAAATTATATGACAATTATAAATAAACATTATTTAAAAGGAAAATTTCTCATTTACTACAGTATACACCAATACAGCTTTCAACATATACATGGTGGACATTCTGGTCCTAGTGCCTCCCAATATGTAGAAAATACATTTATCACAGATACCTTACATACCGTCCTCTCTCTCTCTCTCTCTTCTATTTATATATATATATGAGATAGGAAATGACATTGTCATGTTTAAAACAATTAATGGGGAAAGGACAGAGAGATAGAAAGAAGATGACTTACCTGAGGTTCATAGATGGTAGACACCTTGTGAGTTTTGGAGAACTTGAATTTTCGGAGGCACCGCCCCCTTCATCAGAAGGTTAGGAAGACATTTCCAGTGATCGGCTAGCAGTCGTCGGCTGGAAATGTCTTCCTAACCTTCTGATGAAGGGGGCGGTGCCTCCGAAAATTCAGTTCTCCAAAACTCACAAGGTGTCTACCATCTATGAACCTCAGGTAAGTCATCTTCTTTCTATCTCTCTGTCCTTTCCCCATTAATATATATATTATATATATATATATATATATATATATATATATATATATAGGAAGGAATTGAAAAGAGGGGATGCGGAAGGTAGCCAAGAGTTAACTAGGGCCCCGGGCTATGGTTTAAGGATCATACCCAGTGTTTCACCTAAAGAGATGCAGGGAAAACCCTAGAAAACCTGCATCAGGTAGGTGAGCATTTGGTACTATTCTCACGCCCTTCCGAATGACAGGAGACGAGTTTGCTGTGGGGTCACAGCATTCCCTTCTCCATGTCTCCACCAGTTTCAGGAGGCAGTTGGCTGACTGATCCAATGGGATCAGCGGACAAATCTTGCCACATGCCCAAGGTCTTCAACCCCAGTAACTATACCTCCTAAAATAGGTGAAGGTGTCTCAGCATGTGAGAACTTGGATAAAAGAAAAACAGAGTGTGTGAGGCATTCCCAACATAATCAGGTGAGCAGCGCCCCTACCCTGTAATTACATACCTTTTTTTGGGGGGGGGGGGCTACATGAGGAAATAAATCTTTTATTTGGATTAGCTAGGCACATCATGTACCCGTGAGAAAAAATTATTTCCTTCAATTTACAGATAATTATCAGATTCTAAGACCCCTTATAGTCTTGGTGCCTATTCATAATTACGTAGATATATGAAATTCAAATTAGTGCACCCATAACACATCACAAGTCAACCTGTTTGCCATATCTAGATGCTCGTGGTAATTTTAATACACAAAATTTTCAAGGCATATTGAAATTACATAATGTGTGTAAATGAATTCATTAATGAATAAATGTGTCATGAATTATGTGCAGTCAACTCATATGGGTTAAATGATATATATTTATCTATTGATAATTATTAACTAAACAATTGATGACCATTTACAGACCTTTATTATAAAATTTACTTGTAACAACATTTTGGCATGTTTTAATTCCTTCATTACATTATATTGTTTGAAGTTAGCATACAATATTAATCATAATGTACTTCTAACTGAATGCTGCAGCCAAATAGAAATAAAATTTCACTAAAGACTAATCGAGATATAACACACAATGTCCCTTCATGTTGGACAAACTTCAAAATAAATATTGACTTTCATATATATCAATAACCATATGTATTTACTTGTTGAAATATTTATCATTGACCACAAGATTTTCACTTCATATGAAAAATCTCAATCCAAGAAACTTAAAGTGGTGAATTTAATGAATTGGAACATATAAAAAATTAACATTACTTATTCCAATTTCAAATTTATATAGTGTATTTAAAAAAAGTGTGTGTGTATGTTTCTTGAACACTATTTTGAGAACATCAAAATGCAGTTTAGAAGTAAAAATAAATATTAAATTTAAGATGTTGATCTTGAGGATTATAAAATGATTGGGAGGTGATTTAAACTTAAAAAAAAACTGAGTAAACGATCTTACCTAATTTTTGGATGTACCAGAACAATGGTGTAGAAACTGCAATACCTATGAGCCAGTATCTAAACACCCATTGGTTCTGTACATAGAATTTAAAAGGAAATTGGACTATCTTCGCTGTAAGTGTATAAGGATATTTCATTCTTCTGTCAATCATCTGCAAAGAATGGAAAATATTTATAAATAATGAAGTGAACAATACTATGAACAGATGACTAAACTATATTTGTATATGAACTGTGACATTAACAAACTCCACCTGCACAAATGAATGGTTGTATTGTGCTGAAATTTAGTATTACCTAGTAACTTCTTAGTTTTTATGACCATTCAACAAATTGGGGCATGTGAAATGTTTACAGACATGATAAATGTACAAACAATGGAATTTTACTGAAATTATTATTCACAAGAAATCACAATTTGTTATAATACGTTCTTACACACAGGCTAGGTTAACATTTGACCAGTTAATTTTCCTTGCATTTCCTTTGCTTGAAAAAATTGTGATTTTTTGTGATGTGTCTAATTTAACAATAGTTAGCATTTGCTATCGTTTCGATTCGCCTACCAATCATTTTTCTTAAAGTATATTACACAAATCAAATTTGAATGTTGGATTTCTTATTTATATATCCGTTTCAGATTTAATAAAACTATGATTAAACTTCGCAGTTTGTTCTAATGTGAAATAAAACATTACAACTAGAACCAATTAGAAAACAATATTGCGGACTGATATCGAAACTAATAAGTAGGGTGATAAACTCATGAGCATATTAAGTCATTCTTTTAAAAAAAAAGTCAATCGTATTACTTTCATGATGTAGAAGGATTAAGAATAATAATATTCATATATAATAAGTAGACTTCATATCACTCTAAAGTTATCTTTTACATTATTCACCTTAGAGACGATGAAATTTACTTTTTCAATTAACACACAAATGGCCTCTGCAGACACTATCAAAGAGAAGAAGTGGTCAAGGCCAAAAGATGTGGTCTTTTATTAATATTCGAAAAAAATATTTTTTAACCGTCCATGATTCCCATTAGACTAAATTCTCAATATTTTCACACGTTGTTTCTAAAATAATTATTAGTATTATTATTATTGATTATTAATAAATTCCTTTGAATTTCAGTTTTAACAAACTCTCGCATCAGAAACGCATATATGCATATACAAAGTAGGAAATTAAATACAAAAAGTGAGTGATAAAATCAAATAAATACCACACAACATTTCTGTAAACTTTGTCAGAAATTCCTGTTTGATTGCTATACACAGATAATTTGAAAAATACAATATGCTATTTTCAAAAACGTAAATTTGTAATATATCTGAAACTTGCAGAGTGTAATATTATAACACATAAAAATGTATTCATTCTATTCATATAGAAGTCATTTAATGGACAAACATTTAAATGAATAAGTAAAATGTTCAAATTATAAAATAGTTCCTTAGAAAATCTCTGTAATTAACCACTATCTTTTTCACATTTTCCTGCACATTGCCCTGGATCTTCTTTACACACATCGCAAGGTTCTATAGAGTTCTATAAGACTGAACTATGTGTATAGAATTAATATAGAATATATCACCAATTTGACACTAATGTCCCTTATTTTTGTCAAATTATAAACTACTTTACGGGCTGAAGCTGAAACGTTAAAGAGGCAGTCGTCAAGAAGCATAGTAAATTATGGACACGACACTTGCGGTCAGCTTTGATATCTTATTATTACTTCCGTGGCACACACACTCCCATACAGTGAGTGCAAAAACCTCAGATATTTTTTGTTAAGAGCGTCTACTCTTACAGTGAGCACTTTAAATTTTAGAGGTTTTCTAACTAAACACCACGAATTACTATTATTTCTAGAAAAATATAATGTCGACTTACTCTTGCTTACGGAAATTAAACTTGCTCCGCATCTTACCTTCTTCATTCCTCGATAAAAAATACTCCGCTCAGGCCAACGGATGGGAGGTTCGGCACTCTTAATTAAATCACGTATCGAGTATGATGAACTGCCAGCGATTATTGAAAACGAAATACAAGCTAGCCAAATATGCATTCATCATCAAACTTTATCTGAATTGTTCATTTGACGTTGCACCGGAGAATAAAGTTCATACACTGTCGTTGTTCCACAAACTCCGATCTTGCTTCCTTCTTGATGGCGATTGAAAAACACTCTAGATTTGGCAGCAGAACAACTAATCGTCGAGACAGACTGTTTAATAACTCGATAGTCCAAAACTCAATTGAAGTGATATGCCGGGGGCGGAAGGGGCATGATGTGTGTACAGCCTCTCATCCTCAAGTCGGAGGTCGAACCTACCCGAGGTGCCCCTGTGTAATCTAATCGGCCACGGCGTAAATGGGGAGCAGCGTGCATCTCTCATGTGCCTTGGTGTCGGGTCCCGCTTGCCATTACTGGGTATGTGAAACCTAATAGTAGAGGGCGGACCAGGGTGGTTTGCCGGGAACTAGTATCCTTTATGAGCACGGGGGATGGACTGAGACGGGTCGGAGCCACTGCGCAATGGTTCTAGTAACAGAGTAGTTCATCTCAAGACAGTCATCTCACCCTTGGGTCATCATGCCCTTGGAAGAAGGTGTCGAGTATGGAAGTTGCTAGCCATACTTAGTTATCCGATGATGAAACTGTCTGGGTATAATTCCCCTATAATTGGGTGGTTGCGCAAATCATCCATAGGGGATAGCTGCTAGCTTCTACTTCGGATGGGGGTGCGCCTGGCCTCGGAAACCAGGTGCTGCAATCCGGAAGACGCAGGAAGCTTCGAATGCTAGTCGTAGCGTGGTACTCTCCTTCATCAGGATGTGGCTCCGCCTTTATCAGGGAAAAAGGCTACGCTTGACTTAGAAGTGTCAGCGCTACCGTAAGGTTGAACCCGGCCAACTGCAGGGGTTTTCATCGGGGCCCTTGTCGGGGAAAGAGGCCCTCCGGGTTGGCTTAAAGCGTGACACGGAGCTAACCTGAACTTTCAGCGAAAAATACAGGTAGACAGGGGTGAGCTTTAGCCCAGCTGTCACTCTACCGGGCGGCAGCCGTGCTCACGTTTGGGTTGGACTCTGTCGGGCAGTGGTATGCAATCACGAACCCACAGTGGCTAGCAAGTCGGTGTTCTGGGTATGTGTAACCCAAGAGTGGGGGCGGACCAGCCCCGGCAATTGAAGCCACCAGCCCTTGGGTAAGGCAGCGGCCTCTGGGGCACTCTCGTCGTTGCGAACGGAGTGTATTTCCACCAGGACAAAAACTCGGGTGTGGGAGCCGCACGCAACTTGAGCAACAAACACTTCCGCAGATGAAGGGCTGGACGGGCTCGGAGAAATCCTTGCTTAACCCCGCTCGTCCGGCTCGACAGACGCGTGAGTACCTTAGGCGAGGGGTCCTTTTAGGACTTCACACGCCGTAAATGCACATTCCCAGTATCCTTAATCACAAACTACCAACTAAAGTGATATGCCTCAGTGAGTCAACATACTACCCAGACGCTGGGTATATTGGAGTTCTTTATTTGCAAAGGAACTTCTCATTTAATCAGATCGGCTCAAGTCACACACGAACTGAGCTCTGATCATTATACAGTCATTGTTGATTTACATTTTACTCCTACTCTCTTACAATACCGACGCGGACTTGTAAAATAAATCAACAGTACAGGAGCTCGTGAACCTAAAAATATCACTGAAAACTCCTTCTGATATTGATTCCACTGTGGCAAACTTCAGAAGCATTATTCAAATAGCAGCTGGGACACCCTCCTCACACAATAATGAAGTTAAAAACCAAATACCCTTCAGATCCCCATTCATCGTCGACATCCTCAGATCAAAAAATTAGTATCGAAGAAGATGACAAGCAACACGTGACCCTCATGTTAAAGTAGCTTACAATCAGGCCACTAGGGATCCCAAGCTAAATGATGAACGAGACATGGCGTATCATAACAATCTGCGTAGCCAAAATATGAAGGATGGATCCCTTTGGCAAAAAACTAAGTTCCTCACAAAAGAGACCTTTTAAACAAGGAGGTCGTTGGTACACCACCATGAAGGAGAAAGCTGATCTGTTCTCAGACATGCTTTCCATGAAGTTCACACGGAACAATATTCAAGACCCAGCAGAAGAACAAAGCATCTTGAATTCTGAGAATGAACCACTTCAGCTTGCACGTTTCTCAGAATTCGTCTCTCCTGAAAAAGTGAGGAAAGTAGTAAACAATCTTAAAGTCAACTAACAAGGAAATTCTAAACAGAACAGGGAACGAAGCGAATAATATGGAGGACGTTGACCAAGAGAAGGGCCACGTTTTTTGGACTGAATACAACAACAAAGTTAAGAAAGCACCGGTAATGCCTTATTTAATGAAAATTTACTGAAATCCTTACTTCGGAAATGTATTTTGCAGTTGACACAAATATACAATTCAATTCAACGCACAACTCACATTCCTCACAAATGGAAGCACGCCTGCATTATAATGATCCACAAACCAAATAAGAGGAAGGGCGATCCAAGGAGTTATAGGCCAATCGGTCTTCCCAACTCTTCTCCAAAATTTTGGAACGACCAATTCTACCAAAACACATGAACATGTCTAACATCACTCCCGATTCACAGTTCGGATTTCGAACCCGTCATTCATGCCCTCAGCAGCTCTACCGTGTAATTGACATTATTTTGGAAAGTCTTGAACGGAAGAAGGTCTGTCTGGAGCATACAGAAAAAGCGTTTGATATTATGTATCATCAAGGTCTCTTGAGTGAAATAAAGAACCATTTTTCGGTCACCTACTATAGTTTAATAAAATATTACTTGAGTGGGAGAACTTTCTCTGGTAAATACAGAAATAACTGTAACAATCACTAGCAGTGGTGGGATAAAATTATCTTTGTACAGAAGTCGGCAAAATTACTGTACTCCAAATATATGATTTTAAAATAACGTTGGAGAGAAACTATTCAAGGTTATTCAAACTCTGAATAGTATCACTACAAGGCTGGATTTCTAAGCGCAGTAAGATGTTACTTCGCTGCCAAGTTAACACGACATTATGAATGCCAAGGAAGACTTGTAACAATCAACGTCTGGTAACTAAAGATTCTAATCATTATTGATACATAGACTATTCCTTGCATCATGGCCGAACGATTTTCTTCATATCTATACCAATAAATAAAACTGAAGGACAGTCTGTCTGTATGTTTGTCTCGAATAGGTTCCGAAACGGCTCGACGGATTTCTAATGAAAATTTGAGGATTTTAAAACTGAAATTTAACTTTAATATTCGTGAATATTTCATTTCGATAATGATTTTATATTCGCATAACTACTAATGTCACTTGTGAACGGATACATGAATTAGCTAGCGTGGTATATAAACGAGCCTCCGTTTTAAATTTAACAGCGCTGGCATGTTGATCGCAATATTAGAATTTTGTACTTCGGTCACGATTGGAGCAACGTGTAATAATTTTTGTTGTTTGGTAAAAGTGCCACAAGCCTTTTTGAAATGATTCTGTGTGTGGCAGTGAATCAAAGTTTGTTTATATTTCGAGAATTGTTGCCTACACGTTTGCTACACAATATGAAAAGCGGGTGTGTATACAAAGATTCTAAATAAATTCTGTTCTTACTCGTCTTATATGCAACACAACTAAAGCCGTGCGTTTGTCTACCACCCCTATAGACAATTATTGATTAAGATTGTTAGTCTACAATAGATTGTAAACAAGTGAGATGTAGTGAATTTGGTGATGAATTAAACAAGCAAGTGCGTAAAGTAAAATAAGATACTAAAGTTTCTATCAGTGGGATTAATAAATTAAAGTGTAATGTGAATGTTCAAAATATAGCATAGATAAAGCAGATGAATGTTGAACAAAAATTGAGTGTATTAAATAAATTAAGGAAGTTTTTTTCCTTAATTTTAAGACTCTTGCTATTAATTTAAGCAGGAATCACTATTTTTACAGTGTGAATTTCTGTGTCGATTTCAAATAATTTAAACTGTCCGCTTTAATGAAGCAAGATCTCTGTGCTGAGCATCAAAATTAAATGAGATAAGTGCAGAAATAGTATTCCGTTTCACGATCCATCGCTGACACGAGAGCACTGCCTCACTTTTCTTGGAGCGTGTCAACAGTATGCCAGTCATGACTGATGTTCCCCCTCCACCGACCTGGACACCAGGGAGGCCAGTGGCAGTTAAGCTATGGTCTCCTAGGAAAGCGTTGTCCGTCAGTAGCGGACGTAATGCAGCGGATGATGACTTCACAGAAACGTTGACCGTGTAGCTAGATGGGGATGGTTTCCTAGGAAGCGTTGTTCGTAAAACTATCTGCGCCACCAGTTGGATTACGTCCGTGATGGCGTTGACAAGCAATTCTCCAATCTTTTCCTCCAGGGTACGGAAGTCATTTCAAAGTTAAACCTATATAAAATAGAGACTTCAAGTAAAATCACTAACCATAGTGATTTAATTTTTACGGTGCCTTTCAACTCCCCAGGTCCGTTGAAGTAATTTTTAAACATTTCTCAACTATGTGTGGAATTTACTCTAACACGAACATCGGGCTTGAGTTTTAAATGTGTAATTGAAGTGCATTATGAGCATTCTTTAACCTGTAGCAAAGACTTCTCTTGCACTTTAAATGTTATATAATATTGCCTGTAGGTTTTGTAGTAACAGCCATACATTCTGAAATAACCGCAGAAAATTTTAAAAGTATTGTCACTGGTCCATGGAATTCGAGATATTCGATAGTTACATATCAGTTTTGATAGATCGTGTAGAGTTTGACGTCTTGTACAAAGTTACATAGAGTTCTCGTGCAAGGGACAAAAGCTTGTCTCTAACAATCACAAATGAAACAGCAATATTTGTTGGGGCAGTGATTTTGGGTCTGGTCCATTGAATGCAGATTTTTAACTTTTTCCCTATTTACCTAACTTCTAGGAAAATAAATTCTGAAATAGCAAGAATTGTTTACTTCTGCGGACTTCCTGCATCCCCGGACCCGATTACTGTTAATCTAGGCGCTATTGCTGATATTTTTGATGTGCTTCTTGTTCTAACAATTATTGATGTGTGCTTTTGAATCAGAAGTGACTCTAGTTCGTAAATTACTGGAATAAAACACCTATTACTATGCAGCATCTATTTATCAGTCACATTCTCATGAATAAAACACAAAGAATGGACAAAAGTCAGAAATGAAATAATTTAATTAGAATACGTTTCGTCCCCCAACTTTAGGACGGTTCCTTAATAAAAAAATTTTAAATTTCCTGTTGCTCCTGTAAAATCCGCGGCCGAAATTAAAAATTGGGAGACGAAACATGGTCTAATTAATTATTCAATTTCTAACTTTTGACCATTCTTTGTATTCTATTAAGTTGGAAAAAATTACTTTATTTAAGATTGTGATAAAGTTACTGACGGACAACGCTTTCCTAGGAAACAATAGCTTTAACGGTTGTCAATTATCGATTGTGAACGGTGAGGCAGTCCTGACTATCGATTGCGCGATGGTAAACAGTTTGTATTTTGCATTTTCTATACTCGTGGAGTTTGGTATAGTGTGCGATTGGAGTAAGTGAATCTTTGTTGTGAACAGCGGTAGGAATTTTGGTTCATTTAGGATAGAGTTCGTTTGTTGCACCTAATCGCCTATACTTTTTAGGTTAACTTTCCAAAAATATTTATTATCCACCCTCCAACGGCACAAACTTTAACTGGAAAAAAAATTACGCAAAAGAATGATGTATAGCTATAAACATACTACTATCACACGCAATGAAAAATAATTCGTTTTGTTCAGTAATTGACACCTTTAAGGGGAATAAATCAAGTAATAGAAACCGAGCCAATTAAACACTGAAAACCAGCTTCAAAGTACATGTACTGTTTTTATTATTGCTTGATTTCTGTAGTAATAATATAAAACAATATTACTAAACAACTGTTTTAATTTTTATGTATCTATAGTACATTAGCGTAATCCTGAGTTTGACTTTTTCGTGAGAATTTCAGGAACCCTTCCTCGTTACGTATATTCTATCACAAATACAAAGTGTTTAGTTCCTGTTTATGGGCATTATGCATACGCGAAAACACAAAGGGGAAAAATATTCAACTTGATATAAACAATATGCAACATCAACTATGCAACATCAACAATCTAACCGGTCGTAGTTGCCAAAAAATAACAGAGAAGTATAAACATGCATCAGTGTTCTCTGCCCGTTCTGTAGTGAGGGCAGCACTTGCACAGAATTGTCAGTGAAGAAGTGGGCAGTTATCTGCCCAATATGTAAACGGTAGGCAGTGCACAGCCAACCCAACTTCGACGAACATCACTGCCCGTGTAAACCTAGCTTCAGGCTAATACAGAAATAGCCAAAGATTATCTTAAAGAGATAGAGGCAATAGCAGCGCTAGGTGCGTCACGGCCATCCCCTCCCCTGTAGGTGTAACTCGCTCGTAGGCCCAAATAGCGTTGTTTTACATGGGCTCTTAAGGGCCCTCGAGCGAGTTACACCTACAGGGGAGGGGATGGCCGTCACGCTTCCAGTGCTGCTATTACCTCTATCTTTTTAAGATACTCTTTGGAAATAACTTTATCTTCGTGCCTATTCTCTATGATAAAGGTGTAATATCTGTGATAATTGTGGGAGTATTTAAAGATTTGAAAAGTGTTAACGTTTTCTAGCTTTATGTCTGCAATTTATTTATAATCTTTTCTGTCAGATATTATATAATTAATCAAAGGAGGACTTTAAAACGGATCAATAAGGTAAGTATGCATGTAGGCATTGAACCTAAAACATAAAAAGGTCACAATTTTTAAATTATTGACTTTTAAGCAGATTGTTATACATGTCATAGAGAATTTTTTTTAAGACAAGTCTGCAGTCTGTCGCCTTTGATTTTTAATGTGTACGTTAAATAAGCTTTGAAGGTATTTTCAGAGGAATAATAATTCCAGGAGATGTTGAAATTATAATTTTAACAGTCAACAAAAGTTTCGTTAAATTGTAAAAATTCAAATTACGAAAATGTTTTTTTTTATACAATTCATGTGTGTGCGACTTACTCAGCACGATTTACTAATAAAAAATGACTTGACTGAGATAATAAGTCTGGCTGATTTAATTTAATCGAATAATTAACCATGAAAATAAATATTAAAGTTAAACTTCAATCAAGGAAAGCATTTGAAAGTAGGAAAAAATAACTCATATCTCGATATAATCTTGTATATTAGGTAGTTATTTCAGAACTATAAAAGTATAAGTTTGAAGTACATAAATTTCAAATGTCAGACTTAAATAAAGAAAACTGTTTCTGTAAAATAAATCTGATAATGAAGGAATATTTTCCTTTCAATGTCAATGATATTTATTAACTATTTGAAACAGTGTGTCAGGTTTTTAATGATAAATATTGCAAGGAATTGTATTTGGACAACATTATTAATTATGAATATTCACAACTTCACTGTAAGTGACTGTGATGTGATGGCTTTACTCTCTTAAGCATCAAATCCTACTCCAGATTTCCTGATTTATATACCGACCCCTTCTGCAATTTGTTCTTCAGTCAACTGCCTGTGTTCCTTTCCCATATAAGACTACACAAAATTTTCAGTTAGTGATAAATTCATATTAATTTTTTAATAATTTGTTAAATAGGGATAATTGTATCCATTTTTTATCTTGCTATTCCAGAATGGAAATGTCATTAAATTTATTTGTCCATAAGTGTTAAATTTTAACTTTTGGTATGTTTTAGATGACTGAAAATCCAATTACAGTTAAAGTTGCTTTAAGAATTCGTCCACTAGTAGAATCTGAAACAGTTAGAGGATGCCAAAATATTCTAGATGTAATCACTAATGAATCCCAAGTTGTTATTAAAGGAACGGAAAAAGCTTTTACTTACAATTATGTTTTTGGACCAGAGGATTCACAAACTATATTCTATGACAAAGCTGTGAAGGATATGGTGAAAAATGTCTTTAAAGGTTAGTTTAGATATTTTTTAAAATGATTGATACTAGTAGGAATGAATTACTAGAGTTGTATTTTGATATTTTGACCCAGTGCCTTGTTTGTGCATAAATGTAGAATAAGAGAATTTTTTTCTTCTTTTGCAGATAATTGTCATTATTAGAGCACCCTTTCCAAAGATTTTTAAAATTTCTACTTGTAATTTTGGACATATATGCAAATAGTTCATCAATCTGTGACATCACCCCACACACCACATGAATTATCTCACATTTACATGATGTGCACTATACTCTCATATTAATATTTCTCCTTAAACAGATCTATAATTTTTGTAGTTTGGCATGAGGGATTTTATTTACACAAGTAAAGTTTTATTATATAATTCCTTTCAGGTTACAATGTCACCATATTGGCTTATGGACAAACTGGTTCTGGAAAAACATATTCAATGGGAACAAATTTTGATGGTAAAGGAATTGATGATAATGATAACCACGCTGGAGTAATACCCAGAGCAATTTGTGATATATTTTCTGCTATTGAGCAGAAAACTGACTGCAATTTTAAAGTCACAGTATCATTCATGGAGGTGAATATTGTTTATTATAATAAGATAAGACTTAATAAAACATTGGAATCACATGTGACAAGCACTTGAGCTATGCACTTAACTCTTGATGTTTGTGCTGTTTAATGGGATAATGTACATTGTCGCAGAGTTCGTATGTTGCATGGGAGATGTCAAGACAAATCCTGTTGAAGTTAGTTTGTGAGCATGTTTGATTTGTCAGTTAAACATCAGCAAAGGAACAATTAACTTCTCTGGTGATGTATCGGTATCTTTTCTAAAAATCTTATTTCGTAAAAAGGTTTACAGATTATCTTCTAATGGATTTTTTTATTGTATTCAGTCCTTAGACTGGAGACTGGTCTGATGCAACCCTCCTTGCTAATCTGATTGGTGTATTTCATCCTTTGCCCCCTTGTGTCCTATTAATCTATCTCTTTTGCATATTGTCCTCTATTTTCTTATTACACTTAGGACTTCCAGGTTAGTTACTCTAGCCACCCATTTGATACCGCGCCAACAGCGGACAGTCATCTTCCATGACACATTCCGAATTTGGAGTGACATGTGGTCATCGCATCGATCCTCCAACAGTCTTAATCCCGATCTCTGCGACCACGACAACACAAACATTCAAGCCCATGCCAGGATTCGAACCCAAGACCTCTGGGTTGTGAGGCAGCTGCGCTAGCCACTACACCACAGGAGGTTGGCATGGAATTTACAGTAAAACAAATTTATGTGCTAACAAGTAAATTGCAAAGAAAGAATTATCCACTAGATCAATTTGGCAAGACTAGGAAACATTATGTATGAGTAAATGATTAATTTTTTATTCAAGTGACACATTTCAGAATTTTCACATCTTATTTTCAAATTTTTACTTCAGAATTTGAGGGCAGTTTTTCCTCAAATAAATTTTTTACAGTTTTGCTGAAATAAACTGCAACCTAGTGAGAATCTAGTATTAAAAGCTAGTATCTGGTAAGGGTAATTTAAAAATGGCTATTTTTTGCATGTTTTCTGCAAAGGAGGCTTTTGAAATGATTACTTGCACCAATATCACTGTTATGCCATTGTACTTTATGTGGGACTGTAAAATGTTTACAGCTGTACAAGGAACAGTTGTATGATCTCTTGGCTCCAGTACGGTCAACTGTTGACATAAGAGAGGAGGGAAAAATCATAAAGATTCCTGGACTGACGGAGGTTCCTGTTGCCAACTTTCAAGAAACTGTTAAATGTTTAATTCAGGTAAATTATTATAGATATAAATCGGAAAATATGCTTGTATTCTATATTCTCTCTGAATTATTAATTTGCTCTCCCTGATGGCAAATTCATTAATAATGGATTGTTGTGGTTTATATATATCAGAATTTTATCAGAATTTTAGTCCTATTCCTTTTCACGTTTACTCTAATACTATTTGTCTTATATAGTGTTCCTAGCATTTTACTTCTTATGTGTAAAAGTATTGAAGTGACACTGTCAAAGTAATTGGTAGTGTCAGAAAAAGGTGGTGGTAGATTGTTTACCTGAAATTGATGCCTGGCATAATCACGTTGGGCAGGAAATAGTAAAAATTTGACTGTATTCCATATAATATAATGCTGGCTTGTGATTATACTATTTTTAGTAATGTTCATATTATGTAGTACATTACTAGGTAGTTAGAGATTTATTTGTATGTCAATGATTATTAAATATAATCATATTTGGTGACCATAATTTATTAAGGAGTCTTAGTGGATAAAAACAATTTGTTAATAAGGCACTTATCTTATTATTATTTTTTTATCTGTAATAGAAATAGCTTTGAAAATTATTTGCTACATTAACAATCACATGTGATTGGAGTAAAAATTGTACACTACCACATGTGGTACACACAACCTACAACTATCAATTGCATTTTAAATTTCAACCCTAATAGCTATATGAGTCATTTATATATATATACTAGCTGGCTGGGGATCCTGTGTTGTCCGGGTATTTATTTATATTATCTTTGTACATTATTTAATTCTTGGTCAACACATGATTCAACCGGCATCAAAAACTTCACAATTCGAACCTCAAAAATACTCACAGTATCTTGAGAGAATCAAAAATACTCCCGGTACAGTAACAAGGCTAAAATATTTTAAGAATTCTAACAATATAAATGCTCCTCCATTCAAGGTATGAATTTTTACTTAAATCACATATTAAAAGTCATATTGTAACAGCGACTTGTATTACTCCGGTTTCAACACCAAACTAGGTTGTTATTTTCATATGATTCATTTTCACCATCGCCTCTCACATGCTGCAAGGGGTTGAAATTGTACACAAATATTGTCAGAGAAGCACTAGAAATGTGGACCTCAATTTTTTTTCCACTCTTTCATTACTATGGGTGGTAGCTGTGGTTTTGGGTCACGAGGAATATGGAAACAAAATTGTTCTGTCCTTTAAATGTGTTAAGCAGAAGTGTGTTTAACCCTGTCCAACGAGGGAATGAACTGCAATTTAATTCGCATTCAAATTTTCAGATTAAAGACTCTGATAGACCTATTTTGATACCAAACTTCATGTTTTTTTTTTCATATGATACCCCCTACAGCCCCACGATGAATGGGGTTGAAATTATACGCAAACAAATTAACTGAAAACACTATCAAAGTAAATATGGAAGCAACAGCATTTTATAGATTTTCAAAAATTTCCGCCCTCACCTTAAGTGGTTGTAGCTATATATTACCCTAATTGTGTTGAGTTAGGTTTGCCAAGAACACCTGTTCAAAATTTGGTCGAAATTGTTTTATCCATTTAAGATAGTATGTGGAAGTCTTTTACCCCTTTCCACCTTTCTCAGGTAACTTAAATTGCATTTTTTATCAGAATAAACTTGATGGCTCACATTGTTTAAAGCCAAATCTCTATTGTTTTGTGGTTATTTTTATGTGATGCCCCTTCACTTTCACCCCTTAGATAACACCCCTTTTATTTTGTATTGGGTTGAAATTATATGCTAGCAGTATCGGAGGAGTCACTATCAAATTAATTGATCCAAGAATACATTTATATGATAAAAATATTAGCCATTTTTGCGTACTAGGGGTAGTAGCAGACTTATTCGACTGATGTAACCACTTGAGAGTCCATCAAAACTTGCCTAAAATTGATATGATGCAGGCAATATGGTGGGGGAAATGAAGGTTGTCCAGGCGGGGGAAGATGGGTTACCCACATTCACATTTGAAATTCAAACACATGGAAAGAAAGTAGCCTTCTCATATCTGAAATTTTCCAATTCTCTTAATTTTTCTTTCCTTAAGAACCATATACAAAATATTATAAATCTTGTAAAAACAAAAGCTGAATGAAATAGGTAAAGTTGTTCTCAAGTTATCGCGTGAACAAAGGAAATGGGAATTCATTTTTATATATATATATACTAACAAACAAAATAATAACAACATTTCTTAGTTTAATATAGATAATTTCAAATTCATGCTGCGACCTAAAATCGCATCCGCGATATCTGCTGTACATTAAAAGATAAAGTTTGGATACAAATAATGTACTTTATAAAACTTGACTGTAAAAACTGTATGAAAGCTTACATTGGCTATATTACTCAACATTAAAAAATAGTTTAAGTCAAAGATTAACACAGGCTTATGTGACAATTTGCTTAGCTTTAAAAACGAGGGTTCGAAATTGTAACATGTGCAAATGTCATTAATTCACTCAAACTTGCAACATATTAGGTTATGAGATGTTTTTGTGTTTATATTGTTAGCCTTTATTCTAGATGTCGAACAATGTACACTTTGATGTATCATCACTAGTAGCCTACACACATCCCAGCACTTGTTTACATGCTGGTTGAGTGACGCTTTGTCTGTTGTAATTAATGATGTCTATTATACTGTATATGTAGTGCAATACTTTTATATATTAGATATGGTTTTTTTTATTTTCATGTATCTAGTGGTTACAGTTTACATTGTTTTTATGCTAACCTAATTTTCTCCCTTTCCTCCATTTACTAGATATATGCTACTTGTGTCAAATAAATGAGACTGAATTCACTGGTTTTATTAATTGAACAAATTTGAAACTGAGAGGGCATTTTGACATATGGCTCTCAAGCTTTTATGGATTACTTCTTTGTATGTTAAGCCCAACCATTCTTTGCATTGCCTTCTAATTGGTTGCTTCAACTCGGTTAACTAAACAGTCATTTACAAGCAGTTTTGTCATATTTATAAATCATTTGTGTTATTTCTTTTTCTAGGGTTCAATGGGCAGAGCAACTGGTGCCACTGCCATGAATGCTCATTCAAGTCGAAGTCACGCCATTTTTACAGTGACTGTTTTGCAGCAAGAGAAAAATAATGTGTAAGTTCTGCTTTTTTTGCACTTTATGTTCGTTATATTGTGGACCTATCTTTAGATAACTACAGCAGAAATTGATTTGATCTTAAGACTTTTTTAGCAGCCAAATGTACATAAGTGGACATGGGTTCCTTATCAAAAGTCTATCATTTATCACTCTACATTTAACTATTCATGAATTCTGGGTAATGGTGTCTAGTCATCTTTTTTTGAATTTATGAAGTTTTTGGCTTAGCAGTTTGTTTCATATGAACTCTCGAAAATTTATTCCAGTGTCACTTCAAGGCAAAACTGATTAAACCAAAGAATGACATTCAGCTTCCTAAATATTAGATCTCATATCTGATGTATAATCTTGCACAGTTATAAAAGCATGAAGGAGAAGAACTAAATCTCGTGAATACACATGCCTAGTTGTACAAATGTATGTTATGAGATAGCAGAGTTATGAAGTTTTAAAACAAATGTTTGTCACTGGAAGACTGTCGTACATAAATTAATCATGCACGTGACAGTCCTGTGCTCCCAGCTAGAAGGTTAATTTTCTTGATATTTTCTAGCTATAAAGTAAATGTAACCTACTACTCTTTTGTCTTGTCACAAAAATTATTGATTTCTGTATCAATAAAGGCACATAGATCATTCCATATTAAGTGTCCTGAACGATTCTTGTTCCAAATTTACCAAAGTATATTGTCCACAAAGGTGTAAATTGTCTGACTTGTAGACACTCATGTAGACATGCAAACTACAGAATATGAATACCGTACGTATTTTATTTCTCTCTCCAGGATCATTTGAAAATATGAAAAAAAGGCACTATTTTCAGAAATGGTCGCGCAGGGACCCCTTTGTCACTTGACATGGAATGACCGCATATCAACAATTCAAATATTTATTTACAATGGGCACAAAATTGATTAAACTTCTTTTAATGCTGTTAATATAGAACAGTTTTCAGTACACACATGCTATTTGAGCTGCAGGGTAGATATTGGGTTGTGAAGCAATATGTTCTCTGTGAAAGTTTGTCATTTTTCGAATCAAAAGGTACTAATTTTTGTTTATATGATAAAATATTAATCTGTAGCTTGGGAAAGAATGCTTGAGGTTGTCTAGACTTTTTATTGGGATTTCTTTTACTGATACCGTGCTAACTGTTTTTATTATTTTATTATTTATTTCAGGGATTCGGCAACCTCGGCAAAGTTCCATTTGGTTGATTTAGCAGGGTCAGAAAGACCAAAAAAAACACAAGCAACGGGAGAAAGATTTAAAGAAGGAGTCAACATAAACAGAGGACTGTTAGCTCTTGGCAATGTTATATCTGCATTGGGAGATGAACAACAAAGAGGATATATATCTTACAGAGATAGTAAATTAACACGTCTCCTTCAAGGTATATTCTCTTAATGTTATAAAACAGTGGTATTGATTGTTTGTAGTTAATATAAAATTGTGATTTTTCACAGTTGTAATTTTTTTCAGCTTTTTGCTTACTTGTACTGAACTATTTTAATTAATTCTTCAGATTCACTTGGTGGCAATTCAATCACCCTGATGATAGCATGTGCAAGTCCAGCAGATTATAATTTAGAAGAGACATTGAGTACGTTGCGCTATGCTGATCGAGCACGTAATATAAAAAATAAGCCAATTGTTAATGTCGATGCAAAAGTTGCAGAAATTGCTAAATTAAAGCAAGAAGTAGGTATTTATTGCAGACATAAGTTTTTTATTTATTTGAAATGAAAGTTCGTATAGTTCATTAAATCTCGGAAATGATGTGCACTTCACTCCATGGTCATTCATATTGTTTGATCTAATCATTCAACTGATTTGGGTTTTGCATTTTTTCTTTGGCTAATAATTGTAATCCAATATTATATATGTGTCAGAAAGTGACCTTGTCAGGCTCATAAAACAATGACAGGAAAGAGATGGAAAGCAGGTGACTTACCTGAGGTTCACAGATTAAAGGCACCTTGTAAGGTTTTATGTTCTTTAAATTTTTGGAGGCACCTTCCCTTCATCAGAAAGTTGCGAAGACATTTCCAGTGATTGGCTAGCTGAAGGCTGAGCAGACCAAATTTGCTGTGTGGCTAACTTAGCTTATAAACAGTGGACCCCACCAGGCCTTCAACTTTCTCTCTCAATGAGGGCATGGGAAGAGGCAAGGAATTTATGGGGGGGGGGGGGGTTGGGGTGATGCATATAAACACCCTCATGTTAATACACATACTCGTTCCTCAGGTAAGCCGCCTGCTTTCTATCCCTCTTCCCTAAGAGTACAGTTAACAAAGTTGGTATTCACTATTGGAACAAACTGTTGGGTATTCTGGGAACTCTTCATCTAAATATACTTACAAACTATATTCTATGAAAATGATGGATGCTATGTAACGTAGGAGGGTGGGGTTTAAATTAAAAGGTAATTTAGAAATTTTAGGAAATTTATTTATACAAGAGAATTTAAAAGATAAACATTACTGAGGGAAATATTTACAAGGAATTTAGGGTTCAGCCAGGCAATCGGATCTACTCAATCTCTGGTATAATACTGTGGGCAATCCCTCCTAAATGACCTGGATTGGAAAATTGGCAGCATACCTCTTTACAGCTTCTCTATATGTTTGTCTTCAAGTTGGGTCCAGGAACAAGCATTGGTTCCAGACCATTTGCTCCTGATGCTCAGAGCCGAATTATTCTACAGCCTCGCCGATGAGTCATACACCTTGAGAAATCTATCTTTTTCGATTGATTTATCTTTACCCACAAAATCCCATTGGCTGAGGCAGCTACATGGTATTCAAATATTGTTTGTTTCGTTCATCTTTTCTTCCCACGCTAGCTATTTGCGAAAATAGGTCCAATATGGACATGCCGTGACGACATTCCAGAGGCTTACAGCCCCTCTCTGCGGCGACTTCTCTGTGCCACTAAACTTTCCAATCCTTTGCTAATTTTTACATTACAAATAATAAAATAAATGTCGCACTATAGTAACATATTATTAGAGTTTTTAATAGTTAGAAAATATATAGATTTCTTATTTCATGTTCATGATTTTGCACATTGTTTTCTCCTAATAACTTATTGTTACTTATATATTTGAAATAATATAGGTACAACAGTTGAAACTAGAACTTGTTTCTCAAAATGGAAATGGCTATAATTATAATGAGGCACTAAAGCTAAAAGAAGAAAATGGAATACTAGCCACCAAGAACCGTAAACTCATTCAAGCTTTAAATGAAATGTTCAATGAAAACACCAACTTGGTGGAAAGAGCTCTTCTAGCAGAAACCTCGAGAGACAAGATGAAAATAAAACTCTGCGAATTGCAAGCAAAATATGGTAATGCAGTGGAATCTTTAAATCAAACTTTAGATGTAAACACTTGTCCTGCATCATTTTATGAGCAGCTTCAGACGCTTAAAGAATTACAGCTAAAGATTGAAGATATACAGGTATTCACTTATACAGCATCTATTTATAAAATTTTAAGCAGATACTGAAAATTGTCTTTTTGCTTTAGGCTGATCAAAAGCGAGCTGAAGAGGAGATTCTCAATCATGAAATCTCTAACAATAATAGAAGTGAAGGTCAAGGAAATAATGTGGAATATGATGAAAAATCAAATTCTACTCACCACAAAGACCTAGATGAACACCATGAAGCTTACACCTTTCAACAAGCTGCACTTAGCAAAGAATTGCAGGTATTTATTCTCGTGTACATATTTTCAAGACAGATGCTATAACTGTGTTTAACCTTTAGTCGGGTGCACATAATATGAATAGCACAGACCAGGAACTTTATTACCCCTTCCCCACCAGTTTAACATTGGACCCTGATGCTTGCAATAATTACTTTTCACTAATTTTCTTACCTGATACTATGGTATCACCATTGTTCATGCCCTGTTAGGCTTATTGTCCTTCAATTTTGTCATATATTTGAAGTTCAGTAATCTATCTTTATTGTTTATTAATATTAGTTCTGTGGGTATTAAATAGAAATGCATGGAAAATCTTGAAATGACCCTTGGGCACATTTCAGCTTTACTATATCATAAGCTCTGCTGTTAATTTTTGGGAGTTCAATACGAGGGGAGTCCTAAAAGTTCTGGGCCTGACTCAGATGGTGTGAGGATCGCAAATATTCTGTATTAAAATCAGTGATAAAGTACTTCCTTTTGAAAGGTTTAACCCCATCGGACATAAAAAATGAGTTAGATTCATTAGAGATGATGAACACTCAGGATGTCCAAAAACCTCAACCACCGACGAAATTGTGGCAAAAATTCACAATGCCATACTCAATGATCGCCAATTGAAGGTACATGAGCTAGCCTACATTGAAAAGATCTTGACAGACCATGTGCGCTACATTTTACAAAGCTTTCTGTATGATGGGTGCCATGTTTATTAACCATCGACCAAAAACACATTCTAATGAACATTTCTAAAGTGTGTTCAGAGTTGTTTAAACTCAATCCCAGAGAGTTTCTTCGACATTTCATAACAGTAGATGAAATGTGGATTCGTCATCATATGCCAGAGAGATAGGAACAGTCCAAACAGTGGGTGGGCCCAGGTAAAAGAGCTCCAAAGAAAGTAAAACTGACTCCGCCTGCAGGGAAAGTCATGGCTATCATATTTTGGTACTCTCATTGAGTCGTACTCGTAGACTACCTCCGGAAGGGCAAAACTATCACCAGACACCGGAGAGTGCTACATTTCACTTCTGGACCAACTAAATGTCGCTATTCAGGTTAAACGCCACATCTTGCAAAGAAGAAAGTACTCTTCTGTCACTATAATGCACCTTCACACATGTCTCGCATTGTGGCTGCAAAACTTCACATCAAATGATGAACTTATATGCTTATTTTACAGATCTGGACAAATAATTTTTTACCGAAGGTTTTAAAAAGTTGCAAAATTGTTGGACTTTAATTTTGTGTTAATTTGAAAGCAGACTATGTTAAAAATAAATTTTATTTTTTTGAAAATGGTGTTTTTTATTTGTCAGGCCAAGAACTTTTAGAACTCTCAGAACTCTCCTTGTAAATATAAGAAACTAAGAATGAGTTTTCTAATCAGTGCTTGCCAGGCAAATTGTACCCAAATGCAGTGTGTCCCAAATGTGTACCCGATGGAGGGTTAAGGATTATATTTCACCCTGGGCCATTTCCAGTGAACAAAATGTGTCCATAACCAAAGAAAGAGAACTGGGTCATTCCATGTCAGTTCAACCCAGCCATGACACCCATGGTCTCAGATTTTAATGAAACTTGGCAGGTTTGTTCCTTTCATGGATATGAAAAATTAAAATTCAATAAAACTGTTAATTGGACGTTTTTCTATGAAGAAAAATTGCTTATGATACGTTCATTTGAAATAACTAACGAGTTGACTATAGTCTTGAACTTTAAAGTTGTAAATCATCTGAATTGTAGACATTCGTGTAGAAATGCGAAGAACTAAATATGAATGCCGTCAGGATTACTCGAAAAAACAGAAAAACAATTAACGAAATTTTTATCGGCAACTTTGGAGGCCGATGCTGGCTAGGGATGATACTTTTCTTTATTATTTTCGTAATCTAAGCATTAGGTTTATCCTAGAAAATAATTTTCAGGATCTATTCTGTAATATCTGCCGCAATATTAAAGTGCAAAAGAGGCATTTTTGGAACGACGTCTACTCTGACGAACGGCTGCCTTCTGCGAAAAAACTCGTATTTCAGTCAGAAATGCATATTTTGAACTGAAAATTTTCAGAAGTTCATCTTAGACCTCGTAGTACAAGGTGTAAAAATTTCATCAAAATCGGAAATGGTTGCTCGGGGATCGGTTCTGAATACTAACCCACATGACATGGAATGACCTATTTCCTATTTTTGAAGTGAAAAAAAAAACAATGAGTGAAAAAACCATTAATTTTATTTTTTCATATGGTAGTGTATATCTTTAAAAATAATAATTATAAAAAACTTTTGTCGTTATCCTTTTCCCTCACGATGATATTCCGCTTCGCGTCGATAGTCATATTGCATTTAAAAAAATTCATTTCACCACTTCAGAATTTTTTTCAGACCACTTCCAGATAGTTTATGGATCCAAATTTTTTTGGCTTCCGTTCCTATTGAAGTATTCAAATTTCATTTCATCCGCCGATCGAAAAAAACACTCGATTTCAAA
The DNA here is from genome assembly GCA_034510155.1 of Eucriotettix oculatus. NCBI lineage: Eukaryota > Metazoa > Arthropoda > Insecta > Orthoptera > Tetrigidae > Eucriotettix > Eucriotettix oculatus. The sequence continues at coordinate 51,085,605 of CM067376.1, read as the reverse complement.
AACTTTAGCAGGCTGTAAAACAAAAACCATTTGTGATAGAGCAGAAATATTTCATATCATTCCATATATCCATGAAAGAAACAAACATGCCCAGTTTCATTAAAATCTGAGACCATGGGTGTCGAATCGTATTTTTTTGGGTTGATTTGACATGGAATGACCCAACTATGAATATACTGTTAAAACTAGATGGAACTTGTTTCCATTTGGAAGTGGGTACTGATGCTATGTGCATATAGTCTTAAACAAATTATAAGTACAGCTCACTAAATACAGAGATTGTTCGGCAATGTTACTGATCCCATCTTTCGTTTGGAGTGTTATAAATAGAGGACTCAAGGTCACACCTCTGGGCAAACGACAACCAAAGGCCACCTAATTTTAATCACACTACAGATATTTGTTATGTATTAAACTACTTACAGTCGTGAAAAGAAATATTTATTTATCACTGTTAACATTCAATTTAGTAAGCATAATTGGGAAATTCACTTTGTCACAAGCTTAGCATTTTGAAGTGCACTGGAATAAAATACTGAGAAAGGAGGCTTATATATAACCTCTACAGAAGACAGAGGCAGTAATTAGAATAAAAAATCAAATAAAGCCGTAATTAAGAAAGGAGTAAGACAAGGATGCAGTCTGTCACCCATGCTGTTTAACATATATATAGAACAAGCAATGAAGAATGTTAAAACAGAATATGGAAAAGGAATCTTATTGCAAGGATAATAAATAACAACTTTACGCTTTTCCGATGATATTATAGTATTAGGGGAATTGGAAACCATAATAAATGGCATGAATGGAGTCTTGGAGAAAGAGTTCAATATAGGGATTAATTGAGGGAAAATCAAGGTAATGGAGTATAGTTTGGGAAACAGTGGAATAACAAAGGGTGTTAGATTGGGAAGGGATATTTTGACAGAAGTTAAGGAATTCTGCTACTTGGGAAGTGTAATAACTACAGATGGTAGAAGTATAGTAGAGATAAAGAGTAGAATAGCACAGACAAGGAAGGCTTTCGCGAAAAAGAGGAATTTACTAACAGGTAATAAAAGGAAATCGTTGCTAAAAATGTTCGTATGGAGCGTGGTGTTATATGGGTGCGAAATGTGGACAATAGAAGTTGCAGAAAGGAAAAGAATAATAGCTTTAGAAATGTGGTTCTATAGGAGAATGCGGAAAATCAGATGGGTGGATAGAATCACAAACGAGGAAGTTCTAAACAGAATAGGGGAAAAGGGACCAATATGGAGGATTTTGACTAAGAGAAGGGATAGATTAAATAGCCACGTTTTAAGGCAAGAGGGTATTGTAAAATTAGCATTACAGGGAAGATTAGGGAGGATGTGGGTTGTGCTAGTTATGAGGAAATGAAAAAGCTTAGCATGGAGGGTTGCATCAGACCAGTCTTAGGACTGAATACCACAACAACAATAATTAAATTAAAATGTGTTGAAATCTGGGTGCATAGACTATTTATAAGCATGTTTGAATGTGAGAGTTTAATAGGACAGTGAAACAAATAACTAAATGGTCTTCCTTCACTTGTAATAAGAATTGTTTGTTAATTGTGCTGCCCAATCATCAGCCCCTTTTGCTACTATCGTTAATACGGACTGTTTATTTCACTATTTATCAACGAATCATTTTTGGGTTTCTACTATATGCTTTTTATTGTACATAAAATTTTGTTTTTTAGGAACTTAACAAAGCACTTGCCTTAAAAGAAGAATTGGCTACTCAGCTGAAATTGAATGCAAACCAAATATCAAATATGAATAATGAATTTGTAGAAAACATGAAAGATCTGGAACATCAAGTAACTGTGTTACAGCAAGAAAAAGATGACCTTCTGCAAGCATTAAAGACTGCCCAATCAAATACAACATGCAAGTAAGAATGTGCAAAATATTTCTGTTTCATTTCAGATAATCACTGTTTAAGCCTGTAATAATTTTTCCTGTGTAGATTGGGAGACCAGAGAAGAAAAAAGCTACAAGATTTGGAACAGAAAATATCTGCTTTAAACAAAAAGATATCAGAACAATCTAAGGTTATCAAAATGAAGGAAAAGTCTGAAGAGAAGATTTCTGCATTATTTAATGAAATTCAGGTACATTTCCAGGTTCATATTTAGTATATGATCCTAATATTTTAAATTTGTGTCATTGTATTTAATTGGGCACTCACAACTTTGGAATATAGCATTACGTTAATTGTTATAAATATATTTAAAAGTATCACAAATATATGAAGCACGTAACTAAGAAATTATAAAAGCAGCAAGTTACAAATTATTGTAAACTGTATTCATTATTTACAATGTCTTTTTATTTATTGTAAATTTTAAAGTCAAAACGGTTGTATACAATATTACTTAATGTGAAAACAAGGTATGCTTTAACTGATAAATATTTTGAAAACTGACTGTTATGTTCTTCAGATTGAAAGTTATTTATATTGTTTCAGACTAATATTCAGTAATTTGTATTGTTTATATCCTCAAAATAATAATGGAAAAATTCAAATTATGATGTACTAAAAAGACTAGTTCATCATACATACTAATTTATTTCCAATAGTTAGAGTGATAGATATTAGTTCAATGTTTTTTTTAGTTTCACTGTTTTGAAATGTTGCTAAAGCTCCATTAGCTGACTAAAAGTAAAAAAGTTTACGATAATTAGTTAATTTGAAAAAGTATGGTTATATTATCAATCCATTTCATCATCAGAATTTGCATTATTGATATGAGCTTGAGTTTTGACTCCATTTCCTTATTTTGTTTTTTGATATTCTCACCTTTAAAGTGTATTCAGGGATTTAAATAATGCAATTTGAAGCTATGTCAATATTTGATTATAATCATATTTGGTATAATTATTTAATTAAATGTTCATTATATCCATATTTCCGTTGGATAATTATATGAAAAGAATATTATGAAAAACTTTTCAATGTTTGAATTTTTTCTTTAGAATATGAAGAGTAATAAGGTGCGTTTGATTAGACAAATGCGCGCCGAAAATGAAAGATTTCGGTTGTGGAAGCTGCAGAAAGAGAGAGAGTTAGTAAAGCTTCGAGATCAAGATCGTCGTCGTCAATTTCAGTTGAACAGAATGGAAAGATTGCATTCTAAACAGCAAAATGTTCTGAGAAGAAAAGTTGAAGAAGCTGCTGCAATTAATAAAAGACTTAAGGTATTTTACATTATTAATTTCAAAAATTTATAAGGGATGTTCTAAGAATAGATAATGATTACCTTATTTATAATTTTAGTTTATTATTGTTTATGAATTCCCTGAATAAATGTTTAGATATTGATTTACTTTTGTTTTTTGTAACATTACTCAATGCACTTTCAGGATGCTTTGGCCTTGCAAAAATCAGCTCAAGAACGCCGCGCTCAAAATGGGAACTCTGCTGTGAAGATACAACAGTGGGTGGAACAAGAATTAGAAGTACTTGTTAGTACTCTAGTTGCTGAAAGAACTATTGATCAGCTTTTGGAGGACAGAGGGCTTCTTAGTCAGCAATTGAAACAGCTGCAGGTATTTAAAATAAGGAAGAATTACTTTCTTAGAAATTGTTTGCAAATTGAGTGTGACAATTTTGTATTTATTGTATCCGTTATTTATGAATATTATTTGAAATCAATGAGACGGGATGAGCTCCGAAGAAATTTAAAAACATAATCATTATACAAATTCTGAAGATGGCTGACATTGATAGTTGCAATCAGCAAATCTCATGCATGCAAAATCCTAATGAAAATAGTATACAGGAAGATGGAACATCAGATATATTTGAGTAAGGAGAAGATTAGTTTCATTTTACGATAAATGTGTAGACAAGAGGATCAATGTTTCCTTTGCATTTAGATTTAGAAGACAGGTTATCAGATAACAGGCCTAAGTTAATGGCATTTATAGAATTGTAAAAGCCTTTGATAATGTAAAATAGAAAACACTTCAAAGGATTATGATCGTATTTCGAATAATATATATATTTTTGATTATTTCTAACTTGCAATCTGTTATAAAGCGACATTTATTAATTGGTCTGACTTTCAGAACACAAGGCATGGTGAAAAGCATTCCATCAAAAGTCTTTCAAAGTAAAGTTCAAATTTAAAAGTTTGATACTGTGGATTTTGTTTCTTCACTTTACTTAAATCTTGTTATAAAGTCCAAAGTTTTGAAATTCTTGTACCGAGGCTCCTCGTCACTGGAGTTCAAGAGTCTCTTCACTAGTTTGTTTGGGTGTATTTTTAATTTTTTTTAGTAGTGCGCACTGTTGTTTTTCAATTTCTTCAGTAAGGGTTGATATAACCAAATCTTTTAGGATGAGCATGTTCAGAATGAACCATGGGGTTTTTACCAAGGGTTGCAGTACTTTTGATTGGAATCACTTGATAATGTCTGTTTGATCTACTCGTTGTTCCCTAAAGTTGTATCCTGTATAGCCATATTGGCCGGATAGCAGTATTTTACTTTCCGGAGAAAGTTTTGAATTTCATCCCATGAGCCAATATTATTTCTGTAATTTTAGACCTAGTTGTTTACGTTTGGATAATATATATGCTGTTTCCTTAGAAGTCTTCTATCTAGATGCATTCCCAGGTACTTTATGGTATCTTCCCGTGGTATTAGTTGGCTGTTTAAATAAATGAGATAAAACAATGGTCCCAGCACACTTCCTTGGGGAACACTAGCTTTGATAGGAAATAGTGAAGTGAGGGACCATAGCTAACCATAAAATATCTATCTGTGAGATAGGACTTCAATATTTCATAGTAGAAGGATGGTAATATAGTTAGGATTTTGAACAGCAAACAGTCATGCCAGACCTTATCAAATGCCTGCACAACGTCTGGGAATAGCTGATCAATACTGTTTATCATTGAAGCTATTTGTAATTCTATCAATTACTCTGTGGACAAGCTCTATTGTTGAATGTTTTTTACGTAATCCAAACTAGTAGTTAGGTATGTTACCATTTTCTATACTCTTGGGTGCCAATTTTTGGAGTAATAGCTTTTCAAACACTTTGGACAGGATTGGTAACTGGCTAATTGGTTTGTATGATGACAACTCTCCTTTTGACTTACTAGGCTTGTGTATCACAATGATAGTAGCAACTTTCCACTGCTCAGGTACATATCTCAGTCTTATTACAGCATTGTATAATTGGGTGATATACTTGAATTCTTTCTCTGTTAGTTCTTTAAGAGCCTTGCCAGAAATTTAAGTCATAACCCGGCGATTTACAAATAAAGTTTCTCTCTTCCTTTCATTTGTACGTATGAAACTCAGTACATTTAGCTTAACTAGCTTTAACTATGGTACTGTAAATTTCTGGGGATTTTGACTTTGTTGTTGTTTAGTGTTTTAAGTTCACAATTGTCTTTAGCTATCGCTTCTAATAGTTCTATTAATGGTTGTATAGCTTTGACTCCCGAGATAAACAACAGCGGAGGTTTGGGTACTTTAATTATTGTATTTTTGATTTCATCACCTTCCTGTTCTTACTATGAAATCAGTTTGTCGGGTTGAGCCCTTGAGAAATAGTTTTGGTTTGCTTAGGTGGTTGATTGCATCTTAATTACTTCATTGTCTAAGTTTTGGGGCAGTCATTTATTTATTTTTTACAAGCTCTGAATTAATCATTATTATTTCAGATTGTTGTCTTTTTTAACTTGATTCAGTGCAGGTTGCTTTGTTTTAGTCTCCCGATCGTCATAAGCTCTTGTTATAATTTCATTACACAAGATATTTAATTGAAAGATCATCACTTGCATACAATAAACATGGGGAACAATTTTCTATCATAATTTTTCAAATGTGATTACTTACTACTACACCAGTATGACGCCTCCAAAAAGCAAATCATAATTATATTTTAATAAGGTGGGTTGTAGCCCAAATAATTTTGTAAGATGTATCCTACTATAAAAAAAATTATTTTAAGTGAAACCTTGTTTTCTGTGCTAAAAGCACAATATAAAACAGCTTTCGCTCTTTACTGCATTCTACCCATGAATTGGCATTCTTAGTCCTCCTCGGCCTGTTTGGTAATGATTTCTAAAACAGTGTGATAGTTTCAATATACAGTTTGTATAGTTATAAACTGAATATAACTATACTAGCAATTCCACACCTCTGTTCAATTGAATTTTGTGATTAGGTATACCATTTGATGCAGAATTTTGATTTTACTGGACTTTGTTTTCAATAGAAAGCTTCATGTTTAGTTATTAGTGAAAAATGGAAAAAAGAAGCAAACTTTTGTGGTATTTGGGCCGCAGAATCTTTTCAAGGGGTCTTTTGATTTGGAAAACATGCTTTTCTCATTACCAGTCACAAGGAAACAAAATATCAAATACCAGACCTTTTGCGTACTAAGATGAATATAATTACAGAGGTATAGAATATGTTAAGTAAATTAAGCTGGATGTGGGCTGCAATTATTATGTGAAGATGAAAAGATTGTTAAAAGGTGCCCAGTATCAGCTTAATTTTTTTTGTTACCTGCTATAATTCTGATTGGCTTTAAACTTGACCACTACATATGACAATAGCATATTGTCCCTTGTTTTTTTTATATACTCCCTTTACATAACTTCACCAATCTTTACAATTCTCCTGTCATAGTCGGAGTTTTCTGTTAACATCATTAGGTCTCGTATGGTTGATAAGGCTTCTGCTTCTTCCTCTTTCTAACACTTGATTGCTTCTATTTTTGGGAAGCATTTTACTTTTACTTCCTTATTCTTAGGCCTCATGTGCCTCATAATTGAGTCCTCGGTAATAATAATTATTCTAAATGTGAAGTAACATTTTGTTTGAATTATAAATGCATACATATGAAAGAATATATAATTTTGTGAAAACATTTTTAGAGTAACCTTGAAGACGATTCCTTAAAATCTAAAGATAAAGAAGAAGTTGAGGAAGAAATTAAACAGCTGAATGAAGACATCTCTCTCAGAAATACTCAAATTTCTGATTTGCAGCAAAAGTTAATTGATGCTGATAAAGGTAAATTGCAATTCCTAATCTCTTTTGGTACATTTACGTCATATAAGTTTATCCTTCTTGTGCCACTCAATGTTCACTAACCAGTTTAGTCTGTTTTGGACATACTTATAGCCCTGTAGATAGTTTTTCAGACTTCCTTTTTCATATAACCCAGTCTCTTTCTTCCTTGTTTATTTATTTATTTTTATACACAGTGGACTCTTGTAACAAACCCATTGTCTAACATTCAATATGCGTTTTGAAAAAAATTTGGAAACTACTTTTATGCTAGAGTTATGAACACAAGTCCAACTTTCACTAACTGCTACCTCTGATCTTCAATTCCCAACTACTTACAGCCTTTTTTCTTCTTCTTCCTCACATAAAAGAAGAATGTTTATCACTAATTTTTGAGGCATCAATCTTGGACCCTCCTTTACAATTTCTTTAACAATGCCCTGTAGAGAGAAAACTTTGTCTATTTTAGTTTAAGTGAGCTTGTGCTAGTTTTAAATTCCTATCTTTCTAACAATACTGTGGTAAATAGTGATTATGTAATAGTGTCGTGCCCCAATTCAGAAAATTATGGAAACCTATAGACAATTATTCTGAGATTGCCTTTAGATGCAGGAAGATCTTGCTTAAATGAATGGTAGAAAGAAATAAAGATTCTGACATGATTTTTACTTTTACATTTGCTATTCCATATTATTCAATCAAATATAAACTTCACAGCAAAAGTATTTTTTATATTCCTGAGACTGGAATTTATTAATTATATTTACATAAATTTCAATGGGAAAATGATTTTGGGTTATGAACAATTCTAGATTCAAAATTTATTTTGGAAACAAATTTTGCTAACATTTGTAAACTATGATTGGATCATTTCAAGAAACTTGTACTTTTAAATTACAGAAAATAAAGCTAAACATCGTTGGGAGACAGTGCAATCCATGAATGATGCAAAATGTGCTCTCAAGTATTTATTTGAACTACTTGCGGATATGAAAACTCACAAAGACTTCAAGTTTGAAGAGATCCAGGTATATCTTTAAGTTCTAATTGAAACAGTTCTTTTTTATCAATGTATTGAACATTTATTACTAATATACAATTATTTAATTTTCTCTGTTAAGTTTCTTTCAATTAATTTTGTTAAAGATTGCACATAATAAAGCATTGGAGACTCTACAGAAATATGAACATCAATTAAAGCAACTTGGACAGGAACACCAACAGGAAATAATTCTCCTTGAAAAAGAACATCAGGATAAAATATTTGTTCTCCTACACCAACTGCAAAGGTCTAGCAATGGCGAGCTTATTGACTCTGATGTAACAGAGAGGCTAAAAATTCAAGAATGTGAACTGCAGAAAATGGAGACCTTAAGGAATGAACTAGACTTGAAACAATCTGAAATTGAGCTATTAAAGAAACAGGTGGACAAACCAAAAAGGGGCAGGAAAACGAATGTTTTTCAAAAGGAAGAGTTGTGTATTGAATTTGACTTTGAATCTGACGAAGAAGAAGAAAATGTGGACTATAGTGATGATCCTAATGACCCTGATTGGCAGAAAACACCATTATTTAAAAGATTGAGTAAATTGAAGGTAAGTTACAGACTATTCTCAAGTTAATTTAATTTCTTCCACCTTCATAATAATTTTTCTCTTGTTACAGACTTTATTACATTACATTTATAAATTCTAGACTAAATAACTTGCATACTATTGTACTATATAACTAAAAATTATGTCCTTGTACGTTTATAAGTTATTTTTAATTACAGAAGGATAATTCAAGACTAGGTGTAGATAAGGAAAATAAGATCGAGAGTGAGAAGGGTGTTAAACGAAGTTCTGACGGTGAACCAATGTGCTCCTGCATGGGAAAATGTGTCAGATGTACGTGCAAAAAAATAGGAGCATTCTGCACAAGTGAATGCAAATGTCGTGCAGATATTTGTGTAAACCGTAATCAGGTACGAACTATAACCGTATAGAAGGTGTGTGAATATGAAATAGGAATTTTTTGTTTGAAAAATACACATTTTATTTGAAATATTGTCCATCGATAACTATACATTTTCCCTTCTTTCTGGCAATTTATGAATGCAATGCTAAAAAAAGTTGCTCTTCAGAGGCAAACCAGTCACTGAGCCATTTTTGAACATTATCATAGGAGTGAAGCAAGTGAGTGTTCCATTGATGCAAATAAATAGTAGTTGGACAGAGCCAAGTCTGTTGTGTAAGCTACATGTAAAAAAGTATTTTCCAAGTGACTCCTCAATCTGTTCCTTGACTTGAAGTTTCATTATCATGAAGCAAAATAAATTTGTTGCTTTCCTTAATATTCTGGTCATTTTTCATGTAATGCTGTTGACAAATTGTAGTTTGTAAATACTCAAGTTGGCATATTAAACTCTGTTAAATGAAAATTTGTATTGTCACGAGTCAAAACCCTTTGTCGGGTGTTGAAGAAATAAAATGATGCCAAAGATGCGATGTGAAGCTAACTATATTGATAGGTACATATTTCCTAGAGTTAAGTTGTGAAGAGTGTGATTAGTAAATTGTAGAGGTGCCTGAGCTGGCGTTGAGTCTTGGTTTTTTTGACAGATGGGATGAAAAGAAAAGAGGAAATGAAGAGTTTGGAGCATCCATTAAGGATAAATTACAATGTATTGATTTGTGACTTCATTACAAATCAAATATCGCTGTCTCAAACTCTTCAGTCCCATTTGTCTTTCCATCCCTCTATAAAAGAAGACCTTGTAAGACTGTATTTGTCATAGTTGTTAGTTTGTGCAGTGGGGAAAATGACCAATGGACTTTGCTACTATAGTGAAGGCTCCAAGCTTGTCTATCTGTGTCATATTTTCGGTCATTCCTTCTTTCCTCGGTATGCTGAACTTGTTTTTCTTCGACAATATTCGTTAAAGTGCATAAACCTTCCTCCCATTTTTATGTATACAGGATAATTGGATAGTGAGGAGAGATAGAAATGTGTGAGACTGTAGGAATGGGCTCTAAAGAAAGTATAAGTTCAGACATAAGAATACTCTCAAAGAAAAGCATATGTTCAATGTATAGGGAGGAAGGAAAGGCCAAAAATATTTGACACAGGCATGAATCAAGCATACTTAGTATGCAAACTGCTTTACTGAGCAGACTCATGACTAATGAAAATAGCCAATCCTGATGAGTTTTTCTGCAACTAGCTGTGGGTCAAGAAATTCATCCTACCGCAATATGTCAGCAGACAAACAAGTGTGTTGCAATAGCTACCAGTAGAGATTTCATTTTAGATGATTTTGAAAGTAGAAGTATTTTGAATGACAATTAAGATGAAATAAAAACGAAATTGTGCACTTGATATTAATGTGGAATTATTTCAAACAATACCACATAATGTAAGAAGCTATCATTTAGGGCCATGGCCATGTCTGAAGAACAATTTTTATAAGAAAAATTTTAATAGTCCATTAACAGCACTACATAAGTAACCACTTCAATATTTTAATTAATAAGATATGACTGAAGAGGCAGGAATTGATTTAAATATTAGACTAAAAAGTTACGTTACTTCAAATCGTGGTTTCTTATAATTTGTATTTTTTATCTTTCAGAAAGCTACTGGTGAAAGAGTTTTGTTTTCTGATGAGGAAAGTACAGAAGATGATGACAGTTTCAAACGACCAAGGTATGTATTTTAGCTGGTTCAGAATCTTTAGACAGAGTAAATAAATAAATAATGCTTGGTGCTAACAAGCGAAACGTTGGCAGACACCGAGAATTTATGTGGCCTAACAGCCCAAAAACTGATGTCAAATACTGAACCTTTCTATTTCTTAACAGATTTTTAGTATGAATTTATGTTGATCAAGTTGTTACAGATGAAATAATGTTGCAAAAAGCTTGGGAATTAATTTTCTAGGATGGTTGGTCATGTTTTAAAGTCAGACCCAGAACCTTTCTGTTGACAGGTCCTGTTTTGTATAATAATGTTCCATGCAGTGTTATGTTGTCACTTAATAGCACTTACAATTCTTCGGCATCAATATTTGTAAATACATGATCAATAATAGTATTTCTATGGTTGTGACTTGTGTAGAAGTATCCCCATATTCATTATTGAAGTTGATCATGTCTTTAGTTTATTTCACTTGTACATTGCAGTTCTAACATTAGGACTACTAAGGCCCTAATTATCAAGCTTGCAGAATTATATTCAATTGTTTTGTACCTTGTTCTGATATATATTTGTCAGGTTAATTAAAACAATTAATAAGAACGGGAAAGAGAGAGAGAAAGTAGATAACTTACAGCACCTTGTAAAGTCGTTGGATAGCCAATCTCCCTAACTTTTTTATGGCTGGGGTGCTGCCTCTGATAATTTAAAGAACTCCAAACCTTAAAAGGTGTCGAATATTTTCAGTCTTTCTTTCTTCTTCCATTACTTTCATCGCTTGACATATGTATTTCGTTGATTTTAATACTATTCAGTACATAGGATTTAATTAATGAATTTCCTGCCTTTCTCCAAAATATTTCTTTCTATCTAACTATCCAAAGTGTGACTGTCACTTGTCCAATATGTACGTATGTCAGGAAATTACATTGTCATGTTAATTAAAACAATTAATGGGGAAAGGACAGGGAGATAGAAAGAAGATGACTTACCTGAGGTTCATAGATGGTAGACACCTTGTGAGGTTTAGAGAACTTGAATTTTCGGAGGCACCGCCCCCTATCTCTCTGTCCTTTCCCCATTAATTGTTTTAAACATGACAATGTCATTTCCTATCTCATATATATATATATAATTTAAAAATGCATCTAATTGTTCTCTTTTATTAAGTAGAAACTGAATGTTTCTTGGTTTCTTTTGCAATAAATTTTGTTTCAGTATGTTCTCAGTCTGTATCTGTTCAAAGCTTGCCTAGTTAATTCCTATTGAGCTATCCTGCATTCAGTCTTGCAAATGCTTAGTGAAAATCCTTCGGCCCTTTTTGTTCTAAAGATAACAATTTTCTTCATTTTTATGTACCTGAATTTAGATTGAAGTATGAGAGAAACTTACTCAATGGTACTTTTCATAATAATAATAATGGTTTATTTACATTTGGTAATTATTTATTCACTTTATCATCATTATAATTTAAAGCATATAAAATTAATTTCTAGATGTTTTATTTATTTTCCAAATAATGAATTAATTTTGATTGATTATTTCTATATTGGTGGATTGCTGTGTGTAATAATTATTATAGCATTAACTCAGTACCTTATATATGTCAGCACATTTTTGTGAAAAATGTTCACAAGATTAACTACAATTTTTATTTTAGGCCTCTTTCTGAAAATACCGATTTATCTACACCACAACCAAAGAAAATGAAGACCAGATATTTTCAGGGGAATTAACATTTTAAATATTAATCATCTATTTTTTAAATTATTTTACATTTTTAAGTGTTTTTTTATTATATTGTTTTAATTTTGACATCATTTTAAGAAATATACTTCAGCTTTTTTATAAGTATTTGACATTACAATGCCACTTGCGAAACTGACTCATTCAAGTTTATGCAATGACTTTAATCTTTTATGAAATCAATTTTAAAGCTTCTAATTTGTTCAAATTGAAGATAATCCTCTGACACTCTTTCAATGCTGTCTCCTTTTTGTATGTAAATATGTTCTATGTAAATATAATATAAATTGGAGGATTATGGAATACTAATGGTATGGTTAAGAAAGACTAATTTTTATTATAATAGTGTATCATTTTCCCCATTTTAATTCTTTACTTAGTTGTTGATTAATTTGCTGCTGGTAGAATGTGCAGAACAGGATCTTTTAATAACGTGTTAAAATTAAAAGAAGTAATTCGTGTCTACAATTAAAATTGATATACTGTATCCTGCGCCAATGAATTTTGGAATCCAAAATTCCTGATTCTGAGAATATATTCTTTGCAAGTGCCTTAGTTTGGTTTGGAGAAGCATTGGGTAGTAGAGAGAAATTAATCTGGATAAGATGATTCACAGAAGAAGGGAGTGATGGAACGACTTTTCAAAGAGTGAATAGAGAATTGTTCATCTCACACGGAGCTTGGAAAATCAGTTCTCAAGCGTAGTTATAAAACACAGCTATGAATAATACAACTTTATCAGTTTTTCGAACTTTGTGTAATAATAAATAATTAACTCAGGTGGAAACCTGAAAATATTCTATTCATATTTTACATTGGGAAACCTCTTGCACTCTTAAAAATTGTGAAGCTGATAGTGATATGTAGAAAGTTTCCATTCCTGTAAAAACTTATATTGTGCTCAACTATAATTTAAATTTTAATACGCTTGGGGTCCTTGCTGGAAAGAGAAATTTTAGGTTAACTGCTCAACAGATGTACAAGAATCTCACAAAGTTTTTGAAGAACTTTTGTTTTCCAACAGGTGCCTTGCAAGTAGATTCAATAAGACAGTTATGCAAATGGAGAGTTTAATACTTAGCCTGTCATACAATATGATTATATATATCTTTAAAGTGTGGTATGATGATAAAATAATGAAACCAAAAAAGGAACAAATGCATTGTTATTCTAACACCTTTATTCTAGTCTGTTTTTTTAAAAAAACAATGACACTTCAATGTGAGGAAGAAGGGATGATTGTAAGGATGAAAGCTGCCCGGTTTTTGTAATTGATGATCTTTGAATTAATTGCAGAGTTATAAGTAATGTTAGAATTTAATTTTTTATTTAACTAATAATGCTTTTTAATTAATTAAAAAATGTGCAGAATGTTTTATAAATCACAGTACAAATCATTGAGGCACATTATGTTAAGAAGGACTAGGACTGCATACACATTATTTCATTTATTTTTTGTTACTGGATAAATTAACAGATAAACAGTTAATTTTGTATTTAATCTCAATCTGATTTTGATGTGTTTCCAAATGAAATGCTTAATATAAGAATTAATACACTTGTATAAAAATTGTGGTATTGTGTCCTTTTCAAATTTCTCAATCAACTTGGTTAAATATATTAAAGATAGATTTAATATCCTGGCGAACAAATTGGTATATATCAAATAAACTGTTCAGGCTGTAACTGTGAACCTGTCTTAAATGGTACCATATTGTCCAACCGTATATATTTAAACAATTGTGAAATCAACTGGCAGAGGGTAAAAATTTTAGATGTAGAATGTAATCTTTATTCCAGATTGATGAGAGAGATGCTCTATATCATCATTTGGCTCTTAACATCCTGAAGTGTACAGTTGGCAGGCATATGTTCAGTGTGGGTTTTCAATTTTTGGAGTTGGGAAATGACATTGTCAAAATAAGTAAAACAATTAATAAGGACAGGATAGAGAGAGAAAACTGGTGGCTTACCTGAAGTTCACACGTGGCAGGTACCATATAGGGTTTTGGATTCTTGAATTTTCAGAGGCATAACCCCCGTCATCAGAATTTTAGGGAAGCATGTCAAGTGATGGCCAGCCCTTGACAGCTGGCAGTCATATATATATATATATATAAAATAGGGAAAGGACAGAGAGATAGAATGCAGGTGATTTACCGAAGGTTCATAGATGGTAGGCACCTTGTGAGGTTTGTAGGTAGTTCTTTAAATTTTCAAAGGCTCCGCCCCCTTCATCAGAAGGGCTGCTGATCACTAGAAATGTCTTACAAACTTTCTCATGAAGGAGGCGGTGACTTCAAAAATTTAAAGAACTCCAAACCTTGCAAGGTGCCTGCCATCTGTGAATCTCTGGTCACCTACTTTCTCTTTTCCCTTATTATCCAATGTGTGTGACTATGTCACGTTAATAACATTTCATTAATTTAAATATATATACACTATATATATATATATCATATGTAAATTCTTTATATACACAATTGAAGGAATGCAATGTGTTACTAGTTTGTATAGAGAATTTTTATTAAAAAATTTGACAAATATTCTGATTGACTTATTTTATTTTTAAAATGGTGAAATAATGCAACTACGAAAAGTTTGAGTTTTATGGTAAGAGTGGATACATACTATGAAAAGTAATATAAATATGTTTCAATATTCATTAAATACTAATCTGCATCTCAGTTATCAGAATTGCACTGGTATGTATTTCCACATATTTACAATATTTTTTTTACATAGAAGTAATTATAAATATGTTAAGAATGGTGTAGATGGGTTTGAGAAAAATATTGAAACAATTGTTACAGAATGCTGAAAATAATTTAGCCAAATTGCACTGAAATTAGTGGTTAGATATGTTTCATCTTAAAACAATGAAAAGGGGTTAAAAGTGTGTTGGAAGAAGTTTTAGAAACAGACATTTCACATTAAATTAACTTTCCATCTGTTCACTTAACTCTATATCCATTGTTAACCTACATCTTTCTAAGTAACAAATTACATTTAATATTTTTTTTATGTTTAGGGCATAATTTTCCATTAATAAATACATGCAATTTCTTTATACTCTGTGCTATATTAGTAAAAGTTGAGCCAATTTTTTGAAAATAAAACAAACAATCTGTAATGTATTCTGAATGAAAAGTAGCAATAGCATTCATTATATTAGCCACTGGTAAATGGCAAGTTCGTTTGCAGTTGCCAAATACTAATTATTTCCAATTGTTTTAATTATGTATCAAATTATTTTTCTGATTTTTGTACTTCTTGGTGTATTAGGATTATTTGTGTGGATATCACAGCAGCACAACTTTAAAAATATTTATTGGCATTTGGATGGTTCTGAGGGTGCTCCTGTAGAAAAGAAAGTTTATAAAATAACCAATTTATGCTTCTTTTTGAGAGTATGCAAGAATTTAAGTCTAAAAGTATTGAGAGAATGGCCATTTCCAATGTGTTGTGGCAGCTCAGTCCATCTTAAGGCAAATCCTGGGAACAAAAAAGATTATACATAAAACAATGAGAAAAGTCAAAATATATAACAATATGTTCATGTGTATGATACAAAATAAAATCTTCAGTGTGTGAAAGGGGATATGTAACCTGCAATATTAAACTCTATTTACAACAGTAATAAAGAGAAGTAATAACATTTGAAGTTAGTATGTCTACACAAATAGAATGTTCAGAAAGTTACTATGCAGTTCCATTGTGTAATGAAATGACGTCCGCAGGCAGCTATACAAGTCTGAACCAATCATTTTATTGGAAAACACTTTTCACACACGATTATGATATACTTCTCACACAGTTATCTTGTGTTGTATCAACTTTGTTTTGAACTTCCAATCGTTAATCTTATGTTCATGGGGTATTTGAAAGTAGATAAAACTGGTAAGTTTAATATTAGAATGTAAATATAGGAACTTTGATCAGGTTTGAAATCACATTTTTATTAATAGAATTTACATTAAGATATTTGAATGCTACTTTTCTCCAATTTTTGGCAACTGCTTCCATTTTCAGCTCATTGCTAAAATTCACCACCACAAAACTCTAAAACAATAGTAATAACTGTGTAAATGAATATCATGTGTATTCCTACTTACATAGATGTCTTTTCTCTCACTTTTAAATTGAATGTCACTGGACATTAATCTTTAAATGTATCCATGTTAGTTATTTATACAAAGTATAAATACTATATTGCTTGTCATACCAATTGTAATAATTTTGAATAAAAGTTCTCTTTAATAAATTACAAAAAAGAAACATTGCTACCACCAAAGAAAAACATTGTTAAAATGTTTAATTGTTAGAGATTATGGTTGAGTTATTTTCTCTTGTGCTTTTCCTATGAGTATGTCAAACCTGTGGGATTTAAATTCTATACTTGTGGTTAACTTTAATTAATGGAAATTTGGCAGCATGCTGGAAATTTAAAGTTTTAAATTGTTCATTTGATTGGTAAACAATTTAAAGTTTTAAATTGTTCATTTGATTGGTAAACATGACAAAAATGTTTTCAGTTAATAAAAAAAATTGTGAGGTTCAGTAATGATTGAGTTCATCCTAATACAAATATTGTTTAAATGTAAGCATAGGTTTGGCCATGTCAACTGGTAGAATGAAACGAGCAGTTTCTTTTACTGACATTAAAAATCAGACATCATGTTCTTACTTAATGGAAATGACAGTAAAGTGATGTGTATAAAGATAATATAATTAGTTGGGAAAATAAACATAAATTTACCTGCCTTTTAAAGATGGCGAATTCCACAAGGAAGAGCTCTGCATTCAGCTCCAAAATGGATTTAACAATCTTATGAACTTTAACTTTTCATGAAAACAAATACATTTTCTTTTTCAGCAAACCATGCATACTCCTGTGGTTAGTGTTTATAAAATATAATGATTTAAACAAACATATTTATCTATTTAATTATTTGATAGCCTTGTAGGTTACTAAGATTTAACAATGTGCAGTAATCTAACACATCGCTAAGAACTACTGCCTTACCGTGGTGGAGAGGTTTGCATTCCCTAATGACCATGGGAGTTATGCTAGCAAGAGCTTAAGCTCCTGGTAGGGCTTCCCAAGTCAGACTGGTTGAATGGTGGAGATAGCCCAAGAGAAGTTCTTCAGATTGAGGATAGAGCTCACAACCCCATACCATAAAACAGAACTCTGAAGCAATAGTTAAGTCTCTCAAGACGACTTTCGTATGGGAAAGAATTAACCAAAGAAAAAATTGCCCCAAGTCTACGTATGGTTGTATGATACACACACACATATATGTGTGTGTGTGTATATATACATGTGTGTGAGATAGAAAGTGGGTGACTTACCTGAGGTTCACAGATGGCAGTTCTTTTAAATTTTTGGAGGCACCGTCCCCTTTATCAGAACGTTAGGAAGACATTTCCAGTGATCGGCTAGCCAACAACTCCCTTCTGATGAAAATTTAAAGCACTCCAAACCTTACAAGGTGCCTCCGCTTTTCCAGTTGCCACCCTGAACACACCAAACACTTCCTCCCCTACAGCCTAGATTTAGGGGAGCTTGCATATGTTCCACTTGGGACAGCCTGGTATCCTATACCGACTGCATATTCAATGCTTTCCATAACAGAAATTACACCATAGACCACCTCTAGAAACAAATAACCCTTTACACTGCTCAAATAGCCCGTCCCAGCTCTAACCATTAAACGGAACATAGTCTTCCCCTAACCACCACCTACTTCCCTGGACTACATAAACTCAACTCTTTTCTCTGCCTGGCCTACAATCCAACCCTGACAAAAAACATCCTCCCTACCATACTACCCACCTGTCCAAGGGCTGCCCTTTAGAAGTCCACCCAACCATTTCAACATTCTGGCCCCCCCACAATTGGCTGTAGACCTTGTGGTAGGAACAGATGCCATGTCTGCTCTATACTTCCATGCACTACAACCTTCCAGAATCCTGCCAATAGCACAACATATAGAATTAGAGAAAACATAACCTGTCTGTCCATCTCACACTATCTACAAAATAAACTGTATACTCTGGCCACATTGGCCAGACAGACTCCTCCCTCAAATTTGCCAACCACCGCAGTACAGTGAAACTCCACAAAACACAATTCCCTGTAGCTGCCCATGCTCAAAGACACAACACCAACCACCCGTAACAGCACGAGCACATGTATTCCCAACAGAATATGTATCTGTGCTAAAACCTTGACGCGCATGTGTATGTTGTTTATGCAGTGATGTGTGGTTGTATGTATGTTAGCATTTACATTATTGACACCTTTGAGGATGGATGTGTTTAAATGAGTATCAATATGGGGGTGTTTGCATTTCCCCATCAAGTCCTTGCCTCTTCCCACACACTCATTGAGAAAGTTGGTGGCCTGGAGAGGTCCATTGTTTAAGAGCTAAGCTAGCCATGCAGCAAATTTTGTCTGCTCAGTTGTCAGCTAGCCGATCACTGGAAATGTCTTCCTAACTTTCTGATGAAGGGGGGCGGTGCCTCCGAAAATTCAAGTACTCTAAACCTCACAAGGTGTCTACCATCTATGAACCTCAGGTAAGTCACCTTCTTTCTATCTCTCTGCCCTTTCCCTATTAATTATATATATATAAATGAGAAATTTATGATGACCAATTGTTCATCACAGCAATAAGAATGTAATACTTACCTACATTAATTTATTAAGAAGTAATTTTAATTTAGAAAGATTACAAATTAGTAAAGGGCTAGCCAGGTGTAGAAAGAAATTCTTCCATTAGTAATCTTTCATATATAAACAATGTGATACAAATGTGACTCTTCCTTGTGACATTCTTAATACAAAAGCCTTTGAATAAGCACCAATTATTAAATTGTAGATTTGATTCCAAATGGTAAGTGATCTGTAAAATTTAGTTTCTTTTCTTACCATTTTCAAACTACTGGTTATATAAAAATTGATATAACTTAATCAGAAAGAAAAATGTCTCCAAGCATACAATACTTTATTTAAACATAATCTTAATTTAAAAATGTGTACAGCAATTTCTAAAATTAATGCTACTCAATACATAGAATCATCCATCAACACCCCATGATCAATGCTCAATTAAAATAAAAAAGATTCTAATGATAATATAAATGAAACTTTTAAACACTGAAAGTTAATAAAACATAGACATACTTATGTGAATACACATTATTTACATACAATTTTAATTACAAGTTGTTATGTTCCAAAACAAACCTTCATTGCAAATGAGACAATATAGTTTAACAGTGCTATCTTTTATGAGTACTTAATATGAGACCAGTTAGGCCTATGTTTTGCATGTAATCATTTCTATCAACCAACTAATGGCTATTGTTAACGACAGCTGTGTTAGAGGTGTAAAACCTTTTTATTGACAGGTTAATGTACAAATCTATCATCAAGAATACTTAAGATCTGGGAATGTTAATGTTTGTTGGATGAGTTTAATTTTGTATTGATCTCATGCAAAACAAATGTCTGTACATCAAAGCTTAACAAACAATGTACAATTCTTCAGTAATGTACTTTTCTGACTAGCACATAGGCAATAAAATGTAAAATATGGTCAATAATTCAACTGTTTACAGCAACAAATAAGCTAACATTGAATTAAGAGAAAAATAAAACACTAAGTTAAAAGCTATCATTGTATCAATGACTGAATGTTACATGTATTACTACAAACATGTTAATAACACAATAGGTTGTCAGGCAATTAGTCATACACGACTTTCAAACTAGATTGTTTCTTACATTTTCAATACAGAACTGTTGAGAGGCAAGTAAAGTACATAACAGATAAAAGCTTTAAATGAATCTAGCTCTAGACTTGTTACTCAAAATGCTATTATTTTGAATGACTGCAAGGCAAAACATGCATATTAATTTCTACCAATATCAAATGAATATTACATTCTTCCCATTATAGAATTTAAATAAGTATGCCTTAGAAAGGAAAGAATTAAATGCCCACTAATCACATTTCCTAACATGCATGTTTAGCTTTCCATAAATTAAAAAGTCAATCTTATTAATAAATGAACAGTTTCCGACTTCAATTGGAAAACCACTCGAGTATATAAGTGAGTACAAAACCATGAACAGTACACCGAGTAAAGTAATTGTATCAATTTAAGAACAAAACCGGTGACAACTTTGCACACAAAAAATTAATAACCATAAAGTTTGCATTATAAAAAATGGTAACACAAGGCACAAAAATTATTTTTCCACAACTTTCACTTGGTTATCTGTAAAAGGTTTTAACAGAATAATTTAATAAAGGCATTGTATCTCATGTATGCATTTTGCCCCAGAAAGCATATAAGAATGACAGTATGAGCTGTACAATGTAAAAATATTTAATCAATAACTTCCTATGTCATAATTAAGACTTACACTGTCTGCTTGATTGGGGCACAGTCTCTTGTAGACACTTTCAATAAAGTTTCTCCTGAAAACAAAACAATTTGGGTTGCATTCAACAAAGTATATAAAAATGTTTCAAACAAATTGAAATTACAACATTAAAGTAATTCAGATTGCAAATATTTGTATTGTAATATACATATTTAGAGTTTTTGGTAAAAAGCAATTTTATTTATCTTTCCTTCTTCTTGGACTTACAATAAAATACTTAATTATTGAATAATAATAAAAAACATGAAATTATAATGATTATTTTTTTAAATTTAGTAAACTAGTTTAACCTTAGAAAACTTTTCATGCAAGAAATACCTCCTTAAGGAATACCCTAAGATGTAAGGAAAATAAATGAGATTCGTTAAAGGGATTCAACCGTAAGTTTATGTGAATGCCCCTATTTAAGGAACAAAATTTTCAGTCCCCAGATATTTGTTAAAAAGTGGTTCCTGTCCAAATTGAAGAACCGTATACATGGAAGGGGATTGTGTGTGAATTTATGATATACAGGGTGTACATAACTGAATGGTCCAAATATTGATATTATCAACTGTAAGCATTACAGTGTTGTTTTATAATAATGACTTAAGAGTAAATCAAACTATTGCACTGTTGTTTTCCCACATATGCATATGCAAAATTGCGACTCCTGAGTGTAAAGTGATTTGTGTTCTGCAGTTTGCTAATAGTGAAACTGTAATTTCAGGTAAAGTGTGTTTCACTTAAATTTAATTGTGCTCCCCATGTGAAAGAATCTACCAATGTTACAGACTAGTGGTTTTCAAATTATTTTGGCTCCCAACACCCTTAATGTATTACAATTTTTCCACAATACCTGAGCCAATTGTCTATTGAATGCTTAGGTTAGTTTAAAAATGTGATAATTGATTTTATATTCACAAATGGTTTATTTAAGTGGCATAATTAAACCAATGGGATGGATGAGCTTGTAGTCACTATAAAATTTCTAAAAATCTCCAAATCAAAGTGGATACAGCCACCCTTATCTCCTGTTCCATATTAATTTTCACATATTACTTATATTTTATTACACTTCATTTGGTAATAAGATGGAGTCTTTCGTACCTGGCAAATTATTCTTCGTAAGAGAGAACTGGTCACAATAGTGAAAACAACAGAGCTCTTTTCAGCTGGCCTTCAAATTTGCCTAACATCATGCCATGATATTTTTTTACTTACTGATTTGCCAGAGTTGAGAGACAGAACTGAAGAGACTATATTTTACATTGCTTTTGATTTGTTAATCAAAGTGTGAGAAGAATTGAATTTTAAGTTGGATGTATGCCATATAACAAAAGGTGCACATATTAAACATTTGGAAAGAAAATTACAATAGTTTACCTTCAGTGCAATGTACAATTTGTTGTAAAAAGTTTAAATAAAACTTATAATATACCATTAAAACTGGGCATTATTTTATGAACATCCTGTAAACGTCTAATAGTGCACAGCTAATACATGTGTTATTAGAGACTAGCTAAGAAAATGAATGTAGGAATCATAATTACAAAATTAGAGTTGAAAACATAAGAAAGGACAAAAAACACCCCAATCACAAGAAGAGATACTGATAAAGCCTACAATTAGAACATAAAATAAAAATATATAAAACTGAAGAATTTGGTCAGATATGAAGGGATGAGGTGCAAATCAAGAAACAGTGAACATACTTAGCACTAAGTCCTCCTCCAGGCGGAAGGTCAGGTATATTTTCTTCATCAAGGGCTCTGAGAACATGAAGAAATTCCACTACATCTCCTTGCTGAACAAGATCTGAAACACAATACATACATTTTTAATATAAGATATATGAATGCCCAAAATTTTAAAAATATGAAGTTCCTGTAAAAACAATTTTTTTTCTGTTTATCATAATAACCCTGGTGGCCAGGTTTTATACATTATGATTTTAATATCAATCTGTTAACATTTCAGAGCCTACATAAATTGTTGTCGAGTATCTAAAATAAATTATAGAACAATTTCTAAATAAAGTTCATTATATCTGAAGAGAATGATTTTCAAATGACATTTTTAATAATTTATTAGCATTTAGCCACATATAATTCTAAAATCAGCCCTGTAATTCAAAGTTAAAGCTATAAACATACTGGGCAGTTGTGCATTTGTAACACTTAAATTATAATACTTTTATTTAAAATTACAATACCTGTCATTCTCCTTTCTATTGTTGCTTCAAGTTCTTGTTCTCGCTGGATTGCATCTGAAGATGGCTGAATGACCCCTGGGAATGTGACTAGCACAATGCTCATATTATCTCGACTCCCCTAAAAAAACATTAAATTATCTGAATTACAAGTTGAATTTGTTAATCGCCAGAAGATCAACATAACTAAATAAAATTACACATATTAATTCACTATCTTATAGTCCCCTCTACCTGAGTAGACATTAAAAAGTATTATTTAGAGGATTAAGGTCACATACTTGGCTATGTACTATGCATTTAAAACAGAAAAGCATAACTAGTCATTTAGATGTAACAGGCCCAACAACTATATTTTGAATAAAGCACTTTTATATCCAATATTAAATATTCATTACTACAATGGTTTGCTCTTTGGTATTAGATTTTGATTAACATCAGAAATCTTTAACAACAAATAATTGTAGTACAAGTAAACACAATCTGCCTGACACAATTGAAATATTATTTATTTATATTAATTCACAATTTACTCCAGGAAGTCCTCACTCTTTTGTAACTATTTTTCTGTAGACATGTTAAAAAGATCACCATGAGAATATAAAGTATCCAACAATTTTCAACCTGAGAATTAACTATTGACACTGGTACCAGATGTTGGTGTCTATATATTTAATTTCAAATTGATGTATTGATTCTTTACACTACAGGAAACCAAATAAAAATGATAAATGGCATGCAAATTTTGGTTGAATTTAGTAATTTTGTTAATTAATCACTTGTACATTCAAGAAAGAAAACCAAAGCAAAACAAATCTCCTCTTTTGGCTTAAATATTTCTTTTTAGTTAATTACCAGGGTAACTTTATGTTACATGTTTGTAATAAATGATATTAATATTTTAAGTTAACAGAATTTCTTTCCGTTACCAGTACCCTACAAATACTCAGTTAACTTGTACGTGTGGAATTAAATTATAATGATCCATAAATATTTTGATAATGTGGATATTATATAAATTTAATGTAACTAAATATATTTATCCAAGATAAATACTAATCTACAAAGAAACACATTATAAAAACATTAAATTATGTAATAATTTATTGTATGAAAATTACCAGTATTATCAAATTTTAGAAAATAAGAATATTAAATCATTTTAAGATTACAATATAAGAAAATGTATGAGTCCATTGTCTTTGTTAAGCTGATAATTATTACCTTGTACAGACAAGTATCTACTACTTGATTTGCAATACTCTCCAGATCACTGGTGAGAGCTAGCCGTGAGCGCACAAAATGACAAAGGTCATCGTTTGACATGACGTCCCAAATGCCATCACAAGCCAACACAAGAAACTCATCTAATTCTTCATTACGCTCCATTACTGTTACTTCTGGTTCAGGTGAAACTAGTTGCTCACACGGACCACGTCCTTCAACATTTTTATATTCATAATCACCCAGTGCTCTAGAAACAGCAAGTGATCCATTCACTCGCTGGATCATTACACTACCACCAGCACGAAGAATTCTTTCTTTCTCAGCAGGCAGGACAGGTTTGTGATCTCTGGTTGAAAAAGCAGGCTCTCCAGCTCGGCAAAGGACAGCCCTTGAATCACCACAATTGGCAACGAAAACTTGATTTGGGGAAACAAGAGCACACACAGCAGTGGAACCCGATTTGTCCTCCCCACTAGCTAGTTCTGGCAATTCACGCATACGATCATCTAAATGCAAAAACCCTGAACGTATTGCTGTAGCAATATCATCCCTTTGGAATTCTTCTGTTTGAACGATGCACTCTAGAAGGTGGTCTGCACAATGAGCAGAGACTCGGGCCCCAGCATGTCCATCAAATACAGCAAAGAAAGACCAATCTGATAGCTCAGGCCCTAATCCAGTCATGGCACAATGAGCATCTTCCATTTCCACCCTCCATCCTTGCATACTAGCAACTCCATAATGGAGGCCATTGCCACATCCATGCTCATTGTGCTTTTCTGTTTTAGGTTTATCCAGAAATGCACCCATTTTGTTTAGTTATGTATCAAGGATCTTCATCTGAAAGAAAAAAAGAAAACACTAGAAAAATACTGCAACCATTAAAATTATGAATATAGTGTAAAAAAGCATCCCATAAAGCATGCCATAGACTCTCACGGGAAAAATTGGATAACTGTGAAAACTTCTGGTTGCTAGGAATAGAAGAATAAGAAAGACTGAAAATATTAGGCATCGCCGGGACTCTATCCTAAATGGATGCTCTAAATAAACTCTTATATTCCTGTCTCTAGCCATCCCAACTAAATAACTATAACTACAATATTGATGATGTTCAGTAAGATGGTCACATAGCCTAAAGGTCAAGGCACTCTGCTGTTATAACGGAGATTCTCTGACAATCCAGATTCGAGTCCTAGGGCACCAAAATATTCAGTCTTGTGTCATTTAGAAATAATTTTCAGAGTGAACATTACTTTAGAAGAAATGTATGTTACAAACCATATTAAACATAGATAGTTCATTACAGTTCAGCCAATAAAGTCAGAGTAATTTGAATTTAATCACATTAAATTACAGAAATACACCTTGATCAAATATAATAAAATGAGTACAATTTGACCAAACTTAGGAGCACCATCAGATTCCATATTAACCAAAATTCATTGAGTACAACCAAAAAAATCTCATCAGACCTTGTCAACATAACATTTTTATACAAAGAGATTTAAAAGTTCTATTAGAAGGTTCAAAATATATTAACAAATTTTACAATGCATGGAATACTACTCATGCAAGTTGATTTCAAACACAAGTTCCATCTAACAGAATTGTCATTTATAGCTATAAATGTAAAAATAAATTCTAATTAATAAAAAGTGTATGCATGCTCCCCACACGTGTGAAGTAATTTCAACCAAACTTGTACACATTACTTAACACAAAACGCTGGGGGCGGGCTTAGCATTTATAAATAACACAAAAATGATGGATATTGCTGTCGAAAATTTTTCATGTTACTGAACATAAGCTGCCTCTTGTAGTTAAATTCCTAATGTCATGAGATGCAAGTGCCCGTATGGGTGAAAATGACCGAGATTGACGTTAAGTCCAAAGTTTTTGAATTTCTGAGATTAACAATTATATTTTCAATATTGGTTGAGTTCAAGTTTAACCTTCCTCAGGAAAGTGCACACAGCAGAGTCTATGTACCGGTGGAATAAAATATGTTCCTTCTTATAAGAAAGTACCATATTACAAAATGTCACAAATTTCTAAGAATTTTATTATGAATAATATATATAACAGTTACCTGAGCATTGAAGTGTTTTTTTTTTGGTTAACTAGCATGAAATGCTGTATGACAAAAAATTATTCAACTGAATACAGAACACATTTGAATTCACTTTGGCACTCATACACAATATCATTATGAAAATAGATTTCTAAATGATCTGAAAAAAAAAAAATTATTACCCAGATGTACATTTGAAAACATAGTTACAAATTTGTGAAAGAAAGAGTTTACAAAATTGAAACTGTTGTGGGAGTCAAGGATGAAAATGTTATACATAAATCTGACTGGATGAACAAATCAACTGTTAATGCGGAGATATATAAAAATTCAATATCAGCTGTTTACTGACATTTATGACTGTATTTACTGATGACACAAGTGGTATCAATGGAAGTGTTGCTCAAAATAAAAATAGTTTTAAATAAGCAAAGAGGCTGTCAATAAGTCAGCAATTAATTTATTACTATTTAACTAACATCATTATGTCTTTAACCATCGCATGAGATTGTCCACAACACCAAATTCCTTTCTTGTAAACAGTTCATATATTTAATAATCATTTCAGCTGAGGGAGTAGTGGCATGAAAATCATAAATTCTAAATATTATGCCTGATGAAGTCTTAAAAGGGACACGAAACATTTATTTTGGTACCATTATTTATTTAAATTTAAAGTAAGAAAATTATGTTTAATAATAGTTTTAGATGAGAATATATTGAAGCAAATTATAAAAAGTTAATAAGGAAAATTGCATATATACAATAAATAAAAATATGGTCAATAAGTCGGCATATAAATTTATCACTATTTATTCAAAAGCAACATTTTGTCTCCTTTTTCATAATTTCGGCCATAATCGTCGGTGGAGATGGTCCATGACACTAAATTCTTAACAAGTACATTCCATTATCTTTTCGGCTGGGGTAACCAAGGATTAAATAAGATGAATTGACAAGTTTTATGCCTAAGGAAATCTCAAAAATGAGACAAAACGTCGCTTTTCAATAAATAGTGATGAATTTATATGCTGACTTATTGGCTCATCGGCTAGCCGATCACTGGAAATGTCTTCCCAACTTTCTGATGAAGGGGGCGGTGCCTTCAAAAATTTAAAGAACTCCGAACCTCACAAGGTGCCTACCATCTATGAACCTCAGGTTAGTCACCTACATTCTATCTCTCTTTACTTTTCTTATTAATTGTATATATATAAACAATTAATGGGGAAAGGACAGAGAGATAGAAAGAAGGTGACTTACCTGAGGTTCATAGATAGAGTCGTCGGCTAGCCGATCACTGGAAATGTCTTCTTAACTTTCTGATGAAGGGGGCGGTGCCTCCGAAAATTCAAGTACTCTAAACCTAACAAGGTGTCTACCATCTATGAACCTCAGGTAAGTCACCTTCTTTCTATCTCTCTGTCCTTTCCCCATTAATTGTTTTAATTAACAAGACAATGTCTTTTCCTGACTCATATATATTTATGAATTAATTAAATAAATACAATTAACAATAATACACATTATAGAAGTTTTACTGAAAATCAGATTGATGGATGGAGTAACGTTCCAGAAAGTTCTATGTAGAATTAGAGAAGAGAGAACAATATGGAAGGAGCGGGACTTTGGATAAGAGAAGGGATAGGTTAATATGTCACATTTTGAGACAAGGGTGTTGTAAAATTAGCATTAAAAAGAAGTGTGTGGGGTATATAACAGTAGAGAGGTCTGCTAAGCAGATTAGGGAGATAACTACTACTACTACTACTACTACTACTACTACTACAACAACAGAGACAACAATAAAAATTACAATAATTCACATTATATAAATTTTTAATGGAGAAAGAATATTATGAGAAATGGACGTGGTTATTTAACAACTAACCCTATACACAGACCACAATAATTTTTTTAAAATTATTCAAATGATTACAAACCATATGAAATATAACTGATAGCAAATGAGAAATATTAATTGTAAATATAAAAAGCTAAACAGGCTTATGAGTATCATTTTTTAACAAATATATTTTCCATATTTGAGTAGGGAAGAAATTACTTTTGTAGCATACTTTGAGCTACAAATATGATTTATTAAAAATTTATTTATTAAGAAAAAATTGAATTCCCTTGATCAAGAAAAGAGGAGATTGACATACACACTATCATGCATGTGATAAATATACAAAGACCACATGGACTAGGAATATATACAATTAAATTCAACTTTAAGATCAAAAGGATAAAGACCTTTTGGAAAGACTATTGAAGTAGAACAAAAGAACACAAAATACTAGCTCTTTTATCATCAGAGTAATATGACTTAATACATCAATGTTCAAATAAACTACCGTTGTAATAAAAGGCCCTTTAAAGTTAAAATAAGTCTAATAATAAATAAATAAATAAATATATATATATATATATATAAACTTAGACATTAGTATATTGATAAAACGTTTGGGTTTTTGTAACAATAGAAGAGGAACTGTAACGAATGTTACGGTTTTAATTAAGATGACGAAATACGATATAATTGACACGAATAAAATATATAGTTTTAAACTAGTAAATTCGCACAGTTCTCCCAAAATACTTAATATTATGTAGAGAGTATCCATACATTAAATCGATACACATATGTTAGGCCCAAAGAACAAAATACCTATCGCATAAAAGAAACGAGTCATATGCTATGAGCTAATAGTTAAAACACATTATTAATATTATCACAAAATTTAACCTAGACACTGATTAACTTTGAAGTACACGTTGCTGACGAGTGTACGAGTACCTTTACAAGGGTGAGTTGCAAGTATTCCACAGATGAGATGTCGCCTAAAAAAAATCCCTATTTCGCAGTTTCTAAATATTACGCTAACAAAATCAAGCGATATGAATGGCGGATATTTATTTTATAAATAATGCGCATGCCCTAATTCTAAATATAGGACTCATTGATGATGATGTCATAATGTCCCAATCACAGCTGATATCCCTTTTCCACAGATTTTACGGACTCAACGACTATAATGTACACAGAAAATAGGACTACATCGTAAACAATTTGATTAATATAATATCCTTTAGGAATTGCAGCGACTCGTTAATCATATATATATATTGAAACACGTCAAGCAGATATAGTGAAAGTAATAATCTATTTATTTACAGATTAATGTTATTGAAGTACTGAGATTAGTAAACTAGAAAATAGTTATAATACTTTACTAGTATTTTGGAACTAAAAAGTACTGAGATTTTAGAAAAATCAGAAAATACAATATGGAAATAATAGTTGTTTTCGCATTCTTATATTTTTATACAGCGTACCTACGATAATCACCATTTATTTGTATTATTATGTGTCTTGATTCCATACAATTGTCTTTTATTGCATTTTTTGTACAGTATTTATAATTGTTTTACATCTTTGAGTTTATGAGGCCCTTGTGACTCATTGACTCAGAACTTATCTTTGGCACGGAATTTGAATTCGAAGCCGTTGAGAATTCCATATATTGTGTATCATATATAATAAGAGTATTAATTAGGATTGTTTAAATTTTCGTTATTATATAGATATATATTAATTAATCAGGAATAAAGAAATCAAATATATGGTGATTAAATAGTAAGTTATTATTTTTAAAAAGTTTGCCAATTGGCTTTACATGTTTTTTCATTTACCTTATTTCAAAGGAATAAAATTGACATCCTATGCCTAAATACATAAAAACGAGCTTCAAAATCAGCTTTTTAAAGAAAAATTTCTGTATTGAGTTCCAACAAAAGTGAATGCGACTGATTTGTTTTGATAAAACTTTTTTTAATTGAAATAATTTTACAATCTGCTTTGACAATAAATCATTGTTAATTATTGAGGGAATCATTACATGTTAGTATTGCCTCAATAGCAATTACCTTTTAACTGAGCCTATTGGAGTAAATTTAATTCTAAATTTTATGTTCCTTAAATTTGATAATACTATCACCAACTTTCCTTGGGTTCCCCATTAACTCTGTTTTTTGCTGAAATTGTCATGTGTTGACAAGTTTAACTTCAAGCCTTGGCTTATTATAGATATACTGTTGATTTTTTTTGTATTATTAGTTCTCACTAATAGGATTATTTACTGAGTGTATTTAATAACTATTGGGCCAACAACCACTTTGTTGCCGTTATGCCCCAACTCCCAAGCCCCTCCACAAGTTCCACCCCGCTGTATCATTGGTGCCCTACTGTTCATGATGAAAATTATTATCAAGGATTCAATATATTCTCAGTCAAATGTTTGTAGTTTAGTAACAGTTTTCCCTTCATTATATAGCGTTGAAATAATTTTTTGGGACAATCTGTGAAAAATTGTAATTTATCAGTCTTTTAACAAAATTTCATTATAACTATATCGATATTGCCTATTTTAGACATAGAATTCCTCGTATTTAATATTGAACACGATAAGATAGCTGTTATATAATATTTTATTTACATAAGTCACATTATTGCCTCTAATATCCTTTAAAGTTGCTACTTTTTCTAATAAAACAATTATTCAAAATGATTACATAACACAGGTCGGATTGCCATAACAATACTCCTGTTTACCACCCTATAATCTTTATTTATTACAGCTTACAAAAGTTAATTTATTATATTCACAATTAAAAGATTTGAATTGAAATTATTCTTAAATTTCCAATTATTACACTTCTTGTGCTATCGATCACATGTGGCTTGTAATAGAAAATAAATTAAATATATTTTTTTAATGATCATTGCTAATAATGTACAATCAAACTGCAAACTTATTTGCGCTATAAACACCTTTGGTTGTGAGGATCTCTATCAATCACACTTCACACATGAGGAAAACGTTAATTCACTATTAGTAGTAAACAAAGCCTTTCTTTAAGTTAAGCTGGCTTTCAGCAGCATTTGTTGCAAGTCTGTTATACTGGTCATTAATTCTTCATTTATAATTTATTAATTCCTATAATACTTCCTCTAGTATGGAATATACAGCTTTTTCTGTTGAACATACTTTTCTGAAACAAAAATTAACTATCCATTATTTATATTTATTTTAATGATTAAAATATTGTATATTATTCATTGTTTCCAAATAATTGAAATTTCACTTTTGCTTTGAAACAATAAACAGGTTATATATTTTTTTCAGGCGGCTGAAATGTTAATAAAGGAGACCTACAGCAAGAAACCGTACAAGAAGAAACGGAGAAAACCTTTCTTTGAAGCTTTGCTTAAATTAAAGAGTGATGAAAGTAATTTGTCACTGTTTGGTGCTTTAAATGCAAAAAACATTAAGAAAATTAAAGCTAGTATTCGGGACAATGTTAAAGGCAAAGAAAACAAAAAACCTAAAGAAGCCAAAGAGAGCTGTAAGAGAAAGGCCATTGTATTTAATGAAACACTAGATGATACATTCGACAGATTGTTAATAAATTCTGAGTAAGACTTATTCTAAGAACTTTCTAATATTTATAATGAATTGATTTTAGTTACTCAGACTTGTAAATATAATATACACATTTATAATTAATTTGTGGTTCAATAGTTTTACGTACTTTTATTTGAGTACTTTGGTATATTAAAATTTTAAATTATATTTGTATAAAATTAAATCTACTGATATTTATATCAGTATTTTATGATGATTATTGGGTTTTTAGGTTGCACTTTCTGACAAATCAAGTTTCACTTGGTGTTGTTGTTATGGTATTCAGTCCTAAGACTGGTCTAATGCAAACCTCCATTCTAAACCTTTTCATTTCCTCATAACTAGCAAAACCCACATCCTCCCTAATCTACTAAGCATATTCTATCCTTGGCGTCCCTCTTCTTACCACCCAGACTTCCCTCTAATGCTAATTTTACAAGACCCTTGTGCCTTAAAACGTGGCCTTCTCTTGATCAACATCCTCCATATTCTGCTTATAACTTTATTGTTAGTGAATCTTTACAGCCATCTGATTATCAGCATTCTCCTATAGCACCACATTTCAAAGGCTTCTCTTTTTTCCTTTCTGCAATTCTTATTGTTCATATTTGCACCCATATATAATGCCACACTCCATACAGACATTTTTAGCAAAGATTTCCTAATATTCACACTTATATTATCCGATAGTAAATTCCTCTTTTTTGCGAAAGCCTTCCCTGTCTGTGCTATCCTACTCTTTATGTCTACTATATTTCTTCCATTCGTAGTTATTACGTTTCCCAAATTGCAAAATTCCTTAACTTCCATCAAAATATCCCTTCCCAATCTAACACCCTTTGTTATTCCACTCTTTCCCAAACTGCACTCCATTTCCTTGGGTTTTCCTCTATTAATCCTAATATTGAACTCTTTCTCCAGGACTCTGTTCATGCCATTTATTATGGTTTCCAAGTCTTCTTTTGATTCCCCTAATATCGTCCACAAAGCGTAAGGTTTTTATTTCTTCTCATTGCAGTATGATTCCTTTTCCATATTCAGTTTTAACCTTCATCGCTGGTTCTATATATAAGTTAAACAGCATGGGCGACCAATTGCATCCTTGTCTTACTCCTTTCTTGATTCCATCTTTCTTTTCATGATATTCTATTCTAATTACTGCCTACTGTCTTCTGTAGAGGTTATATATAAGCCTCCTTTCTCGATATTTTATTCCAGTGCTCTTTTAAATCCTTAATAGTGTGTTAGAGATCACATTATCAAACGCTTTTTCTAAATCTACAAATGCCATGATCGTAGACTGGGGTTTTCTTGTTCTGTCTTCTAAAATTAGTTGCAAAGTTACTATTGCTTCTCTTGTCCCTACATTCTTCCTGTAACCAAACTGATCGTCTCCTAACTAGCGTTCTATTTGACGTTCTATTCTCCTATATACTATTTTTGTTAATATTTTGCATGCATGTGATACTGAACTAATTGTCCTGTGCTGTTCACATTTATCAGCCCCAGTTTTCTTCAGTATGGGTATAATTATGTTTTTACTAAAATCTTCTGGGATTCTTCCTGTTTCGCAGATTTCGCAAACAATCCTCAATAGCCGTGATATTGCTTCTTCACCCAATGATCTTATCAGCTCTGCTGGAATGTTATCAATTCCTGGCACTTTACAATTGCTCAGGTCTGTCAGTGCCCTGTCAAACTCTGACTTTATAATTTTGTCCCCCATCACCCATCTCCTCTCCTTCTATTACTGACTGATCTAGATTTTAACCGTGATACAGCTCTTCTATATATTCCTTCCATCTTTCTGCTTTTTCTTCTTTGTCCAGAATTGGCTTCCTATCTGCTTTCTTGCTAGTATTTTCTTTTTTCTGAATGTTTCTTTGAATCTCCAACTGCTTTGTATTTCTCTTCTTTCTGGGTCGAGTACAATTTTTCCTTAGCGAGTATGGCTGACTATTTAAATTGGCTTAATCAAATATATCTTTCATGTTTGTTTAATCAAGTTTGGCTGGATGTGCCAGTCTCCCCACTTTTGCATCAGAGTTTTAGATAACAATTGTCTTATGATACTGATCGACAAATAGTTTTCATTTATTATTATTATTACAATTAATTTTGAATATCTATGATAATTTTATGTTTCCCCAACAGAAATATTATATATGTTTGTTTGTTTTTAACTGTAGTAGTTTGTACTTGTGATTGAAAAACTTTTAGATCTAGAAGGATGAAGGTTTCTACTAAACTTAATTAAACTCTTTCACTTTCATGTTTCTACCTTAAATATAACCCTGAAGGTAATTTTTATAATCAATTGATCATGCCAAAAACAGTATAATAGAAATTATTATATTATAATCCTGATTATCTGAGGTCAGTAGAGATGGCCCCCTCATTGAATAATAGTTTTCTTTTTCAGATTATTGGAATAAGGAATATTAACAAGCCTAAATATATTTATGTAACAAGTGTGATGACATTTGATTTCAACATTGTTTAAAATACATTTTATGAAATGCAATAATGTGCTTAGATAATAATATATACTTTAATGCCTGTTTTTCAAAAGAATGATAAATAATCACCAATTCAAAGACAAACGAAGTTAATGTTTCTTTCTCACATTTGGGACTTCATTTGGTAAATTTCTTCAAATTATTAGATTTTAAAATATGTAGTCACAATCATTTTGACAAAAAATGGGTAATGAATATAACTTGTTTAAGAATCTAACCCAACAGTGAAACACTTATTAAACCATTCAGTGTTTTCTATAGGATAATACATTCCATTGCAGAAAAAACAATTATAATATACCACATGCTTATTTGTAATAATACTATTTTCAAGAAAGTTCTATAGACACACTTGTTTTTGCCAACTCTTCAAAATTTGGCAAACATAAGAGTCAGGATTATTGTTAATTTAATTTGTAGTCCACATAGCTACTGCATTATTATGCTTTTCAGCATTTCCCATACTTCACTGAAAGGTTGTTGCTCTGCTGAGACACTTATCTCCTCATTACCTGATGATAACCATCCATAATCCAAGCTTATATTATATCCAGGACCATTGTGAATAACGAGCAAAGCACAGAGTAGCAAAATAATCTTTAAAAAGTAATTCTAATAGTTTATAAAAATTAAGTTACAGCATTATAAGTTTTGTGGCATTTCTTTTGGTTGTTTTTCCTCATTTCTGCCCCAGATATTGCTTTTGCAATTTTAACTGTATGTAACTACAACACACCAAGTTTATTTATTTATTTACTTGTATTCAACTATGTATGAGTAATTTATAAAGTTTTTGTAGAATGAATTGAGGAAGTCCCAAAAGCTGGGGATGAAACATTTTAATTCAAATTAAATTCTTCCATTTCTGTCCTTTGGCTGTTCATAATATTTAATTAATTTTTAAATCACAACCTGCATTTATACCAAACAACAACATGAGACAGTCTTTCATTGATTTGTGACCTGCCTTCTCCTTTGCTGTAATATAAATTAGTTTCAGCTTCATTTTCCAGAATTTACAAATAAAAACCTGCTGCAGAAAGTAACCCTCAGAATTTAAAGCTTATTTAACATGCCAAAAAAGTTATTGATTGTCTTACATCTTAGCTTGCTGCTTCCGCGATCCCCACAACACGATCCCATTGCTTGCTCAACCAGACTTCAGATAACAGGGTTTCTACTGTGTAAATAATAATATTATCTTTTTGATTTGTTTGATTACAGATCGGGGAAACCAAAACAAAGCGGACCAGGTAATCAACAAAGCACTATTAAGAATTGTTCCAATGTCAAACAGAAGTCTCTCTTCAGTAATTCTTTAAGGAATTATTATTTTCAGTCAATACAATAATTTAGTAATAGTACAGTTATTGTTCTTAACTTGTACTAAGGAACGTCTATAGGTTAACTATATTTCAGAACTCCAGTTTTAAATTCTCAGCTACTTTACTCTTTTAATCCCAAGACATACCACAGGAGCTTTCTGCTAGATTGCCATATTCATCTGTAAAAACATTCATCATACATCATTTATACAGCAAATTTCTGCCATGTAAGGCCTGCATTAACTTAATTCACATACCTATATATCATTTTTATAATCCTATTAATAATTCATGTTTGTATACATGGTGAGGACGGCAACTGCTTCAAACTGTATGTAATGACATAGGGGAACATTTAGACTAGTACTTGTAGCAATACCGTATACCCATCATCATACAAACATAGATCTGACTTTGCTCAAAATCCATACTATAGGAAATACATATGTATGCAAGGATCTTATGCTCAACTTGTAAACTTCCAATGTGCCAATATGGCGCATGCACCACAGTTTTGCCACCTATGTGGCATAGGTTTCTTTTGGTTAGATATTATCTGATAAAGGTACAAGGCTAGTAGTTGTGTGATATTTATTTTAGGATTAGTTTTTTCTCTGTATTTAAACTACTTCTTTCTGTAATTTCTACACTTTAAATTTGGACATTTTTAAATTAAGTTTTCAACAGTTGATGCATTTGTTATCAACACATGGTTTGAAACACCATCATATCGCATATTTATTTTGTTGTAGATTTACATTCCCCAGTGCTTCTTAAAAGTCAATCAACTAATGTGCAGAAATACACAGGAAAAAGGCGGCAAGTCAATATTTTTCATCTTACAAGCACTCCTATTTCATCTCCCTGCTTGGACTTTGTTAATGAAAGGAGTAAAATTAATTATGAGCATACACGTGTGAATCGACCATTGATATATTCTTTATCTCAACCATCTACATCATTTTTAAATTTATCAGTGAAAT
Source organism: Eucriotettix oculatus (assembly GCA_034510155.1). NCBI lineage: Eukaryota > Metazoa > Arthropoda > Insecta > Orthoptera > Tetrigidae > Eucriotettix > Eucriotettix oculatus. The sequence goes on along the minus strand of CM067376.1, from coordinate 51,048,892 downwards.
TGTACCCGGATAAAGAGTGTGACTCATTTGATAAGCTGAAAAGCCATCCTGAAATTATAAGTGCAGCTAGTCCTGATATGTTCTCATCAGGAGCTGATGATTCAGTAAGAAACTCAAACCAATGTTTAACAAGGCGAGAGTATTCCAATAGACAGATAACTAATGCTTCATTTGACTTGGAACCAAGTGTACAAATAATAAGTGACTCATCATCGAGTGAAAGTAGTTACAAATGTTTTCCATTGCAAGGCTCAAGTCATCTTTCATCACAAGAAAATATGTTTGAAAATTGCAATTTGGATGTGAGAAAAGAAGAGAGATTAAATACATCCAAGGAAAATATTTACAAACTAAAAATGCCAGGTAAATTTCTATAAAATCTTTTGTTTCAATTAACCTTCCCTTACTCCCATATAAATACTCAGTAATGATTTTTATGTATATATTAAAAAATGGTTGTTTAGTGTTAAATGAAGGCTTCAATTTTTTTATGTAAATATTTTTGTACTTTGGTATTATGAGCAACATATTTCTCCAAGGTGAACAGGTCCTTTACTTTTAGTTTTGGCAGCCAGGTAGGACCTGTTGGTGTAGTGGAGTTCAGGACTATTTAAAGATTACATGTTCCCTCTCTTCATATTTTATGATGTTTTTCTTTATATTCAAGTTAAATTGATGCCCTGCCTCTTACTTGAAACAATTATTGATATTTAATATACATCCTCAAATACAAATTTGAATAACTGTCAATCATTTTATGCTGATAACTTGCTCCAAAACAAATTTTCCTTCTTTAATTGCATATTAATTTTTTTCATATCCAAATTTTTATCCATGTTTAAATGTCTACTTTGTGTATGTATAATTGTATAACTTTTACCAACAGCTGCAATTGGGTTCTGTGAACATACTGAAAATATTGACATTTTTGATATAACTTATGGTCAGAAAAACCACTCGACAGATTCAAGTCTAGAAGCAAATGATGTATCAAAAATCATGATTCCAATATCAAGTACTCCTTCGACATCTGGAATGAAAACATATAGTGTGAATACTGTCTTGTCACATAATACATCAAGTGGTAGTGATGTTTCAATCAATAAAAATAATAATTTTGGGACAAAGAACAAAAAGAGTAAGAAAAGATTTTCAATTAAAGCAAGTAAGCAAATAAACTTCAAAAGAAAGTTTAATAGTGGCGAAAGTAGGACAGATAAATCACTGATGACTGCTACCAGGCAAATAAAATCTGCTGACAATATTCAAGGTATTCATATCTCATTAATTTTGCTTATAAACACTGAAGACTCTCGGGTTATGAACTTCCTGCTATCAGGTCATATCCCAAACTGTTCTGAAACTGATTTTGGTTAGTTGAAATTCTTGTAAACAATCAATTTGATACAGTCTTAGAAAACACAACATACTCCAAACTAATTTCAAGTTGTGGTAGCAGATATCACTCCTAGATTTATTGATTGGACTGATATAATTAATGTAAGATGGTACTTCCAAAATTATTGAAAACAGTATGTTTCGTGCCTTGGTTACGCAGTAAGCTCTACTGCAGACTCGCTAAAAGATATTTTCCTCAATTTTCTGAAACTTAGTTAAAGAAGGGCAGGTGGTGCGGGTCAAATGGGAAAGGGGAGATGGTTGATTATCTCATGATCTTAACAGGTCAAAATATACTTTTTTATGAGAAGAGGTAGGAAAAAAAGGACTATATGCAGGTGGGAATTTGTCAGTAGCATGTGTATGCAACCTGAAAAATAATTTGTATAAAATAGTATATCAGAACTCAAGTGTCCTATGTAGTTTTTTTGTTACAGTAACCATTACTTGTGCAATACAATACATGGGAATAATTTTATATGACTGTTTCAAGCAATATTCACACATTGTACATGTTCATTTAACATGTATCCAAGACCTTTACTGTTCTTCGAATTTTTTAATGTTACTCTTTAAGTATAAGTTACATTAATAAATTATAATATACTGGCCAAAAGTGATATATTATAAAAAAAATCTATGGGGTTATTGTTTTAACATATTTTGAAAACATAAAAAAAAATCAAATAACCTGCGTGCCTATGATGGGGAATATTAAGATAACATAATTTAAATTTTGTTAAAAATACTAAATAGGTTTTGCAGTATTTGGATAAACATTATGTTGCATATGAAATGGCATGCTTGGACAGCAGAGCGTGTTATATTGTTCAGACAAACCCCTATCTTCATACAAGAATTAAGGAACATTTTTCAAAGATAAAACCATTTGTATTAAAGAAAATGTATATTTAAATAATCACAGGTTTGATTGGACTAATGCCAAAGTTTTGGATGTAAAGAGAAATTATTATCCTCAGTTTATTAGTGAAGTGCTTCATATTAGATCATATAAATTCTTCTTCTTCTTTGGCCCTACAGCCCATGGAGGGCCTTCTGGGTCGACCGCAGACTGTAATCTTACATGACATTCTGAATTTTGAGTGACATGTGGTCAGTGTATTGATTCTCCAAAAATCTTAATCTTGGTCTTTGCGACCATGACGACACAAACATCCAAGCCCATGCCAGGATTTGATCCTGGGACCCCTGGGTTGTGAGGCAGCAATGCTAACCACTACACCAGAGGAGGTTGGCATTATATAAATATAAAAATAGGTACTCAAAATTTAAATACAATATGTATTTCTTTTTACTATAATTTAAAATTGGATTCTTGTTATGTTAAAGTGTTGTGGTTTAAAGAGGTCTATTACAACAATGTAATGATCTGTTTGGGGGGCATTGTTTTCTGTTAATTGCCTCTGGATGTTGTGGTAGCAGTACAAAATTTTCTGTTATAAATTTTTTAATTATAAAAGTATGTAATACTAAATTCATTTGGAAATAAACTATGTCTATGCATTTATGTTTATTTTTAGAAACTACTGAAGAGGTTCTACACTTGGATATAAAATGTTTTGTTTCATAATTATTTGATTTAATTAAATTTCTCACTTTTGGCCTGTTTGTTGTAATTGATTTATTTAAATCTGATTAAACTTCCTATTTAATTTCTAAGTTGATTTCATAAACTTCCTTTTAGCTAATACAATGTTTTAAATTTAATATAAATGACATTGTCAGGTTAATTAAAACAATTAATGGGGAAAGGACAGGGAGATAGAAAGAAGGTGACTTACTCGAGGTTCATAGATGGTAGACACCTTGTGAGGTTTAGAGTACTTTAATTTTCGGAGGCACCGCCCCCTTAATCAGAAAGTTAGGAAGACATTTCCAGTCGTCGGCTAGCCCTTTAGTCATTTAGAATACTATGAAAATTCAATGAATTCCTACAACATACAATGTTGATTTCAGGGAGGATGTGACATTATCAGAACCATTGACACAATTTCAAGGTGGTGGTTAACTTGAAGTTGAATTGGATGTTTCCATTGTGGGGTATGATCTTTTTATCTAAAATTTTTGGAGGCAACTGCTCTTGTTATCGGGAGTAAACACATTCTGTGTTAAGTCAGGCAAACTTTTGTGTTTCTTATTCATTTTGTATTATATCCACATTTTTTTTGATGTTAGAATGTGAACATTGTATTTACTCTTGTGTCAATATTAGTTCTGGTGATTAATTGTATAACTTTAACTTGCAGCTACAATTGAGTTACATGAACACAAAGAAAATAATGACAGTTTCGATAAAATTTGTGATTGGCAAATACACGCAACAGATTCAATCAACTTAAGAAAAAATAATGATAAGACAAAGAAATGCAAGAGTAAGAAAAGGTGTACAGTTAAAGCAAGTAATCAAATAAACTGTAGAACAAGATTTTATAGTGCTGTAAATGTGGCAGATCAAGCAGTCATGAATCCAACCAGAAAAATCAAGTCTGTTGACATTTTTCGAGGTATTCATATTTTATTGGTTTTCTTTTTATAAATAGTATTTTATTTTAGTAGTTGTGCCTTAAGCTGTTACATGTGATAGCAAAATGTGTTTTTGAGGTAATTATGTAGTAGATAGTTCATGAAATATTCTCACAAAATTTCCATTACTTTGTGCTATTTTTCTTGTTTTTACATGACATTGTATTTTAAACATTATTATTCTAGGTGTATTTTTCTCTTATTAACAAGATCACTTTTCACAAATTACCTTCATATTTGTACCCTGGAGTCTTATGATTCACTTTGCATGACATTTTTCTCATTTGTTTCTAGATCCTTCAAGAAAAAAATATAATTCTTCAACTGAATCATCAATTGTGTTGTCTTCAGAAACAAGCAAAAGTGAGGTGGATTTAGAAAATAATGCATGTTACAATTGTGAAGAAGGCATTTATTCAATCTTACAATCAGATCATGACTCTGATGTGTTTACTTATTCAAATGATAATTTTAATGCTAATAAAAAATTAGGAGCCCCCCAAAATGAATCCGAAATAGCTAAAAAATTTTCTCCCCTTTCTTTTATGAGGGTTACTCATAATGCAACTTCTAAATTGCCAAGTCGTATGCTCAATGTAAGCTTGTCCTCTTCTGAATCTTCTTTTGAATTAAAATATAAGAAAAATGGTAAGAAGAAAAAGAAATATTCTCTTCATAACAAGAAGAAAGTTAGCTGTACAAGGGGAGCTCACAGTGAAGAAAATAGAAAAGAGAAAATTATCGATGAAGCTAGTAAACGGCAAATAAAATCTTTTTCAGGTAAATTATGCAATTGCTCATCCATGTCAACTTGTTTACAATCAAAATAGACATTTTTAATAAGTTTATAATGATTTTGTATTGCAGTTCATGAAACGTACCTTGAGAGAGTCTCGTATAAACAAATATAAATTTGAGAACGTAGATTTTCCCGACGAAGATGCTGGATGAAGAGTTCTCGGGATTCCAGTCGGGTGATGTCGTTTGTAGTCCACAACATTTCTATGGCTGACACCACCATCTTCTTCAGGTGCAGTAAGTCTGGAAGAAAAATAAACGGATGTCAATTGCTCGAAGACAGTCCCATCTTCTTCAAGTGAAGATGGCAGTGTCAGCCATAGAAATGTGGACTACAAACGACGTCACCTGACTGGAATCCCGAGAACTCTTCATCCAAATATAAATTTGGTTTGTTGTTATTTAGTGGTATCAAATTTTGGAGACCAACTTGAATAATTGTTTTCTTAAATTGAATCCATGCTCATTGTGATATAAGTTTTGAAAGTTTTCTTCTAGATAATTTTTCTGCTGCACCTACTGCTGAAAGTCTTTCAGTCTGGAAGAAAAATAAACGGATGTCAATTGCTCGAAGACAGTCCCATTTGGTTAAAGATAAAAGAATTCTCAACAATAATGAAACTTGTAATATTTTTACATCATTTGCTTCTTGCTCATCAAAATCAACAAGTATTCACAACCATGTAGAATTATCATCAAGTGAGTATCAAGTTTTAGATTAAATTAAATGATTAAGTACCTTGTATGATTTTTTAATATTGTCTTACAGATTGCATACCATAGTTACTAAGACTCTAATTACATTAATTGTGTGTGTGTTGATTATTTAATGTAAAGGGCTGCTGAAACCTTGTGTGTGATTGGATGCTATAGAGTGGCTTCTGTGTAATCAAAATGCAAGAGCTTTCCATTGTTATATATTTGCTGATTTAATGCCGTTCTTCCATCATACTCTGTGTTTAATTAAATAATGCAAGTATTTAGTTGAATTCTGGATTAGAAGTTTAGATTTACTGTAGCTTCTAAAATTTGCCTTATCATGTTTTAATGTTATATTATCTTGTTGTGAGCGTATTCTTAATATATTTTTTGAATGACATCTTTAATTAATAACAAATTTTAATAAAAATACATTTATGTCCCTTTTAAATTATATTTCTTATCCACATATCCAAAAAAATTGACATAGTCTTTAACTTATTGATTCATGTGTGTTTGTTAGTTGCTTTCTTTTCAAAATAGTACAAGAAGATTGATTTGAACAATATTATATTTCTCAAAACTATATGATAGATCTCCCATTTTAGGAAATTCATTGGATGTACTTGCTGAAGACGAGACTGACAATAATTATTCTAGAAATAGCATAAAATCTTCAAGCAATTTAAGAGAGACCGGCAATAATGATTGGGATACTGCTTCAATTTCTTGCTCAGTTTTGCTGTGCAACACAGTGAACTATGATACAAGTACATATTTCCAATTTTTTATATTCTTAGTAATACATATAACTAATTTGAAGTAAGATAAAAGTACAAATAGAGTTATAGTAATCGTAATTTAAATTTCTTTCCGTGTTGTAATCATAAGACTTTTTTGACAGCTTTCATCTATATCCGTTATGTTGCATTTAAAATGACACTATAGATATATGTACATTATGTTTTGGTTTTTCTGAGATTGATACACTATATTATAATTTTGTTAGAAAATTGTTAGAGAGTTAGATGTCAAATTGCTTAGAAAAGTAGAGATAACAAATCTATCTTGCATAACACATTGCTGGGTTGCAGGGTTTAATTTTCTTCAAATGTCCAGCATTCATGTCTAACAGTTTCTTTTTTTTCTTATGTTTTATGTACTGTTCCTTGAGCTTAATTGTTATTGTTTTAATATCTGAAGAATCTGTGCAACAAGTTAGACTATATAAATACTATAAGTTGAAACAGGGCAAAAACAGACAAAAAAATTTGTGAAAATAAAGCAAACTACAATTTAAAAACATTTATATGGCTGTTTTTGGCCTTATTTAAACTTATGTTAAACTTACAGACATTAGTAACTATTATGTATGAATACTGTTCACTCAATCACAGTAGAGCAATTTTCTTATATTTGCCTCAGAGCTTGGTAACAGTTGCCTAATGTCTTATCCAATAATTGAAGAAACAATGGTTTATTATTATTTGTAATTTAAAGAATTATTAATTGAATTAGCCATTATTGTATGTAATGTGTATAATTTCTGTCTGGATATTGGTAATAATTGAACTGAATTGAAGAGTTGTATTGTTGCCCAACATTTAGGAAACTTAGCTCATAATAAAAGTTTCATTTATTCATCAAAATTAAGTACTGATTTTTTAAGGTATGAAATAATTAATGTTACAGGAGAAAAATCTGGTAACTTCAATGAATTTGAAGCAAATGCAAGAGATTTTGTGCTACAAAAATGTGGCCAGTCACACCCATTATCATTTGCAGAAGTTTTTACAAACAGGTGTAGTATGTCATTATTATTTTATTTAATATACATGAATTTGTCAAGACAAAACATGTGATGTGCTTCTCCTGAAAAGGGGGGCACACACTTCCAAAATTTGAAAATTTTCCTTCTGTTGAATGCCAAACCGCAGTTTCAGGTAAACCAACCACTTTCTCTCAGTTCTCTCTCTTCCGTATCCCCCCTCCCATTTTCAATTCCTTTCTTATGCTATTAAAGAGGAGATGCCAGTTTTTGAATCATTCTCATGTAGTCTCTATTTACTGTGCAAATTCACACACTGTATTGATTGACTTGGCCAGGTTCACTAAATATATATTTTGTCTGATTCACTTTTCATATTGGGAAGTGCCTGAACAAGTTCTAGTTTAACATAACATAATAGTTATATTCTGTGGATTCTTCAACGAAGCTACGCATCCCGGATATGGAATGAGTCAAACAGTTTTACATATGTTTATAACATTATTAATAGGATTATTTATATTTTCATTATTTAATGCAATCAATCATTACATAGATCTACAAATTTCTTTGCAGAATAGAAGTGGCTAAGTAAAAGAGTGACTAGTTCAGTTATAAATTTGTTTGGTTCATTTTGTAGCGGTTTAATGTGTGGAGAGAAGTTTGTTGAACAGTGTAGTTTCCTAAGTGTACAGATTTCTGTGTTAATGGATAGTCTTGAATTCTATATGGAAGTTGTTTTTATTTATGGTGTTAATTCTGTGCAAATCTGAGTTTGTTGTTTATAAATTCGTATTATTAATCATGAAGAGCTTTAATGTACTGACCTGCCCAGTTTTTTGAAAAGTCCTAACAGCATAAGAATCTGCGGACAGTTTCTTTAATAGTTAATATGCTGTTTCCAAATAAGTTTATTGTTGACAGAAAGTTCTAAAAATTTAGTATACCTAATTTAATGTATTTCCTTATTATTATTTACTAGTTTACAGATTGTAAAGATGCATTGGTGGTTTGAAATTGTATAACATTGGATTTACTAAAATTAAGTGATAGACCATTGACAGAAAAACATCTAAGCACTTGATTTAATACATTATTATCTGCTTAATTAGTGTGTCCTTGTTACTTAATAAAATACTCGTATCATCTGCAAACAATACAGCTTTTGTAAATGTATCTAAAATTTTGGGCAGATCATTCATGAAGATTAGAAATAATAGAGGACCCAATACTGAACCCTGTGGGACTCCCACCTTTATTCTGCCCATTCAGAATTAAACTTTTTGCCTTTTATAAGAACTTTCAATACAACCAATAGAAACATATGACTGAAACCAAGAAAAATACATAAATTCCATGTCATTTAATTTTTTTCTAGTAGAATAGCATGGTCTACCCAATCAAAAGCTTTATACAAAATCACAGAAAATTGTTAAAGGACATTGTTTTGTTTCTTCTGGAATTTCATCTGAGTTTAGATAGCTTCTTCTGTAGAATAACCTTTCCTAAAACCAAGCTGACATTCACCAAGTATAGAATCTGTTGTAATCAACTCTAAAATATTTTAGAAAAGTCTTCAGTACTTCCTTTCTTAAAGAGAGGTGTTACAATTAGGTACTTCAGCCTATCTGGGAACGTATCCAGCGAATGATTACAAAGATAACTTAATATAGGACTAATAGTGTCAGCTACCGGCAGCATGTTTCATAACAGTATGTAAGATTTCATCTGATCCAGTTGAATGTCGGTTTTTCGTTGTTGCATTCAGTCCTAAGACTGGTGTGATGCAACCCTTCATGCTAACATATATTGCACAAGCCTATTCATTTCTGCATAATTACAAGATCCCATATCCTCCCTACACTGCTTGGTGCATTCCATCTTTGGCCTCCCTCTTCTGTTCTTATCCCACATACTTCCCTTTAATGCTAATTTTACAAGAAATTTGAAGCTCACAACCAGCTCACATTGTCGATTTCCAAGGATGATCACTTAACATCTATGTCAATCCAACAATGACATGATATACGCTCAAAGTGCTATTTTTTTCACTGTAGCCATGTATATTATTAGTTATATTTTGAATGTTCTGTATACATATATTACTTTTAAGCTTCTCAGGTCCTATTAGGTAATTATGGCAAATACTTAAATTCTCAAATTGTCTTCATATTGTGATTGAAGAATTAAATATTCCTCATAACATGGAAAATATTTTTTAAGGCAAGTACTGCAATAAGAGTTCAAATGATGTCGAAGACAGCATGTATCTTAACAGTTCAATATTGTGGACATTATACCATTCTAGCATGATAGAAGTATTTTTTATTCACCATGATATCCTCGTAAAGCAAATTCATAGCATTGAGAGCTGTAATTTAAAACATTTGCTTAGTCAAATTTATTGCTTAAAATAATTTCTAATTATCTGTATTATGTATGTTGTATTTGTCACTTTTATTGCAATTTTACTTGCAGTTATTTAGAAAGTAGCAAAAAAATTGGTGAAGGTGTTTATGGAGAGGTGTTTTTATGTGATCATGTGGATGGAACCAGCACGATTCTGAAAATCATTCCTATTGAAGGGGATATAATTGTTAATGGTGAAAACCAAAAAAAGTATTATGAGATTTTAACAGAAGTATTGATAGCATCGTAAGTATAAATTTTTATTTACTTTTAGTTAATTTTTGACTCCATTGTGGGTTTTAATTCATTTTGATGTTTGTTTTAGTGAACTAAGTGATTTGCGTTATGACTCTGTGAACAATACAGATGTATTTTCAGAGTTCATTAAATGTTGGTGTGTGGTTGGCAGATATCCTGATAAATTAATTCAATTATGGAATGAGTTTAGTGAAGTAAATGGCAAGTACTACATATACAATGAAATAACTGACAAAAATCTTTTTGTGTTGTAATGTTTAAATGTTAAACCATTCTCATTCAATCCATAAAATTACCATTTTTATTCAGTTTTTAATGGTAATTTTGTACATGTAATTGGATGCAGTCTAGTAAAGTTGTCAAAAAATTTATCACTGATATAAAAATTTATTATTGAAACTTGTTATTAACAAATAAAAGAATATTTTTTGTTATCATTTGAAATAGATTGATAACATTGCTTTTGTTTAGGCACTGAAAATGACTCTCCAACTATTCTTGATGAAAATCAATTGTTTCTTGTCCTTGAACTTAGAAATGGTGGAAAACCATTGGAATCTTATGTTTTTAATTCAGCTGAACAGTCGTCATCACTGTTATTACAGGTAAAAATAATTTAAAATATAATGTATTACAATTGCTACACACAATAATTTTTGGTGTTAAATAAAGAGATGTAGATAACTATATTTATAAAATTAAAGTATTTGAAATGATTATTCTGGTTTCTGAGTTTTTTGACAGTGCTATTGGGATTTTTGGGGAAGCAATTATGGTGTGTTCCATTGTCTATGATAGAATATAAAGAGATGGTAGAAGAAAAGAAGAAGAAAAATCCTATATCTCAGACAGTACAAAGTCTGCTAGTCTTCAGGGGAAAGTGTTAAGAATCGGCGTTGAATACAATTGTCCGAACACTTCTTTCAACCCTAAGTATCAATGTCAAAGTAAAACAATTAAAGAGAGAAAAGAAACAGGAAAGTGCATGTCTACCACTACACTAATTTGGAATTCAATTGCTATAAATTCTATATAGTTGCTCTATGTATCATAAGCCCACACTTATGATCGCCATTTTGTGGTGGCATTATGAATAATGTTAAATTTTGTATTAATTTATAAGTTTTTGGCAAGGGCTATTGAAGATTTGCTTATGTTGTCAGCACCTTCAGGCCACATTGCCTATAGCTTCCTGAGGCTCTGGGACATTTATTCCTCTTAATGCATTCTTAACACACTTAAATACAAACTATCAACCTCTGCATTTCATAGTCTGATTACGTCATTCTGTGCCTGCTCCTTGACGAATGATGAGAGCTTGTCCACAACTCTTCTCAGAGTGTCAGTCCCCTTGTTTTTATATCTTATGTGATAAATTGTCAGCTTATGACAACATGGCTGGTCTAGTTGGTCATACCACATTATGATTTAATTCCCATTTGTGTTCATCTCATTTTGATGTGTCTACAAGTTCTGCATTTCTGTTAGTTGTTAGCATGTATTTCTTTCTTCAATGTAATGTTTTCTGCACTGGCAAGGAGTTTATGTAACCTCTTTTCTTTTGAAACTTTCATCTCTCAGTTATGAAATAGAAATTTTGCTTCTAATTGTATTGGGATAGGTTGAAAATGTTTTTCTATTCTATTTATTTGTTGTTATTCTTTTTTCTCTGTCAATTTTGGTAAGTATGAAAATAACACAGGGGTTATTGAGGGTATTCTAATAATTTGATCATCTCTGATTGGGGGAGGGTAGTAACTTTACTTTGTGCTATGTAAATGTCTTTTGAGGTGGGGTATTTATTTATATATTCTTTAAGAACCATTTTTACACACATCAGTTCAGCTATGGTTTTTGGGCATGATAAGTACCAGCTTGTTGTTAATTGCATATACTCTTTGTTGGTGGGTATGTCTCTAGATTTCATGTTTGTTTTATTCATGACTAGAGTCATACTCATCGACTAAGTGTGTAACATAAGTTTGTTGGAAGAAAAAAAATCTTAATAAGGAAAGGAAAGAGGGAGAGAAAGTAGGTGACTTACCTGAGGTTCATAGATGGTAGACACCTTGTGAGGTTTGGAGTTCTTGAATTTTCAGAGGCACCGCCCCCTTCATCAGAAAGTTAGGAAAACATTTCCAGTGAATATCTCTTTCCTTTCCTTATTAATTGTTTTAATTAACATGACAATGTCAGTTTCTGACTCATATTTATGTATTTTACAAAGTTGTCTCTAGTCACTTGATTTTTGCCTTTGTATAAAAAAAGTGTAACATAATAAGTTTGTTGGAATAAAAATATTGCCACATCTGAGAGCTGGACTGTAGAAATGTTCGAATCCCACTCAACGCAACCCTTTTCTATTTGTTTACTTTATTTACCTTTTGTTTCTAGAATTTTCTGTTTCTGGAATATCCCATGAATGTATAAATTGTACTGGACCTCGAAGTGGAGGTAATCTTTTGCAGGTGCTTCGTTTCAAGTTTTTATAATTTTTCTCTATGATTATGTTTATTGAAACTAGACTTTAGTGTTAGAAGTTGCTAAGAATCTAAGTCTTTCCTTTTTTTTTTCAGTAAATATTTTTATAGTTCGTGAAAGTTTTTCATTTATAAGCTCCTTGTAACTCCATAATTCCAGTTAGGTTTTGTGTATAAACTAATTATAATAGTTATTAACATCTGTAGCTTTAAATTAATGTTTAAATGAGGCCAAAAACAGACAATTAGTACAACAAAACCAAAATAATTTTAATACAACTACACATTTTGGTCCCGCGTTCAACCTGAAAAGGTCCAGATCAGGACCGAAACACGTGGTTGTAAATAAAATAAAACGTTTTATTTTACTAATGGTCTTTTTTTGATCTCATTTAAACATTAACACAAACTAATTAATTATGTTATGAGTTTTATGTTCATTAAGTACAAGTAAGAATATTTTTCTTTAATTAAATTCCTGAAAATATGTTAACAAAAATTTGAGAATTTCTTTCACACCTTCATTATAATGTGAGAATAGTTAAAATAAAAACTTAATAAATGCAATAAGATTATAAAACATTAAGAAATTAATATGGTGGTCAGCAACAGTTATCCTTTTGATGATTGTTGCCCCAACTTCTTCTAATCCTATATGCTGTCATCCTCGTTCTGTCCATCTCTGCCATTCCGACCTGTTTTCACAGAGTCTCCTCATTTTGACCACTTTTTTTTTTTTTAAATCTCGTGTCTCAATTCTGTCATCCCATGCAGGGCCTTCCTCTTCCTTCTACTCACATTTCACAGACCTGCTTCATTTTCCTGTCCTGATCCATATGTTTAATATGCTAAGCTAGGTGTTATTGATTTCACTGCCAGGTGGCTAAAGCCATATCTCATTGGTAGCAAAGCTATAAGTGTTTGAAATCTAGCTAAATTTTTCACTTCAGATTTTTTCAGACACTGCAGAAATAATAATGAGATTCCTATTTGCATCAACAAAGACTCAAACATAGGGTTTCATCATGATAATGATTGACAGGCTTGCCAGCAGAAGACTAGTTTCCGTTGTATTGCACATTATGATCTAAAATTTTGTACAAGTTCATTACATATATTATTCGTCTGTGCTAAATTTGAACCAAATCTGTTATATTCGAGCATGAGTCATTTAGAAAATTAGACACTTTTGTCAATATAAGTTTTAGTTCAGCTCACAATTTTGCCTAAAGTCTCAATGGCAAATGACATTTTAAAATGATTGTGGAAATTTTACACAGCTGTGCAGATGCCTGAGAGATTTTTGCATGGACTTCATATAACATTCATTTGTATCATGTTCACAGTAAAATGAGGTGGAATTAGTGTTGTTTGCTTGAGCATTTGTAACTGAAGATTTTTCCTGTGTTATTCAATTGGAATAATGAATTTCATTATAAAAGGATTTGGAAAGATTGTGACTGGTTATAAGGAAAAGTGGTTTTAATGATTGTGTTTTGCAATATATCTTTTTATTTATAAGAGAAAGGAGGGTGATTAGTTGAGCCGGACAGACTATTAAGATTTATGAAAAAGCATATACAGTGGAACCTTGCTTAACAAGCTTAATTTGTTATGGAATTTTACGTGTAATGCAGACCACTCATTAAGAAAAACAATAGGAATTCCATTACATCAAAAAACACTCAAATTTATTGTAATGCAATTAATTAATTATAATATATACTTATTTTCCAAAAAATCACTTGATTTTACCAATTCTTCAAAATTTGGTGACAGTGAGTCAGAATTATTGTTAAATAAATTTGTAGCTTGCATAGCCACTGCTGCATTAGGGTGATGCCTCTCTATGTACGAATCAACAGTACTCGTGTTTTCAACATCTCTCTTATTTCACTATAATGTTGTTGCTCTGCTTACAAAATCTTATCCACAACGTCTTGCTTTGACACAAAATGCAGTTCCATTAGTTCTTTGACTCATAGTTGTGTTCTTTCACTTGCTCATTGCTATCCACTTGGATAGAGACTGTGGCTATGCATGCTCAAACTCCTCAGAGCCATGTTATACGATGTTTCTTCTATGCAGAAATACGAGTTCTCTTGGTGACCCTTCCCATACCTTTTTATCATCTTCAGAGAAGAAATGGCATCACTGAGAGTAAAATTTCTTTCTTCTTCTACCTTAAGGCAAGACTCTGAGTGCTTTAGTATAGTGCTTTTTAAATTTTGAACTGACCTGGTGAAATGGTGTTGGGAGGCAGGTTAGAAACGTGTAAGCAGGTGAAATTTTTCACTAAAAGAATAATCAGTATGTGTACAAATACAAGTTCCTCATTAATGAGAAGTGCTAAAATCAGATTGTTGGCCGAGATTGCAGTTAGGTACCCTCGTTTAATATCACAGTAACTCCTCATCACTCATTCTGCTAAACATTGCTTAATGAGTGGGTATTTTTTTAAAATTCTTTTTACATGTTATGAGAGGTGCTTGTTAAGCAAGATATGTTGTATAAGCAAGTGAAATAATAGATGGCTGACATAAGGGCCAAACAGAACAAAGGTCATGGCAACTAAGAATTATGTGCATTGTCAAAGTAATTAATGTGGATTCAAAGGAGTTATCTCTGACCTGCGGAGAGTGGCTTAGGTCTATGAAATTTTGAAGTGTTTTCATCTATCCATAATATGTATGTCAATCAAGCATATTACTTTGAAATTAATAATGCTAAGGCAAAAAATCAAGAAATAACCATGAACATATTAAATTAATTATAATTTTCAATTGTATATCTTTGTATTAATTTTTAATTTAAACAATACAGACAAAAATCATTTTTGAATAATCAAACACTTTATCAATTTTAGTTCAAAAAACTTTTTGTGATATATTAATCTGATTTATTATTTTAGGTTGCTTTTGGATTGGCTGTTGCAGAAAGTGCTATGGAATTTGAACACAGGGATTTACATTGGGGTAATGTGTTAGTTAAACCAACTCAATCAAAGACTGCTGTATTTGTTTTAAATGGAAGTGAATTTGTTATCCCTACAAAGGGTGTGCAGGTTTGTGTTGTGGCATATTCTGGAAACTTAGAGCTTCTGTTTTATCATTTGTATATTCATATTTTCATTTAATACAAATTTCTGTAATTTCCATTTCTGGATCTGAATCATATTATCTAATTTTATTAGTAATATTTAGCAAATATCTTATAAGTGTGTGCAACATTAAATAAAAATTACTGTATTTTGTATGGAATTCTTTAATATTTTCATATTAATTTATTACAGGCAACAATAATTGATTTTACTCTTTCACGAATGCTACACAAAGGATGTTGCATTTACAATGATTTATCACTTGACCCAGCTCTATTCACAGCAACGGGAGATTACCAGTTTGAAATATATCGATTGATGAAGGACAAAATAAGGCAAGGACTAATTTTACCAGCAGCCTAAACTTCATATATTTATGTTGTGTCATCACACATCTGTTCGTGATACACCTTACAATTACTTCACCAGTCATCCTGAAAATACCTAAGGATCCTTCCCATACAGATGAGCCTTATGGGGAGCTCACATTTGTTCTACTTGGAACAGTGTAGTGAATGCAGTGCAGTCCACATGTAAAAATCAGTCTTCCCCCAAATTTTCCAAAGATTTTCTCAAGCATTCGCTCAACTACAGCAACATCCACGTTCACCCTTGTAGACCCCAACTTCACACTCCTTGGTTGCCAATCTCATGGTAGGAAAATCAGCTATATCCTTAAGCCTACCACAATCAGCCACTTTCACAATCAAAGAAACATTACCTGCCTCTTAATCCCACGTCATTTACCAAATTAATTACAGACTGTCCACCTTATTGGCCAAAGAAAATGAACACTGTCAAATTATCTAAACAAATATCCTATCAGCTGCTCATGCAGTAAAGTCTTCCCTCCAGTTTATCAGATGTTAAGCCCTAACACTCTCCACAGTGTAGGTAAAGTCCTTGACTTCACATTCTTCAACAACTCTCTTTACCCAGCCAGGCACACTTTACTTTTTAACTTCCACCTGTTTGTGTATGTTGTATATATGTAAGTACATATTATTTCCTTATTTATCAAATGTAGTAGTGAAAGATAGTTTTTGGCACTGTTAGGTTTCAACTAGTGCTGTTCTATTCCTGGGATGACAGGCCAGCTTGTTGTTTTGCCTGCACTTGGAATGTCTCGAAGATAAAAAGTTCTGAAACCTCAGAAAATTTGAAAAAGTTTTCCCTGTCCTCAATGATGGTACCAAGGTTCAGGTTAACCCCCTCCCTCCTCTCTCCCATTTCCACACCAATTGTTTTTTTATCATTTTAAAATTGTCACATCCTAACTTGCTTTATATTATTGTGACATTGACAAAATAATAGTCATTTTGATTGGAGGAGTGATCATGAACAGTTGGCTTATCTTAAATTGGTAGAAGGCGCTGCCATGCTGGGAAAAGTAACGAATTTATTTTTACGGCCTTAGCCCCCTTCTTCAGGATTATGTTGGAACAGCATGATGAACAACCTATAAGTCTATATATATATATTAATAAAGAAAAATATTCAAATTAGTAAAGTATTTTTAGAATCAGATATTTTTGTAACTATTTAACAATTTTTTCTCTTCTTTTTCAGGTCTGAATGGGCTAATTTTGAACCTTACACAAATGTTCTATGGCTTCATTATTTATTAGATAAATGTTTAAAATCTGTATTTTACCATAGAAATAATACAAAGGTTCACAAGAAGTATATTAACATTCTAAAGGTGTGGCTTAATGAAGTCATGGAAAGCAATAGTTCAACACATTTTGTTACTCATCAAAATTATAGATAATCACTTGTAGATTGTTGCAGTGTATAGGAGAATATCTGCAATTGGATGCTTAGGTCTGTATTTATGTATCATACAATGAAAGATCTTGTCAGCTATCAATAACTGCTCTTCATTTTTATCTTTGAAAATTACCTCTGCTGAAGTGAATTTTGTTTGAGGTAGCAAAAGTTTAAACAAGAAATAGGTGTATTAGTTCTACATTTTTCAAGAAAATGTAATTTATAAGAAAATGATAAACCACTACTGGACAATATTAACATGCAGCGAGCCCTTCAGGTTGCAAACATACTTTTTCTAGGTTTACAAACACAACTTCGATTTATATGCACACACTGCTAACTTTTCTTAAATTACATTATAAATTTTTTCGTGTTTCTTCTACCCCCTCTCATAAACAAATATTTTTAGAACTTATTAGTATTAAAGTACATATCTGGGATCTAAGAGTTAATCACCGCAGATATAAAGGATCTTAAAGTGGAGCATTCATCAGAGGGTTCAGGAGGAGGATAATAGTACTCAGATTAAAGAGGTTTATTACGGTTCATTAAGTGCAGGAGATTATTAAGAAACCTAACAAATTTGTGGTGTATTTGATTTGTAGTGCCATACTTCATTTCAAGAATATTTTGCGAAAATGACAAATGAGTCTTAAATTATTTTTTTATTCAGGAAGATACTGTCAACATTATTCTTTATATTTCATTTTACATACTTAATCTAGTTCTATGTTATTAAACAAAAACATTTAACAAGTTAAACTGGAACAGATGTTAGTTACCTTTATTTCAAAAGTAAAATCAGATTCAGGCTATGGCCATAGTGAAGGAATTAATAAGTTCATAACTAGAGGGTCCACTGCACTTTGTTACATGTTTCATGCAGTATTCAGATATTTAATGTTTCAAGGGTGGTCACAATGAATAGGTTTATAATTTTTGTATTCTTATGGATCAGTAAAGTTTTACTTTTTTCCAATGTGTATTAGTTAGCTTGTTGATAATGACATTTAATTTAGAACTCTCATTCACTGTAGCATTCTTTTCACAGTATCTAATGATTTGATGGACTTCAACTAATGTCCTTACATTTACTTTCCATGATCTATTTCAAATTTACTGGTTTGGAAAGAGCCTATATTACTAGCTCATTCAATATATGTACTGATAATTAAGCTTTTTCAACTTTCTTTCTATCATCCAAGTTGTCAATCCTGACATCTCTGATGTATGAAATAAAATCGGTTGTAAGAAAAAAAACGAACAAAATCAAATCATTCTGTTCCTATGCTTTTATCCAAAACACTTGACTTTTGTGTTTTTATTGGTATAACTTGCAGTATTTTTGTAGTTCTGGTAGCCTTGATGAGATTTCAGTAGATTAATGAACTTATTACACACTCAAATGAAAAGAAAAAACTGGCTATTATTCTTATTTAATATAAAGCAATAATAAACTCTTCTATTCATCCCACCTGAATAGGCTGATTATGGTTGGTAAACTATACTTGGCACAGTGGCAGAATTGGCTAATGTACCCCATGGTACTATGTAGATCTGGGTTCAAGCTGAATATTTTCAATCTTTCTTTCTACTTCCATTCCTCCCTATACTTATCATATGCCTTCATTTAAACATAAGACTATGTCTGAGCATATGCTTTAAAGTGCATTCCTACCTTTCTCCAATATTTGTGTGTTTATTCACTACCCAATTATCCAGTGTGTGACTTCACCCTGGTTCAATTTTATCATTCAAACATCCTAAGTGATTTCAAATACAATTCTCAGGTTTCAGTCCAGGTCAGAGTTTGCTTAAGTGAATATTATAACATGTTATAATAGTTGAACTTTTAAAATTCTTTTTTCGTTGTTGACATTTAACTTCCGAAAGCACTCATTGTTACCATATCATTTCGGTCAGAACTGACACAGGAGGTAGTCCATGACACCAAATTCCTTCAATACATTTAATAATCTTTTTGGACGAGGGATTTGAGGAGTAAAGGACAAGACTGCTAAATTTGGAAGTTTTTAACCATATTTTAATATGCATATATATGTACATATGTAAAAATTTAACATACCACCTATATTTAAACTTTTGTAATGTTATGTTTGTAGTATGCCTGATGAAGTCTTGAAAGGGAAACGAAATGTTGCCTTTATATTAATTAAATAGCAATAAAATTATATGCTGACTTATTGGCTGTCTTTTTATTTATTGTAAACTTATAGTCAGAAAACTATGAATATTTGAGAGTTCTCGGCGAGGCATGAAGGATGGTGGAGGTTGTATTTAATTGGTGACAACACCCTAAGAATTTTGTTAAACTCATTGCTCAAATTATTGAATGCACACTTTTCTTTTGGTGATAATTACATTATACTTATGGCAGTTTTCCAGGAATTACAAATTACTTCCTTACAATTGGGAATTCCTTAAAAGTAGGAAACTGTAGATACAGTTTTTCATTGCACGACTATTTTGATTTATTTCTTTATCCTCAGAATCTGAATTGCCTGGATCATCCAAATCAACTAAACTATCTGCTGACAAAAGCCAAAAAATTTATTTGTTATTCATACACTGTGCCAGTAGATATTGGTCGTCTAAACATAATTAAGGAACTGAAAAAAGGTAGCGATGTTAAATTGATTTTTATCTTTTGATGAAAATTGTTCCTTTAACTGATATATTTCTTACTGTGGTTATTTCAGCTCTATATATAAATATAATTAAAATTGAGTGAATTTCATAGAAAAATCTATTCAGTTACCATATATAATGAGGATTAAGATTTAATAGTACAGGAAGTAAAATGAAAAACTACCAACATCACAATATGTGGAGCAGCAAATTTAGTGCACAAATAACTTATGTTAATGTTCGATAAACAAAGGGTATCTAATGATATTGACACTAAAATCATCCACATTGAATATTAATTATTTGTTTAGGCTCTTACCTCATGGATTAGAAGCATGTATACCTTGTTGTTTTTAGCTCCAAGGACCAATTGTTGTTTTTTGCTCCAAGGACCAATTTCCAATACTCTGGGATACAACTACTGAAGAATCTTCTTCGCAGTTCCAACACATGTCGTCAAGAAATGAAATTGAATTCAAATTTCTAGTGTCTGTGGAATATGTTAAGTCACCTGCCAGTAAGGCATTTAGTGGCTTGAAAATTGGCCTGCCAACCCAAGTCAAGGCTATCTGAACTAAGAGCTTTGGGTATTGACAATGCAGACTGACTTGACCTGTTGGATGGTCTTTGTACACTTTGCAGAACTTGAGACATCATTCAATTATGTTAGGTTATTTCAGTAATCTGTTATATACTGTGAAATATTTTAGTTGAATTAAATAAAATGTATTACTGTTTTTATTTATTTTACAAATTAACAGTATAAAATATATTTGTCCTCTCCTGAAAACAATATACAGTATGTATCAATTTGGAAATTGAGTATAATTCACATTAATTTTATCAAACAATTTTTAATAAAATTATTACATTTAGGCTATATGAAACAAAATTTGTAATCCCTGCATTATACACTTTAGTGATGAACATTGAGTTTTTCTTTTCCAACATTTATACAAGTTAATGTTTAGTAAAGTTAAGAGATTTAGTATCAACACCAAAAAGACTTTTAAAAATTTAATTATCTACATTGTTCGATAGAATCTGCAGGAACAAAAAACTAGTTTTTATTTACACTATTTTGTAACATGTATTCATTTGTCTACAAATGGTTTACATTGTATACAATTTACAAGTGCTATTGCCATTAGCCACAGTCTCAATAATACACCATTCAATAGTATTTTATGCTTTGTCTACAAAATTATTGTACTCAATATTTTTCAATAATTCAGAGCTGACCTGTAATCTTCAACTTCGTTGTACACTTGCGTGCACCTAAAATGTAAAAATACTGACACACATCCCTCCTTTGAATGTATTTTATATGTAATCACAATTTCACAGTTCATCACAAGTTTAACAGTTTTGTACATGACACTTATTTCTTAATGTTATAAAAGCTTTGAATGGTTGTGGGGATGGTGTTACTCCATCCACAGCATCTACAGAAGGTGGTGAAGACTTTGGTGGTACAGAGAAGTTGAAGTTCTGCAATAATGAAGCCATAAACAGGAACACGTTTGATTTTGCCAAAGTCTCTCCCATACACCGATGTTTACCTGCAAAGAAGAGTCAGAATTCTGTTTAATGATGTGATGATTATATCCACAGACAAAATTATACTAATAGAAATCAATTGAACAGTAGAGCTGTTTGAACATTTTTAGCTTGGACATTTATGGGTGGAATAGGTTTTACATTTTATAATTTTTGTGTTGTGGCTGTGAAACCTATATCCATTATTTAAAACTGGTAACTTTTTATCATGACTATGTTAAATTCACACTTGGAGAAAATAAAAGCGCTTATTTTTTGACTGATTTAAACCTGGTATTTTATTGATTAAATATTATTGAATAAAAAGTTCTTCAGTAACAATTACACAGCTGTTGGACAAACACACAAATATTTTGATAACTGGCTTCAGCAATGTTGTCAAATATAAGTTTTTTGGACTTAGGCATTCAAATAGTGAGTTTATCCAACAACTGCCCTGGTTGTTAACCAATAACTTCTTATTCATTAGTGATTAGTGAATTGTAGACGAGCCTGGGTTAGGTTTACAGGAATGGAGAGATGTTGAATTGGCCTGTGGACATCAACTTGGATTAGTTCAGTTGGTAGTGAGCCATTTATTTGTATCCCTTTTTGTGACGAGTGGCAATAAATGGTAAAATATATCTCTAGTGAATAAATTTACATATATGTGAATAGACAACCTGCAAGTGCTTTGAGAGATGGAGTATTGGTGCTTTAACTTTTTCTGTTCATAAATATTTTAATAAGAAAATTTGTTTGAGAAGCTTGGTCACAATAGCCTAACTGAAACATTAAGTTGCTCAATGTTAAAATTTCATTTTACATATGGAATATTCAATTTAAAAGGCCTAAGTATAAGATTAAAATTTTTAATATTGGCACTAGGCTTATCTTGAATTAGTTGGTTCATTACTTTATTTATTGAATATAGAGTTCTCAGGTTTCTACGTGGGCTATATCACTTGTAAAAAACAATGTTTTGATAGCTCCAGTCACTGTTTATTCAATTTATATTCACTTGATTTACTGGGAAAATCTACATTCTCCAGTATTTTATTTATAATATATATGCTATGAGTATATTATTTATTACATTACATAGTTATGAAATAATCATTAGTTTATTGATAGATTAAACAAACGAAGCATATTCGAATTTCTGCCAGAAGAGACTAATTTCTTAAGTTCTTATTTAGTGGTGATTTTTTTATTGTGAATAGTAATTTTTATACTGGATTTATTCAATATAAATTAACAGTTCACTGTTGGAAAAAAATAAAACTGCGATAAACGTACCAAATCCAAATGGTGTGTACTCCTGTGGAATGAGGACTTTGCCTTCCGCATCTATAAATCTCTCAGGCCTAAATACTTCTGGATCTCCCCAAATTTCTTTAGACATTAGAGTGCAGTGGAAATTGCAAATAACCATAGTGTCCTGTAATATAATACACTAAAGTCTTCTAATTGCCAAAATTGCAATACTTTAATTTATTGTGAATATTTTATAAATTAGTTTAACTTATTCTAAGTCTATAGATAAACAAATTCTTATGTGACTATATTGATTAAGGAAAATAAATAATGGTGTGATTTACCTTGGCATGTAAAATTGACACCATGACACACAATGTGGAACTACATATTCAGAGTTGTTATTCTAAAGATACATGGGTCAATTATTTCATTAGCTGACTGCAAAGTATGGATATAAACTCTAGCAGGTCTGGCTGTTAGTCAATAATGATCCTCTCTGAGCAAAGCCTTCTATTTCAATAAAAAAAAGTGTTTGGAAATCATATATTTATGCAGACTTATAGAATGACTGGCCCTGTCTTAAGTTTGATTTCAACATTGTGCAATCAGATAACTAAAGACAATACCTTTCCTCTTAAGATTTTTACTCTTTCAATATCTATGTGAATGTATTTGAGTAAAGGAATAGATCAGAAGAGAAGGAATTTGAAATTTGTTGATGTGAATAAACTTATAGAGATGTTTTTTTTTTGTATTACATATTCTGTTGTGAAATGTATTTTTGATTAAAGATAAGGAAAGGAATGTGCTGGTTCCAATATATTGAACACTAAAAAACTTCATCTTCGTGGGGAAACAAATGGTACATGTTCAGGGCAACTGACAGAAACTTTGGGACCTAAAGCTAAAAATTTTCAAGTTAGTGAGAAAACAATGTGTAAAAGGAAGCATTTAATCTGTTTGTGTGGAAAAAAAATAGTAGGATAAGTCCTTGATCATGAAGCAGTGCTTGGACTTGTGTTACCATCATCAATTCTTGATTCTTCTTTTCTTCAAGAAGTTGATCACAGTGGTATAGACCATTAATATATTTTCATACTAGTGGAAATTTGTAATAATTAAAAATTTATGATTGCAATCAAGACCTACCTTAGGAATGTTGAAGCCTGAAAGATTGGAATCCTTTAGTGCTCTGTGTGGTATACTGAAAGTTCGACCCATAAACATCCGCACAGACTCGAGCACACATGCTTCCATGTATGGCATGCTGTAAAATTTTGTTATCAAAAGTAATCCACTTTATTAAAGAGTACATCAATACAATTACAATGTAATTGCCATATAGTTTCACAATATAATATATCTTACTTTTTAATCTAGAATTATCACATTATAGTAATTTTATTCACATCAGTATTATTTGACAATTTTTGGGCTGTTGGGCCATGTTGTTGTTTGGCGTTCTTGCTGACGTTTTGCTCAAAGGTACCGAAAATTCTCAAACCTAGGCCAAGACTGTTGCATAGTGTGGCTTAAATATCGCTGGAACGTTCGGGGTCACTCCCACTACTGCCAATGTTTTCCTGTTTATTTCTAGAATATGGTTGTTTACTCAGGTATGTGTGATGACCAAAAGGAAAAGGAAGTAATATATTTAGGGTCTTAACTTTAAATCAATGATAGATTCTCTATTAATTTCTAGCAAGTTGACGAAATTAAAAAAAAAAAAGCAGATGCCCAGTTATTTGGGACGGGAACAATTTTTAAGAACCAATGTTTCTTTGCATCAAAAGATATTACTGTTTTCAATTATTTTTCATAGTATTATTGCAAATTTTAGAGGAAGTATTGTCAGGGAAAGCTTTTTAATTTACCTACCCACTATAAAGAAATAGATGACAAGATTCAAATATCTGGATAACTAGATTGGTGATTGGGAAAATTATTAAAGCCACAAACCTCTTTAAGGAGACTAAATTATACATAATTTAATGATAATAATAATGATTGTCCTTGTCATTGATTTTAAGGTGAACATTATCTTTGAAGGGGAGAATTTGATTTAAGAAATCTATCATGAATGATAAATTATTGATATAGTCACTAAATATGTAATAATCAAGGAGATGTGTTTACAAGATTTTCATTTCAATGGTCAAAATATTTCATTATAAGATCTAAAATGTTAAGTTAGGTTTGTATTAAGCAAACTGGTGGCGTACTCGTCATGGTGGTTGACAGCTTCACACTTCAGGTTAGCTACCACCTTTCTATCGCCCTCCTGTCCTTACTAGTAGTGTTAATTGTGTTTTTTGTTGTGGTATTCAGTCCTAAGACTGGTCTAATGCAACCCTCCATGCCAATCTATCATGCACAAGCCTTTTCATTTCCACATAACTACCACATCCTCCCTAATCTGCTTAGCATATATATGTCAGAATAATTAAAACAATAAGGACAGGAATGAGAGATAGAAATTTGGAAGCTCACTTGAAGTGTAAAATTGACTGAGTGCAGTGTTTAAATTATCGGAGGCAACCACCCCCATCTTCAGAAGATAAGGAAGAGCATTTTGAGTGATGGCCAGCCATCGACTGAGCAGTCAAAATTGCTGCATGGCTAACTCTTGTTAGTTATCACTAGACTTCACCAAGCTACCAACTTTCTCTCTCAATGATCAAGGTGGATGCAAAGAATCAATGGGGGTTGGGGAGATGTACACATACATCCACATATTAACACAAACATACTAATATGGATTCACATGTGCTTGTGCAAAATAAATAAATATATATATATATAGGGAATATTAGGAAATTTTTGCTAAAAATGTTTGTATGGAGCATGGCATATGGGTGAAAAACATGGACTATAGGAGCTCTGTAAAGGAAAAGAATAGAAGCATTTGAAATGTGGTGCTATAGGTGAATGCTGAAAATCAGTTGGATGGATAGAGTAACTAACAAGGAAGTTCTAAGCAGAATAGGGGAAAAGCAAACAATATGGATGACGTTGACCAAGAGAAGGGATAGGCCACGTTTTAAGGCACGAGGGTCTTGTAAAATTAGCATTAGAGGGAAGTGTGTGGGGTAAGAACAGAAGAGGGAGGCCAAGGATAGAATATGCTAAGTAGATTAGGGAGGAATGTGGGTTGTGCTAGTTATGAGGAAATGAAAAGGCTTGTGCAAGATAGGTTAGCATGGAGGGTTGCCTCAGACCAGTCTTAGGACTGAATACCACAACAACAGAGAGAGGAACAATCCATGGTTATATGATGGTTGTGATGAGGTTTGTAGGCGGCAGCAATAATTGCAGAAAGTGAAGTTGAAAATCATTAAAGTTAAGGAATGAAACACTGAAGAAGGTGGTGGAGTTTAGTTATCTGAGTAGCAAAATAATGAGCTGTAGAGAAATAATAAGTAGAATTGCCCAGGCCAAGATCACATTTGATAGTAAAAAGAACTTACTACAAAATACACACGTTTGTGAGTGAGGAAGAACTTGTTGAAAACTTCATATGGAGTAGCGACTTCAAGAACAGAAAAAAGGCTTTTGAAGCTACTGGAGAAATGTAAAAATTATCTGGAAAGACATGGTGATGTTCAGGAGAATTGGAATTTAAGTCCATATGAAATATCTAAAAAGAAGCTCGTACCAAAAGATATGGACTGCTGAAGAAGATAATTGAGGGAGTAGATGGAAAGATTGGCTGAGGAAGACGACCAAACAAATTTTCGAAAAGATGAATTGTACTTCATATGGTGGTCTGAAATGAAAGCAGAGAGGCAAGAAGAGTAGAAAGCTGCTGCTGACCTGAGAGAGATCATTGAATAGTTACTGTTACTTTTAATTAAATGTTAAGCTTGTCACATTCAAATATATTATCTAAAAAGTTGGCTGGTGGTAACATAGTAAATAACATTGTATAAATAATTTAGGTAATGATAGAGGATAATCTGTGGCCAACTTTTTAAATTATTTGTTATATCAGTAATACATATGCTTAATAATAAAATATATTTGATGAAATTCCTTCTTACTTGGGCCTGTCATTGAGAGTTGGTAATCTATTGATTCCTACAACTGCATCAATCTCTGCTTGTGCCTTCTTTTGAACATCAGGATACAAGAGTAAGTACAAAAATCCAAAGCCAAGAGATTTCGTTGTTGTCTCTGATCCAGCCATGAACATGTCCATGCAGATTGCCAATAATTGTGATTCTGAGAAGTTAAAATACATTTCAAGTTATTAAAGTGTTTATTATTCAAATACTTTTAACCCATATGTATGTATAATTACCTGAAAAACTAGACTTCTTATTATCTGACATAAGAGTTTTCAAATATACATCCATGAAATCTCTATCCTCATCTGCTTTAAAGGTAGCTTTATGTTTCTCAAGTTCTGCCTGCAGTAAATATAAATAAAAAATATATTTATATCAACATGAAACAAAATGTTGTTATTGATCAGTTTATATTCTCTCAAATCTATGTCTAATAGGTTGAATTATTAGTGAAGCACAGTATACCTGTATATTTTATGTTTTGAGTATCTTATTTAATATGCTATAAAATGACATTACTTCATTAATAGAAAGTATACTAAATACTATTTTAAATCTTATTCTCTTTGTGGAAGCTTTACAAATGTTTATGATGTAGACAAAATGATTGTAGAAATATGTGGTATTTATTTTGTCAATTTCTTGATTACTTGTTTACCTAATTATACCCCATTTTGCACAATTATGGTCCATTATTATTAACACAATAAACATCTTGCATGCTACCTAAAATTGTTAGTTCATATAGCATCCAATTCTTTTATCTCATGCCATGTTCAGTCTACTACATTTCACTCAATTTATGTGATTTATCTTATATTATTCTGTTCAATAAATGATACTCAGTTTATCAAGAACTGTTGATTAAAAACGTTTCAGCAAAATTCCATGTTGTAAGTTGAATGGTGTGCCAAGACAATTTTGCTCAACATTTACTGTTACTGAAGATTTACATCCAATCAGAAGGCTGAAATGCAGTTAATTTTTTTATCATTTTGTGTTGTGATTGGACAAATTCTTCATGGGCACTTTTTGTATCTTTATCAGGAAAGGAAGATCCTATGTGGCAGCCTACGTTATTTAATACTGTTTATTTACCAAATATAATCAACTTGTAATGCAATGAATATTTATCCATTTATTGACAGTTATAGGAACATCAATAGAGATTAATTGGGTTGAAACTATAGAACTGCTTATTCAACAACTTCTCTAAGAATTATGTACCTTAACAACTAAGTAAACATCCTTGTTTTGGATGTGATAACTGTATTGAATTTATTTAGAGGCCTTAATAAGAACTATTAATTTTTTATTCAGTCACAATTACTGAATTATGACAAGTATGTTATAAAATGAAAGTAAATTTTGTAACAAAAATAAAAATTGATTCTTTCATTATTTAAGTCAGAGATTTAATTATGTTTGAAGTAAAGATGACTTTACCTTGAGGAACTCCCAAACTCGTTGATGAATATATATGAACTGCTTGTATCCAGACATTTCAGGAGCTATGAATCTCAGCATTGGAAACTGGCTGAAGAGACAACCCACCATATCTATGTTAGCAAAAAGTTCCGTCAACAATGACTGCAACTTTTTAAGTTCTGTATCATCATCAGTATAACGGATCCCTGCCATCATGGACCACAGGGTATTGAGAATGTAGACTCCAAAAGCATCGTGCATGGCTACCTCGGTGCCCACTCTTTTCCTGAAAGCAGCCACCATTTCTGCAGCTTCAGCCTCTATGAGTTCACCCATAGTGCGTCGTCCAAAGCCAAATTCCCGTAAGTGCCTTAGCACAAAACGCCGTTGCTCCTGCCAGAATTCCTCGTCTGTTAGAAGTACACCTGCACATTAATTTTTTCAACATTATTATAGTTATTGCTTAGACAAATCCTGATCACTGACAGAATCTAAAGTGAAATACAGGCACTCAGTTATGCAGTGTGAAAAAGTTTGAAAGGAGGCATGCTGAAGTCTACAAGAGAATGTGAGGTATTACAGTTAAATAGGATTGAGGGCTGCAGTTATTATGTGGCATCTAAATAATTAGGTAGGACATGTTTCAAGGAGATTAGATAGTGGACATAAATGTGTCTAGAACCAAAATAATCATAATATGAAACTGGAAAGGAATGACACAGATTCATCAATCAGCCTGTAGGAACTTGCCGAATGAAAGCATTCAAATGTGAGAAGAGGGGAGAAAAAAATAAAAAGGAGAATATGAAAGTAAGAGAAGTTACATACTAAAATAGCTTTTATTTTAATGATGTACACATAGGGAATGCTCTACATATGTGTGTGAGTGAATCCACATTTAAAGAACTAAAAGTTTTTAATTGCATCAGTATTTTATTCTTGATTTCAAATCTTTCATTTGAAAGATACTTATAGCTTTGATTGCAAAAATTCATAGTAAATTTGAAATACATCCAATTGTACTTTAACTAAGCCACAACTCCTATAGCTTAATTGTCATAAAAAATTATTTACATCAAGAGACATGCAATATTAATGAAAAAAGACAGTACAAACTGTTGCCTAAAATATAAATTCCTTAATTAATTCAGTACACCTTTGGTTTGTGTATCATCACTGTACACTTATTTTAAATGGATAAATTACTATTACATATTTCACTTTAGTTCAGATAAGAACAAGGTGAACAATTGGGAAAACAGGACTAAAAGTTTTAGGAAAGTACCACCTGGTTCAAGTCTAATTGAAAGTCACTAGATGAGTTTCTTACTTAGACCAAGCTTTACTTGTTTCTAAGGAAAAGTGCAGATTTATTAGTTTTCTTTTTATATTTGGAATAATCCTTTTATGAGCATTAATTTATGGTGAACTTCCCTGTGTTGTACGAATACTTTTGATTAAAAAATATAAGTCCCAAATGAAGAAGCCACTGACTACTTTCTAAAATTGTTACTGATAAAAGTGTTTAACAAAGATGTTATGATTTCCTGGCGGAGTTGCTGTAGACAGCCTTTGCAGATTTCCACTCAGGTACACCATCAACATTTAGACGTCCACAAGCTCTGTCATTTTCATATTTGAATTTCCACTGTAATGGTAAAACACAACAATATGCAGAATTTGGTAGCACAAAATCAAAGGCTAATGGAATGAGGGAAGTTGAAGGTTACAGATAGGGGTAAAAAAAAACAAGTTGGAACAGCTTTGAGATTTGGTGGCATCAGCATGTTTTCTGCAAAATTTCAGTGGAACAGGGTGAAGGCCTACTCCCAGAGACAATAAGGAAATAATTTTATTGGAAAGGGTCAGGTCCTGCCACCAACGGAAATGAAATAATGAAGTGGGGATGGGGTATTAAAACCCAGGAAAATGTTTATTTAGACAATATTAGATTTAAAGAGTAGAAATATTAAGATTGAACTTTTAAAAACATTAATATTGAATTTTTAGAGGGATCTGTAAGAGTGGACAGTAAGAAATTGGAGATTGATCTGGACCTGGACATTTGAACAACAGGAGGAAAGCGTGCTGGAGTCTTGGGCACCAAGGTGCTCATGGTAGCAACAATGAAGAGTGGCATGAACAACTGCAGTGGCAAGTTCCAGGCTAAGATGAGGATAAAGGTAATTACACTGTTTGTAACCTTTTGCCGATATCCTGGTACTACCAATTCTGCGTAGGATTTGAGTTTGTATTCTGCTCCCAGAGAAGGCTCGTTTAGACAACCCTTAGTATAGATCTCAAGTCTCTAGTTAGTAAGAAATTCAGTGTGTGTAAATAGTGTAAAATATATGTTGTTAATCATAAAAAAAGACCAGCTTTGTAACTTAAAAGTGATTCAATTAGTGCATATTGTCATTAATAAATGTTAAATTTAATTTCATTCACATTTTTATAATCCATCATAAAATAGTTCCCTCCCCCATATTCATCTCACCACACAGGTAGTACAATGGTTAAACCTTGACATTTAAAGGACCAACAGCTTCGCCTGGAAGGCGACTGAGGTTGTCGTCAAACCATCTACTCGTGTGGAAACCAGAGAACTCATTCTACAAAATTGTTTGGAATCATCATATAATATAATAGTTTCATTTCTGTACTATGCACAATAAATAAATGGGAAACTCAATGCATAAATAAATAATTTTGATGACAAGCTAAACTGAAATACTGTAACCATTTTTAATGGCTGTAAAGTTAAATTCATAAGTTATAACATAGATGTCAAATTCAAAAGAAGGCAGCAAAGAAAAGAAATTCGGAGAAGATGGCTTGTATTGTGACGAATTTAAAAATGAAAGTGGCGCTGTGTGCCGGAGTGGACATGGGTTACCTCTGCGCACTCCCCACGTGCGAGTCTCGTAGAAGGGTCCCTGCGGCCTGCCGTCGAACTCCTCCCGACTCAGCATTTCTTTAATGGACGTGATGTCACATAGAACCACGAGGCGGTCTTTGCCGATGCGCAGCCCCACCAGAGGCCCGTACCTACGTCCCAGCTCCGCCGTCGCCTCGTACAAGTAACCAGTTTTCTTGCGGAGGTTGTGCACGCTCAACGCACTCCCCACCACGGGCCACCATCGAGGTCCTGCCGCACGACAAAGAAGAAATTAATTTATGTACGTTGCGGTAACGGGTCACGGAATACTTATGGAATTCTATCTTAAACTTTATTAAATGTTAACATCAAATAAAATTTTAAAACTCTAGGTTCTAACACAATGATATGGTTTACAAATTAAAATTTACTAATTTTAAGTACGTAATGGTTGTGATTCCTTTTTACCGTCATTCTAATTGTCACTGCAGCGAAATGTGCAGGTATTAATGAACACAAACTTACATAAATATGACTATAGATGCAGTCCCTTGGCTGCTTTAGCCACTTATGAGGCACCATATGGTCCTAGTAGCAATACGTTGTCGCTGTTCACACCATCCGACCACCAAAATGGCAATAATAGAGTTTTCTACTTTCGAGAGCTTCAAACGTTAGGAGAAAAATTTCTCCTCGACCGTCAATGTTTAGAACAGCAACAATAACATTTGCCGGAGAATGCACGTCTTCTCCGTTGGTTTCATCTACGAAGACCCAGACGTTTTGGTCAGCAACACTAATTCGTATTTTGTTGTGCACCTCATTGTTGCGTCGCGGACTGTTGATTCATCTGGATGTGTTGTGTACTTATTAAGCACGGAATCTTCAGCTTCTTCAAGACGCTGCAGGAGTTTTCTCACAGGCGTTTCACCCCAGAGTGACTGCGGGGCACACCTGATTATGTCGGGAATGTCTCTCACTCTCTCTGTTTTTTTTTAAATCAAAGTTCTCACATGCCGAGACACCTTCACCTATTTTGGGAGGTATATGTACTGGGGTCGAAGACCTTGGTAAGAGTTGTCCGGCGATCCCATTTGGATCAGTCGGCCAACTGCCTCCTGAAACTGGTAGAGACATGGAGAAGGGAATGCTGCGACCCCACAGCAAACTCATCTCCCGTCATTCAGAAGGGCGTGAGAATAGTACCCAATGCCAGACCTACCTGATGCAGGTTTTCTAGAGTTTTCCCTGCATCTCTTTAGGTGAAACACCGGGTAGGATCCTTAAACCCTTGGCTACCGTGCTCTACGTTCCGCATCCCCCCTTTTCTATTCCCTTCCTATGTTATTAAAGGGGATTTGCCTGTTTCAGGATCATTCTCATGTAGCCTGTTAACCAAAAAAATAATTCAAACCCCGAAACGAATCCTGCAAGGCTGAAAAATACGTAAATATTCCACACATTGTCAAATTTTTTATTTTTAAAACAGACTCAATCTGGTTCAACATGACGAAAGTAAAATGCTCCAACTGCACGTGGTTCCGAAATTTTGTTCGTGATTTTGGAGAGAATTTCTTCAGTACTGACGGGAAAATATTATACTGTAAAGTACGAGGGTTGTTCGGTAAATCTGGTAAATTTTTATGAAAGAGCGGGAAAATTTTCACTTTCGCGTCATTGTTGGTAAACATGATCCTCTCAAAGATATTCCTAAAAGTTTCAAACATATGCTAGTTGTAGTTTATTGTTTGGCAACCTACTGAAGTCTTAGATGTGTAGTCAGACAGAGACAATGGAAAAGAACGAATTTAGAGCTGTCATTAAACACTTTCGTTTGAAAAGTTGGACAGCCGCACAAATAAAAACCGACCATTTACTTCGAGATTAGTGAGTTTAAACGAGGCCGCAGAAGCACAGAAGATGAAACTGATTCCGGCAGCCCAATTGAGATCACCACCAAGGAAAACATCGAAAAAGTTTCCAATATCGTAATGAAAGATCTCAGAATAAAAGTGCGTGAGATAGCTGATGCTGTAGGTTTCTCAACTGAACGAGTGCACTCAAGACTTCGTGCATAGATTCGTAACCGCCGCTGAAACTCGGATTCATCACTACATTCCAGAGACCAAAAAATAATCAAAATAATAAACAAAAGCAGGTAAAAGTGCACATAAAAGGGCGGAGACCGTTTTGTCATCCGGACAGGTTATTTCCACTGTCTTTTGGGATTCTCAGAGTTAGATTTCTTGAAAAAGGGGCACAACCATAACTCATGTTGCTCTGTTGGGTCGTTCGAAACGGGTACTGATTGAGAAACGACCAAGAAAGACAATGAACCTGTGCACACAGCAACAGATTCAATGGCTAAATTGTACGACTTGGGATTCGAAACTCGGTCTCATTGCCCCTAATCACCGGACCTGGCAACTAGTGACTTATTCTTGTTCCCGAACATGAAAATTTGACTTCGTGGGAAGGAATTTCCATCAAATAAGAAAGTGATCGAGGCCGTGACGCAGTATTTTGTAGAGTTTTACAAAACCTATTTCAGTGATGCATTAAAATAACTGGAAACTCGCTGAGCTAAGTCTATAGTTAAGGAAGGAGACTATGTTTTTACGCAAAAAAGGATAACTCATAAAAGATGCGATATTTGCTAATTTACTGAAATCATAAAAACGTCTTTCGAATTCGCCCAAAATATTTAATAATTTTCCCTCATAAATATCAAAATTTAACTAAGGATTCCTTACTTTCAAAGATGGAAAATGTTCCAGATCTTTTCTTTTCAGTTGATCTATCATAAATTGGGATTGACTTTTGAATGCGTTTATTGCGCAAATCATCTCAATAATTGATTTTCCTTTACCTTGAAGCTCTTATTTAATGGTGTTTAAATGCATTGTGATGTCTGCCAAAAATGCTAAATCGTTTTCCGTTTTTTAGCATCCGAGTGTCATCACCTCTTTGGTCCAGAAAAGCTACTATTTCGGGCAATAAATATTGAAACGTTTCTAGTAATTTGTCGCGACTCAACCACCTGACGTCCGTGTGAAGAACTAAATCAGTGAGTTCAGCAGATTCACTATCATCCATCTGCAATTTGATGAGCCTTCGTTGCAAGGTGCGGGCACGGATGGAATTCACAATTTTTATTGCAATACCCATTATCTCTCCATGTTTAGAACTTTGAAACAGAAAACTTGTTGATGGATAATGCAATTGAATGAGAAAAACGAAGGGAAATCGGCATTAGCTCGTCATAATGTCACAAAACTGACTCCTACTCCCACAGACGCAACATTT
Source organism: Eucriotettix oculatus (assembly GCA_034510155.1). Lineage (NCBI taxonomy): Eukaryota > Metazoa > Arthropoda > Insecta > Orthoptera > Tetrigidae > Eucriotettix > Eucriotettix oculatus. Next base: position 51,014,541 of record CM067376.1, on the reverse strand, counting down.
ATAGTGGCGCGGACGAAGTCTCGAATGTTCTCAAGTATCTAACTATCTAATGTTTTTTTTTGTAAGCGTGCCGCCAAAAACACCGCCCGAAGTTTATAGAAAAATGGACGGGAATCAAAAACGTCGCGCGTCGCGGAATTTCTTTGACAAGTACCGCGCGTTTCTCAGATAAAGCCGCTAGCAGGGAATTCTTACGATAGAAGTCAGTGATTTGGGGATTATTCTGACCTAATTCAGGATAAACTAAAACAAAATCTGTGAATAGATCTATATCGGTAAATTTTTTCTCGAAATCGACTTCAAAAGCACTCGCGATCGACCGTTTGAGTACCCCTGGCGTAGAGTATTTCTGGAAATTTACATTTATTAGCTTTTCAGTGATGTTTAAATTTTTGTTGTATTCCAAGTGGGCCATTTATAATAATTATTTTTTACTAAAATTTTGATTTTCATTATGATTGTATCTTTGGAAAATTTTCGAAATAAAAATCCGACGTTTGTAGGTTAACTTCCACTGTCACGTGTCCTCCGTACCAAATTTTGTGATGAAGTCAAGGCGGTGATTGATCTGATGTGGAATGTGTCCCCTTACTTAACGCATTTACTGTCTTCGAGTACTGTCCAGGTAACTCAAGTCTCCAATCTTTCGTATATCATGCTGATTTCATCACATTCTTCAACTTCCGTGGTCAAAAGAGTCCGAATTGACCTTCGTGTTTTTTTTTCAGTATACCGTTCCTGAAGTAATTTGAAATCTTCCAGAAAGAATTTTGTCTTCTCTTGAAATCAAGTTAACAACAACAACAAAACATGTTCGTCTTGGAATGACCTCACCAGCCGGATCATAAAATGTGTTGGTCTGGTCGTCTGTAGATGGAACCAGTTAAAAGAAACAAACAAACGGTAATAGTGAAAGTGCACCCGTTTCTGACGGACATATTTCGACGTCCGACGCGACTCGGAAGCAGGAGATGCCCTTCAAACCTTAAGTTTCACTTGGAAGCAGCACAAGGGCGTCTGGTCGCTCCCCGGAACTCGTGGAGAAAGTTTTCCTTTTAAACGTACATTACACGCCGAATGCTATAAGTTTATGAGCTGGAGAAAGTTCTGTCTTAGAGAAGTAGTTAAAATTCTTGTGTGTTCCAGATCTGAATCCGACGTCAGTTGCGTTGGGAAACCCTTTGGATCACTCGGCCATTAATAGGTGTCTGATCTGTCAAAACATGCAGTTATTGGAAGTTTGCAATAGGGTAATGTTTGTGGGTGGGAAGACACAAGACAGTTCTCTACTATAAAAAGACAAAAAAGCTTAAGGTATCTTGGAATTTGGCTGGACGACAAAAAAAATACATTTTCGGAGCATATAGATACAATAAAAACCAAAAGCATAAAAGTAATGAATCAAATTACAAGAGTGGCAACAATTAATTTCCAAATACCTTAAAATATTTTCAAGTTATACCACAATTCAATATTGGCAGCAATCACAGGTTACGCAGCGAGCACATGCGTGGGGCGCATAGATTGAGACTAGTTAAACCAATGTTAAAAATCCAACAAATTCAGCGGAAAACTTTGTTAAGAATATCAGGTGCCTTCAGTAAAACCCCTTCAGAAACACTAACAGTTCTCCTAGCTGTTGTCCCGTTGGATCTAGAAATCAGGAAAAGGAGCGCGCAGTACTGGCTCAAAAAAGAGAACCAGTGCAAAGTCGTAGAAATTTTAGGCAAGGAAGCAAATACCAAAATAGAAATTAAAGAAGAAATATTAAACATTTGGCAAGAAAGATGGAATTCATCGAATAAAGGGAGAAGGGTGTACGAAATTCTACCTAACATAAGAGAAAGATTACAGCTTAGACACCTCAACCCAACCAAGGGTCTTATACATTTTCTTACTGGTCATGGTCCATACGGACAATATCTGGGAAGAATAAATAGCAGACCAGACAATCTATGTGCCTGTGGAGAGATAGGAACACCGGAACACGCCATACTGGAATGCACCAATTATGAGGTAGACAAGACAATAAGAGAAACCTTAAGAAAAGAAAGACTATGGGAAATAATAAGAAACCCACCACTCACCGCGGCTCTAGAAAATTTGACAAACCTGATATCCGCTTTAGAACTGACAAAATACAGGACTAAAAATATAGAATCTTAAATATTACATCATAAGACTTAATATACTCATCATCGGACCGGACTTTCAAATCCAGAAACCGGATGAGTATAAGGACCAAAATATGGACATCATAACATAAAATAGAATATAAATTATAGTAATAGATGATCTTACATGCTAAAACAAATTTAAATATACGCATATACTTTATTATTGTATTCATACATATTTATATCTATGTAAAAAAAATGTACCAACAAAAGAAAAATATTGTTAAACAGACCTGTTATTGAATCTAGAAAACAGGTCAAGTAAATTATTATCAATAAAAAAAAGTTCTCAACTGTGACTGAAGAAATCCTCCGCGACCCAGAGGTGAGAAATAGATAACAAAAAGATACAAGACAGCGAATAGCTGGATGAAGAAGCGAAATCGTGAAACACGGAGTCTGCTACATCCTGAAGAGTTGTCTAAAATTGCTGATAACGATTCTGATGTTGAGACAATGTTACCGATTGGTATCAGCTGATTTATTAGTAATTAAAGATAGGATCAGAAATTCAATATAAACAATAATAATATAATTTAGGGCGTGGTTTATTGATAAACTAATAAATTGTTTGCCTTGGTGGGGAAAATTGATTGTTCTGGACCGGGAGGGGGGGGGGGGCAATTCTAAAATGAGCTCGTTTAGAATTGAAAATCAAATAGCCTTCTGTGATTATACTATTACAAAGGAAAAAGCGGTTCATTTCTAAATACGAGTTCGTTACTTGTTCTTTCGACAGAGTCACACTTGAAAGTTTGGAGCAATATAACCTACTCTTTACTCGGAAACTTTACTATTCCTAATGAAGGTATAGTACGAACTGTATTAGACGATTTCTATGACACGCATCACTATGGTCATCGAATAGGATAGACTTGAAACTTAAGATGAATAAACTTGAGCGGAATATAAAATCTCTGTCCTGGAAGCACCAAGCGCAACGATCCAGAAGTTACGTTCACAATGAACTTTGAAATTACTGAACAAAACTAAACTAAAATTTGAACTATTTTTCAGATAAATAATTTTGTACATAATTTTACTAGTCTATTATCTTTTTAAAAATTTCCTTTGTGCTATGTTCGTCACAATCTCCTAGAAAGGAGTAAGACAAGGACGAAGTCTGTCGTCCATTCTCTTAAACTTAAGTATAGAACAGGCGACGAAGAAAAATAAAATTTAATATGTAAATGGAATTAAAATACTAGGAGAAGAAATATAAACCCTAAGGTTTACTGATGATATTGTGGTATTAGGGGAGTCAGAAGAAGACTTCAAAGCCATAAGAAATGGCAAGAACGTTGTCCTGGAGGAAGAGTTTAAATATGAGGATTAATAGAGGAAATACCAAGGTAATGGAGTGTAGTATGGGAAAAAGTGGAATAACAAAGGGTGTTAGATTGGGAAGGGATATTTTGACGGAAGTTAAGGAATTCTGCTACTTGGGCAGCATAAAACTAGGGGTGGTAGAATTTTAGTAGACATAAAGAGTAGGATAGCACAGGCAAGGAAAGAAAGAGGAATTTACTTACGGCTAATATAAGTATAAATATTAGGAAATCGTTGCAAAAAAATGTTTGTATGGCGTGTGCCTTTATATGGGTGCGAAACGTTTCAATAAGCAAAAAAGTATAGACGCTTTCGAAATGTTGTGGTATAGGAGAATGCTGAAAATCAGACGGATAGAGGAAGTTGTTGTTGTGGTATTCAGTCCTAAGACTGGTCTGATGCAACCCTCCATGCTAACCTATCTTGCGCAAGCCTTTTCATTTCCTTATAACTATCACAACCCACATCCTCCCTAATATGCTAAGCGTATTCCATCCTTGTCCTCCCTCTTATGTTCTAACCCCACACATGAAGAATGAAATGCGCTAAGCAGATTAGGGAGGCTGTGGGATGTGGTAATTATTTAGAAAAGACAGGCTTGCGCAGGATAGGTTAGCATGGAGGATTGCATCAAACCAGTCCTAGGACTGATTACCACATCAATAATCGTCTAGTTACTACTACCGAAAACCTAATTTTTTTGTCCTGATCAAATTGTAATCAGGCTTCATTAAGCGAATAAATAAAATTTTCTGTCTGTCTGGAAGTTTGTATCGAATATGCTTCGAAACGGCACAACGGACTTCAATGAAAATTTGAGGATTAAAAAACAGGAGATTTAACTTAAATATTTCGATATATTGCAGAAGAAATTAATATAAAACGTTCTACGGGAAAGTTCTTTTGGCTTACGCGCATCCAAATCTCGAAAAACTGAATGCAGTTCGCCTATTAATGCTCCGAAAGGGCTTAAATGATTTCAATGAAAATTTCAGGGATTGAAACAGGAATTTTAACTTAAACTTTCGTGTATGTTTCATATTGCATATTTCAGAAGATATTAATATAAATATTTATAAACCCATTGGATTAGAGCGCGAAAGTCGGCGTGTAAACAAAAACTGCGAGTTATAAGTCTTATTAGTCGTTCCTATACCATTCATCAGACTTACTGTGTTATTATAAGCGTAATTTTGGCAGAGAAAGAGAGGGGGGCGAGCATTCTCACTCTATTCATTGTTGCAGCAGAATTCTCACCGTAATTAACCTGTCGTTGGCAAAGAGATAACTCCCTGAGAAATAATAAACTTCTTACGATATATAAGTAAATTGGATTTATTTGTCACGTCTGGTAAATTTTAATCTTAAGTAATTGTTCATTTTTAAAATAAGTAAAATAAATATAATTTATCCCAATAAATATAATTGAAGTTTCTCTTTGTCTGGAAGTTTGTATCGAATTGGCTCCGAAGCGTGTGAAAGCGGAACCTGTTCGAAACCAACTGTGAGTTATAGGGTTTGCCTTGAAGAGATAATAAAAAAATGATGCCGTATTTTTTATGTATTCAATGAATTCAACTTTATCATAATTCTGTTCCTGTTGTTTCGTTATTAGAACAAGATAAAAATAGCTATTTGCCCACGTTCCGCGTGAACGAAGTTCCTGGCATTGCTAGTCTTCAATATTTTAATGTGAAAAATGTATGTGTTAACTACGGGTTGAGGGGGATCAGAAGACTTAGGTGGGACACGGCAAAAAATAGTTGGAAAACACTGCCGTAGATTGTTGTACCTAAATTATTAAATTACATACATTTAATTAAACTGAAACAATTCAACTGTACCAAAATACATTAACATTTTACTCTATATTCTCGGGTTTCTAATTTAAATTATTTACGAAGAAAAAATACTTTCGTGTTATAAATTTTGTCAACCTGGTTTCAAATGTTACCGCTTTGTAAAGTTAATAAGTATTATATTTTATGTCGACCGAATTATAAATTTAACATATTATGTATAGGTAATAATATCGTTGTAGTCACATTAGTAATATATTACTCAATTTTCCTCTTAAAAATGGTAATGTAGCACTTAAAATCAGAGTCATCCACATTTGCCAACACGTTTAGTCTCTAATTTGGCACTACATCAGGTGAACAATAAAGAAACCATTGGGTTAAAGAAAATATCTCCTAATTATAGAAATTGTTCAATTGAACTAGGAGCAAATTTTTCAGGCGAGGCATCGGAAATTAGTATTCATATCTTCTTTCCCAAGTTATGGACGAAACATAGTGATAATTGTATCAATTACAGTGTTAAATCTGTTAGGACAAAATATTTACTTATTGTGTTCTTACAGTTACGTGAATCTTACATAAGAGAAAGTTGCTTGGTATACGGATATACAAGAGTAAATAAAAGTAAACGGCAAACTTACCTGGGGGGAAGTTGGGGGGCTTCCGCGTGTCCAAATAAATTAATAAGCCTAGGATAAGCAAGAACAGGACTGCAGCGACCCACATCCTGAGGACAAAAAAACATGTTTGGATCATCTCACACAATAATTTAATTTTCAAATTTATTAATAATTTTTTTTTGATTCGAGTCCGCTTGAAAAAATAAAATTATTAAGAGAATGAGCTAATAATACTGGTGAACATAATTATTGTCATCATGAGTCGTACTTGATGAAATATATGCTCGCAATTTCCCCAACACCCACAGATTTTTTAATTCAATTTAAGTTTTCTTTACAATAAACGTTTTTTTTCGTCAATTACAAGTAGGAGCAAAAAATGACTCAGAAAGAAAAGTGTAATTCTGTTAGTATTATTTCTCCTGAATTCAAATAAGTCGGCTTTTCTCCCATCATCTAAGGTTTCTCAGATACTGGCATTTATAATTTCAAACACTGTAATATTTTCTACATTCTTAACTAAGTAATATTAAAACATTCTGACTATTTTTTGGGGTTAACAGGCTACATGAGGGTGAACCTCAAACAGATAACTCCCCTTTAATAGCATAGGAAGGGAATTGAAAAGGGGGGATGCGGCTAGCGCAGAAAGGAGGAAATGACGATATTTCGCCTGTGAAGTATCGGCAAGCATATCAGGATTCAAAAATGTTACACATAGTGTTTCGGGAAATCATGAGGCTGAAAATTACCCCGATATTGTCAACGACCGTATAACATCTTTAAAAATGTTAACAGTAATCTTTGTACTTACAAGTATACTTCCCGCACTCGCACCTAGATTTACCTTAGGTCAGTGCGTGATGAGCACGGGAAAGACTTTCATCAGATTTCAGCAATGGGAAGGAGGAAACAAGGAAAATTGGATTCTACTATGCTAGCCAATTACTGTTGGACGATAAAGAAGGCTATTCCACAGGCGAAATATGACAGACAATCGTCATGTCTTACTGTCTAGGCCAGTCAGAACGTTTGAATACCATGTATGAAGTAATTAGGAATGTTTGATATTTTAAATTCATGTCTCTCGGAAACATTTCCTGATGGAGAAAATCCGATTTCATATTTTAATTAAGAAGAATCACATAGTTAACTTTTTGAGACAAAAAGTATCTTTTTTGTACTTCAGTGTAATTACTCTCGAATAATGGTTCAAAAAATCATTAAATTTGCCCTGAGTACCGCTTTTCGTGAAACGCTCGGCTTTAGCTTCGCCAAAGAAACGACGTTGCAGAGAGTACACTTCAAACTAGTTTCCCATAATAACAATTTAGTTATACTACTTAATGGTTATTATTTAGTTGAAGGTGATTGAAGTACTTCGAAGTAGTTACTTAACACTTCTCTTGCATATGGTAAGTTAAAGATTTCCATAAATTAGAATAAGAAACATGCTTAATACTTATTGTTTTGTTTAATGTGGTTGAAGGTTAGTGTTACTTAATTCTTCTACAACCATAACATTTTGAAGACGTTCTGGAAGATTCCTGGAATGTCAAGCATACTCCCGCCTACAGAGCCAAATAAATTCCATGCAGCGCCGCTGTCAGGCCTGCCTGAAGACTTCTTGTACAACCTTTCAATAAAATGTTTTCTGTCCCATTAATGTATTTCTCTGCTTCTTTGCACCATAGCTCGCAACTACGGCTGTTGCGGCCCCTACACCCCCAAGCTTGTCGGTCTGGTAGCGAACACAAAAACGAATGAAAGTAGCTAAGCGAGTTGATCCAGAGTTGTATCAGTAGTTTTATCAGTGGCGGCTCGTGAGTATTTAAAGTTATGTACTACATCACCGCAAGGAACAATTTTTAGGAGGATAAAGATATTAATTATACTACATTGTCTACACTGTTGCCAATACTCCGCGAGCTACGGGTTGGTATACTATATTTAATGAACATAGGCTTTCCCGGTGAATAATTCGGATGAAATCTTCACGGTTAACCAACCGGGTCAGGTATTTAAAAGAACACAACGTTTCTGCTGCCATCTTCTGCCGTCGTCTTCAGGCTATATGTCGTCATGCGTTGAATGCGCCGTATTTATACCTTCGGAATCACCTGATCCATGCGGCGATCTGATTGGTCCTTGTGCGTCACCTGTGGAAGGTCTGTCTGTCAACTGAGCTTGTATATCACGTATTTTCGTGATAATGGGATCCCATGCATTACTGATATGGTAGCCAGAGTCTCTGTTTATGAGATTATTATGTGTCTTAATATATTTATACTATATTTATAATTTCGTATACATAACGTGTAATGGAAACGAAATTTTTAAATCGTAAAAATATAAAATCATATTGGCGCAAATTCCTAAGAGGACAGTATTTTTACTTATTATATATTTTAAATAAATAAAGTTAATTTTAGAAAAAAGTCTGAAATAATGGAATATTGTATTCAGGATCGTACGGTAATTTTCTCAGAATTATGGAAGTCTTCGAAATGCCACCTGTTTAAAGGTGTTTACTTTTAATAAACTTTGATTAAACCAAATAAACCACAACAAGTGCATAAACTGTAATCTTTTTATTAATTTGTCAAAAGCATTTGTAACTGAGGCCGCCTTTAGCTGTGTCAGCACGTTCGCTCTGACGGCGCTGTGCTGTTTTAGCTCATATTATTGCTGGATCTGCTCAGCGATATTTCTTGACGTTGCGCAAGCATTCGATAGAGTGTGGCATCAAGGATTAATATATAAGTTGAACAGGATGCTGCCCAAACAATATGTGGAAATTATAAACTCCTACATATCTAATAGACTCTTCCGAATCAAACAAGAAGACGAATACTCTGACTTAAAAGAAATTCAAGCAGGGGTACCACAAGGAAGTGTTCTTGGACCAGTACTGTACCTGCTGTTTACAAGTGACATCCCAAAATTAGATGACGTGAAACTCGCTACGTTCGCTGACGATACAGCGATATTAGCAACGGGGCACAATCTAACAACATCCACAGAAGTACTACAAGTCGCTACTAATACTATATATGAATGGACCAGACAATGGAAAATTAAATTGAATGAATTAAAATCCATTCATGTTAACTTTACGAATAAAAGAATGATTGACCCTCCATCTCTGCACATAAACGGAACCACAGTACCATACGAAAATAAAGCCAAATATCTTGGTATGACATTAGATACCAAGTTGAGATGGAAAGAACACGTAAAAAAGAAAAAGGAAGAACTCAACATAAAATATCGACAGTATAGATGGCTCATTGGAAGATATTCCAACCTGTCTTTGTATAACAAAACTTTGGTGTATAGCCAAATTATTAAACCAACCTGGTCGTATGGTATACAACTATGGGGATGTGCAAAAGAAAATAATATCAATCAAATACAGACATTCCAAAATAAAGTTTTACGTGCCATGGTGAATGCCCCATGGTACATTAGAAACGCTGATATCCATAAAGACCTTGCCATTCCAACTGTCAAAGAAGAAATTAAAAGATTTGCGGGCAAGCACGAAGAAAGGCTTCGCCGGCATGAAAACACAGAAGTTCTTCAGCTCTCGGACAATAAATACCTGTTCAGAAGACTCAAGCGAAGGAAACCATTTGAATTAGTATGAGTGACAAATTACAAAATAAAGCACGCTGCGTGAGCGTGAAATACAGTCGTAGGACAACAATGAAAACTAAAGGATGTCATTGGACTAATTTAGCTAATAAGTAACTAGATATAAGAATTAACAAAATAAAACTAATGGTTGGTCTCTACAGACCAGTTTTAGTTACGGAGGTGGTTTTTAGTGGGTAAAAATCCCACACACCGTGAAGTACGGGCTTCACGGCGTCTTTCTGAAGATTTTCCACCTGCCAACGAAAAAAAAATATTATTGCTGGATCTTAGACGAGCAGGGGCATGAAACGGTAAGACTGCGCATGCGCATTTCTCATTACAGACAAGATTCTGATTCTATGAACATGTAGCGCGCCACAAGGCGGACATCGTCACTAAGTTTACAATTACATCAAAGCTGTTACTGGTGACCTCACGTCTTCGAACTAACATGGAGACTATCTGGGCTCGAATTCCGGTTTTCAAGCAAACGCCGATTAGCATTCTGAATCCGAGGGGACTGTGCCTGGATTTCTGACATCTGACGGGGAGACGAAGTTAACGTATTTCGCCGTGGAACGGAATAAGCGTTACGCGTGAGTGTGAAGCGCCAATATCCGGGCAATTTTTATCAGTTGACGTTGCTTACGACACGCACACGTAAATCATGGCGGGAATAATATGCACTCGGGCTCAGAGCTCCGAAAGTAGAAACCCCCCACCCTGCGAGATAAAGCTATACGTTTCCGGTATGAAGCGAGTAATCCCCTTTACAAATGGACCCCGACGGTCCTCCGCCGCCACTATGCAAATATATGCTAATGACGAGCGCGGTTCTCTAAGCAGATAACAAAAAAGTTCACCTGTTTGCGTGTCAAGTATTCAAAATTAATTCATGCGCTGTAGCACACGAGCACCTGCACCAGCTGTCACCGAGTTACTAATTACCTCATGGCTGGCGTCTCGATTTGACTACATTAAAATAAATAATTCCCAAATGCAATAAATATGGAGAAAAACGAGACCATTTTAGCTAATATGCAAAACGTACGAAATATTGAACAACTAATATGCACGTATTCTATGACTAGATGAATCGTGTATTTGTCATTCTCAAATCCAAGAAAATTTAAAAATTGATATCGTACCATAACATAAGTTATACGTGCCATCTGTAGTTCGCCATCACTGGATCAGAAGATCTATGCTTCGTCATAAGAAACATTAATTCGGTCATTCAACTAGGGTTTTACGATTCGTCTCTGAAGTATGAACAAAGACAAAGTGTGAAAAGAACCATACTTGTTAGATCTTATGGGAGGTTTGGTCTTTCACAGTCGAATACAGAAACAGGATCAAATGTATTCCCTCATTTCTTTAAGGAAGGATCCATAAAACATAGCCGGGGGCCTTAGTCAACCCTGATAAGAGGTGCCTGTGGGAGTTTTCTCTCGCAAACATTTCCCCCTAGAATGATCTGCGGGGCTCACCTGACTATGTCGGGAATGCCTTGTAATCTCTCTGGGTTTTTTCAAAGTTCTCACAGGCCGAGACACCTTTACCTATTTTGAGAGGTTTCTGTACTGGGGTCGAAGACCTTGGGCATAAGGCAAGAGTTGTCCGCTGATGCCATTGGATCAGTCGACCAACTGCCTCCTAAAACTGATGGAGAAACGGAGAAGGAAATGCTGCGATCCCACTGCAAACTCGTCTCCCGTCATTCGGAAGGGCGTGAGAATAGAATCCGACAATACCCGACCTACCCTGATGCAGGTTTTCTAGGGTTTTCCCTGCATCTCTTTAGGTGAAACACCGGGTAGGATCCTTAAACTATAGCCCGAGGGCCCTAGTCAACCATTGGTTACCTACCTTGCTCTACCTTCCACATCCAACCTTTTCCAATTCCCTTCCTATGCTATTAAAGGGGAGTTGACAGTTTCAGGATCACCCTCATGTTACCTGTTTATCTCCCCAAAAAATTAGTTATCCCTTGACTACCTTGCTATACCTTCCACCACCCCCCCTTTTCAATTTCCTTCCTATGGTATTATTAAAGGGAAGTTTTCTGTTTCAGGATCAGCTTCATGTAGCCTGTTAACGAAATAAATCAATAATGGTTCACTATTTTTGTGAAAACAAGGGACCGTATTGTCCAATTTTTTATTTCCGTGTAAAAAAGACAAACAAATCGTTTCACTTTACCTCCAAATCACAGGGAATCGTTAACAGAGTTCCAGACCATGTCACAGTCTCCGAGGAGGAAACATATTTAATTCTATTAAATTCCGTCATGCTGAATAAGTTGTTGAGGAAATGGCCAAAATAATCTGTCAAGCCTACTGGTAACTCAGGACCGAATTGGTTAGCTGGTATCTCGTAAATAAGTGCATATTCTCGGTTAAATCAAGTATCAATAATGCTCCGAATAGTTGCGACATCGGATATTATCGATAGCACGGATAGTGTTGAACATACAGTAACTTCAATGGACAACGGGTAATGTAGCTGTAGACAGTTGTCATCGATCTGCTCGCCACAGATTAGCCGAAACCATCATTTCCCGAGGAAGCAGGGTTTTGGCCCACCCCGACGCTCAATTACGGGATTCCGGTTATTGCGAAAGGAGGAAACGTAGACGAGGATATTGGTTACGTAAGCTGGCCTACTTGTGGTCAACTTCTTCACTACTTTCCTCTGTTCCGCACTTTCTCATCCGTTTCACTGATCCGACTATTTCCGATACTTTGTACACTGGCGACCCACCCTCGCATCGCGTGACTCCCTCAAATACAGCACTTTATTCGACCAAAAAACACACGTTCTGATTCTGATTTTATCGGTACGTGGTACTGTTAATAAAAATAAATAAATGGTACGAGACGGCCGCTTAAACGGAACCGGAAATACATATAGCATTTTTAGTTAATATAATATGGGGAAATAATTAATTGGATTCGGATGTTTTATCTAATTAAACATAAGAATAGTTTATAATCTTACATACTTTTCCTTTCTCAAACGGTTAAAATTAAAATTTACATTATAAAATTTAAATTTATTTTAACTCTAAATTATTTCATATTAAATGCTACCAAACAGCTCATGCTAACTATTTACACCTAATTACGAATGTTTAAATTTTATTATTAAACACAAAAATAATAAGGTTCTTGATAAGTCTGTGTACTGAATAACTTAAATAATAATCAACAATAAGTTGCGATGTTTGGAAAGAAATAATGGCAACAAATATGGGTAGCTGAAAGCCTCTAGAAGGAAGGAATGTTTTGAATGAACTCAAATGTTTTTATTTTTATGTTCAGAGCCGGTTCGGTTCTTTGGCAATGTACTTATGTTTTCTTTGTTCCTTGTTTTTTTTTACAGATGATTATGTCAGTGAATGGCGAAAGCTTCTGTTTGTTTGAAATTTTGGCTGTTTGCTATGTTTTGCAAATAAAAAATTGAGGACTGTTTAATAAATGTTAATTTAATTATATTTTATTAATAAATATTATTTTACAGAGTAGATTGACTGAATAGAATTTATTCATCTCACTTTTTAATGCAACCGGATTGCTTCTCCATTCTTTGATCTTCTACTGAAATTTCTGTCCAATGGCGGTGCTCGGATATTTATTTCCATTAGGGCCCGGTAAAGTTTTCGCGCCCCCATCCCTATATAAGCTAACGGAATGTCAATATCATTCTTAACCGGAATGATAAACCACGCAGTACAATAACTCTAGCGGACAGTAAGTTAAAGTAAGTATACGGTACGTTAAGAGAGTTGAAACTACTCCCGAAAGTCTTAGAGACTCCCTGGGTTGGAAACCAATCTCGGTGGTTTTCACTTTATAATTATTTATCCCTTATTTCTCTACCCATACATCCAGTAAGTGAACCACAACTTAACCCGGTTTGTGAACGTCAGAATGTAATTCATCGACTAACATAACCCCGGAATGGACACTAATGTCAGTCTATTTTGAATTATTTCCATGGAAAGTCCTTACGTCCGCATCCTTACCGTTGAAATTAGGAATTGAAAGCTTCGACAATAACACTATCAAATTTGCGCGACCACGAAAACTTTTCATTCGACGATAATAATTGCCATTTCAGAATAATTTTAAAATTCCATCTCCAACCTTCTTTATAAGTGCTACAGTTACCCAAACAATGTTTTCTCTTTGGGTCGTAACATGTCTACATATATACGGGAGGTTTTGCAACTTCCCCTTCCGCCGCTACTCATAAGGACTGAACAACTGCCTAACCGGCATGTTATTATTAAAAATTCCGAAGTAATGTACTTGATGTAGTCCCAAATGTGAGTACAACATTAGTTTGACTGTGAATTGGTTGCTTAATTTGATTTTATGTATTGCTACATTCAACAATCACATTTATAGTGAACGTATGTATTCAAAATAGACAAGTTTGTTTTACACGACCAATTTCAAACAAAGTTTTATTTAGTTGAACTGACGATTCGTTACCATTTTGGGTGTTCCCTAGGTAATGTTACTACAAAATTAGTACAAAATATGCTTAGAAAATTATACATTTAAACTTTTTTGTTCAGATTTGGTAGGTAAATTACCCGAGGAGGTCCCAACTATGGCGACGAAACATTGGTTCAATTAAAGAAAAACTTTGTCTGTAATTGTACTGCCATATATTCGAAATAACATGAAATATTCTGTGGACTCTAACAAATTTCATCGTTGCCTTACGGTTATGCTATAATTATTTGAATTATAATAAACGTAATGAAAGTTACACTTTCAAGCACCAACCAAACACTATCCACATGATAAAATTTATACGTTGCATAAAATATCCTCGTTGCAAACTAAAGCCGACATTAAGTAGGGCTATCAACTTAATATAATATTTATAATAATGTGATTATTGTGATAAAATATTTCTATTGTAATTAAATGGACAGACGTTTTAGTAATCATGTATATAGCAAAATATATTGTTTGATTTATTAAGTACTGCCATTCACAACGTATCTACATAACCATTATTTAAATTTTTTGGAACAAATAAAAGGTTTGCGATGGAAATTCTGGACTATAAAAGCTCAAGAAAGCTGTTCGGACAAACCTGACCTTGGCTTGACTTTCTCGTTTTCGACTGCTCCGGCTGTCTGCAGACGCGCTTCAAGTCCAATTTCAATTTTAAAAAATTGTAAATTTAGACTTAAATGATAATATATTAACCCTGGACACAGAAATGTAAAAAAAATTTCAATATCGTACACATTCTGAAAAAGTATGTAGTCTGGAAGTTCAATCAATAAAATTCCTTCCTCCTTGGCTCTACAGCCCATTGAGGGCCTGGGCCTACCGAATCGACTGCGGACTGTCATCTTGCATGACACATTCCGAATTTGGAGTGACACGTGGTCAGCGTATCTATCCTCCAACAGTCTTAATCCTCGTCTTCGCGACCATGACGACACAAACATCCAAGCCCATGCCAGGATTCGAAGCCGGGACCTCGGGGTTGTGAGGCAGCAACTAGAGGCTAACCACTACACCACAGGAGGTCGAATCAATAAAATCACGAAAGTGAAATCAACTTTGGCGTACCTGAAGGTTCGAGGATCAATTCAGAGTAATGCGTTTTATTAAAATTTTAATTAAAAGGGATATGTATGATTAAAATTATTACTATTATCATATAACTTCCTATTGTTTATGAACAACGATGATGACTATTTGTGTCAATTAATGAAGAAGACGAACGCTTTCAATACTTCACCAGATTAGGCAATTTAGACTGATGACAAATATGCACGAGAACAATTCAGTGCCGAATAATACTTAATATTAGTGCCTGTTCTGAAAAATCCTAATTCAAACGTCTGTAATAAATATTTTGATTTTATATTATCTCAACAATATGTAATTTCGACCGTTTAAAAATAAAGCTCACGACATATTTTTTTTAAAAAAAATTGAGTTCATTTAGAGTCGCATCAACAGCAACAGGTTATTAGCGAGTGTACATTAGAGTCTTTACATTATATAAATTTATCATTTTTTCAAATTTAACTATATCTTTTTGATGTCTGGGGGAGTAGTCCATTTCGTCGAGACTTCCAAATATTTGGTCTCTTTCTTGCTGGAATCTGCTGCATTCTTAAATGATATGTTTTATGGTGGTTATGGTGTTGCATTGGGAACATAAGGGGTGGATCTTTTGTGATTGGGTGAAGGTTTCTTCTATCTACAATGCTCATATAGAATATAGAAAAAATCAACGATTCCGAACTCTCATTTCTGGATTCAATTACGAGTTACAACGAACTAAAAATAAAAATACAATAACATCAGACAATTTTTTGTTATTTTTCTGTATTGTTTTTGAAATAATTCAGGAGAAATTTCAGTATTAGTTCCGTAAGTAATATTATTTAAGTAATATACCTTCTATAATACCGTTAGTGCCAAATTTCAGGATTTATCCTATTGGGTTAATATGCTGTAAATTATAGCATACGTATTATAATGTTATTGTGGTCATCACTCCTAAGACAGGTCTGATGTAACCCTGCATTCTAAACTATCTTGCGCAAGCCTTTTTATTTCCACATAGGTACCACATCCGCCATCCTCCCTCATATACCTAGCGTATTCCATCCTTGACCTCCCTGTTCTGTTCTTATCCCACACACTTCCCTCTAATGCTAATTTTACAAGACCCTCATATCTTAAAACGAGGTCTAGTCTTAGTCCTCCATATTGTTCTCTATTCCACTATTCTGCTTAGAACTTCCTGATTAGTTACTCTATTCACCCATCTGATTTTCAGCATTCGCCTTTAGCACCACATTTCAAAGGCTTCTATTCTTTTATTTCTGCAACTCCTACGGTCCACGTTTCGCACCCTTAAAATGCCATACTGCCTAATTATTCATACTTCTATTACCAGTAAGTAAATTCCTACTTTTCGGGAAGGCATCTCTTGCTTGTGTTATCCTCCTCTTTGTCTGCTATACTTCTACCATCCCTAGTTATTATGTTTCCAAAGTAACAGAATTCCTAAACTTCCTTCAAAATATCCCTTTGTTATTCCAGTGTATCCCATACTTCACTCCATTACCTTTGTTTTTCCTCTATTAAACTCTTTCTCCAGGACCACGTTCATGCCATTTATTATGGTTTCCAGGTCTTCTTCTGCCTCCCCCTAATACTACAATATCTTCGGCAAAGCGTGAGGTTTTTATTTATTGTCCTTGCAGTATGATTCCTTTTCCATATTCCGTTTTAACTTTTTTCATCGCCTGTTCTATATATACAACAATAGAAACATATTGTAGTGAACCCTCAAGTACTGCGATAAACTTATCTTTAATTATTTTTGATTTATTATTTACGTAAACCCAGGCAACGCCGGGTGCTTCAACTAGTTTACATCCTAAAAAGTAGCTTAAACTGAATTTGTGCATATTCATATATATATATATATATATATATATATATACATATATATTCCACAATATACATTGTCATAAACATGGAGTGAAGCGGTAGAATGGAATTATGAACATAGAAAAATTTATTATTTAATGAATTTCAGTGCTGGTAAACTGACTAAGAACTCCATCGTGATCATGCCTTCGAATGAGTATCTCATTGGTGAAACATACAACAGGCTACCCAACGTTATTGTAACTTTAATGTTAATATTATGTGAATATTTGTTGTTTTTGTACGAACCTCGTAATTGGCATGACGCAAGAACCGAGATCATTGACTCGAGAAATGTTAACCAGAATAAGGTTCTAACCCGTGCCAAAACTTGACAACGCGTCGACACCTCGTCAACAAAGAGTTCCTGCAGCGAGGCTTCAACGCCGCTTGAAACTTGGGAAGAATGCATTTCACTTTCACCTCGTAGAGTTCTACGAGAGGCTGAAACCTCTGCTGGACCTCCGTTGCTTTCTACAACGTAGAGGTCGACCAAAAAGGTCCTTGGTGCATTCTCACGTGCTGCAGTTAAAGCTGGGTCTGGAGGGTTGAGCGTTCGTATATGGGATCCGTGACGAAAGTTCCAGGGAAAGGAAAAGGCACCGGAGAAAGTGTTGCGTCACACTCAGGTGGAACCGGAATCGCCGGGAACCCTTTCGGCCGAAGGAGAACTTGCGAGAGGCAACTATAATATTCCTCCTTCCAAAGTCAACAGGTCAATTATAAGACAGTCGCGGCTGTATTTTCCAGGACCAGCGTTCTCGAGATCCCTCTACCACTGGTCTATTTCGCCATTGACCATTTCGTCACGTGGGTTGCAATCAGCACGGTAAGCGTCGTCAAATACTGGAGTAATACCAGTATATGGTCTTGAATAAAATGCGAGCTTTGAACAACCAAAATGCTCAATGTCCAGAACCAAAAGAAGAGGACGTTCGGCGATCACATTCGATCAGCCAAGGAACTGTTTCTGTTTTAAACAGATAAATGACCTGAAACTGTATGAAAAAACGCTACATTTATATATATGAAGCAGTCCAGTCCTATCAAGCCAATGTTGAAATAGGAACCCTTATCCTAGAAACCGCTATTCACACTGCACTCAATTTTTCACAGCTTATTTTAATCTTATTGCATGTGTGTGGAAGCAGAATAAATGATTTAAATCCGTGGTTCCCAAACTTTCTTGGCTCCCGACGCCATAAATACATTACAGTTTTTCCGCGACGCCCCAAATCAAACATTGGACTATTGAACGCATTTGCATTCCTGCAATGCTGTTAAATACTGTACAAATAAATGAAACACGTATGTTAAATTCACAAAAAAATTATAGGAGAGAAATAGTTAAAAGAATGGGATGCATGAACTTGTTACTCACTAAACAATTCATCAAATTTCGAATGCTACCTTCATCCCGTATCCCACGATTATTTTCGCACAATATTTCCTTTTTATTACAGCGACCGCACGGATAGAAAGTTGCAAGCGGAATTACCACGATGCCAAACTTTGTCTTCAACCTCTTGTTCTATAGATTTCAATTCAGTTTGGAGGTTTGCCACTATGAAATTTTGAATCCATTTGTTCGTGTTACCTTCTAGAAAGTATTTTTTGTTCAATTTGAAAATTTGTGACAGGTAATCCTCAAAAACAGATTTTATATTGAACACAAACCAACTTCATTGGAGATTAAAAACTGGTGCGACAAGGCAAAATCATCTTAATAACTTTTTCTTTTCGTAGTGGTGGTCATGAAGCAGACCCAAACATTTTTTTTGGTAACAGGCTACATGATGGTGATCCTGAATCAGGCAACCCCCATTTTAATAGCATAGAAATGAATAGAAATGAAAAAGTGGGGATGAGATTTTTTTTTGGTTAAAAGGGAGATCCTGAAACAGGACCCTGTAATAGCATAGGACGGTAATTGAAATGAAAAGGGGGGGGGGGTTGCGGGAGGTATAGCAAGGTAGCCAAGGGCTGACTAGTGTACCTGGGCTGCGGTTTAAGGATCCTACCCGGTGTTTCACTTAAAAGAAGTGCAGGGAAAACCCTAGAAAACCTGCATCAGGTAGGTCGGGCATTGGGTACTATTCTCCCGCCCTTCCGAATGACGTGAGACGAGTTTGCTGTGGGGTCGCAGCATTCCCTTCTCGATGTCTTCACAAGGGAGGATGAAGATTTTTTTTTTGGTTAACAGGCTACATGAGGGTGATCCTGAAACAGGCAACTCCCCTTTAATAGCATAGGAAGGGAATTGAAAAGGGAGGATGCGGAAGGTAGAGCAAGGTAGCCAAGGGTTAACTAGGGCCCCCGGGCTATGGTTTAAGGATCCTACCCAGTGTTTCACCTAAAGAGATGCAGGGAAAACCCTAGAAAACCTGCATCAGGTAGGTCGGGCATTGGGTACTATTCTCACGCCCTTCCGAATGACGGGAGACGAGTTTGCAGTGGGGTCGCAGCATTTCCTTCTCCGTTTCTCCATCAGTTTTAGGAGGCAGTTGGCTGACTGATCCAATGGCATCAGCAAGCGACTCCTGCCTTATGCCCAAGGTCTTCGACCCCAGTACGGAAACCTCTCAAAATAGGTAAAGGTGTCTCGGCATGTGAGAACTTTGAAAAAACCCAGAGAGATTACAAGACATTCCCGACATAGTCAGGTGAGCCCCGCAGTCACTCTGGGCTCTCCAATCGGAGGATGAAGAGGAGAGGACGAAACGTAATAGATTAAATCTTCTATTTTGTCTGCGAGTTTTTCTTTTTGATTATCTCTTCATAATTTTCAACGGAAAACAAACCTTTATTAAATAATACTATACAGAAACTATATTTTTGTAACATCCATGGCGTCGTGACGCATAGTTTGGGAATCAATGATTTAAAATAGTACCTATGGATAAAAAACTTCAAAATGTTTCCACTAAAACAGATATTGATAAATAAATTAATATTTAAAATTCTAATAACAATATAAACTTCATTATGCTTTCTCACACATCTTTTTTTTTATAGGTAAACTTTATATGCACAATTGTACAATGTAGTTATGATGATAGGATGTGATACATTACATGGGAAACTGCTCATTAGCAGGCCCCGGCACATGATATTGTTTACAGGGATAGCGGCACAGTATGTAATTTAATGGAAAACAAATTGCAGAATTTTCGTCAGGTAAGTACAATACTTTGTTGCTTGTTAGTTGCTGAGCGTCAGTCTAACTGCTGCTAGCTATCCTTGTGTCTGATCTTCTCTACCTGTTTACAAGCAGTTTATTAACAGTAAACCGATTTCTCGTTCTCGAAAGCTATTTCTTGAGCTGTTCATTCCCACCAATCACCCTGCCTCTGGATTTCGCGCTTTCGACTCCAATCTCGCTGAGCTACCATAGGGCAGGATAACCTGCAAACTGACGTCAAAGAATTTATCATTTTGTTTAAATCCCTTCTTCTTTATCGAGATCGGGTTCAGAGGTCAAAACGAACTTACATGACGGCTTTAGGAGTGACCTGGTAGATACAAACATCCATACACGCGCTGGAATTTTAAATCATTGCAATGACGCTTACCACTTCACCACAGCCAAATAAATCCCATGTGCATTCATCATTACTTCTAATCGCAGTTTAGTATTTTTAATTCACACAAAAAGTATTGAAATATAATTTTAGTTTCTTCTTGTCTCTATTTCCTGGAATTCTTTTTCTCGATACGTTGTGCATTCGTTAAGTATATGCTGTAATTATATTTCGATATTCAATTGATTACGGAATATTAGTTGTAGATGAGTTCCCTGGGTATGACAAATTTTTTAAATGCCGATTTTCTCTCTGAAGTAATAGATTCACATACGTCACTTGAAGCCAAAAAAAGACTGATGATTTTAAAATTATTAGCAGCTAAGAATTGGGGGCCAAACTATACCTACAGAGCAACCATCCTGGTAAAAACCTAACTACAGTAACCACGTTTACAGTTTCTGCTCATAAAAGGCAGCTTAAAAGACTTAATACCAACCAAAACGAGGAATTCAACTTAGACTCGCAGAGCGATGTAGTTTTAAACGTGAAAAAATCGTCACTTTAAACGCTCGAGTCTTTTTAAATCAAGGAGACCGAAGTTTCTCCACTCAGTAACGGGCGGAAATAATCTATTAAGTAAGTTAGTCACTTCTACCTGGATGCGATGATAATGACTTCATTTAATGATCGGAAGTTCTCCCGGTGTAGCTGTTGGATGAAGTCTTCTCGGGATATCAACCAGATGGTATCGTTGAATCGGCAACACGTTTCGGCAACTAGCACCGTTGCAGTACTTGCTGGGATTCCTACAGTCCCTTATCTTAGTCTTACTAGTGTTTGTCAACGGTGCTAGTAGCCGAAACGTCGTGCCGATTCAACGATACCACGCGGTTGATATCCCGAGAAGACTTCATCCAATGGCTTCATTGCTCGATCTGATGGAGACCTTCCAGATTCTCTTGCATATAAATTAAAGAAACGACAGTCTTCAGTTGGGAAGGAGCTGTCCTGGTTAAGTGCATTCATTTATCCTTCAAAAAATAACTGTTGATTAACACTTTGACTGCAGACATATATCCAACATTCTGTATATAATGCCGACTAAATACTGGTTCTTAAAATGAGTAGTAGGCGTCGCCGAAGATGCCGGAAAACACCATCGGAGTAGTTGGCAGTCAACCTGTTAATGAAACGCCATCTGGCTACGCCAATAAAAATTGTCGCCGCTGTTTGGGATGAGCATGACATTTCCTCTTGGTCTGGTATGAGCGCTGTTTCCCTCGTTGGCGTCCAGGGTTTGCGTATTTAATTGAGGTTACCCCACAATCTCCTTCGTTGGACGCTCGCTGGGAAGTGGCAACTTTTTCCGCTGTTCCGTCACTTCCGTAGGCGACGGCGGTTTCGATGTCTTGACCACTTTCGCTTTCTACTCACTTCCGGAAGTAGCGCCTCCCTGTCTTGAGATTACTCTCTCCCTCCAGAGCACCGACACCTTTTCTAGTCAGTTCTCTTCCCACCAAGAATCCAGCCAACATTTATTTAATCAACTGTTAAATTACACACGACCTATACAGCTTTCCAGCGTTTAACACGGCGAGATGATATTTATCAAACAGAATAACCTAAAATTAAGGATGTACTGGTGAGACGAAGAAAAAAATTTTCCCAACCGCATAAGAGAATTTTAGAATAATTCCTGAGGTTAAGACCGGTTCGATTAAATTATAAAACATCTTACTACTTTCTTTTCCTGCCAGTATACACTAAATTATAGAGAGATAAATCAGAATCCAGAGTTATTTTCATCAAAACGTGCACAATTCCTTCGTCAGATTTCCAAGTGTTTTTTTTACGTCGCCACTCGAAATTAAAAAATAAAGCATCAAATTAATGATTTTTTCTTGTTTTACATAAATATTTCTTGTTTTCATTTTCGTATGAAAATATTTTCAATAATTTAAAAACTTGGCAGAGTGAATATATCTATTTGATGGCGTGATAGATTTAGAGGTAACCTCTGACATTAATTCGAAGTTAGAAGATAATATTTTCCAGATCAAAACTCCCGTGTACGGCTGTCTGATCCAAACTTGACCCTAGTTTACGTCAGTCACGTAATACATTACGTCAACCATAAGTCTTCATAAACTAAAGTCACGACCAAACCGTAATTGTAGCCAATATTTAATTTATTTATAACTGAATATAAGAATTTATATTCAATTTTCGATTTAGGCATCACTCTCTTCTTAATCATAGCGAAAGTGTTAGTTACTATACGAGAGGGCGCAGTTTTTGATTATACGTGTTTGTATTTGAGTAAAAACAATTGGATCGCGTCTCTTGAGATTAACTATAGTTAAATAAATGAAACAGAAGAATTATCATCTATATGTGACAATCTAAAAACACATATTTGTGGCTAAATGAGATAAATAAATAAATTTTAAAATCCAAATTTGACATCAAGGAGAATTAATTTATCACTTTATAAAGTTACAAAGAAGGGATGACATATTGTGTTCTGGGACTGTAATAATTACTATAGTTTATGTTTGTTACAACAGGCTATTTATTACTTAAATTAACATACGTTTTTCACAATAATTAATCCAATAAATTTAGGACAAATTCCAGGCTAAGTTTTTATTTAATGAAATATGACGTTTCGTCAACAGATGTTATTTCTTCGAAGATTAAATTTTCGGTTCGTGTTGCCCTTGTGGGCAGTAAAGTTTAGATTTTTATACACTTGGCTTCCTTTTGTTCATCAAAATTTTATATTTGAAGAAATTTAATAAATCTGACAACTAAGTAGAAATAAATAAAAATAGTCACTTTGTCATAAAACAATTTTACATTAATTTCATACACCTACGACGTTTAATAGTTAAATATCAGTTCGGCCGTACCGAATAATTATTCACTTTCACATACATGTTACTTCATTTAAAATGTGTCTGTTTTAATTTAATTTTAATTGAAAACATTTTATTTTTTGTCTTAATAAAATATTCTGTATTAAAATTGTTTTGCGAATTTTTGTTTAGTTGCGTGATGAAGCCCACGAATATGAACGAAACGTCGTAGATGTATTAAATAAATATAAAATTGTTTGCTGACAAATTGGCTGCATTGCTTATTTAGTTTAAATTACATGAGGAAGTCTGAAATGGTGACGAAACGTCGTAGATGTATTAAATAAATATAAAATTGTTTGCTGACAAATTGGCTGCATTGCTTATTTAGTTTAAATTACATGAGGAAGTCTGAAATGGTGACGAAACGTCGTGTTTAATTATATAAAAATGTTAAAGAAAGGTTTTTCGGGTTTCCAGCCAACTTATCTCCGTAAACAGCGACGTATCGATGGATATTGGAAACTCAAGAAACCTTTCTTTATATTCTTCACCGGGAACATTTACTATGGCATATTAGTTATGGAATAGAAATTTGGGGAAGTGCTGCTTCGAAGTATATGGACAGGTTTCTAATCTTTCAGAAAAAAGTTATTAGATTTATATTTGCTATGAAAATAATCGATTCATGTAAACCAATATTTCGCAAAAATAAAACACTAACGATCTATTCCCTATAATTCTTCGAAACCATTATTACGGTATAGAAATCGCCCCCCTTCCCCCAAGATGAAATTATAACTAATCCTTATGAGAACTGCAGACTATTTTAGAGTGCATACTAAATTTTTTAAACTGAGCATGACCCATTTTTGAAGGGAATGTTATTTTATAATAAATCGCCAGTGTATATACCAGAACTGCAAGGAAAGCAGTTTGAAAGAACTTAGAAAGAGTATTTAGCAAATAAAGTAGTATTTAAGCTAAAGAAATGGTGATAAAATTGTAAAACTGTAAACTAATTAATTTTTTGTGTATTTATATAAACCTGGCGTTTTCCCGCATTACATTTATTTAATTGTACGAAAATAAAGTTATTCTTATTCTTCTTATCTTAAAATAAAAACTTTTTAATTGGTGGTGCATTTATTCGATTTAATTTAATTATGATTAAATATTAAATCTGAATTAATTTTATTCAATAACCATTTTAACTATTATTGAATTTTCTCCGAATTAAAAATTTATTTGGAAAATGGAATTTTGGGCGTTGCAGCAGCAACATGAATTTTTAATATATTAATAAAAGAAGTGAGGATGTCCCAAAGATGGAGGACGAAACGTTTTCAAATAAATTATTCCGTAGGCGACGGCGCTGACTTTTAGCCATTCTATGTGCTTTATTATAAAAAACACCTAAGAAAATAATCGACGTTTTCTATCGAATAAGTAACCAAAAGCTACGTTATATAAAGAAATGCTAATAATTATCACAGAACATTTCTGAAATCTTTGTTGCTTTCGTCAGGTGATTCCAATCGCAAGAGTAGTACAAATAAGAATTGTCTACTTCTGTATTTTAGTGCACATTTAACACTGGCGTATATATTTTTAAAAGCTTGTGTACAGCGCCGTCTTCTAGCACACATATTCACACACACATATTTCGGAAGTCGCTGGAATCTTTCTGTTAATACGATTTCAGATCGATGTATACAGATCATTTTAAATTCAATAATTCTCGTAATGTCTTCGTAATATTCAATATGTATTCAACAAACATTCTTTGAGAATTTTTTTTTTCAAAACATTCCGGACACTCGAACATTTATGGTTTCTCCGGAGTATCGACTCAAAGATAGATTCTAAGGGATGGGACAATTGTTGCTCCTGTATGAGGTCGCTGTAATATATTGTACGTGCTTCGTTTGTGCCGTTGAAACGTTAGCGAGTGAGTGAGAGAGCGTACCTGAGAACGGCGCACCGGCGTTCCTGGACTTTCTTCAGATGCTGACTGCAATAGCACTTTTACTGGACCAAGCGTGGCTCTTTCTCTTATAACCTGCACCCTCTCCCCTCCACTCCGTCTCAATGTCGCTTTCTTTATGTCGTCTACGTTGGCTACGGGTTTTTCCCAATGATCATTGTAACTCAGGATGAAAAAAAGAAAAAGGGTCGGGATCCGTTCCGTCACAAATGATTAATTATGTACAGCAAACAATATCAATATAACTATGAAAACGTCTGCAATGGTAACAAATTAACAAGAAAACAATTATTAACCCAAACGGCGATAAATGTGAATACTAAATATCAACACTATACATGAAGAAAGAAACTAACTTTCAGGAACGTTGATAAACATTTACTTTTATCACCTGATTTTGTCTTATATCACTATTAAATTGTCAATTATAAAATTAATTTTTGTGTTCTCCATTTTAATAACGATTATTATTTCAATAATTAAACATAATTGTCGCAATTCCTAATTTTCAAATTACATTTAAATATTTTCATGTATGCAATCAGGTTCATTTTTAACGAAATCGCAAGCCGAGTCTACCTTCGACATGTTTTCATCATCGTATTATACTGCTGTCCCATTTTCTGGCAGTCGACTGTACGGAAAGAACACAACTACTTGCGGAATTTTGGCGGTACGGAATCAAAGTCAAGCTGCGTGGGGGAAGGTACAGGCGTAATAAAACTCAGACACGACGACGCAACTGGGATTTTTCCCAAGCCCCCGTGAAATTTGGCGAGATTGGGTGGTGAGGAGGATGATGTTTTCTCCCAAAATCGGTGATAGTGTGGGGCAAATGGCTCCTCCCAAGAGGAATATGAAATAAGAAAGTGGGGACAAATTATTAAAAACCTACGAAAAATGGATTTTACACTTTATTAAGGACGTTGTGATTAAAACTGAACATTTAAGCAGATTATGATTGGAAGTTAAGATTGAATCTTAAATGTAGTTGAAGATTAAGTTTTAAGAAATGGGACATTGTCCTGGCCGAAGACATGTAAATAAATGAAAGGAAGTCGAGACCCAGTCCGGTGTTCCAAAGCGCCCTTCATCGTTTAACGCGTGTTTGGTTACGTCCAGCAACAGTTACAGGCAAGCTGAGAAGATAAGATAACTACCACTGTAACCTTATGACGATTTCCTGGTACTGCCAATTCCGAGTAGGATTTGTGTTAGCAATTTTGCTTTATAGGATGGCCCGTTTAGACGACTCTAAGTTATAACCCATGTATTTAGTTGTAAGAAATTTAATTTTTATAAATTTTAGAAATATATAAAGCGTTTTACGACAAAAAACCAAACTATGCAAATTAAGATGCATGAAATTAATGTACATTGTAATAAGTAATGTAAAATTCAATATTATCCACATTTCATAATAATTTTTCATTATAAAAAGAATATCGCCTCCCTATGTTTAATACACTATGAGTAACCGATTTCAGTCAGACATCCTGTAGCATGGCCGCAACCGAAATCGCACCGCGGGCCACTGTAATATTTCCTAATTTTCTATCGCGAACAACTAGTAACAATTATTGGTTTATATCGTGAAGTAAAATAAATATACTCAACTAACTAGGCGCCCGGTGATGCCTGGGAATTAATTTATATTAGCTCCGCTACATTATTTAAGTCGACAGTAATCTCATTGTCAACACGTGATTAAACCGTCAGCGAGAGCGTCACTTTTTTTTAAAAAAAAAAGATTACCTCATAACAAACACGATGACTCAGTATCTTAATTGAGTCAAGACTGATATGTTAAATAAGCACAGGAAAATACACAGAAACAGTCAAATATATTTATAAGAAGATATCATCATTATATGGCGATTTTTGGGCTGTTGGGCCACGTTGTTGTTTGGCGTTCTTGCCGACGTTTCGCTCAGAGGCACCGAGCATTCTTAAGGCTAGGCCAAGACTGTTGCTCTGTTTTTTGGGGGGTAACAGGCTACATGAGGGTGATCCTGAAGCAGGCAACTCCCCTTTAATAGCATAGGAAGGGACTTGAAAAGGGGGGGGTTGGACGGTAGAGCAAGGTAGCCCATTGTTGACTAGGGCCCCCAGGCTAAAGTGTAAGGATCCTAACCGGTGTTTCGCCAAAAGGTAATGCAGGGAAAAACCCTAGAAAACCTGCATCAGGTAGGTCGGGCTAGTGGGTACTACTCCTGCGCCCTTCTGATGATGGGAGACTGGATTGCTGTGAGAACGCAACAAACCCGCCTCCGTGCCTTGATCAGTATTGAGAGGCAGGTGGCCGACTGGTCCAATGGGATCAGCGAACAACTCTTACCGTATGCCGAAGGTCTTCGACCCCCGTACATACACCTCTGAAACTGCCCAAGATCGTCTCAGCCTGCAGGAGTCTTAAATTAGTTACCTTGGCCATGGACCAAGGGGGGAGGGAAAGAGGAAGTCAACCTCCACCTGGCTCTCACTCATTTCCCTACAGGATATCCTCCTGCTGATCAACCCTCCTCCTGTTGCTCTGTGCTCACATTGTGGCTTAAATATCGTTGTGACGTTCGAGGTCATTCCCACTGTCGTTGTTTTTCCGTTTCTTCCTGGAATTTGTTTGTTTCCGCAGGCCTGTTTGCCAGTTAGGCGCTACTCCGTAACCATTTTCCTTATTGCAATTGTTAGGGCACTTCAATATGATGCTCGGTGCCTCTAAGCGAAACGTCGGCAAGAACGCCAAACAACAATCGCCATGTAATGCTGATATTTATTTATATGGCTTTATAAGAAGATACTTGAACCATCACTTACGTCTGATTAGCATGAAATAATGTGTGTAGATACATGTGCACATCTTCCAAAAATAAAGTGAGAGGCGTGTGTGCGACCCTGGTGTTTATATACGCCAAACAACTGCTCTGTAACCTATAAAACATTACGCAAATTTATTAACTAATTAAAAGTATCATTACTTAAATAAAATATAAGTAATATATCACCCTTGACGGAAATATTCTCTTCGGTCTGATTATCTTGGAATAATGTATTTACCATGACACAGCCTGTCAAACATGAAATAAATATAAAGAACATTTTATTTAAGTTAAAATGAAAGAACCCGTTTTTCTTGTCAACCTACCATGTGCAACAGATGTATTAAGTAACTACTTCGAAGTACTTGAATCACCTAAAAATAAATAATGAACATTAGGTAACATAACGTAATTGTTATTATGGGAAACTGGTTTGAAGTACTGTCTGCATCGTGTTTCTTTGCCGAAGCTTAAGACGAGCGTTTCACGAAGAGCTATTATGTATACTGATGACCTACTAAATACATTTATTTTATTCGTAGAACATCAAAAATATTGTACAGAATATATAAATTATTCTCATAAAAGAAAAACATCCAAAAATATGAAATTTAAATAATTATCCACAACTCAAAAAGAAAGAGAAAAATAACACAAAATTTCTGTTGATTTATTTAATACGTAGAATATCACTGAAAATAAAACAAAAAAATCCAGGATTAAATAATCAATGCGATGGCTTTTTATAAAATAATTCATTTCTGGGAGTTATATTTGCTGGACTATTTATTATTATTACAGAGAATACAGATTCCCTTAAATATTTTGAAAATATTAGCTACTCTCTTGTTGCTTTTTCAAGTAAATCAACATACCCATTTTTTTTCTTAACCCAAAATTGATTCATATCTTTAGAGTTGCATTGCAATTTTAATGCAGATCCGCAACTCAATACCAGTCAATTTTCCTGTTCCGGATCAGTAAAATAATTATCATGCTCGACGAATGGGTTTACAATCCACAAATTTCTCTTTCGCACATCAATTTTAAGTGCACAATTAACAGCTGATAAGTGTTCAGAAATAATATTTGACCAACCGCCGGTATCCACATCCATTGAATAAATTTGTTGGAACAGTGGAGCTGCTTCAATATGCTTGCCCCATAGTTCCTTTATTTTCCCGAATGCGTCGATTTTATGACAAAAATGAAAGATAGTAGTAACAACTCCTTGAAAACTTGCATGCAATTTGTTCAACAGTGAAATTGTGCCCCATAAATAAAATTGTTTTTCAATCGATTCGTTGTTACGAAAAAAATATGGAATATTGAGAGTTTTAGAAAGTAAATATGCTTCTAAGTCATTACCTTATTCATAGAGACTACCTAATATTCTACTCCTCGATAACCAGAAAAATAACTATCTAATATTAAGTAAACACTCTGTCTTACAATATAAAGCCATTTAATTTATAATGGGTTGAGGGAAATTTTAATTCAAATAAGGGAACTTTTAAAGTTAATATTAAAAATCAAATTATAAAAACCAATATATGAAACAGAAATTTTGGGTCCATCAATAAGCCACAACTACCTCAGCAAGAGGGTCATAAGGGTCATGAATATGGGGATTTGCGCAGCAAAAAGATAATCATTTTACGCATTTTTGCCATTGGCTTTGACATTTTTGTGGATCGTAAACAGCTCCGTCCTTTGTCCACGCCGGTATCCGAGGTCCGCCTTCCACGAATTCTGATCGCATCCGCAGCTCGTTCCTGGCCTTCCGGAGTTCGCGTCCCAGTACCTGGCTCTTCCTCTGGTTCCGCGATTAATTTGACGGGCGAAATCAACTCTGCCGTCAGTCTTCTTTCCTTCCCTTACGCCAGCAAAATTACTAGTTACTGTCTCTCTCTCTCTTTTTTTTTACGAGGGACAACAAGTGAAACCTTAAAAAGGCGAAGAGGAGGGTCCGCACTCCTCAACAGTGTGGGATTAGCCTCACTAAAACACTTAACCCTTTTCCTCTTGACGTGGTCCACCCTGGAACTGCTAACGCATTACTTCGGGGTGGCGTCTGAATGTTCATTTTACAACTGTCACTACGGCTAGACTCACTTGTTAGCTCTCATCTCCTCTTGACTTCCCCCTTCTTCGAAATTTCTCGATCATCTCCCCTCCACTTCAAACTTCCAGTCCCGACTGCTGAATTCTCTCGTGCCGTGGCCCAACTACAAGTTCCTCTCCTCACTGACTTCCTGCTCCTTCGAAGATTCTTTCCCAACTGCCTAATTTTCCATCACGTCTCCTGTCAGGCCAACTATCCACTTACCCCCCTCATGAGTGTGGATCACATGACCCCCAGCTACAGTCAAATGTCCATACGATTTCCTTTATGTTTCGTGGCGGCCTTCGAAAATTCCCGGTGTCGGTGCTTGGTCCAGAAACTCTGCGAAACTCAGAATTTCACACGCTTAGTGTCTCTCCTTGTCGCCAAATCGGCGCCTGCTGCATGTTATTTCCATCTAAGTTGTTATTGCCGCCTGATTGTCGCTGAGGAATTTTACAGCCATATTGTGTTGAATATCGCCACTTATGGAAGAAAATGGCAATCGCTTCCTTAATTCATTACAAATTGAGAAATCAAAGATCTTTTAAGAAATGTTTTTAGTCGACTAGCCTCTAGTAAAGACTTCCTACTTGGCGGCATTAAGAATCGAAAAATACAAGAAGCCATTGTCTATCGCCGAAAATTTGATCGAACCATGTTTGATAGACGTATGTTCCAAATAGCCTATGCAACCACATCAGGAGATAAAATCATATCTTTACACCTCTTTTGAAAGATACAATTTACACCTCTTGCTGCTTTATGCACTTGAATAACAGGACATAATTAAATATTTGCATTAAAACGTTAAATTTAATACATATAAAACAATTTGTAAACGGATTATTCCAAAATACATAAATTAATAGATATTTTTCTTGTGATAAGCTGCTTTACACACTTCAGTTACCAATTTCCTTCACCAATCAGACATATTTTTAGCAAAGTGACAACGTACTGAATACAGTTATTTCTAATATCTTGTTAGCTCAATGTCTGTAACCCTCATCCTAATTATCAAGACAATAATAATTCATCTCTGCTACTTTCCAACTTCAGATATGTCCCAAGCATTAGATAACAGAAATTATTACAGGCCAAAGAGTTGCAATAGATAAAGCATTTTGGTTGAGTGAACAGTAGAAAATGTCTCTCCAAAATGATGTACAATATATTATTGTTGAACATTAATAAAAAAAAATCTGCAGCTAATCAGTCTGGAACTAAGTGGTTCTCAAAGGTTGATTGGGTCTGAAACAATGGATTTATAGAGGGCAACAAAGAGGGTTTCCAGGAATAATTTAATTATAACACTTAAATTTTTATAATATGCACCTACGATTTTTCATCGTGCCATAACTCTGTTTAACAGTTCCACATATGGCAGACTTTGCCCAAGGTAAAACCGATCCAATTTCAGTATGAAGAACGCCATGAAATTATATTAGCATCTAAAATTAATTGTAGAGCTGTTTAAAATATCCAAGTTCAAACATTAACTTTCTTAAAAATATATATAATAGAGTAAATACTTTAGTATTTGCATTTTCAGTAAAATATTATTTAATTACACTAGAGAAGATTTTATAAAACAATGTAAAGATTCACATCTGACATTGACGTTATCATTTTGTAGTATGAAATAAACACTTTAATGCTGATTTTTATATATAATGGGTCTAGTTATCCACTTACATTTTTTCAAGATTTTTTCACAAACAATTAATGCCAACTTTTTCAAACACCCCAACAATTCAAATATTTCTTACATAAGCAATACAATAACATTGTTAAATACATGTTATATTATTTTTATAAAATAGTGAAACTTATCACAAATTACATGGGCATGTCATTTTTATGCACTTTAAGTAAAAGAAAAACTTTCTTTACAGTGTGTTCTTTTATGAGCAGGTTCAATACTATCATTTGACATTAAATACAGCAGCAATCACTCACATTACGTACCATCCAGATATTGTATTTTTCAGTCCTTAGACTGGTTTTATGCAACCATCAATGCTTTTTTAATTATTAATGTTCAACAACCCTCTGTGCAAGTCTTTTCATTTCTACATAATTACCACATCCTCCTAATCCACTTCATTTTTTCTATCCTTAGTCTCCCTCTTGTCTTTACCCCTAATTTTACAAGAATTTCATGTCTCAAAATGTGGCCTATTAATTTATCCCTTCTCTTGGTCAAAGTCCTCCATATTGTTCTCTCTTATTCTGCTTAGAACTTTCTCATTAGTTACTCTGTCCACCCATCTGTTTTTCAGCATTCTTCTGTAGCAACACATTTCAAAAGCTTGCTTTTCCTTTCTGCAACTCCTTCGGTCCACATTTTGCACCCTTATAATGCCACACAACGCACAAACTTTTTTAATAATTATTTCCTAATATCCATACTTGTAGTACCCATAAATAAATTCCTATTTTTTGTGAGTCTATCTTGCCTGTTCAATTCTACTCTTCATGTCTACTAGCTAAATGCGGTGACTTTGTTCGTGCTGAAAGTTTTTATTTTGCCCTAAAAACAAAATAACAGGTACAGAATTTAGGTAAAGTTGAATTCATTGAATATATAAAATGTACGGTATTATCTATTTATGATTGCTTCACAGAAAACCTTATAACTCGCATTTGGTTTAGGACAGGTCCCACTATCATATGTTTTGGAGCCAATGAAAATGAGCAATTTGCGTGATAATTGAATGGATTTATAAATATTTATACAAATATCTTCTGAACTCTTCAAGATATCTAAATGAAACATACACGAAAATTTAAGTTAAAATTCCTGTTTTAATCCTTAGAATTTTCATTGAAATCTGTTTAGTCATTTCAGAGTATAAACAAATTTGCTCCACTTGAAGATTTTAATGCACATAGAGAAAATTAACCTTCACAAAGAATTATATATATTAACATCATTATCGAAATGAAATATGCACGAATATTTAAGTTAAATTGCCTTTTTTAAAATCCTCAAATTTTCATTGAAATCAGTTTTTTTGGAGCCTATTCGAGACAAACATAAGGACAATCAGACACTTCAATTTATTTATTGGTAAAGACTATACTTCTACCATCCCTAGTTATTATGCTTCCCAGGTAGCAAAATTCCTTCAAAATATTCCTTTCCAAAATAACACACTTTGTTATTGCACTATTTCCTATACTACATGCCATTACCTTGGTTTTACCTCCATTAATCCTTGTTCAACTTTTTCTCCAGAAGCACGTCCATGCAATTTATTATGGTTCTGACTCCCCTAATAATACATACAACATCAATAACGAACCTTAGGATTCATATTTCTCCTCCTTGAATTATGGTTCCTTTTCCAGATTCTATTTTAACTTTCTTCATCGCCTGTCCTATATATAAATGGAACAGCAGGGGTGACATACAACACCCTTGTCTTACTTCATCCTTGATTTCTGCTTTCTTTTCTTGTTCTTCAATTATAATCACTGCCAACTGCCTCTCTTGTCCCTACATTCTTCTTAAAATCAAACTGATCTCCAAACTCGCTCTCTATTTGATGTTCCATCCTTGTGTATACTATTTTTGTTAATATTTTGCATTCGTGGGATACTAAACTAATTGTCATGTGGTGTTCACATAAATAAATGCAAGTCTTCTTCGATATAAAGATAATTATGTTGTTACTAAAACCATCTGGTATCCTTCCTGTTTTGTAGATTTCACAAACTATACTGAGCCGACATTAAACTGCTTCTTCACCTGTTAATCTTATCAATTCTGCTGGAATGTTATTGAATTAATGATGCATTACCATTACTCACATCTGTCAGCGCCCTGTCAAACTCCGGCCTTACAAGTTTGTCCCCAATCATCAACCATTTTCAAATAAGATTTACAAAAATGGGATCGAGATGTGTATAATACTGACAAATACACTGTTCACTAGAGTGGCTCAAAATAAATCATCTGCTTTCAAGAGCTGTAGTGTGTGAAATCTTACATACAACATTAATAACTAACAATGTATTTCTATAGATGTGGAAATAATTGGGATTAACAATTTCAAGTTAGGGGGAAGAAGCCTGGAAGGTGATATAAAAACAACATTGTAAAAACAAATCAATTTTTAATCATAAAAATTAATAATGAGAACTTTCATTCATAAACAAATAAACTAATAGTCTTTTACTCTACCCTGTCCAATTCTTTCTTTCTTTAACTCATTCTTCAACCACGAAGGTAATTTTAAGTCAATTGGATTAGCCGCAGGATATTTAAGAGGTGGGGGAGGATATTTGAATGGATGACTTTTGTTCAACTTTTTGAGTAGATATTCCTTTGCAATCTGCTTTGGGTCACGATATCGGTCCATGTATCTACAAAATTTTCAAACAATGTATGAATATTGAATTATTAATGCAACTTAACTTAAAAGAAAATAAATTTTGGTTTTACCGAAACAGTTCAAAATGGGAACTGAAACATTGATAATGTTGTTTAATTACTTACAAATTAAACGGTTGTCTAAGTGGAAACCACTTCTGAGGTGGATGATATGGAGGTGGAAAGTCGTACTCGAATATAGGCTCCTTCATATCTGTAAACATAGTAATTGTTTACAATCTGATAGATGAGAGAATTTTATATAATTGTAATTTTATAGATCATATTACATACTCAATGTCCTATGAAAAAAATCTGTAAGTGATTTATCCCAATCAGATTGAAAGAAAGCAAGTCCAGCTGGAGTTATAAAATCTTGTCTTTTTCTATAGAACTCGAGGGTCTTAAATGTTCGATCTGATAACTGTAAGCTAAAAAAAATACATTAATTAATCAAATTTAATAAATTCCTACCTATCTCTCTTTGGTTGCTGATTGACATGAATTATGATAACTGTTTAGAAGATAAAATAATTAAAATTGGTTGTTACATATTTTGTGTTTCATATACTTAAAAATCTCCTCTCCTTGAAGTTCTAATCATGTATAGCAACATTAATTTCACTCACCCAGAAGTATTTTTCTTCAAGTCAGAATAATCCATCTTTTGATCTTGCTTATATAAAATAAACACATATCGATGGTACCCAGTGCCTTTAGGAGGAAAAGGTTGCAGATAATTCCATATTTCATCACCTCTTTCAATGTTGCTTCCAGGAATGTTACCACTATTAACACAAACTCAACGTAAAATAAAGAAATCAAATTTTGGCAAACATTTCATTTAAGATTCCTACTTCTACAAAAACTACTTCATTATTCAAATAACGAACATTAGTAAGTATTTTCAAAACAAATTTTATAATTTTAAACTAGGATAATAAAATTTTAGAAATATGTATGGTCATCTAGCTTGTGTCGAGTAATTTATAAAGACAAACTGATAATTTTCAAAATTTGTAAACTAGGTATCACAGAAAAAATCAAATTGTACTTACACAAACCAGTGAACATATTCACTATCTTTTTCAGTTAAATGACCATCTGGATTTGTTAGAATAAGAGTCCAGAGGCTATTGTCTTCAGCAGGATATACAACTTGAGGACATTTTGTGGCCTATAAATTGAATAAAATAAGTAGAACATTTTTAAATGTAGTTTTTAAATTAGTTTCTACCTAGTTTTTAGAATGAAGATTTTCAATTTTTGGCTTGTCATACCTGTTGATAATTTTTCTTGATTTTCATGAATATTATCCTTACCAGTTTACCTTATATATAGAACAGACAATGAAGAAAGTAAAAATGGAATATGGAAAAGGAATCATACAGCAAGGAGAAGAAATAAAAACACTTCACTTTGCCGATGATATTGTAGCATTTGGAAAATCAGAAGACGACTTGGAAACCATAATAAATGGCATGAACGGGGTACTAGAGAAAGAGTTCACTATGAGGGAATAGAGAGAAAACCAAAGTAATAGAGTGTAGTATGGGAAACAGTAGATTAAAAAAGGGTGTTAGATTGGGAAGGGATATTTTGATGGAAGTTAAGGAATTCTACTACTTGGGAAGCATGATAACTAGGGACAGTAGAAGTATAGTAGACATAAAGAGTAGGATAGCACAGGCAAGGAAGGTTTTCACGAAAAACAGGAATTTACTTACGGGTAATATAAGTGTGAATATTAGGAAATTGTTGCTAAAAATGTTTGTATGGAGCATGGAGTTGTATAGGTGCGAAACACTGACAATAGAAGTTGCAGATAATAAAATAATAGAAGCCTTTAAAGTGGTGCTATAGGCGAATGCTCAAAATCAGATGGGTGGATAAAATCACCAATGAGGAAGTTCTGAACAGAAAAGGGGAAGAGTGAACAATATGGAGGACATTGACCAAGAGAAGGGATAGATTAATAGGCAACGTTTTAAGACACAAGGGTCTTGTAAAATTAGTATTAATTGTTTTAAACATGACAATGTCATTTCCTATCTCATATATATATATATATATATATATAAAAATGGTCGTCGGCTAGCCGATCACTGGAAATGTCTTCCTAACTTTCTGATGAAGGGGGCGGTACCTCCGAAAATTCAAGTTCTCTAAACCTCACAAGGTGTCTACCATCTATAAACGTCAGGTAAGTCATCTTCTTTCTATCTCTCTGTCCTTTCCCCATTAATTGTTTTAAACATGACAATGTCATTTCCTATCTCATATTTATATATATATATATGAGACAGGAAATGACATTGTCGTTTTGGTTGGTATTAAGTCTTTTAAGCTGCATTTTAAATTGTGCACAGTCACTAATGAGCCTGAAGTTGGTGCGACTATAAACTAAAACTTTTTAAAAAACTGAACAGGTCCCAAAAGTTGGGGATGAAACATCTTGTATTTTATTTTAAATTATATTACTGACTTCTGGATAGTTGTATTTTATTAAATGTGAAAAACATTCTTGTGGCTTTGTGGGTATGTCTTCTGTGATGTATCTCAACTTCTTTTTAGCCACAAATTCATTAACATTTAAACATTGTATAAGGAAGTAGAAATGCTTTCACCTGGAGCTCAAGCAGGAGTGTATAGATATTTTAGAAGAAATACAAGAATGGAAAAATTGTGAATGTGGTCCAGTCAACATTTTTCCCTTCTTGGCTTTCTTCTATATATTTAAACATTATTAAATTAAGTTTAGATATAAAAAATAAGGAACTGGTGGAGTTAGATTCCCCACA
Organism: Eucriotettix oculatus; assembly: GCA_034510155.1. Taxonomy (NCBI): domain Eukaryota; kingdom Metazoa; phylum Arthropoda; class Insecta; order Orthoptera; family Tetrigidae; genus Eucriotettix; species Eucriotettix oculatus. The sequence goes on along the minus strand of CM067376.1, from coordinate 50,977,016 downwards.
TATACACCTCTAACTCATGATTGGTGCATAACTGATGACATTGCAGTATGTTAATGTGAATACAATGAAGGGAAAATTGTGACATACACATTTGGGGAAAATAATGTCAGTAACATTTTTACCTGTGATGGTTTAATAATATTTCCTCTATGAACAGGACAATATAAATCATTTTCTTGTTTGTAGGTAATGTCAAGTAATACATTTGGAATAAAAAAGGCATCCCCAAATAAATCTTGATAGATGCCATAGTGTTCGGCAATGGTTTTTATATGGAAAGGACCAAAACTCTTTTTCCAGTCTTCCTTTACCTCCGTAAGTGGAACCTCTACTGAAAAAATAAACTTTAGCTATAATATCTTCCCACAATATATTGACACCTAATAGAATAGAAACTCAAATTTAACTGAATATTAATATATGGATCATATTTATAAACAAAATATCTATGTGCAATACTTGTATGTCATTAGGAAAATACATTGTCAGTATAATGTAACTAATAATCAAAATCAAATTATGAACACATACACTGTCTCGATCTGGCTAACAATTCAAGGTGCGCATCAAATTTTTTTGCAGATATGTCTTTCAATACTGAAACGGGAGTTACAATTTTCTTGTGGGGGAAGCCAATATCTACTTTGAAATGTACTTCTGGATCTTTGTAATTGATTTCTGAAATAAAACATTCACAAATTATATTAAGTTAAGGCAAGAGTTTACATTATGTACATTGAGGAAAGTTATTTACCTGCTAATCTCTGTGATAAGGTTTTAGCCTTGCCGGGAGGTTTTCCTCTAAAAATTATTCTGTGTCTTACAAATGGAAGATTGATTAAACGAACGTCTTGGAGACATTTCTTATATAAAGTGGCCATCGTATGCTTTTTAGCAGGACCTATGTGAAGAGAACTTCTACAACCTAATTACATATTCCGTTTAATTTGCGGTATGTCGTAATGCGATGAGAATCTGTCACATTGTTTTATGTATCATAAATACATCAAGATATATGTTTAAGTAAATTTCATGTACAACCTCAAATTCAAGTTTCAATCACAAATATGTATTTTGTTTATCAAAGATTTTAGTAGAAAGATATTTATATTTTATAGTTTACTATGAAAATTTATGTGAAACTGGTAAACAGTTCGATCTTATTTGAATATATATATGTTTAAGTTTTAAATATATACAGTATGACGACTACATAGCATGTTATGGAGTAAATTTTGTGAACCAGAGCATCTTTTCGTGTAAGCAATATAATCTTGGGTCAGTATTCTCTTTCGGAGTATGATCTCTGATAATTTAGTTACGATTTTTACCGCCTCCACTTCAGTTTGAAGGATCAGTGGTTGGTGTGCGTTTGTTGACGTTCGCGTCGCGGTTGTTGTTTTGAGGAGCTTGACTGTATGAAGCCCCTGGTGTTGTCGGTATGTGTGACTATATTCTATTAATGATTGCAGAACTTTTTTTGTTTTTTTTCCCTAGGGGGAAAAATATTAAGGACTAATGATTTTATTTATCTTTCATTTACAGATCTGGAATAAGCTTTCTAACGATGACAGATCTAATGATACAGTCAATAAGCCCAAGGAACGAAAGCTTTACACATTGCGTTTTGGATGGCTATAGAACTATTGTGCCTCGATGTGCTAGAGTTGGGGATCCCTTCGTGAGCGAATTGAAACACAGCAAGAGTGATGATCTTACCCTTCAGTCGGCACCCGTTCCCGTAACAAAAGCTGATATTAAATCATCTAAATGCGATTCACCGCTTCACGCATCTTCTGGGTCGGCTCAGAAAGATGATGTACCGTCTACGGTTTTCCATAAACCAAAATACTATAGTGACAGTGAAACAGACCTTCCAGTGAGGACAAGTCACGCAGATCGGTCCTGCAAAAAAGTGTCGAAGGATTTATCAACCGATGTTCAACGCTATTCGAATCGTCAAGTGAATTTATATGATCAAGTCGATCCAGAAGATAGCATAAGGGATATGATAACCGAAAACGATTTTTATAGGTAAGCTTATTTCAACGACAAACACCATTATAACTTATTATTGGTTTAGTAACAACGGTTTTCTCAAATCTTTCAGATTTGTTCTATTTAAGCGGCATTACGACAACTATCTCGACCTGTCACAAAAGTATGAAGAAGCCAGAAACATAGCATATTATCTCGAGGAGAAATATCACGAGATAAAGGTAGGAACCATCTAATTAATCTGAAGTTATTTCAAGGTCGTTAGAAAACGATTGTTGCACCTGCTTTGTTGTCTTATAGTGTATCATTTGATATATGAAAAATATTTTCAGATGACAATGTCTACTTTTTGTACCTTAATTTTTATTTCGCGTGCGGCTGTTTAGCGAGCCGTACAATTAGGGTGTAAAACTTTTTGTTGCAACAATTCTCTTACCAGTTCAATATTTTTACACTATATGCGAGGTATTATCAAAACCGAATGGTTTGGTTGCGTCTTTCTTTTACTTTATTACACAATTAGATTTAAACGTTTCATTATATTATTTTTCTTTCATTACTCATATCCGGATGCATAATATAATGTCCCCCCCAATTCATTTCCATTTTGTTTTTTACAATATTCCATACGACGTGAAATGGTTATATGGAATTATTTCCGTATGTAATACTTAGCTTCATCCCCCCCCCCCCTTCTTTTTTCATGCTGGGCTCAGCGTAATATTCATACTATTTACGTTAGAATTTCACGTGCTGATTTAGAGATTACTATTTTCCTTTTATAATATTTTGTTTTGGAGGTTAGCAATTTGTATTTTACAATCGAATGGTATTTAACGTGTTTGTTCTTTAAGTTGTGACTTGTTCGGTAGTTAACATTTTACGATTGTCTCGAATAGTGTTTTGTATTCTTACTTTAAAATAATTCGTGTCTCATTTAATAAGGTGTGATTGACGTCTCTTTTTGTAGAGAACAAACATTTAACATTAGTATATTTTCAGAAACGAGTTTATTTTATTCCGGTCAATTTATTTTCTTCGTCGATCTTCTTTCGGTCTTAAGACTTTTAAGTCCTAGTTATTGAAGAGTTTCAAATTTTTAGTCTCAGTTTGTTTGGTTTACCGCATTTTCAGGTTTGGAACCTAATTAGGTCATTGCTTCTACCAGTGAAGAACATAATTGTGTAATTTTTAATCCCAACATTGTCACATTTTTTCCGTGTAAAGTAGTAAAGCTGCTCGTCCCATGCTATCAGAGTTGCTGTCAGTCGACCATGCATCCAGTTCTATTTCGGAGTTATCTCGCGACCATCTTTTGTTCATTTACTTCAGTTTGTTACCAGCTGCCGGAAGTTTGACACGGTATTTTGCCCAGCCGTTCAACCCTTTTCACGCCACATCCCCCCCACCTCCCCTTCTTACTGGTTGTGTAAAACCGGAATTAGCAACACAATGTTAACCCTTCCCATTTCAAATCCCCCCATAGCTTTACGATACACGTAATAGAATCAGACGAAAAACCATAAATGTATTTATTGTATTTACAACATTTAATGTAGCTTTCGACTTTTTGCCATATTCATACTGACTTAATTTTATTTGTCAGCAACCCAGTGCCTCGTCATTAGCAATTTTAATCACATAGTCAGATCTTCATACATTCGTACAGTGTCATGTTAACTGTCTTGACTGCAGTTCTGGTTTTTCGTCTGATACTACTTCATCATACAGTATATTTGATCAAAATGGATACACGTAATTTAAAATTATTGGGGCACGTGGAAACGAATTTTGTTATGAACATAAATAGTTTAATGGAATTGAACTAATATCGACTTTGTTCCTTATAATATTGATTGAAAAATATATGGACGAAAACTCGGCGCAGGTGGGTCAATGAGTGACTGCGTTATCGTGTCAAATATTCTTACAAGAAATGACAATAAAATTTCCAAGAAAGTGATGGTTCAACATCCCCTACAGATAGCGCAGTTTCATCACATGTGGGAATGTTGACTATGAGCGTCTCGCATAATAGTTCTCTAGTTATCGCCATGTGGTTTGTTGTGCGAAGTCAATTATCAGCGTGCAGGTGGGAATTACCGGATCCTCTTAGTGACCCGCATTCAGTTTTTGTCTTGTTTCGCCAAGTACGTTACAAATAGTCGCACTGATATTGACGAAAAAATATGGGTTCCTGAATTTCATCTGGATTTTAGATTCCTGAAATTTTAATGTACCATCTTGTTTAATTTGCAGGATTTGCGATGACACACAATAAAATATAGTCATAATAGAACTTTTATTTAGTAATTATTTAAATCATAAAAACGTAACTCAATCTGCTGTTGGATGTTTCAATTTCAATTCAGACAAAATATTTGACAGTTCATTTTTTATAATCATGTATGGAGTCCTGTCGAAGCGATCATTGCATAGTGAAAAAACAATCCTCTTTCACACAACTCTATGTCAGCAGTTATAAAATAAAATTGTAGATTTACAGTTTTTTGGGATTTCGTATTCAGTCAGTCCCTTATTTAAAATTGAAGATTGGAGAAGTATGGCTAATAAATCTAGTTTGAAGTAATGACGCATCACTGGGTGCAAACGTCGTCAGGAGAAATGTAATGTCTAGTATATATGCCATTTGGCAAGAAATTGGCTTGAAGATTGCACTAATAATTATGATAAATTACGTATTAAAAAGTCATAAATCATTTACTATAAATTTAATTCAGCTTAAAAATCATGACACGTGGGAAAACTATTTCAGAAGAAATTACAACTACCAATACATTCTATTTTATTTAACAAGTTAAAATTTTATTGTAAATTTAAAAAAACGAAAGAACCACGAATAACATTAATCCGTTAAACATGATTGTAGCTATTGCAGGGTACAAAACAATTACAAGGTTTTGTAGAACACCTATGAATTTTTAGGGTACTTCACGTTGTGGATACATCCTGTAATGCTGGAGAAAGGGGTAGGAGTAACAAGGGTTAACTATGGCTATTCTGGCTACAGTTTAAGGATCCTAACCGTCATGCTTCTAAATGTGCCGAAGGGACGTAGCGTTCCCTACTCCATTCCTCGGTCAAGCTCGGGGGCGGCCTATTGCTTCAATGGGAAAATTAGAAAACTCTTCACGTATGAATAAAACTTTGATTAAACTATTCTAGTCTAAGAAGTATTATTTAGAAAACACAAGGAAAACATTCTAGATGAGTGATCATGAAGCAGGCAACTTCCCTTTAATAGCATAGGAAGGGAATTTAAAAGGGAGGATGTGGAAGGTAGAGCAAGATAGCCAAGGGTTGACTAGGGCCCCCGGGCTATAGTTTAAGGATTCTACCCGGTAAAGAGATGCAGGGAAAACCCTAGAAAACCTGCATCTGAATGGTCGGGCATTGAGTACTATTCTCACGCCCTTACGAATGACGGGAGACGAGTTTTCTGTGGGGTCGCAGCATTCCCTTCTCCGTGTTTCGACCAGTTTTAGGAGGCAGTTGGCCGACTTATTCAATGGGATCAGTGAGCAACTCTTACCGTATTCCCAAGTATCCAAGTACATACACCTCCCAAAATAGGAGAAGGTGTCTCGTCATGTGAGGACTTTGAAAAAACCCAGAGAGTACGAGGAGCTCTTGACAGTCAGGTGAGATCCGTAGTCAAGAAATACCTACGAGAGGAAACTCCCACAGGCATTATTCCAGGAGGGATGCGTGCATTTTTTTCCTTCGCGTTTAGTAGCGCTTGTAAGAGAAAATATATTCGCAAACTGATTAAGGATAGTCACTGAAAAACCTCTGATTAATGTTTTCCCGATATACGAAAATACTCATTCAAACTAAGCATGAATGTAACACAATGCATTCGGCCACCGTAATACCGTGTTATATTCAATTTGTGCTGCGTTATTGCGATCGATGCAATTTGCAACTAGTGTAATAATTTGAAGATTACAAACTGTATTACTCTGATAGTTTCGTACATTCAGAAAAATACACCGATATACTCAATTACGTTTATAAAGAAAAGACACTTGAACCATCTGTTTAGTCTGATTAATGTAAAATGATGTGTGTTGATACATATGTACAACTTCAAAAAATAAAATTTGGTGTGTGCGGCCGTGGTATTTATATAACTTAGCTGAATCATCTACCCTGTGACTGATACATTTTTTTGTATATTTATTAACTAATTAAAAGTATCACTTGACATAAATTCTCTTAGGTCTGTGTTTACGCTGACGTCTGTTAAACGTGAAACAATGCTCAACTATAACGAACATTTTATTTGTTATGATGCTTTATCGTTTTTCTCAAACGTCGTCGCTGCTCGTGGCTTTGTGAGGGCATAATGTATCCTGTTGGAAGTTCTATTCGTCTTTAGGGGGGGACCTTTTGAATGGTATAGGAAATCTTATGGGATAAACAAGGTCTTAGAGCAAAAATTGACTTGGGACCTTTTTTGCCCTGAAAGGGCAGAAACATTCTTTGGACAGTGCCCTACACTACTCCAAAATTTCATGGAAATCGGAGGAAATATTAAGGGACAAACAGAAAGACGCTGTGCAGATGATGCGTGTGGGACCTTTCTTGGCCTGAAATGGGGAAAGGAAGGAACCTAAAACTTCAAAAGATAGACAAGAAACCTTTTTTGGGATGTTCACCGCTGAACACCAAATGATTCAGTGTAGGAACACCTAAGGGGAAACCTCATAACTCGCAGTCTGTTTGAACAGATTCGGTATATAAGAACTGGAGCCCGTTGCATACATTGCCTTTTATTTATATAGATTTAAGTGTTGAATATCTTTGCTAACGTAAAGTGATAACGGATAGTACTTACTTTTTTACTCGTATTTACTAGTTTTTATGGCTGATTTGTTCACGCTTTAAACCAATGCTCCCCTATCCAAGTAATTCAGTGAATTATATTTCATCATAATTTTAATCTTTTGTTGCTTGATGCGGTACGGGATAAAACCAAAACTTGGAGCTGGAATTGAAACGATGTATACGTCAATTTTGTTTACGAAAACCGCCCTCCCCCATTCCCTGTCCCCAAGAGAAATAACAGAATTTGTGTCAAAACAGTCTCCTCACCCTGGGTAGAGTGATTAATGTAGCTCAGTTGAATTATAAATGTATGCAGCTGATTCCCTTGGTCACTTGAAAAGACATTATCGTGCACTAGACGGTCTCCAATAGAGAAAATTATTGGAGTGGAATAAGAAAGAAAGAATCCAACGTACCCAACAGTAGAAAAATACCATTTTAAAGAAAAATAGCGTTTTAGAATCAGAGTTACGCCTAAGTTTCCGAGCATTCTCTACAGACATAAACCAAGTAAAGTTTAGAGCCGTAGACTGCTATTGAGCTTTTTACATCTGAATGTCTTAATCGGGATTTAAAGTTAATTTCAATGCCGCAAGTCGTTGATCACTTTTCATGAGAAGCCTTCCAGGTTTGGGAGTCATCAGTCGTTGTTTAGTAGAGCGACAAACCAGCATTACGTGCAGTTGAGGTCAAGGAAAAATGTTGAATTGACGTCAGTCCTCAGTAAACCTGTGAAGCAATTTCCAAGTACTGAATCTCTGGGGATACTCGCCAGTGCAGACTGTCTTCCTCATTAATGTTGAATGAATTATGTTCAATTGGCCTGTACCAAGAGGAGTTTTTGCCTTTCATGGCGCAGTACTAATACCTTTCTCTGCCACTGAAGACAGTCATTATGGTATCTTATGACTCTATTACACTTGAATCCGTGCAGAAGCTCATTTAATAGTTTATTTAATAGACAATCGTATACCCTGAGAAATTTTTACAACGATTCCTCTTATCACATTTATTCTTCATTCTTCTTGTGTGGAAATTTGACCTTTGAGGTGTGAAAATGAGTTAAGACGACAAAAGTTTCTCTACTTCATATTTTTCCTGCCGAATTGTATATATAATCTTCGGCAAAATGTTCCTCTTCGCATCTTCAGTTTCCACCATACTGTTTAATTTGTAAATCATTTGAAAAAACCACCTCCAATATGTGCCACGTACTGTACTGTCTTGTCGTTTTTCAAAAGGCGTTACAGTAATTGGCATAATCAATATCTGAAAATATTTCTTAGGATTACTGTGAAGATGCGGACAGCAGAATAACATGTATTTTGACATCAGTTCCGTTGCCCTCGTAGCTCTCATAAATAATGCTGTGAAAAACCAAACATAAGCGTCCCGACGAGTTTACAAATTTTGTTATTTTGACTATGTATGCGGCTGAGTAGCGAGTGAAATCTGTTATTCATATTTATTGGGAGTCCCGCGAAACTGACGTCAATGCTCGCAAAAACTCTCTTGGTCCGTAGAAGATGCGTCAGCGGTTGATTCGAATTAAACGCGTCTCCTGCTAAGTGTAACTGCCACTTCCTAAACTCAGCAAAAAAAGGAAACGCTCCGCAACGGCTCACCGAATCAACGGTCTCTTGTGAAATTTCACGTCACATCTGAAACAAATGCAAAGAAATCGAATCTGAGAAAACATAATCACTACGTTACAGGAAGCTGTTACAATTCTGTTCAAGTACGGCTGTAGAATGTTTTGTCGTGTGCGTATGTGAAGACGCCCACCAACCTTAGATGGAAGACGTGTCTGGAGAAGTGCAGTGATGCATATGGCGCGCGGAAGAGCTGCAGTTAATGTGCATACAAATGCAGGATCTTCGGAGTTGTTGAGGTCGACGATCCCTTCTCATCCAAGGCGCGTTTCGTTCACGTGAGGCTGTTACCATTAATAGAAGTGACAGCAACGCCACAGCCCTACAAATATATTACAGGATTCGCTTCACAGCATTATGATTACCTCTCCTAGTACAGACTTGCAGTCGTCGGCTAGCGGAACTACCAGCTTTGCGAAAGGAAGTTGGATTTCAAGTTAGCCGAGTTCTAAAGAACGGAGAGAACGATCACAACCACAACTACTTCAACAATTAAAGCGGGTTTTTACTTGTGGGAACGTTTCATAGGTTTCTGTTCTATGTTGTAATGGACAAGTAAGGTGCGAAAATAGATATTGTTCTAAACAGAGAAAACCGAGTGAAATAAAGAGAGCTGTTCCGATTTTTCTGCAATGGAAGTGTCATCATACCATTGTCAATTCATTCGTAGTTGGAAAGTGAAGTTATGCCGTGAAGATGTGATCTTAATTTAGCAGAAAATAATATTCGTGAAATGCGAACAAGAGATGGTTGGCTAGCTAAGTAAGGAAAGTAAGAAAATACCAACGAATAGTATGCTCATCGCATTGCTCGAAACAATCAAAATTGTTTCAGTATCCGAATTTTGGGTGCATCAACTCTCCCTTAAATAGTTACAATTTTTCTGGGATCTACTTCAACAGTTTTGCACGTCTTGATCATTAAATCAGGCAAAAAAAAGTTTCGTCACTTCAATGATTCGGACGGATGCGGTGATGATGGTGTCTGACATTTTTTTGTTGTTGAACGTGTGGCGCATAAGTGAATCTTCAGTTTTGAGTCATAGCACGATGATTTAGTCTTGATTTATTCGGCCCATCTTTTGGTTAGAAATTAATTTTTCGATGTTGTGTGCAACGTAGGTTCAGGAGTCTGTGTTGTTACATATGAAGAAAACACTAGGCATTAATTGATTCATATTCGTATCTAACTTTTTAAGGTGTTTTTTCCAAACAGTTGCAAGCGATTTTTTAAGTAACAATTACAAAAGAACTGCGCTAATCAGAGAAAAATACATAATTAAATTAAGAAAATAGTACTAGTACAGACAAATTAAAAGAAAAATGTTTTTTTCTGAGAATTTTTTTATGAATGAACGCAATGAACTTAAACTAATACATATTATTTCCAGAGATAATATAAATACTACGCAAACCTGGTTAAAATATGCGAAGTCTAAACCTAAATTTATACCATCTGCTTCGAAGTTGATCTACAAAATCGCGAGTAACTTCTTTCAGATCTAATTTATTATTCAGTGTCCAACATGACTAACAATTAAGATAATTTTAAGTAGGCATGATTCTTAAATAATACTTTATTATTTTTAATTTTTAAGTTATGGAAAGTGTTAGCAAAAATCTTTAACTAATGCTCAAATTTGTCACAATTTTAAAGGAAGTAATAAATTTAAAGAACGTTAACTGGATCTTCATTGTGTGTTAAAAGTGAGAAAGTAGACCAGCCAGTTGTAAAGCATTTACAACTGAGGAATCACCGTCTGTTAGACGTTTCCGTTTTTTTTTTGCATTCTAGATTGCCGCTCCTAAATTTTGCCGCCGTAGACAGTGGTCTACCGCCTAGGTCCCGCCGTGGGCGTGTATCCATGCGTTGGAAATTGACTTTTAAATTTAGAGTGCAATACTAGTATGTTTAAAAATACAGACTAAATCTGTCTCTCTTTTCAGGCAATGTCATTAAAGGCTCTAATGAGCGTTAAAATGTCTTCCCTTCCCCAAATCAAGCTCCATAGTTTAGCTTGTTGGGATTTAGGATAGATCTCGTAAATGAATATACGTTTTTTCTTCCAAAATTCAGAACGTTTGATTAGTTTACATTCGGTTTTTATGACTTGATGTTTCTACAGCGGTTCTTGCAATGACAGAAATTGAGCCTGAATTTGTTTTCCTGGAAACATTTTCTTGCTCGTTTAGTTTTCAGCACTTCCGATACTTTTGACGGTTGTCCTCCCTAATCTAATGAACATAGATTAGACGAGTGTGATTTTCAGAAATTTGTGTTATAAATTCTCACATTCAGAATATTTTTACTCCCAAGGAAGACACGAATAGCACTCTTCGGCATGGCGCAATATCCTACAATGACGAGGAAAGCTTTGTTGCGAGATTTGTGTAGGCGGTTGGAGGATAAGATACCGTCGCGTCTTGACCATGAACAGCTTCCTCCAACACAGAATTTAGATTAGTGCCATTTTGGCGCATCCTCATCCGCTCAAGTGTGTCATCACTAGATCAGCGCTACGTAAACTCCATTGCCACATAGTTTCTTAAAACTATTGGCGAATGGCAGTATGTATTCTGATTATTTTCCTCGCGTAACCGTGTTAACTGTTGACATTTCTGTTTGGTGACGTCGTCAAGGAACTTGCAGGCTTGTCCTTGGCGTAGGTCCTGCTCTCAAAGTTGGCAGGTGCCATCTCACGCCTCAGGAAGCACCGAGAGTTCACCAACCTAGCTCCATCATCATCCCAGCAGTCCAGACTGTCATTTTACCTGTTTTAGCCCAACCTTGAACCCATTCAGCTTATTACTGCTAATCATTATTAGTTACTATATGCCTAGTTATTGATATGGTCCCTGTTTCGCTGAAAAATGGCGTTCAGTATAGAAGAGCATCCGATGTTCAGATTGGTACTCTTTAAGTTGCATGGAGAAACAATTTGATTTCTGATTGCTTCTTAAATAAATGCTGACATTTCCCTCCACAGTTTGCTGGGAGTTGTTCGGTTTTCTAAGTTGAAATCCCCTCGAGCGTGACTGTGGTTTGTACTTCCGCTCTATGTGCTAAGTGCTTTTCTGTGAAGTTGGTTGCTTCTAAATTCAACCTAATTCCTCATATATCCCCCCTGGAGCTGTACCTGGCCCTGCAAGACCGTGTCTTGGCTCCACATCGATCGCCTCCCAACTCGAATGCGCCACAAACATGCAAAAGTTCGAACAGGTGCACTTCCTTTCTAAAACTAATTCAATTTATCAATATAGTTCCAACACGTAACCTAGTTAACATCTTGCAGACAAACTTTCTTAGTTTTATGAAAATCTGAGTTACTTTAAGCAAAATTGACACAAGCTTAATACTTGTACTCTAGCTAGATTAGCCACAAATATGCAGGGGACCGATAGCATTTCGGTTTATAATACGACGTTTTATTTATTTATTTAATTTTAAATTTTTATTTGTATAATAGTCACGTCACCAGGGGACGTTCTTGGCGACTACAAAAAATAATTACAGTAGGAAAAAAATACATAGATATTGCGGATAACACTGAAGAATGAGTGGGAATATAGAACCACTTTTAAACCAGTGAAAAATCGTTCACTCAGGCACATAGATACTTCTTAAATTTCTTCTAGGACACCAATTTATTCTATAAATTTCAGAAGACTGTGAACCGCCGTTCGATAAGAACACAGTTCCCGCCTGGAGTGGTTTGCAGCACCGTCAGGTTGGTGTTAAAATCGGAGCAGTATGTTGACGAGACCTAGAAAAAATAAATTAATGCGTAAGGCGAGATGGGAAGGATCTGAGTCTTACTACAACGACCTGCTGTCTTCTTGAGATGTTACGTGTATAAGTTATCTCTTTGCAGGATTCCATTTCTTTATAGCGGATTTTTACCTCTTCTACCTTTATTCCAACTTTCAGTCAGGAGGATGATGAACCCCATCATTTGTCTTTTCTTGAGCAGATAGGAAGATATGAGCGGTTTAGTTGAAATGAGGCCTCCATCTTGGCGGTTTTGTCGACAAGCTCCTTTTCCCAAGATGCCCGCGTGAGGTGGGATTTAGCAGATGGTGATCTCTTGGTTGGTTCCTTTTATCTTTCAAAGAAGGTCCCCGATTTCGTTGATGTAACCACTTCTACGTCGGGGAGAGTGAGTTGATCGCTATGAGAGAATCAGTCTAAATCAAAGTGAATTGGATGGGTGGTCTTTGCAATATCGTAATGCCATCAGTATCGCGTATGCTTCAGCCGTTCTGGTTGAAGTATTCTTGTAAATTGTTATTGGATCGCTTAATTCATATGAGATAACCGACCATCCTACCCCATTATTAGATTTTGAGCCATCTGTGGAAAACATTCGGGGATTACTATATTTCCTAAGACGATACTTAATCTTATCCTCCCAGAAGCACTACCCCTTGTCCTTAATATCAGGACTGGTTATGGAACGAATGGAATAGAAATGGGTCCGATGGGATAAAATGATCGGGGGTGATCCCCTGGCCACTAATATGAATTCAGTATATTTCCACGTTACCTTTTTATTTAATTTTCTTGAAACTCAATTTACTTATTTTGTGGATGTTTCTCAGACTTCCGTATGTATTTATACTATATATCGAATATCATCTATGCTTAGATGACTTTTGGTTAAGAATGTTATATTTATAATAAGACTTTCTGCTCTGTCACCGTGTGGTTTTATTAATTTTAGATTAATAATTTAACCGGCATTTCAATAATAGTCTAAACAGAAGACTTAGCGGAGTTATGTTTGACGTAGGACGTTTACAGTTGTGGCTGTCACCGCTGAATCCAATCACCTGTTATAAGAAATTAATTGAGGTACGATACAACAAAAATCTTAAACGTTATCTATTGCTCGCATAGAACGGTTATTTTAAGTTCGATTCTTATCATATGATTCGATATCGCGTCTTTAAGGAATATAAAACTATTCTCAGAAAATAATCGACATAGTTGTCTGTTTTTTTCCCTAGTCAAATGTTCATTTATCGTGCCAGATGGATTTACAGAATTAGATTTATATACGAATAAAGCGTCAGTAGATAATTGTATGGCCCATAACAATATTTAATTTATAGGATAGGACCATAATTAATAATTATTTTGTTACTATTGAAATTTATGTATAATTCATGAAAAATACTATACCTTTGGCAATCATCTTCTGGATAGGCCACGAGTTATTAATTAAATTATTATTGGAACAATGGAGAATGTGGCTAGTTTCGATTTTCCGTAAATAGTGTATTCAGTGAAAAATAATTTTTTATAAATATTTATTTATGTACAAATGCATACAATATATAACAGCTTCACAGAAGGAAGGTCGACCTCCTGGACAAGGATTTCAACTTCACTGGAGTGGTTACATCCGGTGATCCCTATCCCATACTCCACCCACGCATGTGGGAATACATTTATCAATTTCTTAACGACGATTTCTGTTATTGATGCGTTTTTGGATTCTTTCGAAATTAATTGCACTTGTGTAATGAAATTATTGTCCCCTTTCAGTATTTCACGTAAACTTATTGGACTAGCCTAATCGTTAATCTTGATTATTGTTTCGCTTCGACATGCGTGATTTTCTTTACCATCTTTTTGACCTTCACGTATGACGGACTCAGTGCTTACAAACCGTTATCTTTACAGCTCTATGGTTGTTTATTGTCTTCTAGCTTTTAAATCGTCTATTCACGAATCGCATAAATGCAATTCGCTGACGTCTGATACCACCTTATGTGAAGTTAATAGTTGGTAGCTAACTAAGCGAGAGCTGTTTCCCCAAAATATATCGCCATACTTTCATAATTTTGTTCACGATTGATATGAGAAATTACCTTCGTTGGGGATGAACCAATGAAAAAACTACTCGACAGTTTAACACAGTATGTTATTACAATGATGACTGATTATGCGGATATTAATTTGTAATATAAAGCGTTGCAAAGTTCTTACAAGAAGTTGAGGCAGTTATATTTTTCATTGTACTTCAGATATTATTAATGTATTAATTCCAGCAGTCCTCGACCGAGCAAATAATATACGCCGTTACATGAAAGTGTTTGATAATGAAATAAGAAATTTTCAATTAATTACTATAAGAAGGAACACCAAAATCTCAATTAAGAACATAACTGCAAGGTTCCACTTTGTTTTTTGACATAATTTTTGGAGACCGACCGTGACATGCAGTGTACGGTTATTTTATAAGTTGACGTTTCTGTATTTCCGAGTTAGTCTAAAAATTTGTCTGTGTTGGGCCCAGGGAAGTTAAATTCACGATAGATTATTCGGGGAATGTGAATAGTTTATATGGCAGATTCGTTTACGTGGGCTTTTCTTGGAAAATGTCCTGTCTATTTTGTAATGCATTTAGAATTCACAATGCGTAATTGTTAGTATGAAATTGTTCGCAGCAGCCGTAGTACCTACATTCGCTTTCTTCTCTGGAAATTCAGTAAAAATAGATTTTTGCACAAGTTCATTGGAATTGTTTTATTCAGTGTCACGTTTGATTTGAAGGCCAATGGTGCATTGGCGTGCTGCGAGATTTTGTCATGTTGAAACTAAGCGTCCTTGATGTTAAATGTTATCACTGAACTCGCTAGAAGAGTAAATTTCAATAGCACAGTATCAATTTGGTTCTTTACCATGTAAAATTTAAATATAAAAGAGTTGTTCTGTAGAATCAGTCTCCCGGCTTTCCTTTTTCGTACTATCATAATAGTGCGTTAATTTCACATGGACCGTTAATTTATTTGGCTCTTGGCTGTTGAGTTCTGAGTTTACTATTTTCATTGCTCAGCTTTCCTGAGGTTGGAATAAAATGTATTTATTATCCAACCAACCTGTTGTTGCAGAATGAAATCAGAAACGACAGTCGTCCTAGTCTCAAATGATTTACCTATCGCGAAGTTTATGTGCTCGGAAAATAGAGGCCCCATTGTATAGTTTTGGCTCATATCAAAATAAAATCTATTATAACATTTCTTTTTAAAGCAGTGTGACTGTTCAGGGCTAAATTCGGAGGGAAAAATAAAAAAAAGTCTTGGAAATTGACGGGCTTTTTATTACAAATGTATCTTATATCGAAGTTGTTTTTTAGATTTCCTGTAAAGTAAGAAATTAATGAAGGCTCTTTACAATGAATATTGTGAATCCGTCGCCATATATCCAAAATTACAATTATTCTTGAGTGTTTTACGAGCTTCAGTCTTCTCTTTCCCGTTCAGCTTTAAAGTACATATATGAAATAACGATAACCGAAAGACCCATTAATTTCTGTGAGATTAGTATTGCACCATTGACGACTAATTCGAATATTAATCTATATGACAAGAAATGGATATTTTAACATCTGAACAAATTGTAAGAAAACTGGGAGTTAACACTGTGGGAGTGAGAAACCGTTTAGCATAAAGCGGTAGGAATTGGAGGATTGAGAGAAACGGTACGAGTAAATACGCCATTTTTATTGCGACTATTTGTTTACATTCTGCAATATCAAAAGAAAAGTCTCACATTTTCCCAATATATCCTGCACGAAACTTGGGACGATGATAAAAGCAATAACAAAGATTTTGTGTATTTATTAAAAGTGAAATACATAAGAATTTTTAAATCATTCTAATTGTATAGATTTAACTGACGATGTGCAACTATTGACGAAGTAATTTCAATTGAGAATTATTCATAAATGACGATATTACACGAAATTGAGTTGGTGGATTTCCTTTCCCCCAATTTTTGAGGAAACATGATTAATACGTTAAGCCTCAAGATGTAAACAAACAGATGGAACGGTGGCTCTCTTGGTAAATATATAAAAAAAATCCGCCATATTTAATGACGCTTAGTGTGACGACTATTTGTTTATGTTCCGCTAGACCTTACTCAATTTATACGTACTGATCAAGAGATTAGTGTCAAATAAATTGTTTTTCGGGTTTTTAGAAATTAATTCCCGGACAGCACCGAAGGCTCGCTAATGAAATTTGCTGAAGAGTCACATGCAATTTAAGTTTGATTTATAAGAAAAGGGATGAAAAATTTAGTAGATGAATTGCCCATATATACAATATTTGCTGCACTAGGTTCACTCACGGAAAATATTTGTTACGGTCAACAATATTTCTCTTTTAAACATTACATCGAACCTATTTACCGCAAATGTGTTGCCATAACAAAGATTCAGTGGTGCTATTGGTTGTTTAATTTTAGATATCATGGTATTGTAAGAGAGCTGTGGAGGTCTGTGTGTGGCCCAATAATGTCAGAGACGTGAACAGACTCAGAAATGTAATCTCAAGGGTACATCCGAATTCAGAACAACTACCGCGCATCAGCATTGCCTGTCCTCTGTATTCTCAACCTTAATTCCTTTCACATCCCGCTTTCTACGTTCCTTGGGTCTCTGGAAATGACAGTGCTCGTGACCCTTCGTTCTTCGTGCTACAAAACTTGAAAAAAATCACAGAAGTATGCAATTTCTCGTATTTTAAGTGCATAACTTCGTAATGGACAGTTACGATGTTTTCCCCCTGAGTAGTTTTATGTAGTGAATATTGAAATAACAAGGACAAGATTAGTATTGACACGTTAACTAAGGTAGGAGTGGGAAAGAGATCAAATTTATGAGTGAAATAGTATGACGAAAACAGCATCCAACGTTTCGACGCCAAACACTATTTTTGAGAGGAAATTTCATCATGTCTTGGCATAAATATGTCAGTCCTAATTTCCAGCAGGTACAAATCTACTTGGTTCAATACACCCACAATTAGCGCTTATGCGGAATTCAGCATCTGAATACCGGATGTAACCGACTACTCAATTTTATTGTCGCCTTATTGTCTGCTCATATTGAGAGAAGCAATTAGTACATCGAGGAAAATAACTGGATCCATTATCTGGTTTACGGCTTTGTTAGTTCTTGTTAGCTGTTTGTGTTATTTTCGAGTTAGCCATCTGTATGACGTGTCTGACAATTCATGTGGACTTACGAAACCCCTGAAGCATCGTTGCATAATACAGACGTTTCTCTCACTTATGAAGTTATGAGCTGTCACTTAGTGGGAAATCTTATATCACAGACTTATAGGTTTTTTGAAAACATGAAAAAGGATTTACTTTTTTTATAATTAATCATGCTTTAAACTGATATTGAACTGGCGCTTAATTCAGATGAAAAATATTTAGTTTTTTTTAATTGGAAGATGAAATTTAGTCTTCCTTATCAGCTTTCGCTTTTCATTATCAATATTTTTTTATACTTTTGTCGTATTGCAACTGAAAAATTAATACGTATGAACAAGTTATATTGAGAATTATTCAATTCATTTTTCTCTAATACCGGAGCTGTAAAATGTATTGGACATGCAGCGTTTGGAACGTAGTATGAATTGACTTTGGAATGTTGTATTAATAAAATGAATTATTTGATTTTAAAGCATTAAAAGTTTACTTCCTACAATATAAAATTTATGTGAAGAATACCAATTATTATAAGTTCACACAGTATCCAGTTTAAAGGATTTACTTATCTTTCGTCTAACAATAAGTTGGATGGGTACTTTAAGTGATCTGTTTCTGTTATTATTATTATTATGAATATTCAATTTCATATATTGATTAAATGGATAAACCGTAGACCTGTGATGTGCAAAACTGTAACGTGTCCTTGAATCTGACTTCAGCCGGTGCTTCTATCAATTGATACCAATATGTATTGACACACAATATACATTATTAATACGCTTTTCTTTTTGATCTATACTTCATCTTATTCTCCGTTATACCTTATTATGTGTCCTACTCTGTCACGGAATGTGGAAAAACAACTTCTCTGCCTCTTTATACAATTATTCGACTTTCACGGTGTTCGCTCGTAACTTGTTGTCGTTAACGGATATCAACCTCCCTGTTTATGTTAATCAACTTTTGGAAAATTTTCTGGCCTTCACTTATTGTCGCGACAAGCTGGTATTTCCCTCAGTTTGATTTCTCCTAGCATTTCTATGGAAAATATTGTTGTAATTGTCATTCCTTAGACTGGTCTGATGCAACCCTCCATGCCAACCTCTTCTGCGTAATCTTTTCATTTCTACTTAACTACCATATTCTCCCTAATCTGCTTAGCGGATTACATCCTCTGTCCCCCTCTTCTGTTCTTACCTCACAAACTTCCGTCTAATGATAATTTTGCAAGACCCTCAATTCTCAAAATGTGGCCTATTAAGCTATCCCTGTTCTTGGCCAAAGTCCTCCATATGGTTTTCTCTTCTCTTACTTTGCTTAGAACTTCCTGGTTAGATACTCCATCTACCCATCCGATTTTCAGCAGTCTTCTACAGTTCCATATTTCTAAAGCTTCTATTCTTTTCGTTTCTGTAACTATTTCCGTCCACGTTTCGCGCCCATATAACGTCCCTCTCAATACGAACATTTTTAATAATGATTTCCTAATATTCATTTTTATATTGGCCGTAAGTTAAGTCTTCTATCTGCCAGAAGCCTTTCTTGCTGTGCTATCTTTCTCTTTATGTCTACTATATTAACTTAAACTAATTGTTTTGCATGGCTTCCTGTTAAATTATATCACGTGGAATATTTAATCTCACCTGGTTTCAAACACCATAACTGTAAAACCATAGAAGAGGAACAGCTTTTGAACATGCATGATGGAGCAGCTCGTATTCTAATATGTACTGGGACTATATTTATCCTGATGTTTCATTTGCTTTTACACTTTTTAATCATTTTAATTGTATATCTTTTAAATCTGTATTATATATTAACCGCGGGTTTGAACTCAGTCAAACTATTGTAATTTTTTTGTTCCTATTGTTTATATATTTAAGCAGAATTGGTTTTTTAAGAAAGTAAACTGCTGAATAAATTTCAATATTCACACTTAATACACGATATTCAGAGTTTTTAAACGAATAAATAATGGTATATTTCGTTAAGGCGTTGGTTCCACTGATTTATCGTTTAGTTTCTGTGTCATTTTTTTTATCTTGATATACGTTTAAAATGAAGTGATTCGTTTCTTGTACTTTTTAAAGATCTCGTATACCGTGAACAAGTTGGTCTATTATTCGTGCTTATGTCAGTGTACATAAAGAATATACGAACATAAACGGAAAATAGAGTAGGTCGTCACCGAGTTTATCATTTATGTTGTTATCATGACCTCGTGTTTGTATTCTTAGCATTTACATTCGTGAGAGGTGATCGTTTCGCTTAATGTTAGAATCATGGTTTAATTTTAATGGGTAACAGCATACAGTCTCGCATTTATGTTTCATTTAATTACAAAATTCTTTTGTTGCTGTTTTTACTTAATATTATTTTATGTTTGTGTTTTTTACCTAGAAAAGACCTATATTTGGCATATTGGGTCCATGTTGGTCTTCAAATGCAGCACGTAAACCCGGAGGCGCTTCAACACATGGTGTGACTTCTTGTTTAGTTAAGAACGTATGACAATAATTTGAAGAGGTAAACTATGTAACACAATCAGTACGAGATCGCCATTGTAAGAACGAAGAGCGATTTAAGGTTTATGAACGTATAGTGCAGTTTAGTGGGAGTTTAAATATGTTTATGGAATTAATTGAACGCGTGGATGATTTGGAAAAATAATTTTTGTAGTACAGCTGTGTTTGTTTCGTTATATTTTATTGTGATTCGTGTTTGTATTTAATATATACATTATATTAAAGCCCTTTCGCTGATCCGAGTAGCAAACGCTTGTATGAGGCTATATTTGTTTTCTCTTGTTTTTTGACGAGAAGACTTCCTGCTCTTAAGGAGATGCGCAAGGAACGTTGACGGCAGGAAGCGGCTCTCAAACGTTGCTAATTATAAAGTCCCTCTGTTGTCCCCTGAAAAACCATGCATATCAGCTACATAGGAAACGTCCATTCTAAAACTCTGCTTGAACGAAATCCTTGAATCCTGCGATGATTGTACCTTTACGGCGATGGAACTTCTGTAGTCTGGTAGTTTACTCATCACGTCTGCCACGTGGAGGTCTCAGGGTCAATTACAGACCACAGAATGCATTTTCTGAGTTGCGGAAGTCATGACGTGTTACCACAACTATGGATAATACTGTATTTATTCCTATTTTAAAGTACTTAAAATTGTTCAATATCGTTAACAAGGTGCAGTAGTCCCTCAAATTACATTTTCAACTGGATAAAGAATTATTATAACAAAATATTTGAGGGATGTTGAATTAATAAAAGTAATTATGTTTTTGAATTTTAAATAACCTTATAATAAAACCTTAAAATATATAATTGTTGTTGTGATAATCAGTCCTGACTGGTCTGATGCTACCCTCCATGCTAACCTATCCTTTGCAAACCTTTTAATTTCTACATAGTTATATCATCGCCCATCCCCCCTAATCAGCTTAGTGTATTCCATCCTTATATTCTTACCCCACTCACTTCCCTCTAATGCTAATTTTAAAAGACCCTCATGTCTTAAAACGTGGCATATTAATCTATCCCTTCTCAACGTTCTCGATATTGTTCGCTCTTTCTATTCTGCTTAGAATTTCCTTGTTAGTAATTCTATCCGCCCATCTGATTTTCAATATTCTCTTATAGCACCACATTTAAAGGCTTTTACTTTTTTCCTTTCTGCAACTCCTACCATCCACGTTTCGCATTTTTAGCAATGATATCCTAATATTCATACTTATATTCGACTAAGAATATTCCTCTCTTTTTACGAAAGCCTTCCTGCCTGTGTGATCCTACTCTTTATGTCTACCATACTTCTATCACCCCTAGTTATTATGCTGCCCAAGTAGCAGAGTTCCTTAACTTCCTTAAAATATCCCTTCCCAATCTAACAAAATAAAAATTATATACAGATATTACACACGATTTACCTGAATACTGTATCTACTAAGAACAGAAATAATCAGTGAAATACATACTTCGATTACACATAAATGTATCGAATGCCAGAACGTAGATCTCTGTTAAAGAATCGTATGTTTTATATAATTCAAACTCGCATCCTTAATCTGGCTCTTGGCGTTGTAGCATATTTTACTTTTAACTCTTTATTCTTACACATTTACTTTGGCTATTTTTCTCGCCTTTTATACTTCTCATTCCAACTCCAGTATATTTTCTTGTTTCTAGTTGCGTAAAAGGAACTATTAGCATTACTCTGAAAGAGAGTAACCTCCCTGTAATTGGTTTCTCTGTTTTACTGCTTTCTTCCGTTTGAAGATGCTCACAGAAATTATTTTTCTATTGTACCTGTCCGTTTAATACATACATATATATATATATATATATATATATATTTGTCTTGAAGAGAGATATTACAATACGTTTGATGTTATTCAGATATTCTATTGTGCTTTACGTAAAATTGGCATGTGAGAGTCTTTTTAATGAAGTCTAACCTTAGTGACTTGGCTGTCTCCTCTTTCGTCTTTTGTACCTTCTCTTTGGACAAACCATACGACTAATGGAAAACACCTCTCAATACTGTCTTTCACAACCTTCAAATTTCATATCTCTTTGAAAACACCGTAATCTTTAAAGTTATAAATCGGACCATAAACAGGCAATAGAAAATATAGTTAAATTAATTTAACTTGACATTTTTGCCAGATATGTACCCTCATCAGGAGGACATTAAAGATATTAATACTATATATCAATTGCTCAACAAATAAGTGTGTTACGTCTTGAGGAAATTGGTATCAAGTTAAATGTGGAGCATTTCGGGAACTAATTGGGATTTATAATTGCTGTCTTTTATCTAAAATTGGGAAATTACCCCAGTAATTTTTTAATGGGAGGAAATGACAATTCTATTAGCTTCGTATGCAACGGGAAAAAACATATAATAAACCTATGTTTTTATTCGCGAACTTCGCCAAATTTCTGAGAGGAGCGACTATATTTGTTGCAGCTTACGTGTGTAACAGATGACTTTCTCTTCTCCACCTGGGTCAGGCACACTCCATCCTCTCGGCCTTGGCCTTTGAGGACGCCGCATTCCATCGCACCATCAGTAAGAATTTGCCAAAAGCACGCAACTCGCAGAAGCCCCAGGCAAATCATTCGGTCCATTTATTACGGCTGAAATATATTGAAACATTCGCCGATAAAAAACACAAGCGCGACGACCAAGGACAATAGGACAAAATATGTAGATAAAAACTAAATCAGAAAGTTGAAGAGGCAACAATTTCTTCGGCAACGTCTGTCTGTGAGCACATTATTTCGCTTAACGGTGTTGGTTATTCATCTCGTTGAGGTATCATAGAAGTAATCATTAAAGATTGTAAATACTATTCAGTATTCATTACAAAATCATAATATTTCATTATTTATTACGTCCCATATTCTTTCATTGGCTTCCATGATTACATACTGATTTTATTGTGCGCTCTCTGCCGAACTTAATGTGTTCGATTTATCGGAAATACTACGATATAGCGGACAATAATAATCAAACAGAGACTGGTCAACAAATAATTAAAATAATGAAGTAAAATTGTCAATTTTATCACTCTAAAACTTGTTTTATAAAACACGAAAATAAAATGGATGTGTGCAAAAACCAACTACACGTTCATATTAAATCCGATGCCGTTATTGACTCGGGAAACTAAAAATAATATTAAAATTACATTCATATCGATGTATATTTATTTCGAGGTTTTGACGTTGTTAAGTTGCACATGAACAATTATCCTAGACACGCAATGAAAGAAAGAAACTGTTGTTCCACTCAACCTACCATCTAATGTCGTCTGTAATTCCGTGTTCTAGTAGTCGCTATTAAAGCACCTACTTTCTTTAATCCTCTCAATATCAGATTTCATTCCTAAATAATTTAATAGCGACGTACTAAAATTCTGACCGACAGCTCTATTTCCCATTTGTAAATTCATTATACTATCTTTCTTGCTAACGATATTGAATCAATTTAAGTTTTTTTTGGTAAATGCGAAAGTGAAACTGTGAAAATACGTTACTAGGGAGGAAGGAAGATAGAAAAACATTACGGTGCGATTTTCTTAGATTAGAATTAAAAACAGCTCGGATCATTACCCTTCTTGTTTCCCAACACAACCTCGAAGACGAATCGGGTTCCTTTTGTTCGAATGTCCCTTTAATCTTCATTCCCTTTTTGATGCTTTTTTCCTCACCCAAATAGCACATCGATTTCTTGTTTACTTCATAAAGAAGCGACGCAAAGAGATGGACGCAATTTAGATTCTGTATGTTACCTGAAATACAGGTTTTACGATAATTCAAATGCAACATAAATTTATAAAATTGTAGCCAATTAAAAATGCACCCTTTTTTAAAAAGAATTCCGTATATTCGCATTAAATACGTAATTTAATGTACTACCTGAGTTGATTCTGAAAGCTATTTTTATACATTTTCAGAAATTACGAAATGAAGTAAAGCTGAAGTTTTTCTAGCCACATCTCGGCTCCTTGTGGGGAGGAAACTGTGTCTGCTATTAAGGAAATTTTGTAATCATGAGTGTCAAAATGTCTTACGTCACGCCAACTTTCAATTTACGTTACTGCGAAGACTTGTCGATAACATCACTGAAGACGGGATCTTCATTGGGAGAAAGGTCGTTCGAACGGGAAGGATTATCTATAAGTGATCTTTGCAATGCAGTTTTACGTCTCCCAACATTAATCTTAACATTTCTTGCGTTTCTGAAAGAGTGGGGTGGTTTCTAGGATAACGTCGCTACCCGTAATCTTACTCTTATTAGTAAATTAATAATTCATATCTAAAATAATTTGCATTTTAGAAAACGTCTTTATACAAGCATAATTTGTGCTATAGTTGGGCGCTAAGGTCGTTGACCGCATGGATACTTACGGCCTTTCATATATTCATGTATCTCTGTGTGTGTTAATGGAAATAATATCGCTGATATTATGGCGATAGATGCGAGTTTATTCTCGGCCACTGTTTTATTGGTGCTGTGTCGTGTTTCCTTATCGACCCCAGGCCTGCATCGCAGTCTCCAAACAACCTTCACTGTTCGTGGTAAAATTTGTAACTGGTAGCTTATTGTGTGAATCAATGTACGATTTATGTATAAACGATAAATTTTTGCTGTTAGCGTACTGGATGAAGCAGATACTTTACTGAAAAAGAAAAACTGTTTCACATTCATTAATATATACGTTAATAGAACAAAATAAAAAGTATTGCTTTTTTATCATAATGTTAAAGTTAAAATCTTACGGTTAGGTATTTATTGGCAATTGGCAAAATCTTAGTTTTTTTACATCAATTATTATTTACCGAGTCGGAAAGTTTTCGTGCACTTAAATAAAATGATAGATGAATGTGGCTTAAAGAGCCGAAAGCTCATGTTCTTTGATATGAGTTCAATGATAAACTGTCAATTCCTGAGGACTGTTGTGCTTGGTTTTTATGTATTAGATGTGAAGTGTTTTTAAGTACACTCCGAATGTTAAACTTTCTGAATCAAGATCTCTCTCACTCACTCACACACACAAACGCGCGCACACATTGTCGGCTCCTGCATTTTTACATCCAATTTTCTCCAAAATTTTGAGGTCAATAAATGCGCTCGTACTGGCTAATTGTAGAAAGCATCTTCCTTGTATGACACGTGGGCATTTTGTTATACATATATATATATGAAGAAAGGTCAGGTCTGGAATGTGTTCGCTGCATCTTGCAATAGCGGATAATTCCTGCTCTCCCACACACGTATGTACACGTATACCCTGCAGAATTCTTACGCCTTCGTCCCTGCAGTAATGCTGCCTGAAACCCGTTATAATAGTAATAAGATTACAAATCGATTTAACTGGTCTAATTCGTATTTCGTGTTGATGATACCGATGTACTATGTTCAATATTTACCTCATTTCACCAACTCATTGGTCTAGAGCAGGAGTGGCCAACCTTTTGTATAACTTACCAATTTTTTGACAGACGAGTTCAGATGCGCCGTGTGACTCGAGCACATTTTATACCCTGTTACGTTCGTGGTTAGATGTTGCTAAATAGATATTAAAATAAGAATGTACTTCGCTTAGGGGACGAAAAGGAATAACTTTGACGCAGTTGAATCAAGTAATTTACGCCAGATAATGAAGCACCAATCCTTGGCTACCTTTGAAAGGGAATTCGAGGCGCTGCGGGAGTTTCTCGTAGGCGCTTCAGCCCAGAATGACTGCGGGGCTTACCTGATTATGTCGGGGATGCCTCGCACTCTCTCTGGGTATTTTTTTATCAAAGTTCTCACATGCCGAGACACCTTCACCTATTTTAGGAGGTATATGTACTGGGGTCAAAGACCTTGGGCATATGGCAAGAGTTGTCCGCTGATCCCATTGGATCAGTCGGCCAATTGCCTCCTGAAATTGGTGGAGACACGGAGAAGGGAATGCTGCGTCCCCACAGCAAACTCGTCTCCCGTCATTCGGAAGGGCGTGAGAATAGTATCCAATGCCCGACCTACCTGATGCAGGTTTTCTAGGGTTTTCCCTGCATCTCTTTAGGTGAAACACCGGGTAGGATCCTTAAACCATAGCCCGGGGGCCCTAGTTAACCCTTGGCTACCTTGCTCTACCTTCCGCATCCCCCCCTTTTCAATTCCCTTCCTATGCTATTAAAGGGGAGTTGCCTGTTTCAGGATCACCCTCATGTAGCCTGTTCATGTAGCTACCTTTCTCTGCCTTCGACACCCCTCCTCCCTTTCAGTTCCCTTCCTATGCTATTAAAAGGGAGTTACCTGTTTCAGGTCACCCTAATGTCTCTTACTAAAAAATAAAAATACATGAGTCAAGAATGATCTTCCTGTACGAGAGGGTGATGCTGCTATAGCTGACAGAGATTCTCGTATGGTGAAGATGAGTCTGGACTACAGTTGTTGGCACTGAGAGCGAGATCAGCCTGGAACTTGGAATTTTCTTTTCTTTAGATTTAGATTTATTGTTGTTTCCATTAATCCTCGATTGAGGAAATAGGATACGTCATACATTAAAAATTAAAAATGAACAAAATAAAGTACATAATTAAAGACAAATAGACTTAAAATAAATTAATAAAAGAAAATGTATATAGACAAAAGTCAATATAAACACAACACGGACACACACTGGGAAACACAAACAAGCACACACTGAGGAACACGGAATGGAGTTTTAACTACTTGGAGCTCTGGCAGACATATTTGTTCGTGTTTCGGGTTTTCCAGTACCTAATTTGGTGAAAAATATAAATGAAATAAAATTTGTAACTCAATTTGTTCTAGGCACAATGAACGAATAAGAATATGTACACATTCTATGTCGCTGTCATTACTGTGGTAAGAACGTGTCTCATCTTCCCTTTACGAATGTTAATCATGCACTTTCCGCTCAATGAGAAACACCGTCTGCTTCCAAATAATATCGCTTCTGACCCGATTAATTTTTTTTCTGAAATTCTGGTTGCAAGCGTGTACAGTCGAAATGAACTGAGATATTTTTATTATTTTTACTCGGTCTCAGTTCATTGCATAAATTTTCCTGAAGGTTATGATGTCTTACAAATAAGAAGCCCATTCTAAAAAAGGGGAAAAATTTGATAACTATAAAATACATTCTATCGTAAATCGCTTTAGGATTAAAGGTTACAATCGTTCATTTTTAAACGTCCCAATGCACACACAAAAAAACCTCTGTAGAAATATTATAAAACAAAGTAAAGCTGAAGACACACCTTTTGTCTACAAGAAAGTAAATTCAAAATACAATAAGTTAAGTAAATTTGTATGCATTTCTTTCTTTTTTTATAGCAATCGTAGAAAAGAATCGGCAATTAATTCCACAAATCGTGACCTTGTCGATACAAATAGTAAATCTCATGTGAATTGTATCGAACTTGTATTTACGACATTTTTATTAGTCAATTAAAAGTTCTCGCTTGGTGTATTACAAACTGTTCCAAAGAAGACTAGCTATTTTTCACCTTGTATTTCCACTTGAGAACGCGTTGAAGTTTTTTAAGGTAGTACAATTTCACGTTTCTCATAACAATTTGGTAACTCTGGTCTCCGGAGTTATCCGTGTGCTGGATTCTTTCAGTATGACTATTTTAACGAAGGCGCAGTCTTGTAGATTAAGCCGTATCCCGTAATCCAAGGTTATCTGGTATCGATATCGGCCGTTCACCAAACGGTCTCCCATTAACGGTGCCGCCTTAGATTACACATTCACTTGACACAGGAATGCGTTTTGACCAAGAACTAGTAAATAATTTGACGGATAATGGTTGTAGCGACAGTGGACAATTTTGCGTGTACGCTTAGAAGCTCGTGAAGATCGTGTTAGATACTCCCAATGTGCAGAATGAGACAACCGAAGGCAGGGTAGGCGAAACTAAAAAGACGAAAAGTAATGGGCAAACCAAGAAATACGTGTTTTAGTCTAACAGTATCCTTCTAAAAATCAATGTATAAATAACGAAAAATAGAAATAATAAAAAATAAAAATTTTGGATGTATGAAAGCCGGGGGAGATGATTCAAGTGATCGATGTACCTCACGTATTCAACATTGTGATGCAACCATCATTGGGAAGTACGAAGGTTCGTGACTATAATTTCCTGCTGGTTATTTCAATGTGAATTTCTCCAGGCCGCTCCAAATAGTCTAGGAGGCATTTTATTCTGACTACCTGAAAAGACACCTCACGAGTTAGGGGCAACAGTTAATTATGAAAGGTCGTTATCAACTATTTCAACTGATTTTATTGGCGTAGCCTTCCTTTCTTACAGGTTTACTGTATAAAAACTCCGGACCCATTTCTCCCATCTTCTCTCCTTTGCGGTGCTTTCTTTCCGTTCATTCCTATAATCTCAAGTGTTTCAAATGGTTGTAGTGTTGGTCTTTATGATCTCCTGGTTTTCAGTTCTGAATCTTTCATCGGACATATTTACTTAAATCTTCTGCTGTTTCACTGCCATTGGATTTTTTTTACATTTTGTCTTAGTTCATAAAATATTTATACTATTCATTTCGAACATGGCTCGTTTTATACTGTTGTACCCCACATTTCTACTGTGTATGACCGTACGGTTTATCGGCCAAATTTCTCGATCTCGTGTCAGTGTATTATTTACTTGTTTACTCAACAATCTCTTCATATGATTTCGGTCGTTGAACATTTTATTCGTTGTACTAATGATCGTTGTCAATGCTGATTTGACGTACAATTTTCTTCTTTGTCTGATAATGCATGCACTGAGACGTTGCCTTTGGCTGTGGGAAATTTGGTCCATGGCCACCCGCAAGCAGCCTCGGACAAATGCCATTGCATCCGCAATCTCTTGAATAGAACAGGTAGCGGGCTCACTTTACCTCAAAAAACTTGGAACACAACATGGTTGTTTCGGTCTAATCGTAAACCAGTTTTTGTGTGTCCTGAAAAGTGTTTTTGAAAGTTACTCATTCCAAATACATAGCCTGTATTCCGTTCAACCGTCAATTTTTGTCTGAAAAAATTTCACCGATCTGTTTGTATCTTTGTTGTTACATCTGCTGATTTCTTTTCTACTTTGATAATAAATTAAGATAAATTTCATAAAAGTATTTGAACTGGAGGAATTATTGAAGGAACAGGGGTTTTGCTTGTCATCAGGTAAAGAATAAGCAATCCTAAGGATGCATAATGGATTATATAAAATCCAATTTGTGCTCTTATTGTTGATTTTGTTTTGAGCAATAGCTGATCCAAAGGATTTGTTTCTTGAGCGCACCGTAAATTTTAAATACTTTGAAATCTGTTCAAATAAGTTTCAAGTTATAACGATTTGCACTATATGTGTACCTGAGCCATCCTGTTTTGTGAATAAATTCCACAAAAATGGCTGAGTATGCCAGCAGATGAAGTGTGGAATATCCAGATTGTAATATGTTGGATACGATTCTGGTGGAGTGAACGCTTTTACTTTGGTGAGTCAATCACGTTTCGTTATTTTTTTATACATGTTATTTTGACATTTCCTCAGTCATATGGATATGCGTATACGTTGCAGTAGTCAGCTGAAAGTTCAGAAGAAAAAAGTCAAATCCTACCAAGGTGCTATCGATACTTCGACTTCGATATTGAAATGAAATCAAGTAAATTCTAAGACTGCAACGCCTGAGGCGCGCAACTTTGCAATGTGTAAACTTCCTGAAGATGTTCGCCTTTGATGGAACCGGTAACAGTTTCTGAATAGAGCCCCCCTCCCCCTCTTCCCCTGTGAAAACAGCGTGGCCCCTTCCTTTTGTCCCTTTCAATCATGGAACGTGAACGGAGGATGAACGGAACAATGTTGTGCGGTACCATTGCCGTTAAACAGGTTTTCCGCAGAACATCACAATTACACAGTCCGTGGAAACTTGAACGTCCGGAAGACATTTATACCACTCCGGAAACTCTTCGAATTTCGCTGACCACTGAGGAGGGCAGTTGATTTGGTTGTCATCACAATGGCGGAGGCCGCCATGTTGCAGGTGCGAGGCCGTTTGTGGACGTGAAGGTCGCCGGGAAAGACGTCATGCACTTCAAATATCTCTACGTGCTACAAAAACTCCACTTATCAAGTAGCAAAAGGACACGCTTTATTATGAGACGTTTGGCGTATAACGTAAACTATACTAGTATAATTGTGCAGAAACACATTCCTTGAATCACCAAACCAGAAAATCTTAGGGAAAGATTTCCATTATTGTATATTCGTGAAAAATAAACGAATGAAATTATAGTTGGCAGTTACAAAGCCCGGCTCATAATGAAAGTATATACCTGAAGAATTGAATACCTTTCTATTTAGTCCTAATAAAAGAATAACAATGGTGGTAAAGAAAATTATTCTTTAAAATTAACGAATTTTAATTATTTAGGAACTTGTTATTAAGATTTGCCGTATGTGGAGGTATAAATTGTTGTAAGTATTGTTTGTTTTTTTGAGTTTGGGCGTAAATGCAACATATCAGTTCATAAAAATGAAGTGTTTTTTTATCTCTTTATTTAAAGTCGCATCAACTGCTAATGGTTATTAGCGACTACGGTAGGGGAACTCGTTTAGCAATAGTTTCACAACTTGAAAACGCACATACAACATCCATGCCCATGCTAGGATTCGAACCCGGGACCCCTGGGATGCGAGGCAGCAACGCTAACCCTTACACCACATGAGGTCGGAAAAAGCGAAGTTCAAAATAAAGGTTGTACAAAAGTGCGCACTTAAATCATAATTGCTAAATTAATTAAATTTCTGCTATGCGTGTGAATGCATTCACTCATTTAAAAAAATTCACGCAATCTTCGCCATTAAGTTGGTTAAATTTTCTAACGTTTGTTGGGGAATATACATTGTCGGACGTGACCGACAATCTTTGCAGCGTTGCGGATCCTTTGCGATTCTGACCATAATTTTGCAGTTCTTTGTGGGCGCGTGAAGACGTTTATGGCTTCGGGTCTGAATGCATCAAGACTCCATCGATTCTAATCTGGCCACGTTTGCCCCTGGGCCTCGTATCGTCGCCCTGCCACGCGAATTATTTACTTACTCGCGATATATAGCGTTCTGAAAGAGGGACCTGCCTTCCTTAATTATTGCAGCTACAAGAATTATGGTCACTTGTCTTTCATGATAGGACGAAAGGTCTCGTTAATTAGATTTTCCCCATATTTCTTGGAAGGCTAGGTGAATAGGTATTGCACATACCATTTTCAGTGGAAGGATAGGAATTTTGAATTCCCACCTGGGCATAGTTATTCAAGCTGGCCACCTACTTCTAAACACACGTGTTCAACACTAAAATTCCATTCCATTCTAGCGTATTTAATAGTTAATAATGGTCCTAAATAATTAATTATGTAACAATTAGTATTACGTAATTATGATTAACATCGTGTACACAATTCCAAACAATATAACAATTCTTATCTGAAAATAAAAATTTAAAAGACAAGAATGGAGAAATGCTAACCGGACTCAGACCTCCCGCTTTCCGGACGGGTACTCTACCACTGAGATAGTCCGTTCAGTAAAGGGTAATTATTTGTCTTTGTGACAGATTTCTTATCTGTACGATTTATAAATTTAATGGGTTAATAACCAAAAGGTATATTTATTGGCGTTTATGGTTGCATCAACTAACAAGTTATTGGTGACCCTCTAGGTTGTCTATGCAGCTATGAAACAAGGAATTATAGCAATAACGACAGACATATTACGGCATTGTTCAGTACATTTTTAAACAATTTTTGTATCTTCAGCGATTAAACGATACGCTATATAAATTGATTGAAATACTTTAAAACCCAAATTTTCAGTTATAATAATGAAAACAATTTTATCACGAAACAACGCGAGTTGTAACTTTTAGTTTAATATTATCATTTGCCTTCACAGAATGCATTAATTTTTAAAAAATTACATTTCTTTCCTTGAGAGTGAGGGACATTCCCCCTTCACCCCTTGGATCCACCGCTTATTTTTTAATTTAATTTCAATTCTTCTCTAGATTTCCATCCCTTCCTATTTACTGAACCTCATCACTTCATCTATGACTGTAACTTCCAGACACGTTTCGTTTACCAAACAACATTTTCACTTTTACTAATATATATATAAATTAAAGTTTTGAACGAGTTGTTCAACGATGTCTATTAGTTAGCTACGATAATATACTCTCCTAAGTTTTTGTAATTTACCTTTTTGAAGACAGAAGAATTTTAAATTTGCGATCTGTGGGTAATCTTTTTGAAGCTATCCCACCCCAGACGAAATGGAGCCGTTCCGAATGCCTTCATCGATCGCGCCCTTCAATCTCTTAGCCAAATATGCTCCACGAAGACGTTCATCGCCAAATGCAATTGGTTTCCTTTATGATCCTTAGCCGGCAACGGGGGCTCTGTTGGCCTTGTCAGCGCCACTTTACTCGGTTGACGCGTTTCATTACTCAATAAACGCAAGCACAGAGGGCGTGAAATAGCGAGACTTGGTAACTTACTTTGGTCAACACCGACTATTAAGACGTTTACGAGTCTGCTGAGAGGAGTTGCCTCCTAACGGTGTTACAGTCTAGTTCCTACGCGGAAGAGGCTCTAGCGGTTAAACCTACCAAAACGCTTCCTCGATGCATTAATTTGCAATGAAACAGAGCGCTTCAGTTCAAACTTCACACCAAAAGCCTACAGGCTAGTGTCGCTCAAATAGAACGATTGACATTACTATTCGCAGTTCAAATAGGGGAAACAGTTTCAATTCGCTATGTGTTGCATCTGAAAGACGATCCTTCCTCCCCACTGTCTTTCAAAACATTGGACGTTTCGTTTGATAGGTAGCATGGATTCTGAAGACCTGTCTGCAGAGGGGATTTGTTTCATGAAAGAATCAGATTGTTACTACTGTTCCCACCAATTTGAGTGACCTAAGGAACCGTATTATACTTGCGGTGAATCTGGTGTGCGGTAATGCTTCGTTAAATGCTTGTTACAATATATAAATAAATTTAATTACAAATGATTACTATGCACATTTCCAAATTTGCACATGATGACACTCATTTTTATTCAGTTTTGGTTAATTAATTGGCGTGACTGATGAAACATAGGGAATTCACCATTATTATATTCAGTTTTTCTTTAATAAGTGCGAGGCATCATATTATGCAAAATAAAATATTAATCTTTATCTCAGCGATAATCGTTATTAAATTCAACCTAAATAAAGTTAATCTGAATGTAATTTTAAAGAAATGAAATAAGAAAACATCAGTGTTTACGTACGTGAGCTCGATTAATATTTTCCAGACCACGAGATCTTCGTTCAGTCTCGAAGTCCCATTCCTCCTTTGAAAGCTTCGAAAATCTATGGGACTTAAACCTGGTACCTCCTCTCGGTAGAATTTTATCTCACAGTACTCTACAATGTTTTTTCCAGTATGGCACATGCAAGCCGGAAAGTCCAAAATCGAAGCCCCACAATATTGTTTTGGTCAATCTTGGCGTGAAAGTTCCATCTCCTGGCGCGCCATGCCCCTCCCGTTTGTTATTTATGGAAACCATTATTTACGATCGTGGATATATTTCGTTTTCTACTTTTCCTCGCAGAAACTACTAAGTCATAAACAGTGTGGCGTGAATAAATTCACGATCAGTTACAAAACTATGTAGAATCAAGCTGAGAAATTGGTGACCGAAATGCAAACGAATTCATAGATAACTAGAAATTATTGGGAAGCTGTAACAATTTTTTTAAACAATATAAAGGAATCATAATGATCTGTAACAGATTATCTAAACATTTTGTCAAGAATCTTAGGTTTTCGAGACTGGCCCGAGAAGACGGCAGTCATGCCATTTTTCAATTATATTACATCGACGAAAACACATTAATTGTTTAATGATCCAACAATTTATTTTCGTCATTAAGTATGTGTAGTGTATTTGGGCCATGACTGCTAAAAGCATTTCTGATGCAATTTATAATGCCGTACTTTCAACTTAGGACATTTTATGCTGTTATTAGAGATGTTTCGAAGGAAGTCGAACTATCTAAATCATATATTTACAATTATTATCCTTGAGTTTGTGGAACTCAATTTTCCTGAAATTGCCTTATCAGTTTCCAAGCTTTCTTGGAACACGGGCATAGACTTTGATTTAGGATTCGCATCGGCTCACTTCATTCACACGCGTTTCTCTCAAGTATTTGAATTAAAATTTTCTTTTCTTTTTTGTTAGAGAGAAAAGTCTATTGAAAGTTAAATTCTTGCCGGTTAGTTCTAGGCACGTTCATTAAGTTTAAGTATTCGCTAACGATAAGCTGTGTGGAACATCTTGAGGGCAACAGTACGGGTTTGTGTCCAGTTTTTTTTCCCTGTTCTCCTCTGTCGCTTCCGCTCCAGACCACGAAACAGCGTTATCCGTTCCGAGTCGGGAGATGTTCACAGGTGAAAGGAGATGCGGAAACGAACGACTACCCTGGGGAGAGAGAAACAGAAAGATGCTGTTCTTCCTCTTCGGAAAGAATCTGTCTCTTCTTGTGTGATAATGTAACATTATATGCATTTTCGAGGCGGGGGACGTACTTTCTTATTTTAAAAACGTCTCCAAATTATAGGAAAAATTGGGATAGTTAAATTAATGAATTCAAAATAGTATTCTGAATGTGTGATAATGTATGGTTATTTATTTTAGAAGTAGGGTCATTCACTCGGTCTCCTTTTAATGTCTTAGGACGGGATAGAATTGTGAGAGATGTATTGATATCAAGGAGCACAAACGGTTAACAAGAGATCGTAGGATATAGTTCAAACCTTTTACCCCACTACTCGCCCAAGTTTTACTTGGTTCTTGGTACTTGTTTGTTGTGGGGACGCAGCATATCCGCCACCATGCCTCGTCCAGGTTCGGAGGAGCTGAGCGACTGTTCTGTTGGAAACGAGTCTGTGAGCCGAGAGTATACACCTCTCAATACTGAACTGGATTTCTCGGCTTATGGGATCATTAATTCAAAAGCAATAAGTTCCATTAAGTGCTAGTTTGTATGTCATTTTCAGATCTTCGAGGAAAATCAAAAAACTATCGATCAAGCAAAGTACTAAATAATTTTGGGAAGTATTTGTCTGATTGTACAAGAATTTTGTTATATATCATGTTTCATAGTAAGAAAAGCCTGGAACTTTTTTTCCACCTTCTTTCACGGAAGAATAATCGTGTATAAGGAAGGTGAGTGAACGCGTGAATGATGTAATGGCCTTTTGAGGACAGCTGCTTCCAGAGCTATCGCCCTACGGATGTTGGTCCAGAGCAAACACTGTTACATGAGCGGATACAAGGTGGAAAGTGGGGTGACGTGTTTGGGGGGGGGGGGTACAGTTAGATCACAACGGCCAAGACTGGTCAGTTGCTTAGTGTCAATATTTCTGTATCGAAATCGGTGTTTCCTTGAACTTAGATAAGTTTATACTAGCGATAATTGTGGTAACACGATTTTTCCGACCCTCATTTAGAATACTTGTGCATTATGATGAAAGTATTTCTAATATATTTTTAACAAAAAATATATAAATATTTTGGTATGGAGTTCTGTTATTTTGGTAAATTTATATGAAGGTTCTTTAAAGTGACAGATGACGAACGATGGACGAAGTTTCAAGTTCTTTCAATTTCACCATGTTTCGCAGCAACGTAACTTAATAATAAACATTGAGAGGCATTGATGCTGTCTCATCGCTGACAGGGATGTGGTAAAAACGTCGCAAAACAGCAATGTTAAATTGTCCTACAGCTTTTAGCTAGTGAATTCCCTTACCATTTCTACTTAAGATATCTTTCTTGTCAAGTTACAATTATTTTACAATAATAAGCACGAAGTTAGAACCTTGTGAAAGGTACAGACACATGTGATTTTTTTGTTTATAATCGCAAGGTTGTACGACGAGGGAAACTTAAATCCATGTCCAAGCCCATGCCAGGATTTGAACCCGGGACCTCTGTGGTGCGAGGCAGCGACCACATGAGGTCGGCATATTTTTATTTTTATTTTAATGGAAACGTAAGACACGTAAAGCTCTTCTATTCGACTTGTCTCGTTCCGATAAAATCCAGACACTATGCATGCACACTGCATTAGCAAAGACATTCTCGGTTTTGATAGCTGAAGAGGTTATCGGGTATTTCATTGCCAATAATTATGAAAGACTGAAAGAAGGAAGGAAAATAATCCAACGTTTGAACAGTAAAGGACAATATTTGTCTTGAGGGAAATGGTTTCATAATGAGATTCCGAATATGGAAATAAACGTACTATTTCACCATATTCTATAGAGCAGGATATTGGACCCTTCATATCTAAATCAAATTGACGGTTCCATCGATTCAAAAATATTGTGACATGACAAGTACTTGGGTGAGTGTATTCTGGTTCTTAAATAATCGAACACTGTAGTTTTTCATAACATTCGGAAACTTGAGTCCGTATATCTAAAATTGTAGTCTAATTCATATTGTCTTTGCCAGGTCTGAATCCAGGTTTCATTAATATTGATTCGATATTCGTACTATAATAACTGCGTGCCTTCACAGGCTGCTGTCTAGTACCTAACTTTCATTACTTATATTTGCCCTGTATTATAAAAACTGATTTATATATGTATCTATAAATATATGATCAATTGACCAGTAAAGTATTTAAAGATAGAATTCAGTATTTTCTTCACTGTGATCTCACGAGTTCAGTATTTTTGACATCATCGTACGATTCCTGCCAGCAAGCGCTTGTATTTTTGGTTTTAATGCCGTGAAGTGGTTGATATGCGAGAAGCGTTGTTTGCATTGTATGTTAGCTTCTCCCGCGTCTGGGAAGTTGGTTTATCTTGTGTACCCGTATGAGCCTCAGGAGTCAAGGTTGGTCGAAGCTGCTGCCTAGAATTTTCTCCTCAAAGCAGCAGGTGACGTTCCATTCGCTGACTACATTGCCTCCGAAGCTGGAATAGAAGGAAGCTGCTAACCACTTTCTCCGATTCCGCATTACAATAGCGTCGTGGGTATCTGCTTTTATAATAATATCTCCGCCAGTCAGCTTGCTTTGAATGGACGAACGACGAATAGCCAGCCGTCTGAGTTAATATCTCTGAACTAAGTTATAAGTGTTAGTTTATTACGGTCGCAATTACTTTGTTCGAATCAATTAATTTTTTAATAGTTCCAATGGTTTCTTCTTTTATGTACTTCCAGCATTCGACTTTCATTACTCTCTAGATGATTCTTAAACTCCGTATTTATACAGAGATATCTTTGAACTGAAAATCCTTGTCAGATTTCTTTATCTTTATCTTCCACAATTATCATAATTTAACCATTTTAGAAGTTTAAAGATACGGCTAATCTGTGTGCAGTCTATCAATAATAACTCTTCAAATCTGATATCACTTTATAGAAAAATGACATATTTTCAACTCGATTATTGCTTTCAAGGTATTTCTTCAGATTGATCATTATATTTATTTTGTTGTTTGGTTAATGTTCTATTGTGTAGTTGTAAAAGCAACGAGGGAAGATGGTAGATAGGAGGAAGGTGTGAAATAAACATTGTTTCGAACAGCAAAAATTCTACGTCTTCAGTTCAGAGTATAGAACCGTGATCCGTAACCCTCTGAAGCAGGGTTTTCAACCTTTCTGTAATTAAGAGTGCTTTCTAAAATATCGGTGGGGGCGGGGGTAAGGTTAGTAAATAATCAGTCTATAAATAAAATAATCTTAAAAAATATTGTTTATATAGCATGGAAACAAATAAACATACAAAGTAAAGGTTTTAAAAGTATATTAGTCTCAATGTTATCTTTGGTATTTTCATTTATTTGGGAAATTCCTCATAATTAGTTAATTACTAGCTGAAGTGCTCGGCGTTGCTCGGGTTCACCTAAATAATAAAGCAGGAATGTAATTAAAGATAGATTTATTACTGTACTTGAGGGTACACTACATTCATAATTCTAATCCAGACGGATCACGTTTAGCTATAGGAACGTGTTTTCCACCGGCCTAAATCTATTTCTGTTGTCATATCCAATAGATTTTCAATCATAGGTTATGTAAATAGCGAACTATCGTCAAAATGGTAGTTTCTTTTACATAGGTGTCATTTTGATCCATTTCCAGTGGACTGAGGAGAAAAGGTCGTTTGACCAAAATTGTAGAGAATCGTATTTCTAATCCAATTTTTCTAAAATCCTCAATTTTCGAACTACAAGGGCCCAAAGTTGGAGGGGTTTCAAAATTGAGTTTTTATCGTTCAACTTGGAAATGTAGATGATATATTCTAATAAGTCTCGGTGAGAAAAAGAGTATAAACCTCTTATTCGTTTCAAGTTGAGTGCTGACTTTACTAGAGGCGAAAACCTCCGAAAAAAAGTAAAAAAAAGATTTATTGACATTTTTACGTATATAACTTCAGAATATTTAAAAAAATTAAGGATCATGGGCAGTTTCCGGCTTTGAGGAACATACTGACGGACGCAGTGACAGTGAATAAAGATCTTTATTTTTATTGTATTAAATTCGTGTTTGAAGATGTTTTTATTTTATTTAAATTTTGCTAGTAATTTTCTCTGCTTCTCATCAATATACTAATGCAAACACACTCCCACACAAACCGTGCTTAAACGACTGCTGATATATAAAATTAATTTATATTTTTAATCAGTGTTTCTGAAGTCTCTGCGGAATATTTTGCGGGCGCCATGCCGCCCGACGAGCACAAAGCTGGGATTCCCCTACATTACAGACATGGACCTACTCGACTGAGCCAAGCCCAAGGAGGCGGGATGATAGCCTGGGAATATGAAGAGATTTTTACTATTCTTATTTTACTCCGCCCTCCTTGATACCATTGTTCTCATTCACCCATATATTTTTAGTCCCATATTATCAGAACCAGAGAATGAAACACCTGACCAAGTATACATGTTCATGTGAAACTTAATGAAAATATTGCATAAGTAATTGCATTTCAGAAAATACAGTGATTAGAGAAAATATAGCATGAGTGAATGGATTTTGTATGTCAGGGAAGAAACATTCAAATAAAATTAATGTAACTTTAAGTGAGAAAATTTCATACATAAAAATGTATATAAATAATGAAAATCGTGTCGAAATTTAATACATCGAATTAATTTTAAATGAAAATATTTTATTTCTGATTTTAGAGTTTAGGAAGTGGTCGAAAGACTGTCATAGAAATGTATTTTAGCAGTCAGAAAAAGTTCATGGAATATTAAGCTGAAATAGATATCATTAAATAGCAGTTTTTATGATGATTCTCTCCGTTTCACTGCAGTAAACTTGTATTTACGTATTTAAAATTTTCGATCAGTTTCTTCAGATAATTCTACAATTAGCATATCTCTTATTTGCATTTTAAATATACTTGAGTTTTGCTTGCCCGAGTTTGTACATGATTTCAGATTACGTTCCTCCACAGACTATACTCTCACCTTTACTGCCTCTGTTCACGCTTCCCCGGATAAATAAGGCAGGCCCTGCAGCACTAAAAATTTTAGATCCGAAGATGAGGCTATATATATTTCCCTAGTGCTGTCATATCGAAAACATATTATTCCTACGAGTTTACTCGCGTCAATTCGCTATCATAGTAACTGTTTTAAACTCTGTTTATTTCTGTAGTTGAAAGGCAATAACATAATTTGCCTTTTTGTGAGGTAATTTAAATTCTTGACATGGTAAAGTGAAACGAAAGTTACAGATATTCTGCACGCGTCTCGATAGAATACTTTCACATTTGTGGACGTCCCAGCAATGAGAATCGCTTTTGTTCGTATGTGGTGGGGCATCTACATGTTGTATAACAGCCGCAGAATGTTCTCTTTGTAGCTTACTTGAACTCAGTAGAGCTCTCAGAATAATTGTCGTTCTGCTGACGGTTTTCTGTCTTCTACGTGGCAGAGTTATCAGCAAGATTTTAGTCAAGGCTGCGCTCACC
This sequence comes from Eucriotettix oculatus, assembly GCA_034510155.1. Classification (NCBI taxonomy): domain Eukaryota; kingdom Metazoa; phylum Arthropoda; class Insecta; order Orthoptera; family Tetrigidae; genus Eucriotettix; species Eucriotettix oculatus. The sequence goes on along the minus strand of CM067376.1, from coordinate 50,936,926 downwards.
AGACGGTGAAGACACGTTCCTTACCCACAAAGTGAGCACTTCCTTCGGACGCATGAGATTTTCCTACCTCTAAAAAATAGTTATTATATATTCTACACTTCATTATTCTGCCACTTCTTATCGAATACTTGATTAAAATATAGTCGTGCAGTTGACGTAAAGAAGTCGTTGTGTACAAGTAAATACAATTAATGCAAAACAAATTCAGTTTATTTTTTGATAAAAAAGCTGTCTTTTATCAGCCAATAACTACATATTACTTTTCGTGAACACAGTCGCTGTTGTTATATGTCGATATTCTGTGCAGTTAAGACCCGTAAGAGTATTTGTGAAACAACAGTATATATTTACATATCTTATAGAGTTGACAATAAAAATGTTATTGTAAACTGATATAAAACAAACCATTTTTTATGTGATTATAGTGAATGTAAGAAACTAACAAATATCCCTCTGATAGTTTTTAAAACATCAATTCCCATGTCGTTCCGTTTTTAGCCACATCTTGAAATGCAAAATTTATTTATTTTCCCTTCTTCTTCTTTGGCTCTACGGCCCATTCAGGGCTTTGGCCTACTGGGTCAAATGCTGACTGTCCTCTTACTTGACACATTCCAAATTTGGAGTGATATATGGTCAGCGTATCGATTCTCCGCCAGTCGTAATCCCAGTCTCCGTGACCACGACGGCCCATGCCAGGATACGAACCCGGGATCTCTGGGTTGGTAAGCAGCGAGGCTAGTCACTAGACCACAGGAGGTCAGCTTATTTTCTCTTTAGAGCTCACAAAACCTAAATTTATCCATATGAGTGTCGCCCAGAATTTTACGTATATACATATATATATATATATATATATAGCAATTCCTCGTCACGGTTATAAAGTATTGCCCATTTAATTAATCAAGATTCGTATCAGTTAATATTCTTGGGAACAAATAACCACAGTCAGTTTTCTTAAAATGTAAATGATTTTAATCGCTCAAGTTGCTGTCACCGTCTACCAGCGAAGTTTCGAGGAATCCAAATTTGGTATTATATATGCCCTACAGGGCACTGCGATTGGACCAATTAGGTGGGAGGTGGATTCTGACAATTTTGTTATTGTTGTTTTCGATCTAGTAGGTATTTTTCAATCTATCAGAGCAGAAGCCAGCAGCATGATTCAATGCGCATTACAATACGTCAGAAAACACTATCTTGTTACATTTATTATGTAATAATTATGGAATATTCATAAAGATAAAACTGCTCATTAAACTATATTAATTATACTTATAATAAATTTAGTCCCTGTATAAAAATTATTTTATGTCCTTGCTAACAGATTATAAAGTTGAGGCGAATTATTTCTAATTTCCGAATGTTTATTTAGTTGTTTACTATATCATCAAAGTTGTTACTCTCCGGAAAGTCCCTTGATATTGTTAGAACACCATCTAATAATGAGATGTACAGTAATTACTGTTCCAATTTACAAAAATTTAAATTAATCAAACGTGGTGTTTCAACGAGATTTTCGAGGGAGTTGGGGAATCTTGAAAGGATGTTTTCGGAGAAAGGGCTACTTGTGAAAGGCTGTGCTTGGTCACACAAGGAACTTGTTCGCCGGTGCAAGGATGTGTCATTTACGAGGTGATGTATTAACTTCGTCGGCGACCCGAGAAGGCGTTACGGAATAGAAAGTTCTCCGTGACCTCAATGCAACTGTCGTTACCAGGCCCATGCCACCTAAGATAACTTCGGCAGCTTTAATAGACTCCCTTACTAACTGTGGCAAACCTCTTCTCAAACACCATCAGAATAATATCTGAAACGTGGTTGTCTTAGTCAGTTCCTACAGATACGGTGGCAGCTCGGAAGCAGAAATAGAAGTCAGGATACCTTGCTAGACGGTGGCCGAAGGAATCGGCTCTGCTGACATTAGCCTTAATACAAAAAGTTGTTCTTTCCACTGCATATCAGAAGCCGGGTTAGAGTTACAGAAAATAAGCGTATCCAATACTTGCACTTTCAAAACAGTAACATGACTCTGGCTTCTGCTTAGTCGTGGTTTATGAATACAAAAATTTAAGTTCTGCTTTTTTTTTCTATTTATTGTTGTTTTAAAACCTCACCCACACCAAACGCCAATGTATTCCGAAACGTGAGGAAGATGTGAGGACGTGCTCGCGCACACTCCGCAACCTCGAAAGAACGATTGGATAATAGGTAGTGTTTGCCTCTATTTCTTCAAAAGTCGGCACTTCGAAGGATGTTCGTCATTAGAGTGCTTTCAGTGTGGACGCTGAACACAAGAACATCACGCCCATTTCCTTCCTTGTCCCAGCTAATGATGTTAAGCAGGGCAACGAATGATTGACCACAAGAGATACTTAATTAGGAATGGGCCTACAATTAATTGTAGGATGATCATTAATTTTGTAATTTATTATATTGAAATAAAAGAAATAATGTAATATTGCCTTAAACGGTACATTATCTTTATTAAAAAATAAATCATAATTAAAACCATACAGAACTAAATGCTCTAGCTTCGGAATTTTATAATATATTTTATTAAAAACTAGAAATACGGTTTTTCACACTTTTATTATTCACTTTTTGTTCGGGAGTCAGTGGGACTCATTTGTGAATTTTTGTATGATTGAGTTTAATCATATGTTCTTGAATAAATTATAACTTTAAAAATCTGTTTCTGACTATTTTATGTATTGACTCTAGTATTGCGTTAATGATGAACAGGACAAAGTTTCAAATAACAAGTAGCACTGTTGCGCCTTTTTGTATTCCCATTCTCCCGCCTTTTTAATTCAACAAATGCCAGTCCATGTTAATAATCAATAATTTGAATTTTTTGTATTTCTCGTGTTATTTTATTTCGGATTTTCAATTAAAATATACTATATAACTCATTGCTGCTTCCGGCTTGGAATAATTTTAATATCTCATTGTTAAAACAACAAAATTGGGATTAATACAAAAATTATATCAATAAGAAGAATGTTCCCAACACTAAAATAAAAGCCAAAGTTTCCGCCTTAATTTTTACTCGCGCTTCCTGAATATTAAAATTTATGAATAACACGCCACTCCAATTTTTGACAATTGGAGCTACATGCACGTTCTGGGAACTATTATAAACATTTGCGCATCACTGTTGTCACCGTGTGGATGTATACTTTCCGAACGATTGTTCGTCGTGCGTGCTTAGTATGAAATGGGGTTAACGTCAACCATAATCTATCTCACTATTTTCCTACGGATAAACCAATTACTTTTCTGTATATAAATTACAGGTTCCATAATATTTCTACTTACTCGGCTCTTCTTCAGGTTGCTCATACTGTCAGTCTTCTTTCTTCGGTCTACATTGACCTGTTTTCACATAAAAATCAGATGCATCAAATATTTGTTCAAATACCTTTGGAAAATATAGGAGAACCCTGTGTACGAGGCAAAACAAACGGCTATCTGCGCTCACATGATGATAGACGACACAATTGTATTTGGATGTGGGAGGTTATAACTCCATAGTAGACGGGATTCCTTCACATTGTCCCAGATACACGCAATCGCCGCCGGCTGTAGTGTCGATTATCGGATATTATGGTTCCACTTTCTACAGTTTAATACATTATAGCTTTCGTTTTCAGTGATCCCGGTCTATCCGAATTGCCTTCTGTACTTTATTCATGTTAGTTTCTGTCAACTAATACTGGTTTGTTTCTGTTGGATTTCATGTTTCAAAGCAATTCTTAAAAAACATTCCTGTAATTCTTTGAAAAATTTGGATCTTACATTGATTTTATTTATTTTTTGATAATTTATTTGTAAATATTTATGCTGTGAAAATTTTATACACATTTGTCTGAGATATAAATGTTCTAGACGACAAACTCGACTGCAGCACTGTATAATCTTAGTAAGACCTACGACGGGTTTGGCATCTCTTCCCTCGGATGAATGGTCGCTCCCACGTAATGTGAATACTAAGTGGTCCTTTCAAATTTAGATGTGTTGAATGAGGTACTGAATCAGAAACCTGGCGAGCGTAACATTACGGTTAGCTCTTGGAACATGTACAAGGATCACACCCGAGTCCTGGCAGAGGTCAAGTTAGCGGGTAGACAGCCTCGTTACCGCCAGATCTCAGTTCCGCCTTTTGTTACACCTATAAGGACCTACGACAACATAAGAACAGGCATTAATGACGAAATACAATGGCATAAAATTATAATGTTGAGAAATATTACTCATAGTGACTAGAAGATTTTTGTTACAGTAGTTTTATCGTTGCACTAATATAATTTTGTATTTGGTTTATATTGTCGAAATGAGTATATTATTATTGTCGATCGTAAATACTGCTGTCATTAACAGCTTTTTACCGTGATAATTTCTGAATTGACACACAAACTAGGATACTCATTTTCCAGGATAACAGTGCTAAATCCCTGTACATATAAGCTAAGTAACAGTCTTCGTAAGTAAACCATTTTGTTAGTAATTGGGAACCATGAAAATAACTTGTGTACTTCGCCTTGGTTATGCCGAGCGCCTTTCAAGAAGCTCTTCTTCTACACGTGAAGAAAGCAACAAGGTTTGCAAAAACGATTGTGGTATTTGTTTCATCACCTAATATTTTAATGTTAATTTTTTTATATTTTGAAGCTGTTATTTTCTTTACTTTCGTTACCTTCGCGTCTTTTTTCGTCTGAAGTAGGCACTGTCATTAAAAAATTATGTTATGGATGTGATGTTTAATATCAAATTATATGCTTTAGTCCACTTAAAAAAATATTGAGTTTATGAGAGATTCTTCGAGCGGAAGAAAGCAAAGAAAAGGGGAAAACTCGGTGTACTAACTGTGATTAAATCTCTTTATCAGAAATGCCGGCATCTACACGAACCAAAGTACTTTTTTACAAGGAGAAAGGAAGTGTCCTCCAAGCAGGTCCTGCAAGGCATTTCTTTCTTTAATCTCGTACTCTTATATCTCCTGGTGTCGAGGTTTTTTGGCAGAGAGATTGCCATTCTTTAATCAGTTTGAGGTTCAAGTGTGCTGGGGATTGGCCAACAGCACTAAAATATTTACAGAAACACCCAAGCCCTTGCCAGGAATCGAACTCGGGAACTCTGTGGTACGACGTAGTGACGCTAGCCACTAGACCACCGAGGCCGGCTCCAACATATTTATTAATTTTCTAAATAGGAGCCGGTCTGATGTGTGACGTCAGTTACATAAGAGCGATCACTATGCAGTTAAATATATGGATAACTAGACCTACGTGAAACTAGAAAAACGATACAAGTGTTATTCTTCAAATTTTAGGAATGAGAACGGAATACACCAATATATTACCTACTATCTATGCCCGTGACTTCGTTCGCGCGGAACTTGGACAAACAAATATTTATATTAATATCTTCTGAACCCTGCAAGATATCTAAATGAAACATGCGCGAAAACTTAAGTTAAAATTCCCGTTTTAATGCCTCAAATTTTAACTGAATTCCTTTGAGCAATTCAGGAGTCTATTGGAGACAGACAGACAGGCACTTAGTTTTATTTATTGGTATAGATTATTATTTAGAAACTTCCGATTCAGTCAGTACTTGCCAAGAACTCGATATATAATTTTATGTTGCAAGTAATGAACAGGAATATTACTTAAAATCAATTCTATTATTCCTGCCTCCTGTGGTCAAGAAAGTTAGCATCGCTGGCTCGCAGGTTCCTGTTAGAATCCTGGTATGGGCATGGATGATGTGTGTGTGTGTGAAAACCCTTGCAAGAAATGAGTTTGTACTGATCATTAGCTGTTATGCGACTCTAAATAAATGAGTAAAAATTCGGTTAATATTTTATTTATTCAAACCTTTAAAAAGCAATGACCCATATTAGACCATTTGAAATATATTTTTTATGTGAGTCGATTAAAAATGTATATTGTTATAATGTTTCAACAGTTTTTTGTTTACTCTTTGTTCCATCATGCTAGGTTTTACAATTTTTCGCTGAAATTCGCGAAGGAATCCTTGATATGACTCAGGGTCTATGAGGTTATTGTGCCTACCACATTTCCCATTTCTTATTCGGTCGTTGAGGTCCGCTGGCTTTCGCTAGTCGGTCACTTTCTCGTTGGGTCACAGGAGAAGAGAAAACCAGACGACAAGGTTCCGAATCCGGGGATCCATCAGGCCGAGGAAATGGGAGTCCCAACCCAGGAAATTGCGATGTTGCCTCGTCGACAGAGGGTCCTGCATCATACTACACAAAACTTAAACCATTCTATAATCACCAATCAGTGGAACAAATTAAAATTTATATGACGAAATAAAATTTTGTGTAGGCTGGATGTAGAATGTAGATACTGCACACATACATTATATGCGACGTACCCTAGTACATTATGGTATCTGTTAAGTGGATCTGTACTATGCACAGTTTATGGGGCAATAACTGCTTACGTATTGTAATGAAGCATAAATTGCATAAATTATTGTTTAATAAATGTTTAAGAATAATAGAAATGTAAAGGAGAAGCTCGGAATTAAACGATCATTTGAGAACTGAAGAATAATTTTGGCGAAATTACAAAACTTCTAAATAAATATCGAATATTAACAACTACTAATTATAAAGTTATACAATTACATTTCATCTACGTATTAATGATTGTAATAATCAATTCTTCCTCTCATAATCTGAGGCCATAAAAATTGTTGTCTTACTTGGTTTAAAATTGCTTTAATGATGTCTCGTTGTCTTTCAATACCTTAAGTCTTCTTATCAGCGTGTTTTTTAACCTTCGGCCCCTCTGTTCCACATTCAATATGATTGGTACGGAATCTGTAATTTTGTTTTACTTGCCAACAGCATGACTCTTCTTTACTAATAAATTCGTGTTCATGACTCCGAAACAGGAAAAACGGAACATGATTTCGTGTCAATTATGTTCCTTTTATAACTACTTTAAAGCTACCAACAAGACTCGCGTGATAAAAATATTTATGATTCAAAATGTAGCTTCCAAGCATTCCTACAGATCGTTAAACTGTATGACTATCCTAACCCTTTTTCAATGTTGCTTTTACTCTCTTTGTCGTTTCCTCTATGAACCGTAATGTGGGAGATAGAATGCTGTATTAAAATTTATTTCACTATTGATAACATGGATAAATAATTGTGAACATGAAATCACGCGAACAATTTGTTAAAACGATTATCAACAACGTAATTTTGGAGAGCTCGTATCGAGGCATGATCGGGATGCAATTTTAGCTGCAGGAGTAGCAAAGTTCTCCTCCTTTTATGAAATTTGCCGGCGGTATCATGGTATTGATTTTGGTTTGATTTACGACATGGTCAATACTGTAGAGGCCCGAGGATCTGATTTATCCCCCTCTGCATTACTCTCTGTTGCAGCACTTAGCACGAACCGTAAACCAATAGAGTATGGAGATTTCTCCTCGCAAGTTTAATAAATTTTAGAAACCCATGATTCTTGAAATGAATATGGATACTCCTAGTTTAGAGGATAGACGCTGGAAAATATTTAGAAGCGTGCAAAAGGATTTTTCAGCGTTTAACTTACTTTTAATTTCATTATGTACAATAATGGTGTGGAAATATGGACAGTCGAAAAAAACAAAATAGACGACTCAGAGCTTCCAATATAATGGAGGATTATATATACATATATTTAGCAATTTATTGAAATACAGTTTGAATGTAATCGACGGATTGCAGGTCTTATAGAAATACCACGTTAGTCCTTCATACGGTTATAATATTATAGCCTGCTTTAATAAACAGAAAAAAATACAAGCATTTTCACGGTAGTGGATTAAACTCGATGTTTACGGACAATTTATTGACTTCGTTTTCTCTTTATGTTTAAAACGCACCGAAATACCCTTAAGAGCTGAAAATTATATACCTAATTAAATAGTGCATCTTTTAAGCTAATATGTTGCTAGAAGATTTTTTTAAATTATCTGTGTGTATGCAATGATTGTACAATATCTTCATTTTAAACTGTTTCCCCTTGCGTCCATGAACATTGTTGCCTCAGCCCTGTTGTAAAATTTAATTCGTTTATTGCGTCTTCGTCATAGACACATGATAAGCTTTATCGTGTTAAATTCTGTTCCATACAGGTTTGCTTGTGTTTCTTGAATGTTCAGTTTTGTTATGACAATGCTTATGTTTTGAATTACGTGTAGGCGTAGTCCACGGTCATTCCCTCGGCCTCATTCGCCAACGCTTTCGTGTTCGACTCCCGCTGCCGTGCATGGTCTGCAGTCAGTCTGTTCGGAGGTAGAACGTAGATTTTGTGTGTGACTTTGCTTTTACAATCGATGCCGAAGCATCAGAAATTATAATTGAGGATAAGGAACGTGGTGGTGTACACCAACCATGGCGACATTTTCTGATTTTACATCTTCGTGAAGAAGTGATATGGCTTATTGTGGGAATGTACTTGTTTTTTTTTGTGTAAGAACGTTAAATGAGGGAAAGCTCATTAGAATGGGAAAGTAATTATCCACAAGTATGTTAATTAATGAGGTGTAATATGTTATGTCTAAAATAAAAAGAATGGCTTTGAATCCAGTTCATAATTAAGAATCAGTATAGTGACAGGCTGAGATAAGATAATTTTATTTCTTAGCTAGCTGAGTGCCCAGCGATGCACTGGAATTAATGCTTAAATATAACAAAATGTTTACTTAAGTTGTGATGCTTTTTGTTTCTCGCGAACGTCGTCGTCGCCGGCGCCGCGCGCAACGACGCAGGCTGTCATTCAGGTAGCAGGGATACAAATAAAGTCGCGGGAAACGTCGTGAACGAAATTAATCTCGAAAAGTATTTATGCGACAAATAATGGCCAATTTTGCATATTTAAAAATTTTTGCCTGCTCCAACCCCGCCCCATTGGTTGGAGCCGTGTCTTAGCCAACAGTGTTTATTTATGAATCACAAATAACATGCGTGTAAAATTTGGTTGAAATTCCTCCACGCGTTTAGATTTGTATGCGGAACATACCTACACACGTACAAAATTTGAGCTCGTTTTATATACAAACAATGAATCTAATTTATAAGGTTAAGGTAGTTGATCCAACTATTTGGTCTGTTTAGTGCGAAATAACTTGTAAATTAATTTTTTTTATTGAAGTAACTATATTTTAAGTGCGGCTCACTCTTTGCCATATAAATGCGACGCGTTGGGCCACCCAGTCAATTTTATTTTGTTTAGAATTAAGATTAAAGAGCGTCTACCTGATGTGAATTCAAAAAATATACTTCTTTCAGTTATTAAAATGAATCATTTACGAATTTTGGATTTTTAATAAATTAAAAATGTTTTTCTTAATTTAATCTTTATACGATAAACGCGTTACTTCTTGCTTGTGGCGCCAAGTAAAGACATTGGTTTAGTTCTTTCTTCGAGTTTAAAAGTTTTATTACAACTGAAATTACCCTGATTTATCGGCCATGAATTTATAAGGAGAAATAACATGGACTCGTAGAAGGCTCATAAATTTGTTAATATCTGCATTACGTAAATTTTAAAGTCAAGTTTCTTAAATTCTATACAGCCAAAATTTACGTTTTCCAAAATACTTAAAATCTCATATCATTATTTTATAGTCTAAGTTGGGAGTAATATTTTGGGAAAACTCAAATATTGCCAAAGCATAAATGATAATTAAAGAATGGATTAGGTTGAAAAACTAGTGCAAACGCGTAGCGTTTCGTAAAAAATACATTGTTTGACATAGGATAACAAGTGTTGAGAACGATGCTGGCGGTCGAAATGTATGTTTATCCAACTGCCTAAGAAAATGTTTATTAATCCTTATTACCGTTACAGACTGCAACGTAAAGAAACGCTCTCAACGAAAAATTTGTTGATATAAGAAGTAATGTAGAATTTAGACAGAAAAATGAACTGAGATATTTGGATTGTATGGCGTGCAATTAGACACAAGTAGTTAGCAGGATGTGAATGAGGCTGAGCAAGTGCATCTTTGTTCTTCCCTTCATGGTTCGAATCCCACACTCATCACTTAAATGCCTGCCACACCCAGCCGTGGTCGGGCGTGTCTCGTAAACACCAACGCCTCTCTCACTATCTAGCGCATATCTGGAGCCCGTAATTTTAGTTTAAAGGGATAGCGCGGCCAATCTCGTTATTTTGAAGAAAATTGTAAACATTTGAAGTTAATGACGAGTAAGCGTTTCAGTGTTGGCACGTTATTTGAATTGCGAGGGTGGCGGTGGAAATTGCTCTTAAAAGTGTCTGGAGGGGCTGGAGAGACGGATCGCCATTAACACGGCGTTCCCTTTTCCTTCGCGTTTTAATGACGGTCTTGGTTCCCGTAATTGTTACGCTCATGAGCGTTCTTGGTAATGAGCTTTCGTGCGTCTGCCATCGGAATATGTCTCCGTGAAGTGCGTCAAGTGCCGATTGCTGAAAAGATTTTTCACTTTCACTCTGCCCCTAGATATAGATCCCAGCATCTTGGTCGACGAGCCAGAGAACAATATAATTATAAGTGTAAAGCAGGGTTTTCCAAACTTTTTCAGATGCTTGGCTTATTTTTTTTGGGTAATTCCTACTTGTAAAAATTAAAAACATTTTAGTTATTATTTAGTAATTATTTTTAAATAAAAAATTGTATTATAATATAAACATAAAAATATGAAGAAATAAAGGAATTAATGACTTCGATGATTTAGGTTATTTGAATTACATATATTGTTGATTTGTATGTTGAATTCTAATATCGAGTGTGGCGTCGAGCCTCGTAATACTCTGACTTCATTGCAACACAATACGAAAATCCCGCTTCGCATAAATAGGTTATAGAAAACTGAACTGCAACAATTATAGCCAGTTTTCAAATATTCCGGTTCTCTTATAGCAAACTCGACCAGAATTCACTTAAGTGATCTTCGTTTTTTTGTTTCAAATTAGAGTCACTGATTAAATAAATTAGATTTTCATAGTCACTTGCACTTAAACCTACTGGTTTAGCAGTCTCGGAAAATGGATTCAGTACCCAGGAATCGTCCTTACTAGTTTTCGGAAAATATTGCAAAAGAGTTGATTTCAAGCTATGTAGGTGTTCTAAAACATTTTACAAACTGTCTTCGACCCAAGAAGCTGAGGTAGAGTTGTATCAGACCAGATGAGAGGTTTAAGCCGATTTTCCTTCATCTTCTATCGTTTTTACATTTTTACGTGTCGATAAATCCATACATCCTCTTTGGACATCTTTTATCATCCCATCCCCTCTCCCGTCACCTAACAATTGTATGTTCTGAGGAGATCTTAAAAACTGTATTAGAGTACACGTGTAGTTATAGACAGTCTGCTCTTCTATTTTTGTTGCAGAATATATCAATTTTGCTGAATTACGTGACGATGCGTAACTTTACTCTCCTATTCAAGTTATTCGAAAGTGGAAACCGTTGAAAACTGACTTCCTTGTAGTGAAATTTCACGTGATCAGATTTGATGACTATAAGGTAACAAATTTAACGACGTGAAAGTAAATTACGGCGACGACGCATGTTCTGAAATGATTGAGTGTCTTTTCAATGCTACCAATATAAAGAACAAAAAATAAACTACTGGTTATAGGATGCCTCAATATAATGATTATTTAATTCTAGAGAGGGTTGCCGACTAAAGGAGCGCTGAGATTATATGTTTTATTTATGCTAATGGATGGGTGGCATTGTCTGCTCTTCTTATTGGAACGTCGGCTAGTCTCCTAAACTTAGGTTTATCGCCAGAGACAAAGATATTTCAATATGTGCAAACGAATTTTTGACATTTTTCTTGATTTAAGCCCGTTATATATATTTTCAATGTTTTAACAACGAACGAGAATTCATTTCTGTTTGACAACCTGCTAATTTTACTAAATTTAAAGACTAGTTTTCGGTATACAACTACTCGTAGAAAACTAATTAAATTTTTATTTGAATGTGTCCATTTGATGAAGTAGGATTATATTCGTGCAACTAGTAGAACCCTGAATGATTGTAATATTTGTATTACGAATGAAACATTTTGCCACAGTATCAAACTGCCCAAGTAACAGGCTTAACCCCTATGAGTAACATTGGAAAGTAAGTTTCGGAACACAGTGGTGAGTCACTATTGAAGCCACACATTGGAGACAAGGCCTTGTCTGGTACGCGACCTTCAGATTCGCAAACTGATAAGGAATCTGTTGAATAGTTGATCAGCAAATGAACGAGGCATGACTCAAGCATTTGACGACGTTGTTTGTAGTTTCTGCACGCCATATGTCCTTGCTACGATAGCAAAGTTCAAGGAAATAGTAGTTACACTCTTAAGTATAATTCAGTACTCAGTTCTTTATTCCTGTCTGTTAAAATGTAACATTAGAGGACTATAGAATGTTTTTATGTTATTCTCTGATTAAGGGGTCCAGAGATGTAAAAAATTGAACTCACTGTTATTGGCCAATTAGTATTTAATTCATGAGTTGGACTGTTACCGCTGCAAAATTTGTATGTTAATATCACATCCAAATGACAGTATATTTTATATTTCCTTATTCCCCCTTCTCTAGTTCCACTGTACCTATTTTTTATTTTAGTTCTGAACCATCCAGTATGCCACGTATACGTGCTTAAAAATAGTTTCTCTTGAAGTGCATGGCATGAGAAAATATTAACTTTGCATTCGTAGATTGCTGTATTCCCCTGTCAAAATTTGTGCAATATATATTGTTGTGGGCAACTACGGTATAGGGCAGTATTATTGACGTGAGGCTACGTAAACAGATGAATATGACCAGATAAGGGACGTAAGCTCCTGTATATGACTTAAATAAAGTTATCTGATAAAGACAACTGTGACTGGGTTTTTTAATTTATATATTTGATATTTATGTATCCCCCGCGTTTCTAATCAGTCTCCATAATTAATTTAAAACTCCTATAGCAATGTTTCTGTTTTTACTTATGCCATATTCATGTCTACAGCAAAAAATATAATTAAAAAAATTTACAGTTTACATAATCTTATATGTAGTTCTATACAGAATTTGTTAACATTAAAACTTTACAAAATGACTACTTATTTTTTATATAATAAGTTTACATACCTTCAATAAGTCAGTAATTTTCCAAAGATCTCTCTTTGGAATTTCATCGATGTTATCTCCGTGTATCGATTTGTCACCGTACGGAAAATCTTGTAGGAGTAATTGACTCCGCACCTATGGTCCACGTACATATCGATTCTATCTTGTCTCACGTTAGAGCATTGCCAAACATATAAAAATCCAGATCGTCAATTTTACTTTTATTCCATTGGTATATAAAGATGAGCCCTCCAAGTAAGTTACAAAGAAATGTTGTATTAGCCGTGTTCGTCGATATTGAAATTTTCGACTTTTAACAAGTGTTGTCTGTCCTAAAGTTATTACTTAGACTTAAAATCATAAAAATATATTTGTTTATATTTAGTATTTTAATTTAGACTTCAAATTTAATTACATTAAATTAATTTATTCTATGCCATGGGTCAAAGTTTTAAAAGTTTTTTCATACTTGAAAATCTCAGATTACAGGGATATTTATTTTCGATGCTGTTAACATTCGTTCTGTTTTTATTCCTTTACCATTTTATTTAAACTTTTAATTCAATAGTTTATACAAATACCCAGCCAACTAATCAGTATTTCCTTCTCAGACAGAACCGTATTGTAGCCAACATGTGAATTAAGCTGTATGTCGATTTTTCTCCCCCTACATTAGCGAGCATAATTCGTACGTCTACGTATTACGTTTGTGAACCCAGTTGAGTGAGTACCGGAGAGGAAGCGAGTTGGTAACGATTGATTTGTACGCGCTCAGTTAAGCTTAGTTATGGTAGGGAAATGCATTACATTTAGCAGAGTGGAACCGTCTGAGGGATCATAATATAGCAGGGGTGAGATAAGGGCGTATCCCTGGGAGCGTAGTAGACTATCGACCACTGCGACTGCATATTCGAACCCCGGCAGTGGCGCTTAATATGATGAGAGAAAAACCTCCGTCAAATACTTGGCTAACGGCGTTGCTTTTAGAAGTATTCGTGCCTATATAAAGAACATAATTTCTTTAGACCACTGTTGTCGATAATTCTTGTATATTGTATGTCATATGTATGCTATTCTTCTCCAAGTGGTTTTAATCTGAACTTACTTAAAATCGCAGAGTAATAGTTCATGCTGTAGCCATTCTTATTTTATTACTATTGTATATATATATATATATATATATATATATATATATATATATATATAACATAATAACATGTCTCGTCATATTATCTTTAGTCTCTTAAATTTATAAACTCTTTCTCATTTCATTTTCTGTCTGTTCGCTTAATCTTTAAACATTATTTTAACAATTAAAAAAATTACAGCCTCTTCGGGATTCAAACTGTCCAGGTTGGACTTCCTCATAATCAACGTGCAAGTTGATTATTACCTACGACGAGTACAGTACGGTATTATAAAGTAGAGATGTATGAGAGTCTGGAGGGTTATTCAGAGATAATATTACTTGGGTGTTCCATTGCTTGATTTGGAGAATATATCAGAGTTGGGAAAAGAGACATGAAATCTAATAAAAAAGGAAAGTTAATTCTTTCCCGAATCAGGGAATGAAATACTCTATTTTCTCTCCGTATTAAATCTAGTTTTAAGGTTGCGATAGAAAACTTCAAAATTGAATATGTTACAAATATTGAAAAGAACGAATGATTTAATTTTACTAGTTTCCTGATCCGATTTTCAAATTAGCATTAGCTACTGGTAACAAACTGGTATTGTAAATGAACTGTGAATCGCGACCTTAACGTTTTTCCTCTTAAGGAAAAACAAGCATGTTTTTCGCAATGTTCTAAAGGAATCTTATTCCAATGGCATTAATCAAAATAACTGAGAGTGAGGACTTGGACGTTCGTATGCAATTAGTGCGGTTATATCGCAGATGGTCTGGAAAGAAGTAATGGCGTTGTGCAACCCGGGAAAGTCCCTCTCTCTCACCCAACATGTAATAGCTGCAGATTGAAAGTCATGTTTTGTTGGAGCGAAAGTGTATCAGCTGCTGGGAGGATTTCCCATGAACGTCCGACTTAAGATTTATACCAGGTGGAACTGTCATCACATTTTGGATTCCTTAATTTCTCCACGTGTTTGATCCTAAAAGTGCTGGTGCGGAGGTTTCAATTACTCAATTTTTCTTAATTGTTTTACCGGCCTATTGCTATTTAGACTTCCATTAGCAGCATTAGTTAATAAATATACAGATCTGAAAACTACATTTATGCTAATTGTGGATTGGTTTTGCTTAAATGACGTTTTATAATTATATTTGTCTCCATTTTGTCCGCAAGCGTAATATTGTAATAATTATCACAGGTGCCATTAGCCGAACGTTGGCTAAATGAGTGCTTTTAACCAGGGGTGAAAGTAAGCTGGAACACACCGGAAATAAGTTTTTCTAGATGTTCTGGTTCATCAAAGAATACGCAATCTCGTTAAAGAAATAATTTTACCTATAAATGATGTCAGTGGCGACCTGTGATGGAAAGAACTATGAGCAAATTTATTTTATCAGAACTTTTATAATGCCTGTCTTGATATTTATTTTGTCTGCTTACAAGTGTTAAAAATGCGATGTGATCACAAAGGCGTGCCGATATCCTCAACATCCGACCGATTTAATTTTCAAGCTGAATAAATCCTTGAAGAGATACATGTACGACATTCAATACTACTCATTTTGGCTATAGAATCGAATAGAAATTTTTAAAACAGCAACGAAAAACAACATAGTTATTTGTACAATGCAATAATTTGGACTTAATTTTAATACTTGAAGCAATTTGATAAGTAGATGGTAGTTCCAAGTTTCGAGAATTATGTAACTCAAATCAATCATAAAGCTAATAAAAATAGGAACACAGACAAAGGTGCAAACAAATACTGTAGTGGAAATTCGAAGAGAATGGCGAGTGTGTAAATCTAAAAGATTAATGCTGTATCAGTATTATTCAGGGGTGATATTGTTTGTGTGGATAAGAATGAATGTACAATACAACAGAATTGCAAACTTCGCCGAAATTTCGCTTGATATACTTTGTGCATAATCGATCAGTAAAACCAGCTGCTGTTATGAAATCCTACACGCCAGGCAAAATTGCATCACGCGCTATAGAAGGCGTGAAAGTAACGAAAATCCATTTTGGGAAAATTAAAAAGCTGGCAGCCTCTCATCACTTCCCTAGAGGACTTTCTTTAATCATCTAAGGGCAGGATTGTTAGTCCGTAGCAGCTTTCAATCTAGGGTTGTGAACGGTCGAATGGTTTATGCCTGCTTCAAGTGATGTGCAAGACAAGAATATAATTCGCCTGAGTAAAGTTTTTGTTGAAATCACATTTAGTGGTTCTCTAATATCTTCATTTCATGGTACCGTGATCAGAGAAATGATTCAGTCTGTTATCGGCAAGTAAACACGTAAAAAGGTGTTTTTTTATCAAAATTTATACAAGTTTGTTTGTAAAGAGGTCAAGAATTATTAAAATATTTCTGCCGAGATCACCTAAAAGCAAATTTTAATAGTGGAGTTTCATAATTTTAAAGGTATCGAATATGCCAAACTTAGTATTTTGCTTATTTTTTTCTTGTAGAAGTGTTAACAATGACCCAATGTTGATTAAGAAGTTACTGTTTTTGGTTAAATGAGAATCATTTCGAGGAACGGTGGACAGGACGATGAAATGAGGAGGAAGATCGTGGAAGTCAGAATAAAGGGAATGGACTTGATTCAGTGAAGAAAGTTGCTTTTTTTATAAAAAGAGTGAAATATGAGTTCATATTGGTGAGAGTTCGGCATTTCTATGCCTGCGTTCTATGTTTATAAAATCTCCTCATGTGAGGACTTTCATACTAGACCAATTTTCTCTCATCTCTATTACTTTGTAGCACTTTTATTACTGCTTTCTAAATATATTCCTGGTATTTTAAAATAGTAAATATATTACAATATAATGTTTTGAAATTCAATTTTAGATATTATACATCATGGCTATACTAAATTACCAATCTCGCTCGCGGACCACTATTGCCTTTGGATTAGTTCAGGCTAATGTAGAGATGGGACTCAAAGAGTCGATTCTTATACAAGAATCGTTCTCTGAAACGACTCAGTAGGAATAAGATACGGCTCACAGCTCGATTCGTAGAGTCGTGAGCAGTTGCTTGAGCCGCCTGACTGAGTCTGCTCCGGTGCGAACTACATGAGTCGTCGGGTTAAAGTAAGATTAAACTAAGGTTCTAAATCGAAAAAGTTGTGATCGGCACTCTCCAAGAATTAATAAACAATAACACTCGTAATAAATTCTGAAGTGATAGGCTTAGCTCGTTTAACAGGCAGCTTTAACAAGCTAAAATAATCACGACAGAAACTTAATTTTCATTTGCTATTCTTACGACATTTCTTCCTCCATAGTTATCATATTATTCCCAGTGTTTTTGTCGTTTCGTTGTACACTTTTGTCGTTTCACTTGAATAATATTTTTATGTTCTTAAATCACCGACCCGCTCCCATATAAACATTAACAGCTTTAATTCACAAGATTATGTACAATGGATATTAAGAATAATTTTTTTTCGATTATATAGGTTGCAGTATAGATAACATTGCAAATTATTCCACGCATTGCGTAGAATGTTTACTTTGCAAGAAATCCCGGAAGGTCGGCTAGGACGAGGCCAATACCCTGATTAACCCTTGTTCCTAAGGACCGTGAATTCGTATGGTTTCCAATCGATTTTTAGAAGGAACTGCTCGTTTTTCCCGAATCTCCAATTGGAGAAATTACTTAGAGAAGCAAGAACTGTTAGATACGAAACATGGAGTTCTCGACTCGACAAGACGGCAACTTGATATCTTGGAAGACGATAGATTAAACTCCCCATACTTCACCTTCATCGTCTGTACATCGCCTTCATTCATAGTGGTACAGAAAGTGGAATGTCGATTTAGAATCAAGAGTTCAGCTTGTCAGTTACGCATTTAAATTTAATTGAAAAACGAAATTTGTAAAAGGTCTTCGCTTGCCGATATGATTGGAAATCAAGATTTTATTGTTTCCCTGTAAATTTATAGAAAAAAGACTATATTTTGATTTAATTTTTCTTTTATCATTTCATATTTAGTTTAAATATTATACGTACAATTTTAAGACATTATTCATTAGGTATTTTTTTGTCTCAAGTATCGTCAGTAATTATCAATAATCGAAAACAAATTCAATTTTCCCCATAAATAAATTACGTTATAATTACTACATATTTTGTTTCTAATTAGTATGTGTATTCGTTCCTCGTCTTACTTTACTTATTAAAGTTATGAATGTTCAACGTTGAGAATAGAATTGCATGAGATTCAGAGAACCGAAGAAATCGACTCGTAGCAATGTGTGAATCGACTCTGATCGACTCAACACAAATAATCGATCTGCCCATCGCTAGGTTATCATCCTGTTATAAAACATGCAGAACCATAATGTTTTATTTAAATTTTAAATTTATTTTCGTGCACTTTGTATGAATCAGTCCTCTGCTTCCACCCTAGTCCTTGTCCACGCGGTATTAATTTCATTGGAGGATCCATATTCGCTGTATCAGTCGGCGGCATCACAACAAGAAGTTTGGCGAATACTGTGTAGTCATATCGCCTTTCCTGCCACCCGACACCCGTGGCAACGATACGGATCCGTATCGGAGCTGTTGCAAAATCAAACGCTGACAGGTGCCACCCAATACCATTCCTTCCAGTCCCGTCTCGTCCAGGAAGCCCTACGTTCCAGTTGGAATGTGGTGTGTAATCGATCCTAGTCGCTCGCTGCACCTACAAGACATGACGTCAACTCTTTCCTTAGCCCAGGTAAGGACAACTGGTCAGCCTTTAATATGCGCGAATCAAGAATGTATGCCGGGAACGTCCGCTTTTGGTATCATTTCGTAATAGTTTAGATTCTGAGGAGTTGTTTATCCCATTTCAAGTATACAACTACCAGCGTGTAACGTCGTGCTAGAGCGCGATGGCTTGTTTGGATATGCAACGAGGGAATCGTCATTGACAAGATTATGTTTGCTAGTGATTGATTGTTATTTTAGCATGTCTCATCTGTCTTTCAACTATTGGCTAGCTACGGTTCATTCAGGCTTGACGATTCAATCTTCGTTCTTTGGGAGTAGCAGATATCAGTCAAATCGGCATCAAAATGCTTTTGTATATTTCATGCACTTGATCTGAAAGAAATTCAAATAGCTGAGCATTGATGCTTAGCTTTTCCCGAAATGAAAATAACTTTTTAATTTTTGTTGTTCGACGTGCCTTATTTAGTCACCTCTTGATCTCACACATGCGCACAAAGGCCAGCGCTTCACCTTCGACGATAAAAACGGCCCGACTGCGCTTTCTCTCCACTGAACACAAACAAAATCCCATGCGAAACTGGATTGTCGTGTACCTTAATGGGATTGTCGTGCTGTGTTTTCCCTGACCTTTTAAGGATTCGCGTCGCATTGTCTCCGGAGGCAGGACGCTCCGCTAAGGACCGATTTTATCGTTGTTTACCGAGCATTGAATATTTGTTTCTGAACGCATAGTTTTCGCCATTTATTCGTTTTTTTTTCTTGAATCAGTGCAAAGCATGAAGACCTTACTCCGCACAAGTTCATCTCAATCCAGGCTTATCGTTTACTTTAAAGCATGAGAGATCTGGAAGAGATTCCTACCCCTCAATTAAAATACGTAGAATACCGAGTGTGTCTCTATTCAGAATCCCTTTCAGTTATTCTGCAATATTGCGTTACTGGAGCATAGCCGTTACTTCCTGAATATGAATCTGACGTGACGAAGTTCGTTATGGTCTTCACTGTTCACAAAGTTTGGCAATACGTGTTCTGCCATTATACGTTAATTAGGCCCACTTACATTATTAAGAGCCCTTTTAAATATTTACAGACAACCATCCATCGTAATGATGACTTGGCCGAAAGTATTTTTTAATTGGAACTATTGACTGCTTGATTTTTAGTGACCCGTAACGGAAACAATCAATAATAGGTTACTAGCAGCCTCTCCGAGGGGTTGTCATTCAGCGCTCATTTTAATGATTTGACTATGCATACATTGAACACAAGCTTACTTATTATAAATAAACTAGCATTTTAATCTAATGTAGTTTGTACTATGAGAATAAATGTTTATTTTACCCAAAAATATATTAATATTCTCAGTCATCATTCAATCTATTTAACTGTTGTCACATGTTAGAAGTTCTTCCATAGTCGTCGAAAAAAAAAGAAAATGAAACCAATATTGGTTCATAAATCTATCATTATTTCCCCATATTCTCAATATTCTAACTATTTTTTTATGACTATGGTCAAAACCCCGAAAACTTCTATCATATGACTTTAAAAGCTGTAATAACGATTAAATAAATTGAATGATGACACTTGTTTCGTTTTGTTATTGGATTGAATTTAACAGTCTCCTGATGCCAATGTAATATTGGTTAATTTGATTCGATGATTTAATTATTTTACCTATTGTATGAATTGGCATGTGGAATCCAAAATTACTTTGTAGCTTTGGCATATAGTTTGTGTACTGGATTTGCGTTCCTTTCTCTCAAATCCACTGCGTTATGGTCGGGTTAGAGTACCTAGAAAAATAATTCTATTACAAAATGAAGACTTTCCCTTCACCCGGGAAATCGTTTGTAAAAATTAACACGTTGAATTATATTTCTGCCATTTTCAGCAAGTATCTTTCACACACACTGGGGCACGTGAACAGTTTAATCAAACAGTTTTCAAGTTTCTCGTTTTTTAAATACTTAAAAGTATTTCATTTTGTGTCACAGAGAGTAGCGTAAATTATCTTCTATGTAGATGCGTCGTGTAATCAAGTTGAATCAATATTTTTACCGAAGAGTTCGAGAATGCACGATTTTCTTTTTCATAATTAGCTTTTAAAGTTTTCATTTACTTAGGTCTCATTGTTCCTTAATAAATAATACAAGCGCAACTTTTTACAATCCCATTCGTAAATGGATATTTTCGGAACTGACTATTGATGTGTTCTGTAGCATTTGCATTACAATTTGTAGTCTTACAGTGAAATTAGAAATGTTAACAACTACGTGAATAAATTGAAAGCATTAAATACAGAAATATCAAACACCACAGATATACATAAAAAATCAAAGGGATAGGATGGAAAAACTCCGACCTCTCCGGGAATCGGAGGTCCCGAGCTCGATTCCCGGTCCCGTCGATATTTTTCCTTCCTATCCTTTTAATTCAATTTAATAGTCTTCATGGCTGATCCTCTTTTCTTGAGCAAATATTATATAGCTTGTTCAAATTAAGTCATACATTTATCATAAAGTAAATTTATGTCATGAGAATTTCCGGTGTAAATCACAACTACCCAATATCTTTAATATCTTAAGATTACGAATTCTCTAAGTGATGAAGAGGGTACGTTAAGTATGTGACGATACGAATAACTGAAAGGCAAACCAATCCGATAATGGAATTATTATTTTTCTAGTCCTTAACCTAATTATTCTGTTCTTCCGCTCTAAGACAACAGTTAAATACATATTTCGAAGCCGAGTGCTTCCTTGGCTCTAGTTATTGTTCAAATGCTAACGTGCAGCAATAAACATTACTCGTCTCAAATCGTGGACTGGAAATACTCAGACTATGATTCTGCTTTCGAAACGTTAACAAAGACCGTCACCACGTAACAAGTACTATTGTACCTAAATTGCTTTCAGATGTTCTGCATTCAAAACGCTCGTTAATAATTTCTTTCAAAAGAGATATCATACTTGTCGGCAAACAAGTGGCATTCATTTCCCGACTTGATCACAAGCAATTGTTAGATGATACGAATGCAATTCTACTGTAACCCACTTCAGCGTAGAAAATAAGATTCTCTGCACAAAATCATTTCCTTCAAATTGTTTTTCCTTAGATTTTTACAAAATTAGAAAATACTGCGCCGGAATTCTATATTTTCGCTACTAAACTTCTGTTCAGTTCGGTACTTGTTAATACTGCATTCCTGGCTGTTGCTAATATCGTTTTTTAACCACGAGGAATAACGCGATTATAACATTTGCTTTGCATACAACTTCATTAAGGAGAAGTGCGCTACCGCTAACGATATGTGATTTGTTTCTTTCGATAAACGAGCAGAAGAGAGTGGTTTCGTGACATGTTTTTGCTGGCTGTATCTCTTACATGCATACGAAGACAAAACAAGAAAAGTGTAGTCATATTTTTTATAGGCATCACTTTCAAATCACCTCTTCCGGAAATGACATTTCTTTTTCTTTTAAAGAAAGACCACTAATTATACTTTCCATTTTTAATTTATTTTAACCAACCGTCGATTATCAAATTACAAAAATGTAATTGGGGAAGTTTGGGCGGAAGGGGACTCTTATTTTTTAACAATTTTTGTAAAATTATGGAAATACAAAAATCACTTCATAAAAGTATAAAACATTAGTTTATTCTATTACTTAATTAATCTAATATCAATATAACTTAAAACATTGAATTTAAATTTTTTATGAGTCTTTAAAAAGAAAGTTACAAATTTCCCGTTCTGATCTACCGCATAGGCCAGAACGGGATAGAATGTTTTGTATTTACAATGAGTGAAATAAAATTTAATTTAATTTAAGAAAAATCTTAACACCTTTTGTTATTTAGCATTCAGTTGATCGCATTATCAATTTTTCCTTTGACAA
This sequence comes from Eucriotettix oculatus, assembly GCA_034510155.1. Classification (NCBI taxonomy): domain Eukaryota; kingdom Metazoa; phylum Arthropoda; class Insecta; order Orthoptera; family Tetrigidae; genus Eucriotettix; species Eucriotettix oculatus. The sequence continues at coordinate 50,914,026 of CM067376.1, read as the reverse complement.
ATTGATTTTTTTTGCAACTGCACAGTCTTTGTTAACATTTCCCCCCTTTTTCCCGTTCCTTTTCTTTCTTAATCTATTATTTATAGATACAGCATCTTGTAACTCATTCTTATTAGGTGTGGCAGCCAGTTTTTCCTTTTCTTTTCTTGAGGAACACTTAACATTTCGCTTACACAGCAGTATTCCCTTTCGCCCTGCACCCTAGTTTAAGTTTAAGGTTTAATACCTTAATACAAGCAGATTTAAACCTTATTCGTAACTTATATGCAGCTAATGTTTATGAATATATACCGTTAAAGAGTTAAGAGCTAGGAGTTTTGTAGATTACCTTCTGTCGAATTGCTGCAAAAATTATAAAGTCATAGATGTAACATGCCAAAACAAGAATTCATTCACAACTTGATCAAGTTGGCTGCCAGGACTTCATTTACCAGTTACAAAGTTCCACCCCTGTTTACTAACCTCCAATAATATCCAGTAACAAAAGGGTATTCTTGTTCTACCCCGCTATCCCGTTCCACCCCGACTTTTCCTAGTAGTCTTATGAAATTTCGTGCTTGTACTGTAATGTATAAAAATAATGCGTTACTTTCGCGAATCAATTGCTACATGGGAATATAATGCTTGAAAATTACTGGTTTCTGTACACAAATAGAAGTTAAAGACATCGAGAAAGTTACTTTACTAGGCATGCTACTCGGCGTTCATTTACTCTGTTATATTCCTTAAATTTTCAAATTTGTTATCATTAATTTACTGGCTATCACGTGCAAAAAAAATCGCTTCCCAGTAGTCTCTTTGGCAATCTCTTTAAACAATAAACAATAAACAAATGTGTTATGAATTTCGTGGCAAAACGTTCAGTTTTCTCCATTTCTGAATAATTTTACTGCATCTGTATTATTTAGTAATATAGTTCCCACTTTCGTCTGAATTGGTTTTTATCTTTCTATTTATGTATTTTCATTAACCTGCAAAGTAGGTCCAAATTCGAACTTTCCTTCAAACTGTTTCCTTTGACAGCGTTTATTTGTTCTTGGAAAACACATGCCGCTGAGTACTCGGAAACCATTCGATTTACCGACTGTGGAAGAGGAGGGAAAAAATTGTCGGCTAACTGGAAACTTCTCTAGTGGCGAGTATGTACATAGTGGAAAGTTCTTCTCTTCTGCGTATGTGCACTTGCATCCATATTTAGAACTTTGCTGAAGTACGATTTCATTCTATACTTCACTATTTAACTGAAAATGACACCGGTGCTCAAATTATCTCGAAAAACTTCGGTATGTCTCATAGATGTGTAGATAGTGCAATGATAATATTTCGGGGTTGAATTATTAATATGATGAATTGTTAGATTTTAAATAATAGTAGTTGCTTCCATCAATTTGTAAGCATTATAGAACAATTTATCAGTTTCGAAATATTTAATTCAATATAAACATTTTGATTAAAATGCAAATAAATTTTACTAGACACAGAATCGGAAGAAAAGTGTATTATTAATATCATCATAACCGCACAAATAAATATATTTATGAATTGGAAAAATGTAAATAAGTGTTAAATAGTTTATCTGAATTAAATAAACAATAAATGAGTTAAATCAGTCTCTTTGTCAGTTTTTTAATAAAAATAAATATTAATCATACAACGTTTAGTCTGTCATTTGAGACTTCTTCAGGTAAAAATTTAACTGTACGTGGAACCTCACTCCATGACGTTGTAATGTTTAACTGACAAGGAAATAAATATTTATGTGATCGTATAGTTTAACTCTCGAATAACCATGGCCATCGTTAAGCAGACTTATTGAAATATACAGCGTTGAACTGCTCACGATAAGCTGTGATTAGTCTTCTCATCTAATAATAATTAACTTATTTTCTTATTTCTCATATATACCCTCCTCTATATTACTATATTTTCTTCTCCTTTTATAACGTATTGTACCTGTTATCCCAATATCATTCTATCATTTCTTATTGAGCAAAGCTCCATTTCAATGTCGTAAGCGTCGCCCTTTAACCAAGTACCTATTCATAACTCATTGGTGTGTCTTTTTGAAGTTTGGATTCATTTTCTTGAGGGCCATCAACCCTTAGTCACTCTATCGGTACATGAATTGGATTCCCTATATTCACCGACTGCTAAGATGCGAATATGCTCACTGGATTTAATACTTTTGTGATACAACAGAATTTAAGGAATATAATGTAGATGTACATTACAGTTCTTGTAAAATGAGGAATCGGATGCTGATCCTTATTCTTCCACCTGGGTCTTATTCGTCATACTCTCAACGATGCCGCTTCAGAAAGCTTCGTCTAAACGTGTTTTTTTTACCAGAAGCTTACACTGGTTCCTAGCAATTCCATTTTTTTTGCTCCAACTGAAAACCACTTCTCTGATTGTTTCCCGCCACAAAACAAACCTTCAGTATTGAATTACTTTACAATCCATAGTTTCATATTCAAATATCATCAAACAACAGAAATATGTGAATAAACGTTTAGATCAATGATCCCGGAGAACAAACTGCCCTTTTTCTTTTTGCCATTATCATTGTTCTTTATAACGTAAACAATAACTCGTAAATTGACTGTCATTGAGAACAGTCGTATAGATATGAAGCTATAAAAATTATTTACTTTATTAATAAAAAAAGCTATATTTGTCTAACAGCCGAATTAGTCATAAATAATTTTTATAAGGATGTTTTTACAATGTACTAATAAAAATATCATGAGTTGTCGTTCCTTTCTTTGGATCCTAAACGTGTGCAAAGAAATATTTATTATTGATTTATTTATTACTGCAGCTTGTGAGCGATGATGACAGAAATTTTCTCTAATATTTTTCATGAAATGAATTGTTTACAAAAATTTAGATTCGCAACAGAAGAGGTTCCAGATAAAGGAATAATATGTCGTTCTATTTTCCTTAATTTATTCTGAAAAATTTGGCTGTTATATTCATTTATTAATTAAAAATATCACTAACATTTTGTGAAATAACTTCGAAAGCTTAAATTTTATGAGGTTTGACTGAAATATAGTTTTTGTGTTAATTGCATGGCGTATCTTTTTTTGTTCGGAAGTGTTAAAATTATTTGTAGGCAACGCTCCGCGCATGGTCTACATTTCATAAAGAGACAATAATGCTACGCAGGGAATGTGTGTGTGGTATAAACAGTTGTGATATTTCAATATTTACTCAGTGCAACTCGCTATTTTATCTTCCTAGTTCGGCCACCGATTCTAAAAACCAAACTCACGCTCGTGTTAAAAGTTGAATCTACACTGTTTACATTTATTACAATACTGGTAAATGGATTGTTTTTCCGTAACTATTTTGAGAAATGTTTATATTTCGGATACATTCAGCTACAGGCATCTGATGATGCTATTTACCACGTTTCAATCCAGTTTTGTTTCCAGGAAATATTTTGAATTGTAAACCGTGATCTTAGATCAATTTCTTTAAAAAAATCTGTTAATTGTCGCACCAACATCGAGGTATTAGCGAACTAGGTAACTTATTTCCTTTTGTTTGTCGGGTATTCTCAGTCGGGGAATTTGGATACAAACAAAAAAACACACTCACCCGTGCCCTTAACAGGAATCGAACCCGGGACATGGGTTAGGCAGTGACGCTAGCCACTAGACCACATAGGCAGCCACTTGGATCACTTGGAACGGCTATATTACGGTATTTATATTTCAAAAGTTAATTGTTAATCTCAAAATTCATTGTAGAGGGAGAAATAATGTGTAGTTTAACATTTCAGATATTTTTTTAAAATTCTATTTAACCAACGACCTACTACCTAGAGTCTAAAGTAGGCCTTTTTTACACAGATTATAATAATTTTTACTATATTTTACAATAATTCATAGATAAACAATTACTAAGCAAACGTATTAACGTTTCTACAAATATCTGATCTAATCTACAAACTATTTATTCGTCTTGAGTCTTTGCAACAGGACTATATTATACCCTTTCATGGTATTCCATTTCCAGCCTTGTGGTACATTAATTTATATATTATTAGTGTTATTATAATTTCGTCGAACAGCACATATCTATCAAACGCTGTTCAAGTAGGTTCGTGGCTGATAGTTTGTGCGCGGAGAAGCGCGAGGAACCTCCACCACGCCATCCTGTCTCCTGCTCTTTCTTCAGATAACTAACATTTTATTTATTATACCATATCATGTATTTCAAGTGTGTGGGAGAAGAGTTACGAATTTTATACCGGATCAATATCGTGACCGTTGTTTTTGACGATCGGAGAGCTGTGAAAGAAAACGGTAGGGTGTTCCTAATGCAATCACTTCTATTCTGAACCAAAAATCGTCAATAATTGTGCAAGAAAATCCTGTACTGTAAAATTATGAGTGTGTACATAATATACATTCACTCATCCATGTGCAATTTGCTATGATTTACTGGTCAAAGTCTAAGATAGTAAGTTTCGATTACTCAGCGGATTGGCAGATGACGTAATATCGTACAGAAAATCTTGTGAGGATGAGAAGAGATTATAATTTGAATCTGACAGTGAGGTACGATACTGGTTTCTACGTCGCGGTTGGGCATCATCATCTAGAATTATATGATACAGGAAGACGAATGTCCTGATTAAGGCCATTCCAGCGGATTCCTCTGAACCTAACAGTACCACATCTGACAGCCGACAAATTAATGAGCGAAGTCTTTCCGGTGTAGCTGCTCTGTGAGCTTCTGGCTCGTTTTCGAACAAGATGCGATGTGTAAAGAGAAGGCTGTGTGCGGCATTGTATTATGTTCTCAACCGTCGTAATGATGGCAACGAAATTATTTAAAGAATAACACTCTAATTGGTTTTCATTTGATATATGGCAAAAAGGGGCACGAAGGAAAAATTACTAAATCATAAGTAATAAAGAATAAAATTTCTGTTGTATGTAATTAATACGCACGATTTTTTACTAATTGCAATTCAAAGCTATTTCACCAGTCTTCTTTCACAATGAATTAATAATATCACTGTATTGAATATTGTCGTAGTTTGAACTACCTTTCTTAAAAAATAATTTTTTTCCTCAATTTTCCACTTTATATATATATGGGTTTCTATTTTAATTTTCTTGTCGGTTGCTGGTTGACTTCTAATATATTTAGCTGTCTTGTTAGGTTTTAGCAATTGCCCCCAGGTGAAGACCTCGTGGTGATTACCCTGGAAACTGAACCTTTAAGTTTTACTTACGTTTCCTAACTGTTACATAAGTATGCTTCGCTATCAACTAATAATCTTTCGGGTTTATGAGCTTTATATGAAAATATTTACTCATATTGTTGATACGCTCGTTACATTAGTATAGACATTAGAATGTCTTTCCTTTTCATCCATTTTGTATCCTCTTCTCTAGTGTCACTTTATTTACCAACTATTGGCGGATCAAGAATAAACTCCCACCTGAGATACTCTCCTCTTCTCCATCTTGTTCATACTATACTTTTTCCACAATATCTTCCCAAATGGAAAAACATACATCACATGTTTTAATTTACGTTGTGAATTATTCGTTTCGTTACAGTATCTCGTTGCGTCTTTAGAACAAAGTATCCCTTCAATATCGTTATGAATTTTTTTAACTTGCTTAATTGACACAAGAAAGACAGCTTCCTGATTTAGGTCAGTCAACCCCTGGTCGTCATCCCTCTTACTGCCTACAAATGTCAGTTTGGGATTGACTTGGCTTTCCATTTCCTGCTCTCTGACAATCGATGCTAACGGAAATTAATAATTGTTATTGGTGTTTTATGAACATTAACTTGACAAAAAAAGTTTGCGTAGCAAACCAAGCCGTGCCTAACTCCGATTCTGGTTAGCCTATAATCTGGTCCCTGTCTTACTGTGTTATTATTGTCTAATAATTCTTAAGCTAGTTTTTTCTATTTTAGACCGCATCCGTTACATTTTTATTATACCTTTCCAATTTTGTGTAAGAAATCCCAGGTTCGATTCCGAGAATGGTGATTTGAGACGATGACCGCTGCTTTTTCCTCTTGGTTTCCAACGTTAAGACTCGGGGACACGTTTTTCATCTAGCCGCCCCATTACTTGATTAATAGGCGCTAATGGTTAATGCACGTGGACGTCCTGCTTAAACCGCAGACAATCGTGAACGACAAGTTTCCAGCTACGCACGTGTCGTTTCTCTGGACTTCGTATTTATAGGTTCGTCGCGACATCCATGGTGGCTCGGTGTGGTAATATTTAACTTCGGGCACAGCAATAAAGTGCCGCTTGCTATCACTAAATTAATAACGTCTCTCGAAACACTTCCTAAAGTTTATGGGCACCTGTCTTGCGTACGTAAAACTTCCCCGCATTCCTCAGGTCTCCTGTTAGTCAGTCTCTTTCAAGACGACGTCCCTATCGACGTTCGAATTCCAGGGCAGTCTTCTTAGAATAGTAAAAATACTTCACATCTATCTCACTCAGTCTCAATATTTTATTTATAGTGGTGAACATTCCTTTCTGTCTGATACGTAAGTGGTCTGGTGCTAGTTCTACGTTCCATTCTGAACGCCACATAGTTTCCCCAAAAATCATATACAAACGGAATGAGAGATGTTTACTGGGATGTGGAGAACTTAAAATGAACGAGTTAATATGAGTTGCAATGAACGCATTTCCGGAGATTAACACTGAAAAATTGTGTGTAAATGTTACTAGAGGTTCAAATGTATCGGGATGTTGCTGTGGTAAGACTGGTCTGATGCAACCCCCCATGCTAACCCATCTTGCGCAAGCCTTTTCACTTCCGCATAACTAGCACAACCCACATCCTCCCTAATCTACTTAGCGCATTATATCCTAGGCCTCCCTCTTCTGTTCTTACCCCACACACTTCCTTCTAATGCTAATTTTACAAGACCCTCATGTCTTAAAATGTGTCCTATAAATCTATCCCTTCTCTTGGTCAACGTCCTCCATATTGTTCACTCTTCCCCTTTTCCGCCAATCTGATTGTCACCAAGGCTTCTATTTTTTGCCTCTCCGGAGCTCCTATCGTCCACGTTTCGCACCTATATAACGCCACGCTCCATTTTCTGCAACGATTTCCTAATATTCACACTTATATTACTCGTAAGTAAATTCCTCATTTCCACGAAAGCCTTCCTTGCTTGAACTATCCTACTCTTTATTTCTACTATACTTCTACCATCACTAGTTATTATCCTATCTTCTAAAATTAGTCGCAAAGTCAATATTGCTTCTCTTGTCCCTACATTCTTCCTAAAACAAAACTGATCTTCTCCTAACTCGTATTCTATTTGTCGTTCCATCCTCCTATATACTATTTTCGTTAATATTTTGCATTTTAAAGAAGGGCCTGTGGGAGTTTTCTCTCGCAGGCGCTTCACCCTAGAGTGACTGCGGGGTTCACCTGATTATTTCGGGAATGCCTCGTACAGTTTTTTTTTCAAAGATCTCACATGCCGAGACACCTTCACCTGTTTTAGTAGGTATATGTACTGGGGCATATGGCAAGAGTTGTCCGCTGATCCCATTGGATCAGTTGGCCAACTGCCTCCTAAAACTGGTGCAGACACGGAGAAGGGAATGCTGCGACCCGACAGCAAACTCTTCTCCCGTCATTCGGATGGGCGTGAGAATAGTACCCGAGAATCCCCGACCTACCTGATGCAGGTTTTCTAGGGTTTTACCTGCATCTCTTTAGGTGAAACACTGGGTAGGATCCTTAAACTATAACCCGGTGACGATAGTCAACCCTTGGATACCTTGCTCTACCTTCCACATCCCTCGTTTTCAACTCCCTTCTTATGCTACTAAAGGGAAGTTGCCTGTTTCAGGATCACCCTCATGTAGTTAGTTAACCCCTTCCTCCACCAAATTTTTTTGTTGTTGCATGCATGGGATACTAAACTAATTGTCCTATGCCGTTCGCATCTATCAGCCCCAGTTTTCCGGATAAGGATAGAAAAAATCTGAAAAACAGAATTTAAACATATAAGTTTTGTAAAAAAGAAAATGTTAAAACTGTGAAATTTGTGGGATTTAGTACTCAGTACCACTGAATCTGAGATGAAACATGCTGCGTTTTCACTTTTTGTTAATATATTACTGTAATATTTATGGGTGATGTAATAAAAACTTTAAATTATTCATTCTACTTTCATAGCCTAAGATACATTTTAATTTGTAATATAAATTTCACTTTATTATTTTACCTCCATGAAGGAGGTTTTATAAGTAATCCGTGCGACTATATTTAGAAATCCGTTATAAGAAAAAAGTTTTTTATCGTCATAGTTAATCAGGCAACGCTTCGTACTGTATAATAACCATCCATTACCTTTAAGTGACTGCTGAAGTTTGCCTAAAAGGACAACAAGCGGAATCTTTGATAGCTTCTATTATTATTATTCTCAGTTCATACGTAAATATTTTTTCATAGTGGTGGTATGAACTTACAAGTTCCAAATTTTCAACGTAATTTTTTATCCGTACGTTGGTGCCGTCGTACGGCATCAATTGTCTTCCCAGCTGATTTTTATCAGACGAAAAAGTAAGGATTACTTTGATGTGAGTCCCTTTCAATGTATAATTTTCTACCTTAATTTATTAAGTATATATGTAAATGTGATAATAAAACTCAAAAATATGCAGGAACTAAAAAAATTAATTTTTTGCTCATCTTATAGATGGAGTAAAACAGAGTTTCTAGCCACCCCACTTTGAAGAAATTTCAGACACACCCCTTGAATCTCGTGTCGAGGACCCAATTAGTAAAGTTGTTCAGCCCTTTTCGCATTCTTCCTGAGCATTCTATGGACTTTTTCCTGCAAGAATATAATCATATTGATCCCGACTCAAGGATAGAACGTACGAGGTTTAAGTAGGCTCGGTCTTATGTTCTATCATTAGCATTCTGTAGCACCCTTAACATTAAGTGTGTAAAAAAACGTTTCACGCCGTCACAGTTTCACGGTTAACTGGGTTTTCCTCCAGTGAACTACAAAATCTATATGAAAAAGATGTTTTGTAGCCCTTTCCCGCGTGGGTTATTATTATATATTATAAAACTTGTAACTTTTTTAAAATTCTCTTTACAGTCGCACCAACATCGATGTCACTCACTGACTTGCTAATTTTTATTTCAGTGTGTTTTCTTTTTTCTTGAAAATACTCATTTAGAACGTAATCTACAGTTATAGAGTACTATGTTAATATACATTACTGTCATCATTGGTCTATGAATAATAGAAATTGGGCAACATAGATAATTTAATTATTATTTCCGTTATTTTGGTACATTTAGTTTAGTCGAAAGTTTTTAATTTCATTAGTAGTTTAAACCGTACAATGGAACAGCATGCTATAAAATTATTCTAAGAAGGAAATAATTTCTTTGATAGTTGTTAATTCTGTTCTAACATGCACTACATTACCCCGCTACTTAAAATCGCGCTTTCCTTGACAATATGACCTGCTCCTTCTCTTCCATAGTAACAGCTACAGTCTTATTTGATTCAGCCGTGAGTAAAGGCACATATAAACAATTCAAAAATTTGTAACAGCTCATGAATAATTAATTACTCACGTTGTATAAAAGTCTCCATCTTCTCTTCACAGAGCCCATTCATTCACCCACTCGTAACTTATTTATAGAAATAAAGTGCGTGTCCAATATAATATGAGTCTACTTAACGTGACGTGACGCTACGTTAGTACTTTCCATCGTCGTCACTCGAACACTCCTTGGCGATTAACGATGGCTCCGTCGTACTTGTGGATACCACACCAAGCTTCATTATTCTATCCACTTTGAACAGCGTTGAGCTTTATTTCAATTTTTTTTATATTTCTCTAGCCTCCTCTGTCTCCATCTGTCTACTGTCACTTTTTTCTGAGATTCCCGCAATCCTAAGCGTTCTAGCCGTCTCACAAATAGCCAACCATCTACAGTGTGTAACTTTGCCATGTCACAACATTTCATAAATAGAAAGAAATGTTCTCATTCAAAATTAATGTTGTGTATTTCTGATTTGGATTTTTGTTTCTTAGCTTTCTTTCGTTTCCAACCGAATTATTTTTCAAAGAAGAGCGATTTCATTTATCTTGTCTTAAATGCAAATATTAAATTCAACGAGTAATGTTTTAAGATTTCGATTTAATTTCTCTATAGGGTGTTTCATCCGTTCAGTTGTTCAGTTCGTAACTTTTGTAGCTTTGGGTGGAACGAAGTATTAAATTACTTGGAATAATTTTAAAAATTACGGGAATCTTGTATTACAGTATGTAAAAAAGGATGTAAATATAATCATTTGCGACAACCATGCCCTCCTCGGGTAACGCTGTTTCGCGAAATTTGCATGTGCTCAAATAAGAGCTCCCGACGGAAATACCTGTGAGGTCTCCATTTTAACCTTGTGTTTTCTCATTCATCTAATTGCACCGCTGGGCTTTGGAAAGGAGAAACGCGAGTCCTTGATTTACAAGTCACTTCCTCTGCTTTTTTTCAGGACATAAAAACTGTATCCTGTACTTTATACGAGCTTGCGTATAATCCAGAGCAATAAATAACTTTTACGAGCTTGCTAGTTGCGTTACTGGTGCTAGAAGTTGCAAATTACTGCTTATTTGCAATTTAAATAGATTATAAACAAATTATCGCTTGTTATGTGTTAGGCTGAGTTCTAATCTTGTTAAACCTTTCGTTATTTCTTCTTACATCCTTTGGTCATTGACGTTGTATTTGTCGTGTGTGTAATTTTAACGCTCTGCTGCTCTAAGACGTCATGCTATTAATTTTTTCTTTTTTTTTTCAGGTGAGTGCTTTCCGGACGGTGAGTTCTGCATCGTAAGTACAGAGCAAACGTCCTCTTGTCTCTGCGTCTTAGTGTTTTCTCTTACAGTTTTGAAGTCATCGCTGTATCAATATACTAGCTTGGTTTCTGCGTCGGGGTATTTATTTATATTAGCCCTGAAAATGCATTAATCTCTTGGTCAATGAGTGATTTAATTGGCTTAAATTGTCGACCTACACCGATGAGGGATTAGCATAAAGTTTACGGGGATGATTACTTACCGTATTTTAGTACATCAAATATGTACTGTGCCTAAACATAGTCTGAAAGAACCCTGGTATACTAAGAGACTGAAAAATATTTCCGCTTGAGTTAAACTTCCCCCGATACCCTGGAAGGATTCCAAAATACACGCAGAACTTTAAAGTAAAAAATAGTCTATTTACCTAAAAGATTTAAAAGGAAGCAGAAATGCTACAATTGAAGGTCAGGTAAAGAGCGTGTAGCTAAATTTAGAAGAAAGGCAAGAATGGACAAATGTCACCGAACCCAGGACTCGCACCCACTGGAAAGACGGAGGTCCGGTGTTTAAAATCTTAAGGGGTTTAAAGTGTATCTTTTTACTGAAGTATTTGAAACTTTTAGGGCTTATACATTAGAATCTTGTACTTAAACAGTGGATTTGAATGTTTGTATTTTCTTAGAAATGTGAAAATACTATCTCTATTGTCACATTTTCTCTTGATTTTTTTTAAAAAAGTTTAGGATACAACTTTTATAAAGATGAATCACTGTTAAATTTACAGTAAAGAAGTAATGATAATTTTACCTTTATATGTATATAGCCTATACAGTATTAATGATAATGCTCGTCGTATGGGTGGTATAAATGATTTGCCAGTGAAAGTAATGCTTTATGACGACTATTACAAATTACCTTGAAAAAAAGCAAAGAAGGATGCAATTTATACTTATTATCATTCAGAATTTCACTATAAATAGTACACACAAACTGAAATGTCGCTGTGTGTATTTCATTGAAACACTGAAAACAATATGATATAATTCACTTGCCCCGCTTTGGGGAAGAAGATTGAACTAATTCGGTAAATTTGGGGATATTCTGGCGCCAACTGTTGAAGTTTTTTCGTAGCTACTTTGTGGAATGGAAAGGTGATCTTTTTTGACATGTAAGTTACCTTTGTTGGGTGGTTTTTGTGTTACATTTGATGGCAATGATCCAATGGGGGTTCTATCTTTGAGGGAATATTCTCTTCTCCAGGACTCTTAACAAACTGGCATAAATTTATAATTAGTTATAACAGTCAGTTTTGCCCCCAGAATGAAGTTTGCGTTGTTCGTTGTGACCTACAGGTGTCTGCTTAACACGGTTTCTCTCGCGTGCGCCATTGGTTCACGTTCCCGGAAACCAGCTCACACACACAATGGCTTGCTTGCGGAAGAGACTGCACTTCGCAGGCAAATTTCTCCCCAATGGCCATTATTAAAGGTTTTTTTTGGGAGCTTATTGCGTGCTACATTTGTCATTAACTTTCCAACTACGTCGTTGCCCTTCGGTAACAATGTTGTAAAGTTTATGTGCGCTAGCTTTCTAGATTATCGGCTTCATTATAAATTTGTGACCGTTTTAACGAGTTTCACGCACAATTCTTTCTCTCCTTAAGTGCACCTTTCACTATAAATTCCTAGAAAGAAGCGATATTAGGTTTAAAACGTTGTTCCAAGTTTTTGTGATATTGTTGCTTAGGAATATTTTCTAATGATCTTTATAGCGCGTGTTGAATTTAACCACTATATGGGATACAATAAACATTTACAATCTATAAGGATAAACCACAGTGTTTTTCTAACCGAGATTTTATTTTCACGACTTTAGCGTTTCAACCCGTCGCAGCCACTTTACGTTCGGCTTAAAGCTCTTTTTGTAAGATGTTTCGAAAGACTATTTACACTCAGAACTTTCGTTTACTTAAACGACGCTTGCTTACTCTTCGTCTTAGATATGAACTTTCTTCAGTATCCAAACTAGTTAAGAAAAACTATTGAGTTGAAATTATATTAATATGTTGTTGCTTGTTTTTTTAATTCAATTGAAGAGCGTTCTCGTTTTTTAAAACTTTTTTTATTAAATTTTACACGTTAATTGAAATATTGCGACATTAGTTACAGAGGGTATACAAAAAAATTCAACTTAAAATTGTGTAAAGGATTATAATTTACTGATACGAAAACTTGATTGGGAGAGGAGATCACAAATTTAAAATAGAAATGAGACCATATCGGTAGGGAAAACTCATCATTCTTGAACAGATCCACAAGTGATACCTGCAGAATCATCCAGCAACATGAAGTTTGTCAAAGCGTAAATAGATTCCTGAAGTGAATAATTTTTTTAGTGAGGTATTTAGAAAGATGGAAAAATTCCAGTACAATTTATAAAACTCTTTTTTATTATTAATTTTATTACTCCTTTGCTACGCAAATGTCTATATATTTGTTTCTCAAACTGCCTCTGGATCTATCCCATTCCCAACATATTATATGACGATCGGATATTTGTAGCATTTCTTTCACGTTCAATTTGCGTGCCTACCTGATGCAGGTTTTCTAGGGTTTTCCCTGCATCTCTTTAGGTGAAACACCGGGTAAGATCCTTAAACCGTAGCCCGGGGGCCCTAGTTAACCCTTGGCTACCTTGCTCTACCATCTGAGGTTGGGGGAACCTTTTCAATTCCCTTCCTATGCTATGCTATTAAAGGGGAGTTGCCTGCTTCAGGATCACCCTCATGCAGCCTGTTAACCTCCCCCCCTCCCAAAAAAAGTTCTGACGATCAGTTTAGAACATTCATCACACCAAGGGATGAGATATCAAAATATGTTGATAAAACGTTAATATATCATTTCTAACATCAATCTTATTTTTTCCGAGAACTTAGATTTTAAGTCATATCCCTTACTCGATATGTCTCTAACGCAGACAAAACCTTATGAATTAGGCGATGTTTCACTACCAGAAGAGTCTTCCTTGTTAATTCCTTCAACATGAAAATGAGCACTGAGCTATTTATTTGTCTTTTGCCTTATAAATTTTTTGCATTAATTTGTCTCATTATTTAGAAAGCACCACGAGTCGTCTACTCCTCTCAAGGCCTCTAGAATATTTGTATAAAACGAAGTTAGTAGAAAGGATGAAAGGAAGGGATGTAGTTCACCATCCCTTCTGATGGGCTTATCCGTACATGAAGGTGTGAAGAAAATTAAATATTTTCAGTGAGCATCAAATAATAGTAGGGGGAAATGAAATGATAATGTTTGCAGTCTTTTTCTTAGTATGGTAAACTGCATGGGGGAACTGAAGCTAAAATTCAAAATTAATATAATCTAAAAATTTAAGGTTAAATATGACACCACGAAATTTCCCTGCAAATATTATAATAGAGAATTTAATTTCAAAATAATAGTGCGCTCTTTAGAAATATCTGGTATTGTCTGATTGTGGAACTAACCCTTCAATGGGGTTTGCCTTGCATAAACTCTTTTTTTTAATAGATCTATGTTGAAATTTTGAAATGGAATAAAACAAGTATTGCAAAATTATTTTTTATTTGACGGTACTATGTATGCCCTTTCAAATAAAAAAATAATTTTATTAATACCTCACACACAGCTTGTTTTATTCCATTTCATTATTTACCCGCCCTTACTGAAAACCCCTCCATTAGTACAAACACATATGCAACCATGCATTAGGTCATCTTGGCCACCCAATTAGAAGATTTCATCTTCGGTCGATGATAAGACAGTTTTTCAGATCTGATGCCTTTCTAACTTCAAGACTTTACTTCGGGGTGAAGAGTGATTTTCCTCGGAATCGTTCGGCTTGTATGTAGACATTTGGCATTCTCTAGCGAAATGAAATGATGAAGAATCTATAACTTTTTTTTACGATCTCTTCCCATCACAGAGATTATTTTCATGTAATTTCAAAGCTAAACGAAACCTATAAAAGTATGCTGGAAGGAACTGGACCAGGAAGAAGAGTCCGTGTGCTGGAAATGCGCAACGGTAAACAGCTAATTGCGCGACTCGAGACAATATCTCACTTAACACTGGCTGACTCACTGTGCTGTGCTTCTGTCTACACTCGCTTTTGTTTCCACCAGCTAATTACGAGAGCCAAAACTTCAGGCTCTCAGCCGAAATTCCGAGAGAACTTCCCAACTATATCCGATATTAATTTCACCACCCTGCATCCCTTGACTTCCTAAATATTTAACGGTTGCATTATTAACGACTTTATGAGGTATTTAGTAAGTTATTCATTGAAAATTGCTCTATTCTTGGCCAACTCTCCAATGACTATTTATGATCATAAGAATGTAGTAAATGTTGCTCTTCATTGTGTCTTAAGTTTGACGTAATTTGCAATAAAATTAATTTTATTTATTTAATGGAAAACTTTAGGGAAAATTGTTAACATTTATTTATTTACGTCCTTCCTACTTATGTATTCTACGTCTAGTGTACTATTTGTTGTGCCAATTTTTTAAAAATTTGATCCGTTTTCCTAATTAATCAATTGCAACTCTTGATGACCTTCATTTCCTTTTTCATTGAAAGGATAAATTCTCCTCGGGTTTGTTCTGCACGAAATCCTCGCGTGTTCTGATCTATAAGGATCCGAGCCCTCAGCTCCATATCAGATAATGGAGTTTTCGCTCACGATTTCCACGCGATTTTCTGTATCATTCTAGTACTTCCATTACTATAACAGCTGGGTGCCCGGCGTTGCCCTGGTATTTATTTGTACTAACCCGGTACAGTACTTTATTTTTTACTAATCTTTTCGTTACGTTATTTAGCCGGTATCGAGCGCATCATTTTTTGAACGTTGTTAACCTTTTCCCGACTGAATATTCACTTAATCATAAGATGCATTATGACTCACAGTGATTTAATCTAGTCAAGAAAGCTTCTGGTACATTAAATAAGCACGCCCCCTTAAAAGTATGAAACATCGCGGTGCATTGAGAGACTGAAATTATCCCAGGTACTATAATGGAATTTAAGATTCTCCCGGTACACTAAAGTAGTCAAGAATATACGCGGTGATAAATACTCCCTGTACCTTTATAAAGTAAGAAATTTTCCCGGCACCTTAATAATGGCAGAAACATAATGCCGCTATTTATTTAATTCCCTCAATATAGTCACAACTTGTACAGTCAAAAAGCATTTTTGGAGAACACGAAATTTACAGTCGCGTCAATTTATTTAAAACGCGTTGCGAAGAAGACTTGAAGATTAAATAATGAATAATGGTTCACTATATAAAACGAATGGGGAAAAAATAGCTAAATCCACCATCTGTTCATTAAAGAAAGTATGTTATGTGTAATGTTGTTAATTCTTTGAAAGTCTCACTTGAAGACTTTGCACATCGTAAATCATATCTATTGAATTATAATGATTGATTTTTTTCGTATTTAACTTTTGTTAAATACAGAAAACTTAAAAAGCAACCACGACCTGATGTTACCAAAATTTTTCTCTAGTCTTTGCAATTAAATACAAATATATTGAAGTATATTATTTACAAATCTTGCCCTTTTATATTTAATGTTGTATTGCATAATTCAATTGGGCAATAGTCGAAGTTGAAATCTGCCGCCATGTCAGGTAAAGAAGATGGTTCTAAAAAAGTTATAAATACTCAAAATTTAAAATACTCATAACCAAAGACTACAATTCTCGCTTAAATAGTCCACTTTAGTCTTTGCAATCGTCAGCAAATCTATTAAATTATTATCAAAAAATATAATCTATAGTTTATCATCCATTGATGTTTCCTTAATTTCGTATTTCGGAATACATTAGGGCAATTGTGAGAGTAGCACATTGTAAAAAAAATCGGCGCCATATTGCGTGAAATTAAATATAACGAATTTCTTTGTATTATGCCTGTGTCAATGCTTGGTGTCGTTTTAGATTTTCTCTTACTGACAATTTCGCACATTTTTAACAATAATCCTTCCACGTTTGTGCTGGAGTTTTTTCGCCCCCACTTCCCCTAGCGTTTGTCCTCGGTTTGTTAAGAATATTTTATCACGTTTTTTTCCTCCTTTTTCCGCTCCGCTCGTTTAAATCTGTATAAAGAATATGCTAATACAAACAAATATATGTCCTTTCTAATGTATAGATGTATTCACTAATGTTTAACGTTTATATTAGGATACTTCTAATTCATATATTTTCTTATGGTTAGTTTGCAACTATCATTTTCTTGCGTATATTGAATACTTAAAAACATTATCATCTAAGTATAGTATAGCCTGTTAATTAAAAATGATTACTAAACATAGAAATAAGAAATCAGATGTTAGTTCGTCATATATATATCGGCTATCCGATCACTAGAAATGTCTTCCTAACTTTCTGATGAAGGGGGCGGTGCCTCCGAAAATTCAAGTACTCTAAACCTCACAAGGTGTCTACCATCTATGAACCTCAGGTAAGTCACCTTCTTTCTATCTCTCTGTCCTTTCCCCATTAATTGTTTTAATATATATATATATATATATATATCGATCATTAATAATATATTTTGTGTTCAAAACATTATCAAACGTTTTGAATTATTCATGTTAATTGTGAGTGGTTAAACGCTTAACGTTTTATGCTTGAGAAAAGGAAATGTTCCGCTTTCCCGAATTTTTAACACTATTGAGTAATTAAATGAAGCCAACCTAACCCTATAATTATATTTTGAAATCTCAATATTTGGAGAGACTGGTCAGTGGGTTGTTTCTACCGCGCCCACACATGTATTGTTTATTCCACGTTCAGGTAGAACTTGTGTCTTTCTCAGACGTCATTTATTAGTGATGGTGTTTCCTAGCAGACAACCTGCTACTGCTTTTGTATGGACGTCGTGGGTTATACGAGCGTTCTTTATAACGCTCAGAGACCTCTAGTTTGACCTTACGTCCCACATGTGACTTCCGAAAATTAATCGCCACCAATTGTTATCGAAGCAGCGAATTTTTTGCTGAGAACGTACTTGCCAACCGGTAATAACAGAACTAGATAGACACGAGAAATGTGAGAATTGTAAGACGAATTCGTTCCGTGAAAAAAGGGTGGACGAATCGTTGTTTATTAAGTAACTCAAAATAAGAGCAATATCGGAAGAATAAAGCAAATACATCTCTGACAAAAAAATTCTTCTACATTATTTTTACTTGGAACCTCTGTTTTTAAAAACTGAAGAGAAATTTCTTTAAAGCATATAAATACAACTAAATAGTTCATTATTGGAGGTAAATGCCTAATAATGTAAGTGCATGTTATACTTTTATTTTAATTTGAAACTACAGCCTGTGAACAATAGCAGTTTCACGTGTTAATTTTTTTCATCCGAACCTTCAGACCTAAACCGTACAAAATATAAAATGCTCTGATAAATTTACTTTTATTACCAAGACATCCATTCCTTTCTTTGACAATCCACAGAGTTATTTATATGCGCATATTTCAACCTCGTACCAATTAATTATTAAATTAGATAAATTTTGTTAAAATGCCATTAATTATGTTTTTTCTATCATCGTCAGAATTTCATTTGACCGAATTTTACTGTATAATCTTGATTTTTTTGTGGCTTTGAATTGGAATATTTCCAATTAATTACGTAATTGATAATTGAATTAATTCATTAACCGTTGTTAGTATGGTGAATTAGACGTTGAATTAATGAAAAATCGTAGAATTATGTTTGGCATTCGTATATTTTAAATAACTCGCTTAGTCCTTAGCGACTGTTTTTTGAAATGCTGTCGCAATTTCTCAGACTCTGTCATTTTTTCTCAGTTTCATTTCATGCCTGATATAATAAAATCGTTACTATTTTGTTTCTCTCATAAATTTTCAAATCTTTGTGACAAACATAATTTTGTTGGAAATTCCTACATTACAGTATGTTGACTTAGAGACTTTTTTATATTCTGTGTCGAAGTAAAGACCATAACTGTAATTTCGCGTTGAAGACAAGAAGACTTTCAGAACTCTCTGAACTATTGTACTTAAATAAATTTTTTATCGTATTTCCGGTTGTGTTAGTATCATTTCCCGTTGACTCGGCGGTCATCTTGCCGTGAGCTCGTCCGACGATTTCTCTGGCGCCGTTAATCTGTTTTCACTTTCTTCTTAATTGTTTCTCTTTAATTGACTACGATGGTTATCACGCCCTTTTTGGAGGTTTCACTCAACAAACACGCGAAGTACTCTTCTGACAGCACAATATCTCACTCTTACTTTTAGAAGGATATATTGTTATGCTTTCACCGTCCAAATAGTTTGCTGTTCTGTCGTAAGTTAATTGTAGGTTTTTAAAAATTTGGTAAACTAGAATTGAAATGTTATGAGGAAGAATATGACAATCAATATTAATACTTTGAAGTGATACGAAAAAAGCTTCCAGGAGTTGTATGTTCTTAAGATATGACTTTTATGTCGGCAGTTCTGTAAATTATTTACTTCCTTGTTCTTTTTATTTTTTTCACTACAAATTACTACACTGTCACTGTAATGTCCCTTTTTAGGGAAATTATCTGGAAACTGAGAGTCTTTAATTACTTTATTTTCTTGTAAATGAAATAATAGCCACATTTCTGCAACTCTTGATTGTTGAAGGCGGAACGAACAATTATCAAAACCTATTTATCTTTAATATGCTTGTAATAATTAGTTATAATTTACTTAATTACGGAACGCTAATGAATATGGCAATCCTTCACTTAAAAAAGTCTCGCCTGCTTATCAAACTCAGAACTAACATAGTAGGAAATTGACAATATGTGAAACGAAATAGCATAGCATAGAATTATATTAATTATACGGTCCCTCTTAAATGAATATGTTTAATCATTTTTAACAGTTTTTCAATAAACATGAAGGAAACTGTTCCCCGAAACAAAAAGCGTCGATTCTATACATGTTTTTCTTTTTTTGGGTTTAAGTGACCAATGAAATTATTTACTAATCTTTGTTTTTTTATACATATAAAAAACTTTTATCATAAAGATTGTCAGTTGGTACAATAAATGATCCAGTATATACAAAATTAAAATAATGAATTATAAATTAAAGTATTGCATATAATTAACATGTATAAATGTAGGTAGGCTATCCAGAACCTTTGTTTGAGCAATGTTAGGAGATAAATTAGTTTTCGTCTTGCTGAAATAAAAGCTGAAATCTATCAGATTGTCTTTGTCGAAACCATTTTTTTTGTATAGGTTATAAAATCTGTACATACGGAAGGGGAGAACTCTGTGATTAATAACGCTGTGCTGAAGTAAATAAGATTACAATTTATGTACTGTTAATTAGAATAGAATAATTTTTTTTGTATAAATCAATGTAACAGTTATTTAAAATTTTCTATTCATCACGAGAAATACTACTTCTCGAAGGGTCGTTGGGCCTGAATAATCTCGTTAAATATTTTTGGTGACTCGCAAGCGACCAATGTTCAGGCGTTGTCGGCTCCTGCTACTGAAGTCAGCTTACCAGAGATGAGGGGGAGGAGAATCTCGCCGTCAGTGCGATCTTCATCCTCTCCGGACCATGGATCAGCATCCATATAGACCTCCTGTTGGAACAAATCTTGAGTAATGACCAACTTCAAGTACATACCCACTCATGATGTCCTCTTTCTGTCTCCCCCCCCCACTTTACAACAGTAATTGTCCCCAAGCCCCAAAAGTACGCATCTTCACTCATTCATCTTATTTGTCCCAGCATTCGGGGTCCATGGTGGTTTACGCAGTGCTGTTTAGCTTTCTATACTGTCGTTAAGGAGCAATCAATTTAAGTTTGACAAGATACCTCTTTTGTTTCTTCAAACCAATGGACATTGCTTCGCGATATATTTGTTTGCGGTAAAATACCCTCTATAAATTCAAGATGTTAATTTATTTTTGGTCTACTTCAATAAATGTAGCATGTAACATTAGTTTGCGTTTCAAAAGCTTTTATCATCACTGAATTTACATAAGTGCCTTTATTTTATAGTAATTTCGAGATTTTATTTTCATTTGAGTGTTTAACATCAGAACAGGTTTTATTATTTAAATTTTGTAACACTTCTCATTTACTCGTATAATTCCATAACCTTCTGCATGTCTTTGTCTAAATATTGACTGCTAAATTCTAACTTTCCGTGTTTTCACGTTTCTTGAGCAGTTCTTCCAAGGATTATATAATTTGCAAACATTTATATTACTTCTTTTTACGTCTATGGTCTATTGGTGTTTATTTGATTCATTTTAGATGACGTCACAGTAAATCCACATTGGAATGATTTTTTTTTCATGTGCCTACATTTTGTACTTTCTCCTGAAACATTAATACTATTTTTGAAGAGCTCGTTGGACTTACATTATTTTTTGTGGAATCTTACGTCTGCACTCCCCATAGGCTATTATTTTTCCGGGGCAAACTTTGCAGACTCGATTGTCACATTGGTGTAGTTGAAAGCGACCAAATAAAATCGCTTTGTTTGGTTTTCTGATCGCTGACGTAGATGTTTACCTCACCTTGTGGGCCGTGCCTAGTTTTATTTGCGAGCGTGAGTCGCATTCTCGCTTTGTTACGCCAGTTGTATTCGTGGCGTTTCTTTAGGTCATATTTAATGGTTCCGGTTCGCAGACATCCATTGGATTTGAACGCGGTTTCGTTGTGAGGAGTGTCTGGATAATTCACGATTTGAAATGAGACCGTCATAATTTTATCTTCAACAGCTGACAACCGAGCGAAATATTCTCTTAATTGTTGTTTACAGAAGTATAATTTTGAGAGAAAATTCAAGGAACGTTATTTGTAGACGGCAATTGAACGTGAGATTTATGTATGGTGATAGCTGAAACGAAATCCGAATATATTTAATCAGTACCATGTAGATCTGGGATGAGCAACCTTTTTTGAGAACGGGCGAGCTTAAAAATTAAATGAATATATGTAGACGCATATAATAAAGATATCAAAAATAATAGCCAAAATTTATCCCTTTATTAATTAAAAACAAATCGGAAAATGGAAATACTATACGGAAAGGAATAGAAAATTTTATGAGAAATATGGCATTGCTTCTTTGTAACCAATTCTATATTTGCAGAACAGCACACGCAATCACAAGTCATCGGCTGTCGCTTTTTATTATTTTCATTGCAGAAAATAATACTCACAAACATAAGTACTTCCAGAGCGTGTCACGATGTGCATTATATGTGCAACTATACGTGGAATTTTTAAATGATAATGTTATAGTGATAAAACTCATGGATGTGCATATTCTCGAATTTTATTTCTTACAGAACTGTTTCCACGCTTATGCTAAATGACAAGTGGAAACATGTTAAAACTGAGAAAGCTGTTTGCCAATTTAATCGTGATTCAGATTCGGTTATTATTATATTTGCTTATTCGCAAATGAAGTTGCTCGCGGTCAGTTGCTATTGGGTGCAGCGCTTGTTATATTGTTCAGTGGTATATATGGTAGCCTGTTTTGTTTGTTTAACGTTTTTATTTCGAACAAGATGAAGAAACTCGTAGAATGTCAATAGTTAAACTTAGACGGTCGCACAAAATAATTAGCCGGCCCGCTGGTTGCTCATCCCAGATTTAGATCTCTCCATTGATCGTAGTGCACCTTTTTGATTATGAAAGTTCATAAGTTATAATCAGACTTGAATAGCTCTTGTTTTAAAACTTCATTAATTAGGGTTGTTCGAACTCAAATATCGTTAGTCTTTCTCCTATTTGAAGTTGTTTTCTGTTCGAAAGTTTGACTTTCCTCTATCTTGATTTTTTCTGCAAGAAATACTTGATTTGATTATTCTTTCATATTTTTTATTATATTATGAAATTATTACTCGGAAAAAGGTTGCCGTTATGAGATTCCTTGTCTTGATTTTAAAATTATTCAGATGCAAAAGTAGAATACGTCCTTAGTATTAAGTAGAGTAGTTTCGCCCACGTCTATGATCGTTCAAATGTTCTCTATCACGTGAACTACCCCCTTTCCCTCCTTTTATTTCTTGAAGGCCAACCTTTTCGTACTGTTACAATCACTAGGCCTGTCTTCTTCCTACTATTGTTTCTCCTTCACTGTTCGTTTCTCTCAGTTATCCCTCTTGCTCTGTATCTAATTCTCCAAAATTTCAATCGTTATCTATTACTTCGTTTCTTGCCTTTCCTCTGATTGGCACAAATGGCGAACAAAATTTCGTACGATTATCGTTAACAAAAATATTCTCTTTACTGTACTATGAAACTACCTGTAGAGATCCAAATATATTATATTTTTATTGTCCTTAAAGCGTAGTGTCAAGGGGCAACAAACCGAAGAAATTACCAATTATATGTACCAAACATGAGAAGTTCTTTT
Source organism: Eucriotettix oculatus (assembly GCA_034510155.1). NCBI lineage: Eukaryota > Metazoa > Arthropoda > Insecta > Orthoptera > Tetrigidae > Eucriotettix > Eucriotettix oculatus. The sequence goes on along the minus strand of CM067376.1, from coordinate 50,890,727 downwards.
GGGGAGTAACAGGCTATATGAGGTTGATCCTGAAACAGGCAACTCCCCTTTTTATGCATAGGAAGGGAATTGCAAATGGGAGATGTGTAAGGGTTCATTGAGGCCCTCCGGTCTATTTGTATTAATTAGTATTTTTCTGAAATAGGTAATTTGCTACAATCGAGAAACTTCTTTATAATTTCGCCGACAAAAAGTACAAAGTAGTCTTCAAATTAGATTCAAAGTGCACACTATCGCAAATCCTCCAGATACACAAAATTAACGTTTGCTTTAGTAACAAAGGCTCCGACGCTCCAAATTTGGGTATTTTATGGAAAGCTGGTCAAAATGACTTCACCGACAAGACCACGTGGGTAAAATGGAACAGCCATTATTCTCAGGCAGAGAAACCATACATACATGAAGCGAGAGAGAAAAAGGCTCGCGAGACTTCATCTTGCTTACACTGAGATATTAGCATTGCTTTAGCACACCGATAGACACGAGCGAAAATTTGTACTTTAATCCAGACTACGAAATTGGACGGTTCGGGGGTGACGCATGTTATTTTTCTGAAGGCTCCAATTTTGTTGTTATTCAGCAGAATTTGAAACTAAATTTGTCCTTCATATATTAAAAGACTTAACTCTGAAAGGTATTTTACACACTTCATTTTTTTTGAAAATGTGTATCTTGTTCATTTTTGGGGAGAGGGGGGAGATTTCAATCCTATGTAGAGCAAGCCTTTCTAATTTACAGTTTCTAGTCTAGTCTAGAGCACTTCCATTTTAACTGAGAGATCAATATATTGGCTTGATTTTTAAAGGCTAATTAAGAATAAGTTACTTAACCCATAGTAATTTATTATCTCAGGTTAATAATAACAAGTTTCCTGTGTTCAATTTAGAACATGTTGTCTTAGCCTGGCATAAGTTATCCATCAATTCTGGGTTTTATCTTCTGGAGTTTTAAGAGATTACAGTGTAGATTTTTTGCTGATAGCATATTTTACGATTTGATTAATACTTGCTATTCTTTAAGAGATTTCTGTTTTGCAAAGATGAAAGGCCTATCAGATCTCGTTTTTTTCCCAGTTTCAAAGGATATTACACAATTGTAGTTAAGTTGAAGTATGTCGACACTTCATTTGAATTTCGCGAGCGCATTGCCAATGTAGGAAGACATTTCTCTCTTCATTCAGAGTGAAAGGAAACAGCTGACAGGTTGCTATCTTTTGACACTAGCAGTCTGTTGCTGTGATTTATAGAATCTGCTCGGGAGAGAACGGCAATGAAAACAATTCAAATATCACGTCTGTCATTGCTTAGCAAACTGTTAATGGAACTCTACAACAGTACAAATATCTCCGTTAAGTTTAAGGTGACTATTGTTAACGTGGGAAAGTTTTTGAAAATAAAACTTTCCTTTCATTACGTTGTGGATTATGAGTGTGGATTAACGATGGTTAGAGAACTTCAATTTATGTTTAAATTGACAGGCAATGGCATATATATGTGTAAGCACACTTTATCGTATTCTTTATATCGTCAGGGTCATTTTCAATAACTAAAAACCTGTACAATAGAAAAGTTTTTTCAATTTCCACGTCAAAATAGTCTAGAGCAATTAATTCCCACCAAATTCAAGTTGAATGGATCGTTAACTTTTATTATGTTTTGTGCACAAAGAAGATTTATCGCCCGTTGTCGTCAAAGAGAGGATTTACATAATCTAATCATACTGTTATAATGCAATCGTGTTTTTTTAGTATTAATTACTTTAATCCGCTTAAGAGTCAATAATTCTATCTTTATTAATAACCTAAAATTGAGGTTAAGACCATTCCAAGGCCTGGATATAACTTCAATTTTACTGTGAATAGTAGGTCAGGAGATAGGAGATGAAGCTGCTCTTGGTGCAGTAATTGGCCTTTTGTTCTTGACCAAGCGGTATTATTTGCTCTCAGGGTTCTATTATTGTCTAATGAAAGTCTAAGCCTTCAGTTTCTATAACCGCCTTCCTCTGCTCACGATATTCGCTGGCAGAGTCTTTTAAAATTTGTAAAATTGTGCTCTCATTTAATACTAGTCTTTATCATCTTCAAAAACAAGGACAAACGGGAAACATTGACAATAATATGTAATATTTCGCGACAAATATTTAGTGTAAGTTTTAGGATGAATGTATACTCATATAACACTTGCCCATATGAAGTATATATACAAATATTTATTTAATAGGCAAGCCAAAGCCCACCCTTTGCTCTAGAGCTTCGGAACAAAATTGGTTTAATTGAATTAATTAATTTATTTAAATCTAATAAATTGTGTATTTAATTTTAGTTTTACGACATCACATCATGACAAACAAATTAATTTTACTTCATTGGAAAAGTCTGATTCATATAAAGTTGATTTCTTTTGGGTTAGGTGTTTCTTCTTAGGACTTTCTCATAGTTACCCAAATGAAAAAAAGAAGGTTTTTAATTCTAATGGTCTAATAAATGATTCTCATCACGTTTCTGTGAAATTCTTCTCAACAGTCATGATTGGTGTATCGAGATAATATCGCTTTATTATAGAGTTTTATTGTGTAAGGTTTTTCAATGAAATGGAAGCCATGTGAGAGGTATTAAAGGAGTTCTTTTTTTATTTGGAAGAACATACGTGCGTTAAATGAAAAAAGTTAATACCTCTCACACAGCCTGTTTTATTCCGTTTCAACATAGAACCTACCTTTTTGAAAATCCTATATTTATTATTAAATTATAAAGCACATTATTCACCTGATGACGGCGGAAATGAATTTCGCGGAAGCGTTGTGTTATAAATAATAAGCCATTTGCCCTGTTAATATACCAAGAAACATATATTACACCGGGTAAACCACGTTATTTGAAAATTGTCGTCATGCGAAAGAATCTTGGCAAAATATTAAAATTTGATCTTAAATAATATTTGTAAAATGTTATGAGCTGTTTGGCAGTGTAGTCGACCTAAGAGCGACCGCAATTTATGGTCTGACGAACGTGAAAAGTGCAGATTTTATTTTAGTGAACATAATTGGTAGGAAGAATGTATTGCACAGATCAGAAATTCTTCCCGTTGCATGTTGTTGTGGCTATATGATTTTGGTTAGCATATTAAATACATGAAATATAATATGTCAGCAATGAATGTTTCCTACCGGGTTGTCCGTATTATCAGTGATATTTCGATGATCTGAGCCGTAGTCTTCTTCCGACTGAATGATGGTACTGTAGCCTGAAGAAGGTGACGGTAACAGTCGTCGAACCCTCACTGATTAATGTACAACTCGGTTGTAAAACCCCGATAAAACGTCCAGGTTGTGGGATGTGTCGTTCTTTAGGCTCATGCGTTTTTCAATCGCCTAACGAAAGAAACAAGGATTGTGTGGTAATTAATTTAACACTTATTTGTGACTCTTATTTGGCTACCTTTTTGTGTAATTTGCATACCGGAAGTTTTGAAGATTTGCTCTGCATCCAAACTCTGTAGATATGTAATTGAAGTCGCCGAAACGTCCAACCAGGCTGCTGCTCTCGATGGTTATCTCGACCTTCACTCGAACACTATTAGCTTTGCACCCTAAACTATGTGAGACGATTAGATTAGGTTTATTTTTGCTAGTCTGATAATGAGGGGAGGATATTTGTCACGTGTGTAAATACATATAAAACTAAAGAACCATGTTTGAGCCACATGAGTTAGGCAGCACCTAAAAATCAAAATGAAATAAGAATTATGAATATTTTCCGGCAGTAATTCCACACGTTGAAATCGATTATTCTATGACTGACGTATCTAATCTGAATTTATAACGGTAAAGTTACATAAATACTAAAATAAACTAACCAAATAAAATAACTAATTTACGTCAATTGTCACATTTCATTCAATGTCAAGAACTATTAAAAAGATGGAGGAAGGTCTTCATATTGCATAAGAATAAGATTCATTTCTGTGTTCTAGATTTGATACGTCTATTAAGGACTTGGCAAAAAATAGGGTAATTACTCAAATCCGTTATATACATATATATTACTGTTTAACAATTTATAGGAAGCCATGAAGGAAATTCGCAGAGAAACTAAATAACTATAATGAGAGTTAATACCATTCAAATGTAAATGATTTTTGAATTCGAGACTGAGAAAGACTATTTGGAAAATTGTTGCAAATAATTGATTAAGTACACCAGTAAAAGCTCGGCTTAGTTAAAAGTAAAATGCTGATCGTATGTTGAAGAGAAATTAGAGTCCCGTTGTTTTGGGGATTAATAGTTCTATTCTCTGTAATAGAAGGTGTGATTTACCGACGTTAGCACTGGAAAGTAGAAGCTAGATTCCTGCATTCATTCATATTGCCACATCTGAGAGCCTGCAGCCCATAGCTCTGGGGTTGAGAGCTGAACTGCAGAAATGTGGACCATGTTTCGAGCCCCACTCATCGCAATCATCTTTGATTTGGTTCCTTTATTTACCTTCGCTTCAAGAATGCTCTGTTTCTGGAATATTCAACGAATGTATAAATTGTACTGGAACTCGAGGCGGGGTCAGTCTTCCGCTGTGTGAGCCTTTGTACAGAAATTCAAATAAACGGCTATAACCTCTAGTAGAGTGTGTTACTGTATAATAATAATAATAATATAATAATAATCATATTCCGTAGATCTTGTAAAGAAGCTAAGCTTCAAGGATGTGGAATGGGTCAGGGTGTACATTTATTACATTATTTTATTGTATAAAAGAAAAATATACTTATAACAAATTTTTGTATTATAAACTATTATAAATTACTCTTCTCCGATTCTTCTATAAATTCCTTTATTGAATAGAAGGAGTGGCTAAGCAAAAATGAGCGTAATTCAGTGTTAAATTTACCTTGATTATCGGACAACTGTTTAATTCTGAGCGGCAGTCTGTTGAAGATGGATATCCCTGAATAATGCACACCTTTCTGTGCAATTGACAATGTTTTACATTTTTTATACAGATTATTTTTGTTCCTTGTATTGAAGGGATGAATATCAGAATTATTCAAAAATAAGTGCCTATTTGTAATTAAAAATAACATCACGGAATAAATGTATTGGCACGTCAAAGTGAAAATACCTAATTTTTTGAACAGAGTTCTGCAAGAAGTTCGTGAGGAAACCTGACATATTGCTCTAATAACACGTTTTTGATTAATAAAAATCTTATCTACGCCTACTGAGTTGCCCCAAAATATAATACCATATGATAAAATAGAATGAAAATATGCAAAGTATACTAATTTTCTTGTTTTTAAATCACTGAAGTTGGACATTGCTCTGACAGCATATGTAGCTGAGCTGAGTTTCTTAAGTAATTGATTAATCTGATCAGTCCAATTTAATTTATTATTTACTAAGAGACCTAAGAATTTAACAGAGGAAGTTTCATTTACATTTTTGCTGTCGTATTTAAGTGTTATAGATTGTAAAGCTGTGTTGAGTGTGTGAAATTGCATGAAATGTGTTTTGTCACAGTTATTTGTTAGTCCGTTCGCATTAAACCATGTTAGCAGGTTAGTTAAATTATTGTTACTTGTCTCTTCTAGTGTGTCTTTGTTACTTTTTACTATTACACTAGTATCATCTGCAAAGAGGATAGCTTTAGAAGTTGAATCTATGGTATTAGGAAGATCATTTATATATATATAAGGAATAATAATGGCCCTAATACTGATCCCTGTGTATTTCACGATCCTTCTGAAATTGGTTAAAGACTCCTATAACTTATAGTGGGGCTTATCTTAATAAAATACGACATGTTAAGAAATGAACGCGGGGAAATTCTTGTCAACGAATGCCTAGTTTGTTGATATCAAATACTCTTATTATGAGCCTTCATTTTGGTGGGGATGCTAATTATATTTCTGAATTTATTGATTTTCCAACTATAACTGGATTTATATCCTGGCATTATTTGCTTATGGATTTGTCGCATTTTCTGAACTAGAGCTAAATACAAAATTATTCCCTATCGTTCTTAACGGCATCAAACCTTTTGTTTTGGAGTGAACACTTTTCATAGAAAGACTGTTTCCATATGTGCTCCTTAATTTCAATATCAGGGACATCAAACTGAGTAATCTGTCAAAACCCGTGATTCAAGAAATTCAACCAATGATTTAATTTTTCTCGCGATCATATTATTAATGTGGTGAGAATGCTCCTTAATTAATTCGGACTGAACTTTGACAATTATATCTAGTCACGGGCACTTCCATTTTATACAGAAAATAATTTTTTTCAAACTTTCTCTTTTTTTAACAGTCGTATATATATAAAGGAAATGATTTGACGTGTCTCATTGTTGAGATCATTTGTATTTAAACTGAAGGTAAATTAGAACCCCAAAGAAATGTTTTAGAAAGCCGAGTGAAGGTCGGCTGTAATATATCATCGTTGCTGTGCCATTTCTTCCTTGTCTTCCGGTTTCCACTTTACGGGTTGCTCCTGCACATAAAACTACGAAGAAAAATAACACGACGTATGGTACAGGCTTCGTCGTACATTTTTATTATGTACCAGCTTTGCCCGCGACTTCGTTCGCATGGAACTTTTTATTTTGCACTATAAATGAAACAACACGTAAAGAATTTTGATAGTTGAATCCATTGAATATACAAAACGTATGGCATAATTTATTTATGATCGCTTCAGAGCAAACCTTACAACTCGTAGTTGGTTTTGAACACGTTTCGGAACCTATTACAGAAAAAATTCAGACAGACACAAAATTCAATTATATTATTGGGATAGATTATATTTCTTATTTGCTTTTAAAAATTAGTAATTTCTAAATTTTAAAATTTACCTGATGCGACGTATACATCGTATCGATGATTTAAAGAAGTTTATTATTTCTCAGGGAGTTATCTCTCTGCCAACGATACCTTAATTACGACGCGAATCCTGCTGCAACATTATATGGACTGAGAATGCTCGCCCTCTCTCTATCACGCTTTTATAACAGTCTAATAAGACTTATAATTCGTAGTTGGTTTACTCGCAGACTTTTTGCGCGGCAATTCAATTTATTCATAAATATTTATATTAATGTCTTCTAAATTCTGCAAGGTATCAAATGAAACATACACGTGAATTTAAGTTAAAACTCCCGTTTTAAACGCTCAAATTTTCATTGAAATCCATTGAGCCCTTTCGGACCCTATTCGAGACAAACTTCCAGACAGATACATGTATTAATTATAATACATTTATCCGCGAAAATAGTTGTAATGGCAAATTCATATTTCTTGGTACTGTTAAAACAATTTTCAAAGAGATAAATAACGAAGCTCAAAAAAAACATTATCCCTTGATTTCTCAAAAGCATTTTTTTAGACTTATTGTCTTGTTCCTTTGGACCGCAGAACAAATGCTGCAAGATTTACACAGTTGTACTGCGTTATTCAAAAGCTCACTAATGGTTGAATTAGTACTTATTAGATGTATGAATTTGTATATGTAAGATTAAGTGTACTTCAGTCAATAAGGCACATTCGTCATAAAGAAATCCTTGAATCCCGTATGCAACTCTGGTCGGATCAAGTTTTCGATTATGAGTCGTCTAGGTTCGTACCATTGTTCAGTCGATGGTAAATAAAGATTCCTGTATACGTGCACAAGAAGTCAATTGCCAAGCTGTGGTGGATAAGTGCTATAATTAAAGCTGAGCTGCGAACATTTTTCTCCTCTGTAATTCAACCACCGTACTTTTTCTATATTTCTGTAGAACAATGTTACGCAAAGTAGAGAACTTTTTGGCCAGAAATGCGAAATCGGCAACCTTCCGTTTCAACAGCTTCAGAAACTCCAGAAGTCTCTGTTATCTGCACAAACTAGGTCAGCTGTAAAGCAATTCTAAGGCGATGCCTTGTTCAATAGAAACTCTCCCTTCGCAAATCATGCGTGTAGCTATGTGCTACCATTTGTTTCCTTCCAGCAACATGATATGGCCCACGTATAACAGCTTATCTTGTGTTTAAGAATGATTTCCAAGATTTTTCCTGTTCGAAAAATTGTACTATTCGTCGTTATATACTTCACTAAAGTATTTTACGATAGTTCCTCATTAGAATAGCAACCAATGCATCGTCGGCAAGAAAATCCTCTTATGACACGCTCTGTATTATTACGACCAGATAATTTTTGAATTAAATATAGCCGAAAATCAGGTTCATACAGATTACCATATTGAGTTTACACTGTGAAGCTCGTAACGTCGCTTTGTGATACAAGCTTCATCTCGTAGGTCAGAACGGATCTCACTTCGACAACACAAGACTAACAGATAAATATCTATCCGCCATAATGAAGATTGTCTGTATTCAGTCTTTGAATCCAGACATTGGAAAACTAGTAGAAGGAAAGCGCCGGAAATCTTTCGATAAAAAAATAATTTTACTTTATAAAATGTAAATAAAATTAAAGTTTAAATAAAAAAATGATCAGTTACATATAAATTTGATAAATTTTTAACTTTAAATTCATTTAATTACATAATGTATTTTAATTGTACTGAATCCTCACTGTAATTTATAATTTTACGAAAATTAGTAAATGTGATGTGGCCCGCATGAATCGTACCAGTTGCATGACATGGCCCACGTATTGAGTTTGACACTCTTGATGTAGGGTGTGGTAAAAAGACTTTGGTGCTGTCTGTGTATCCCGTTAATAAGAATATGACGAATACTTTAAAAAAAATGCTAGTAGGAACTCTTCCAATGACTTTGCTGACTGACAGCAATACTCCCGCTCCACGTTCCTCCCTTCTTCTTCTGAGTACGTCATGTGCCATGCTATCCTATACTATATTTAGCTTTCCAAAGAATCACGAGTATTATTCAACTTATGATCAGAACTTTATCATTGTATTTCCTCTGAGGAACTCAGTATAACGAAACAAATATATTGCTATGTTTACTTCTCAGTGTTGGAATCTTCTATAAGTCAGTATTTTCATTATGGCTTGGGGAAGGTCTTAAATGGGAAAAAATAATTTTCTTTCATCAGAATTAGTTTATTTCTTGCAATATAAAATTATTTACATAAATTAAAGAAATAGAAATATTTAATTTAATTGATCGTATTCAATAAAAATTCTACGGTATACTTAATCGATACCGTCTCTACTACTACTACCACTACTTCTACTACTGCTAATAATAATAACAAAATTAATAATAATAGAAATACATATATTAATTAGATGGAGAAAAATACATGTTTATAATACAGTACAACGTGCTAAACGTTGTTTCAGTTGATTAATAATACAGTATAATTTCCTCGTTTCTCATTGTACAAAATACAGATTACTTGGTGCAAGTTTTTGTAGTTTGCACAATTCTGTTATTTAAGTTATTCTACTACTACTATGGCGTTACAATCCTTGTAGGGCTAAAGCCTGCCTCACTATAGAAGCCCATTCTCTTCTATCTTTCACCTTCCTCCTCCATCCTCTTATTCCCAATTCCTTCATAATCCCTCGGAAATATGCTGCTGTTTACTTCTTTTGTAGACAAAGGGTATTCCCTTTAATTTTTAACTTTTACTGTAGCTAGTTCTTAGAAATGGATTTAAGTCTCACTACATGGTTTCCCATCTTCCTGATCTCCTTCTGCTCGATGATTCTCAGCAGAAATTTAAACTTAAAAGCTGACTTAATCATATTAAATTGATCATAATTTTATCCCATTAATTTATACTTTCCAATATCCTGTCGCTAAAAGTCCTATTTGTCTGATATTTCTATCTTTACATTTTTTATTCATAGGTCTTCTTCCGTGAATCATTCGATTTACTTGTCGTCCTGCTTTTTGGTTCCGATATTCCTCTGCGATAGAATTGTGCATCCAACTAAGCTTACTTAAATTTTATTTCGAGTGGTGAATTGTAACAGTTCAAATATTAAAGCGATCTTTTATAGTTTTTTGGATGTTTGCTCTAATGACGATTGATGTGTTTGAAATGAATATATGTGGGATATTACTGGTTTAAAATATAGAATTATTATATAAAAATGGGAATTTGTTAATTGATGATATACAATAATTTAATCAAATTCAATTTACGGAGTCTGCCTCTTTTATGATTAACAATTTATACTTTATACATTATTTACAAACATTAATTTTCTTACAAACTAACGTTTAGACACGTGAGATCTATTCTCGGGTCGTATTTAAGATTCTTATAGAAGCAGATTTAAAGACAACCCCCATGTGTGGAATTTGCAGTACGAGGAAAATCGGAAGAAAGGGTACAGAGTAATTACAGTCTTCTGCTGTTGGAAAAATTAGGACTTTGCTCATTAAACTTATTATTAGATGCCACGATCAAGAGCATCCCGCCTTGGATCATCAAATTCAGGACCACTCAAAAGATTTAAATTGCCTCTCAATCCTTCTCTTTAGTCTCTCTCTTTTCTCTCTCTCTCTCTGCCTGTGTGTGTGCGCGCGCGCATTAATCATATACTCATAAAGCCCATTGCCAATCGCCAATGGCCAACTTCTTAGTATCCCGAATCTTAATGATTAATCCCCAAAATCCATTCAGGTCCCTTTTTCATAACTTTTCCCCGCTCCATTATTTAATTTCCTTCGGTGGTGGGGACACGATCCTCTCCTAGACTTTGAGAGGCCATTCACCCACTCCACCGATGTTTGCGGAACATACCAGGTCCTTCACAGCCAGGTTTCACGGAGTCTCAACGATTTTAGAAAACCCAGACCGGCATTAAACTGGATAGGTTTTATAACCATATCTGCAACCTTCTTCAATTTCTCTAAAGCCTTTGATTTTATACCGCCATATTCCGTATATCGTTTTGTTTTACCATTACATGCTGTTCAATTTTTCATATTGAATAAGAAATTACCACGCCCCTTCCTCCCCTCTGATAAATGGTGTCACAGTTTGTTGTGTGTACAGTTTTACTCGGAAAGCATCTTTCCTTCATTTCCAAATTTGTTTAGTGGATTTATTCTGTTGCGTTGAGCACTGCTCTTTAGATTACTAATTTTTGTTACAATGAGACACATTTTTGGCCATTAGTGGAAGCTGAGAAGATGAGTGGCTGTCTAGTTTTTAATTAATGGCTGGATGCTGTGGGAATCAGAATCACAGGTTAGCCGTCAAATCGTGGGAGGTGCTTCCGCTCCAGTTGCAGAGCTGACCTTGGAAAAGAGGTTGTAGGTCCCCGGTTTCTCACAGCCTCTACGTCATGAAGTCGTGGGAGTTCCCCCAAACTTACCTGGACCACGATTGATGGTCGTCACGCGAGCTGCTTTTGCTCATTAAATTAAAGAAAAATGTGAACGAAACTTCGGCTACATTCTTGTATGAAAACATGTATTTGGCACGTTTCTGAGAGCGTAAGATTCCCATATAAAATCCTCAAATATTATATACTAATCCAAATTAATCTTAAGTATTTCTTAGTTTGGTTCATTTCTTTTGTAGGATGCTTAAATGTCTAGCGTCAACCATAAGAAAGGATAATTATTTGCAAGACTATTGCTGTGTGACGAAAGATTTAGGTTAATTAATGAACTAAATTAGATTCCTTAAATAGTTCTCAATACCAGCTTTCATTTTATACCTCAATGACTCGTAATTGGTTAACTTCCGGTTTTGTCGATAAATTTAACTAGAATAGTTTAGATTTTAGTGTTATAGCTTCCGGCAAAGCGAAATAAAGAAACTGAGGGAAATAACACCGCAAATTATTCATTACGTAGAGAACGCAATTATTTTAATTAACGTTCTTTTCCGCTTGTAGCCGAGTCCTTCAGAAGTTCATTTGTGGATTAATTTAGACGAGAACAGAAAACGCTTGGAAGTTCAGTATTAAATTATGCTTCGAAACTAATAACGGATGGCCACGTTATAAATTCGTTCGTAATCAATAAATTTTCATTCGTAAATATTAACTTTTGATTGATTAAAATATTACAATTGTCCATCTAGAAACTGAAAACGTAAAACATAAACTTGTTGTTAACTTAAATAAAATGTCCCTCGATGTCATTCTGAATTCTTTATGCCTACTTTTAGTGTTCGAGTGATGTGACTTGTAGAAGCGACCAGTATTTCATTTCCTACTGTATTATTCACGTGCGCACTCGGCCATGTGGGTTTGAAGGTTGATAAGTTTTCACTTGTTTGTTTACACATACTTCTCATCCCTTATCTTATTTTTTCTGAAAATATGGGTCCAGGAAAAATAAATGATGAATACTTTACATAATGAGTCCAATATACTCTACTCATAACTTTCCTTTCATGGGGTAAATAATAGTATTTCATTTTCTGCTGTAATTATAATCTTAGTATTTTATTGTATTGCGTAATATTAACGGAAGATTGAAAACATAATGTATAAAATACATTACCATTTTCGTTGATATTGGCTATGTGTATTAATCAAATAAAAGCCATTTTCAACATTCTTACCTCTTTGCGTGTTCTGCGTTTACTGTTCACTGTATTCGAATGCATCAGTCCTTAAAATACCGGCCAGATGATGACGCTTCACAAATTTAGGGTCACCCTATGGAAAAACATCGAATTGCAAAGTTGATGACTGCCGCTTTAAGACGTGCGACGAGATCTGCGCTGAACGCGTGATTCTATAATGAGGGGTGTAGGGTAATTAAAAGATAATTGAAAACTAGGAAAAACATTAATGAAGGAAATATTACAAATTTTGAGGTTCGGCGAAGCATTCAGGATTCTTACTAATCTCAGGATATAAAACCGTGGACGATAATCTCCCTAGACGTCAAAGATCGGAAACCTAACTGCATGCCTTCTTTGTAGTGTGGCGTCGCCTCTCCGCCACTTATCTGTTAGGCGTCTTCTTCAGCGTCGCAAATTGACCTCCATATACGTCCGGGGACCTAGCGTATAGATTTTTCTATAAACCACGAAACCCCATTAGTTGAGGGAACCGCGTGGTATTTTTCGTTGTCTTCGTGGGTCCCCGATTCCCACGCAAGCTATTTGCGGGAATTCCGCAGGTCATATTCCTACGTGCCAGAGGCGGCACTAACCCCGACTTTCTGACGCCAATTCCAAGTTCCCAATCCTTGCTAAGATATTAAGAAATAATCAAATATCAACTATCACGCTACAATTCTATTGATGTGTACCAGGGAAATCAGTCAGAGTGTAGTAGCATGACATAATGCTGTACAGAGATTAAAATCCAGCAGATTTATACATGCCCTGACAGTACTTGAGACATTGCCACTAACTGGCGACGCCGTGACTCTGTAAACTATTTCTGCACCATACGCGAGATATTTAATAATTAAAGACAAAGTTGATGTAGAGAAAAATATGTTTTGTAGGAGGTGTTTGGTACTTTCATGAGTCTTGGTTGGTATCACTGGGATAAGCAGAGAACACTTGACAAATAAATATTGCATCTAAACGATGACGTTTCCGCTTGATGTTAGCACATCTTGAAACTCCATTGACCACATTTTTTGTGAAGGCCTGCGTATTACTGTTAAGATTTAGCAAAAATGTTGCAGTAAGTGTTGGTACTGGTCATAACGTTATCAGTACAGCAAAACGTGTGAAAGATAGAAACCATAAAAAAGGATTGGGAGATACTACTACCTCATACTCCCTACAGTCCAGAGTTGGCTCACTCCGATTTCATTTGATTGGTTCACTTGGTGAGGCATTACGTTGAAAAAGTTCAGAAACAACGAGAAGTACAAAAAATTTGTGCGGAAATTGGTTCAAACAACAAGACACTCATTTGCATCAGATATAAAAAAACAGTTAATCGTTAGGAAAAGTATGGGGATTATTTTGAAAGCAGTAAAAGTATCATTTTGTAAAAGTACAGTTTTTTATATATCAATTCTATTTAATCAATGAATGTGCTCTATCCGGATGAGCGCAGCGACATGAGACATATACAAGTCCTGCAAGACCCTTCTCAGTCGCCGAGACAAGATTAGTAGTAATTATTATAATTATGCCACAAATCTATAGTAAAATAACTTTGAATAAATTAAATTCATTGTGCCCATATTTATGTAATGAAAGACTTATTATAAGACTAAGTGTTTGAATTAAAGAATATTAAATGAATTAATGGAAATGATATCGCAATATTCAGTAAGGGATTGAAGTACTGCGTACGCTTCCATTTCATTGTGTGTAGTGTGCGCTGGGTCGATCAGCTATGCCTAGACATCGCCTTAAAGGAACGCGTTGCGAATAGCATATTTAATGTATCACATCCTTGTATACTCTCTTTTTTTAGACGTTTTCCGAGCATGAGTATAAAGAAAATAAATCTTCTTTGAAGCTCTTAAGCATGTCATGCCAACAACTCTTATAATTCACTAACAAACTATAATTTTTTTAATTCATTGTAAAGTCGGTACTTTATGGCAGTAATCCCAGAATTTCGAGAACTTGGAAGGTAAATGCTTTTACATGATTTAGTTTAAAATCATTTTTGAATGTTCACTCTTTAGCAGAATTATTAACATTTATGCTGCTCTCGACTTTTAATTCGATAGAAGTCATGATTTAAAAGTTAGCATTTTATCATTTTAAATGCAGGTTCACCGTTGCTGAATATTATTATGTATAAATACACTTCCATTTATCATAATCATAGCAAATGTTTCATTAAAGGCTCTCCTAAATCGTCCGGTAACTTTAAACGCAATATAATGCGTGATAAATAGTATGGCAATGCATCTAGTGTTTCCCCTTCCAAATTTTATTACCACATACAAAACAATTCCAACTGTTTTTCATTTAATTAATAAGTAGATGTTGCTGGAGTAAATTAATAATTGTTTTATTATACTAGAACTTGGTAAATAATTGTGCTAAATTTAATTTAAGAAGAAAACAGAAACCCTTATTAAATTAGATTTCTACTTTAATTTAATTTAAGTGATACTACTTAAGTGTAATGTTAGTTTTTTCCATGCTTTTAATTTAAAATATTTAGCCGTTAGTGAGCTTGATGGAATTACTGACTACAAGAGAGTGTGTTAGTTTTTTCTTGTATACTTGACGGTAATCCATGTTGTAACCACTTTGCTATATTGGGATCAGTAGAGATAGAAATGGGTGTGTTACCGAAGGGCTAACATGATAGCCAAGGGTAGACTAGGGCCCCCGAGATACAGTCCCACCCGGTATTCGTCTTAATGTGATTTAGGGAATACCCAGAGAGACTTGCAACATGCAGGTCGGACTCTTGATACTAGTCCCACGTCCATCCGACTGTAACTGCGTTTGCTTTTGTTTTTATGTAGGGTATGACGCTACTTGAGGGCCATCCACATGATGGCCTGTCTCTTTTAATAGAATTTGTAGGAAATACTGTTTAATCGACCAGTTTAAAAATTGTGATAACTGTTGCGACATGAATTAATAACTTTTTTTTTATTGCGACAACTTTTATCCGAAGATAGTACAGTTCGTATTATAAGGTATATAGATATTTATTCATTGAATAAATAATTTAAATGATTTATTGATAAATTGTAAAGTCCATTGACAAACAATTTAATAGCGAGAGAAACGATAGAGCTGTGAACATAGTTATGTTGTTGCAGTTAATAATATTTGATTGGCTTAATTTTGGCGGTGAGTATTAATAGATTTTACAGTAGTAGGGAGAATCAGATGAAGAGAAATAAAGGAATAGTTATTTGAGAAGCGGAGAATGAGGTGCCAGCTAACTGAGAGATAAATTAATAATAAGTACTGTGAGTTTAAATCTATACGTCGTTGACGTGACATATTCTGGTTGGCTCTAAAGTTTTGCTTCGTCGCTTTACTTTCGTAGTGTTACGCTCGTATTTCCCAAATTACCCCTTTACCTTTGCGAGGTGGGGTTTTTAATGAGATATGAAGTTAAGGGGAAACTTTTAATAGTATTTATTTACGAAATATTATTTGAATTAAGGAAAATATTTACAGTGATTTTAATTAAGCAAAATATCGTTAGCCGGAGAAGGAATCTGATCTCTTAATCTCAGGATCTATCGTGGGTGTCATGGATTGAGAAACTTGGCAATCTACCTTTCGTACATCTGTCGGCGTCGTCACGCAGCATCGGCGGATGAGCCACTTTTCCTGTCTCCATCACTGTTAGAGGCGCAATGTCTGCGATGAGGAATGTAGGGCTTCACAGTACCTTTTTGTTCGAGCTCCTTGGGACACGTGTTGGCCAAGGTAATCACATGTTCTCCCAAATTTCTGGAGTCGTCTCTTTGCCACATCGCGGGCACGGAAGCGGACTTGTTTGGTTAGTGCTCGTCTCCGAGGATTAGCATCCGGACAAATTGGCGCCGTTGAGAAGCACATTCCAACTTGTCAAGCTCTCAATCCTTGCTATTTTTTCTAATGAATTTAAATGAAATCAAATAATTTTTAAACTACCGCGCTACACCCTACCGCTGCATAATGGTTTCACTTCATGCATACTTCAGCAAGCGTTGTGTCTAGGTAATTGGAAAGTTACTAATTGCTTATGTGATTAATTTTTTGGCGATGTTACTTATATGCAGTATTGGTGTGTTGCAGGCGGAGAGGGACGGTCTGACTCGGGCTCGCCTGGAGCTGGAGAGGAAGCTGGAATCTCGGAACCTGGAGATTCATGAGAAGGAGGAGGAGCTGTTCATGCAACTGGAGAAGGTCGTGCGTCTGGAAGAAGACTGCGAGAAGGTACGGGAGTCTGTGACCCAGTTTTAAACACACACAACAACATACAATACAATTAGGTCGCACTGCTCGGTGCTGGCGAGGCTGCAAAACGCGCACGTCAAAATATGAAAACGGATTCCAGACACAAATGCTTTTATACAGCTTATAACGGTGGTTTCATAATCAAGGAATCATCAAGTGGATATGTCGGAAAAAAGAACTACATTACGCTTATAAGACCATTTCATTTACGGTCCGTCACAATGAAATTTACAGAATGTGGTGGCACTGGAGGGTAAGCATAAATACTTCCAAATGTGCAATAGTTCCATTCACCCTAAAAACCCAACTCCCCTTACTCATTCATTCTCTTTTTGACTCCCAAATCCCATCACTCGTTTAAACTCCAAACTTTCCTGGAAACCCCATCTTACCCACCTTTCATCCAAAATTAACACCAAAATAAAACTACCCACTCGACTCCTTAACAGAAGCGCACCAATTTCAATCTCCAGCAAAATACTAATTTACCTCTCCCTAATCCGCCCCATATACGCATGCTCAATTTGGGGATCTACTCCAATTCAAATAAAATTCAAACCAACCAATACAGAATCCTTAGAATCATTTCCAACTCCCCCTAGTACCTTCGAAACTCGGTAATTCACAATGACATACAAATTCCACTTATCTCCACCACAATAAAATCATGCATATATTTCTTAATCAAATGCTCCAGCAATCACTCCAATGACACTATAGCCCTCTCCAACAGCAATCCACCTCCTCCTTCACACAACCGCAGACTTAAACGAAAACTACCAATCGACTACATCCTTCCACTTTCTCATTCAGGTATAACCTAATATTAATCTCTCCTCTAGTTAGATGGCACCTCATTCTCCGACTCTCAAAAAAAAACCTCATCCTCTAATGCTCTGTTATCTGGTACCCCTACTACCCTAAATTCTGATATTCACCGCCAATAATAAGCTAAACAAATATTAATTACAGCAATAACAAAATTAAATTCACAGTTCAGGCATTTCTCTCGCTATAAAAAAGTTTGTTACTGGACATTTGGTCGTGTTAAATTCTATATACTATGTAAAAACAACTGTAATATCCTCGGATACAATTTATCGGAATGGAAAATAATTTTTTTGGAGCTAGATCTCGGTAATTGGGTCCCCTTGCTTCTACTTTTCTGTTCATATGAGACAGTATATTGGTAAATTTAAAATACATGCCCAGAAATGCACTTACAAGTGTAATAGCCCAATTCCTATATTTGTTAAAATCTTACACTTCAAGGAGAGAATATAGTTATTAAATGTTATACATCTTTTTCAGGAGTGTTGAAAGAACCTGGTGTAAACACTTATTTTAGGCATGTCGAGACCAAGAGTATTTGCGGGTTGAATTTGAAATAACCGTAGGGTTTTTTTTCCAACTTGATAAAATCCTTTGCCGGCATTCTATCCCGTCATTTACGGATGCAGTTCTTATGAAGATTGTGTACATGTTTACGAATCGTTGTAGGTCTGGGTTTACTAAGTTTCCTTTGAATATTTTTCACTTAATTCATTCAATTTTATCCTTTGATAGAGGTTACCATAAGGAAGATCCTTTCGTGTGTATTCAGTATGTAAGCTTATTGAAGAAAAAAAAGTTAAGGTGCTTTATCACACAGGACAAAATTTAATATAATATATTTTTACGATATTTATAACATGATAAATATAGAATAAGGTTTCTTTTTTTTAAAAAAAAGTAGAGGATATACGATTTCACAAAGTAGAGAACTGAATTTTGGAACACCCTATATACCATGGTAATTAAATTTTATGAATGTTAAGGAAAAGTCGGGCTGTGTACGAAATTAATTTTTAAGAAATAAACAAATTGTTCCAAAGTTCAACTGGATTAAAGTAAAAATGAATCTTTTTCAAGATGTAATTACGATTAATTTGCAAAAACAGTGAACTTATTTTGGACTGATCTAATTTTATTTTTTCTTCGTAAAGTAGTTACGTAAAACTGCATAATTTGTTTTCGGTTTTCCTTTCACAATAGTTTCTTTAAAAGTATTCGAGAATAAACTGTTAATTTATTGATTATTGGACCTTGGAGTTGAGTGTGTTATCCAACACCGAAGAGTGACAACTTACTATGAAAATAAAGATAAAGAAATTAAATTTACTGATAAAACTATAACCATTACTGAAATCTGGTGGATAAGTCGGCCTTTGTTCCATGTGATGCGGCAGATTCGATCAATGTGGAAACACTGCGGTATTTTTAGTGTGTTTACCTCACGTGTTTAATCGAAATTCATTTAATATTGTTTAAAAGGCAGTACGAAATTTATACTTTATTCCTTAAGGAATTATTAATAATGGCAATACAAGTTACGCAATTACGATTAAGAAAACTCCTTTGATAATATAAACTGGAACAAACTACTAATGATTTTTAAGAGGCCACGAATAAAATGTGGTGAAAGGAGAGTTATCCATAATCTGTACAGAAGACGGCCATCAGTAATTAGAATTGAAGGCAAGAAAAGAAAGCAAAAATCAAGAAAGGACAAGGGTGCAGTCTGTGGACCATGTTCTTTAACTTATATATAACATGCTATGAAGAAAGTTAAAAATGAATATGGAAAAGGAATCTTACTGCAAACCCTAAGGTTTTCCGATGATATAGTGATATTAGGGGAGTCAGAAGAAGACTTGGAAAACATAAATATATTTTGGGGATATTTTGAAGGAAGTTAAGGAATTCTGCTACTTGGGGAGCATAATAACTGGGGATGGTAGAAGTATAGTAGACATAAAGAGTAGGATAGCACAGGCAAGGAAGGCTTTTATAAAAAAGAGGAATTTACTTACGGGTAATATAAGTATGAATGTTAGGAAATCATTACTAAAAATGTTTGTATGGAGTGTGGCGTTATATGGGTGCGAAACGTGGACCATAGGAGTTGCAGAAATGAAAATGGTGCTATAGAAGAACGCTGAAAAATCAGATGGGTGGAACTAACCAGTTAGTTCTATGCAGAATAAGAGAAGAGAGAACAATAAGGAGGACTTTGACTAAGAGAAGGGATAGATTAATAGGCCACTATTTGAGATATGAGGGCCTTGTAATATTAGCATTAGAGGGAAGTGTGTGGGGCAAGAACAAAAGAGGGAGGCTACGGATGGAATTCGCTATGATGTGGTAGTTATGTAGAAACGAAAAGGCTGACGCAGAATGGCTCAGCACGGAGGGTTGTATCAGACCCGTATAAGGACTGATCACTACAACAACAGCAACAGGGTGTTAAAAAGTGTCGAATATTTGCGTAGGAGCAACCATCGAATCAAGAAAAAAAAAGTCCCACATACGTGGAACCGCATACTTCATACATGAAGATTTCAGAATTTTTAATATTACAGTTAATATGTTAGATTAGTTTTTTATTTCTAGAATTGACCGCAGTATACCATTATGTCTTACCTAGATATATTTGAAACTTTGTTACTTCAAACATTATTTAAGTGAAAATAATTGTATATTTCATCAGCTTACCATTCATTAAATACTTTTTTCTTGGTTCGAGTTGTTTTATCGCGGAATTGAGCTAGATGCTTCCTTTGTGCTGTAAAGTTGCCTTGTTGCCGTGGATATGGGGTCAGCTGGGCGCGTTGCCATAGCAGCTTCTCCAGCTTCCAGCTGGGACTCAATAATCCGCGCCTAAAATATAGACACATTCGTCTGTGATTCAAACGCCTTATTTGGAGGGGGGTGGCTCTTTTGAGCCCTAATATTTTCATTCAATTATTCGCAGGATCATCAAATATAAACCATTTGAACCTACCGATGATATAATATTAAAGAGGACGTTGCATTATAATACCCGTGGACAAAAATATCGTTTGTCATTGGCTATACATGTTTTCCTAAATTCAGTAGCACATAAAGTCTATAACTTGCTTTCCGAAAATTATTTTATAGAACGTCGAAGTAAAAAAGCAACGACTTTAAGTTTGACTTATTATTATTTAAAAATAGTTCATTATTTTTATCTATATGAACGTTTACAAATCAAACTCGCGACTAACCTTGTTT
This sequence comes from Eucriotettix oculatus, assembly GCA_034510155.1. Classification (NCBI taxonomy): domain Eukaryota; kingdom Metazoa; phylum Arthropoda; class Insecta; order Orthoptera; family Tetrigidae; genus Eucriotettix; species Eucriotettix oculatus. The sequence goes on along the minus strand of CM067376.1, from coordinate 50,869,877 downwards.
ATTCACTTTCGTTTGATACTAAATAAAAATTTGCTGAATTCATGAAACTACTTCATTAAAACTAAGAAACCTAACAATAGAAAAAAACTCGCAGAAATGTAGCCAGTTAAAGGAAACGGTGACTTACTATGGAAAGCGATTGAGGTGGTTTCCTAAAATGAAGCATGACAGCTTCATTCCAAAATGTACAAAAAAAATCTCTTAATTGGTGCTTGATGCCTCCTGTAATATCGATCACACCCAGCCTCAGCAGATTTACAGGCCAGACTCTCGCGGAAGGTGTAAATGTTACCCACAATTGTTGTCATTGGACTCGTAAATCGGAATCATTTTGTCTATATATATATATTAGTTAGGATCAGTAATTTGACATGGGAGTTCCAATTAGGATTTAAAATATACTGCTGTTAGTCGGACATATTGATGCATAGATGAATTATACATTGTTAACTAAATAGATTTCACAGATAAACCAGAATATAGTACATATGGGAAAGTAATTCCATCAAACGGCAAACGTTTAAATATTTATTGTAGCAATAACTTAAGCATCAGAAGAGCAGGGTAGTTTTATGACGGCAAAAACATTCATATTTTATTATCAAGAATGAAATATCTACGTCTTGCTGAATTGCCTATACGAAAAACAAAAATCGATTCATAAAAAAATGTTGGAATGAAAATGTGGAACATTTTCAACAGGAGTTTTTGAGAAAGAAATACTGAATTTGCAAGTCAAAGCATATGTATTGCGAATTAAAAGAAATGATATGCTCACAAAGCAATTAAATATTTATTCTTCTCCTTCCAATGGCTCAACAGCCCTCTTGAGGGCCTAGGCCTACCGAGGCGGCTGCGGACTGTCTGGCGTGACACATTCCGAATATGGGGTGATACGTGGTCAGTGTAACAATTACCCATATCAGCCTTAATCCCGGTCCTCGCGACCATGACGACACAAGCACCCAAGCCCATGCCAGGATTCGAAGCCAGGACCCCTGAGTTGTGAGGCAGCAACGCTAGCCACTACACCATGGGAGGACGGCAGATATTTGTAAATAAGTTAAACTCTATAGGGTGAATTATTAAGGAAGTTAAAATATTCTATGCTGTAACTGTTTGACAGCTGAGTTAAGGAATAATAACATTTACAACACAAATATTGGGGTATCTTTGACAAAATTAAATTATTCTGTAGTTGTGCTGTGATCCAACAGGCTCTTATTTTATTTTCTGCAGTTTTCTGTACTCTTATAACACTTTCCATATTATTCTGGTGTCAGGGATCATCATTTTGATGTAAATGATGGGTTCTTCAAATGATAATCTTGGTGTTTTACTCAAATATATCATATATTCACCGTATATTTTGTAATTCAGTTATGTAAATAAATGTGAATATAATCAGAATGGTTTTATTTGTTATAGTTGCGAGAAGAGAAGGAGAAATTTGAGCAGTGGAAGAATGACCTTGAGAGAGAGAAGAATGAAGCATACAGAGTGGTAAATTATGCTCTTCAGTTCAATTTAACTATTAATATTATTGGTTTTCTCAAATAAGATAATGCCATTCAATATTCATTTTATGTAATATAACAAGTAAATTTGAGTAATATTTATTACTTCAGTTATTTATTTGTTGGCAGGAGGATTTTATTGAGTACTCAGTCATAAATTTTAACCTTGCTTTTAGCTAAAGCGACAAGCTGTGGAGTCTGAAGCTACTCGCAGGGGATTGGAACGAGCTCGGCAGGAAGTAGTGAGACAAGTTACTGCTATTTCTGCTGAGAAGGACATACTTGAGAAAGAGGTTTGTCCACTTCTTGCTCAAATTAATGTAATTGATCATTTTGAATTTGAATAAAAAGTTTTCAAATTGTATATATGGCTTATTATAATGAAAATAATTAAAATTTTTATGTATTTTCTTACATCAATTTGAAACTTTAAGTCATTTGTAATATTCTAATGATAGAAAAATTCTTCAATTTTGACAGAATGCAAAACTGAAAGAAACCCTAAAGGAAGAAAGAAAGGGGGTTGGGCATTATCTTGTAGATCTTTCACAACAAAAGAAAAGGATTAGCCAGAATGTTGTTGGACTGGAGAAAGAAGTAAGTTAGGTTTTCTTTAATTGACAAACATTCATTCATACAAGTTTGCAATTGTAATATAAAATGGGTTAGTAAAGTTCAGAGAAAATTGAGAAAACAAATGAAAAGTAACATAATTTTGAATGTCCTTACAAACTGCCCTTGTATTGATTGCAATGAGGAATGAAAATGATTACGAAACAATTATAAGTTATCTTTACAGCTTGCCAGCTAATTGTATTTAACATTCTGAAAAATATTTTTATATGTAACTATGTGATGTGTCATTCCAGATTTCAATATCTTGACTATGGGTGTTAATACTGTAGAAGAAAATAGTAAAATAAAGAATTACATGACTAATTTTAACTTCTTGTTACAATTTATTAATTTTTAAATATGTGGCTTTCTTGTTTTCAGATGGAAAATGTGTCCATATGTATACACTAGAATATTATCTCTGATGTAAAATTTTCATTAAAATAAATAAATTATTTTTCAGGTATCTGAACTAAAGTTCATGGCCAGGCAAAGTGCCTCTTTAAATAACCAGTTTAAGAAGGGCATGAAACATTTGGCAACATGCAAGCGGAAGAAATGCTCAGTGTGTACTTACACAAGGACCACATTTGGTGAATATGCAGAAAGAAATGAGTAAGTTTAAAGTTGTACTTTTGTTTATGAATAAAATTTTTTTAGGATAGTTTACAGTTTTGTAATATAAATTGAATGAATTTCAGCACACACCCAAAAAATATGCTGACTAAATCACATTAAAGTGTAACACACCAACTGTATGCCTTTTTATTAGGTTCTAGCTGGTAACCTGTCGTTGCCCAGGAATAAATTTAATTAACCTGACACAGTATTTTATTCGACAGTAATCTTTTGTCAGCACTTGATTAAACCTTCACTGGGTGTGTCACATTTTTGTAAATTTACCTATTCACACCCACTACCTTTATGCTGTCATAACCACAGCAATGACTCTGTATCTTAATTGTGTCAAGAAATGGACTGATACCTTAAATGAACACACACATACAGAAAAATACACAGATACAGTGAACTTGACAAAGTTCTTTTTATTTTGCCATAAAAAACAAAAGAACAGGCACAACATTTTGATAAATTTGAATTCAGTTAATACATAAAAAATATGGTATCAATTATGTATCTATTTTATTTTTACTATCTAAGCGTCAGGGTAAACCTTATAACTTGTAGTTGGCTTTGTAAAGGTCCTGCTTTCAACAATAGATTAATTACAGAACAAAATGGTTATGATTTAAAAAATATATGGTATTATAGTTCAAGTGTATTGGCAACCCACATACAGTTGTCATGATCTTGACCCACTTATGGACCATGAACCGTATCCCATAAATTTTTTTCACTTTTCATCATTTGATTTCATATATATATATTACTACCTGAAAACCCAAATATTATGAGAGTTAAGAGCAATTAAAATGAGACAAATCAAGAAAATTTCTGTTTTACAAACTTATAGCAAAACTTTTATATGTATAGGATCTTATAGTAAACAAATTGGGAATTGTTGCATTTTATTTAGTTTTGATTCACAGTGTGATGTATGTGATTTACACAGAGTTCAAATTCTAGATAATATATTCAGGAATTGTAAATATTATAGCAATACTTGATGTTATTAATGCATACTAAGATTATTGGTTAGTCTTATTAATTGTATTACTATCCCATTTACAGCAAGAAGCTGTTGTCTTGCTTCCAAGCTCCACTCCAAGATCTTCGTAAATGGATCCGTCCAGTTCCCTTGTCAGCCAGTTGCTCAGAAGACGAAGGTGCTTCACATTACCATGAAAGGGAACGAACATCCAGTGCATTAGGGTATTCCACATTCCTTGGACATTCATCTCCTCTCCCATCAACAAGATCAGAATATTCATTTAGGCGAGCATATTCCTCAGAGTCCCCATCTCCAACACCTTCCTTGCCACCCCGTGAAAGCTCTCCAGAACAAGAAGTTGCTTCTGGTCCTTACATTTCATACATAGATGAAGCAAGTTCAGATTCTAGCAGTGATTCAGGAAATGGGGAGGAGTACAATGTTCCACCTTGCCACTGCAGTTTCAATGGAATATCAGTTCCTACTGATACATCACTTACATCAACATCAACTGCAAATCCTGGAGCTCGTGCATTTTCTTCAGATTCTGGTTTTTCATCTGAACTTTATGACACAGGGAGGAGGTCTCTGAATTCTACTGTCAACAAGACTGTAGAGGAGGAACGGCCAGCATTTCAGAGGTCAAAATGGACTTCATCATTCAGAAAACTTATAAATAGAGTATCTAAAAGATAATTTATGTTAATATTGAAGGTGAAGGGGTTATTTTGCAAAGTACTTAATTTCATTTATGTAGTCTTGGAGGACTTTCAAGTAGAAACATACAAGTTTGGCTCATCTTTTGTACCATATACATCTTATGTCAGCAGAATGTTTTTTTTGTTTTCATAATTTTAGATGACCAATTAACTGATCAGTTTACTATAATTTAAATAAGTATATTAATTTTGTTCCATGTGATACCTATGTCACTATAATTATTAGGTCATAAATAGAGTGAAACTGATACAAAGTTTAAGCATGTATTCCAGTGTTAGAGGAAAAAAGAGGAGGAACCAATAATTTAAAAATTATTAAGGTAAATGGCAGTTACTATTGAAATGCAGAAAGGTAAAAACAACAGTTTCATTACATTAGTTGTTTTTTTGATTGGAGGTGAGAAAATGATAAATTGCATTTAAAGGACAGTATTTATAGTTCATATCATTCTTACACTTCAACACCTGTGTAGTTTAGACTTAGCTATATTCACCCTGACCCTACATTGCCTGTCACATCATTATGATTGTCTTGATCATATCTTTTCAGTTTTGCTTGTCGATTTTCTCTTCTTCTTCTTTTTTGTTGTTTGGTTTAGAAAGGTATACGGTATATTAACTGGACTGTATGAATGCAAAACAATGCTATCATACCCTAATTAAATTAAATCATATTTAATTGTGAAACTGAAGCGAAAGTAGGATAATTTTTGGTGTGGTCACACACACAAAAGTTATAATTCATTACCAGCAATAATTTTAGAAGTTTCTTCACTTTAAAGCTCAAGTATTAATTAAGAATTATATTTTGAATATTGTCTTTAATTTATATTGCATAAATTTTGATATAGGTTCACTTATATAGGATTTCCAATATGTTAAAATGAGCTGTATCTAATTTCATTATAATTTATTCCTGGTTAGATATTTTAATGAATGACAAGGATTTACTTGCTTGTTTATATGCTTCATTAGGCATCAGGTAGCACAAATAAATTATGTTGATGTTTGAAGGGAAATTAAAGAATTATAATTAGCTGAGTTAGTTTTAAATTATTTATACTGTTATACTTGCTACACATAATGCAATAAAAGTAAATTGATAAAACTCAGATCAATCATAAGATTTACAGTTTATTAACAAAATAAAATTATGAACACACAAATACAGCAGAAATTATGTACTTTGTAAAATTTATTATGTATTAAAATAATTCTTTCAAAGCATTATAGGTTCTCATCAGTATTAATCTAAATGTAGATTATGGTAGAAAATTTAATTGCAGTTTTGTATTTGTTACTTCTTAATAGATGAAGTTTACAGCATGTAATGGTGAGTTCACAGTACGCTGCAAGTTTTAAATGGGCATATTATAAGCATAATGGTTTATCAGCTTAATTCCTGTGTTCATTTAATTTTGATGACATTCACAGGGTATTGATAGAAGTCTAAAAGTGATTAAATTAAATCTTAATGCATTATATGTATGCTAAATAACTTTTATCTAGATTGTCAAAAATAGTATTTTTATATTATCTGAAAAATAAAATTACTTGTCATATGAACTAAAAGTAAATCTTTCTCCGTCATAAAAAAGCAAAATAGTAATACAGAATTACATATAACATTGTACTTAATTTGCGGAGAATTGCATTCCAAATCCTTCTAATTAGAAATATGTAGTATGATAAAAGGTGATTAGATAAGTGTCCTTAGTATTGTTGTGGTTAGTGTTGATAAGCTATTTGATAAATAAATATAATTTTACACATGAAGAGACTGGAATTGGTGTTTAATAATACTGACTTCAAATTCAGATGGATGATGATCTATGTTCTTTTCTGTTCAAGTGACAAATATCTTTTACGTGATGAGTGTCTATGCATTCAATGCAGAGTAACAGTTTCTTTTTATTATAATTAAACTGAATAAATGACTCCTTATCAATTCATTTATAAATTATGTTTATAGATGTAAAGTAAGTTCGATTTATGTTTAAAAATTGTTTTAAATTTATTTGTTTTGTAAATATAATGATCTAATAAACAAGTGACCATTTCCTAATGAATACTTTCACATCATTATGGACAATGGTTCATAAACTCGTCATTTTACATGTGCTATGAAGATATTGTGGAATAAAGATAAAAGTACACAAGTTGACATTAATTAAACAAATTGTTAAAGACTGTATTTTGGAGCAAGAGAAGCATTACTACTTAGGATAGTTTCACTGACAATGTTAATACAGAATTATTTGTGTAGTAAGCAGGTACTTAATTTTGATATACAGCTCAACGTAAATGCATACTAGTTTAGCTGGAGCAGCATTGTGTGTATCTGTACACACACAAAGATTTATATCAAGCAGTGCTGTTAGTATGAAATATCAGTAAAAGTCAAGTTTGCAAAAGGTGTTGCCTCAGTCTATCCAATATGATTAAAAAGTAATTAGAAATGTTTCTAAAATGAAAGAATAGTATTAACAAAACAATTTCTCAACTATTGTTAGTTTTTCAACATTTATAGGTTACCTGTAATTAGATTTAACACAATGACTGTAGTATGTTTCACTAATTGCTTCATACCATTTTGAATTTTTACACAGTAGATAGAATAATTAAAATGTTGGTATGTAAAAAGAACTTTCTCTAAAAATAGAAATTAGAGCTCGTAGCCAATATAATATATATATCTTTATTCCACATTTTACCTCTGAATATCTCAACTGGTTGAGATTTCTAGAGCCTCATTAACAAACTTCAATTTCTAAGATAACTAATCTGACATTGTGATGTAATTATTTCTTTGAGAATTAAGTCCAAATATGTTTCTGTAAAAAGTAAAATGAATTTTTAAGGAATAGGTATCTTTTGACAATATTAAACATTTGGCTGTTAAATTTTTTTATTGTTACTTTACAGTACAACATTTTTCCATAAATAATGGCTTATTTGTAATGTATTTGCCTAATAACAAATACATATTATTTCAGTCTTTGTTTTATTTTCCTTATCTTCCTGTTAACAAATTCTACAGTGAACAGCTAATAATTGTAATTAATAATTATATGTAATTTAAATATCTGATCTAATGCTTGCAATGCTGATTTCATAATTACTCATTACATTAACCAAGGAAAAATATTAAAATCTGGTACACACAAATGAAAGATCCTAACATGAATATAATCAGCATTTTATTTTAGGAAGTTTTAATACAATCACTGTTCTTGTAGAATGGTTTTGTTGAAGTTTTATGTAGAAAGCTCTTGATGTACTAGCAGATTTGTAAGTGACACATTATTAATCAGATTTTTTTACTCAAAATATAGAGTTGAGGTTAGGAAATAAATAAGGATTCATAAATGGCATTTCAGAATTTTCATGCTCAAATACAAGTTTTATATACATGGAACAAACACTCAAACACATGAAATCTCAGATTTAACAACATATTTACATAAATGACCAAGTGTAGTTCATGTTGGTAAGGTATTACTACTAGTAGGTATAGGTGCAACAATTTCACCAGTACTACTTCCCGCTGGAGGCAAAACAACTGTCAGAGGATAGCTGCTGAGAATCACCTTATGCTTTAGGGACTCTTCATACGATGGAGGAGATGCTGACGCTGCTAGTGAACTTGTAGCAGGAAGAAACAGTCCCATGCAAGGAGTTGGATGGAGTGGAAAACTAGAACTTGGCGAGAGAACAGGTGAAGCACGTGACTCCACTCCATTCAGTGAACTGAACACTGTAACATAAGGTACTCTTCAAATATATATACTCAATTAGATGAATACAAGCAATTGATCAATGGAACATATTTTAATATTTATATTAAAAAGTAGTCTACCTACTATTGGACTTGGCATATAAACAATTTAAAAAATTTGGATAGATTAATGTTATATTAATGAGTTTCTTTATACTTATTACAAAATGGCAGTAAAAAAAGGCATAAATAAATTATTATAATACCACACACAATTTCTGCAATCCTTGTTTTCATCATATGATGGAAAAGTGCAGAGCCACAAGAATGACTTCACAAACTCATCAGATGGGTGGATAGAATCATTAAGAAGTTCTAAGCAGAATATGGGAATAAAGAACATTAGGGCCACGTTTAGAAGGTAGTGTGTGAGTAAATAGAAGACGGAAGCCAAGGACGGAATACACTGAGCAGATTAAAAAGTATGTGAAATCAAAAGGCTTGCACAAGATAGGTTAGCATGGAGGGTCACATCAGACCAATCTAGGGACTGAATACCACAACAACAATAAAAGCAAAGAAGTAAGCCAATAATGGACCATAGACACTGTTAAACTTAAAATATTTCCTGTATTTTGGCTTATTATATTTGTAATAATAATACTTTTAATACCTTCATTTTATATTATCAACAAGTAATATTTTACTATAAGTCTTTTTTAAATTACATTTCACTCAATTTCAAATTACATATTCATTCAAGTTTCAAAACTTTACAACAAATTGGTGATTGTGAGAATCCAATGTTTACTTAATTGCAGAAAATGTGATATATTGACAGCTCATTTACAATTCAATAAAAAATTATATTTTTAGTAATCTAGTTGAAATTATGAAATGTACATTTATTCATTAAGCAAGCACATTTTCCATCACAAAATTATAACTAGAATGAATTTTTCTTTTGCAAATCCTTTTGTTTTGTCAGAGACCATTTTTGCTAAATGACTGCTAAAAATAAAAAGTTTGATTTCCCATTTAATAGAATATTTCCCAACCACCCAATGCACTACCATAACAAAGACATTGGTTAAAAAAAATCATGCGAAGGATTTGTCACTATTGTTCTAGATTCTAATGACTATAGTACCCATTAACTTATTTATTTCTGATACGAACTCTTACAAAGTCCCATATGCATTAACTAAGTTATTGTAAAATTGTACAGATGGAAACAATAAACTTATTGAAAAATCCCCATTTTACTCCACATTCAGCAGATTTACCCATGGCAAGCCTCCTTGGTTGTTGTTTTGGTGAGATTGTTTTCAGAGTTGGGAATTTTTTCATCTTCCTTTATTTCCAGTTCAACCTCTTGTTATATTACATATGCAGATAACAAATTAGCCTTATTGTCAATACTTCCAATTATCATCATCCCCCCAATAATTACTCATGAACTTGAATTAAGCTGTTCTTTAAATTTTAAACTATTTTCAATACTTCCATTCCCACAAATTGTTTTTAGGAAACCTACATAATCTGTTGTAGATAGAGCTATATCATTTTCTAACTCCAAAGTTTTTTTTTTCTTTTGGGTAACAGGCTACATGAGGGTGATCCTGAAACAGGCAACTCCCCTTTAATAGCATAGGAAGGGAATTGAAAAGGGGAGGATGCGGAAGGTAGAGCAAGGTAGCCAAGGGTTAACTAGGGCCCCCGGGCTATGGTTTAAGGATCCTACCCGGTGTTTCACCTAAAGAGATGCAGGGAAAACCCTAGAAAACCTGCATCAGGTAGGTCGGGCATTGGGTACTATTCTCACGCCCTTACGAATGACGGGAGACGAGTTTGCTGTGGGGACACAGCATTCCCTTCTCCGTGTCTCCACCAATTTCAGGAGGCAATTGGCCGACTGATCCAATGGGATCAGCGAACAACTCTTGCCATATGCCCAAGGTCTTTGACCCCAGTACATATACCTCCTAAAATAGGTGAAGGTGTCTCGGCATATGAGAACTTTGATAAAAAAATACCCAGAGAGAGTGCGAGGCATCCCCGACATGATCAGGTAAGCCCCGCAGTCACTCTGGGCTGAAGCGTCTACGAGAAACTCCCGCAGCGCCTTCCGCTAACTCCAAAGTCCATTGAAACAACATTAATAATGTCTAACATCTTATCTGCCAGTGAGTACCCCTTCAATTTGATTAATGAACATAAACATCAGATTCAACAATAACCTACTGTTACTAATTTCAAAACATCTCAATATAAATTTTCATTTGTTCTCACACATTACTCAATCACAAGTTTGGTAAAATTTTAAAGAATATTAAGTACCATTTACAGATCTACTTACTTCCCTAGTTCATACAAAAAAACATAAGGAGCCATTTGACAGCTATAACAAGCATTGTGTAGTTTCAAAATCTGTTTCTTGTAACATTCGGAAAACAAAAAGGTCATTCAACACCTGTATCAAAGGGGTTATCTCCAATATTTTGTAGCCTACAAACATAGCAATTCTAAGGATTTAAATATGTGGACACTAGTTACTATTCCAGAATTCCATCTGAAATGCTTCACATTAATTGCAACATCTCTATGATTAACATAATGACAGATACTGAGAAGCTAAATATGGCTATGATGATTAGCCTAGGGCCTATACTTTTAAGTTTAAGCCTTCTTTAGAGTTCGCTAGCTGTGTAGTTTGTAGTGGTGTTCTTTAAGTTTTTGCATGTTTAAATCACATAACAAAAGAAACAAGGATTGTAGAAATATTTCACAGTGTTTATATAATCACTTATTTTTGTCTGTATCTGGCTACTTCTTTTTGTAATCAGAATAATTTTAACATGGGGATGTATATTTTATTAATTTACTTGTCATAAGAATAGTGTCAAATTCACATTCTGTCCCTTCTGTAATACACATATTATCGTCATTAAGAATAATAGGGACAAATATGAACATAAACAAGCAAATATTAAATTGAGAGCTATACTGAAAATATTTAACCTGGATATGCATTTCAATGTGAACTAAGCATCTTACTCTAATAGCTGAAACCTAAACTCTTTAGTAAATATAAATAGATACTAAAATAATATAAATAACCTCGATATGATGCCACCCATGTTGCTTGTTGTTGGTGATATTCGTCTAGTTCCCTTGATATGTCAGGTCTCCTCCTACGTCTTCTCCAAAGTTTCCCGCTGTAAAATGTTCAGAATGAAATATATTTGTAGTCAAGTAACATATTAAAAGCACAAAATATCAAAGAAAAGTAGCACATGTTCAGGTGTTGAATAATAAAAATAAAGTACTCTGGACATGAAATTTGGAAATTTTCTCTATTTAAATTTACACAAGACAAAAACTTAAACATTTTAAGAAAAACGAATCTGAAATACTTGTAAGACTTGATACATTTATGATTATATGAATGATGAAATATACTCATTTTGAAATGCCTAGTAAAATAAAAAACAATCAATAAATTTGTTTAACATTAAGTGCTGATATACAATTTAAATTATATTAAATACCATTAATTATTTAATTTAAATTAAGATTATGGACAGAAAACATATATGTAAAACAAAAAATTAACTATTATACAAAATAGTAAAGATATGTCCACAAATATTTATAATCATTTTAATGTTATCTTTCTTTAAACAGAGCTGAGACACCACAAAAGCCATGTTCATTCGTGTTGGACACAATCTTCAAATTAAGTATTTATATTTACCATCAATGATTGTATACATTCATTATCTGTATTTAAATGTACAAATTTTTATCATTCTTCACAGAATTTACCATTCATTACACCAAAAATGTCTTGGTACAAGTAAGAGGTTATGATGTCAGTGGTGTATAGTAGCCAAATTCCTTAAATTTTATTTTCCAGAATTTGATGTTAATGTAAATAAGGAACAAGAAGCATACAGTTGCACCCCTGATATCAAAATGTTTTTTTCTTTAATTTGTTTGACAAAATATTAGAGAATTTAAATAGTAAAACTAGTAAAACACAAAGAACAGCCAAAAGTCAGATTTTTTCATCGCAGTATCAACATGAAAATTTGTTGTTAAGTAAAGAACTTGGAAGATACCAAAAGTTGGAGGACAAATCGTCTGAAATAAGGAGGAACTCTATTTATTACTACCAAATTTATGAAAAAATTATCACATACCTTTGATTCATAATCACTACTTATATCAGGCAGCAACTCCAGACCTTCTATTTTAATAGAAGGATTCACATCTTTAATGAGATAACAAGAGAGTTCCAACTCTATCGTCGGTTTCATATTTTCAATCTTAAGGACTTTTAGGTTTTTTAACCTATACAATGCTGCTAAGCCATTTGGAGAGATAAGATTACAGTTTGAAATATCCAAATATTCGATTGACCTGAACAAATGCGACATCCTATCAAGACACCAATCATCTATATGGGGACAACTATTAACACTTACCCACTTCAAACGTTTTAAATTGGAAAAGTTAACCAAACCTTCGTATCGTAGGCCTGTGCCAGATGCATCTATGCATTCTAAAAATAAATTCGGAACATATTTAGTTGGTAAATCATTCGATTCATCGTCATATTTTCTGATCCATTCACTATTATTTAAAAATTTAACTGCACCTCCACGAAATACAACAAAATGAGCTGTAGCCAAATCACTCCCCAAAATTTCATGACGTTGGGGAATATATTCTTGGTTACGCAACTCATACATCTCAAAAAAGTGTTTCTTTAGTTTGGTCCAACTAAACGGTTGACGAAAAACATTGACATAGTCTAAATATTTATAAGAAATATCGTTACCTGGGGCAAAACCCTGAAGTTTACTAGCCCAAACTTTCTCATTTATAGGAATTCGTCTAAACTTTTCGTCGGAGGGGACATCTGAGAAACACTTAATACCTATACGGATAATTTTAGATCCTTGAAATGAACGGGCTGTATTTAACATGTTCTCAACGGAAATAAAATGTAATCTTCAATCCTTAGTTTAGGACACAAAGTTCATACCATACGAAAGATATGCCTATCTCCCTAGCGGTTGCTTTGACCTAAAGATACTACAGCCGTCTGTATATACAGACCTTGGGCCAAAGAGATATAATATGTCTTTGCCTTGGGCATAATATTCAATATCTTTGTTCCCTGAAAACCAAACAGACTTGCGAGCAAAGACATATATTTATATACATCATATCAAATACATATATAAACAACATAGACTGGACAAGGCGCCGCCATATTTGAAGCAAATTGAAGGCTCAGGCGCCATTTTTTGAATGGAAAGATGGCGTGTCCTGTCGTCTGCTGGCATTGAAATGAGGTGGACTTACGAATACGTGCAGGAAACGTATCTCGTAAATCAATATTTAAAAACTATATATACATATGTATTAAAGTTACAAATGAGCGGAAACCAGCTAGAAAGTGTTTCATTACATATAATATATATATAACACATCACTTAAAAATTGTAAATTATTTCTGTTGTCACACAAGGAAAGTGCCGAAATTAAAGTTAACACGGATAGGCTCATTAACATCATCTCAATGCTAAATACATGTAAACATTGACAGTTAATGAACAGGAAACTTAATAATAGTTAATTTATAATTTTTGTTTTAAATCAGTCATTTGATATTAATGCCGAATTATTAGATGAGATATGAAGCATCTCGCTCATCAGTCTATAATAAAGATTACTCCCAATATCTAAAATTTTAATTTTTTTTACAATTATACAATTGTACGTTGTACAAGTAACATCTAAATGCATCTAGACTGACATTAAATATAGTTGAAAGCTGATAGGGATCAAGGTTAAACGACATAAAACACATTCATTAATTACAGTACAGAGAACTATTTTCATAAAAAGAGAGCTGGCTTGCATTCTAGAGCCCCACGAAGATCAGAAATTTGGTAAATATCGAAGTTACAAACACGTGCTGTCAAAAGTGAAAATATGATATTTACTTAAAATACGATATTCCAGTTGTTTTTGAACTACGATTAGTACAATTGTACGCTGAACACACATTTGGCATGATTTCGGATGAAAAACAATATATTTTAATCACAAAAATACACGATTATTCAACCTCAGTCATTTAACACAGTACATACGGTCAAAGTTCTTGACCGTAGACAGTTTGATTGTGCCTGTTGTTAGTTGCTGCCACCCAGGGCGCTGTAACGTCCTCGTAGCCTCTCTATGATGTTTATATATCTCTTTGCATCATATTTAAGATACGATTTGGATGCTCCTTCCGTTTTTCGGAATAGCCAAAGAATAGCTGTAGGTTTTTGTCTATGAGAAATAGTTTTTGAAAAGAAATTAGATAGTTGCTTTAGAAATTAAGAACTGTGTCAATTACTTGAGGTATAATGCAAAAAATAATAATTCTAAAAAATTATATGCTGTAAATTTTTTAAAACAAGTTTAGCTAAAACAAAGTTCTAGTTTAATTTTCCTTGCAGAAATATTTTATATTTGTTAGGAATATTTTCAAATATTTTTGCTACATTAATATATATATATAACAACTGTTTATTGCAAATTTATTAAGAACATTGAACTTGATTACAGACTATAAGGTACTTGGAATATTTTATACTAATATAATAGTTATTAATGTCTGTAAGTTTAATATAAGTTTAAATAAGGCCAAAAACAGACAAAAATTAGTGAAACATAAAATATAATTTAAAAGCAACTACATGTTTCGGTCCTGATATAGAACCTCTTTCGGTTGAACTGAATTACAGAGCACGAAATTATAACATTCCAAAGATAACCTTATGCAATTTCGTGCATGTAGTTGTTTTAAATTATCTTTTATGTTTCACTAATTTTTTCCGTTTTTGGTCTTATTTAAACTTTTATTTTATACTAATTTTTTACTATTGTTAAGGACCAATATTGAGCGGTCCTAGAATTAGAATTTTAACGTTACTTCAAATCCAGCTAATCTTGATATCTACTAATTACCGAACTAATGAAAGACAAAATTCCAAATATAGCTTACCAATTGCAGAAAAGTTTAATTCCAAGGTAAACCATTGCTCCAATTGTCATAACAATTATTCCAGGAATGATTAGGTCTCTAACGGGATCAAATTTGTTACCTGAAATTAATATCCAGATACAAATCGATATATACATACCTCATTTCGGCTACAACATATTCATATGATAATATATTGTACCATAATTTATAGTTACTAGTAAGACATATCATTATTTTTTCTAACTATCAAGTTACTGAGCTTGAAACAGGTCCAAACATATAGAGGAGACTGATGTTCCAAAGGACAGTGAATTTTTTTCAGTGAAGATACTAGTCAAATTTTTACCTATTTGGTTGGTAAAGCCGTAATTGTTAATTCTTAAAAATGTTCACCGAAAAGTCGGCATTTACTGTGTGATTCCCAGTTCAGAGCGAGGAGAGTGTTTTCTTAAAGCAAAAGTTAGTTTTCTATCAGCGTCAGTTAAAACTTATACAGCTAAATGGTAATTATTATAGTGTAAAGTATGTGCTATTAACTTCGCATTTTGATAATAATTTTAACAAATTTATTTATAACTCTGGGGGAAAATTAAATTATTTAAAAAATAGGGATGTGATGTATCTTCGGACGCCACTTTCTTTGTACCAATGGACGTCCACTGGTACATCACTTTAAATGTCAAGAAGCAAATAGGGAAGGAGGGGCCAGTTCCATCCAATACTACATTTGAAGAGGCAGTGTTAGAAGTTTTGCAAAGAGGAATTAGTACTTGGAAAAGTGTTTTAGACCATGTCGTTTCTAAATCTGTATTGGCGCAAAGAATTAAAAAGTCAGAGAATCGGGTTTGGATACTTTCAAATATTATTTGTTCATTATGTGGCACAAATTAAAAAGAAATTAAACGACTTGGATTGTTTGGTGGAAATATGAAATATTTTATAGAAGAAGATGAATGTGAAACAGAAATAAATGACATTAAATTAAAATCAGCACCTCTCTGTTATGAGGACAGATTTTCAAAGCAAAACATTACTTATTTCTTTCCGTGTGTCACTGACTGGCTGTAACTGGCTTCGTTTTAAAATGTTCAAGAAATTGATTTGTTACTAATTTTTTTACACTTGACTGTGTCTTTGTTTAATGTGTTTTTTAATTTCGTTTGAATGTTTTATAAAGATGCTTATTATCATTTTTGTGTTTTTTTCATGATTTATACATAAAAATGGATGATGTTCTTAGGTACAACAGGCCTCGTCCTTTGGTATATCAGGACGTTGTACAAGGGGACCCATTGCAAGGTTTGAATAAATTAATTTTTTTAACAGGATTTCTTTTTTTGACGAAGCAAAGGCTTATAGGTATTTGTAGTATATTCAAATTTTGTGATATAAAATACTGGGTTGAATAAAAAGTTAGAAACGAATTTTGTCCTCTGTTACAGCTGTCCCCCCTATTTTATTCGCAAAATGTTAAAATTTTAGATGTGAACCTTAGTTGCTCTTACAGAAGTTTATTCGAAAAGCTACATCTTAAAACCCAACATTTCTTCAATTAACATAGACTGAAACTGCGAATCTCAACAATGGCTATGATTTACTATTGTTAAGCTAAATTCTTTTTTTGTAATACCATAGTTTAAAATTTGTATTTGAGTTTGTCTCTTGGTTTGTGCTATGTGTCGTTTTTGTTGTGCTCTCGTTTTTGATACTCAGACGAAGGCTGCAAGGTCAGCGAAACCGTTGTGTGGTATTTATTTTATTACTAATTCATTGCCTGTATTCTGGCTACTTTCTTTTGTAATTTGTACACTTTAAACGCAGATGTTTATATTTTAAGTTTTCTTACTATAGTCGCCTAAGGAGTAGCACTTTCTTGTCTGGTCATCCCAAACAAGGCCGATCGGACATCTACACGTTCTGACTTCAGCTCTCGAACAAATGAGCTGCTCGTCGCTGGTACTGCATTCTTCGTCCAAGCGGCACTTTTCACCGTAACGACTGCCTGAAATACAAGGTGATCATTACTTTAATTGCCATATCGAGTGTTTGTCAAGTAATCATTTTATTTTATAATATTATACGCTCTACTTGTCTTTTATCGTTAGTAAGCGTTTTAAGTGATCGTGACGGTAACTTACAGTCAATATTAATTTTGCTGCAATCCAAACATCAAAACACGTGTCTGAACCAATAGCGGATCGAGAGAAATATCTTGCAAATTTTTACTCTGTTTTATGTTATACCTATTACATATTTAACTGATAATAATGCTTTCTGAATAAAGAGTTATTTAACAATAATTAGCATTACGTTATTAGAATGAACATCTCGTGCACAATTCTGAACAATATAACAACTGTTTTCACAAACATAATGTAATGTAGTATGGGAAATAGTGGAATAGTAAAGGGTGTTAGATTGGGAACGGTTATTTTTAAGGAATTTTGCTTCTTGGGCAGCATAATAACTAGGATAGTAGAAGTATAGTAGACATAGGATAGCACAGGACAGAAAGGCAAAAAAAGGACTTTACTTACGGCTAATATTAATATAAAAATGTTTGTATGGAGTGTGGCGTTATATGGGTGCGAAACGTGGACAGTAGGGGTTGCAGAAAGGAAAAGAATAGAATCTTTTGAAATGTCGTGTCATAGAAGGATTCTATAGCATGAACGGACGGAGTCCTGGAGAAAGAGTTCAATATGAGGATTAATAGAGAGAAACCAAGGTAATGGAGTGTAAGTTTCCGAAATGTGGTGCTATAGGAGAATGCTAAAAATCAGATGGTTGGATAGAGTAATTAACGAGGAAGTTCTAAACAGAATAGGGGAAAAGCGAACAATATGGAGGACGTTGACCAAGAGAAGGGATAGAGTAATAGACCACGTTTTAAGGCACGAGGGTCTTGTAAAATTAGCAGTAGAGGGAAGTGTGTGGGGTAAGAACAGGAGAGGGAGGATGTGGGTTGTGCTAGTTATGAGGAAATGAAGGCTTGAGCAAGACTGGTTAGCTTGGAGGGTTTTATCAGACCAGTCTTAGGATAGAATACGACAACACACAAGAATTCTGAAAATCAAATGGGTTGATAAAGTATCTACCCAGGGGAGAGAGAACAATATGGAGGACTTTAGCCAAGAGAAGGGATAGGCTTATAAACCACGTTTTGAGACATGAGGGTCTTAAAATATTAGCATTAGATGGAAGTGTGATGTGTCAGAACAGAATAGTACGCTAAGCAGATTAGGGTGGAGGAGGGATGTGGTAGTTATGGGGAAATGAAAAGGCTTGCACATCATAGGTTAGCGCGGGAAGTTGCATCTGACCAGGACTGAAAACTACTACAACATCCAAAAATAAAAATTTACGTTGGTTTTGCTGCGTCAAATATTTCAAATCTTTATGATTAATATATTTAATGGATTGAGAACCAAAAGGGTGTCCATGTAGCTGTAACATGTATAAAACAATATGGTATTGTTCATTACATTTTAATTAATTTTTGTATATTCGACGATACGCCATATATAACGTGAATTAAATACTTAGGACTAATAATGAAAGAGAAAAATTCATCACGAAATTTAGACAATGAATTATTGATCAAATAAATACCACAAATTTTTCTGTTGGCCTTGTAGTACATTTCAGGTGATTAAAACGTGTGATCCGGAAGAACTACATACAGTACCAATCTAGTGACGAAATTAATAGCTCTAAGTTTGAGGTTATGGGAGTCCGTATTAAAATCGTCACTTGGTTGATGCTGTGTGTCGTTCTTGAGGCTCACACACTTTTTATCACCTGAAGAAAACTACAAGGTTAGGATGAACGTTCGTGTTATTTTTTTATGATTAATTCATTGTCTGTATTTTGCGACTTCTTTTTATTTGTTTGTCGCTTATTCGCACATATACCATGCGATGAAACTTAGGCAAGTTGTTGTGCGCAGGCGCGCGAAGGCTAATTTCAATCCCATTCGGCATGAAAGGGGAGAACCCATAGGGATGACGGTGGAGGTGCGTTATACAAAATAACGCGAAGAATAATGTCGTATTTAGAGTTATGGACGTCGCTGAGTTTAATTATGACCTTCAAAATGCTGATTAAGTTGTTGTTCGACCCCAGGAGTTGGGGTGAAAGGGGTTTAAATAAAGCACTTTGTACATGTTATTTTCAATGCAGGAAAAACATTAGATAGTCCCAGAGATTTCTTGACTGGATTAAGGTACTGTAAGTCATCATGTCAATTATGATGAAATGGACATTCCGTCACTAAAATGTGGAGCTCTCGATGCAGGATTAATCACATGCTTACCAAAGAGACTATTGTCGATTTCAATACTGTTCCGGGATAATACAAATAATTTTTTTAGCTAATCAGTCACATACATCAAAATTAATAATCATTTATTTCGTCGATTATAAAATATTGATCTTATAGTATTTAGTCATTATAAGAAACAAAATACAATGATATACAGGAGTTTTCGTCCATTTTTGGGACATTGTTAAAATGTCTGCTTAATTTTGAACTTGAAAATTATAGTTTTGAATGGTATAAGTAAAATAGTATCACCGTATTAATCAGAAGCAGAAAGAGGTTATTGGAGAAATGTGGATAGATTTACACTGGTGAGATAATATTATCAATGTATTACTATTGTTTCGAGTCCGGAATTTCGCATCTGCGTTAAAAGTGTGAATATACTTATGAAAATGGCTTTAGTTGCTGACTAAGATGGAAAACTTTTATGGTTATGTGTAAAATAGGCAGTAAACAAGCATAATATCTTAAATGTTGTCAAAATTTGAATTTGTGAGTCTTAATTCCACAGCAATACCGTTATGGTACTTTTATCACCAAGGTATGTAGACCTTAATTTACGACGAGTTAGGTCGAAGTAAATTATCAGGATCTGGTTTTTGATGGTGAAGTGGAATCGATCAGAGTGGGGATTTATAATTTCATAAATGTTTGTATCATTGATCACATATATAATGAGTTTCAAATGGGAGCCGTTCTGAATTTCAACGAATGAGAGGAGAGAGCAAACGGTGCCACATCATATCACTTCCGACAGCAAAACCTTACTGCAGCGCAACTGCGTGGCATGAGTTTGATTCGACGGCGGAAGGAAGATTCTCATAGGTCAAATCGGCTCCCATTTGAAAAGAAGTAGCAAGTCCGCCTGTCACTGAAGTGACTAGTACTCACGTCCTCTGCAGGAGAGCAGGCCTGTGTCCCTCTCGGGATCACAGACGCAGCGTTCGTCCTTGCACGTGTAACCAGGCTGATTTATGCACGCCATCGTGTCCGTGCAGAAAACAGGCCCTGCAACATCAATGGGCAAACCCTTGACACAGCGGCAAAATACAGGTCACACAAAATTCATAAAAATATCTCAAAAGTTGTGCTCTGCATTTAAATCTTAACTGATACGTCTTACAGAAAAACGATAATAATGACGAAGAAAATATCTAATTCACGCACATTTTTCCGTATCTGAAAGACTGTGGGTGAATAAATACGAGAAGATATCAGCTACCTCTAATCATCGCAGGGGATGCGAATTGTAAAAATTACATGTTTGCATTGCACAATAGCATAGAGTAATAGGTTTGACGTCAAGTATGCTCATACTATTGCAATTAAAGTTAACAACTGAATGCTTGTCAGTTGTAACTTATAATTAGCTGTATGCTTTTTAATCCTAGTGTTTAATGCGCACTTTGTTGGCCAAATGTAAATAGAATTACAGTTAAATATTCGATTTTATACACTCTAAAGCGGGTGTCATTTGGACCATTACTATCTTAATATCTCAATATTTACTGGCGGAGTAAATCGAACCGACGATCGAAAGAAGTTTGTTATTTCTTAGGGAGTTAGCTCTCAGCCAACAATTGGTTAATTACGGCGCGAATCCTACTGCAACAATAGATGGAGTGATACGGAGGTTAAGCAGATCAAGAGTACAGGCAAGCTGCATCCACTTGTAAACTTTGATGTGCATATAAGAATTATGTATATAATATTAATATCTCCTTCAATATATTGAAATGAAATATTCATGAAGTTTTAAGTTAAATCTCCTGTTTTTAAACCCACGAATTTTCATTGAAATGCGTTGAGCCGTTTCGAAGCCTATTCTAGACAAACATACAGACACACATAGAGACAGACAGAAACTTCAATTTTATTTATTGGTATAGATTAAGAATTAGTTACTCTAAGCTATTGGAAATAGATACCCTAGAATTAATTCACTTTTGTATGTGCATCACGTTATCCAAGTTTGCGGTTCGTTGCCACTTGCTACGCAAAATAATATTCCCTCCCGGTGCTTCGTTGTGAAAAGAGCATAAAAAGTAAAAGTTGGAGGTTCCACGGAGATCCTCGCGCTTTCACTTGTCTCGCCCTTTACAAATCAAGTTGCTAAACAAGTTGAGATTGCAGTACAGTCGTTGGACGCATGGACCACGCACAAAACCGAAATCCTGTAGACTGGTCAAGGCTGTATTTTTCAATGGATTCCAGTTACAGAGAATGCCTTAAGCTGGAGACTATTATAAGTTTTGTAGTGCAAACTATGAATTATTGAGCTTATCTGAGTTGGATCATAAATGTATGATGGGAAATTTATGGATTACTATTCCCAACGTTTAATGGATTATCATATATAATTAACTCGACCTGGAATCGAACCCTGGACTTCAGTTAATTATGCATGCTATATGGAACTCACAATCCTGAAGTAATACAAAAACCAGACGGAAGAATAAAAAATTTCCAGTAACTACAGTTTTACTATGCTTGGTCCAGTCTTGAATTTTCTATTCTCATGCGTTCAGTAAAATAACCTTCTAAACCGAGGTATTATTGATGGCATTTCTTCTGTTCTTGAAGTAATCTGATATATCATTCTGAATATTATTTAATATCTTTGACTTTTAAAATAGCCTTTCTAAACATGTTGAAAAATGTAATTTTATAATGTATCGCACAGCAACACGTTTGGAAAACACTGGTTTACTATAAAATTAAATCTGGAAATACAATAAAAAATAAATTTTTGATGAATACAGAATGATCAGTGGCTGATGGTGCGTACGTGCTCTTGTATACATTGATTTAGAAAGAATGATTTGTTTTAACATTTTAAGAACTTCCATGCTATATTGTGTTTTTAACAGAGGGAATTTCTGCTTCTATTTCGAAGTCTTTAAACTGCCCATCTCCTAGCAGTGCACTCGCTCCCGGTAAAGCCAACAACTGGCCGATTTCCATCTCACTCCTCTGCACCTCCCGTAACTCTCAACAAACTGTTTCTGTAAGGCGCTATAGACGGGGCAGAACGTAGAAACCGTGATATGACAAAGAGAGGTGGCCGGATTAATCAAAGTTTATATTAAAAGAAAAAACATTTAAGGAACTGTATTTCGAAGACTTTCATCACTCTGTAGAAACTACCGCAAGATACAATATACAATACTCCCATCACATGAGGCTTGATCCTGAAATTAACTTTCTTTTCTTAAACTATGTACGAGGGAAAATTGCTAAAAATTTGTGACTACTTTTCAATTATTTCGTTTAGCAAATTAGCCATTATTATATATGATGTAGGTGGAAATATAACTGTAGGATATTAGCACACTATTTCTGTTGTAGTATTATTAATATTATTCAAAATTATAATTGTAAGAATTATAGCTTCTAACCTTAAAAAAACCTCACGAGCCACCAATGCAAATTATATAAATAGACCTCGGAAAAATGGTCCTTCAGTTAAGTCGACAGACATTTGATGATTCAAATAATTTTTTATATAATCGATTAGATATTATTAGCTCTCTGTTTCAATATTTAATTTTATATAGAACTAAAATAAATAGTTTCTATGTATATTAACACATTATGCAGACGGCAAACTTGGTGAACGTGTAAGCGGGCACGGAATTGTGGTACAAAACGCCAATTAATCTGAAAGAAGATAAATGCCGGGGCTCACTTGCATTATTTCTACTGTCACATTTGACAATGGCTAATGTGGCAGCGATTATGTCCGTGAATCATAAGGAGAATATCGACAAGACGCCCTCTCTCGTGACTTTTATGCAAGTATCACGAATAAAGATAAACAAGTGGAAATGATGTTTGAATTTCTCTCTATTTTATAATTACAAGAAATAATACAGACAAAATTTTTAGTGTTATTATAAAGCTGCAACGATGCGTTAAACTCATGATTATATGAGTCAGAAAAAAATCAGTCAAGAATCAGGCCAAGTTTTTAAAAATAACAACAGTCAATTAGAATAGTAGAATTTTAAACAATATATCACTTAACAAAATGATATAAGACCAATTTACAGGCAAACAAATTCTATTCCAGTCCTGCAACGTTTCGTCCTCACATTTGGGACTTCATCAGGTAAATTTCTTCAGTATATTTGATTTTGAAATATGTTATTTAACATTAATCTGGACAAATAAATAGAGAAGTGTTATTGGTTGTAACTGTCCTTGGATAGAGTTCAGGACGAAATATGTTATATATTCTGACCTCCATTTCTTATGAAAAAAAATTGCGTTTTGATTAATTCCCAAATGTGAGGACGAAACGTTGTAAGTATAAGTATAAAATCATATTCCATAAATCCTATAGAGAAGCACAAGCTTCAAGGATGTGGAATGAGTCAGAGATTTTACATAGGTTGCTTTATTAATATTAGAATATACTGTAACTATTCATTAATTTTTAACTTATAATAAGATTTTCTTAAGTTCTATACAGAAGACATACAATTTGTTCCTTATATATAAAATTGATAAATATTTTTACATCCTATACTAAAAAATTAATGTTTTAATAATGTTCTTACATAATTATCTTTCACAATTATAAATATCTACCCTATGATACATTCAGCTTCATAAATTCTTCAACAGAGTAGGAGTGGCTTAGTAAGAACTTAGTTCATATTTGAACTTGTTTGGATTTATTTTTAATTGTTTAATGGAGGTGGGAAGTTTATTAAATATGCTAATAGCATTGTAATGTACACCCTTTTGTATTACGGTTAGAGACTTCCTTTCCTTGTGTAAATTGTTTTTACTTCTGGTATCAAAGTCCTGTATTTCTGAGTTTAGTGTGAAGAGGTTACTGTTATTAATAACAAATAACATGAGTGATTGAATATGCTGGGAAGTGAGTGTCAGTATTCCGGTTTTCTTGAAAAGTCCCCTACAAGATGTTTTTGGTGAGACCTGACATAATATTCTAACAGCCTTTTTTTGAAGAGTAAATATTTTATCTTTCCCTGATGCATTGCCCCAGAATAGTATACCATATGTCATTATAGAGTTGAATAAAAACTTTGTTGTTCGTGAATTTGTAGTTTAGTTTAATCTTATAAACGTCTCGTAATGAATGTTGGTGTAACGCTTAGTCCGTTCTATGACCCAACTCCGAAACTTTTAATGAACCCGCGATTTGTTGGAGACTTGCTCGAAGCGTTCTTTATGCTTCTCTACCGGGCGAGGAATGATTTTGCGATGATTATCGTGGGTCACATTCGCGGTGAGTAGGCAAATGGAAGGGTTCATTCAACAAGGGACACGCATGAAATTATATATTGAATGTTGGAAAGAGTTAAAGGGCATAATCAATTATATATAGGTTATTTAACATTTTTGATAATATAAACGAAAGCCTTAGAAAGTCAGAAATTTTTTAATAACATAATTTTAGAAACATAAATACCATCTTTCCTACATTTTTTTGAATCTCATCAGGGTTGGCAAATATGAGACTATGATATACAATTTACAATAATGTGGGTAAAGTTACAACTAAAAATGAAAAATATTATTGGAATAATTACATGTCGCAACTTACAAAAGAAGTTATTGTCAAGTTGTTAACAACGAAACCCAAATACAGGTAAAAAATCTTTTCCCTTGACACTGTTACCTGCTCTGCTTTAAATTAATTTATTTGGTTTCTTTGTTAACAATTTATCAATAAATTGTAATTAAATTTGGTAAGATTTTTAATCACTCGATGAAAGCAACAATGATTGTTTTATATTTATAACTTAATTTTAATGAAAATTTAACATCAGTCTTCAATTTTTTAACTTGAAAATAAATTAAACAATTCTATAATTGTTCTGACTGTACTTAGATTAATGAAGGTGAAAAATTTACGACCAAAAATTAAACAATTGATGACCTTTTACAGACCTTTATTATTAAATTACTTGTAACAACGTTTCGGCATGTTTTTATGCCTTCTTCAGGTCTTTTCCTCCCACAAAAATGTCTAAACATAACAAAAATTTCATCAGAAGTCCAACAATATGGTAGAGATCCGAGACAACAAGTAACACTTCATCTCCTTTCCCACACTGAATGTTGGCCAGGAATCCCTGCCACTGGCAATGGAGTGACAAAGAGTAACGGTAAGCGTCTTATCTCAGATATTTGACTAACAAGAGGGAAATGAAGTATAGAAATAACAACTATTTGACAGCTTATAATAAAATCAAAGAAACATTCGAATAGGGGAAAAATAATAGCAAGAACACCAGGTAAGCCAATTCTGAATAAAGAAGATAAGGCATAACGTGCTAGGAATATCTAGAAAAGCTGTATCACGGGTAAAATATAGATTAGCCATTAATAGAAGAAGAAGAGGAGGTGCACTATGAAGATTTGGAGTTGGGAGTTTGACAGGGCGCCGACAGATCTGATCAGGAATTGATAACATGCCAGAGGAGTTGATAAGATCCTGGGGCGAAGAAGCAATCTCATGGCAGTTCAGGATAGTTTGCAAAATCTACGAAATAGGAAGAATACCAGAAGAGTTTAGTAAAAACATAATTATACCCATACCAAAGAAGACTGGGACTAATAGAAGCGAACATCACAAGACAATTAGTTTAATATTTCATGTTTGCGAAATATTAACGAAAATAGTACATTGTGGTACGCGATTGCCTGTACCACATAATTTTAATTAAATTGTATTTTTTTATTATTTTATTTCTTGTACATAAGTAGTTAGATCTAAGCAGGACGAAGTCGGGAGCATGAATGAACGCGATAATTTAATTAAATGACGAATTACAGTCATCTTCTCGACCAGAAAACGGAAACATTAAGGTTCGGTAAATATTATTGGACGAGATAGCATCAAGTCTCGCCTGCGGAAGACATGGACAACAGATGTTATTTACCAGAAATACATCTGGTCAGCCGCGGGAAAAATTGACCTTGTACCCCGATTCCCCGAAAGCCGGAACAATAGAGGCAAGTGACTTCATAACAACAATTTGTTATGTCCAAGATTATGAAGGTCACTTGCCGAAAATAAGAATCTCCAGAATCCTACCCTCCATATGGAGGAAGTAGAAAGTGCACCCCCACCAGGAGAGAATTGGGGCGGGGCGAGAAGAAGAAAACCAGGGTGCATTAGGAGACGAGACGGCAGTTTAGAGAGCAGTTTACAAGAGCAGTTTAGAGAGCAGTTTATCGAAATTTTAATTTAACACAGCAGTTTACAGAAACATTTTTTGGATGCAATTTAGAAGACAACATCGAAAAATTTAAATAGTTACGTCAGTTTCACTGGACGTAAAATCTGATGTAATCATCCGTCCATCTTTGAAGCCAGCATACCTCCGACGCTTGGGAGACGACGCCAAGCAGCCATCAGCTGAGTAACCTGCCAGCAAGGACGTCGAGGATCGTCACAACACCGTGGTGATGTACCCACCTTATTGTTTCCTGCCTCTGGTCGTTTGTATATAGTGTTCGCTTTTCCCCCCATATTCGATTTATACCCACTGAGCGTTTAGCTTTCCCTTAGTTAAAGATTCACTCATGCTCCCGACGTAGTGAGCGAGGATCCCCTTTAAATATCTAATTTAATAAATCTGCATTTGTTAAAATTTAAATATTATAATTTTTTATCCAGTATAAATTAAAAACAACCTAAATTCATTCTTCCCCACCTACAAATTAACAGAACCCGCACCACAACATAGGAGGACGTAACGACAAATAGAATGCTACTTGGGAGAAGATCAGTTTGCTTTCAGGAAGAATGTAGGGACAAGGGGAGCAATATTGACTCTGCGCTTGAACAGGAACACCCTATTAAGGTTTTTGAAGAGGACAGGAATATGGTATCGAGAAAGACGGGTTGCATATAATCTCTACAGAAGACAGTCAGCAATAATTAGACAAGGATGCAGTCTGTCACCCGTGCTCTTTAACGTATAGAACTTGTAGAACAGGTACTGAAGAAAGATCAAACGGAATATGGAAAAGGAATAACACTACAAGTATGCCGATGATATTGTAGTATTAGGTGACTTAGAAGAAGAACCATAATAAATGACATTAGCGTGGCCCTGGAGGAAGACTACAACATGAGTATTAATATAGAGAATAACAAGGTAATGCAGTGTAGTATAGAAAACAACGGAATAATAAAGGGAAGTTAAGAATTGCTGCTACTTGGGAAGCGTAATAACAAGGGATGGTTAAAGCTAATTAGACATAAAGAGTAGGATAACACAGGCAAGGACGGCTTTTGCATAAAAGCGGAATTTACTTACATGTAATATGTCTGAATATTAGGAAAGCATTGCTAAAAATGTTCGTATGGAGTGTGGCGTTGTATGGGTGCGAAATGTGGACGGTAGGAGTTGCACAAAGGAACAGAATGGAAGTCTTTGGAATGTGTTGCTATAGGAGAATGATGAAAATTACATGGGTTGATACCTACCGTCTCCTTAAAACTTGAGTTGATTGATAATTAAATTTTATAAAAAATAAAATAATTTTATAAACTACCGAAAATAAAAAATCTTAATTTCGGACTTCATCAGGTGTACATTACAGTTAGAGTTTAATAAATAATTTGTGTACATTACCAAGTTCTTGAATTAATATCTTTAAAAAATGTTAGTACATAAATAATTTTTGAGCTGAATTTAACAGTGTTAGTACTTCCAATATTGTTCGGATTCGCAAATCACTGTTCGTTATACGGTTTCATGGTGAATGTCGTCAAAGAAAGAACAGGGGAAGCAGGAGATTATTAGAAATAATGTTTTTATCCATAAAATATTTTATTCAAGGCCGATCTGATTTCATTATCGCCGAATTCTGTGAAGCCTTCTCATCACAGCAGCAACATTGAAGATATATTCACGTCGAAAGTCTTCTAATGTGATGGTTAACATAGATACGTACATCAGTGGAAGCAAAATTTAGTTTTTATGATGGGTAATAGACGAAACGTGATCGTTAACACCAGGCGTTAATAGAATTACCAATCTCTGATACACAGTAAGAATAACATATGCCGCTGAAAGAAAGATGCGGATATTTACTCTACTTAAACAGACAGTGTTGACTTACGGGCGAATAATCACTTAATTGTATACAAAAAAACACGTTACACAAGTAAGTGTTCCACAATATCAGTTTAGAGGATAAATACGTCCCTATAAATTAAAAATAAGTAGAATACAGGAAAAAAAATATATTGACGTAGTGGAGAAGCTCTAAGTAAGTTCCTAATCTGAAGTATAAGCAAATGAAATAAAACAAATATTTAATTTGTTTTGGTTATAAGATTTGTATTTCACGAGAAACACAAATACACATACAATAAATTTTAATAAGTTAAAAACATTAATTTCGTTGTTTGTTAATAATAATAATATTAACATGTACAATTTACAGACAGTTAATACTGGAATTTCTGTTTTCATATTTCAGTAATTTCTCTAGATATTGTGTTATAGGCATCTAATTATTAATTTTTACTAGTTGAATTTTATTTTTATTTCACTTAAATGTAAAAATGTATCTATGTTTTAACTATGGTGTTCATTCGAACACCAAAATCATTCAGTTTCATTATACGTAGTTCGGTGAATTCACAATAAAGTAAAATATTAAGCATTTGGCAAGATTACTTTGAGAAAAAATTATACTGCTCTGAAATATTTGAACATTGAACACGCTAGCGTTTTATACAGATTCGCACTAGATTACAGTTGACTTCGGGAAATATGTAAAAGATTTTCAGTTTTAAAATAATAAAATTTTCGTTAAATTTTTTTGTATCTTCTTTGAAATTTATGGGTTTCAAACAATTATTTATAAGTTGCTAATGCATGATATTGTTTTAAGCATGGAGGAAGGGTTTCCTTAGTACGTTTCGCAGGTTCTACAGCTTCGTCCTCACATATTTCTTTTCCGAGAACGAATCAATAGCCCAGAAAGTTTTTGACTTTCAGAAACCTTGTTATATGATAGCGGTATTTTTTTCTAAAAATGCTTTCAAATGCCGAAAGATGAAATATTGCACGGAAACTCTTAAGAAATATAATATTTTATGTCACTCAAATAAACTATACACATATTCAAAAGGAAGCAAACTTTTCCTCATACGTTTTTCTTGTTTTGACAAATCCAGCTGGTAGATAATTCTTTCTTTGCATTTTCCCCGTCCCCATTTAAATTTGTTTGCGTTATAATTTCTGTTGTTTTTAAATAATCCACAAGCTGCTGAGAATTTCTAAAAGTTCGCGATTAATCTTCAACGTCTATTTCAATCATCGTCTGAAATATCAAAATTTTATCATTCACTAGAAATATACAAACATTTTCTTAGGATGTAATAAAATGTTATTTAAGTATCATTACTGGACTCAAATTCACTTTCAGAATTGTTTTCAAAAAGTTGATAGCCACTATCTTCATCAGAACTTATAAAAAAATTACTCATTTTTTGTGCCCAACATATTGAAAATTGACTAAAAAAGGCATTTATATATAACTGGAGATATTAATTGCTAAATCCTGATGTCTAACTGACAAGGTCCACATTTTACAGACAGGGAATTTCGATAGGATGCCGTTTGTCACCTGTCAGATGACATAAGGTCTCAGCAACTAAGGATTGCTGTCATACAGGTGACAGAACCGTCAAGGGTTAATTATAGAATACATAAATAAAGAGGCTATATGTGAAAAGCTTGATAAAGAAATTGATAAAAATATAATTACAATTATCTGATATACGGGGGTGGTTCAATAAGTAAAGCGTCTTATTTTATTTCTTCTTAAGTAAGTTAGTTATGTGAAAGTTTTGAATTTGGCATGATTCCTCAGACATTCGTCTTCAACCCAAGTCAACAAGTGGCAATACTGCATCCTCTTGCAAAAATATGACATTGACGTTCGTATTAGAGTTGATAAATGTGTATTGTGATACAACAGTGGATGTCAGCACTGTTCGGCGATGGATTCATCGCTGTAACGAAGGTGAAGGGCAAACACTGTCGGCTGATGAAAAGCGAAGTGGTATGTGGATTTTCAGTGATTCCACGCAACATTCAGTGAGTGGATGAGCTACTTCGAGAGGACCGACGGGTAACAACTAATGGATTGTGTCTCACTTTCTCCATCTGTGAAGGCAGTGTGATTATTTAAGAACTGGGATACTCCAAAGTGGGTACGAAGAATGTTAACTGACCAGAATAAATAGATGAGGAAAAAAATAACGTTTGAACTCTTACACCGCTTCAATTTTGTGGGAGAGGTGTTTTTGGGAAAACGCCTGTGCGTCGATGGCTGGGGAAGCAAAACCACACTTTATATCGTAGTGGAATACATGCTCTGTTAATATATGTACAAAACCAGTGCGAAAGGACGGAGTCTATATTGAAAAGCGAAAATTTAATAATAATTGTTGTCGATGTAAACTGCATTTAATAGTTTTTGAAATAAAAAAGAAAAACAATTAGAAGGCATTACTTATTGAACCTCCCTCGTAATTATATTTTATAATAAATAAGTACATCGCCACAAGACATAATAATTTATTTAAGTAACTAACATAGTGTAGTTGTACTTCTCTCTGTTACTTTATATCTTATTTATGATAAAAATATTATTTCAGAACTTTTGGTCCCTCATTAGGACATTTTCGGGTACAAATTTGAGTATTTTTTTACCTTATTGTTCATTGTACTGGTTTTTAATGTCATTTAAACTATTGGGCTTTTCTATAAGTGTAATGTCTTTGGATTAATAACACCTTAGTAATATCATTAGTACTTTTTTGTAGGTCGACTACGGCCACGCATAGCAAACAGTGATATAAATCTGAGAAATTTTTACTTTTGGCATTTTTCCCCGACAGGGGATTTTGAAGCTCGTGTTTACCAGATTAGGCTAAACGTTTATCAGGAACTTTGGCTCGCTAAATATGAGAACAACCAAATTACGTGGGTTAGTAATTTCCTAAAGAGCAGCTCATGTTCAGTCAGAGCAAATTCAGCATTCGGCGCCATGATAAGCTTCAGGGCGGAGTCCTTCTTGGATCGATTATCTTCGTTGCAGCGTTCCACTTGATTCGTTTAATAATAATAACAATCGTTCCATATTTACAGAAGGCCTACTTCTCATCATTAGAAACTTTCTTATCCTATTTCAATCAGTGATGTGAATGCTGAGGGTAGAATATTGTTTCCAAATAGTTATTATATTAAGTTAGCAACTTTTCTTCGTCAAAAGGACTAGTTTCTTACTGATTACTAATGTCCAATCCAATGTGCTCTAAGATGTAAACAACCAGGTACAGTAAATTTATATAATTTTGAGGTTTATAAAAATAAATAGCAACTGAAACATCGTAATATCAGAAAATTCCAATGTTTCCAGGCCATTTTTTGAGTTAAAAATATTTACAGGTGATTATATTTAAATTTCTTTCTTTGTGCTCGGTCTTATCAATGGTTTCCTTAAAATAATACATCAACAACAAGAAGTACGGTATATACAAATTCGTGAACATTGATATCGTGTTAGATTTTCGTCCATTAAAAAACCTTCCATTGTTGACGAGGAAAAAGTCATCAAAAGGCAAAGATTATTCACTTTTTTACTTTTCGGCAGCCAAATACGAATAAGGGATCTTAAGGTGAGAATACTTTAACTTAACGTAGCGTTATTCATTGAAACAAACATTATAATTTTATTCTATTCTCCATAAAACTGTTTATTTTTTACATATATTATCATTTCATATTACATCAATCCTGCATTTGACAGACAATGAGAAAAATTTGCAGAAATATATATTTAAGAAATCAGGCTTTAGTTTACATTTCTTACAGAAATAAATGTAGCAGCTTTAGTGTCAGCTCAAATTTGATTTTCGTCCAGTCCATGTATTTATGCTCGTCACTTTATCTCTTAAAATCATTGTAAAAATCGCAGGCCTGTGCATAATTCCCGCTATTCGATTGGCTGTGTACTATGTCCCAATTGGAGGCTTAATTAAATCATCAAATTTATTCATGCTTTGTCGCTGCCTTTAAAAACGTTTGTATTCGTATGATATTTATATGTGCACGGTATATATATACACAAAAGTAAAAAAAACGCATTGAATGATTTATAGTCTGGATAATTATATTTTCCTCTAGCTGTGAGTGCTAATGCGCTCCAAACTATAGTTTATATTTAGCAATTCGTATTTATTCTATTGGAGGGATGGTTACAAATGAAATGTTGGAAATATTTTTATGACTAATTAAAATTAGATTAGTATTGAATGCTCTGCAGAATCATTAAGAGAATAATATTTTAACTCATACGAAAAGCAATAATATATTTATTTAATTATAAAATTAAAAACATGTTGTAGGCATTTGCGTATCACACCAAAACGTAATACAGTTTTCGTATTAAATATATTTAATGAGTATTATATATATATATATAGTAATGTAACAAAAGTTAGATCTAAGCTAGACGGAGTCGGGACCATGAATGAACGCGATTGGTTGTTTAAATGACGAATTACGAGTCATCCTGTCGACCAGAAGGGGAAACATGAAGGTTTGCCTATAACCTCATTAGACGGGCCGGAAAGGTCCAGAACTTTCGAAAACATCAGGTGACAGATAGTAATTACCAGGAATATATCTTGTCAGCCCGGGAAAACAAGATTCTGGCCTGGATTCTCAGCTACTCAGTGTCCTAAGACACCAGCGTATTGCTAACGATGGAACAAAGTGGACACTTCATCTCGCAGATGTTTCTTATTCAAAAAGAAGGGTTCGTGACACTTTGTTACGCCGTCAACCTATCGACATCAACGAGAATATATCCCGCAGAGTGGGGTTTTAATAATTTGGCTGAGAAACGCCGGAGAATAATGCTCGCAATACTCAATTTTGTCGACAATGTTGTCATCGGATATTCCACTATCCATGATAAACTTGTACCAGGGGAGAGTGAAAAAAAAAATGGAAAAATATTATTTCATAAGGAGGATCAAAAATATCACGCCCACAAATTGAAACGGGGGTAAAATATCAAGTGCGGAGGCGGAGCTTTAAGAACAAAACTGATGCACATCTTATAGAGAGGACTGATTATATCATTTTCACACATTTATAAATTCAAAATTATTATCATCCAGACTGAGTATTGCGGAGATTGAGAGAAATATTTTGTTTTCGGTTAAGTAGAGAGATACAATCATTTAATTCAAGTGTATTTTTGATGAGAGAAAGAAAGACGTCCGGGTTTCTGCTAGCATTCATACAGTGCAGACAGTCAGTTTTGGCTAGTCATATGTTCAGCTTCGGTCGAAGACTCAATTAATCATACAAAGGCTCATGAAATTCTCGGGTTCTCAATGATTAGTCGCTGTGCAGTCTACACATGACGCCAGAGACGAGCTTCAGAATAGATACAGCATCCGCATCAACCTGCAACTCTGGACAAGTATTCAGCAGCCAATAAATCATGACGACAAGAAGGATGATCGATAACGCCTGGTTATGTACAAACCTATATATTTCTCGCCTCTGGTCGTTTCTGTATACAGTGTTCTCGGCACTCCTTTATTTTAGTAATACACATTAATATTCTTTGAGATAAGGATTCATGTTTCTGATAAAGCTATCAAAGGTCAACTTAAATTCAAGCATAATTAATTTTTTAAACTTATTATTTAAAACCTTCCTAAATTTAAATATAAAAATTATATGTTCTTTATCCCCTTCACAGCCCATCATAATTCCCTAAGTCCATAACCAGCTCCATAAACGATTCGTAATAATTTATTTGTTTCAATTTTTTTTCATTAGCTTCGACTGAATAATAATGCGCTCATTGCATGTAATATTTTTTCATTAATTTTATTATTCAATCCGCTATTATATAGGGGTTTTCAAAAAATGACGGGTCTGTGGTAAAATGAATTAAAATAGGCTAAGTGTGAGGTATTAACAAAATTACTTCTTTTATTTGAGAGGCCCATGAATGAATGCCCCTTCAAATAAAAGGGAATTTCGTTAAGATCTTACTCACAGCTTGTTTTTTCCATTATTGAAAAACCCTTTCACGCGCGCTTCGGAAAAGTATTGTTGTTAGTGTCAGTGTACTATTTTTAAAATAAACTGGGCATGTAGTTGCGTTGTGGAAACTGACAAAACGCCTGATAAAACAGTAAAAATAGATTTTTTATTACCGACGTCGCAATACTCAATTTTGTCGACAATGTAGTTATCGGATATTCCACTATCCATGATAAACTTGTACCAGGGGAGAGTGAAAAAAATAGGAGAGGAAAAAATAGTGTGTGAGTCAAATTTTGGAAAAAGACTGGGTGGAAAAATATTATTTAGCAACTGGATACTAAATAGAGTACACTAAAACATAACATGCCGAAAGGGCTTTGAAAGTTCATGGGAAGTACAGGTGGAGTTCTGGCCGAGGGGGAAAGAATATTAACCTGCATGTTGATTTCAAAGGGAAAAAATAATGGTGAATATGGTGAATATAATTCATAAAGTTAATACCATCCTCATATTTAGCAATTTCACACCAGGATATATTTACACGATAAATTTAACTCGTGGATTTTTAAAATTTGTTTCCCTCTTAATTCCATTACGGAACGTCAGCTACACCGTGAAAAGCGCTACAACAAATATTTTCTGTGATTTAATCGGTGCGGCAGATGTTCAATATTATCTCTCGCGCATCAGCAGCGATTGGTTTGTCGATCTTTCTCATGGCCGCGCTATAAATGAAAACTTCACAAACAAAATTAAAGATAGTCTAAATCAAACAGCACGAACAAACGCTAGAGGCACACAAACGCGTACTTTCCGTTTACTAACTGTTTGCACGTTGAAAATAATATTCCCACTTTAATGTAAACAAACTTAGCTATAGAAATTAAGTAAATAATTAAAACATTAAAGAGTAAATACGCAACATTATTTGATTGACACAATTTTGTTGTGGTATTAAGTCCTAAGATTGGTCTGATGCTAACCTACCTTGCGCAAGCATTTTAATTTCCTCCCACATCCTCCCTAATCTGCTTTGCGTATTCCATCCTTGATCTTCATCTTCTGTTCTCACCCCACACTTCCCTCTGATGCTAATTTTACAAGTCCATCATGCCTTAAAACGTGGCCTATTAATCTATCCCTTCTCTTGGTCAACGTCCTGCATATTGTTCGCTTTTCCCCTATTCTGTTTAGAACTTCCTTGTTACTTACTCTGTCCACCCATGTTTTTATCAGCATTCGCCTATAGCACCACATTTCCCATCGTCCACGTTTAGCACCCATATAACGCCACACTCCATACGAACATTTTTAGCAACGATTTCCTAATATTCATACTTATATTACCCGTAAATAAATTCCTGTTTTTCGCGTAAGCCTTTCTTGCCTGTGATATCCTACTCCTTATGTCTACTATACTTCTACCATCACTAGTTATTACGCTTCCCAAGTAGCAGAATTCCTTAACTTCCGTCAAAATATCACTTCTCAATCTAAAACCTTTTGTTATTCCACTGTTTCCCAAACTAAACTCCACTACCTTTGTTTTCCCTCTATTAATCGTCATATTGAACTTTTCTCCAGCACTCCATTCATGCCAATTATTATGGTTTCCAAGTCTTGGTCTGACTCCCCTAATACTACAATATCGTCGGCAAAGCGAAAGGTTTTTATTTCTTCTCCTTGCAGTATGATTCCTTTTCCATATTCCGTTTTAACATTCTTCATCCCCTGTTTTATATCGCATGGGCGACAGATTGCATCTCTGTCTTACTCCTTTCTTGATTACGGCTTTCTTTTCTTGATCTTCTATTCTAATTACTGCTGCCTGTCTTCTGTAGAGGTTATGTATAAGCCTCCTTTCTCGATATTTTATTCCAGTGCTATTCATGATTCTTAATAGTGTGTTCCAGTTCTTATTATCAAACG
This sequence comes from Eucriotettix oculatus, assembly GCA_034510155.1. Classification (NCBI taxonomy): domain Eukaryota; kingdom Metazoa; phylum Arthropoda; class Insecta; order Orthoptera; family Tetrigidae; genus Eucriotettix; species Eucriotettix oculatus. Next base: position 50,833,303 of record CM067376.1, on the reverse strand, counting down.
CTTTTTCTAAAACTACAAATGCCATAAACGTAGGTCGGTTTTTTCGTATCCCGTCTTCTAAAATTAGTCGCAAAGATGATATTGCCCTTCTTTTTCCTACATTCACTTTATTACTAAGTTATTATGAGGAAAACATGACACTTTCCACTTCGCCTGGGGATCAACGAAGTACGACTACTCTAATCATCAGCTATTCCAACACATTTTTCAAATTTCTCTTTGCCGTCCGTCCTTACTCTTTTCGAAATATATATATATATATATATTCATTTCTTTATACATTCGGTCCGGTTATCTTCTTCCATCCAATTAGGTCCGGTGAGTGTCTGAATTTCCTTGCTGATCTGTCTCGGCGATCTGTGAATCACTGTTGTAGTTTTCGATCGCATACCTTACACTTTTTCTTTTATCACTCATGCTACGCTATGAATTCGACCGATTCATAAAATATTTTGCACTTTATACTTCGTTCCTTCTCACTAAGTCCAAGTGCCAAATCATTGATATTTTACTCATAACTGAAGCTACGTTAAAATTTCTATTTCAGGAAAGCTAAGAGCAATTCTTACAAGTGTACCCGTATTTCTACTAATTCCTTGCATTATTTAAAAGCTCAAACAGTTATTATAAGTGACGGAGACGAAAAGAAGGGAACAGTTTGGACAATGTTGCATTTAGTTGGCTAAAAATACTTAAAGTTTGTTGACGGGCTTTGTAGTTTTATCAGAGGAAGCAGAAAATTAGAAAGACTTGTACATTATTTATTTCTGATATTATAAAAAAAACTAAATAGGGCAAAATATAAAAATTTCACAGCATGTTCACCCGCAGCAGAAAGACGTTTTAAAATTCAAATTTTTAAACTTTAAATTTTGGTATTATTAATAAAATATTAAGCAACAATTTCACATAACTGAATGTAACCCTAACATTTTAAAGGTTTCCTAATTAATAACCGGCGTCTTCTATCAATTTGTATGCATTGTTTTTCAATTTGCGTATTTAACTTTTTATTCTGATATTAACCGAATAATACTTATATCTTTCAAAAATGTCAGATAATTTTCAATTGAAATATTATCCTTATATTCAGTAGTAATTGCTGCAGTAAGAGAATATTTCACCTGGTGGATTATCAGCAGATACGTTCTAGTCGCTACATTTGCACAGCCACTTCATTATTCTCAATTTATTGTTATTATTTTTTTGGGGGTTAACAGGCTACATGAGTATGATCCTGAAACAGACAACTTCACTTTTAATAGCATAGGAAGGGAATAGAAAGGGGGGATGTGGATGGTAGAGCAAGGTAGCCAAGGGTTGACTAGGGCCCCCGGCTGTAGTTTAAGGATCCTAACCGGTGTTTTACCTAAAAGAAATGTAGAAAAAAACCTGCATCAGGTAGGTCGGACTATGCTATGCGCTCTAATATTTGTATACCCAGTCCCCTCAATCATTCAGCCTGTAGTAAGGTTTATCCTTAGGCGTTTCTATACAATTCATCCGATTGCTGTGAAATTTTTTGTGTTAAGCGATGATCACCCCAATGATGATTTTTGTCGGTATTTTAAAGATTTAGTTTCATTTCTTTCCCCATTTCCGCCAAAAATGTCCCTGCTCTGCGACTTTATATTTGTCCCTGATACATTTCTGTGCCAATCATCTGATTGTCATGACATTTTGTTGTATTATACTGTTCAGCCCAGATAATACTTCTGTTGATCTTTCGAAGATGCGTTCCTTCCCCCCTTTCAGGTCAAAAAAGGTTCTACCCTAAAAGAAAATAGAATTTCCATCAGGATATATAATGACCTAACGCAGCCAGTCAAACGAGATGATTAAATTGCGGTTTATCGCGAAGTAATGCTTAATTGTAAGTAATTTTTACTGTAATAATGATACTTTCATTTAATTACTAATAATGCAAAAATGCTTATGAATTACAATTGCGACTCTGGCGCACAAAGAGGATTTTTCTGGTATTAATTACAATTAATAAGTATCATTACTTAAACGCTTAACAGGTATATAACCAAAGGTTTTTACTTTTTTTTTATCATCAACCTGCCACCGGGCAAATCCCCATCAGTAGTAATATTAAATGTAATACAATAATGATATTTTTATGTATACAAATAAGAAGCAACGTGAGTTGCCTGGTCCTGAATTTATATGTTGGACCGGTTCAACTACACGGCGAGTTATAAGCTTTGCCCTTAGGCGGCCCAATACAATTCATCCAATTGCCGTGAAATATTTTAAAGATTTAAATTCCTTCTTTCCTCTCTTTCAAACCATAAATGGTCCTAACCATTGTACTTGCAAATGGATAAATTACCCACTCATGTAGCCTGTCAAACGAGATAGTTAAACCGCTGTTCGTTAGTAACAACAACGATTTTTGTTATTTTACATGTTAGATAAGTAATAAATAAAATATTTTATAAAAAACGTATCAATGTAATCACAGAAACGTTCATTTCAAAGGGTTTTGCAAGTGTATGTGTCAGAAAAGAAAATATCAAACTATTGAGTGGTACGTCCAAGCAGTGAGTTTTAAACCTGGCACCGTCAGAGATTCTAGAAACGAAAACTGATGGCTGAAATACTCGAGAGTCTTAGTTTTTAATGTTTTCTGTGTTTATCTAATGTTCATAATATAAGTGGCTGTAGAGTATTGCGCGAGGATGAGTAAAGACAACTTCGCCATGAACGAACTTAGCGCATATGAGATGCGGCTGATTCCATTTAAAATTGCCGTAATTGAATAAATTTTGGTGTTTGCTGGTTCAGTGACATTGTCGTTATTTGTGAGAGTGAAATTCTGTTTCAATCCATAACGTTAAGGTTTGATCTGAGCTTCTGTTCGTGAGTAGAAAGCGTGCCCCAGCCCGTTGCTTGTCTCTGTTTCTATTACTTGTATTTTCTCCGAAGAAATCTATTACATTTAGGCTTAGGAATTGTACATTGCCGGATTGAATTATTTTGTGATTCAGTATAGTGAAATGATTCTTGCATCAGCTTTTACAATGGTTGAAATGATTGAGTGGTTCGAGGGTCTGCCGAGGTGACTTCTCGGTAAAGTAACTCAGCTTTAACAGACCAACCTTACAGAATAGATTGAACTAATTACCAAATTTAGATATGCCAGAATCGATACGTCGGCAAATCTGAATTTGGTAATTAGCTCAATATTCTAACTATTCTTTATTTTCACAAAATATAATGATGAAATATCTAGAAGAGCTGTATCATGGTGGAAATCTAGATCAGTCAGTAATAGAAACAGAAGAGGAGGTGAATGATGAAGAGTTGGGGGACAAAATTTTAAGGTCAGAGTTTGATACAGCGCTGATAAACCTCAGCTATTGTAAAATGCCAGGCATTGATAACATTAGAGCGGAGTAGATAAGATCATCAGACGAAGAAGCAATATCCATGGCTGTTAAGGACATTTTGGGAAATCTTCAAAACAGGAAGAATACCAGAAAATTTTATTAAACACAAAATTTTACCCATACCAAAGAAGATTCGGGCTGATAAATATGAACAGCACAGGAAAATTAGTTTAGTATCTCATGCATAAAAAATGTTAACGAAAATAGTATATAGGATGTCAGAAACACAAATAGAATACGAGTTAGGAGAAGATCAATTTGGTTTTAGGAAGAATATAGGGACAAGAGAAGCAGTATTGACTTTGCGTCTAATAACAGAATAAAAAATAAAAAACCGGCTTACGTTCATGGAATTTGTAGATTTAGAAAAAGCGTTTAATAATGTGAACTGGAACACGCTATTTTGGATTTTGAAGAGCACAGGAGTAAAATATCGATAAAGAAGCAGCAGCAGTAACTCTACGCTTTTCCGATGATATTAGGGGAGTCAGAAAAAGACTTGGAAAATGGCGTGTCCTGGAGAAAGAGTTCAACATGAGGATTAATACAGGGAAAACCAAGGTAATGGAGTGTATATGGGAAACAGTGGAGGAACGAAGGGTGTTAGATTGGGAAGGGATATTTTGAGGAAGTTTAGGAATTCTGCTACTTAGGAAGCGTAATAACTAGGGATGGTAAAAGTATTGTAGGCATGAAGAATAGGATATCACAGGCAAGGAAGGCTTTCGTAAAAAAGAGGAATTTACTTAAGGGTAATATAAGTCTGAATATTAGAAAATCATTGCAAAAAATTTTCGTATGGAGTGTGCCGTTATATGGTTGCGAAACGTGGACGGTAAGAGTTTCAGAAATGAAAAGAATATAAGCCTTTGAATTGTGTTGCTATGATGAATGCTGAAAATCAGATGGGTGTATAGAATCACTAACGAGGAAGTTCTAAACAGAGTAGGGGAAGAGCGAATAACATGAAGGACGGTGACCAAGAGAAGGAATAGATTAATATCAGATTAGGAATGGTTTAGGATGTGCTAGTAATGCGGAAATAAAAAGGCTTGCGCAAGACAGGTTAGCATGGAGGGTTGCATGAGACCAGTCTTGGGACTGAATACCACTACAACAACAATGGTGAAGAGCAAAGTTGATAAATAATTAATTACATAAAATATTTGCACGTTATGTCTACTAAAAATTATTAATACTCTACGTTGCATCGACAATCCGTGGACCTCATCAGGTGTGCGCTAGAAAAAAAACTGGAACAACGATTTGAGTGGTGACCAAAGTACTTACGAATTCCGTCGTAAATATTCTCAGAATTATTTGTATGAAATTTAATACTAATTTGTTAATAATTGGATTTAGTGTGTAACATTGACATAATAATCAATCGTTATAGGTATAAATTTAATATGCTAATAATTTTTGTTTGTTATTATTTAATTTAACTTGGCTATACTTATTATTGCTATTTTATTATGAATCATTCATAACCTTACACCTTAAGCTACTTATCTACAGTCACCGTCAGTATTTAGGTACTTGTAATGGAAACCAGTTTTTTTGTATTCCTTCCACAAAGAAAGGTGACGCCTGTGATGAAAGCCAAGTCAGAACTTCCTGTTCCTCATCATCATGATGAGGACCTTAGGTAAACTTTTCCAATCCACTTCCTCACCATTCCATCATCCATTAATGTTTACCCATACACCTCATACAAATGCCGACGAAAGTCCGCCGGAGTAATATTCCTTGCATTCAAGAAATGAATCACAGATCAAACTTCACAGTTGGCGGTTCGTTTAAATTTTTTTGAACGATTCAAAACGGAACAACAAAAAGAAAACACGCAGTGAAGATAATTTACAGCTGCGTCTGGCTTCGTAATGATTGCAATGTTAGATAATAAAAAAATCAGAGAAAAATTATTATTTAAAAAAAATAAAATAGATACTTTTTTTAAAAACAGCTCTTAAATGTCAGTTACAACAATGCAAATTATTATTTATTGTTTTGAGTGAAATAAATTCTTACGACTGTTCAGTTCTCTTTCTCCTATTTCTTCAACGTCCGCTTTGCCGTTGTAAATGATGTCTAGCCCCTGCAGTTAAGTCCAAACATATCAAAAATAAAGTAATTTTATCTCGCTATGACGAAGAATTTTCCGGATTAACAAATTTCTTTTATTGATTATAGTCATTATAAATAATAATCGAAAATTCGATTCTTCCAAAGCTTGGACATTCTTTCGTAGACAATCCCTTGGATGTAATGTGAATGAATCTACACGTAAAAGATTTTCATTCTTGCCCTACATGGAATTTTTTTTGATCTTTGGGTTAACCCGGAAATTCCTATTTATTTTATGGTAACAATATTTTTTTGGCCGCCTATGTGGTGTAGTGGCTAGCTTCGTTGCTAGCACAGAGGTCCCGGGTTCGATTCCTGCCAAGAGCTTTGGTTTTTGTGCGCGTCTTTGTGTACCCAACTCGAGTAACCCTTTCAAAGAAGATAAGACCCTCAAAAGTGGTAAAGTAGTTGCTAATGACCTTAGCTGCTGTTGTTAAAAGTTTGATTCGGACAAGAAACAAAATTTTCTGGCCAGTGATCATTTCTAATCCAAAGATCATAATAATTTTTTTTAATTTTGTCGGGTATCAGACTGCCGTTACTACATTCACGTACATTATAAATGGATTTAAAGAAGGAATCTATAAACACAAGATCAAACGAGGATATTTGACATGTTGAGACAACAAATTTGTAATGATGAATTAGTGGGGAATATTGTCGTCATGTAGCAAACTGCTTCAGGGCAGAACATGGCTGAGCTTTAGAGCAAGTTAACGGAAATTTGTGGCGGCGTGAGCTACGATGATGCTAATGAGCACGAAGGCCAAGGACACGTCATTGCGAAACGCGTTCTACAGTGGCGCAGAATAGCAACGTCAGGGAATCCATACAAAATAATGGGATTGTAAAGGTAAAACATTATATCTTGTATAGTCACATCCTTCTACATGAAACCCGTGTGGCCCGTACCTGCATTTGTTTTTTATTAAATGTTTATTTCAGTAACTGGATATGGCGGACAAAATCGTAATTTGTAAACGAGACCGATCAATTGAGACAAATTATTGTGTGGAACGAATAATTTGCTTGTGAAAGCATTATCATTGAAGATTGGCATCAGGTATTTATTTACAAGGAAATTATTAGTTAAATAAGTCAATCAGTAATACGGAAAGTACGGCTAGAATGAAATTTTAAAACACAATAAAACGGCACCATTTGTCTTTGTAGCCTCTTAAGGTGCAAAGAAAAATATTTTTATGCACCTAAAAACTCAGAGAAAACTAGTTTTATATTTTTCATATTAATAAAATAATTGCATGTAAATATATGTATCATAACTTACAAATTATCTCATGAATTTTTTTAATGTGCCTACTGTACACACATGGTAGCTGAAACGACTTATATATGCACAGTTTGAAGTTGATAATTGATTTTTTAAAATTGTATGATCACATTAGTTTATAATATCAAGGAATCGTATATTATATTTGAATTACTGGCATTAGTGTTAACATTAATAGCCGAATTATTACATGTAATGTGCAGGTTTTGGATCGTCAATCTTGCGTATTTATTTTTTTTCAATCTAAATTATTGAATAAATATGTTCTGAAACGACTGAATAATTTTGAACGCCTAATTTCAAATTGTTTTAATTAATTAATTAATTTTTTTCCTTAATATGAGTTATTAGAGAACTTTGGTCGATGTAACACAACTTACATTGTAAAGTTTGGCTAAAATGCTAATTTGGTCTTTCATTTTTTCTAAAAGTTTAAATTACAGTAAGATTTTAAAATAAAAGTTATCAAAGAAGTCAATACGTTCATATTGTATATTTTTAAAAAACAGTATAAGTGTAAAAATCAATTTTGTTATTAGGATTTTTACATGTAAATGGTTAATTTCGTACTTAATTTTAATCAATCTAATTTTTCTATATTTGTATATGAAGTTTAATGAATAAGAATTGTTAATATAGTTCTAATAAGAACTATATTAACAATTTTGAATAGATTATTCTTTTGAGACGACTGATGAGATAATATGAATGTATCAGACTATAATCGATGGCTGTTTTATAGGTAAAGGGTTGGTAATGCATATAATGAAGATCTCAATTAACGATTAACTTATTAGTAAATCTCAAATGTCATGTAAATTTTCCACTCCTAAAAAGGAAGATTTTTCTATTCCATCTGTAAAAATATTGAACTAATTTACTTCAATTAATCGCAGGTTAATCAATCGAAATTTTAACACCTATTTATGTACAAGTGTTTATTAAAAGTTAAGTAACTCGAGTAACTTTAGGCTTTATGAGATTAAAACAAAAACTATAAATGAAAACCTGAAGTTAAAATATGAAATATAGACCTACAGTAAAAATAATGTTTTGTTTACGTCAACCAGAACGACGGTCGCAGATTTTAGTCCTGGCTTAAAAATTCAACAAGCAACCGCAGAACTTTAGCTCAGTTGGATGCAAGGTCTTCCGCACTGTAATCATAGGCACGCTACTCAGTTGTTATTTCAATGTAATGGTCTACACTACATGCATCACAACAGACTGCACGAATATTCAGTTGAAAATGCTATTTTTTCTCTCAGTGGAGCGTCTTTTACTAATATCTATAATTCTTTGATTGCTCAGGACTGAAAGGAAGCAGTTAGTGGCGCTTTAAGGATAACGCAGGGGGTGAAACGGAATACTGCGTATGCGAATTTCTCATCGAGACAGAAATGCTGTACCGGCTGCTTCACCAGGATCGAGTGTGCCACAAGGCGGACAGTTTGAATTCTGAAGTCGATGCAGAAAATCGCACTGTCAAAATAATATTATTATGAACGTTATTAAAATTAAAAAAATTAATTCTTCCTAAATTTAATTATGTGCTATGGTATATGAGATCACACACGAACCAGCCGCAACTGGTGTCATGTAAGATGACAGTCTGATTATCATTTCTGTAACACCCGTTCTTTTGTGATTCAACGCAGGAATGATCTAAAGGAAGAGAAAGTGACGTTTATCACTTTACTTGACAGAATATTTTTTTGTGTTATTTATGCTGTGGTGCATAGTGTTGAATTAATCGTATATTAGAAGAGCCTCAATTGGTCCGATTCTAAACAGGGGTAACCCCCTTCCTTAGGAAGGGAGAACAAAACAGTCGAGGGTTCAACTCAGATGTTCGTCATTAACTTACAGGTACGTCGCACTCTCGGTACTCGTCCCATGCCCTTCCATTAAGAGGGAACTGGGTTTTCTGTGGGGACACAACATTCCCGATTCTATTCCTCGCATCCGATTTTTAGCTACCTGTCAAACTGCTCTAAGGAAACAAACCCCTTGCCCCCTATCTTTTAAAAAAGAGAGAGGGAGAGACATAGAGAGAGAGGGAGAAAGATGAGAGAGAGGGGGAGGGAGGGGGAGGGAGAGAGGGGGATAGAGGAGTGATGGGGAGAGAGGGGGGAGAGGAGTGACACGTTAAATGAGGAGGTTCCACTTAATGTATTGGAAGGAAATTTGAAACAGGGTATGCGGAAGGGAGACGAAGGCAGCCAAGGGTTAACTAAGGCCCTCCGGGCTATATTAAGGTATACATCTAAAACAGATGCAGAGCAAACCTAAGAAATCCTGCATCAGGTAGGTAGGGCATCTTCGTACTTATCTCACGTCCTTCCGAATGACCGGAGAGGAGTTTGCCGAGGGAACGAGTTGCGCATCAACCAGCTTAGGAAGCAGCTGGTGGACTGTTACAATAGAATCAGTGCACAAATCTTACCGCATACCCACTGCCTACGACCCCAGAACATACACCCTTTAAAACTGATCTATGGGACTCGCTTTGTGAGAACCTTAAAAATCAGAGAGAACCTGAGATCCCTCAAACGTGACCCAGTTTTATCTGCTCTGCTTTATAACAAGACTTGAAAAGATATTTCACACTTATGAGTAGTATATCTTGCAGAATATTACAAGCATAGGAATGAAATTATAAATAAGTTCAAAGGATTACAGAATCGCGAGAGTTCACCTACAAGCCCAGTTACGTCATTTCTGAAACGTCGACTGTTTTCTTAACTCGCTCCACATTCATGACCTTAAATATTTGTCCGAGTTTTCTCACATTTTCTTAGTATCGTCGCTCCATTTTCATCAAGTGAAGAGGGACGTGTTATGAGATGCAACAAAATAATTGGCAGGAAGCAAATGGTTTTGCCTTATCAAACGTTGAATATTTGTTTGAATTCCCATAACCTACTTCTTGCATCCACCGATGTTGCAAAGAGCTTGTTCAAATAAACCCACTTGCGGGACGTAAATATAGATCCTGTGTTCGCGTAGCCTAATTATGCAAGGCTCTCCGGAGTCTGTTCTATATTAGGAAGTTAAAACTCGGCACTGACATGAAACCAATTTTTGGCTTCTAACATGACAATGATTGTTGCCACACCGGGTAAGATAATTCTTCCAAAATAATTCTAAAAATCAAGTTTAACTGAAGGAAAAAATGTATAATTCTCTCTCTCTCTCTCTCTCTCTCTCTCTCTCTCTCTTAAGGTATATTTTATTATATAGTAAGGACATATAAAATACCTTCCGCATCCCCCCTTTTCAATTCCCTTCCTATGCTATTAAAGGGGAGTTGCCTGTTTCAGGATCACCCTCATGTAGCCTGTTAACCAAAAAATAAAAAAATAAAGATTAAGGAATGAAAATAATCAATTGAAATGCGAGTAATTAGTACTTATAAGTTATCAATACTTATGGGTATTATTATTTTCTACATGACACCGTTTTTTACTTCTAGCCCAGGTATCGTGCGTTGTGTAAAACCACCGTCGATCACATCCGTTGTAACATCAACTTCCGCTCTCAAAGGCGTCCAAACATTTGATCTTCAAGGTCGCCCAAAACCAACGAAACTCCCAACACAAACCAAACCGCCAGCTGTGAGCAATTTCCTCGGCAAGGAACAGAACACTCATCACGGCAACTAGACACTATAAACAACATACCTTTAAGCACTGTGAAAACTTACGTCTGTAAATGTAATATACATTACTCGTTAACGTTAAACATTAAAACAACTTTTTTGACGTTTTTACCCTATATATATTGTATTAAATCAATTTACGTCTGATATTAAAATGAAATAATTTTCGACTGGTTTTTTTCAGATAGTCTACTTTTTCTTTTTAATCAAATAACGTTTCGGAGCTTAGTCAGGTTTTCCTATGTAATATTTCCACTATTGTAACCGACATTAAAAATTTACTTTAAGTAATGGTCAAGAGGTCAGTTATAACACATTATTTACCGAGAAAAATTATTTGTACAATATGTTAGAAAAAAATTACTAATACCTAACGTTTTATCTTTAACTGATGAACCTCATTAGTTACACAATATAAATAATGTAAGACAACGCCAAGCAAAGTTATACGTAAAAAAATAAATTCAAAACAGGAGACCAAAGAGCTTATTTAAAAATAGTCATAAATATTACTGAAATTATTTATATGAGTATTTCAAATTAATTGACGAACAATTGGATTTCATATTTAACATTTCAGATATTAATCCCGCATAAGGTTTAGTTTCTGGAACTAATATGGTTATTTTATTTAAATGTGAACTCTGGTTTTTAGAATAGAAATATTTACTAACAACTGAATGTTTGTTAATAAGTTGTTTCAAATTACAAACTTGTTAGCTAAGGTGAATTTTAAATCCTCTGTATAAAAAAATTGCAGTCTCACAGGAAAGTTTATATATAATACATTATGTTCGTCCATGTAAATTGATAGACTATAGTTTCTTTTAATAAAGAATTGAGATTTGTAGTTTATCGATGATATCAATGTTGTATAATTTAAATAATTCAATTAAATTAAAATATATTTTATTTTTAAACTGGAAAACGATAAAAAATAATAACAATAGGTCATTGGGAATGTTGAAAATGGATTTTGTGTATTTTTATGTTGATAAAATCTGCTGTATAAAAATTAGCCATCAAAATCTCTGAAACTATTTTGAAATGATTACGGAAACTTTGGTAAGTAAAGCGAGGCATATTGTTGACCATATTGTAGGCCATAGAAATTTTGGTAATAATATATGACTGCAATGAAAATTGATAAACGTTCGAGAAAATATAATTTAGAGAAACCAATCAGTAGTTAATTTATTGCCTTTCGCATCTGGAAAATTAAGGGACGGATTTTTTAAATTCAGGGATGAATTGGAGCTTTTGGTTATAATTATTAAACATAATTATTTTTCTACTTTATTAAGGAATGTAATAAAACATAAATTGAAATATTATTCTAGCCTGATTATATTTAATTAATAGAATTAACCCAATTTTCAAATTCAACTTATGTATATAGTCTTCATTGAGGTATTTTACATAAGGAAAATAGTAACAAACTTAATGTTTATAGAATAATAATAGATTAATAAATACAGGAACACTATCAAAAATAATTAAAACGAAGGTACTGTAATGCGAGTACTTCATGCAAAAATTATTGAAAACAAAAAAATTCTTTACTAACTTATGAAATGAGTATGCGAACTTACTTCCTCTCCATGGATTAGGCTATTGCCTGTTCCGACCTCAATCATCATTCCATCCCTTTCCAGGACGACCGACATCCCTTTTTCCAATAGAATGGTATTGAAAGGCAAGCTTTGGTACTCTATTGTCATCCATTCTGAGAACGTGGCTTTTCCAATTTGCTTTATTTTGGTAAATTCTATCATTCAGTGTGAATATATCTAGCTGCTTCATTATTTCTTCATTTCTTATTTTATCGCTCCCGGAGTATCCTTTCACAGATCTCAGAAATCTCATTTCCGATGCTTGAATCTACTCCTCCAATTTTTTTTATTCACCCATGTTTCACTTCCATATAACAAAGTTGGTACAGCCATCGTCTTATAAAATTTAAGTTGGGTATCCTCTCTTACTTTTTCTTTTAAAGTTCGTCGAATTGTCCCACACATAATTTGAAATCGATGAAGCTTTTTCTTCATCTCGTCATCGTCATTATCAGTTAATTCATAACCAAGACAGACAAACTTTGAAACTTGTTCTACTGGTTAATCATCAATTAATATCTTCTCTCTTATAGGATACTTCCCTTGCCATGTCATTACTTTAGTTTTCTTTCTAGATATCTGCAGATTGTGATTTTTGGAAATAATATTTAATTTATATATCGATTTCTGGAGTTCGTCTTCATGTTCTTGTAAAATAAATTGATCATCGACAAAAAGCCGAACTTAATTAATTGAAATTAATATAAAACGTTGTTTAAACCAAAGAAATTTAATATATATTTTTAGTAACCAATGTACGACATGCATAAAATATTATAAGACAACTATTTACAATGAATTTTTATTAAATCTTGAAACTAAATAATTGTAAAAAAAATATTCACGAATTTTTATAGAAAAGAATGTAAGGGAAATAAATGAATGACATTTTTTTAACTCGTAATATTTTTGGATTAGTAATACTAATGTATGCATCTCGTAGATTAATCTATCGGGCAGTTCGATAATTGAGACTGATGATTGGATTGATATTTATGTATTTTTTTTATTCTAATGGTCTTTTTGATAATATTAGGTCATTCCTATATATATAATAGCCATGAGTAACGCTATTCGTGAAACGCTCTGGACATATCCGGTACGCTCAGCTTTAGATTCGTCAAAGAAACCGCGGTACAGTGAGTACAAAATACGAACAGATGGAAGGATGATGATAATAAATACGCAACATTTTCTTAAATCCTTAAATTTTATCCACACGACAGATTTTAAAGTACATTTCCTTAAGAAAAACTTTTAAAACCAAAGCTAAGATTTGGTATTTATTATAATTTAATATTATTTTTGTCAATTGCATTAGTGAAAATTTTCGATATACTCTGTTTATGTGTTCATTTCAATTTTGTTTTTTTAATTGTATGATTTTGACATTATAATAAAATTTCATTGTTGTTTAAAATACAATTTTGAAGTTAGAGGTTATCTTTCGGGTTGAGAGCGCATCATATTAACTGCTATAGATTTTAGCGGAGTGTATCAGTGAGATATTTCTATAATTATGAATAGGAATTGAAAAAAAAGGTTTTGATAATCATGATGAGTATCTATAAATAGCAACTAAAATTAAATCTTTCGTATTTATTTTCATCATCCGTGTTCGGATTTTGATTTGAAATATTAAGTTTCAGCTCGTATTATATATTAATTTATATAATTAATTAAAAGTAGAATAGCATTAGATAAGATTTTTATTAGTCAAAAACGTGTTATTAGAGCAATATATCAGGTTTCCTCACGAACTTCTTGCAGAACTCTGTTCAAAAAGTTAGGCATTTTCACTTTGACGTGCCAATACATTTATTCATTGATGTTATTTGTAATCACAAATAGGCACTTATTTTTGAATAATACTGATATTCATCCCTTCAATACAAGGAACAAAAATAATCTGTATAAAAAATGTAAAACATTGTCAATTGCACAGAAAGGTGTGCATTATTCAGGGATATCCATCTTCAACAGACTGCCGCACAGAATTAAACAGTTGTCCGATAATCAAGGTAAATTTAAGACTGAATTATGCTCATTTTTGCTTAGCCACTCCTTCTATTCAATAAAGGAATTTATAGAAGAATCGGAGAAGAGTAATTAATTAATTAGTTTATAATACAAAAATTTGTTATAAGTATATTTATCTTTTATACAATAAAATAATGTAATAAATGTACACCCTGACCCATTCCACATCCTTGAAGCTTAGCTTATTTACAGGATCTACGGAATATGATTACTATTATTATTATTAACTGCTTTGACCTCAAAAGCACTCTGTACCGTGGTTTTTGATTAAAACACCATTTTAAATTACATTCTTGTCGAATTAAATACTGTACCCGGTCATGGCCGGACCCCCAGCTATTTAATATGAACTTTTCATTTTCAATACGACACATGCGTATAAAGACACACATTGCGTAACAGTTAAGGCAACTGCATACAAAATCAAAGTTCCTGCCAATCCTTCTCGGTGTAATGCGCGTCACGTATTACAGCGTTGGAAAATTTAAGCTAATGAGGCTACACGCCGATAAATAGGTGAAAACATTCGCTCATGATGAATGTATGTATGTATTCGCATGGATTTTTGTTAATAAGGGTCCAACGAGATATGCACTTTTTACATCGACCCAAATCGGATATTCGTTAAACGGTTTTGTGAGTTCGTCCGTTATAAATCTGTCCCATGTACCCCGGTACACAGATTATTAATGAACCAAAAATTAATGAGATCCAACATGCACATCTCCATACTTTGATCCAGAATGGTTGTTTTTAAAGAGATAAATTAAAGAATAATGGACAAAGATGTACTGCTGTAAAAAAAATGAAACGATATATATAGTTTCTCGAAATGCTTTTGCTTAACGCGACTACTACATTACAATACTAAATAATTTCCTCCGTTACAATGAGCGGTCGCGGGGCGTACTCCGAAAAAGTTACACCGTTTTAAAATTTTCTCCTTCACTGGGATCCTTGCTGACGCAATAATAATAATAATAATAATCATATTCCGTAGATCCTGTAAAGAAGCTAAGCTTCAAGGATGTGGAATGGGTCATGGTGTACATTTATTACATTATTTTATTGTATAAAAGAAAAATATACTTATAACAAATTTTTGTATTATAAACTATTATAAATTACTCTTATCCGATTCTTCTATAAATTCCTTTATTGAATAGAAGGAGTGGCTAAGCAAAAATGAGCGTAATTCAGTGTTGAATTTACCTTGATTATCGGACAACTGTTTAATTCTGTGCGGCAGTCTGTTGAAGATGGATATCCCTGAATAATGCACACCTTTCTGTGCAATTGACAATGTTTTACATTTTTTATACAGATTATTTTTGTTCCTTGTATTGAAGGGATGAATATCAGAATTATTCAAAAATAAGTGCCTATTTGTGATTAAAAATAACATCAATGAATAAATGTATTGGCACGTCAAAGTGAAAATACCTAACTTTTTGAACAGAGTTCTGCAAGAAGTTCGTGAGGAAACCTGACATATTGCTCTAATAACACGTTTTTGACTAATAAAAATCTTATCTATGCCTACTGAGTTGCCCCAAAATATAATACCATATGATAAAATAGAATGAAAATATGCAAAGTATACTAATTTTTTTGTTTTTAAATCACTGAAGGTGGACATTGCTCTGACAGCATCACATGTAGCTGAGCTGAGATTCTTAAGTAATTGATTAATCTGATCAGTCCAATTTAATTTATTATTTACTAAGAGACCTAAGAATTTAACAGAGGAAGTTTCATTTACATTTTTGCTGTCATATTTAAGTGTTATAGATTGTAAAGTTGTGTTGAGTGTGTGAAATTGCATGAATAACAGCACTGTGCTTTTATACTTCGCCAAGTATCAACATAAAACCATACGAATTACTATTGCCAGTTATAAAATCAAATTTCGTCTATTTTTTATAAGTTATTGTTTGAATAAGGTGTTTAACTGAAAGAAATAGATAGGTGTCTAAAAATATGAAGCGCAGTTGCTCAATGACCTTGTGTCGTAATGGGGTTAGATCGGAGCTCACTTTACCTCGTACCTTAGTTATACCAATTGTTAGTGTAGATAATATTCTGAAAAGAAAAAGGAATTTTTTCTATGAATAAAAAATGTAAATATTTCCTTGCGTTAGTTTCCACTGGTTTGATTCCGGATGTTGCGGTAGCCCACTCGAAATTTTAGTAAGATTGTAAGTAATGAATTCAAGAGGTCCCGAAAGTTGTGGACGAAACGTTTTAATTAAAATAATTCTTACATTTCAGACTTTTGGCCATTCTTCGTATTTTACTTTTAATATTAAGTCAGATTAATGCAATTATTTTAATTATTATTCTGAAAACATTGACGAACGAAATACAACGGGTACGTCACAAATCTAATAGATAAAAGTTAGGAGATGGTAAATACAGTGTCTGGTGAAGTTACTTTCAATCTTTCGTAAGGCTATATTGAATGTTTTTAAGAATGATAGTAGTGTTATGCCAGCTTACATCAAAGGAGATTTTCACCCCTGTCAAGTATACAACTCTCCGCCTTCTCCTACAGTGCATATAACGTGACTTGTGTTTCTCATGACCTGTACTTTTGAATATAGTATTAGTTTATAATTGTAATAATACTTTTATGTACCAGGCTTCATTGAATTATAACTTAGTAAACCAGCCAAATTGGCCCTAAATATAATTTGTTTTATTAATACATAATTTTTTCGTTTACTAAAATATATATTTTCGTTCAAATTGGCTGCTTTATTCAAACTGTATATTTTTATTTTATTAATGTATATTTAAGTAAAACACAAAGAATGGCCAAAAGTTACAAACGAAACAATCATTGTTTTCACTCATTTCGGTCCCGTGAAATATTTGTTATAACTTGCTTAAAGAACTGAGGAGGTCCCAAAAGTTGCGGGACGAAACGTTTTCAAATGAAATTATTTATTTTATGACTTTTGGTCGTTCTTTGAGTTTTATTTATAATAAGTCAGACTGATTCATTTACTGTGTTTAGAATTATAATTTTTATTTTATTGAAATCGATTTATGTAAAATTGGACTGATTTATTTGTTTGGGAATACCTATATCAACTTTTTGCATATAACTGTCATTTCGGAATATCAGAATATTTGTCAACAATATTTTAATCGTGTATTTAGAATTGCAATTGTAATTTATTTATCTATTTTATTATATTTCAAGAAATAAATTATATTAGAACCCGAAAATATTTTATTTTGTACTTGAAGGGACAATATGTAACAATACGTTGTGCAAATTTTTATTTTATTATTTATTATGTTAATATGTTTTGAAAATATATGTCTGTCAATTTTGGCTGATATATTCATTTTTTCATGCATTGGACAAAAATATTAGAAGGAAAATGATTTCAGATGCCGAGGAGATGTGAACGTAGAAATATTAGGGCAGATGGATAAAATTTTGTGGAGAAGGCAATATAATGATTCAATTGAAATGAAAGAATAATATTTTTTGCGAGGGAAAACTACTATTAAATGTAATGGAGCCCTAGACAAATCGAATTTTCTCATCCAGTAAAATCTGTTTCACTTTAGTCGCGACCGAGTCCGTTCCTGGAATCTCTAATAGGATCATCCCTTTACAGAACAGTGTTATTTTTCAATTTCTTCTTCTGGATTCTAGTTCTGTCTTCATGTTATTTCAAGGTTGTTCTCTTGGTGCAGCTCCTTTTTCAGTTTGGCATACACATAGGTAGATTATGTTCTTTTAAATATCATGGTCCTGTTGAGAAAGTCCGCCAATATTTGTTGGCTTAATATATAACTTTACTACGTTATCTTGAAAGCTTCTTCTGTAGCGCGTAGTGTACACTTATCGCAGCCCTAGAATGTGTTGTAAAGCCATGCAGATACCGTGTAGGTGCGTCGCTTTACCTGTGGTTCAATATTCCTCATACAGTACAGGGTATTAATAATAGAACACTACTAGCGGCAAACACATTCTTCTCTACGATGTTTCATAAAAGAGGCTCACAATTTTGATTAAGAAAAGGATTCTTAACCGAGAAAGCCATCCATACTTTAAATTAAATCTTGGAAGGATTAACTAAAAAACGCCATACATTAGGTATATTTTGTCACTTAAGTAAAGCATTTGACCAGACCAGGATTTCCCAAACTTTTTCTTCAATGGGACACTTGGAAAAATGGAACATTATAACGGAACACTTGGCTTATTGTTTAGGATGAGTGATTCCTAGTCGTAAAAAGTAAAATAAGATTTAATTTAGTAATTATTTTTAAATATAGACCTGTAATATAAATAAAGTACTTGGTGACTTTGATGATTTTGGGCCCTTGACTTGCATATATCGTTGATATATTTGTAAATTGTATTCTAATATCTGGTGCGGTGTCGAGCCTGTTTCTGCAGCTAAATAATAAAATCCAGCTTTGCATAAATAGGTTGTAGGAAATGGAAGTAAAACAATTAAGCACGTTTTGAAATATTGGGGTACTCTTTTGAACTAGCCACATAAAACTGATCATTGTACTTTTCTTTCACTGATTAAATTATTTAAATTTTCATAGTCACTTGCACCTAAACCTACAGGTTTATCTGTCACAGAAAAAGGATTCTGAACCCAGATAACTTCCTTACTTACTAGTTTTCGGTAAATATTGCAAAAGAGTTGATTTCAACTTACATAGATGTTCTAATAAAATTTAAAAAATTCTTCATCTACTTTAAAAGTTAATTCATTCAAACATTCATGAATGACAGTAAACCAATTAAGATCGTTAGATTCAACTTATGAAATCCAATATTGTACCTTTTTTTATCCAAAGATACAATTTTATCTCTTGTATTAAAATTTATAATATTTTCTCCTCATTGCACGTTGTAAAAATATCTGCCAGATATTCGAGTTTAATTAACCATGAAGGATTTTATAAAACTTCAACAAAATGCTATCCTCTGAATAGTCATATCGCTTCAGTATGTAAAAAAATGTTTTGTGTTCACTAGCCATGTTATAGCAAAAATTTTTATATAATTTGGATTGAAGTGACTACTAAAATATTCCTGCAAACCTCTAGTTACCAACCGCTGCACTACATGATCCTGACAGACTGCAATTATGTACTGTTGAATTAAATTTCGCAAACGTAGGTGAACAAGGATGGCTTATGTTTTGGTCAAAGCTAATCATTGTCAAGTTAAATGAAATATTAACTTATAATTGTGGGCTACGGTAATCTCACTCGTACAGGATTCTAGTTTACTGAACACGTCCACACTTATTCATTGTTACCTACTGTAGCGGGAAACGAGGAATAGGGTTTCTTAGTATCGCAACGTTGTGATTCGATATTCTACCGTTCGATGCAAACGGAGTTTTCGCCAAACGAACTGATTAAGTGATATTATAATTCATAGGGTAGAGAGAATCATTCCCCTAATAGTACAATATCATCGGCAAACCACAGGGTTCTTATTTCTTCTCCTTGCAATTTGGTTCCTTTTCCATATTCCGTTTTAACTTCTTCATCGCCTACTCTCTCTCTCTCTCTCTCTCTCTCTCTCTCTCTCTCTCTATATATATATATATATATATATATAAGTTAAACATTTTGGCTTCAGATCTCATATTTCTGGTTTCTTTTATTTCCCTTCAATTATAATTAAGATCAAGTTAAGTTAAATAATTGTACCTTCCACAATTGTGAATTCTTTTTTCTTCCAGTTAACTTCTGTTGGCACAGTTTAATTTGTTCTACGGAAGAAGATGTATTTACCTTGTATTGTTTGATTTTAAACATTTGTGGGTTTTAATTTTTGAGTTCATTTCCTCAATCTGATGTTTCCTGGAAACATATCATCTGGCAGCCTTACATCCAGATAAAAGGGAGATGTTGTCAATTAATGTCTATATTGACAAACATTAAAATTATATAAAAAAGTAAAATGGTGCATATATAATTTGGTGCCTAACCAGCGGAGAAATAATATTAGTATTTATGCACAATACAAACCATCGTTACAATTCAGTTAATAATAATTTGAAAGTTAAAAGAGCCGTGTTGTTGTACTCATATTTATAAAAAAACTGTAGTATATGGATAAATAAGTTATTATTATTAATTTATGTAGAATCGTAGGTGAATAGTACGGGTGAAACTTTGTCGGTAGGAAAGCAAGTATTTTGAAGGTAAAGAAATAGGAACTTCTAGTTTCTGGTAGGAAGTAGAGACGATTTAGTTATTGAGTCTCCCAGGAGGAATGAAGTCTGAAATTATTCGATTGAGGGTATGGATGAAAGGTTCGAAAACGACCACAGTAAATTAGTATGGATCAATTAATTCGTATTTTTGGATGCCTTAGGTGTTGAAATGTAAAGAAGTAATATCAGATTTAACGTTGAAATGGAATGCATATAAATGTTTGATGACGTTCTGAGGAAAGGCTTGGCACGGCATCGTAATTTGCATATTTTCTTTGCATTGTTGAGACGGATGCTGGAATGGAGCCGTAATGGGCGATCATCGACGGCGTACACCTGACTGTTTGTTTTTTCCGGGACGAGGTGTTGACACGCCGAGTGGATCGATGTCTGAGTGGCGTTCGCCTGCGGAAGGCCCTCGCAACATAAAGCCAGCGCCATCGATGAAAGGAAACAACTTATCAACCACAATGCCATTCTTTCTGCTACTTTACCTTCAATCTGGAGACTTTAAAAAACTTTAACGGTCAAACACTTACAAAAGGTTTACGGATGAATAATGTAATTAATACTATTGGAACCACGTTACGTCCCTAATTTGGGATTTTAACAGGTAAAAAGTTAAATAAGATTAGACCTTGATTAAAACTAAAATACATCTCTTCAAAGTTCTTGTCACTGTTATATAAAAGAATTTCTAAATTTTGAAAAGCGTGCGTTAGCCGCCCGTCGTAACCGAAACCTTTTTCTTTTCAAACGGATGAAGTCTCGGGACAAAACGTACCGATATATTTAAATAATAAATCAGCCGGAACAAATTTAATATAAACTTTATTATCAATAATCCTTTCACGACGTTTCGGCCTCTTCGCTGGTGCGACATGCAGTTAAGTTTCATCTTCCTTACTTTATTGAGCCTTTAAAATTCACGAAGGAACGAAACGTTGTGTAAGGATTAATGTCAATAAAGTTTATTTTAAATTTGTTTTGACTTATAGGCTGATTTACTATTTATTCATATCAAACAGTCAGATAAAGTGACTAATTGTACTGATATACTGATCCGATTGCATTGATCACGTTATTAATATAAATTTGTGACAGATAGGGCATTATATTTACTGATCGTATTATCGAACAAATATTAATATGATAAAGTTATTTTGGCAACCCTACAGACGTGCCATGGAAATTATACAGGCTAGGAAATATCTGGTAAATGATATTACAGTAAATATACTATATACAAGAAATATATGCAAAAAAATTATTTATTACAAGAGAATTTCTATATGGCGCAGAAATACTTAAACCGACGTCACAAGCGTCAAGTTTTGTAACTTACGGTTTCAACGTAAAAAAAACATGGATAGGATAGATAGAGAAAGAGAGATATGAGAGGTCTATATTATATAGGGTAATTGAAAAGTCCATCCTTGAGATTCAGAAACAAACACTGTGAGGGCAAGGCACTACTACCCTCTGGATCAGGGGAGAAAATTTTAAAACGCGCAAAAAAGAGATTAAACAAAAGTTTTTCGGGACTAGTGGGATTGATACGGTTTATTCCAATTGTGTTTGTGTATGATTTCAATCCATTTGGCTTTAGAGCGAAGAACTCCTGGGGACGGAGAAAGGGTGGAGGAGTGTTTCATAATAGTAAATCGAAATGAAGCTAGATTTGTGTCTATTCCGGGTTAATGGAAGTCGCTGAGATCATGACATTCAACATGCAATTTTAGTTGTAGTTCAGCCCCAACCTGGGGAGGAGGAAAAGGTAATAGCTTAAAAAAACTCTTTCAGTGTCTAAATTCAGGGATGTAACTGGGTTTTATTCTGACATTCAACATTCCAGTTAAATTGTTGATTAGCCCTTAGGAGTCGAGGTGGAAGCGGGTGCAACAACTTTCTGCCTACAATTGGATAAGTTTGTACCAAATTTTGTACACCGGGAGTATTTTAGACTCTCTTAAACTACCGAGAATAATTTGACTCTCTCAAGGTTTCAGGAGTATATTTTACTCTCTTAGGGAGTATTTCTGAGCCTTTTAACGTAGCGGAGAACTAAATGGACCAAATATTAGTTTTTTGTTTTAAGTTACTGAGCTTATTTCGGTCAACATGCCAGTTTTGATAAAATTAACATTCGGTCTGCTTAGATAGGATAGGGGCGTGAAAATGTGGAAGCTCAAAAGTATGAAGCTCTCGATGGTGGTTTAATTGTGTGTTGACTGAGAGATTAGTGTTGAATTAAATTTTGTTATTATAGTGCTGTAAATATAAATAAATACCCAGCAACGCTGGAGACCCAGCTAGTTACCTAATATTAAAGTTAATAAATACAGTTTCGTTCAATGGAGGTTTTCAATAACTTACATAAGGAAGTATAAATATATTATGCACAAATTGTGTGGGTTAACTGTAAAGATGCACAGGAAGCAAAGTAGTTGGGGAGAATAATTGAGAAGGTATTGCGATGTGAATCACTGAAGTGCGCCTCCTCGTGACATCCTGTCGGAAACCTGAGCTCACGATAGACCAGATGGCTTAGCCTTATCGATTTTCCGAAAATAGCACAAGAATCAGCATACCGCACGGTTGGCTTACGTATTTACATTCTTATCACGAGGAAGCGTAGCGTAGAGAACTGCAGGCACAGCGAGTTTCGCCCACGTCTTTCCTAAGAAATTTCAATCCCAGCATCATCATCGCGTATTTCAATTTTCCCTGTCACAAACGTTTTGAAACGAAAATAAAACACCAGCTGCGTTTTTCAATTTTATAGAAAACATTCATCCAACTAAAAATATATGTTTTAGAGAAATTATATTTAAGGGAATGGAGTAAATATGGAATGAACTTTTATTTTCATTATTACCTCAACATCGACGATAAGGACAAGCGTTTCATCCATAGTTTATCTGATTTACTATACAGGGGATATGCTATTGAATTTGTGAGGGAATTATAGAAAGCGGTTAAAGCCGGAATAGAAGGTAACTCAATAATATTCAAATAGAGCGAGCCAGAGGAACTAAAGGAAAAAGTGATCAATGTGTAATAGTCATAAACAATAAATAAGACGATTAAATGCATTTAGAAAGTATAAATAAATGAGACATAAAAAGTATAGAATGAAATTTGCAGGTAGAGCTATTTAAATAACCCAGCTGAATAAGGTCATGCGCTATTTATACATGAATTACGAATATACACGAGGGAAATTATGTGAAGAACGGCTCCATTATGTAGGAACTTCAAGAACTATTATCCGTAAAATGAATATTTCAGTAAGTGTGAACTTGTAAATTTAATTAAGCAATAAGTTGAACGATTACATTAGGACTCTACGTTTCGTCCTTATTGCGGGACTTCATTAGGTGATACATAATAGTGAACAGAAAAGATGAGATGTAGTATTATAAATATGGTGAATATAATTTTTTTTTCCAAATGTCTCATGATGAACCACATTACCATGTGAAAAATCTCCCTTATATCAGCAACAGAATCTAACATCCAACCATTTCCTATAATCATTTAATAATATCCCTGGGTGTTGTTTCTTTATTTAATTCTATCCCCAATAACCTTTTCATTAATAGCTTCAAATATGTATCTAATATCCTCGCGTCCTCAAAAATACTCATCTATTGCTCTCCGTGAAGTGATCTCATACTCAATTACACATACACTTTTCTTATAACATCAATTATCACCAGATCAACGGTTCACGTCCTTAGATAGTATTTAATCTCCTTTTTTTAATTGAAAATGTTATGCAAGATTTCTTGCGTTCTACTTCATTTGCAACTTCTTTCTTTTTTCAAATAACTTGACACTTTTTGTATTGTTTATAAGACAATGGTTGATCAGTTGACCGGCGTGTTATATAATTATAACCAGGTGGGCTCAGTCTGAACCCCTCCACTTGAAAAAGCCCCATAAATAAGAAGGTTTTCAATTTACAGCAACTTTTAAAATTTTAAACAACAATGAATTTAAGTTATTTCAGTTAATGTTGAAAGCAAAATGGATATAAAAGGCAAATACGTAACCAGTTGAAGCAATTAAAATAGATTTTATAGCATTGACGGAGATCATAGTAAATAAATATATAGTACATAATTAGTGGAAGTCGTGGCGGAACACTATATCGAGATACTCTATTATTTTTTACTGGATAGTGCTGGAGTTTAGTAAATGGGAGGGGGGGACATTGTAACTGATCAAGGAAAAGGACGAAGTCCTGGCAACAACAGACTTGACCAAGTTCTGACTGCACCTTGTGGATGTACTCTTGTTTTGGCCTCTTACATCTGGGACTTAACAATTTTTGCAGCATTTCAACTGAAGGTACTCTACATATTTCATGGCTTTTAACCCTTTAATGGTATACATTCGTAAAATCGGTGTCTTTAGCTACGAATAAGGTTTAAATCTGTTTGTATTAAAGTTCGGTGAAAAACCTTAAACTGAACCTAGCGTTCGAGGCGGATGCTACTGTAGAAGACAAAATATAACGTGTTCCTCAAGACAAAAGGAAAAACTGGTAGCCTAACATTATAAGAATGAGTTACAGGATGCTGTACGAAATATAATAGATAAAGAAATAACTGGGTAGAGAAAAAGGCGGAAATTCTAGCAAAGACTATGCAGTTGCAATAAAATCTCTTTGTGAAAGGATAAATTGATAAAGCTAATTAAGTATATACAGAAAATCCTTTCCCGTTCTGCCCGAGGGCATAAGTTATAGAATGAAGTAATGTTTCATACTTTTATGAAGTAATTTTTCTTTTTCCATAAATTAACAAAAAATTCTAAACAATGTGCTCTGTTCCTCCGCGACTTCCCCTATAGGTAAAGGTATGTGGTATGAATGTTTTATATAAAAATTCTTTCAGCTCAAATTTTTCTGCATGCGTAAGCTTTTCATTACGCATTACATCTTCACGGTTTAACTGAAACGGGTTCACCCCCTGCAGTTTGGTTAACCGGGGATGTACTGTTTTTATAATAAAATTGTAGTCATAATCTTTCATGAATTTTAGATTTTTTCTTGCATTAAAATCATATAAAAAGAATTATTTCTTTTAAAGACCTTCTGCGATTACATATTACATAAACCGTGAGTAACCGTCCTATGAGGATTAGTGACTAGGGTCACTGCCTCGTATCACAAAGGTCCCGGTTCGACTCCTGGTGTTTGTGTCCGTCTGTGTGTTCCCAAATCCAGTAACCCTTACAATGAACATAAGATCCAAAAAATGGTAAAGTAGTCACTAATGACCTTAGATGTTGATGCGGCTAGAAATAAACTAAAAGAAATAAAGAATAATACAGTACACTATATTCTCGCGTATTTTAATATTCTAATCATTATTTGATTTTCAAAGCAAATTTTGTAAGTAAAGAAATTTAATATATAAGAAATCCTAAAATTTAATTAACTTTAATTTGCATGCGGTATAAAATTTATAATTTGTAAAATTGCAATACAAGTATATTGTTGGAGGGAATATATTCTTTGCAATATAGTATAAAAACTATACCCGGGATATATAAATTATAAAATAAAAATATACACAGAAGGTTTTAAAAAATCACGATTTCCCGTGGGGATCATTGGGTTTTTCAAGAAAACAAACGAAATAAACCCTGTGAATTGACTGTTTTTGCGAACCGAATTATAACGCAAAACTCCAATTAACCAACGAAATTTAAGGTGAACGCTCTCTTAATTTTTTAAATGTCTCCGTTTTGGCGAAAGGTAATAAATTACTGACTAATTGGTTTCTTAATCTGACGCTTTATGAAAGGGTTTTCACTCTAACGATCATCCATTATCTCAAAAATGTGCTATGGTCTACAATTAAATTGACAACGCGATTCGTCTTTCACTCCAAAGTTTTCAAAGTAGTAACAATAATAACCAAAACTAGATTTAGACATTTCGGCGGCTTGTTTCTATCCGGTATATTTTTCAAGAAATATATTAACATATGACTGCTCAAAATTGAGTCTCCTAACAATTTTCTCGACAAATTTTTTTATCAGTATTCCATTTATAAATAATGTACATTTTTAATTAATTGAATGATTTAAATGACACAACATTGATATCATATACAAAAGCTTCAAGAATTTAGTTAGTTACATTATGTAACACTGACAAACAAGTGGGCATTGAAAACCCGCCATTTCTAATTTAAAACAACCTTGTGACAGACATTCAGTTGTAACTAAACATGTAACTCAAGTAACAAAAGTTTCGATTAGTATAATGCATAAGTATTATTTTCTGAAACCGAATATTATGCGAGATTAGTGTCTGAAATGTTATTAATTAAATTAAATTGTTCATTAATTAGTTTTTAAAGCGATACAAATAATTAGAGTTACATTTAAGACTGTATTCTCAAATACCTTCTTTGGTCTCTTCTAACGTTTATATTTGCTATATCGTTGTTTCAGTTTATTTGTAGTAAATGTATTTATTGTATTTACAACATTTAATGTAGCTTTCGACTTGTCATATTAATCAAGCTGAAACGTCATACAATAGTAGTTGACTTATATACAAACATATATTCTCATATATATATATATATATGATTCTGATTCTACTTCACCATACAGTCTATTTGATCAATATGTCTACATCTGGTGAACCACGATGGCCCCAAAATGCACTGCGGGAAGAACTGAGCATCATACATAAGGAAGTTACTAAGAAATTTTTCTGTGATAAATGGAAAAATAATAATACTCACAATTTTATTAATAGAATTCAACGACTCTATTTTAAATCCATTAATTCTGAATCTAAAAAATATATTCTTAAAAATTGCCTACGTAAAAGTATAATCCTATCCATTTGCTTAATAACATCATCCACCTAGAGAACAGGTTCAATAAGGAATTTCTTGGTCGTTACACCAAGGGAAATTTTTTTTAATAATATCGGTTATCAACTTCTGAAATTAGATATAAAACAATCATATTGGCTATGCCATACATATAATAGACGAATAAATAAATTATTGAGCAGCATAAGAACTAGTTGGGAAATGATTGAATCGCTAAATTTAATTATGGATAACTATTATGACGAATTAGTTATGATTAAAAATAAATTAATGGATTTAAAAATGGAAAAACTATAATATGTTAGGTATAAGAAACCCTCTATAAATTACGTAATAATTGTCGAGTTGTCACAACTGTTCAATCCATGAATACCCCGTCGAAATTCCGAACTGACACTAATATAATACATAAATATAATAACTTATATAAGTTAAAGAGGGTTGATAATTTAACTGACATTAATATCAAAAATAATAGTATTTTTTTTAAATTTAGAAGTAAGTTTTAACTGTTACAAAATAAAACACGAATGAAAAATTATTGACTTGATTTTAGAAATTGAAGGCATCTTATACAGAATCAACAATCCTGATAATTTAAAAAATATAATCCGTAACAACATTTCGAAACTAATTATCTGAGCACACATAAAAGTAATAATAATAATCTTGGCAATAATCTGTTTATTACCACTATTACGAGACATCTTAATTATTGCAAAAGGGTTTTCCAACACACATGATAACTTAATCTTATCTAAAGCAGAAAAATCAAAAAAGGTGGTGATAATGTATAAAGATGATTATATTACTAAAATGGAAAACCTTCTTAATGATAAAATACATATAAGCGCATTAGGAATAACGCTATGATTGATATTGAGAAAAAAACCACAACGTATATTAAGAAGCTGGTTAAATTAAAATTTTTAGATGACATAAACACTAAAAATTAAACCAAAAATTACTAGAACCCTCGTATTTATGCTTTAATTAAAACACATAAAAGCGACAATACGATCCGTCCTATAGTCGACTCAATAGACAGTTGTCTTTATAAACTATCAAAATTCTTCAATTCTTCTTTAAAAATTTTCAGTAATAAAAATTATTTCGAAATAAAAAATTCGAAAGTACTTAAATCAAAATTAGATGACGTTGTACTCCACACTGATGACACAATGGTGAGTTACGATGTAACTTCATTATACCCTAATACTCCCATACGTTTTGCTATTAAATTAGTTTCCTAAAAAATTGGTCAAGTACTGAACCATATACAACTGAAAAGCAAAACTATCTATGTTGAAGGCCTAAAATTAATATTGGAGAACAGTTAAATTACGCACCAGGAATAAATGGTTCAAGGAAAATTTTGGCCTTGGGAGGTTGCCTTAGTGTAAATGTAGTAGGAATAGTGATGAATCACATTCTGGAAAAATGTATCGAAAGATCAATAGTCCAACCTAAATTTATAGTTAAATAAATTGAGGATTTATTTGTTATTCTAAATAAAAAGGAGCAACAAATATTTCTCGATGCATTGAACTCTATTAATTCTAGAATCTCTTTTTCTATGGAACCGGAAAATAACCAATCAATTAATTTCCTTGATATGACAATTGCTAATATCATTGTTAAACTAAATATTCTAAACCGATTTGCGACGAATTCCATTTTAAATTATTATTCTAATCATAAGCGACATATGATTTTAAATGTAGCAAATAACATTATAAGTAAAGCAGTTTATGTTACTGATATGAAATATTTGAATGACATTAAAATTAAAATAATGACCATATTAGAAAATAGTTTTTTCCCAAGAAATGTGATTAATCGGCTATTGATTCTTATTATAAATAAGAAATACGACACCAATAATACTAAATGTATTATCAATTGTGAGAATAACATTATACAAACAGACAATAACAATGATATTAGTGGTAATATAATAACACTAACTCCAAACTTACAGGCATAATGAAATATTTTCCACCTATCTGCAAGGAAAATAGCACAAATGCGAATAGCATGAGGATAGAAACAACTGAGAATATAACCACAAAGCATCTTAATAACACATATAAACCAAAATTTATTAGTTAAACATACATTAGAGATTTGGCATATAAAATCATGAAGGTTTTCCAAAAGTATGAAATTAATGAGTTCCGCCTCGCCATGAAACCGGTAAATCACATCAATAAGTTTTTGACGCAACTGAAAGACATTATTGACATTTCACAACAAACTAATGTAGTTTATAAGATTCCGCGTAAGGAATGCAATAAGTGTTACATAGGCTTAACAACAACTAACCTCATGACCAGAGTGTTTCACCACCAAGCAACTTTGAAGCCTAAATCTATCGGTCCATACAAAAACGAATAACCATATGTTTAGATTTGATGATCTTAGCATTCTGCACAAGAATAATATAAAAATTCAACTCAGAATTTCTGAAGCAATTTATATTAATATTAATAGAAATAACGTAGAAAACAACAAAAATGAAGGCTCGGAAATTGAAACGCAATATGCGGACGCCATTAACTTACTTAAACATAAATTACAGATGTTAGTATAATATCAATATGTGGTTCATATCGATATCGTAGTATCGAGAAGGTTGGCAATGCTGCCTGGCGGTAAAAAACCCTGCAGTCAAGAAAGTTAACACGACACTGTACGAATGTATATAGATCTGGCTATTTGAATACCAATTGTTAATGACGAGGCACTGGGCTGCTGACAAATAAAATTAAGGTATACTATGCTAATTTACTAATATATATATATATATGTGTGTGTGTGTTTGTATATAAGTCCAATACTATTGTATGATGTATAAATTCCTCTCGGGTTTCCAACCGGGTCAAAGATTTTATCAGTGTCGTTTCGATGGCTTGCTCTGCCATCATTTTCAGACTGAAGTGTCAAATTCGGTACGTGTTAGCATTTATATAGTCTGAGGCAAGTCTGTGCAAGCACAGACCGCCTGTGATTGGCTAGATGTTGACGCGGGAGCGAGGGCGTATCCCATTGGTCCACTTGCTTCATCATGCTCTAGTCTCCCGTGGCTGCGGTCACGCGGCCCGTCTCCGCTGCATCTGGGGTCCCGTGACTCAGCCCCGCGTTCCTCCGGTGAAGCAATGGAGTTCCAAGCCAGGCTCAATCGGAATCCAGAATCTCTATTCAGTAAATTCACACTGGACCTGATGTTTATTGCCTCCAAAATAATGAAGATGAAGCGTCACTGTTAAAATTTTTGACCCGGTTGGAAACCCGACAGGAATTTATAAATGCCATTCACCGGGAAAGTCCTCGTACATTAATAACTATTGGATTATGTTTCAGTTCGACGAATTTGACGAAAAGTCGAAAGCTACATTAAAAGTTGTAAATGCAATAAATACATTTATGAGACTGATCTGGTTTTTCGTCTGATTCTACTTCATCATACAGTCTATTTGATCAACATGTCTTTTATTTGTAGTGCAAATATGATGCGGATGAAAAATTGTGTATTATCAATATAAAAATGTGCAGTTAATTTCTGGTTCTAATTAATTAATTTCTAACTTACTTCTGAGTAATCATATGTTGTTAAAACTTACTTCATTTATGCTAATTTTCGATTATTTGTATTCTATCAAGGGCGAGATTTAAATAGCACTGGACTTCCGTGATATTTGTTGGCGAAATAAGTAAAGGTTTCGTTTATATTTATATTATTACGTTGTGGAAGTCTTAAAAAATGGTCAGGAGTAGGATTTTTCAAATAATATTTTCTCTGTCCCATCGCTTGGATGTGGTTTTGATAAGTCGTTGATATTTTTGCTGAATTGGCTATTAACCGACGGTGTCGAGCTTGTCATTCATAGTCTCTTTGAAACAAGCAAGGGTATGTGTGTTTTAGGGAAATAGAAACATACAGAATATTTCAAGTCAAGGTAAGGAGAATTTTTTTTTGTGCAGGGCCACGAAGCACAAAAATACTCCCCGTGCTGACATTTTGACGACGTAGGATATACAGCGCTTTAACTCAGGAAACTGCGTTTCGGTATGAATATTGCAGACTCCATTCTCTCGGAGTTGTGTGTTGCTCGACGACATTGTCACCATACCAGCAAACACCAAAATGTATTCAATTACGGCAATGTTAATTGGAATCAGCCGCATCTCATATGCGCTAACTTTGTTCGTTCACGGCGTAGTTGTCGGTTACTCATCCTCCCGCAATACTCTGAGGCCATTTATATTATGAACATTTGTCAAACACAGCAAACGTTAATAACTAAGACAATCATTTTTCGTTTTTAGAATCTCTGACGGTGCCAGGCTTAGAACTCACTGGGGAAAGGTGTGAACCCAAATCTTGAAAATACCGACAAAAATCTTCTTTGGAGTGATCATTGCTAAACATAAATAATTTCACGGCAATCGGATGAAATCTATAGAAACGCCTAAGGACAAAGCTTATAACTCGATGTGTGATTGAGCGAGCCGGGTATACAAATATTATAGTACTGGCAGGTTTTCTGGGGATCATATAGTCATGGCATGTCTCATGGTGGATGAGGAGGATATCCTTATGGGAAATAAGTGAGAGCCAGGTGGAGTTATGGTGAGTCCGTCGGGACTGACTTCTTTCTTCCTGGTTTTCCTCTTTCCCTCCCCCCCTTGGTCCATGTCCAAGGTGATTAATTTAAGACTCCTGCAGACTAAGACGGCCTTGAGCAGTTTGAGAGGTGTATGTACGGGGGTCAAAGACCTTCGGCATACGGTAAGAGTTGTTCGCTGATCCTATTGGACCAGTCGGCCAACTGCCTCTCAATACTGAACAAGGCACGGAGGCGGGTTTGTTGCGTTCCCACAGCAATCCAGTCTCCCGTCATCAGAAGGGCGCAGGAGTGGAACCTACTAGCCCGACCTACCTGATGCGGGTTTTCTAGGGTTTCCATGCATCACCTTTAGGTGAAACACCGGGTAGGATCATTACACTATAGCCTGCGTGCCATAGTTAACCCTTGGCTACTTTGCTCTACTTTCCACACACCCCTTTTCAAGTCCCTTTCTATACTATGAAAGGGGAGTTGCCTGCTTTAGGATCACCCTCATGTATCCTGTTACCCACCAAAATAAAAGGTTTTCTGGGGATCAAATAGTCATGGTATGACTCATGGTGGATCAGGAGGATATCCTGATGGGAAATGAGTGAGAGCCAGGTGGAGTTCTGGTAAGTCCGTCGGGGCTGACTTCCTCCTTCCTGGTTTTCCTCTTTCCCTTCCCCCGTTCCCAGCAGGCTGAGACGACCTTGAGCAATTTGAGAGGTATATGTATGGTGAGAGTTGTTTTCTGATCCCATTGGACCAGTCGGCCAACTGCCTTTAAATACTAATCAAGGCACGGAGACGGGTTTGTTGCGTTCCTGCAATAATCCAGTCTCACGTCATCAGAAGAGCGCAGGAGTAGTACCCACTAGCCCCACCTCTGATGAAGGTTTTATAGGGTTTTCCCTGCATCACCTTTAGATTAAACTATAGTCAACCATTGCACTATCATCCACATCACCCCTTTTCAATTAACTTCCTACGCTATTAAAGGAGGGTTGCCTGTTTCAGGATCATCTTCATGTAGCCTGTTATCCACAAAAACGCAAACGTTAACTTGTATTTATGTATATGATAATTAATGGGGAGTGTGTGAAATTAAGATAAGGGTTTCACTCTTCGTTACGTTATGAATAAGTTGTTTCCGAAAGTAACAAAATATATTGACTGATTATAAATAGTTCTCGTTTTATCAACCGTTTCTGTTGTTTGTTACTTCACAGTTTTCCTGAGGTAGTCAGCACCGAAGAGCATTATAATATACATAGAGTGGCAATGCCAGGGCTTGCCTACAGACGGCAGAGTGATTGTTATCCCCATTACTTTCGGACCAACTTGCTCATAGCTTAATAACTAGTTTTAAATTATGAATATAAGACATTTTGTAATTATAATCTATATTTTAAGCTTTTGGTTCTTCTGCCATTCTCAAAAGTTATTTAAATAGTTGAGCAGGATATTCTAAGAAAGTAAATGAAACCTCAATATTCTAAAAGCACGCAAAAAATAAATTAAAAGTTATTAATAGTTATTTTTTAATCAAAAACTTTGCGTCTTAGGATTAATAGGTTATATTTTGGTAATTTGAGTGTTAATAACTAGTTTTCTATCAAAATGTTTACATAACACATTCAATTGATATGTCATTAATTAAAAAAAGGTGACATTCAAATAATTTATTGAGATAGTGTTTCATTTTTAAACTAAATTCGATCCAAGGATATACAAATTTAGACCCACGGAAAGCAACATTTGCGGTTAATAAATTATATTATTTTAACTTTTCTTTGAGAAATATGTGATTCAACTTCGTATCCAGCTCGCTATATTGATTTTAAAATATGGCCAGTTTTCTAAATCTTCCATTATATATTTATGTTTGTTCATTACATATTGAGAAAAAATTATTTATTGTGTAAATAAAATAATCCACTTTAATTTCTCTTTTGTTGCACGAAGATAGATTAACGCTTATGGAGCTACTTGGCCCTAAAGGAGTGGGGGAGTCAGTCACGCTCCGAGCCCTGCTATTGCCACTCTATCTATATAATGATGCTGTTTGGTCAACACCGCCGTCATCAGGTCTGCCGAGACAATTTCGTAGACGTAGACGTCCGTGACGTCAAATCAGAGGGCCGCTAATTCCTACCTTTCCGTGTTGTGACTGGTTAAATCAATACACCTGGAAAGCCAACGTTAGTAAATTCAGTTATCACACCTGAGGACGGAGCAACAAGGATCGCGGAAAACTAAGGCAGTGTGGTTGTAATTACACCTATTCTTTATCTGTCTTCGGCTATTTCATTATTTAGTCATTAATTTTTTGTATTCATTTTATTTGACGATCAAAATACCAACCACCACTGCCTGAAAACATCATTTGATCAAGGTAAGGAACGATACATAAATATGACTCCATGGTAGCCAGACTGTTTCATGTGACCTTGGCCTTGGAAGAAAAAGTTCTACAATCCACTTCCTTAGCAGTGCACTTCACTGCACAAGTAGTTGCCAATTATCATAGATAATAAGATAGTTAAAACGGGAAGTTCTGCCGTAATTAAGGCGAGAACTCGCACTCTGTAGAGGAACCTACATTTGTTACCAGCACCGTGACAAAAATATTCAGTTTCAGGTTAAATAAAGATTTGTAACATACAGTTTACCCATTATTGAATTAAGAAAGTGTTGTTACCAAATAAATTGTACAATTTATAACGGAAGTGTTGCTACAACCCTGTAAATCTATAATTTAGAAATCAATAAAAATAATATTTTACTGGCATTATTTCACAATACACACAAACATTCTGAGGCATTACTTTCCAGTTTGAGTTTAAAAAACAAACAAAAAAACAATTTAATTGCAATATTCCATTCCATAGTATTCTGGGTGATAAACTATTACTGATAATAAAAATTAAAGCACATGCATGCATGAAGATTATATAAAGTGATGGAAAGAAAAATCATAATCCATTTCATAAACATTCGTTTCTTGGTGGAGGGGAGTAATGGAATTACACGAAAAAATATTTAAGTTGCCAAAATTCATTTGTGATAAGTAATGTTACAATGGATTTATACATTAATAGACAGGCACATTTACTGTTAGAAATCAGTTACGTACACGATTAACACAGCCACCTTAATCAGAATAAAATCTCAATTGAAATAAATGTTTTAGAACGCAATAAAAATCGCAACGTGTTGTTACTTTCTTTTTAGCAACCTTGGATGTAAAAAAATATATATGTGAAAATCTGAAAAAAAGATTTTTCCATATATGATACTAATAATATAATTATGTGAATAATTAGTTACAATGTATCTAATGATTTAAATAAAGGAAATTGTAAGTGTGCTTAGTGTGCACACATAGCAGACAAAATACACAAAACTGTTAAAAATGGAATAATTTATAATAATAAGGAATAATATATGCTATTTAAATTCCAGAGGTCATCTTTACATTAATATCCGAACTATATATATAATTTACAATATTGCGCTCATAAATATTGAATAAACCTTACATTCTTCATGTAAAACTTAAAAAGTTTTAATGAATATTATGGTTATTTAAATAATTATTTTTTCGAATGACTGAATAATTTGGAATGTTGAATTTTAAGTTGTTTTTATGTTCACCTATACGACTTATTAAAGAACGTTTCGTTTGGCCTATGTAACATTCTTTTCAATATAAACAATTAAATTTGTCTAAAATGTTGTTAATATTGTCTTTGAATTTCAGCTTTGGTTAAATTTACATTACAAATTTGACAACAATTAAAATTTATCATGAAATCAGTTTCATTCGTTAAAATACATTCCAAGTATGAATAAGGTAAGAAGAAAATGTATGAAGATATATCGCTTTATTCAATATAATCTCTGATTTAACATTTTATCTGCGTCGAACCGTAATTGAAACGTCTTTTCTTATAATAACGATACTATGGTAACTAAGTTAATAGATATTTCTAAAATCCGCGTCGAGGATGAACAATGAATAAGGTTTTTCGTAAATAATTTGTGTATTAATTGCAAAAAATAAATACGAGTTTTAATAAGGCGAAACAAGAATTTGTTCGGAGGCGGGGAAGTGGCACGTTCTCAAGAGTAATTGCTTCTGCGGACCCTCAAATCGATATTGTAGACGTTAAGGGGCGTAACGTGCAGAAGGAGATCAACAATCAATGTCTATACAATCATTGATTCAGCATCAAGCGAAGTAGCACCCAGACGATTTATACAAATTACTCGAGGAACGTTTCAAGGAAGGAAAATTAACTTGTATTACACGGTCACTTGATTCGTGCCTCGTACGTTATTTTAAGTGGTAATTAAAATTGAAAGGAAAATAGGTTTTTGCAAGAAAAACACGTTCAATTAATATAACAAAGGAGAAAAACGAGAAGGAATGTCATAATCGAAATCAGAATTTGAACGACGCCAAAATTAATTTTTTATCAGTTACTAATAACTATGATTATAACATGGGTATAAACGGTTTATCTCTCTTCTATCAATTACACTAAATTATGAAAGGTAAAACAACTCCAATAATTGAATATAATAATTTATCAAGCAATTAATACAATAAAATATACTATCACAACGTTTCATCCCTAATGTCAGATAATTATAATTAATAAATTCAATAGTAATTAATACAGAAGAAGTACGTTAAGTATTAAAATAACAAATATTTATGTAAATATGCTACAAATAATATGAACGTTATTGGGATCAAGTAACTGTCCGTAATTGATGGTCGCCCAATGTCGTCCAAGTAATGTGACTCCGGTGTAACTGTTTTGCAGTATGCGATCTGAGCTAATAATTTGGTGGCCAAGCCTTGCCTTGCCTTACGTTGATAGAACGACCACCTGTCGGCTTTGAGGCCGCTTAACTTCGGCTGTGTCCGTAGGCTTTCGCACTCAGAAGACATTCAATAAAGCAACAAACATCTCTCTCACACACACTGCTTCATATTTTGGCCAGTTCTTGAATAATACCGGAAAGTTCCTGACGATACGAACGGAATCTGTGCTTCCAGACGTGCGGCCAGAGTCAAGCCAGCAATCTCTTCAAACCTTCCACAACACTCAGTTTAAAATTACTACTAAAGGACACGAGTTGTCACTTATAAATAGTGGGAAGCGACGTGACAATGCTTTAGTCAGACCTTGTACTTTTTTCTTTTGAAAGGATATAAACAGCATTGGTACAACTCGATAACTTGCAGAGCATCGAGGATGGATCCAAATCTCTAAATTTTGAGTTGGGTTTGACGCAGCTTTCGTGAAACACTCAGGAATGTCTACGATGGAAATGTGAATGTTAGTATAGCCGAAAATATACGTATAATGGACCACCGGTGATATATACCGCTGGAGTTTCCGGATCAATTCTGGATATCATTAATTAACTCTAACTAAATCGTCACAACGTTGATAAGATATCACAGCACAATTGTTCTATATTCCCTACTCCCGTTATAATAATGGACATTTTCTCGTCACTGTCTGTAAATCAATCTGGGAAATATTCGAAGTTTGATTTAAATACAAAAAAAAATTATTGAATATCGTAAATGTCATACACGTTAAATCGCATTAAAGTGATTAGTATATTCAAAATGAATGTGTGCAGTATGTATTGATCATAGACAGCAGACTCTAATAATGTAATATATAAGACATATGCATGGAAGAACCCTGAAATATCCAGTTTAGAATACTTGAAGCGATTAGTCGCCGGTCTATTATAAATTTTATACGACTGTAGTTATAAGAGTAACGATTTTAGAAGAGACCATGACTCAGGACAATACACGTGACGAATCGTAGTTTCTCACAGAGTGCGTGCGAGTAATGAGGAAATCTAATTCTTAATCAAGTTGAGACTGTCACGAAGTACGCAGTGTCCGAGTGATGCTAACATCATGCCGGGAATAGTATATGTTAAAAATCACGGAGAACACTGTCCTGGTGGATTAGAGGAATTTAAGTTTCAGGCAGTGTCTTGTGCGCGTGAGACGAGGTAGTAAGAGCGAAGTGGCTGCTGGACGTAGTAGGGGTGCTTGTGGAGCCTCTTTAAAAATCAATGCGTCCGCAGCCGGCGCGAGTTGTGAATGGAGGCGTAGTACGGCGGCGGCGTGCCTTGTTTCATCCGGTCTGCGTGCCGCGGCCGGGGCTCGAAGCCGGAGCGTAGGCACGGAAGCGGCAGACACGGGACACTCACCTTCTTTGGCCGGGGCCATCCTGTCCGCGACTGCTCTGGCTGTTGCTGCTGCGGCTGCGGCTGGGGCTGAGGCTGCGGCGGACTGTGCCGGGCATGCCGTGTGTGGCCCTCTTCCCTCGGCGTGCCGCGCTCGGCGATATTGATCGCTCTCCAGAGCGCTCTTCCGGCCAGCAACGGAACTACTTACTCCTCATCCGCGCGAGGGAGTGCCCCGAGGAGCTCGAAGAGGGAAAGGTACAAATATATCCATCCGTCGCCAATTAATATGTGAGGAAGATCTCGAGTGGAAGTTAAAATTTTGTGGCACTTCTGCAACAAAATTTAACCTCAAGGTTCGCTTTACACTTGCAAGTAATTGCTGCAATTCACAATTTCCCACTGAATTGAATTGAATTTATTAATATTGCAATTGAGTAGCACTCGGTGGCAGTTACAAAAAATAAACTTAAAAATAAAATATGTTACAATAATAATTACACTATTATAATATAAATTAAATCCTAACAAAAAAGATTAAAAAAGTACCCATTATTCATATTGTGGTGTTCGTTGTTTACACCATCAAAATATTGTTGTACAATCAAACGAACAATAATAATAATAATAATGTATTTAATTTTAATAGAAATATAACTCAAATTAAGTTATAGTGGAAAACATATAAATTTACGATATCAATTTAATCATTAGCTCAGTCGGTAAAAGCAAAAATAATACTCTACGCAGCTTCTTAAATGGCTGCTCCCGGGAACGCGGGTGACGAACGATATAGTTGAAAATTAAAATCGCGAATCAGACGAGAATGGTTTGTGTGGAAAAGCCGGGTAAAATGCCGTTACCAGATGTTAACGCCTGGTGACGTCGTTCTTCGTTTTTGTTCGTATGCCGGTTGTTCCTTTGCTGGGTCACGTCTTCTTCATATTAAGATTCTCTAGTGCCTCTCCTTCAGATCAAATGTTGTCTTTTTATTTTCTGTACTCCCACCAAATGAATCTCCTTTCTTAAAAGTGCAGAAACTAAATTTTATACATGTCGCCTTGTTCTGCCACTGCTTCGTCTCTCCCTAGCGTCTCTCTCCGGCAGCCTCTCTGCAACAACTCCCATCTAATCTCTTCCAGGCCATCAACAATGTTACAGCCAACAATGTTGCAGACGGTGACGTTTTCCCGCCGACATTTCCCGCCTACTCAGCCCCACCAAGCCATTCTCGTCTTCCGTCCTGTATACGTAAATAACAAAACTAAATTATTTTTGCTTTACCCGACTGTAAGG
Organism: Eucriotettix oculatus; assembly: GCA_034510155.1. NCBI lineage: Eukaryota > Metazoa > Arthropoda > Insecta > Orthoptera > Tetrigidae > Eucriotettix > Eucriotettix oculatus. The sequence goes on along the minus strand of CM067376.1, from coordinate 50,793,946 downwards.
GTCATGAATCACCACAATATATTGTTTCGTCGCACTACACTTGCACTTCACTACACTTCCTAATTCTTCCCTGAAACACGTTGCTATTGGCAGGGAATGTTTCGAAGACTTCTGCAGGTAAATTGTTCCAATCCCTTACAGTCCGATTTAAAAATGAAAATTTCCCAACGTCAGTTTTAAAGCTACACTGCCCAATTTTACAATGATGATCCCCTCTACTGAAATAATTTACTTCTAAAAACTTTGATGCAATATCTTTCCAGGATCGTTGGCCTGCCTACGCTTTAAAAAGAGCCCCGAGACGTAAATTTTGTCGTCGTTTTTCTAACATATCCCACCCTAATTGACGAACCTTCTCGTTTCCGTGACCAGGACACCGCTTAACAAATTTTGCCGCCCCCCTCTGTACCCTTTCCAGTGCCTCGACCTGATATTTTCGGAACGGATCCCAACAAATACAGCCGTATTCTAGTACTGGACGCACGAGAGATTTGTATGCAAGTTCCCGTGTTTCACAGTTTGCTTTTTTTTTAAAATCCGCATGACGAAATGAAGTGCCTTCCATGCTTTCCTAGTCACATGGTCTATTTGATATTCCCAACCCGTATTACTGCTCAAGTATATACCCAAATACTTACAGTTACTTTCTTGTACTATTTCATTACCGCTGAGCTTATAATTAAGTACTATTTCAACGCGACGCCTACAAAAGCTTATTGCCTTGCTCTTGTTACAATTTATTTTCATTTTATTAACAAGTGCCCAATCTATTATAGTGTCTAAATCTTTTTGTAGAAGTTCTTCATCGATCACAGTTTTTATTTTCCGATATATTACGCAGTCGTCAGTAAAAATACGCGGCTGAGAATTAATGCCTGATGCTAAGTCATTTACGTAGACTAGAAATAATAAGGGACCAATAACGGAACCCTGCGGCACACCCGATTTAGCTTTCGCAACTGAGGATAGTTCGTTCCCTACTTTAACCATTTGCTGTCGGTCTCGTAAAAATACTCTAATCCAAAAAACTACTCGTCTATCAATCCCAATTTTGGCCATTTTTTGTAACAATATGTCATGAGGTACAAGATCGAAAGCCTTTGCAAAATCTATGATGACCGCATCGTCATACTACCATGATGTATTAATAAAGTCTTATTTTATTTCATTCATCCGTAAGGAAACCCAGTAGGAATTGGGTTTTCTTCCTTCACCCCCTTGGGCACAGGCCAGGAATTTTAAATTAAGTCTACCACAAGCTGAGACTACCATTATGATAATAATTTTTCCCCTTATTTTTATCAGTCAATTCAATAAACCAAAAATATATTTCAAAATTGATTACCAACCTTTATTCGGAAGAAGCTTTAGGCAACTGCCATATTCATCTTCATGCATTTGTTGTTCGTGTGGTATTCAGACCTGTTTGATGCAACCCTCCATGCTAACCTATCCTGCGCAAGCCTTTTCATTTCCTTATAACTAGAACACCCAACATCCTCCGTAATCTGCTTAGCGTATTGCATCCTTTTCCCCTCTTTTTTTGTTCCTTCCCCACACACTTCCCTCTAATGCTAATTTTACAAGAGCCTCGTGTCTTAAAACGTGGCCTATTAATTTATCCCTTCTCTTAGTCAACGTCCTCCATATTGTTCGCTTTTCCCCTATTCTGTTTAGGACTTCCTCGTCGGTGATTCTATCCACCCATCTGATTTTCAGCATTCGCCTATAGCACCACATTTCAAAGGCTCTTCATGTATTTAGTAAAGAAATAAAATTTCTAATTTTCTTCAATGGATTAGTATGTGATTCCAGACGTTGCTGGCTTGCACAGAGCATTTTTCGAACTTCGGAGTTCCAGAAGTTCATGCTCATGGGCTCACCAAGCACAAACATACATCCATGAATCGTCGAAAAAAAAATTTCCAATAAGTCCTAAAATTTAGCCAAAATTTTAATAAATCCCTTGAAGAAATTAGCTGAGACTACCGTGAGCAGTTTGAGGGGCGTGTGCAAGGGGCTCACATACCTTGAGCATACGGTTAGAGTTGTTCGCTGATCTCACTGCACCAGTGGGCCAGCTGCCCCTCCCATTCATTAATTCATTCATCATTTGCGCTACAGCCCTGCCTTATATACTTTCACTTCTCTTCCCATACATCCAACGATCTGGACCTTGGTCGTCCCACTTTCCTTCTTCCGGTCGGATTTTCCGTGAAGATACGTTTTACTGGGTTATTTGGGTCCATCCGGGGGCCACATGGCCTGCCCATCTCAACCTATTGATTTTTGATTTTCATTCCAAGTCAGTATCTTTGCACAGGTCATAGACCTTAAAATTGAACCTTCTCCTCCACACTCCATTAAAAATTTATTAAAAATTTCCGCGGACATGCATTTAATCTATTTTCGTTTGTCAATGACCATGTCTCGCATGCATACAGTAAAACTGGTTTTATTAATGTTTTGTAAATTTGAATTTTTGTTTTTCGCGATAACATTCTAGAATTAACAATTCTTTGTAATCTATAATATACTCTATTCGCTAAAACGAGTCTTCCACTAATTTCCCCATCCAATGTGTTATTGTTTGTTATCACACAAGATACAGAAATTCGTTGACAATTTCAAGCTTAAATGTTCCCATTTGTATATTTCGCCCAAATCTTTCTCTTCTGGCATTTTAGTTGGAGACTATCATTAATTTGGTCTTCTTTTGGTTTATTTTAAACCCAAATGTAGCCGCTGTTATCTCAAGACTGAAGAATGCTTCATTCATTCTTTCATAGGCCCTATTGACTTTTACTATGTCGTCAGCGTAGGCCATCAGCTGGACAGATTTGTTCATAATCGTTCCTAATAACCATTTCTAGTGCTACGTTAAATAATAGGCAGGCCAACGAGTCGCCCTGCCTCAGCCCTTTTTTTGTATTTTAACCATACATTCTGTGTTTTCCGTGGTTAATTTTTTTTGGGATCTAAGTTCTCTAAGCCCTTTGTACAATTCGCTCCACACGACTGTGCCTTATAGTCTATGAATAACAAGTAAAGGTCGATTCCATATTCCTGGTACTTTTCAAGAACTTGACTTATACTAAATTTAATAACAATAAAAGGAAAGAGAAAAGTAAGGTATGTAGTTTTGGACTATGGATTTGGTGAAAGGAATCAATGAGGAGAACCTGCTTTAGGAATCATAAAAGAAGACTCTGCACATGGAAGAAGCCGGGGGACATGGGCAGGTACCAATTAGACTACATAATGATGAGACCGAGTTATAGGAAAATCAGGTGCTGGACTGCAAACGTAGCCAGGGGCAGATATAAACTGCGATCATAATCTGCTGATTATGAAATGCAAGCTGAAAATGAATAAACTCATTACATGTGCAGAGCCAGACAGCCCAATGGGCTGTTCATTAAAATCCAACATGGATTTCGAACGGGATTCACTATTGAAAGTCAGATTTACCTGACCAAATTCATAATGGGCGAAGAACAGATGCTATTGTTATTGTTTTTCATAGCCGTTTGATATACGGTATATCTTCAATAGATCTTGCTTTATAAGTTACTTTTGATGAAAATGACAAAAGAGTAGTAGTAGTCTTGTTGCAGGAGTTTTATAAAATAGGTCACAGGAAAAAGTTAGGAAAGGAACTTCTGAACTCGGATATATATCATGAAGAGTCTCACAGAGAGGGATCATCGCTTCATTATTGTTCCTAATCCGCATTAACAACTTACCAAATGTTACAAATACTAAGGACCATGTTTTTTCAGAGAAATTTTTTGTTTGGACTTAATTAATTGTTAACTGATCTCTTGGCCGCTGCAAAATATTAATTTGTAATATCAGTAACACCAATGTAAATAATTTATTTGAATGTTAAAAATCTGGCGTTATCATAAACGGTGTCCCGTATACTAATTTAATAAAGTATAAAACTCCTGAAACATCTTTCTTCTTCTTTCTTGGCTCTACAGCCCAATGAGGGCCTTGGTCTACCGAGTCGACTGCGGACTGTCTTCTTACATGACACATACCCAATTTGGAGTAAAATGTGGTCAGTGTATCGATCCTCTAGCAATCTTAATCCCAGTTTGGGCTACCATCCTGAAATATTATTATTATTTGAAAATGTAGTCGCGTCAACAGTGGTCGTTCATGGCGACTACAAAAAAATTTTAAAATAAGAAATTGCGAATAACACAATACAAGGAGTGAGAAGAAACGGACACATTTATGACAGAGAAAAAACGATCATAAAATCACATGTAGACTACTTAGATTTCCTCAGAAACACCAATTACTACGAAGAAATTAAGATGACTGTGAATCGCCACTGAAAAAGTACACAGTTCCCGCCTGGAATGGTTAGCAATCGTGTACTTTCTGATGGTGTCATAGCGGGGGTAGTCAAAAATTATATGCGACACAGGCAGGGCGCTGTTACACTCTGAGCATAAAGGCTGAGAAGACCTAGGAAAGAGGAATGGATCTGCAAGGCAGGGGTGGAAAGATCTGATTCGTGCAACATCTTCCCGAGATGTCATGTGGAAAAGTTATCTGTTTGAAGGACTCCATTTCTGTGTAGAGGATTCCTACGTTTTTTGCTCTCCTATCATGTAGTCTTTGAAATGTGGCGCTATAGGCGAACGCTGAAAATCAGATGGGTGGATAGAATCACAAACGAGGAAATTCTAAACAGAATAGGGGAAAAGCGAACAATATGGAGAACGTTGACCAAGAGAAGGGATAGATTAATAGGCCGCGTTTTTAAGACTCAAGGGTCTTGTATAATTAGCATTAGAGTGAAGTGTGTGGGGTAAGAACAGAAGAGGGAGGCCAAGGATGGAATGCTCTAAGCATATTAGGGAGGATGTTGGGCATGCTAGTTATAAGGAAATGAAAAGGCTTACGCAAGATATGTTAGCCTGGAGGGTTGCATCAAACCAGTCTTAGGACTGAATACCACAACAACATCATGAATCCAACTTTCTGTCAAGAGGTTGATGAACCCGATCATTAAGTCCAGGTACGATGATCCAAGCGGTTTTTTTTGCAAGGAGGCCTCCAGCTTAACGGCTTTGTCAGAAAGCTCGTTTCCCAAGATGCCCACACGAGTCGGGATCCAACAGAAGGTGATTTGCTGATTTTCTCTTTTTATCTTTGAAAGAAGGTTCCTGATTTCATGGACGCAACCACTTCTACACCGTTGATAAGAGAGTGAGTTTATCACTATAAGAGAGTTGGTCGAAATAAACGTGAAATCGGATGTAAAATGATTGTAAAGCCATCAGTATCGTATATGTTTGAGCCGTTGTGGTTGAAGAATACCATTGAATCATTAAATTCAGCAGAGATAACGGAGCATCCTACACCATCATTAGACTTTGAACCATCTGTGAAAAACACTCTGGGATGATTATATTATATTAATCTTTTCATCCCAGAATCACTCTCACTTGACCTTAAAATCAGGATTGGCTAGTGTCAATAGGAAGAAGTGATATCTTCCAGGGAGGAATGTAAGAGGATTTGTTTGGGATAATGGTTGATAGGTCAATTTTTTTCCTTCAACAGCAGAGATTTGAGGATCGAATGAAAAGGAAGAGGGTCCGATTGGGTAAAATGGTCGGGGGTGATCACTTGGTTCCTGATAATATTGTTGGATGGGACACTGGCTGTAACTGCATACGAGAAGACAGTTTTCTCCGAAGTCTCATCATTTCCTCCGATTCTCAGCGTGCCAATCGGGGTGGATCAAAGGCCCCCGGTGATGATTCTGAAGGTCTTGTTTTGTATTATATTAAGTCTTTTAAGAGAAGAAACATAAATGTGGCCTTAATAGTCATTATGATTGTATAAAATTCACTAAACATCATTATGATTGTGTTCAATAAGAAATACTTCCAGTTTTTCCAGATTGAATTAATTACCATTCTCTTGTATTTCTTGTAGTTTGCAATTATATGTTACATCGTCCGGATTATTTCTGAAGCATGATCCTCTGACTTTTCAAAAGAGTTAAGGCCTAAGTAATTAAAATATGAAAGACAGATTTGTGCTTGTTAAATTTTATTATTCTTAACCCCATCGACCATGTTCCAGAAATATTCCGGGCGCTGTTACATAACTTCAGTAATTCCGGGGAGTGATAATTAATTCATACATTAAGGAAAAACTGAAAGTATTTAATATTTTAATAAGAGATTATCGATTAATCACCTGGTGAAGACAGCGTTTGAACACAACTTTCGGAACACGCTGCCTTCACCCGGTTGATTAATCGAGAATCTTTTATTAAATCAATACAACGGGAAAGTATACGTAATTTGATTTCATGTATTATTGTCTGATATACTGACAAAGCAGTATAATAAATTTACGTATTTTATACAGAAATGGTTTGGAATATGAAACTGTTGACGGCAAACACAGACAGATTTTCAGCATTGGTGTTGAAATTTACCTTGTTATTTCTCTTTACGATTTGCATGAATAAAAGGCTATATAATGAAGAAATATTGATCCCCAGCCTGCTGATTATCATTCTTATCCTCCATATTCTTAGACCAACTGGTGGAAGAGATAAGCGAATGTGTCGCGCTGAAACGGGGGAAATTCAAAATAAGGATGACCTCCTCAATAATACTCGTCCCAGCATCGCTAGGAGAACTACTGGAAAGAGGCCTGCTTGTGTACTCTTCCATGAAGTCAACTCTCCTCTTCGAGGAACCCTTACTTGGAGACTTTCTTCGTAACCGCAACGAAAGTGCCGTCTCATGCAGCTACTCTCGCAAATACACTCTGACAGAGTTTTGTTTTTCTCAAATAGCTTTAAACACAACGTTGTTGCGCTAAATTTAATGTATAAATACAAATGTTTTCCCATACAGCCATTGCGCTTTCACTCAGTACAAAAGTGGCGTGCACCACGGTAATCTAACTACAAAGCACGTAACCCGCTGATGACAGGGCTCGGAAAACTGTGGCAAGCAGACCTACAAAACAGAAAATGTCTTTTCGCCGAAGATGTCGCCCATCGCCAATAACGAACACTACTGCTCTGAAGTCAGCTCATTGACTTGTAGAAAATTGAATTCTGATTGTCAGTTGTAATGTTAAAATGAAAAGCTCATTGTTGTTGCGAAGAAATAACTTGTCGTACTTAAACACCGTAACGCCATCAATTTGTAAAAATTGGAATAAGTGAAAAACAAATATTCAGGCTGGCGCAGAAGTGTCACCAACCTGAGACTAGCCCGTTACATCAACAAAAGTCGTGAAAATACGAACACTACCGATTTCCTGGAGTTGCTTGGTACGTGACTTAAGACAAAACAAGGAATGCCAAGCTTTGCTACTGCATTGAAACAGGATGAAATCAATCCTAGAGAGAAGGAATATCCGGAGCAATCGTATATACACTCTCTACATCAAAGTCGAATATTCTATTTAATAATGGGATTGTGTGCCTGATGTATAAGAAATTTTAAGATACCATACAGCTAAGATGTTATAGTAAAATTTATTATCGTCATATTAGCTGCGTGCCCAATGTTACCCGGGCATTCATTTATATTAGTTCAGAAAATGAATCAATTCCATACTAATTTTTTGGTCAACAGGTGATTTCACAGGTATCGAGACTTCCTGTTTTGGAACGTTAACCACTTAATAAACATAACATGTTGATTTGGTGTTGAATTTAAATTAACGGAATGATCACTGTCGGTACCAACACGGAGTCAATAATTTTCCTGATTCATTAAATTAAAAAACTCTAAAAAGTTTTAATGTATTTCTAGATCTGGTACATTAAATAAGTAAAAAAAAAGTCTCCGTACCTTACGGGGGCTCTAAATATTCCTGGTACCTTAACCTACAATAAAGTGCTTTTGATACTGTAATAAAGTGAAGAAAAATAAAGGTATAATCAAGGAATTACGGATATTCTGGGCAGCATAAAAATGTGAAGTGCACCTTTTTTCTTAAGTATATTACACAGACATTTCAATTGTCTGCGAGTTTTCAATTTTTTCAACTCATCAATAAAATAGGTTTTGTCAAACTCGTCAAAAAGCTCAGTCACGGCCTTGATCACCAGCGCATTTCATGAAAATTTCTTCGCATTAAGCCAAATTTTCAAGTTCGGTAATATGAAGAAGACACTTGCTGCTAGGCCCGGTTAATAGGGTGGACGAGAATCTAATCTCAACTCGTACACTTTCGCCATTGTGACTGCTGCTGCGTGCGCTGGCGCATTGTTTAGCTGAAACTGCACTTTCTGGTCGTTTACCAGTCAGCACCCGTTTCAAACGTACAACAGAGCAGCGTAATAGAGAGCAGTTATGGTTGAGCCCTTTTCCAGGAAATTTATTAATATTATACCTTGAGAATTCCAAAAGACTGTGGCCATCAGCTGAATGAACGGTCTTCGCTTTTATTGGTTCACTTTCACCAGCTTCTGTCTATTGTTCTGATTGTTTTTTTGGTCTCTGGAGTGTAGTGAATTATAGAAGTTTCATCGACGGTTACGAAAAAGTGCAAAAAAAAAAGATTGTGGGTTTCGCCTAAACATTTCTCGATTCTGCATTTAAATGTTTTTCGGAATCCGTTTTTGGTTGACTGTCATCGGTGACGGCACCCATCGTGCACAGAGCTTTTTCATGGATGATGACATACACTCGTTCAGTTGGTAAGTCTACGTCATCACTTTGCTCACGCACTTTTAGACTACGATACTCCATTACGATATTGGGAACTTTTTCTATATATTCCTGATTTTTTACCTCAATTGGGCGGCCGGAGCGAGTTTCATTTGTTCTTCCACGACGTCGTTTAAACTAATTAATCCAGTAGTAAATGGTCTTTAATGCTGGTGTGTAGCTGTCCAACCCTTCAATTGAAACTGTTTAATGATAGTGCGTAATTCGTTTTTTTTCTTCATTATCTCCTTCTGACTACACATATAACGATACAGAAGGCTTCCGACAATAAACCACGATGTTTAAAACTTTTAGGAATATCTCTGAACGGATCATGATTACCAACAATGGCGCGAAAGTGAAATACTTTCCGCACTTTCATAACTAAACTGTAAATAATGGGGGGATATATAATTATTAAATAAATTTAATAATTAAGGTTTAATGTGTACATTTATTAAATGAAAACACAATAATTATTAAAATGGGTCCGGCGAGAATATAACATGTACAAATATAAAGAATTAAAAGGGGATGATATTAAAGTTCTCAGGGGTAATTATTGTTTTGGTGACCACGTGTAGCAGATTTCCCGTTCGTTGACGAGCCTGTGTTGTTTTCATACGCGTCTTGATGCAGTTGCAACTGAAACTTCCTTGTTGTTGAACTCTGAAGCGGCCGGTTGACAATAGTACCAAGTCGCGTGGCCAGAATTGAGGAAAACTCCTGTTTTTCCCCCCTTCTTCCCAGCCAGCGACATGCTCTTGCCGAAATTTTTTATACAATTTTTATTCCATAAATAGGAATAAAAATTGGGCCGGGTTCTACTGCGCTGCAGAACAGCCTTCGTAGTGATTGAAACCCATATCTCTCCCAAAGGCTAGTTATGCATGTGTGGATATTTTGAAAGCATCTCTGTAAATTTTCTTGTAATTGAAAATACAAGCATGGTTGAGAGTAAGGGTTATAGGACTAGTCATATTGCATATTTATTGTATGAACACTATACGACGGAAGATCGACAAGTATCATACGAAACAAGAGGAAAACCGTTTCTTTTGCTGATTCACTTTTATTTACTAACGAATCTCGTTTCAGTTCTATACAATCCACCAAGATTTTCTCAATCTTTTCAAAGCTATGAATACAGGTGTCAAACAATCAATTTCAATCGATGGTGCCGTGTACTTGAAACTTTTCATGAACCATTTTCTGTTTCGCACTATGATCAATTCAGTCTAGTTGAACTGAGTTTTCGCGTTGACGCTTTTGACATCCACTACTTCCAAATCTCTATTCGCCGAGCGTCTCTTATCAAAGACTTAAAGCTACATTACTTGTCAATTTGAGTGAAAGTCGATACAGATGTCTTGTAGTTCCTTTCTTTCGTATTGTGGTGTAGAGAACATTATGCGCCTAAAGTCGTCAGTCTCACAGCACGCCTGCCACAGTCGACGGAAGTCAAAGAAACAAACGTCTTCAAAGTGTTTCCCCGTCACGAAAGGTGAATTCATGAGTGTGTTGGACATTCCGCCTGCTGTTTGTGCTGTCGCTCTCGTGGGAAATAAGCACTCAGTAAGTTTAAATTTCTCTTTTTTTCCCTTGTAATACCCCGCGAAAGAAAATTAAAACATTAAAAACCCTTAATTGAGATATTCCGATGACTGACGGAACGAAAGAACTCTCCGCCAAAGCAAACTTCATTTATTTTCAAGCCGGAGGGAGACTTTTGTGGCACGTCTTATTTCAATGGAGATTTGTTTTGACATCAAGGTTATTAAAACATGACGTTAAGTAATAAGCATGACGTGGAGTTGAAAGAAGAGCAGCGCATTTTCTTTCGCTCATTTGCATGGAAAGCTCCAATATTATTTTGCTCTGTATGAAAATAGACGGACATAGCGGAGAAAATTGTGGGAAGACAACGGGAAATGCTTTTAATATGAGTTGGCGACTGATTAGATTACTGGATAGGAATCTGAACACTTCGCTATACATATTGGAAAATAGATATTTAAAATCACGGCTATTTTCTCAAATTGCCTTTTATTTAAAACAATTCATTTACGCCTAGCAAATTTAATCCCCTGTAATGTATATTGTAATAAAAAGAATCGTATTTCTTACTTACTTTTCATATTTTTTTCTCATATAAACATATTTAATTATATTTTAATTATTCTTATAACTGTAGCGATTTAGTTACATTATAGTCCAACAAGACGTTATTATTCACGTTTTCTTGTCAATCGGAATTAATGGGATGTAAGAGATAGCAAGTTCGTCTCACAGTGAGTAAGAGACGTTTTTCTTAGTGAAGTGGTTCTGTAACTTTGATAAAAGGTTACAACTGTTGCGATGAGATGTGAAACGCCGCAAGGACACGAGAGAAAGATTATATCGAGCTGTAAACATGTTTAATGTTTATAAAGCATGGTTAATTATTTAGGAAATTATTACTATAATGTTGGTATGGATTGCGCCGTTATATGGATGCAAAACGTAGATGATAAGAGTTGCAGACAATAAAAGAATAGAGGCTTTAGAAATGTGGTGCTATAGGAAAATGCTGAAAATCAGATGGGTGGATAGGGTAACTACCTACGAAGTTCTAAGGAGAATGGGGGAAGAGAGAACAATATGGAGGACGTTGACCAAGAGAAGATTAATAAGCCACGTTTTAAGACATGAGGGTCTTGTAAAATTTGCATTAAAGGGAAGTGTGTGAGGTAAGAACAGAAAAGGGAGGCGAAGGATGGAATTGGCTAAGCGGAGTAGGGAAGATGTGGGATGTGGTAGCTATGAAGAAATGATAATGCTTGCGCAGGGTAGGTTAGCATGGAGTGTTGCATCAGACCAGTCTGAAATACCACAACATCAACAACAATTTAAACCTATCTGCTGGACATTGATATGTGCTGGTCGCTATTCTATATTCAATATAAGTCTGAAAACTTGAGAATAGGGATAATAGTGGATAATAGTTTATTTTTACCAAACAAATATAAAATATTCTTTGGGGACTTTCAGCCTGTAACCCGGAGGTTCGGGAATGAACCTGATTCTTGGAGCTATATTCGTGCTGCTGGTTGACTTTAGGGAAAGACGACATCCACGGTATCATCAGCCCGTTCGTAGGACAACAGAGTTGGAAGAAGGGAGAAATATGTAGTAACCGAGGGCCGGCTAGTCTGCCTACCAAGTGCAGTATATCAAGACAACACACCGTGAACCATTTCATTTCCAAAGTAAGGAACATTCATGTCTTAAAACTACACCACGCTATCATACCATGGTGAGTTTTTCTAACTCATTAAATTGAAATATAAACATTTTCAAAGTGATATATGCTCATAGCTTCTTATTTATCTAGGTAGGCATAGTTTGATTGTCGTTTTATTTGGTAACATTTTGTGTTTCAAATATTTATTTTTCATAAAGTTAGATACTAAAAAGTGTAAACGTTTAAAACAAGCTGTTTCCAGTAAGTATAGGTTATGGCAATCCGTGCTCCAGATAACAGCGAGATGTAAACAGCTGACTTCAACGTCAATATTATTAATAATTATAAATTAATCGATGTTCAACTGTGGGAAATGAAATACATCGAATTATAATATTAAGAATAAATATGTGATTTAATTCGTTATATAACTAAACGCGTCAACTGTGAGCTACTCACATCTCAAATCAATTCTCAATAATTAAGATATCATTCGTTAGATATATATTTAATCTACACATGGGCATGTGCCCGGTAGCAGATACACAAATAAGTTCACAATAATTAATAAACTGGTTGTAAGGACCATGTTTAACGTATAAACAATCAATTTAATTATATTACTTCAATACTAATGATATATACACCTAATAAATAAATATACATGGAATGATATTATTAGTAGATAAATTTTGAAAATTGAATAATATTGTTTTTCTTTAATACTACCACTGGAAATCGATCCGAAAACAGGGAAATTATTTTACTATTTCGCTTTAGTATATTGTTAGAGATTACGATGCACTGACCATTTCACTTCACTGTATTACTTTGCACTACACCAAAGTATATTCTCTACAGAGTTTAGATTAAGTCCAAATTTTCTTTTCGTTACAGGAAGTTATCCAAACACTCTTGAACATAAATTGTTCTAGTCATTAATTGGCCTACTTATGAATTAGTATTTTCCAAAATCTGTTTTTCGCTGCCTCGCATTTAATTTGAACAAGTGATCACTCCCGAACAAGTGAGAACTCCATGCATGGAAAGGAAGGAGAGAAAGATAATGGCTAAAAACTAAAATTCATGGTCGGCGTCACAATTGTGTGAAAGAAATTAATTGTACAGCTGATGAAGTCTCGGACATCAGTCGAAACGTCGAAAGCGTTAGTACATAAATTTACGGACTTGGCAAATAGTTTATGGGAACAGTAATTCACCAAGACCTTGAAGTAAGTTTCAAATGATTATCTGAACCTGACCTCGAACAAGCCGACCTTTCGCCAACAAATAGTATGTTTTGACTGAAGAATAACAGATGCCGCTTGAGTTTTTTCGTATATTTATTTGTTCTCGGTGAAAAATGTGTCTAAGGGACTTCAGCCAAGGTTCTGTACACAGACGTCGTTCAACACAATTGTTGATGATTATTTCCATAAGTCTCAGAATTATGGAGATTGTAAGTAAGGAGAAAGGGTGGATTTAGACGACGTCACCCCAGATGGACTACAATAAATGTGGTGATGTATTAAGAGACATAGGAGCGAAGCAGAGTCAATAGATATGCTTCATAGCCGTTGAAAACATTATATATATATATATATATTTTGTGGTACGCGATTGCCTGTACCACATAAGTTTTAATTAAATTGTATTATTTTTATTTCTTGTACATAAGTATTTAGGTCTAAGCAGGACGAAGTCGGGAGCATGAATGAACGCGATAGGTTAATTAAATGACGAATTACAGTCATCTTCTCGACCAGAAAACGGAAACATTAAGGTTCGGTAAATATTATTGGACGAGATAGCATCAAGTCTCGCCTGCGGAAGACATGGACAACAGATGTTATTTACCAGAAATACATCTGGTCAGCCGCGGGAAAAATTGACCTGACGCCTGGGCCTGCTTCCTACCTGCTCTGTACCCCGATTCCCCGAAAGCCGGAACAATAGAGGCAAGTGACTTCATAACAACAATTTGTTATGCCCAAGATTATGAAGGACACTTGCCGAAAATAAGAATCTCCAGAATCCTACCCTCCATATGGAGGAAGTAGGAAGTGCACCCCCACCAAGAGAGAATTGGGGCGGGGCGAGAAGAACAAAACGAGGGTGGGTGCATTAGGAGACGAGAGAGGAGTTTTTACACAGCAGTTTAGACAGCAGTTTACAAGAGCAGTTTTTGGAGAGCAGTTTTAGAGGACAGCAGTTTATCGAAATTTTAATTTAACACAGCAGTTACAGAAACATTTTTTTTGGATGCAACCAGAAGACAACATTGAAAAATTTAAATAGTTACGTCAGTTTCACTGGACGTAAAATATGATGTAATCATCCGTCCATCTTTGAAGCCAGCATACCTCCGACGCTTGGAAGACGATGCAAAGCAGGCATCAGCTGAGTCACCTGCCAGTAAGGACGTCGGGGATCGTCACAACACCGTGGTGATGACCCACCTTATTGTTTCCTGCCTCTGGTCGTTTGTATATAGTGTTCGCTTCCCCCCCCATATTCGATTTATACCCACTGAGCGTTTAGCTTTCCCTTAGTTAAAGATTCACTCATGCTCCCGACGTAGTGAGCGAGGATCCCCCTTAAATATCTAATTTAATAAATCTGCATTTGTTAAAATTTAAATATAAATTTTTTTATCCCGTATAAATTAAAAACAACCTAAAATCATTCTCCCCACCTACAAATTAATAGAACCCTCACCACAATATATACACATAATAATAATTTCATTAGAAAAACGAGCTCTATTACCCAATTGTAAGTCGCACTATTCTCATATACTTATTGTCTATCTAATCTATTTGATTATTTTCATCTAATTCAGACGTATTTGTAATTTATATACAGATCTATATACAAAATAGGTAAACTATATATCTATTTATCTATACTATGTCTGTAATAAAATTTCTGTTTGGGTGATGCTAGTAATAGACCCGTAGACAACATTTCAGCTACTCCTTTCCTCGGCTTTCAGATTGACGATAAATTAAAGTGGAATGACCATATAGATCTGTTTGCCGGAAAACTAAGTTCAGCTTGTTATTCTCTGAGAACACTAATGCAACACGTTGACAAAAAGTACGTCAAAATGGTTTACTTCGCGTATTTTCATTCAATTGTGAGCTATGGCATCTCTAATTGGGGAAACTGCTCCAGGAGTAATGAAATATTTAAGTTGCAAAAGCGTGCAATTAGAATACTTTCTAGCACGAATTCTAGATCGAGTTGCAAACCTTTCTTCAAAAGTTTGCAAATACTTACTTTACCAAGCGTATATGTTTATGAAATATTAAAGTTTGGAAAGCGGAACACTTATTTGTTTCAAATAAATGGCGAGTTTCATGAATACGCGACCAGAAATTGTTCAGCTCTAAGGTCGGACAAGCATCACCTTGCTCTACACAAGAAAAGTATTCACAATACCGGGATAATTTTATACAACAGCCTTCCACTAGAGGTTAAAAATAGTACCTACAAAAGCTTCGTGAAGCAGAGTAAAACTATTCTTTTAAATGGCGCGTTTTACTCGGTACAGGATTTTCTTAATCGTCCTTCTAGTATTTAAATCAAGGTTCCTGCAAAAGTGTTGAATGAGCTGCCTTATAAAATAGCATATCACATATCTTTAAAATTTCTATTCAGTTTTTTCTGCTCTTTTGTTTGTTTGTTTCATGTATTGCCTGGAGCTACTAGGGAAGGACAGTTTCCTGGTTCAAGTAGTTAAAACTCCTTTGCGTGTTTCTCAGTGTGTGCTTGTTTGTGTTTCCCAATGTGTGTGTGTGTGACATCGTGTGTCCGTGTTGTGTTTATATTGACTTTTGTCTATATACATTTTCTTTTATTAATTTATTTTAAGATTATTTCGATTTAATTATGAACCTTATTTTGTTCATTTTTAATAAATTACGTATCGTATTTCCTCAATCGAGGACTAATGGAACCAACAATAAATCTAAATCTATATACGTAGCACATGCAAATATAAACTAGTGGATAAATTACGACCATATTTGGTACACGAGTTCAGCACTGTTGGAGCGGGGTGTAGGGGATGGAAGATTTTAAATAAGCTATATATACAGTGTGGGATTCATTAATTTGATAGGGTGTCTTCCGTTACTGCTAACGTATAATTTCAACCCCATCCATAATCGAAGGGGAGTATTCTTAGGGATGGGGATGGAGGGCATCACAAAATAACTATATAACAATCGAAATTGGGCTCCAAACCGCTGCAATGTGAGCCGCTGAGTTTAATTATGACATAAAAATACAATTTAAGTTATAGTTCATCCCCTAAGACGAGACGGAAGGAGGTAAAACAAACGTTCGAATACTATTTTAAACGGATGGAACAATTTCGAGCAAATTATGAATACGTAATTTAGGCAACCAGGAAATCAACACTGTTGAGGCAAGAGACGGCTATCACCACCTGGGTGTGGGTGGATGGGGCAGAAACTTTTAAATGTCCATAAAAGCCGTTATTTCCTTCCAATATATATTTTTCTGGGTCAATTAATTTTATAACGTTTTTGCTTAATTTGTTCGCGTACAATTTCAACCCCATCCAGCGTCGAAGTGGAGTATTCATCAGAATAGAGCACAGGGAGTGTTACATGAAAATTAAATTAAAACAGACAAATTTGGTATCGAAATAGGTGCTTTGCGAGTCTTTGAGTTAGATTTTGAAATTTAGCATATGTTTCAAATTGCAGTTCATCCTCTAACAGGTGTGGGACGGGGTAGAACCCATTTATGCGTAAGTTCAATTTAGAGATTATGAGGGGGTAAATTAAGTTGTTATAATTGGAGCCATTTTAATCGAAATTAGTTCATATATCACTTAGGTCCCTTTAGATGGGTAAAATAATCCCAAGGTTATTCATGGGTGTTCTTGGGCGCAGATCTTACTGTCTTATGGTGTTGTTGTTGTTGCAGTATTCAGTCCTAAGACTGGTATGATGCAACTCTCCATACTAACCTATCTTGCTCAAGCATTTTCATTTCCTTATAACTAGCCTAACCCACATCCTCCCTAACCTGCTTAGCGGGGTCCATCCTTGGCCTCCCTCTATTGTTCTTACCCCACACACTTCCCTCTAATGCTAATTTTACAAGACCCTCGTGCCTTAAAACGTGGCCTATTAATCTATCCCTTCTATTAGTCAACGTCCTCCATATTGCTCGCTTTTCCCCTATTCTGTTCAGAACTTCCTCGTTACTTACTCTATCCACCCATCTTACTTTCAGCATTCGCCTGTAGCACCACATTTCAAAAGCTTCTATTGTTTTCATTTCCCCAACTCCTATCGTCCACATTTCGCACCCATATAACGCCACGCTCCGTAAGAACATTTTTAGCAACGATTTCCTAATATTCACACTTATATTACCCGTAAGTAAATTTCTCTTTTTCGCGAAAGCCTTCCTTGCCTGTGCTAACCAACTCTTTATGTCGACTATACTTCTACCATCCCTAGTTATTATGCTTCCCAAGTAGCAGAATTCCTTAACTTCCGTGATATTGCTTCTTTGCCCGATGATTTTATGGTACACAAGCTAATTATTTCTATCTTAAAATTTCTTACGCTATTCGGTTACCGGAAGTACTTTCTACACTTTTACATTACAGGTGGTAATTTTTATTTGTTTAATACACTGGGAGTATTTTTGTGCTATTACAAAGTGTCAAAAGAATTTTTCTTCTGAAAATACTTTTAGCCCTGCTATGTACCGGGAATATGTTTTACACCCTCGAGACACTGGCAGTATATTTGAGGTTCATATGATGACACTTTAGATGCTCTTTTAATCGTGTGTTGATCAAGAATTGAATAAGGTACTGGGATAAAATAAATAAATACCCGGGATACGCCGTAGAAATCAACTGAAAATGATGTATTTACATACGTTTACCGATTCAAATATATTTATTTCATCATTAGGAGTCTTAGAGACCGTTTTGCAAATTCGCATTTCTAACATCCTTAACCAACATTTATATTTTCTTACCCAAATACAAGCTGATTTATGAGGATCTCAAATAAAGCAACGATGTATTTGGATAGCTACAATGGCATATTTTAATAAAAATGTCTCATAATGTCTACATGTTTTTATAACATTTAAAGTAAATTATGGGTCGAAACTGCCATTACTTGATTCAATGATTATGTTAAATTTTCTACATATAAAAAAATTATGATAATCTTGTTGTACTGTTGTGACGATTTTTATTAAATTCAGTTTCGAACAACTTCTCTGAACAGAAATATTTTAATGTCATTAAAATAAATCACGTCAAGGAAATAAGTTCTCTGTAAAATGATAGATTATATGGTAAAATGAATTACTCTTAAATATAATCACTAATTGAATTCATTACTGACATAAAATTGGTAGATTACATAAAACAACGTAATTATAAAATTTTCTTGTAGGAACTGAATTTTTTTAGAGATATAATAAAATACAATAATTGGTCAAAAGTCAGAAGTAGAAATCTAATCCAATATAAATTATAGACGTTTTGTCCCCAAGTTTCGAGACCCCTTCAGTTGTTTATTTAAAACCTTTATTGAAAATGCTGCAGTTCTATCTCACAATATTAAAGTTTCTAAAGCTCGTTCATATGACGAATGTTTAAGTCTTTTCGGCTAGGATGAGTCGATATATATATAACCGTAAATTATATAACAGTAAATTAAAAGTCTGGTTTTATACTAACTTTGAATATGAATGTAATTTTAACATTTTAACCAATTTTTGTGATTTGATGTGTTATTTAATTGGTGTTTTGAAAAAAACGTTAAGGTTTTGAGGAGATATTAGTTGCGTTTGCACACTGCTTAATTGAATAATGTTATTAAATGAAAGTAATAGGAACATATTTTTTCTCTAATATATGGTCCTTCATAAATGTTTAAAATGGCACCTAAGATAATAGTTGTCATAATCGTTCGACATTCAGCGGTGTTTAAATTTAATCTTTGGTCAAAATAGTTGTTTTTACTTGGGTACCGTATTCGGTACATTTGCGATCTATGCCGTGTTTTGAATAAACTAAATTTACATTTTGTGTACGGTATTATGTTTATAAAATTTTACGTGTTTTGTGATATTTTACGGGTCTACCGTGTGGAAATAAATATTTAAGGTATGGATACTTTTAAGTAATGTTATTATAAATTTTAGAATGAAACGTCTCACTGTACTTTATCGACATTTTATTTCAACCGAAGTTAGTCTGTTACAAATTAGGGCTAGGAATACCTTAATATATACGTGAATGTATCCATAAATTTATATAATTCTGATTGTTTCGGTTCATTGTGTAAATATATTGAAAAAGACCGCCACTTATGAAAGTTTTTAGAATGTAATATTTGAGACAAGGTAGAATTTAATTTTCCATTCAATTTAACAAATATACTAAATGTCGTACTTAACTTAAATTCATTAAAACTATGATAATGGATTCCTACATATTCTCACCAACTTAGTTTTACATCTTCAACTATTTTAAGTATATTTAGTTTAATAATTTTGTTGAATAATAATTTATCTCCGTTTGTAGAATCGTTTTAATATATCCTATGTATGCTCCCTTTTTAATGTTTTTTTAAACAAATTTATATTAGATAGTCTACTTCGCTTAACTTAATCTATTTTTGGTGAAACTTGTAACTTAAAGTTTTTAAAACGCCATTTCGATAGTCAAATTTCTGAGACGCTACGATTTTTTAAAATTATAACAGTACGTGTCTTAATTTGGTTGTACACTTGTTTGATCTTAATTTTATCGGTGCCTGACGTTTCTTAATTTCATCTTCGACTTCATAATTTTAATATATCACCATGATAATTTTGACCAATCTTTTGAGAAGCTGGATAATATTGTGACATTAAAAGTCTCGCTCTTTTCCTAGGTTGTTGAGTTTTATTTAAGTGTTAGTTTCACTATTTTCCTTTGAAACTTTATGCCAATCATTTGATGTACATAAAATAAAGGTTCAAATGGAGTAGTAGGGAATAAAACTAGCTAAACAGAGCTTTTATAGGTTATAATTTCACAAAGTAGCGATACAAGGCATAATCCATATTTTAAGTGACTTTTAGTTCAGCCCAGATTTACGAATTCTTGTCCAACTTTAGAGAGTGTTATAAACCTAGGAAACTATTTATGCAATTATTTATTTCAACATTAATAAAAAATACTGTCATATAATTGGATATGATCCATATTTTATAATATTACTTTTAAAAGAGCTATCAGTTCATTTTAGTAGCCTCCTTATTTCAAAATTATTTACTCAATTAGAAACGACGACCTTTTCAAAAAGAAAATAGTAAAGCTAACATCTTTGTTATGTTCCGTAATTTAAACTTAATTCGTCACGACCTGGTCACCCCGAACAAGCCATGCCCATTTTTACTAACGGTGACGTTCCAAATATTAATAGCGTCATTTGGCGCGAATATTTTATCATAATTTTTAATTATTAAAATATATAATTAATAAATTTTCATCATTTTATGCAACTTTGAAATTAATTCGAAGACTTTATCATTCAAACATTCGAAATTTAATAAAAGATTTTTCTTTACTCTATACACCTTGAAATCAATTTAAATACTTCATCTTTCAATTATTTGTCATTTAGTAAAATATTTTCCCTTCTTTTATACTGTTTTTAAATAAATATCATTCAAATATTTTCCTTCAAATATTTGTAATATAGTAAAAACGACTTCATTTTATGTAGCTTTGAAATTAATTTGAATACTTTGCCATTCAAATATTCGAAATTTATCAAAGGATTTTCCTTCATTCCACATTTAGTTTCCAAGTTAATTTAAAGACTTTATTATTGAAAGTTTTAAAATTTAGTTAAAGGTTTCTTTAATTCTATACAGTTTTGAGCTCTATTTAAAGATTTTATTTTTACTATATTAGTAACTTAGGGAATTATTTTCGCTCATTGCAAATACAGTTATGAAATTGATTTAAATATTTGATCATTCAAATGTTTCTACTTAATAAATAAAATACAGGGAATGATCAAAAGTTAGAAATTGAATAATTTAATTTCAATACGTTTCGGGAACACCTCAGTTATTAATCAAAAAAATTCAAAGGCAGCTTTTGTTTATTATTCAAAACATTTTTATTATCAACCAGCAATAAATAATTTTACAGACACTTTTTTCAGACGTCATGTTAATTTTCTTCTTTCTTGTCTTTGTTGACGTTTCTTTTTCCCTCATTGTTTGTAGGTATTTCTCAAAAGAACTGGACATGGCAGCTGATCTTTCAGCTTCTGATTCAACAGCCACATTTTTTTGGAATGTGGACTCTCGTCTAGATTCAACTTCACGATGTATCTTAGTTCAAATGTGTTGAGAACACAGAATTTATTTTCCGCCCCTCGATAACTCATTCCACGGTTTATAGAATCGTGTTCTCTTTCGATTGCTCACTGATTGTAGGACATGGTAACTTTTACTATTCAGGATCTTTTCAAACATGGATGAAGTACACTCCTCAGGTGTTGCTTTTACCAATTAGAATGTATACAATTTTTTTATTCAAAATATATGTATTAATAAACGAGTTTAGGTTAGTGGAAATGTATGTACAGAATTACGTTGGTCAGAAGAAGTCAACCTGATGATAGACAAAGTATTTTCCATATTTAACTTTTAAAATACACGTAACTATAACACTGGAAGATCTAGGCTAAACTCAAATTACCTCACACATCAACTATTCATTTAAAATGGTATATGAATAAATACTCTCTTTCTTGAGTAATACTAAGAAGTCTACCCACACTCAGAAAAATAAATCAGAACATTTCCCCAAGTACGGGAAATTGAGGGTACTATGAATTAAAAATTAGTGAAAATGAAAAAATATATATAAATTTTCACCAGAATGTTTTTCCCGTGCTTCTCGTGAATTTTTTCGTATGCAGCAGACAAGAGTAGCCGCGTCTCTGGAATTGGGTGGAACGAATTAGGGCCAAGATTGTAGAATCTCGCATACATATTCAATGAGTTCCTAAGCTTTAACAACGTTACACCCTTTTCGAACACGAGATTACACACCTCCATCACTCACGAGAAAATATTTCTTGTTTAACATCTTTATCAGTTTATCATCAAAAACTCACTTCATTTAATTGCAGACAAGCATTGTGAAACTGATTCCAATACAAGTTATACAAGTGTACAACTTTTTTTGTCGACTCATAAATATCATTTAAAAAAATGAAACTTCGGAAACTGCGCTGTTAGATAAATATCATTTAACAATTTATAGTCAGATAGAAATAAAAATGCTATTTTCCATAGTATCAGAATAATAAACCCAGGCAATTCTGTAGAAAAGTTCTGTAACTCAGAAAATTGATTTGATAGATTAATGTATCATCAGGAGCAATATGCTTTTAATTGACTAATGCGGTAGTATGACATGTGATAAAAGACAGCCGTCTATTTAAAGAAAGATAAAAATAGTAAATTAATATTACTCAATACGTTAAATCTAACTCCATAGATTTTTTAATTCGTTAAATTCTTATAAACAGTTAAGAACTATTAAAATAAATCCGTACAACTTTTACCTAGCCACTTCAATTTTATTTAAAAAAATTATATATTTTTGTAATGCTTTGAAATAAGCTAATGGCAACCTATGCCAAACGTAAAATAATAAACACAATGAGATAAAGAACTAAAATAATAAAATATATAATATAGTTATGATACGATGTATATATATAGCATTTTTAATGGTGAATTTTATATAAAAATACAGAAATAAGTCTGACATCCTTTGATTTATATGAATTGGTTTAATGCGAAATTTTATTATATAAAGATAAATCAAATGACCACATTTATAAACAATTCAGAAGTTTTATTCAACTACAACGTTCCACCCTTTATCGCGTATAAAGGGGTTGTAAATAAAGTTATTCGGATGCATGTAATTATGTATAAATTTATATGAAAAGTAGACGTCTCAATATAAAGTTTTTCGTCATGGATAGTCAGTTACTATCGAAGTGTATTTTGAGTTAAAAATGTAATCAAAGGAAGACGTTTAATGTTCTCTAAATGATTTTTTATTAGTTCTCATCTCATACAATGTAAATGAAATATTAAATTTAGTCTCAAACTTAGCTAATTGAGTTAGAAACATTCAAGCAGGCTTTGAATTTTAAATGGAAATGATCAGAAAAGCTTGTTCTAATGCAATTAAAGAATCCAACCCATTATTTTTAAAATACTTAAACTCTCTTCCTACTACTTACAAATATATATTATCTTAAATTTTCAGTACTAAGATGTTAAATTAAATAAAACATATAAGTGTAATTATGAAGTATTATCAGAATATTAATAAATTAATAAGATAATGTGAGACCAATCAAGTCATAATACAATTTTTCACTATTTCTGAATAATTTAAAACACCTGATGAAGTTCCAATACCATAGAATTTAAAAATAAGTTCTTTTTAAATTTTTTAAATACACTCAGTTAATAAAATACCTTTTCACTTATTATTATTATTAATTTATTAAGAGAAAAAGTTCTGGTATATTCAACAATATACAATTTTCCAATCGTAATAGAATAGACTTTGGGATTTTCTTGTATTTAAACCTTTGCTATTCTTGGCGCACAGAACAGGCATGACCTCTTCCATTTTAATTATCTTTTGGCGCATAATTCACAACTTAAACATCTTTTTGAAGAGAGTTAATGATAATTTGTAGATTAGGAAGGAACCATTTGCTTTGAAATATAACATTTTGTGAAAAATTGACTCTCAGTCTCCTCTTTTCAATATTTATCCCGCAATTAATTTCAATAAAAAAATTTACTTAGGCATACTCTTTGGCTCATCATGACTTGGATCAATTTATTAATACAATACAAATTGAGCGAATTAATGACAAAAAGTAGGTGGCCTCCTGTCTGCTAACTGGAGATTTATGTGTGTTTTTCCCGGGTTGTAGACTTGTGGGTTGGCAGAGTCTGTTGCTTCATCAATGATTCGTAGACGACCGAGGTTCCATAAAACCTTCACTCCGTCACCCTGTCCGCTTTCTGAAGCTTCTATTCCTTTTCACAGCATTTCGTGAGTTATTGGGCCAGTGTTCCAGCTTAAACAATTTAACGTCTCATCCTGCGACTGTGCACAACACTTTCGTACTCTTGATAAACTTGCGCGCTAAACAAATCGATTCCTGAATATTGCTGCCGACAGCTTCACAGAGAATTATGATTTGTATTGTGGAACAGATCGATTTTAATAGCCCGATCCAATTCCTAATATTCACACTTATATTACCCTCAAGTAAATTCCTCTTCTTCGCGAAAATTTTCCTTCCTTGTGCTATCCTACTCTTTATGTCTACTATATTTTTACCATCACTACTTATTATGCTTCTCAAGTAGCTGAATTCCTTAACTTCCGTCAAAATATCCCTTCCCAATCTAACACCCTTTGTTATTCCTCTGTTTCCCATGCTTCACTCCATTACCATTTACCTCTATTAATCCTCATATTAAACTCTTTCTCCAGGATTCCGTTCATGCCATTTATTATGGTCTCCAAGCCTTCTTCTGATTCTCCTAATACTATAATATCGTCAGGAAAGCGTAAGGTTTCTATTTCTTCTCCTTGCAGTTCGATTCCTTTTTCATATTTTTCATTACGTTTTAATGTTCATCATCGCCTGTTCTATATGTAGGTTAAACAGCATGGGCGACAGACTGAATCCTTGTCTTACTCCTTACTTGATTTCTGCTTTCTTTTTTTGGTCTTCTATTCTAATTACTGCTGCCTGTCTTCTGTAGAGGTTATGCATTAGCCTCCTTCCTCGATAATTTATTCTAGTCTTCAAAATCCTTAATAGCGTGTTCTAGTTCACATTATCAAATGCGTTTTCTAAATGCTATGAACGTAAGCCGGATTTTTCGTATCCTGTCTTCTAAAATTAATCGCAAAGTCAATATAGCTTCTCTTGTCCCTATATTCTTCCTAAAACCAAACCGATCTTCTCCTAACTCGCATTCTAATTGACGTTCCCTTCTCGTATATACTATTTTCCTTAATATTTTGCATGCATAACTGCCTCCTGAAACTGGTGGAGACACGGAGAAGGGAATGCTGCGTCCCCACAGCAGACTCGTCTCTCGTCATTCGGAAGGGCGTGAGAATAGTACCCAATGCCCAACCTACCTGATGCAGGTTTTCTAGGGTTTTCCCTGCATCTCTTTAGGTGAAACACCGGGTAGGATCCTTAAACCTTAGCCCGGGGGCCCTAGTTAACCCTTGGCTACCTTGCTCTACCTTCCGCATCCCCCCTTTTCAATTCCCTTCCTATGCTATTAAAGGGGAGTTGCCTGTTTCAGGATCACCCTCAAGTAGCCTGTTAACCAAAAAAAAAATACCGAACGTATTGTCCTGTGCTGTTCGCATCTATCAGCCCCAGCCTTCTTCGATATGGGTATAATTATGTTTTTACTAAAATCTTCTTTGATTCTTCTTGTTTCGTATATTTCGCAAACGATCCTGAACAGCCATGATACTGCTTCTTCGCCCGATGCTCTTATCAATTCTGCTGGAATGTTATCAATTCCTGGCGCTTTACAATAACTCAGGTCTTTCAGTGCCCTATCAAACTCTGACTTTAAATTCCCCCCCCCCCAACACTTCGTCATCCACCTCTTCTTCTTCTTCTATTAGGTACTGATCTAGACTTCCACCATGATACAGATAGTTTTTTATTATTACTAAATATTTAAGAATTAAACCTGAAATGAAAGAATTATAATTTAAAACGCTACGATTAGTTACGAACTGTTCTCGGAATATGTCACGGTCAACGCGTGGCATGTTGAGGTAGGGGCATTGACGTTACCGGTCATATTAAACTCGAATTTAGCCATTTATAATTAAATAACTTATAAAGGATGATATTTACAATCAAACAAACAATTGGATCTAGAGATCAGAAAAAGGAGCGCGCAGTACTGGCTCAAAAAAGAAAACCAGTGCAAAGTCATAGAAATTTTAGGCTAGGAAGCAAACACCATAATAGAAATTAAAGAAGAAATATTTAACATTTGGCAAGAAAGATAGAATTCATCAAGTAAAGGAAGAAGGGTGTACGAAATTCTCCCTAACATAAGAGAAAGATTACATCTTAGACAACTCAACCCAATCAAGGGTGTCATACATTTTCTTACCGGTCATGGTCCATACGGACAATATCTGGGAAGAATGAATACACCAGAATAATAACAAAAATAATTATGCATAAATTACTACATCGTTAGACTCAATCTACTCATCATCGGACCGGACTCTCAAATCCTGGAATCGGATGAGTATAAAGACCAAAATATAGACATCATAACATAAAATAGAATATAAATTATAGCAATAGTGTGATTAATCAAATAATAATCTTAGACAAATTACATAACTCTGCTAATACAAAGTATGCAAAAGCAATACTATCAGGAATAAAATTAAAATTTGCTAACAGTGGCAATAATAATAAATTCATAAATAATTAGAGTATAAAATTAGTATAATTTTTAACGTACACCTCTTCGACCGACGCTTAATGGAGATCCGGAAACGTGGGTCGTA
Organism: Eucriotettix oculatus; assembly: GCA_034510155.1. NCBI lineage: Eukaryota > Metazoa > Arthropoda > Insecta > Orthoptera > Tetrigidae > Eucriotettix > Eucriotettix oculatus. The sequence goes on along the minus strand of CM067376.1, from coordinate 50,767,305 downwards.
ACCGGAAAACCGGAGTTGTTCCGTAAACAAAATATATAAAAGTGGAAAGGCAGGAAGGATGGAATATGTATTTAGGACGGTTTTGGCTGAAAATGTAAATATAAATCACTAAAATATCTTACATGCTAAAGCAAATTTTTAATATAGATATATACTTTTATTATTGTAATCATATATATGTGTTAGAAAAATGTTGTATCAACAAAAGAAAAACATTGATAAAAACTACCTGTTGTTGAAGATAGAAAACAGGTCAACTCAGTTATTGTCAATAAAAAAATTTTACAATCAAACATTCATACTTAATTATATAGTAACTCTGCTTATTTGATAAGAGAAATAGTTGCTGAAATGGGTATGTAAACCATTAAACTGCACGGATGTGTTCCATCGGATGATTTGCCATTTTCGTAGCTGTCTGGAACAACTGTTCCATGTAAGTGACATAATTGACATTTTTATTCAATTATATCGTTTGAAATTGAAAATTATTTTGAATCTTATCTTTATATGTGATTTATAATAGTCCAATATATATTCCAGTTCCACCAATTTGTAGGCTACACTTTAAATGAACATTTGAAAGTGGAATACTTACTTAATATACACGTTTCCGAAAACGGCTTACGAAGGTCAGTGAAGTTAAAGGGAACGTTTCACTGAGTTTGCGGTGGTAATTCGTCATTTACTGAGACAAATTCAATTTATTGTTCTAATCATTATCATTTAGCAATTTTCTCTATTTGATTTATTTAGGCACAACTAGTTTCCACTAGAGTAAAATTGTGTGTGGTTTATTTACAGCTTCTCAGAGCTTGATGCTGTGATACACGTTTGCCTTAGCTTGATTGTGTGCTGTTGAAGTCGATTGACAATGGATACGAAGAGCAACAGTGACATAGAATTCGGTGTGTCGCCTTTTACGCCACCTTGGCCAGAGTGGTCCGACTTCGATCTTAACGCTGAAAAATGGGAGATACCTAAACAAGCCAAGATTTTCAGTAAAATGGATGTAGAGGTATGAAGTCAATTCAAATATGTCTAACGTGTGTATTTTTATTTATAACTAATTTGTGCAAGCCTCACATAAAACATAACAAATTTGTTGAATTAATAATATAAGTTGATATTTGTTACTAATGAAAATAGGGGAAACTAAATAATTAATGTAACATTAAATTATAAAGAAAAACAGTTTATTATTTAAGGTACAATCAAAATTTTATAAATATATTAATTTTAGAAAGATATTTAATATTAAGATACTCTTACTCAGGAGAATTGGGTCACACTATAAAAACAATAATGTAATTAGTCCCAATAATGCGTATAAGAAAATATTTTTCTAATAATTTCGGGTGGCTCTCATCAGCGTCCAACGGCGTCCTTCTTTTCTAGATTTCCACCCTGATACAGCTCTTGCTCTTTCTGCTTTTTCTTCTTTATCCAGAATTGGCTGCAGTAGTAGATTTAATTTCATAGCTTGATAATATTTCCACTTTTATTCTTGTCAGCATTGTTCTTTGAAAATTTACTTTTTCACAGGATACATCTTTAAGCTTCGTGGACCCGTACGGTCACTGCGATATTCCACACAGCTTAAGGGAAATCGTGGACTCTTACGAACTTCTAGAAACAGACGGAATGATTGTACCAAAAGAAGGTGACACCGGTCGATCGACCATGGACTACGACGGCCCTTCACCAGCAATCAACAGAATCGCTGCGGCCGTAACCGTTTTAGCCAAGATTCATAGCACAACACCCTTGCCAGTTATAGAGGATACTGGAAACCACTATTGTCCGCTTCCGACCCCTTGGAAACCATGGCATCACGTGTACTCGAACTGCAAGGTCAAGAATAGTTTTATAAACAATTGCTACAGCTCAATTTAATTCGTAGGTCTGTTACTTAAATAGGGAAGGATTTTAAACTACTTCAGTACACTTTCAAGGATCACACAAGAATTCACGCTTAAGGTACTATTAGGGTAGTTCAATTGAGCGCGTCGTTGTTGACGTGTTGCCATGTTGATTTAGTGGTGACTGTCTAATTTGTTTATATATATATATATATATCAGTCACTGATGCCAAATCACACTCAAGTTACACGATTCTATATATAAGTATATATGCGTCCAAGTGATAAAACGTTATTACCAAAATGAGTGTTCATTAGCGCAATCGTTGCGCGCGTTTTTTACCTTCAAAGTCAATTCTCCAATGTTTGGTGGCCAAATTTGAGACGACAGGTTAGGTCGTCAAAGGAACGCCAGATTGGCCGAGAAAATCGCTGAGTTCAGGAGACCCCGAGACAGTCAATTGCTCGCCGTGCACAGGAACTCGGCTATTCGCAGATTTCAACTTGGGGAATATTTCGTTGGGACTTGGGCCTACACCCGTACAAGATCAAACTGACCCACGAGCTCCAATTTAATGACCATAGACAACGCCGTTTGTTCGAGGGCTGGGCTTCGGAGGGTTTGGAACAGGACCTCAATTTTGGCCGACTTAAGCGACGAGACGCATTTTTGGATGAATTTGGATGTGTTAACAAGCACAACTCAGGTGGCCATCGTTCCACTAAAAGTTACTGCGGATTTTTGGTCGGTACCTTTTGAAAAACAACGTTGGTGGGGCCATCACCGTCACCGGTGAGCTCTACAAAGCGATGCTGACCGATTTCTTTTGGTCTAAATTGAACGATATGGACGCGGATACAGCAGCACGATGGGCATTCTGTATGAACGACTTGAGAGCGTTGTTATCTTTCGCAGAGGTGGCCACCAAGATCGTTTGCCTCCTCTATAATTTTCTTGTGGGTTTCCTGAATTCGTTCGTCTATGTAATAGACCAATGGCCTTAAAGTCAACATAACCCAGGCCATCGCTCTAATTTAGCCGGATCTATGCAGCAGAATCGTTGAAAATTGGACCACTCTGATCTATGCCGCCGTGAGAAGACGCTGCGGACATTTGAACGCTGTTATGTTTCATACATAATGGCATACATGGGCCTATCAAACAAATACCTCAAACCCAACGTGTTTTATTCAATTTCGACATCGACTCACCCTTATAGAAAAATCCTTACGCTTAAATTAGCATGTAAAATTAATTTTCAGCTTTCGAAATGTCAAATACGTTAATAGAAGTAGTTTCAATTAATATATTTCAACATGAGACCAGTTACAAGACTATTTTACAATAAATTAAAGCTTCCTAACACAGCTGATCTTCTTTATACTCTGCATTTTTACTGACATGGCAAAAGGTTTAATGTCCATGCCAAGTGATATAGGAGTACTATATTGACCAATTTAGAAGAAATGGATGTTTTGTTGCTGTATTACCGTATGGTTTGGTAGTTATAAACAACTTTCTTGTTGTTGTTTTGGTATTCAGTTTTAAGGCTTGTATGATGCAACCCTCCATGCTAGCGTATCTTGCGCAAGCCTTTCCATTTTCAAATAACTACCAAATCCTCCCTAAACTGCTTATCGTATTCCATCCTTGGCCTCCCTCATATGTTCTTACTCCACACACTTCCCTCTAATTCTAATTTTACAAGATCCTCATGTCTCAAAACGTGGCCTTTTTTCTTATGAATTTTTATTGAGTCCAGTTAAAAAATTGCTGCACACTCTGTGATACACAAAGTACATTAGATTGCATTGAACACTATGTACTTTGGCCGTAGAGTTTTCGGTATTCCATCCGGGAATAGACGTAGTTTTCAAGTTGTGTCCCTAATTACGCGGTACTTTACCTGAATAAGATGGCGGTACCAGTCATCGAAACCTTGTGGCAAACAAACGACGATACCCGGAATGTACCCTTAGTTTTCTACTTGCAACAACTTCACGGGGAGAAATGACGTTCACTATGCAGATTATTTGATAATGATAGGATAAGACAATGGTGTTTATTTAAGAAAATCATAGATAATCTGAAAGACAAAAAAAATAGCTTGCACTCATCTACAAAAATGGTCGCTAATTGTGGTCGCACACAAAAGAATAATTTTCAGCAACCAAAAACAAGGGAATGTCAAAGACAAAATATTAATTTATTTCTGAGATACTCATGCAAAGAATTACTGTTTTCTGTACTGTTTGGTATGGATTGACCTGTACGTCTTGGAACCGAAATCTGAAAAGTATGTTATATTTATGAGCATATAGAATAACAATACCGACTAAGGGATTATATTATAGAGGGAAGACTAATATTTATAAGTTAGAAAATTATATTTTTTTTCCAGTCAGCAATATGATTGTTTACAATATTTAGAGATTTTAAACAACTTTATTTGTAACATTTTAGGCGCCTACCAGAGAATCAGCTATATCTAATGTCTTCTGTCTTCCTTTCTATTCCATCCATCACCTGCCACTCTTTCATAGTAGATTGAAGAACACACGTTATCTCGGATTTAAATAAAACATTGCCGTTCAAATTCAAAACCAGTAAAGTTTTGTTGAGAGTTTCTTATCTGCAATTTGTACAATTAATTATAAAGTTATTTATTTTCAGAAACTTTATAACTGTTATTGGTTAATGTCCTTTATGAACTCAACATTCAACTGGAACAGTAAAATATTATATATTCCAATTTTTTGTAGGTCTTTTGGGTTCAGTTAACAATTTTCATCGAGATTTCATTCCTTTGACTTCTAGTTGACTTGTTTCCATAATAAAAATTGGTTTGACTGCCCTGGAATAATTGCCCCCCTTTTAGGCTTTCCTTCCACTGTATTAATGTTAGAATGTGATCTCAGGATTTGTGCCAATTCACTTTTTTACTAAATACGCAACATAGAAATCAAAATTGTCTGAAATGAAGAATTCTCTCCTATTTATATTCGAATCGTTTAATACATAAGTTGAATTGAAGAAGGTTCTAGCATTTGGATGGCTTTAATTCGTCAATGATATGAGAAATGTTTTCTCAGGCAGGTAAGGGCCAGCTCCACAAACCACTTATGAACATGTACGGGAAGTATGTGGTGCGTCTGTTCTACATGGGCTGCTGGCGGCGGATTATCGTGGACTCCTTCGTGCCGGTTGAATCTGACGGCACCTTTGTCCTGCCCTCCAGCGGCGTGGCTCGATGGCCACAGCTGCTCACCAAGGCGCTGTTGAAGGTCGCGGCCATAACCTGGACATGCGACGACGAGCTAGCTGGCTGGGATCCTTACTACTGCCTGACTGGCTGGTGCTCCGTCTCGATGATCGTCAGCCTCTTCTCACCCATGCAGCTCTGGAAAATATTCCTCAAGCTACTTCCCAACGCAGAACAAGAGGATAAGGAACAGCCAGAATTACTGGCTGAAGACATTCGAGCGCTAGAGCTTGGTAACAGCATGATTGGTTTTTTTAGTATCTGTTCTATACATTTTCTAGTTCTTTACCTGTAACCTTATCGATGTACGTACTATAGTAACTATTTATATCTCAATTGTGTCATCTATCTTATCATTTACTGCACCAGTTAGTTCGTGATCTTTTTAATCTTTTGAGATCTCAAGGAAACTGCCACACTATTACTTGGCGATTTATAATAATTTGGTTTCTAAAATAAACATTATGAAGGGAGAAGCTATTGAACTCAGCTCTGCAGTAGATATTTTTACTACGTGAACTTCAAGTCTTTCAGACCGGCGGTTGAACTAAGGTTATAGACAAATGGGATGTATGATCAAACTAGTTGATAAAGTTGTCTCATTAATGGAATCACTAATTTCAAGTTACATTCATCCTTATGCCTTGAAATGTTTATAGACTACTCAGAAGTGGACAATAGTCCGAGTTTCGTTCCAACTAATAATAGGTAATTTACTTACAGCCATGTCCAGATCACCGCAGGAACGATACTTTTTGGATTATCGAATAGAAACTTGTCCGAAGAATTTGCTGGACCCCGAAGCAGAGCGAATGGGACCAGTATCCCTGCTGGTGGGCCTGAAGAATCTGGGCACCATTCTCCTGATGAACGTTCGCGTGAAGAGGAATCCAGAGCATGATCTAAATCGTCCACCGACTCCCCGTTGGAAACGCTATCGCTGGAAAGATTGGGCCCTGGAGCATGGAGTCATCCAGGAACCAGCCCCGCCGACTATGCGTTTGATCACAGTTTTTACCGCCAAAACAGATCCACTGCCCGAAGAACTTGAAGCCATTAAAATAGATACGGCCAACGCCAAAGCTGCCGCTAAGGCAACTAAGAAGGTGTCAAAGGCTGGCTCAAAATCTAACTTTGGGCCTCAGGTATTACTTCTGACATGAATAAGATAAAATCATAATTTTATCACGTTTATTTATAAAGAGCGGAGTACCCTGTCCTGCGTAGAATTAAACTCAGCAACTTCTATAACCCCAGACTCGACCCTTAGGAAAGCAATCAATCTACTTCAATACGAAAAATGTTTATTCGACGCTAATATCGGTCCAGTTTTGCATGTATTGATAGAGTTTCCTGATTGTAAGGAATTTGGTGAAAATTGTTCCACCCGTTGAAATGGGTATGCGTAATTGACCCATACAAACAGTCAATTTTATTTATAAGAAAGAAGACATATTAATTTTTAATATATTCATCTCGTAATGATTGCACACTGTTGTGTTGAATTTCGTTGACCGTACAATTCTACTGTTTTTTTGGTTCCTTAACTGAACAAGTAAGGTGAAAGTTTCCGTAATAATAGGAACGTACGGGGTAAATCATCATAATAGACCAGGAGTCATGTTGCAAGCAGTGGATTTGCCAGGTTTGGAAGAAGATTGGTGTAACTACTCTTATGAATAATCCAAGTTTTTAATTTTTTCTCTTGACTCCATATTAGACAAACCACTAGAAAATTTAATATTCCTCATTTTTTTCCTGGATATTTCGCTTTCAGTGTACTTTTTTGGTACAAGTACTAACTTTGATGAGTATAGACAGTGATAGTACAATGGTGTTCCAATCAAAATTATTATTAGTTTCTTCAAGGAATTTTTTTACAAAATATTTGTTTAAAGACTGATATAATGATGATAATTTGTACCTTGTTTTTATCAGTCACGTAATGAAATCTATTTCAATTTTGACTTCCAAATTTTGTTAGGAGCTTTCGGCAATTGCCATAATCATCTATAAAATACAAAATTACAAAATTTTGAAACATTACAATTTTTAAATTTTTTAAAAATACATAAATATGGAACATTGTTTAGTTGCGTTTATTGATATAATGTTTTAAAGTATTGAACATACTTTCTTATAATTTGAAAGCAAAAATTTATAAATTTCTTCATGGAAAAGTATGCGATTCCAGTCTGTGCTGGCTTACACAGAGCATTTTTTTGAACTTCGGAGTTCCAGAAGTTCATGCTCATGTGCTCACCGAGCACAACCGGCAACATACTTCCATGAAATGTCGAAAATTTTCATTGAAAAACTTTCAATGAGTCTTTCAAAAATTTAGCCACGTCCAAATAGATTGTCGAAAGTCGATCATAATCGTAATTTTTAAATCGAATTATCGAATCTTGTAGGACGAGATTCGATAAGTCACCGTCCAAACTTAAATAAAATTCTTTTTTATTCTTAAACTTTGAAATAATGTTTTCATATTTCTTCGCTTTCTTTTCTGGAATTCATACCAAAATCCGTGTTCATAATTTCAAACAGTTCTCAGTTTTTAAATTCATTTACTTGGTCGGACGTTTTATTGAAGGAGTAAATTATTTGCTTATGGTAGTTTTGGCATTTTATCAAAGACTTCTTGCATATCAGCCTTCTTTCTCAACGTTGTTTTCAGCAAGCCGATTTTAATAATAAAATTATTACCTCCGTTAAAATCTATTTCCGCTATATTTCCTTAAAGATTCAAGTAGTGTAGTAATGTTTTAGGTGAGATAATTTCAATGCCACTCGCCTACTTCTCATTTAATAACGCAACACAGGAAGGAGTTTTTGAAATGTGGCGGTGCAAATGACCTTGAAATTATGTCAACTACAACATAGCTATGCTACTTAATCAACACCTTCCACATTTATCCGTCTTAGTGAAACGTCTTGCAAATATTCGATCTAACTAATTATATTGTATTTATATTTTAATAAATTTTTACGTAACAATAACTGTAATACTTCTCCGCCTTTCTTCTCATCGCCTCTTGCCATTTTCTCGTAAGGCCGTGTTTAACTGCCCATCATCATCATCGTCACTCGGATGGACGGAGTTTTTTTTTAATTTAATTTCGTTTCCAGTGCTAAAAAACTATCGGGAGTCAATCTCTTTATTAGAATTGCATTTGGTGCCTCCCTCGCCAATTTTATCCCTGAAAACATTTGGAGGGTTCGACATCAGTTTCGCAATAAATGCGAGTTCAATTGGAAGAGGGCGTTACTTTCGAAGCATCTGGTGGTTACAGTCTTCCTTTCACGAAAACTCTAATTGTTTAAATAGTCACAGGCGAAGACAGATTCCCACAATTTAAAGTTTGCGATTTATGTATTTTTGTTTTACGTTTTCGTATTTTTGTATGCTGATTATTGTTTGCCGTTCTGGTCAAAATCTTTGTGTAATAAAAAAACTAATTAAATTCAAATAACAAACATCAATTTACGTTGATTCTTCAATATCATAAATGTGGCATCAAATAGTAAAGTAGCTACTTGTCAGTAAATTTAAGACTGAAAGAATGTATAAAAATGAAACACTTCACGCGAATCACTGCAAATATTTTAAATAATTGCAACAATTTACAAAATTAGGAGTTTCCGTCGGTCAAGGAACATTCATCTGTGATTCTTATCAACATGAATAAAGATAACAATTTAAACAACTGAATAAAAAAAGATTATCAGTAACACAAGTTTCTTCTTAAGAATTTATCTGTTGTAAGGTCAACTTTTTCAATGGAACAGACATCGCGTAATTTTGTAGCAAGTAAGTCTTCAAACCACTCAGTCTACAGTTTAAATTATTGAATTCATTAATCAGTCCTTTTTCTTCCCACACTACTACAGTTGTATGTGCTCGGGCAAAGGTACTGATTTTATAAGTCGTTGCAATAAATCTCAGGACTGTTATTTGCTTTATTTGTCCTAAGTCTGGTTTTATGCAACCCTCCATGCTAACCCATATTGCGCACGCCTTTTCATTTCCGCATAACTAGCACATCACACATCCTCCCTAATCTGTTTGGCCTTCCTCTTCTGATCTTACCCCACACACTTCCCTCTAATACTAATTTCACAAGACCCTCATGTCTTAAGACGTGGCCTATTAATTTATCCCTTCTCTTGGTCACCGTCCTCCATATTGTTCGCTTTTCCCCTATTCTGATTAGAACTTCCTCGTTAGTGATTCTACATAACACCACAATTCATAGGTTTATATTATTTTTCTTTCTGCATCTCCTATCGCCCATGTTTCGAACCCATACAACACCAAACTCCATACGAACATTTTTAGCAATGATTTCCTAATATTCACACATATATTAGGCCTAAGTAAATTCCTCATTTTTGCGAAAGCTTTCCTTGCCTGTGCTATCCTACTCTTTATGTCTACTAAACTTCTACCATCCCTAGTAGTTATGCTGCCCAAGTGGCATAATTCCTTAACCTAATTCAAAATATCGCTTCCCAATATAACACCCCTTACTATTCCACTGTTTCCCATACTACACTCCATTACCTTAGTTTTCCCTCTGTTAACACTCATGTTGTACTCTTCCTCCATGACCACGTTCATGCTATTTATGAAGGTTTCCAAGTCTTCTTCTGACTGCCTTAATAATTCACTGTCGTCGGCTAAGCGTATAGTTCTTATTTATTCTACTTGCAGTATTTCTTTTACATATTCCGTTTTAACTTTCTTATTCTATATATATACGCTAAAGAACATGGGTGACTGACTGCATCCTTGTCTTTCTACTTTCTTGCTTTATTTGTTATAAATAATTAATGTAAATTTATTCAATTTGACAATTATTGGTATGATGTAATTTGATGTGCAACGTCCGTTAATCTTGTGTTTAATTTTTACTCAAATACAGACTTAAAAATTGGTCTTCTGATTAGTCTTTTATTCTTTTGAATCTTATTATGATAGTTGATTAATGTCAGTATTTCATTATTTTAATAAATAATTATTTATTTACGCGATGCAGGTTGAAGGACAAGAATTGATGCTTTCGTTTGAGACGATACTTCAATTTATCGGAGATCTCAGAATTTACTTGCGACCGTCGTCGTTCAGCAAATCGATCCGAGTGAACAACCTCGCTTCCGTGCAGACAAATGTGGAAGATTTTTTCAAAGAGACGATAAGAGGCACCGTTATGAGCTACACCAACGTCAATTTGTCAATGGCTCGATCCAGAACAACGCCCTTCTTCTTTGTGATATTCGACTCAGAATTCTACAAGAACCTCTTCGTCTCTGTCACGTCCGTGTCCGACAAATGTTTGAACAAATTTGAACTAAATGTCTTGCAGTCCAGAGGTAAATTAACAAACAGATTTAATTATATTAATTAGACTTTTCTCCGGGCCACACGTGGTCAGTTTTAAATAGTCAGGCTTAGTTTTTTCCCGCACTGGACGCGACGTCGCTGACAGTTGTGAACGCCTGACGAATTACAATTTGCTTTTAATTGCTTGTCATTAACATGTTTCTTGGTTAATAGACTTTTCGTAGGATTTGAAGAATATCTTTATTGGTCAAATACAGCATATCCAGCTGAAACACTTGTTTCACGGACCTAATTATTTAACTGAAATTCTAAATATTACCTATTTGTATATAAGAATAACATCGGGAAACAAATTACTTAAAATAATATCCAGGTTTGCGCTATTTATTTACAAACTCTTTTCAAATGTAAACTTTTAAGCGGATTTTCACCAACCTGTTTCGTGAATATTCTCTTTCACTTGGAATGTCGAATATATTTTATCTTTCTCCCAGAAAAAAAAGTTACGATGACCCAAAGAAGACCTCAGAGAAACCACGGAGTATTCCCCCTACAAATGAAAACAAGTTTTTCTGCCAACATTTTGCGTACGTTGTTTGGCAACATATCTTGTTAAACAATATCACATTGTGTAGACTTCAATCAATCAAAGGGAATCATACTGCAAGGAGAAGAAATAAAAACCTTACGCTTTTCCAACGATATTGTAGTATTAGGAGAATCAGAAGGCAGGAACGTGGTCCTGGAGAAATAGTTCAATATGAGGATTAATAGAGGGGAAACCAAGATACAAGGTAGTTTGGGAAACAGTGGAATGACAAAGGGTTTTGAATTGGGAAGGGATATTCTGACGGAAGTTAAGGAATCCTGCAAATTGGGAAGCGTAATAACTAGGGATGGTAGAAGTACAGTAGACATAAAGAGTAGGATAGCACAGGCAAGGAAGGCTTTCGCGAAAAAGAGGGATTTACTTACGGGTAATATAAAATGTGAATATTAGGAAATCGTTGCTAAAAATGTTCGTATGGAGCGTGGCGTTTTATGGGTGCGAAACGTGGACGATAGGAGTTGGGGAAAGGAAAAGAATAGAAGCCTTTGAAATGTGGTGCTATAGGCGAATGCTGAAAATCAGATGGGTGGATAGAATCACAAACGAGAATAGGGGAAAAGCAAACAATATGGAGGACGTTGATTAAGAGAAGGGATAGATTAATAAGCCACGTTTTAAGACACGTGGGTCTTGTAAAATTGGCTTTAGAGGGAAGTGTGTGAGTTAAGAACAGAAGAGGAAGCAAAGGATGGAATACGCTAAAAAGATTAGGGAGGATGCGGGGTGTGCTAATTATAAGGAAATGAAAAGGCTTTCATAGATAGGTTAGCATGGAGGGTTGCATGAAACCAGTCTTAGGTCTGAATATCACAACAGACTTCAAAATCGAGCACTTTCTGTAATTTGAAGATATGGCTGACGTTTCAAAACCGTGGCATACTACTCTATTTACAAGAAGATGGTATGACCGACGTCGATGACCACTCATCTTAAATCGTAATAAGGTTATTACAAATATCGAACTGGCACACAACATCTCTAGACTAAATCAATAAATCCGAATTTAACTGTTTGGAAAGGTATTTTGTTCACTTTACAGGAAAAAGTCGTTTCTACAAAAGCGGAGGAACACTTTGGACCACTTGTTGACCACCATTTTAATGAGTGAAACTTAAAACTTTGTCACTCAAATATTCTTTTGATTTTACGAGCCTCGTCACTAATGTCGAAACGGAATTTTTGTTTCAAGAGTAGGGAAGGGAATTTCTAACAAACAGGCCACCTACGGCTCAGTAGCTTATGTGGAGAGACTAAATAGGATCGCCCTGCAGAGGGTAGGTTTTAAGTACCAGGATAGGAGCCTTACAAGAATGAAGAGGACTTCCCGTGCTACTGCGACAGGTAAATTTTTTTTATTGCGAAAACTTTTATCGGAAGATAGTACAGTAAAACTGCGACAAATGCATTTCAGATGATCTGCAATAAACCTCCGCTTGATCTGGAAATTAGATGTGCAGCAGCCAGGAGAAGTCTAGAGTGGAGCAACCTGTATTACAGGAATTGACTCACAAATGATAAGCGAGGAAAACATATGCATGGACGCGAGAAGAATGGAAGGGGAGATGGCAGGGAAGTAAGGATGGTAGATTCTTCTATGATTTGGCTCCCACTGTTGAAGCCAGAAACCGATGGAAGGGAATACCAGGAAAAGAGCTCTCCAGGATTCTTTCAGGTCACGGCCCGTTTAACTTCTACACCGATTTGGGAAAAGGCTCACGCCTAACTGTGACCAGCGTAATGGGATAGAAACATCCATGCATGTCATTTTGTGTCATCCAGATTTGGCTCATCTGGAAACCACAAGTGCCTCAGATCTGATTGAGCATAACATTAACTTTAAAAACTGGAACTGGCAGCCAGGGATTATGAAAAGCAAAGATCTGAAGAAGAAAACACCTATCAGGGACGCGGCATGGACGAGGTCTACTAATGACCCTAGCAGGTTATTTAGTGCGGTGCAAATCCCACACTTACTCAAAGGCCCCAAATTAGAATGTGAGGCACTGGGTGCCCTGAGCTGGCTGCAACTAATGCCGTGGAGGGTAACGTGATAAAGAAGAAGTGCCGTAATAATCTCCCTGGAGAAACCAGCAGCCAAAAAGATCTTTTCTCCTGCTTGTCCGGAGTACCAAATATACTGAACTTGTGACTATTCAATTTTCTTCAATTCAAGGAACTGTACAATAAACAACATTAAGAACATCAACTCTGTGAACCCGGTAGGGTATATTCAGGGTAACAAAAGAAATATACATAAAAAAGGACAGTGAAAAAGTAACAGAAAACAGTAAATAAGAAAGGTGTGAGTGATACTGGAATAATGAGCTATCAATAACAATATAAGCCAGCTCTACGAATAGTATGCATCATATTCAGTTCTTTTCGCCAAAAGCTAACCTAAAACGTGCAGAATATTGTCATTATAATATGAATGAATTAATCCGTTCTGCCCACCTTATTTTCTGCAGATAAGGAAGTTTTAATTATTAATGGTGAGGAAAGGACAATATGGTGAGCACTGACTGAAAGAAGAGATAGACTAATACCTCACATTTTGAGACATGTATGACTCGTTAAAACAGTATTAGAGGCACGTGTGTGGAGTAGGAACATATGAGGAAAACCAAGATGTTAGGAAAATTAGGCTGGATTGTTCTGAAATAGTTAATTAAAAAATTAGCTAAGAATAGTCTAGACAACTATATAAAACGAGTCAATACCGTTGACTTTCCCGGTGTAATGATTTAATAAATAATTTTCGATTTTACAATTGAACCGATTAATGACCCGAGAATTATTTATTATTATATATTTTTTACATTTATTTAGAGAAGAAACAGTTGATACATATTTAGAAGTTTAACTGTATACTTTTCTCAACTAGCTGATCTTAAATGTTTGTGGGTTAATGTGTTCTACTATTTCTGATAATTGTGGTACTTTTACTAATATCATTACGTGTATATTTAAGGTGAAATATGCATCCAATTATTTTTCTCGCTGATGTGCATATAATAGTATTTGGCGGCTGCTGTATTTGAAATTCTCTTTTCACACTTCCTTTGACATACCATTCATCTTGCTTCCTCATGAGCTTACTGAGTTTTTGCCGAATTTTCCTCCTCCATAAGCACAAAACTTTAATCCAGCCAGATTGTAGTTATAATGTTTCTACCCTCTTCCTCTACGTCACCGTAAATCCCTAATGCCTTGGAATGAAGAATCCTCCACTCCTGTCTTCCGCTTCACTTACCCTACCCATCCATCAACCTATTTCAACACCACTTCTAACTTTCCACCCTGTCTTGCCAAACTCCGTCCTTCATACGGCCAAAGATCCATTAAAAACAACAACGCAAAAGTTCAGCGTACATAATCTCAAACGTTTTGGAACGAAACATAAATTCAAGTACACTTATACTACGGAAATCATCTTTAATCACCTAAAAAAATATACCAATACTTACAACTCCCATATTTCCCACCAGACTATTACCATCCCGTCTAAGACCAGTTGGTAATCGATACTGAATGACGATTTTCAGTAGAAAATAATTTCTATTCATCTTCCTGAAAATTTATTCCTCTCTTGCTCAATTAAGTAACTACATACACAATTTACTATGGGAGCTATTACCCTTCCATCTGAAAAAAGTCCCTTGTAAAAAAAATGTGTGCGTCAATCACATATAAAATATAAATAATGAATATGGCGTTATATGGGTGCGAAACGTGGACGATAGGAGTTGCAGAAAGTAAAAGAATGGAAGCCTTTGAAATGGGGTGCTATAGGAGACGAAGATGAATGGGTAGAATCACTAACGAGGGAGTTATTAAAAGAATAGTAGAGGAACGAACAATATGGAGGACGTTGACCAAGACAAGGGATAGATTAATAGGCCACGTTTCAAGTCATGAAGGTCTTGTAAAACTAGCATTAGAGGGAAGTATGTGAGGTAAGAACTGATGGAATACGCTAAGCAGATTAGGGAGTATGTGGGATGTACTAGTTATGCGGAAATGTAAAGGCTTGTGCAAGATACGTTAGCATGGAGGGTTGCATCAGACCAGTCTTAGGACTGAGTACCACAACAAAAATAATAAATAATCAGAAACGTCTTCTCCCCACTCTTCCCCATACACATAGTAAAATCAATAATAGCTATTAATGTCTGTAAGTTTAATATGTTTAAATAAGGCCTTATTTAAACTTATATAATAAACTCCTCATCTGGCCAAATAACAGTAAAGAACACAGGTTCTTATGTTAAAAGTGACATCGACATTTCATAATTTCAGACAAGATTGAGGACAAGCCTGAGCCAGAATATTTACCAAGCCTACTGGCGGAGCAATACGACTGGAGAAACGGCTTTTCTGGAATTCCCTTGTCGCGCGTGGTCTCGAGTTCGACGGCGCCTTCGGTGATCAGCCTGCGACCAGGAATGATCGCCCTGCGCATGTGGTTCAGCCACCCGCCGCGCCACTTCTCCATCCTGCTGGCAAGTCAGACTCCCTTCCTGATCGGCGGCAGGGAGATCGTGGTGGAGCGGATGCAGCAAGGAAGCGAGTCCTTGCGGAGCTATGAATCTGCCTTTAGCAAAGCCATCCTCAACCTTGTGGGAAAAACGCCTAAATCGAAGGAACATCTTGCCGCTTTGGAGGTACATTGCGATTTGTCAATATAATATATTGATTTTCGTAAGCAATGATAATAACCTCTGCAACAATCTCCAATCAGTTGTTCATTTATCCCATTGATAACATATACGGCTCGTGAGATTCTATATGTGCAGTAGGGAAATGGGGGTATTGTCATTTGAGGAGGTACTACCCCAACTACCTCCAACAGGCCCGGCGAAACGCTACTATCATTGTTAAGAACATTAATTTTCTTCATACTAACGGGATATGGGCACTGTGACGACATCTTTTTAACACACGCTATACTTATTATCTATTACACTTTAAGGATTTATTAATTGACGTACAACATACCCTGAACTGACAGAAATATATTTCTTAACGCCAATATTTTCAGAATTTCTTTTACACCACGAACTTGTCTCTACAAAGACGGGGAGTAAAAGTGAGCTGATTTGTACCACCCCCACCTCTTACAATATTAGTGGATTTGTCCACTGGGCATCGTCTTGACTAACAAGTAATTCTCCTGTAACTGTATTTAATGCAATTGCGAATCCTAACTGTAAAGATACACCATTTTTACTGGAAAAGGGTCATAAACTTTTATTAACGACTTAGATATTTTCTTAATTTTTAGGCAAACTTATGTCCCCAATTTTTTCACTATAAGACATCGATGACACACAAAAAATGAATATTCAGTATCTTTAAAAGGGCTGCATGCAAGATTAGAGGCTGACTTGTGTGGTCAATGCAGAGATGTAAAAAAATATGTTTATATTTATTGTCAATCTAATTTGGTTTTTCTAAATATATTTTATGTGCATTCGATAATATATACTTATTTATATGGTAATACCTTAGGCGAAGTTACTACTTCTATCTGGATTATTCCAATCTCTTATGCAGGCATTTCACATGTCGTACTTGCCTCCAGCTGTGAAGACACTTGAGGATTGTTTGAATACTCCGTTGGCTTTATTGGTGAAATCTAAACTGCCTTTCGCTTTCGTAGCAGCAGTCCACCTGCTAGGCGATGACGTTGTGACCGGATTGCAATTTATTCTAGAAATCGCGTCATTGTTGACGGATGTGGAATTCGATATTAGACATCTGTCAGGCAGTATGCAAACCGAGGTAAGAAAGGACACATTTTCACGATCATGTAGATTTAATATATACACGTCTGCTTTAAGTTGAAATATTTAGAGGATAAGTGGGACAATAATAAGAATCTTAAACGGTAAAACAAGAAACCCAAAATTAAATTTTACAAGGTGATGGGAGTCATAACAATGTTGTAAGGGTCAGAATGCTGAGTAACAAAAAAAGAGCTCAAACAAATAAAGGCAGCTGAAATGAAATTTCTTAAAGCAGTTTAAAAGGTGTACAAGGAAAGATGAATTCAATGAGAGAGGAACTTGGTGCTCAGGCGATCACATATAAGCTAACAGAGTACAAGAATAGGTGGAGAGAGTATGAATTGTGAATGGATAGAGATAGGTTTCCAAAACAGGTGTTAGAATATAAGCCGTTAGGCAAAAGGAGTGTTGGAAGACCAAGGTTGAGATGGTGAGGTGAAGCCGGAACAGGCTGAAAGCAGCAGCAGAAGTAAAGTGGAATAAGTTAGATCTGAAATTCCAATGTGGAGGAACTTTAACAAAAAGTATTTTCCTTTTCAGATTTAGAACAGAACCAAATATCGTAGCACAACGTGGAATAGAGTAGAATGTCATAAATTGAAATCTAATTTCGGGTATGGAATCCGCGAGCGTGCATCGCACGAGGACGCACCGCAAAACCATCAAACTCAATTTCATCATGTTCATCTATGTGTTTTTTTTATATATATTCAACTCGGTGGTAAGGTTTAGATACTAATTCTAACAAGCGTGGAAAATACAATGGGTTGCAGAAGAAAAAAATATAAATTAATGATGGTGCATTTTACGTTACATGCTTAACTCATATTCTAAAATGGTTAATCATTGTTGCACAAAATATTTCACGCGAAACTTTTCAATTTATTCGGCATAATTTAAGAAATCACCACATTTAAAATTAAAAGTTTTGTGTGTTACGTGATAGTTTAACAGATATGACGCATTCAAACCCCTACGGTATCCCATGGAAAAATAATTTAATGCTCCGTTGGAACTAACTGACATTATGAAGCGCGTTCACTCACTTAAAATATGTTGTTGAAGCAATCAGTCCTTAGACCTTCTATGCTAACCTATTCTGTGTATGCCTACCAATTTCTCAATATCTGCTAAGCGTATTCCAACCGTGGGCTCCCTCTTCTGATCTTACCTCACGCACTCCACTCTAATGCTAATTTTACGAGACCCTCATGTCTCGAAACGTGGCCTATTAATCTATCCTTTCTCTTAGTCAAAATCCTCCATATTGTTCTCCCTTCTCTTATTCTGCTTAGAACTTTACGGTTAATTACTCTATCAAACCATCTTTAAAGATACTGAATTATATATTTATTTGCTCTGTTGTTGTATGGTTCGATATTTTAAGTAAAGCGTAGGAAATTCCCACTATGAATACTCGCGTATGCATAAATTTGCTATAAAATTTGATTTATAAATTCACAAACAATCGCTAGGATGATCACTTTGAAATGATATTTCAACAAGCTACCGAAGTGGCTCACAAATTAAATGCTATAGGAGACCTCTCACCAATAAATTGACTTAGGCCATGAATAAATCGGACACAATTTTAGTATAAGCTAAGCGATTCCCAAGTAAAGTTTAAAAAAAAAATCCTAGATCAGACATGAGCCTCTTTAAAAATAGATTTGAAGAGCTATAAATTTATAACCCGTCTTGGTATTTTTCAGTAGTATATCCAATAGTTTCTAAAAATAAGAAGTGATGAAGCTTTGTAAAGATTTACATCCGAACCACAAAGACGATTCAAAGAATGAAAATGACAAAAGGTGAAATTTGTAGAAAATCATTCCAGTGAGCCACATACAAATTTGCAATACTTTTTCACAAATAATGCGTTGTCTTCTTGAATAGTTTCATCGTTTTCTAAGTAAAATTTTTCAAGAATTATTCTAGGACAATATGCGTAAAAAAGTTAGTAATTTATCCATTAATAATATGAAATATTATAGATTTAATACTAGATAAATAATATCAGATTTCACAATTATAAATGCGTGAACAGTTCAATTTCTGTTGGTTCATATACGTTTCTTTTCAAGAATTAAAAAACATGACTGTCGTTCATAAAGTAAGTAAACAAAAAAGAATTAAAAATTTCTTGATTTTCGGAAAATAGGAGGTAATATAATTACTGTTATTAGATATACTTTATTGATTAGAGTACTCCAATTGATCTTTTAATAAAAATACGTATAAAGTATATTTTGTTTTCGCAATGGCTTGGTCACTAATAAAATGCGTGTTAACCATCCAGACATTCTTCATTTGAGTAAATGTCCAGTTATCAATTTATAGATCGGATCAATATAGTTTTATAGCTCATTTAATGGGTTCATTTGATTGTTTATGGGAACGTATTAATTACTTTGCTTAATATTATTTTTAATTTCATTAGATACGAAATGCAGTCTTATGTTACAAAGAATTATACGCAGGTATCATTCAGTGGTTTTTGTTTCTTTCACAGCTCTCAGATGGAGAATCATTTTGTGAGATTATAAGAAATCGCATCTCTGACGTCCCTGCGCCCCAAGGCGAAAAGAAGAAGGGCAAGGGAGAAAGTCAAGTTAAGTCCCTAATAACAAGATTATTTGAAGAATCGGGATCTGGTATGTTTTTGCTGCGACACATGTTGTCACAAGACAGTCAATTGTTACAGCATTACCCGTTCAAGGATGACCTAAACGCAACGATTTTCTATGAAGAATATAAAGGAACGTACCGACCCGATTCTTTTCAGAAGTGGGCTCCCCTTTTCCGGATTCATTTGAATCACTGCCAGTTCGCGAATAAACAGCCAACATGTGCCATTCACACTTTGGTGAGCATTGCCGGGTGGGAGGTGCGCGTCACGGACACCAGCACCTTGTGCGACATCACCAACTTCGGCAGGGAGCCTCGTCCTTTCATATTCAAGCACGGCGACTGTTATTCCGTTCTTTGCTACGTCGCAATGGGCACCATGCGTTCACGGGACATACACTGGAACCTCAGAATATCTGGTTTGGACAAGTTTTCCACTCCACACTACTGCTTGACGCCTGAGAAAGGAGGTTGCAAAAGCCTCGGCCCGAAGTCGCTTTCGGTTAAGGAGTTGGTTGACTACTATGTGCCTAACAACAAACGAATTATAGGCAGAACTGTTGTCACGTATTGCGAGCGTATCGTTTTATCGTTACGTTTTGTCATGTCTTCACCGACCGTAGATTTCGTGGTGAAAGTATTGACAAAGGCAGGGAAGACTAGCGAGTTCAAAGGAAAAGGAGAGCTGATTGTACCTTATTTTGAACTGGATTTCGACGGCAATAACGTAGAAACAGAAAAGGAGGCATTCATGGAAATAGTGCTGGTCGGAAGCTGCTGGGAGCTGAACAATTTGGAGAAGGTAGCTTTGAAGTCCGTGATTGAGAAGGCAAAGAATCGACGCATGGTATTTACTGGCAATGCAGACATTTTGTCGAGAACGGATTCTCGAAGCATACCGAGCATTAGGATGGAAAGGAAGAGCCGGATCGCGTTCCGCGCCACTTACCCAGACGAACCAGTGGATCACGCCGCCTCGTGGACCGTCTCCATCGCCGTCGACGCGGCGCTTAGCCAAAACGTCAAGCTAGACTTGGATCGACGACAAGAAGAGCAGCACCGCAATCTCAAGCTTAGTTGGGAGTTGAAGAGTCCTGGTCGCTTCAAGGACGGCCAAAGGCTTCGACAACAATTCTTCGAATTGATGTGGATATCAACCCACAGAATCTACCAGAGATGCCCACCGAACTTCAGCGCCACTGCGGGTGAAGAAAAGGTAAACAGGAAAAAGTTTTATCTTAATTTTCCTTCGATTAGGTAATAGAAAGAACTTAGTCGGCTGTGGTAAAGAAAATGAGCTGCAAGACAACCGGAAGATTTTTATTTCTTGACGAAATGTATGATCTCAGGTGAGTTAACACTGGCAACTATGAGAGGCAATTATACATTTCAAATACGAATCAGCCAGAATTTAGAAAAAAACACATAAAATAGAAACTCTGAAAATAGTGTAATAATCAAATGATTATGTTTGACTGGATATTGGGGTGGAAAATTAATGTCAGTTTAGTGAGAGACCCAAAACAAGTTCTAAGATGAATTGGCAGCACGGTGTTCCTTTACAAAAAAATACATTGATACAATTTTTACATTCATCTGACATTTATAAAATAAACACATAAACATAAACAGTTAACAACTCATCATTTTTTATATTAAACACATTATATAATACGCTTCGCCCGTAGTTTCGGGACTTGTTCAGGCAAAGACATATGCCAACCATTTGCAATACCAAGCGCATGATTTTTTTGACAAACCAGTTCCAAGTCTTCAAGACTAACACATTGCGCATCTACGCGCATATCGTTTAGCAAATTTATTCACTATACATATGCAAGTACTTAACATTAATTTGCATATCAGCATTATAATTACAAGTTTAATAAAGCATTTCTTGTTCTTTCGTCGTATTCGATCATAAAAAATATTTATTTATTTTTCCCCTCTGTCATCAACGGAGTCGTGCCGCCACATAGAGGAAAGGAAAAAATTGGATCGACGACAAGAAGAGCAGCACCGTAATCTCAAGCTTAGTTGGAAGCAACAGTGTCCTGGTCGGTTCAAGACCGGACAAAGTAAAATTTAGTACAAGGATTTACGAGTTGTGTTAGCGTTTCCAGAAAACGGCCGTGAAAATGTAGAGGAATATTCATGAAGAATATTTAGATGCCTCGAGCAAATTTTATAGAGACATACGTTCATGGTTAGGGGTTGGTAAATAGATATGAGGATAGAATCTGCTTCGCTTAGGGGATGAAAAGGAATAACTTTGACGCAGTAAAATTAATTAATTTACGACAGTTAAATGAAGCATTTACAAAAGTCAAGAATTATGTTCG
Source organism: Eucriotettix oculatus (assembly GCA_034510155.1). NCBI lineage: Eukaryota > Metazoa > Arthropoda > Insecta > Orthoptera > Tetrigidae > Eucriotettix > Eucriotettix oculatus. The sequence continues at coordinate 50,745,464 of CM067376.1, read as the reverse complement.
TGTACGAGTGGGTAACAGCTTCACGATACTCGTTCTGCGAAGGTAACTCTGGACTACAGTTGTTGGCACTGAGGTCGAGATCAACTTGGAACTTGGAATTGCCAGTTTTGTTTGCCAGAAGAACTGTTATTAAATTATTCTAATTATGACTTTTCGACATTCATTTTATTTATTATACACGCATAACTGTACAATACTTTCGAACAATGTAAAGGGACTTCTCATCCGAAATAAAAGCAGGCTAAGGGATGCAATGCGTCACTTTTAATAGTCCAAAGTGCCACGTTTCGGCACCCCTGACATACGCATTCAAATTAATTCTGATGTAATATTTTGGATACATACAAGTTATATAATGTGTTGTATAATATAATAAAAATTTATAAACACCTCCTGAAACCGATCAGCGAAATATCGCATTTTAATAGTACAAGGCCGTTATAGTTGCAGCAGTAGATACTGAAAAATTATTTGGAAAAAGCTGTTACCCTGAAAAGTAATACGAGCAGTTGTTGGTTATTTTAAGGGTACGATGTGGCATGTTTCGCACTTTTTTTTGGATAAGACTTCAGGGTTAGAGAAAAGGACATTGTATAAAAATTTAATACTGATTTTTAACAAGAAATAATATTTTTTATAAAGAAAAACGTTTTTATACTTCACTTTCTATTGTTTGAAGTGAACGGGATATTCAGAAAGGGGATTGAAATGAAAGATCATAGCATAAAAAACTTGTTTCTAGAGTATAAGAATCCTCATTAACTTTAATCCACGGGAGTCTGATTGAAAAGAGTGGGATTTATATAAGAAATTTCTAGTGTTATTTGTGGTGGAAAGTGAGGGCTCTCTAAGCGTTCAGTTGCACAAGTTTAGTCTGCCACACTGCGAGTTAAGGACGTGAATATTAAAGTTCCTTCTGTAAGGGATCTTCGAAACAGAAATGTAGTGAAATTTTGTCTTACTCCAATACATGATAAATTATCTTTGATCAAGAATATTTTATCAACTTCATCTATAATTTATTTTTCAGAATGTTAAAGTTTTGGACGAGAAGAAAGCGTTACACCAGCTTTCCAAAATCCGTTGGGTGGAGAAATTATTTTATGAAAACCATGCACAACGAAGAATATGTTGTACAGAAATGTTGTTGGATCACATGACAAAACTTATAAAAATAGAAGAATATTTAGATAATTTAATAGAAATCAATAAACTCGAATTAATTAATGTTTGCACTAGTAGGATTGAAGCGTTTAGAGAGGTAAATTACAATCTATAAGCCAATCCGTGATTTAAACCATATTATATAAAATTTATGTCGATGGGATATGCATACAAATTATTGTATGAATTTTCGTTTTGAAATATTTATGCCGATCTACAGTAATTATCTTCTAGTGTAAACTACGACAAAGTGTTATGTCTACTTAAAAGAATATATGTTTTTACATTTCTATTTATTCGCATTATTTGATAAATATTTATTTTTCTGTATTATAGCTTTATTTTGATAAATTTGTATACTGAAAATGAGATCGCTTCCTTTATTGTAGTTTAGAGATTATTACGTCCACTAGTAAGAACAATGATTTCAAATGACCCCCGAATTGTATTAGTCCGATTACTGAATTGGTTTATTTTAAATTATGAATGTGATTTTAATATAAAGAAAACTGAACGGTTCGGGTGCACAATATGCATCTTTATTATTCATAGATAAATGTAATATTCCAAATATTGAGAGATATACTATACTTATACACACTTGATAAATAATTATAGCATGCATTTTTAATACGAAACTTCAAAAAACCATTCATTATGTTTCACTGAAACGTATCATGAAGTCGATTTAAATTTGATTTTATTGATGTATTTATTCAGACAGTAACATTAATAAAGCATACTTTCTATTGATTTATAGAAAAAAAGACGATTTACACAAAATTAACTGATTGAAGTAATATAGGAGGTGTGTTTAAAAAATACGGGAATTTTACCATTTCTCGTGTTGTATTAGTCTGATACTCACAATTTTTTCGTTGTTGTGTTGGTAAACATGTCTGAACAGTTGCACATTGTTAGAAATATCGTTTCTGTAGTCTTGTGTCAGCTGTTAAAAAAGATAACGTATTCTGTACCATCGGCTATTATTTATTGGTATGAAAATTTGATCAGAGGGTTTGCATTAACTTTTGCTATAAAATGGAACAAAGTGTAGCAACGTTTCAGAGCTGTTAAATATTGCATTTGGTGAGTTTTCAATGAGTACAAGGATTTACGAGTGATGTAAGCGTCCCTAGAAAAAGGCCGTGAAGATGTAGAAGATGAAGAGCACCACGGACGGTTCAGCATATCAGCAATCGATGAAAATGTGGAAAAAAGTAGGGACGTGAGTATAAACAATAGCTAAATTGCAATCAAAGAAGTGTGATACTGTTGGAATATCTGTTGGTTCGTGCCAAGAAATTTCTTCGTTTGTTGTGGATATATGAAAGGTGTGACAGAAAAAGTTGCTTCCAAAATTGTTGAATTTAGAGCAATTCAAAGTCAACAATGATGCAGAACTACTGAAACGTTCCATAACAGGAGATGAAACATGGGTTTACAGATATGACGTCGAAACTAAAGCCCAGTCGTCCCAGGGGATGTATTTTGGATAGTAAAAATGGGAATGTATCACGTAAGATGACAGTCCGCAGTCGACTCTGTAGACAAGTCCCAAAATAAGCTGCAGAGCCAAAGTGCGAGGCTATTACGCTACATAAAATCTTGCCACTAGGTCTAAAGATCAAAAGGACAACTACCTATAAGTTCGACGCTGTTTACGTGTAACCCGGAATTGTGGCGAAACCATTCTTGGAGTTTGATCCACGATTATGCATTTGTTCACATTACATTGGTTTGGCAATGAACACTGCAATGCACCAGCGTCCATATTCGCCAGACATGGCCCGTGCATTACGCTATTCATATTCCATTATGGATGGACAATTTGAAACACAGAATAGGCCTAATATTCTCAATAATAAAGAGAATCCTATAGGGCCGTCGTTTTACAAGCACAGACGACATTAAAAGCGAATCGCTCAAAGCTAAACGCTATCGAGTTCCAGATATCTGTAGGGATTGGAAGAAGCACTGGCGTAAGTGTATAATATCTGATGGGGATGTTTTTTGAAGAAAATAACAGCAACGTATACAAAATTATTTCCAAGAAACGAAAATTATCATTACCTTTTGAACACCTCGTTTATAAAATAGAATGGCAAGGGTATGAAATGAGAGATCTGCAAGTATATCAATGACTCGTCCAAATATGCGACATCATGTGGAATTTAAATAAAGGAGATTGTGTAGTATTTATGTATACAATCAGGAAATACATTTTGGCAGAACAGTCCAGAGCTAGGTAGTGTAGTTAATTACAGGTAGAGCAAAATACACTATTATCTTATAAGTAAAGTGTTAAATAGGGTAGTTAGGCTAGGCTTACACGGGCAGTGATGACTGCCAGAAATCGAGGGGCAGTGATGTCAGTGGCGTGTCAACATACGTCAGTGCTGCACTGACAACTGCCAATCCATCGCTGACACGAGAGCACTGCCTCACTTTTCTTGGAGCGTGTCAACAGTATGTCAGTCATGACTGACGTTCCCCCTCAACCGATCTAGATGCTGCCCACATGGGAGGCCAGTTAGTGGCAGTTACGGTTGTCAATTATCGATTGTGAACGGTGAGGCAGGGCTGACTATCGATTGCGCAATGGTAAACAGTTTGTATTTTGCATTTTCAATACGCGTGCAGTTTGGTATAGTGTGCGATTGGAGTAAGTGAATATTTGTTGTGAACAGCGGCCAGAATTTTGGCTCAGAAAGCCATGTTGCACCTAATCGCCTATAAAATTTTAGGTTAACTTTCCAAAAATAATTATTGTCCACCCTCCAACGGCACAAACTTTAACTGGAAAAAAAATACGCAAAATAATGATGTATAGCTATAAACATACTACTATCACGCGCAATTTCGTTTTGTTCAGTAATTGAAACTATAAGGGGAATAAAACAACAAATAATAAAAACCGACCCAATTAAACACTGAAAACCAGCTTCAAAGTACATCTGCTGTTTTTATTATTGCTTGATTTCTGTATAAAGCAATATTATACAGTAGCGTAATACTGAATTTGACTTTTTCAGGAACCCTTCCTCGTTACTTCTATTCTATCACAAATACAAAGTGATTAGTTCCTGTTTATGGACATTATGCGTACGCGAAAACACAAAGGGGAAAAATATTCAACTTGATATAACAATATATCGACACTATGCAACATCAACATTTCAACCGGTCATAGTTGCCAAAAAATAGCAGAGAAGTATAAACATGCATCAGAGTTCTCTGCCCGTTCTGTAGTGAGGGCAGCACTTGCACAGAATTGTCAGTGAAGAAGTGGGCAGTTATCTGCCCAATATGTAAACGGTAGGCAGTGCACAGCCAACCCAACTTCGACGAACATCACTGCCCGTGTAAACCTAGCTTAATTACACATATGTTTCCAGTGGAATCCTTCATTGTGGCATATTATAATCTATTTTTGTACAAATACACGACGTGGAATTTTGATTTTATGACTAATATCTTTTGTTTGTCATAAATCGATTCTTTCCAAAGTGTTGTGTGTCGATATTCCGTCAGCTTTGATAAAGCGGGAACTTCAGGATCTAGTAGAACGCATTACGTTGCTGTCAACTTGTTTTATAGAAATTAAGTCCTAACTTTGTTAATGATGGTCAAATCTTGCAATATTACAGACTTTATAATACTTTCACCAATTGGTAAAATCAAAGGCTCAGCATGTCCCAAGGGTTTACATTATCTCTCTCAAAACGAAGATATATTTTGTCCTAAGGAGAGGTTTGTTGAGAAGTGAATACTTATTTTGTTGTATTAACCAGTTGCTGAATAAAGAAATCCGCAAAAGATTACTGCTCCTAATTGAACTTAAGAGGTTATGGTTCATTATCTTAGTAATTACAGGTTCAAAGTAAGCCTTCATAATTTTGACGTTAATGTTATATAATTTGACTATTATTCAGCGAAAAAATGACAGTTTTATGGACCCAGTAACTTAAATTTTGTAGCCTAACAAAACTATTAACGTCTTTTATTCTTAATAGTTTATATTGTTATTTAAACTTAACACGACTGCAAATTCTTTGTTATTTTAGTGTATTATGGTTAATAACAGTTTACTGCTGTTTTGAAAAATAAAGCTTAAAAATTAATTTTCTAATAAGTTACAGGTATTTTATCTTAGATTCTTTGTGTGAGACAATGGTAAAAACTTTACCAGGTATCTTGATCCTCTATACAATGACAAAAAGTTTTATCTTAAAGTTTGTGGTCTATTTAGAATAGTATTTTTCTCAGTCTTTTTGTTTGTAAGAGTGGGTGTATTATTCTATTAATATTAACCTACTATAATGTAAAATGATCACTGTTCTACTACATTGTGGAATTAAAGCCATTAATGACAACTGTGCAAATTGTAAGAGATGTTCCCTAAATTTGGTAGCGGTATTGTTGAAGGAATGACAGTTTTCAATTTAAATGAAAGATTAAACTAAAGCATTTTGAAAACTGTGTTATCCAAATCATGGCCATCAGTCATGTATTTTTCCCCCTATTTGTTAATGGTCTATTTTAAATTAAAGTCTCTGTGTCATAACTCCTATTGTGTAGTTTATTTCACACTTCTTTCAGTACATACTACTAGTGGGAATATGTTCACTTTATAAATTTCTCCTAAACATTTAGTTTATTTAAATAATTACTATTATTACTTTCAAGTATTCTAGCTTATGGCAGACCTTAGAACATGAAAATTTAGCTCTTCATTTCCTATTTTCAAATTCAGTATTTTCTCTCTCTGGCAAGTTGTCTGAGCTGAATATTTCTTCAAACCATATAAATGTTTACATTGATTTGTCATAAATGATGGGATGTACAATAGTGGCACTTTCTTTGGGTGTGCCCAAAGTAGATTACCCTCACTCTGGTTTACTTGATCTTAACATATTGTGGTATGTACAAATTGAGTAACTTAGAAAACTATTTCTTGACAATTTCCATAATTAGATATAGTTCCTAGAACGTTCCAAATTGTTTTTAAATTGCACAATCCACTATTTAAACTTCACAAGAAAATAGAACAGTTGCCAGTTATTTTATAAATATTATTAAGGTTAGCAAATTTTTAAACTATGATCCATGATCCAAATGTTAAAATGTACAACGTTTCCATCATAATTTATTGTTCAGAATATATTTAACACTTAATTAATAGCTATTATGTCTCAATAGAAACCTACAGTAAGTTGTCAAATACTGCCAATCTATTGATGATGAAGTAATACTTTGGTATTTATTTTGTCACTAATTTATTCCTTGTATTTTAGCTACATTTTTTTTGTAATTTGCTTACTTTAAACACTGATGTTTGTATATCAATATTTCACTTAGAGATTATATTTGTTATACTAGTATCATTTTAGGTACTGTATGTAATTTCAATAATTAACAAGTATTAATGTTTTAAGAAATTAAATATTAATATTATTTCAAGATTGGCACAAGTAGCTTTTTGTATGACAAACCAAACTAACAAAAAGAGATATTTTCATAGTGTTTTATAATGCAAGCAGTTTCAACTTAAAGTGTATTGATTGAGAGTGGCTTTGTCCCAACAGTAATCTGAATTCATACTCAGATTCCTAAAATATTGTTCATTATTGTGAGTTTTATATGATGTCATAAGATGTATGCGTATAAACCTGAATACGACCCTTATTTTGTTAAATGTGTATATTGTGAGGAAATAATTTTCGGTTTTTATGTTATATCAGGTCTCACATCAACTAAGAGGATGGGTATATTTAAAGTAAAATGAATTGATTATATTACATTTGTCATTCTAGTAATCAGTCCTTATACTGGTCTGCTGTATTTTATTTACATATGAGACCACTGAAATTCTCTACAGTCTATAAATATTAGTATGCATTCCTATAGTTTCTGATTATTGAAAATGAAAGCATTTAAATTGAGAAGGGTTCATTTCAATTCAATAATAAATACCATCAATATCCTTAATGAGAAAGTAAGAATGTATGGTTTTAAGAGACTGTAGATTCATTTTGTGGACAATGAGAAAAATAAACTTAAGGGGAATTTGCTATGTCAATTTGAAACATCATTTTTTCTTCCATCTTATTCTTTTAAATGATAATTGATAAATCTTTAGAAGATGTTAATCAAATTTGCACCTACAGCTTCACACATATGTAATTTTTCAGTGAAGTTGTTCAACTTATAAAGACAAAGTTTGATAATGAAGAAACTGAAAATCATGCAGTCAACTGTGAATCATGGTTGCGAACCTATTTTCATGATGCATCAGCAGCAGCTTCTTTGGCTATTCCACCAATTTGTGTAGCAAATGAAGAAGGTACTTCAAATAGTCTTCAGAGTTTGATATAATATATTTTTTCATTATTTTTAGTTTTGTGTATTTTCAGGGTCATTTAGGGAGCGTGTATGGTTAACTCTTGCTAAAAAGGTTGGGGTAGGTGAAACTGTTTCATATGGAACATTGGCAAAACTTGCCAATAAGCCAGGTAATGCAAAATCTTCTTTATATATATATATCTGAATCAAAATTACTATATATAGATTAAATTTTTATTCAATTAAACTCAATGAGTCAATATTTTGATTCCCTTGTAATGTTTCTATTACATTTGACATAATCCTATTCCATTGAATAAAATTATCTTTTATCACTCATACTACATAATATAAATTACCATATCTCTATGCTCTTAGTTCTATTGTTTAAATTGAACAATGGAACAGATAATAAATCGAAATTAATCCAATCCAAGTGTTGATGAAGACCAAACTTATTTGTATGTAACTTATCAGTAGATACCACATTATGTTTAACAGAATATAGTATTGTGGATGAATGCTTAGAGAATCTGACATTTTGAACAGTAATAAAATTTTATGATTTTTAATATTCTAATTGTTCGATACTTTTCTCTGTTCATCCTTTTATAGACAAATACCTCATAACATTTACAAAACGTTTCTGCACCATTGTTGGGAAACTTAAAATCACAACTAATAATGTTATTAGTTTTGAAAGTCATATTAAAATTGGTTATTGAAATTAAAATATCTATTTCAGTTAAAATTTATATGACATTAATTGTTAAACATTTGTCATAAAAAAATGAGAACATATAATATTGATTTCCCAGAAAAAAATTCTACAACTCTCATATCAATTTAATTCAAAAATGAAAATCTACTTTAATTGAATACATTTTATATTTTCCAGTATTTTCATTTAATTAAAAATCTTGTAAACCCTATGTTTCTAAGCAACAATTTAAATGTGAGGGTTTCTCATTTATTACATGACCAGCTTAATATTTATATATGTTGTTATTATTTCAGTGAAAGGGCTATAACAGTTTGGTTTCATTAATAATTGTTTATTCAATACTATCATTTGTGGAAAAAGGGATTTTTATTTCTGGGTGTCACATTACCAAAATAATTGAAGTGAAAATACTAAATAGCTTATCTAAAATTCATGTGTTGGCTATATCTGGAGATGTTAGACTCCTTCCCTAGAATTGTGCACAATGTACCTGCTGAGGTTGTATCTGACTACATGCATTAGCCATTTTTCTAAAACACATTACACTTTAAGGATGCATTTCTTGCTGTGCATTGTGTTGACATACGACTAGCTAATTCTGAACTGTACAGTTGTATGATACATGGCAATTGAAAAGTATTAATCTCCCTCAGTCTTTTATTTTTACACTTCTGAATTGCAAGGGCTTGCAAAAGTGTTGAAGAATGATAATGGATCTGTTTGTTTTTTAACACCTGCTGCTTGTCTGCAGTACTGATTCTCCAAGTATGATTGACATCTTGAATGCTTCTTTATGTCTAAATTGAAAAATCAGAGGGAGAAATCTCAACCTACTCAAACTTGACTGCTATGACAAACCAGGAGACTGTGGAAGTTGAATAGCTTTCAAGGCCTCCATTGTTTACAACAATTATGGACCTTACAATGGTATTATATGATATATTTTGCAGAAGGTACCTATTCTTAATTTGTGTGTAAACTACAACAGGAAAAAATTCAGTAAAGAATGTTTATTTTTAAATTATTGTCCAATATTCCCTTCATCATGTCCCCATTTAAGATACATTGAACTTCACTACAAATATTCATTGTGGTTTGATCTGGGAAATGAAAATACTACCAACATGATGTAGGGTTTGGATGTAATTTATTTTCACTAACTATCAGTATCATATAGTTTTTGAGAATAAGACTTGTCAATGATACACCATTTATATGTATCATTAAAGTTATGGGGCTGCAAGGGAAAGACACGGTTACCTGATATTAAAAGAAAGTTTTTCAAATATTTAGTGTTGTGTAACTTTTTCCTGGAAAAGGAAACTTTGTTTAAATACTTTAAATGTCTTGTCTAACATATATCACTTCCCATTTCATATTAATTATTTATACATACATCCATTTTTGTCCTAGGGGCAGCTCAAGCAGTAGGTACAGCAATGGCAACAAACCCTGTAGCAATAATTGTACCGTGCCACAGGGTTATCAGAAGTGATGGCTCTATGGGCTTGTATGCCAAAGGTAAAAAGAATGATGTGAAAGCCTGGCTCTTGAAACATGAAGGCGTGATTTTATAAATATCTTTTTAAATTGTACATTATTTTTTATACACATGCATCATATTTTTATTACTAAAGTTTGTTACATTATTTAGAGACTTTATAAGACCGTATTTGCTTAGTAATTCCTTTGTCTACAGTTTCCATTCCAATTTATTTCTTACTTTCAAATTAAAATCATAAATATTTGCCATATACTTACTAACATCAAGGCTGTTTTATTTACTCACTTTCCTGAAAACAGGTTTGTCTATAAATAAAATTGTTAATGTCTATTAATTCTTTATTACTATTGTAAAATAAATATTTTACTATCATATAATTTTTGCTAATACACAATATCAACTAGAAAATTGGTCTATTTCTTCAAATTTATGGTACAGGTAATGGGAACTTGAATACTTATCCGTATTAAGCAGTTTGAACAAGGAAGCAGTTTTTGCATGCTTTTTCAATGAGTGGTCCACGGGAAATAATGCTAAATATTTAAACGATCATAGGAACTGCCTCATTTTCTATAGTTGGTTGGTGGTATAGTTTACAAATATATATATGAGTCAGGAAATGACATTGTCATGTTTATTAAAACAATTAATGGGGAAAGGACAGAGATAGAAAGAAGGTGACACCTGAGGTTCATAGATGCTAGACACCTTGTGAGGTTTAGATTACTTGAATTTTCGGAGGCACCGCCCCCTTCATCAGTCGTCGGCTAGCCGATCACTGGAAATGTCTGATGTTAATCATTACTTTACAGACTGATGTATTACAGAGATGAAAACATTCAGGTGAGAAGTTAGCTTTTTTTGCAGGGAATTCATGTGAGAAGTTAGCTTTTTTTTGCAGGGAATTCAGGTGTAATTTCAACATAAGTTTCTTATCTATAACAGCTGTAAATTGTGTGAATGTGAACTTAATTGTAAAAGGATTGATAACAGAACCACAAATACCATTTGGATGAAAATGATTAAGTTAGTAAATACTGACTGCAGACATTTTCTTCCCTATGCTCAAGCAACTGTTGAAGCCGGTAGCTCCTCCTTGAATCCATTCTTTTCCTATTATGGCATCAGTATTATAGTATACTCCATTGTATGTTACTCGAACATTTTAATGTATTGCTTCCCCGGATATTGTTTCCAGCTGAAAGGCTTATATTGTCATTGGTGTTGACATGTAACCAGCTGCAAGTCTAACAAATGGACGTTCATGGTTTTACCAATTGAACAGTTATGTATGAAGACTTAGGTCTACAAATAAGCTAGTATTTGAGGAAAAATTATTTAAATATTATATATTGTATTATACTTGGATATAAAAATTTTATTTTTAAGAATAGTTAACTGTATTACAAGCAGAAAGAGTAAATTTTATCATTACTGTCTTACATATTCTTTCTTCTAATTTGTTGTGCATACTGTATCTATTTTGGACAAACTGAACTTGAAGCAATAATTCTCATTGCTATTTGATAGTATTAGTGTTTTCTAAATGCTGCACAATCAATCATTGCTTCCGCATTCTCCCCAACACACAAGGAATACGACAAATGGTCCCCTATACTTAATACCCTGGGCTTCTTATTTTCACAGGGCATGACCATAGGTTTCTAAGAATCTTAAAGAAAATGCAAGAAAAATAATAACTTATATGAGCTTTAAAATGAGATGTGACAGGATTTGAAACAGGAATTTTAACTTAAATTTACGTTCATGTTTAATTATTTTATTTCTTGCAGAGTTCAGAAGATATTAATGAAAATATTTATAAATCCATTTAATTGCCGCCCGAAAGGCGGCTTGAAAACCAACTGCGAGTTATAAGCTCTAGTAGGCGTTCCTATTCCATTCAAGCGTGTACTATGAATGTAATGCAATCCGTAATGGCGGACGAAGTGGAATGGGTTGAAAATTATAGGAAATATTTTCCTATAAAGCTCTGTAGTCCTCTTTTTTGCTTCCATAGTATTACTGTAGACAGAATAATGTTAAATTAGGAAAGTCCAATGTAACAGGGAACGCTACTGATTTCCGTTCTTTTGAACTAGATTCAATCTCCCTCAAGAGCGAATTATTTACCAATTATGTACACTACCTAGCGATTTTCGTATTGAATTTTTAACGATTTCAATAATTCATAATTAATAACTAGACTATTTTTGTAAAAAATCGGATACTGTTCAAAAACGTACTTATATGCATCATTACACATCGCCTTCTAATCACACAAACTGCCATAGAAAGATTTATATCCTATAATTAAAATAACCCATCACCTCCCCCAAAGTATGGGGTTGTGTGGGAAGTGATTTCCGTATAATTTTATTTTCCAGCAGTCTCATTACAAATACATTACACCTAGCGAATCATCTAATCAATATTTTAACCCTTGTAGGTTTTCAAGAGTTACAATTATAAAAAATAAGTTCCAAAATGTATATTCATTTTAATTGTTAAAGAAATTTTTGTCACTTACCGTACTGGCCCATGCAACGAAACGGTAAATATTAATACAGTTGAAATTTATATAATCATAATAGGAATTTTATTAACATTGATATTTTATTTTATCAATATCTACCTATATATTGTAACGACCTGTTACTTTTGTACACATATTTTGTTTCTTGTAATGTTTCTCGCAGCCGCTACTTATTTCAATTGACAATGGTGTTATCAGTTTATTGTTCGTGAAATATATTCGTGTCAAAGTAAATAAAATGATGGTACTTACGTATAAATTCCTCTCGGGTTTCCAACCGGGTCAAAGAGATCAGTGACGTTTCGATGGCTTGCTGTGCCATCATCTTCAGACTGAAGTATCAAATTCGGCAAGTGTGAGCATTTATATAGTCCGAGTCCGCCTCTGATTGGCTAGATGTCTCCCATTGGTCCACTTACTTCCTCAAGCTCTAGTCTCCAGTGGCTCGCCCTACCGGTAACGTCATTTATCTTCAATATTAGAAATTGCCAGAGCAGATATATATTTTATTTTTTTTGTTGTTGATTTTTTTCAATCACTTTGACTTAAGCAATCTACTCACTCGAACCGGCGAATTAGCTTGGACAATATCCCTATTTATTTCGCTACACCAATAGAGGCTGGTAACGGAAAATAAGGATAGTCACTTCTGCAGTTGGTGTAATATGCGAATGTAAGATGTATACACGAGTGTGTGTTGTGGTATTTAGTCCTAAGACTGATGCAAACCCTCCACGTTAACCTATCCTGTGCAAGGCTGTTCATTTCTACATAGCTACCACATCGTCGTCCTTAATCTGTTTAGCGAATTCCATCATTGGCATCCCTCTTCTGTTCTTACCCCACACATTTCCCTCTAATGGTAATTTTTCCAAAGTACTCGAAATTGTTCTCTCTTCCCCTATTTTGCTTAGAACTTCGTGGTTAGTAACTGTATCCACCCATCTGATTTTCAACACTTCTATAGCACTACATTTCGAAAGTTTGTATTCTTTTACTGTCTGCAACTCCTATCGTTTACGTTTCGCACCCATACGATCATTTTTTTTGTAATGATTTCCTAATATTCTTGTATAAATATAATGACCTACATTTTTATTTTCAAAATCTCCAATGATTATTTATTCTAAGTTTTTGTCTTTCATCGGAAAATTCTGTATAACGCATAATTATTTTACAATGTGTCCAGGTAATTGTTATATACACTTTATACAGTGCTGGTGGAAACTAATATAATCAAATTTCAAAACAGAAACCATTGTCGAAAAATGCATCCTTAATATAATTAAATTTCACCTCATAATTGTCTTGTCGATATATAAGTTAAATTGACGAGTATGTGAAGTTTTAATAATATCTGTTCTAAAATTCGACATGTAGAATTTTAAGTGGTCAAAAAATGGTTCTTTATACTTCTTCCGATATTTTTGCATAGCTTGTACCAATTTCAATACTTCTCTTTGTATTATTCATACATTTTTTATTATGAAATATTCTTCTTAAGTTTATGTTGGTGTTTGAGATAGATTTTAACATTATCATAATTTATATCATGTTTAAAGTTTAAATGATGGATTGATAGTGTGGTATTAGTTTCAGTGTTGTTTCTTTGCCTTTTTTATGATAGTTGATAATAGTTTTTAAATTTTACTAGTGCGACCAATATGTTTTTTTTGTTTTGTTTTAATTAAGTCCTGCAATGCTCATCAAGGGATCTCTTTTGCAAGTCGAGTTATTGTAGTCACATTGATCAAACCGTCACACTTTGTTACCGTAGTTTGAGCTATTACTTGAGTAGTTCATATAAAATGATCGTGCAAACCGAATCGGATGCTTCTCTGTTGGTATTCCAATTATAATTTGTGTTTGCAACTCGCTCTCCACACACAATACTGAGATTCACCTGGGAATATCATTCACATTCAGTTCTGAAACTGAGGTTCCTGTTTAGGGGAAAATTATACTTACTCGATCAAATGTTTGGGAGCATAGTGAGTTACCTGATACGTATGTACAGCATTGAAAACACCTTGACCTAATGTACCTTTCCTTTTACGATTGACGTAATTATGGAGAGCATTTACTGGAAACATAATATTTATTGCAACGCCAAAATAAGATTTTAATGGATCTATTTTGAAAATAATTTCTTCAGTAGTCTGACATTACCATCCATCAATATTTATAAAAAACAATACATAACTATTTACAGGATCTGGTGGTGTGAATATTGAGTACAAATGTGTTAAAAAATAATTATTACTCAGTAGTGGTTTGCGATAAAGGGGTTTTTACTTTTTTAAAAAATGAATTATTAAATGGTATTTTTCCCTATTGTATTAGTGCCCCGATCATGTGACTGACGAAACACAGGCGTTATGTTGAGGAATAATTGGTGAAACTTAAGTGACTCACAATTAAGGAAAGGAAGACAAATATGTTAACGGATGAAACAATAAAATTAAAGATAAACCAATATATATATATATATATATATATATATATATATAAAATGGGTATCAATGAATGCCTGGTCCCAAACTGGGTTCCGCGGGCCGTGAATAGGTGTTCCGCAAAAAATTTCGTGTGATTCCGTCTTTACTATGGATCATAATTATAATATTATATTACAATACAATTTATTCAGTTCGGAAAACGAAAACTCCGTTGATGTTAAGTGGAATCATTTCTCACACCTTTCTTTGTTTCTAGCTTGTTTCGGAACCGATTCAACAACTATGGGTAACTATGAACAAGTGTGGACGTGTCAGTAAACTAGAATACTGTAAGAGTGAAATAGAGATTGCCATAGCCCAAAGTTACACAGATATTTATTTTAACGTTGAAAGTCAGAAAATTGTCTTTAAATATTTTATTTAGCTTGACAATGAGCAGCTATGGCTAACAAATAAATAAACCTTATAAGTTACACCTTTGTTTATGGAATGTAATTCAACAACGCATAATTGCAGCCTCTGAGCATCTAGTGCAGCTTTTCTTAACCGAGGGTCTGCAGGAAAATTTTAGTGGTCCGCAGAAAATATTTAATATTATCTTTTGCTAATAAACAAAAAATATATGGTCAGAAAGTTATCTATTACTTTACATATTACAAAAGCTTACAACATATTATCATAATGATCCATTAAAAAATCGCCTTATTTAAGGTGTTAAATTTCGCTGTTTTTAAGACATTAATTATGTCTTGTTAGGTAAGCTCACAAAGCAGCAAAATAAAGAATGTGGAGCGAATGAGAATCCGAAATAGTTTCTAGAAATAATACTGCTGGCAAACAATTTCCACGAATTTAAAAAATGTTATGAATGAAGCCGTGAAACTGATAAACTATGTCAAGTCAAAACCAATTCAATCCAGATTAAATAAAATTTTGTACGATGAAATGGGTAGTGATCACAAAGCACTACTAAGACTTTCTGAACTTCGAAATGAGTTGTTTGTCTTCTTGAAGGCACAAAATAATTCACGACAATATTTTGTTGAAGTTGTAACAAAGTCTTCGTGGTTGATAAAACTTGCATATATGGCAGATATATTTACAAAGTGCAATTAACTTATCATTACAAGGAACAAGTATGACAACTTAAAAAAAAAACTCAAGTAGCGCAGGCAGACGCAGCTCGGACTCGGCTCTGCAACAATGAACCCAACAGCGTTCTGGGACAGTCTCCTAAATACCAGAAGGGAATGAGTGATTGAACTCTGACTGGCCACATTTGGAATAAATTCTTTGCTCTTCAAATCAAACATGCTATTGGATCTCGGGAGTGCAGCATGTATTCCCTGAATTTTCCAAAACAGTTCTGTCCAAGTAATTTCTATTTGGTTTACAAAATAAGTGGCCTAACACTAGAACTCAAAAGGAAATATCTACCTCACATTATTCTCCCATTTACAGAAGACTACTGAAAGCACATAGACGAACAGACTACTCAGGATCACCCTCATGTAGCCTGTTAACCCCCATCCCCTCCTCAAAAAAACAATAAAAATGAAGCAATTACTAAATTTTAAAAGTTACCTGACGCGACAAATACAACCAATATCGTATCGCCGATTCAAAGAAATTATTATTTCTCAGGGAGGTAGGTCTGCCAACAATATGTTAATAACGGCGCGAATCCTACTTCAAAAATAGATTGAGAACTTCGGAGCATAAACAGATTAAGAGTGTAGGCAATCCGCATTCACTTGGAGGCTTTAATGTATATATATAATATCTCTTGCAATATATTGAAGTGAAATATGCAGGAATATTTAAGTTAAATCTCCTGTTTTTAAACCCTCAAATTTTCATTGAAATCCGTTGAGCAGTATCGGAGCCCATACGAGACAAACATACAGACAGACACTTCAATTTTATTTATTGGTATAGATTATATTATACTCACACTAAAACTGGTAAAGCCTGACTCTAATTTATGATAAAATGACAAAATTTCTCATACGCGTTGTTTAAGTTCTTCCACGTAAAAATTGTACAAAGATCTTGATGCTATAATTTTTCACCACAATTACCAGTGAAACATTAAAAAAAACTAAATCTGCTCTATGGTTACTTGCTAAAACCATTTGACTCGAATATTAATTTAATAATACAAATATTTTGCACCGACATTCTTTTGAAACTAGACTTAGATTTCCCAAAACAGGTTAAATATACATACCATATCATTTGAAGAAATAATAAACTAACATATAAAAGAAATGTAAATTTAGAACATATTCAGCATTTAACTGATAAAACAATATATTGACAAACATATATACCAATAAATAAAATTGATGTCTCTGGAAGTTAGTTTGAAATAGGCTCCGAAACGGCTCAACGGATTTAAAAGAAAAAAAAAGTGATAGTGCTGATTGATTATATAAAGATCCGGTCCGTATACACTCAAGTTTATTTTTCGTAGTCTTTATATTAACACATTATTTCACGGTAATCAGACCGAAGAGATCGTTCAAGTATCTTTTCCTTATATATACAATGGAGTGTTACAGTGTATATTTGTGTATGTATGTGTCGCAATTTAGACCAAATTTTGTACACTTGTTCCTTGCGATTGTGAAGCAAGCAAGGACTGTAGAGGTAAGACACTACTGTCGTCTCTGGAGGCGGGGGTGTGAAGTATACGGAAATTTACAACGTAAATAAACGGCAGATATGTGCACGTGAATAAACGTTTTTTTTGTGGTTAGTGAGGTTGATAATGTCTCTCGGTATTGTACATTTTTTCAGACTTTTTCAAAAGTTACTATGCTTATTTAAGGTACCAGTCGACTTATAGACTCGATTAAGAAACTGAGGCATCGATGGTAGTTGTGATGAAATTCAGATCCCGTATAAAGTAGGGGGCGAGAAGAATTTTAAAAAATGTGACGTTCTTCCTGATGGTTTAATCACGTGTTCACCAAGAGATTACTGTCGAATTAAATACTGTATTGGGCTAAAGTAAATTAATTCTGGGCATTGTCGAGCACCTAGATAGTAGAAAATAATTGATTTTTAATATTGTACTATTGTTTAATTATATACTTTTTAATTCAAGTTTTTAAATTAATCACACTGGGTTCAGCTTTATATCGATGTTGTTGACTTCCGATAAACAAGCTTAATTACTTAATAGTATTAAGACTGTTGCCGCGAGAATTCTTTAACGAAGAACAGAAGACGATTATAGGATCTCATTTGTTGTAATTTATTTTAGTAAACTATACTGGTTTTGTAACTAAATGTATGTTTCTATAAAAAAAGACATTCTTATTCTATACTTTGATATACTACTTAGCATTCTTGTAGCGAGTTTGTTATATATCTTGGATAGAGATGACAAAAATAATGAAAGTTTCAAATATATAAATATATTATGTTTTCATCTGGAAACTGTTTATGTTTACACTTTTTCTTACTTATATTAACAGTCGTAGATTAAAAAAAACCTTTGATAATGCGAACTTGAACACAATATTAAGGATTTTGAAGAGAACAGGAATAAAATATCAAGAAAGAAGGTTTATACATAACCTCTACAGAAGGCAGAAATCCAGAAATGAGTTAGTCAACGAAGCAGTCTGTTGCCAATGCTGTTTAACTTATATATAGAAAAGGCGCTGAAAGTTAACACGAAATATGGAAAGGAATCATTCTGCAAGCAGAAGAAATAAATACCCTACATTTTGACGATTATATTGCAGTATTATGGGAGTTAGAATAAGACTTGTAAACTACATTAAATGGCATGAACGTGGTCCTGGAGAAAGAGTACAACATGAGGATTAATAGAGGGCAAACCAATGAGATTGAGTGTAGTATGGGAAATAGTGGAATAACCAAGATTGTGAAGAGATATTTTGAAGGAAGTTAAGGAATTCTGCTACTTAGGCAGCATAATAACAAGAGACGGGAGAAGTATAGTAGACAAAGAGTAGGATAGCACAGACAAGAAAAGCTTTCGGAAGAAAGTAAGTGAGAAAATTAGGAAATTATTGCTAAAAATATTCGTATGGAGTGTGGCGTTGTATGAGTGGAGTTGCAGAAAGGAAAATTAAAGAAGCCTTTGGAATGTGCTAGTATAGGAGAATGCTGAAAATCAGATGGGTGGATAGAATCACTAACGAGGAACTTCTAAGCAGAATAGGGGAAGAGCGAATAATATGGAGGACGTTGACCAGAGAGAAGGGATAGATTAATAGGTCACGTTTTAAGACATGAGGGTCTAATAAAAGTAGTATTAGAGGGTAAGAACAGAAGAGGAAGGCCAAGGATGGAATGCGCTAAGTAGATTAGAGAAGATGTGGTAGTTATGAGGAAGTAAAAAGGCTTGCGCAATATAGGTTAGCATGGAGGGTTGCATGAGACCAGTCTTATGACTGAATACCAGAACAACAATATTTAACATCAGCATAATGTATATAATTTCATAAAATTTATTTTAAACGAAGATTTCAGCTTTAGTATTCCGTACAAATTTGACCGTTGCGAATGTGGTCCGAGCTTCAGAGGGGGAGAGAGAGGCGTTATTGTTGCCGCAACCGTGTGGTTTGAATGAGGGGGCGCAGACGCCTGGTTGAAGCGCAGGCGCTCTAAGGGAAAACGTGTGTCTCCTCGCGACGTCAGTCAGCTGCTGACGGTCTTCCACGGCGCCGGTGACGCGGCGGAACATCGGTCATCGCACTCGTGTTCTTCAAAATAAACTTGTTGCATTTTGAGGGGTAGTAATGTAGCTCCGCAGAGTTACCGAAGCGCGCGGTTCTTTGTAATGGGATGTCTGACGCCTTGATGGAGGTGGCTGCCTTGTTTCTGCTGGCGCTGGGCGTCGCAGGTGCTGAGGGCGACGCGGCGGACAGTAACTGCCCTCTGCATGTGTACCAGGGCCCTTGCAGCTTCGACGCCACCGGACGCCTGTCCAGTCGCTCTTGTCGTCGCTGCGAACCCTGCGAGCCTGGGCGACTCTGCCAGGTATACTATCATTATTGTCTGTTAGTTTTACCACCTGTATTATATCACATTTGACTGTGTAGACCACACTTTCCGACTGGAAAAATGAAAAATAACGTCATTACAAAAATATATCAGCTTTACTTCTTATTTATAAAATAATTTATAATACTTATGTATAGTGTAAATATAGGGACATTTTGACGGAAGTTAAGGAATTCTGCTACTTGGTAATCCTAATAGCTAGACATAAAGAGTGGGATAGCACAGGCAAGGAAGGCTTTCGCGAAAAGAGGGATTTACTTACGGGTAATATAAGTGTGAATATTAGGAAATCGTTGCTAAAAATGTTTGTATGGAGTGTGGGTCATATGGGTGCGAATCGTGGACGATAGGAACTGGGGAAAGGAAAATAATAGAAGCCTTTGAAATGTGGTGCTATAGGCGAATGCTGAAAATCAGATGAGTGAATAGAATCACAAACGAGGAAGTTCTAAACAGAATAGGGGAAAAGCGATCAATATGACTAAGAGAAGGGATTGTGTAAAATGCCACGTTTTAAGACACGAGGGTCTAGTAACATTAGCATTAGAGGGAAGTGTGTGGGGTAAGAACAGAAGAGAGAGGCTAAGGATGGAATACGCTCAGCAGTTTAGGGAGGATATTGGGTGTTCTAGTTATACGGAAATGAAAAGGCTTGCGCAAGATAAGTTAGCATGGACGTTGCATCTGACCAGTCTTAGGACTAATACCACCACAACAACAATTTATAATATTTGTATATATATAATATAATTTATAATATCATTGATAAACACTTAGTTCTGACTGGAATGATTTAGTATATATATTGAAAAAGTTGAGATACTCGGGAAGGGATTGCCAGTAATTTAATACTGTTATAAACGGGTTTGCTTTAAATGGATTGTCTCTTAACCTGCAATCACACACACTTTGCTGTTTTATTTTAATCAACAAAACTTAGCCCATTAATTTTAAAAAGATATATTATTAATGAAGCACATATTTATAAATTGCTAGGTAATTAATTAGATATTAACAGGAAGGAACATGTTAATATATTCTTGGAAACCATAAATGGCACGAACGTTGTACTGGAGAAAGTTCAATATGAGGATAAATGAGTGTAGATTGGGAAACAGTGGAATAACAAAGGGTATTAGATTGGGAAGGGATATTTTGGCCAAAGTTAAGGAATTCTGCTACTTGGGAAGACAATAACTAGGGATGATAGACTTATAGTAGATATGAAGAGTAGGATAGCACAGGCAAGGAAGGCTTACGTAAAAAAAGAGGAATTTGCTTACGGGTAATATAAGTCTGAATATTATATTATTAACTAGCCGTGTCCCTGCACCGATTACCTCTTTCTTGATTCCATTCATTTTCCCGTCGACTCTTTTCTCTCAGAATTGATAAGAGACACTCATGTTTTCTCTTAGACATGATTAAAATATACATTTACATTTTTTTACCTAATAATTCATCATTTCCAAAATCAACGCTTACAATTAATCAAACGTTACTGACATAATTCAATTGAAATAGAACATAACGTTTTTATTAGTAAAATGAATGATACAGGCAAGAAACCTCAGATGGTAAAAGCTTCATACGACAGAACGCCAAAATAGATCAAATGAAACTAAGCTGTCAGCACCTGAGAATTTTCTACTCCACGAGCTTTGGCGCGGCTGGATGATAGTATATATATATATATATATATTACAAATATTGATATTCCTATTTCATGAAACCTGAAAAACATCAAAATGAAAAATACACGAAAATTGAAATTCTTCCTTAAATCCCTTACATTGAAATCCGTGGAGTCGCTTCGGAGTCTATTTGAGACAAATAATGAACAAAAATTTAAAAAATAGTCATTTATGATTAGGAATCATATAAATAGCACTTTTATTTAAATTTCTATATTTATTTTTAAATCACACATACAAACTCCAAGTTTATTTATTGGTATAGATAAAAATCAGCTCGGTAACATAAACATTCGGAGGTAATGTCAAATTACAGTGACACCAACACTGAAAAACTGGTGTAAGTTGCGTATGAAATAGTTTTGGGGTAACTATACAGGTAAAGATGAAATATTTTCAGTCCCAAAGCGTGCAACTAAAATAATGTGTCGGGTAAAGTCTATTACTTCATGCAGAGAGTTGTTCAGAAAATTAGGTATACTTACTCCCTCTGGTCATTTCCTCATTGATGATATCAGTAATAAACGAATGTGTTAAATTTAGCACCAAATGGATTATGCATTCATTTTATACAAAAACGAAAGGGATGTAACAGAATGTCAATTTTTTGTGATTGATAGCATCAAAGAATTAAAAATCAATCCGGTTGCATTGAAAGGTGAACTTCAAAAATTTCTACTCAGTCACTCCTTCTACTCTGTAAATTAGAATTTAAAAATAATTGTATTTTTTTGTAAACTTAAAATGTTTGTACATAACATGAACTATTAGTAATTTTTCCATTTCTGAAATATTTTAGAGTTAAACAATAATCATTTTGATTTTATATTGTAAAATTAAATTTTAATCATCTGATGAAGAAAAAAATAGTATGTTATGTTATTTATTTTGATTTCTATGTAAATTAAGTCATTAATTAATTAGTTGTAGCTAAACATTAATGTAACATTTCTTTCTCACCAGAATCTGTGGAAGTTATTTTATTGTAGACAGAATAATCCATGCCAACGCTTGAACTTCGTTACGTGCTATAAGGAGATATTTCTTGAAATTTTCTTTTGCAGTGACTTTGGAGTAAGTGGACACTTAACTGAATTATTGTGCTTTAAATGACCTCGAACCCAACTAAGTCGCAAATGAAAATTTATAATTATCTAGGGTACTCTCAATTATAATGAGAGTACATTTCGACTAACTTTTAAAATAAAAAGTAATCATATATTATAACCCGAGGAAAAATTTAATGCTAAATTAGTGGGAATGTTCAATTTCATATAGTTAATTTTTTAGAAGATAGACAATTTAAATAGTTAATTTTTTAAAAATAATGAAAAAATGTAAGTCAACTACCGGTCCTCGCGACCATGACGACACAAGCATCCAAGCCTATGCCAGGATACGAACCCGAGACCCCTGAGTTGTGAAGCAGTAACGCTAGCCACTACACCACAGGAGGTCGGCGGATAGTAATTATAGGGAACTAAAATGAGGTTAAAATAAATAAATCAGACAGTAAAATAAGAGCAATTGATTTTAATGCAATTAAATAAGAGAATTACATTCCTATGAAAATAGGAAAATCAAGGAATACCGGGTTTCTAAACATATTTACGACCTCACGGGTATTATGTTAAAGGAACAAAATGGAGCCCAAAATTAAAACTATAGAATCTATTTAGATCTGACTTTTATTATATATATATATATTAATTTAATTATATACATATCGGCTCTATATACACACACGCAAATATGTGTTGTTCGTTGTTGTGGTATTCAGTGGTAAGACTGGTCTGATGCAACCCTCCATGCTAACCTATCCTACGCAAGCCTTTTCATTTAATTACAACTACCACATCCCATATCCTCCCTAATATCATTGGTCTCTCTTCTATTCTTAGACACACACTGCCCTCTAATGGTAATTTTATAAGACTCTCATGTCTCAAAACGTGGTCTATTTATCTATCTCTTCTCTTTATCAACGTCCTCGTGTTTTCTCTTCCCCTATTCTGCTTAGATCTTTCTCGTTAGTGATTCTGTCCACCCATCTTATTTTCAGAATTCTCCTATAGCACCACATTTCGGAAACATCTCTTCTTTTTCTGTCTGCAACTGCTCTCGTCCAGGTTTCGTACACATATAACGCCGCACTCCATATGAACATTTTTAATAATTATTTCCTAATATTCAACTTATTTAAGCCGTAAGTAAATTTCTCTTTTTGCGAAAGCCTTCCTTGTCTGCGCTATCCTACTCATTATTCCTACTATACTTCTACCATCCCTATTTATTATGCTTCCCAAGTAGCAGAATTCCCTAACTTCCCAATCTAACACCCTTTGTTAATCCCCTGTTTCCCACACTAGACTCCATCACCTTGGCTTTCCCTCACGTTGTTGTCTACCTCCAGGATCATGTTCAGGCCAATAATAATTGTTTCCAAGTCTTCTTCTGACTCTCCTAATACTACAATATCATTAGCAAAACATAGGTCTTTTATTTATTCGCTTTGCAGTTCGATTCCTTTTCTATATTCATTGTTAAATTTCGTCATCGCCTGTTGTATATATAAGTTGAAATGCATGGGCTACAGGCTGTATCCTTGTCTTACTCCTTTCCTGATTTCAGCTTTCTTTTCTTGCCATTCAATTCTAATTACTGCTGACTGTCATCTGTAGAGGTTATGGATGACTCTTCTTTCTCTATATTTGATTCCTGTCACCTTTAAAACCCTTAATAGTTTTTTCCTGTTAACATTATCACAGTTTTTTTCTTAATCTACAAATGCCATGAACGTAGGACTGTTTTTTCTTATTCTGCCTTCAGTATTGCTTCTTTTGCCTCTACATTATTCCTAAAGCCAAACTCATCTTGTCCTAACTCGCATTCTTTTTGTCGTTCCTTCCTCCTATACACTATTTTAGTTAATATTTTGCACGCATGAGATACTGAACAAATTGTCATGAGTTGTTCGCATCTATTAGCCCCATGTTTATATAAAGGAATGAAAATAAATAATAAATACTCTTAATAAACCAGCATGCACCATTACATCGAATGTAATTCATTTTCCCACTGACCTGTGAATATATTCTTAATTTGTCTGTGTTGAAATTATTATAGTGGCTTTATACTAGGTTTCATATATGGTAATTGCATGATATCATATATGTAAATATGTTCAAATTATTGGTTTGTGTTTCGTCCGGTATTAGAATATTAAAGTGTATTTTAGATTCCACATTGAAAGAATTCTATTTATCTTATTAAAAATATATAATAAGTTCTTCAATTTATGTAGAAAGTAAATTAGGAATCCCTCATACGTTAGGAGAATATTCTTTAGTTTCGTAAGTTATTTGCTTATCCTCTTTGTGGAATAGTACCTCGTTGTTAACTATGTCTTAAAATCTCCTTCAGTTTATAAGTCTAGTTACGTCCTGCCCGTTGCCCTACTTTTAATGTTAAATGCCTTAGATATAATTACGTTTAACTGTACGACTCCCATGCGCATAGTTTATGAGAGCTGCTAACTATACAACAGAGACTGATTTTTTATACTGCTCATAATGAATTAACGAGACTCCTTAATAATCTGTATCATTAACCTTCTTATTTCATATTGCTTATAGTGCATTGGATTGATTCACTGTTAATTTTTTACAGTTGAAATAAAATCTTTTACTCGATAACTTGTTCTAATCGACGGTCTCAATTATATGATGGTAAGCAAGCTTAATATAAAGCCAGGATTATGATAAATTAGTATATAATTTATTGCTTCCTCAGTCCTTAGTTGCGTCATGAAAGAAATGGAATAGTAAATTATATGTTAGTCTGCGATACAGGGATACGAAAAAGAGATACTTTTAATTTGTTTATTCAAAAGGCTACATTGCTCTGTAATTTTTAAGTCTAAACTCTCCTTTTCTGGATTCATCAAAGGACACAAAGATCCTACAAAGGTTTTCCACTACCAATGCTGTTTATAAGAATAATTTTTGTAATTGTGACTTTTGTTACCTCAGCCAAACTAAAACGACTTTTAATACAAGAAATGAAGAACATAAATCTAATATTGAGCTGTCAAGCTTGAAGCGCAGCCCTATCAATAAAATTTAATTACAGTATCGATTTCTAAAACACCACAGTGAATCTCGTTATTATTAAGCATTATTGTCGGATTAAAAATTTTACTGGTCAACCTCTACCCTATCGAATTAATAAACTCTAGATTGTCCAAAATTAACAACTATTGCAATGTCATTAGTATGTAAAAACAGAAAAAATCCGGTCGAAAATTATTTTATTGAAATAACATTAGGAATAATGCACAATTTAGTTTCGTTCTTTTACCTTTCTGTAGTTTTATATCAATTTACGGACTTGTTTGTTTAAAAAGCAATGCATTTATGTAATTTTTAAGTTTAAATCTTCTTTTTCTAGTATTATTAAAGGAAACAAAAATCCTACAAGTAAAATTGTCCGGTACCAATGCTGTATGCACAATTGACCGTACTGATTGTAATTTAAGTTATGTAGGCCAATCCAAAAGAACTTTGAATATTAGCAGGGAAGAATATAAAGCTAATTTTAAACTTTATAGCTGTAAACATAATCCTATCACCAAACATTGTATTTCTTTCAAACGTCCTTTCCATTTTGATTGCACTCGAGAACCAATTTTTTTGTTAAAGATTGTTCTCGGAATTGTTACAAATTAATAATCATTTAGAAACTGTTATTATTAAGCATGGCACAGATAATATTTTGATGTTACAATGAGCTATTTTAGTATTTTTATTTTTTAGTGGTTTATCTTTGGTGTTCTGTTTAATATATTGTTAGTTTCCCTTTAAGAGAAACGTGGGAATATTTAAATTTTAATAATTAGTTCCCTCTGTTTATTAAGGTTTGTCTGTTAAATAAGGTCGTATTTCTAGCTAATTAATCGGAATATTAAGTTTTATACGGTATAAAGCTGTTCCAATATGATGTTTCATTTTAAGCTTTTTGGTTATTTTCTATATATAACTTTGGTTTACATTTTTTATTTAATTTCTAATTCATATCAGTTGGCTGTTATCATGAATATTTTAACTTTTATTTGTTTATCACTAAAAACTGGTACATTTTACGAGATGTTAATTTTTACATTTTATAGAGTTAGAGAAGGGGCTTACAGAGCTTGGATCGTAAGGGTAGCTCAGAAGGTTAGAGCTGCTGCTCAATCAGTCCTCCAAGGATTGATTTTCGGTTCTTTCCACTTATTTCTGCTTATTTCATAAATGACTATTATTATAAACCTTCTTTTCAGTTTTAAAAGTTATCTCACCCGCATATATAGCTCACTATTTTGGCTGTCGATTTTCCTCCTACGCTTTGGTCCCGAGGAATACTGGCAATATATGTTAAGTTTCGTCTAATGTGCCGATGGAACATTATACCTATGGAGTTGTTTTCGTTTAACTTTGAAATTGACTTAATAATAAAATTAAGTTTCAAAGCTTGATTATACTAACATTTAAAATTTAATCCCAGTTTTCAATGTATTCTTGGCACAATTTCTTTTTAAATTCTTAATTGGAATATTCCTGAACTTATTGTGCTGTAAAACGGGACGTTTTTCAATTTATGAAATAAATGATCCAATATTAAAAGGCTTACTGGCTCTATGGAAGTACAAATGAAGTCTGTCCTGCTGTAAAAATCAAATATTTTGTCACCACTGTTCGATTTTCAGCGTCAAAAGTTGGCCATAACAAATCAGAAATATTTTACTTGCCTCATCAATTTCGTTGTTAATGTCACATGGTGGCGAAGTTACTAGAAGGTTTCTTGAATGGAAGTATCGAGAGCGGGATGATAGACTTGACACCGAGTGAACGGAACGTTTCCTTTTATGTGCCAAATTACCAAAGGTGTCTGAGGACTTAAAGTCGTATCCAAGTGATGATGCCCAAAATTCGGCGAATCACCCAGTATCGCTGGTAGTTTTGATGAAATTAGAGCTCATACTTAAGAGAAATATTCAAGATTTACGGATCTCGATTCACTAGTCCCAAATAATGCAACTGTGTAGTGGCCACATTAATTACTGGTGTTGATTTAGAGCGAGTCGAGTTGGTGGGCGCTTGCTTTGGTTTATTCTGGAGTTGAAGTGTTTCCTAAAGTTGGCGTAACTTTGGGGTAGACGTCCTCCGTCGAACACACTTCTTGGTGACATTTCGATTCGGTAACAATTCAAGAGGGAAAAACACAGTCAACAGAAACGATATAACGTCGTTAACTTGGCGAGGAAGACTAAAACTACGTGTCGGAAACGATAACTGCTCCAGGGACTAGAGGAAGAAGTTCTAACTCAAGAGAGGCGTAGCTGCGATTCCGAAATTTATGATCTCAACGAAGCCTCGTGCCGGTACGAAGGCGACCATTCCTTGCTGATGAAAACAAACCGATAATATCCGTGCTGGCGCAACGATACTCTGGAGAAAGTGAAGCGTATATGCAACCGAATGTTAACTTACATCTCATTTTCCCATTTATGATCCATCCGAATAGGGGTTGGATATCGAGTTATGATGATCTGCGAACGTGAAACAGAGGACACTCAGCAAGTCGTCCAAAATTACAATTTCTTGACAACTGCCACAATATATTTAGTTATGTAAACATTTATTGTTAACTTTCATTTACACATTTAAGTAAGATGTATAATAATTACTTGTGTTCATTTTGACCGAGTCGACGAGTTCATGAGCGATAGTTTCGGTTTTATAAGCTATACTGCCGCCAAAAGTAAAAATTTCCAACTTTTGATAAATGTATTATAATTAATTTTTTTCGAAAAACTCATACTTCTTGGTACGGATAAAACAATTTTCAAAGAGATAAGGGTTTACGTAACTGTCGTTGCTCAGAAAAAAACTTTATCCATTGATTTATAAAAAACATATATTTTAGACTTACTGTCTCTATTCTTCGGACGGCAGTATATATATTCATATTTGATAATTAAAAGAACTATTTACTGTTCTCAAATTTTTAAATAATTTAAAAACTACTTTATCATTTGTATTTACATATTGACATAAGCTAAAAATGAATGTAATATGACGATGTATTATTTATCTTGTATAACTTTGTTGTTGTGGTGGTTTTCAGTCATAAAACTAGCACAACCCACATCCACCCTAATCTATTGAGCGGATTCCATCCTTGGCCTCCCTCTTATGTTCTTACCCCACATACTTCCCTATAATGCTGATTTTACAAGACCTTCGTGCCTTAAATCGTGACCTGTTAATCTATCCCTTCTCTTAGTCAACGTCCTCCATTGTTCGCTTTTTCGATATTCTATTTAGAACTTCCTCGTTTGTGAAATCTATCCCCCCATCTGATTTTTAGCGTTCACCTATACCACCACATTTCTATTCCTTTTTCTTTCCAGAGCTCCTATCCTCCATGTTTCGTACCCATATAACGCCACGCTCCATACGAAACTTGTTAGCAACGGTTTACTAATATTTACAGATATTACCCGTAAGTAAAATCCTCTTTTTCGCGAAAGCTATCCTACTCTTTATGTCTACTATACTTCTATCATCCCTAGTTATTACGCTTCCCAAGTAGCAGAATTCCTTAACTTCCGTCAAAATATCCCTTCCCAATCTAACACCCTTTGTTTCCCATACTACACTCCATTACCTTGGTTTCCTCTGTATTAATCCTCATATTGAACTCTTTCTCGAGGACTCCGTTCATGTCATTTATCATGGTTTCCAAGTCTTCTTCTGATTCCCTTAATACTACAATATCGTCGGCAAAGCTGAGAACTATCAGCGAAAGTTCCTGAAATTTGTAAACAAATGACGTGTTCAATATTTTGAATAAATACAAATGAGGACCTAACAAAGAGTTTTTGTTTAAATTATTTAAAGTATATATATTAAAGAAATATTTTTCTAATCTATTGTATTCGTTACTTAAGGTTAGTAATATCCTTAAGGGTATATACATGTGTACTCATTCCAATATTGAAAACGCATCATTCGCGAGGTTAAAGGGGTTTTGAAAAATGTATAATGGGAGCTAATGTACTTTGGTATTTACGGGGACAACGACATGAAAAAGGAATTTAAATTAATTACAGCATATTGGATATTAATTATGTTTTAATAACGATATTCGTTTTAAGAAACCAGCACAAAGTGTTATTTGTAACCAATTTAAATACAAGTATAAATCTAATAAATCCGAAGAAAACTGGTTTAACACATGATATTAAAATAACAATGAAACTATCGAAATACTATCTGAGTACCCGGCTATGTACGGTAATTCATCTATATTTTCCCGTTGTAGTATTTAATTTAACAGTAATCTTTTGTCAAGGCGTGATTAAAACATCAGATAGATGGTCACATTTTTGAAAATGTTCTTTTTCACGTCCCCTACTTTCTAAATCGCACAAATGACCGCTAAAAATAAATTATTTATTTAGGAGGTTAGATGGAATCCCACCAAATGACCATGTATACAAATCGTAATTCAAAAAATGTAACTTTCACACTTACATGACATTATTTCTAATACATTTGATTTGCTCAATGTTGAATTAATCGATAAATAATTTATTCATTATCGACCAATTGCAGTATACAAAAAATATCAGGACTCAACAACCCGAAATCAAATGTCCAAACAATCTCAAGCTCCGACGTAATGAACATGATGTGTAAGTCAGAGGCCACAGATATTTCAACACTGCCCCAGTTTGGGGTTAAATGTTTTTTATGTGAGAAATCAAATATATATATAATTTTGATATATTCATATGTAAAATGTTTTTCTTTTGCACCTGAAGAAATTCCAAAGAAAGAACCTACACGTTGTGCTATATTATTATATTTTAATTAAAATTGGCTATTTATTTCACTAAAGTCATATAAAAATGCATATTTTTGAAAACGTATTTCGAACACAAAATTACAAACGTATTTCTTTATAAAAAATACTTCGATAGAATAAGTAATCTCTCATTAGAAAAACAACTGTATAATGGTTGCAGTTTTATGCAATATACAATTTGGTGGCAAACATTATAAAATTTGTGGAATTAAAAATTAATCACCTAAGGAAACACAACATCACACGTAAAGCAATAATAATTGCTTCGGGAAAAGTCCATATTATCACTATTTTATGTTTTATTTCATTTGCCTTACAACATTTAATTTGTACTTTATCGAAATCCTTCCCAGAAACAATATTTAAAATTCAAGTTTCTGAAGTTGTGTTTAGATGTAATTATTTTTTTAAAACGTACATGTTCTGACCAGTCTATTTAAATTAAAGTTAAGGAGAAATTAATTTATCATATAATTAATGATTTGTTGTAAGCGTATATGGTTGTCACTACTCTTCGGTATCAGAGATTTTTAAGTGTATTGACCGACATTTGTAATAATTGAAACCGCAGTGGTTTTTACGAATAATGTTTCGTGAGAAGAAAAGCCGATTTGCATCACATAAATTACTGATTTATGTATCTCGGGAAATTTTCCCCACGGGATTCTCCTTTGTTCCAAGCCGAGAGCTTAAGGAAGGAGAACGTGTCCCGGTTACTACATCAATGGTAATGCCTCTCGAATGTTATAGGGAATGTACAGTGCACCACGTCTATTCTTCCGGAATTTATTTATAAAATTCAGAACACTATAATCGCGATTCACTTTTACGTATTGAAGAAAGTAAAAAGTGGGAGTAAATAATTTTATGGCGCAACATACTAAAGGAATTATACTTATGAATGGCAAAGGCAAAAATAAAATTGTTCTTAGACGCCAATGACTAATGTATTATGTATTATTTGCATTTAAAATAGTCGTACAACAAAATTAATGAATTAAATACTTATTTTAAGTTATCATTCCGGCTATGACCAAAAGTTTAACTCGTGCACGACATCGATAAATAATTGCGTCTTGTTTTAAACATTGCAGAATTATTCTTTTATTTTGTAAATATAGTACAAAAAATTTCCAGAAGTCATGAGTAGAATAATTTAATTTGAATTAGGACGTTTCATTCACAACATTTGAAACCTTCAGTTACATATGCATAATTAAATATAAATAAATATGCTAACATGGCATTTTGTTTTTATTTACAAAAATGATAAAATTTTATATTTCTGCCGCAAAGTCCGGGGTGGAAATGAGGGAAAGCAATGACAAAGAAACAGATCGCAAAACTTGTTGCAATCAATTTTTTTATAGAATAAAAGAGTTATATTTCAAAGATTCAATAGTGTACAAGTAAATCACAGTAATAATAAGTCATATATTGAATTTTAATTTTGCGTGTCTGTTTATATATTTGAAGGATTAACAATTGATTTGATGTCAAGTTATTTATAACAGTAAAATGAACATCATCATTCAACCCTTTGATAAATAAATTTGGAAACGGACCTGGATAAGAAATAATAGCTACTTGTTTCTTGTTAATGTAGATCAATTGTTAATCATATTTTACGTAACTTGCATATGAATATTTCCAAATAAATGAAAGTACCAGCGGAAATTTATTTTGTGACGTGAATTCCTTCATGAAAATAACGACGGCAGTAGGTTTTACGATTTCATTTACAGGAAGGTATTAGTTTTATTTTTAATTAAAGAAATAGGTTATTATAACTCATCTTTCTATAGCAATTGCTTCTGATAAAGCAGGTTTAATTATTTCAACAGTACCAGAAATAATATCTTTGTTACACATAAGATTAATTTCGGTAGATGCATTTAAATAAATATTATGAAATATTAAAATATTGTTATGAATTGTAACGACATACTGAGTTTTCACAGGAAAGGAAGCGCCATGAAGTGTGATTATTTCTTCACTGCAGACATTCATAATTACATTACATATGTATTATTTTGTCGTCAAATTATGTCTTTATTTGTTTATTTAGTACAAATAACAAATTTATCCTATAATAATGATTTGATGACATCCTGATATTTACTTTCAATCGCTTTGCCGCCTTGAAGCGATATTTTTTTATACCAACTCCTTGCGTTTCAAGAAATGTCTTTGCCTGTAGGTATTTCCAACACTAAAAACCTTTGCCAGTGCGTCAGTATGTATATCCCACCTATAGGCGTAGGAACTATTGGTCCTAAATTGACCACGTGTTCCTCAGGGCTTGAAGCTGCCCATGATATTAAAATTTTTAAGTATACTAAAGTTATATTTGTGAAAGAAGTGAAAAACGTTGTTAAATGGTTTCGTGTCCCATACGTGCATCAAGTTCTCTAAAAATGTGGATGCTGGTTGACTATATGCTTGATCTATAACAGAATAAGTTATAAACATTTCGTGTCGTAACTAACCTATCGTTGGAAGATAGCTACCTGCCTGTGAAATAAACTTCTTTGGATCGTCGATATGATGTATACGTAAATTAGTTTCATTTTCGCGTCTGGTAAATTTTAATATTTAGTAATTGCTCATTTGTAAAAGCAAATATATTATGCATTTGATAGTGACATTAATCACAAATAAAATAATAACATAAAATAAACTTTAATAACAAAAATACTTTATATTTAATTGAAAAAAGTGAAAATGTCAAGAAACTCCGTTTCTTTTCCACTTTTTGAATGTGTTTATTTCAGAAGTCTCCGTCTTTATCAAAATACGTGCTCAAATAGAATAAACAATTAAAGGGTTACAAATATTCTCTTTGCCTCACCCAGATATGCTTATTTCAAAGGTAGACCAGCCACCTTCGTCCTTCCAGAGCTACAGCAGAATAAAAACTCAATTTTGGAACCTCTCCTAGTTTAGGCCCCTCTAGTTCGAAACCTGAAGATTTTATAAAAATTATAAGGACGCTTGGTCGATTGGAAATTCAATTCCCTAGAATTTTGGTCACATGACCGTTTCTTCTCAGACCACCAGAAATGGGTCAAAATGACACCTCTCTGTAAAGAACCACCGTTTTGACGATTTTTCGCCGTTTATACAACCTAGGATTTAAAATAGGTTGAATTTGACATTATTAGTGTATCGCCAAGTACTGTAATTTACATTCCTGCTTTATAATTTGCATGAACCAGGGTAACGCCGGGTACCTCAGCTAGTATAATTGCATAATAATAATTCAAGTTTGATGAAAACTATTGGTACCAATTCTTTAGGGTTCAAGATTCGTTGATGGAATATGCAAATACATATAAGTTAATGAAAATATTTTTATCTACCGACGATAATTTGTGTCTACTTACTGGAAGTTCAATTTTTTAGTAATCTTTCTACGAACTTGGAATAAAGAGCATCCAACTACGTGATTCATTTATAACTGACGTGTTGGAGGGGAGTATGAGTTTCACAAAGCGGGAAAGCAATATTGCGGCGTAAACATCAAACACGCTACATTATTATTCCTGTAGGCACTTGATTCAACTGGGTTGAAGAACGTCGCGGCAAAACCAACAACAAATTATACTGAAAGAGAGTGTTCAAAATATGATCACGTATGACTGTAAAATTGTTTTATGTTAATATTACGTGTAACCTAGATACTATTGAAAATATGTTTCATATTTCACATAATAGATGCATAAAGCGATTTCAAACGAACCAATGAAAATTATGTCTCTGGAGCTTTATCAGGTCAGTTTTGACAATTAATGAAAATAACACAAAACGAAATTCAATGGAATAGGTTTAACATGTGGGAAATTACATTCAAATTGTTCTTTTTCATTTCCAGTAGTGGCAAATAATTCAAAAGAACGTATTTTATTTATTAATTGTTATAGTAATAAGGTTAAATTAATAATTAATTAAAAGCTATTACATAAATATTTAAAAAGGGAATTAGTTTGGTTATACGTTTTACCAAAAGCTAAAATCCATAAACCTAATTTATCTTTTTGATTATTTTTTTCTACCAACAGCCGTCTTCATAATATTTCTATATTTTAAAAAAAGACCTTAATGATAAAACAGTTTTAGTGTGAAAAAATTATTTACAGCTTGTTAACCATTTAAATAATACTTCTGTTCCTATTAATCACTTTATAGTATCATTAGATGAACTTTCCGTGTTTCAATTTAATTGTCTCTTTAAATAATACTTATCCTTAAATTATTGGTTCCCCATGGGAAATCCGTCACCTTTATTTGCTGGAATAGTAATGAAAGATTTTGAAGCCTTACGTATTTCCTTCTTAAATTTTCAGATATTTTGATGATGATTATCATCACTCCCTTAATTTACTAAACACATTTATAATATAATTACCAAAACCGATTATTCCTGAAGAGTCCTCAATTACATATCTAACCACACCATTATTCAATAAGAAAGGTACTATTTATAATTGGGTAGATAAGGCAGCCAAAATATCTCATCAGTGTTACCATAAATTTAACTTTGGAAGAAGTTTTAACCACCTTCTACTAAATGTATATCCGTTGCAATTTATTTAAAAATGATTCATAGTAGATTAAATTATTATTGAATATAAACTCAATAAATTACCTACATCAGTAATAAATTGACTTTTAGTTTTACCCTATATAATATAAATTTATTGACTGATTTATTTGATAATTACAGTATCATTGTTATTTTTAAATATATAAATAATTTAAAGTTAGTCAAAAATATTAAAAATTAAATGAACAATTCAAACAATTTATATACGTAATCCACTGTTTACATTGTAAGGCTTGTTACTTTGGTCAAACAAAACGCCTCTTAAATCTCGTATCAACGAACAAAAAAATAATTTGAAAATCTGCGTTAGACATTATTCAGTTGTGCCAAGCATACTTCTATAAATAATCATAAATTTGATAGTCAAACTGGTAATAATTGACTTAATTATTTTTCTCGATTTATGAGTGCAATTTTACACGTCAGATCCAATAGTTCGATCTTAAATGTGAATATTTATTATTCCGTATTGTTATGAACATTTTTATAATTAAATGTAGTAAACTTTTCCATTTTCAATTTTTGCACATCAAGAAAATGAACAGTTGTACAGTCATTTAGTCCGTAACGTCTGTGCGGCGAACTCATTATAACATTTATCAATTTATCTCTCATGGAACAAATTGTAAATAATGTTTTATAAATTTTCATGTAATTATCTCACGTATATCATGTTGTTTTCTTTATATATTTGGACTAATAATAGCAATTTAATATTGAAACTGAAGAGATTCCAGTGAAAAGAACGAAACATCATGTTCTTTCCAATAATATGTACTAAATCCATCTTATTTAATTTAATTTTCCTTCTGTCTAAGTAGCTTTTCGAACTTATTTGTTATTATACATGATGTAATTAATGTCAAAGAATTTATAATAAGTAAAAGTAGTCTTTCACAAATAAATTCACGTGAGGAGCATGCACGCAGAGATCATTTAAAAGAATGATGACATTACCAACCTCAAAGTAGGCATTTTATTGGAATTTTGAGCAGCACGAATTCCAAAGTGATGATAATTGTTGCCGCTGATAAAGCCCTTCAATTATGCCGGTTCCCGTTAGAGGAAGCTTAATTCTGCAGAATCTCATAAATGTTGGGTCAGTTTCGATTTCTATTCCGGCCAAGAGATTGTAAACTATACAGTGCCTTTTATTTATTCATAGGTTGTCATAGTGGCCATTGACAAATGAATTAATAAAGATGTTTGATGAGTTGTCTATAATGAACAAATGAGGGAAATGAATATTAATGTGTTGCATACACAGATAATACACCTTGTGTGACCTACTCAAATGAGAGTCGCTGATATATTGTATGGTAAGCTCTCAATAGTGTACATAGGCAAAATTAATTAAATGGGTTTATCTTTTCATTAATTTCTCATTTAATGTAATAATTTTGGGCAAATATATTCTGCGCCTGGAATGGTACGTCATGGTAAAAGCCCAGATACGGGACCCTTTAAAAGGATTAATGAGGGCCAAGAAAGAGATCTGAAGTAGTAAAAAATATTTTCTGAAACAAATCTCTGGTCTCAATATTGTATCACGTAGGCTAAATTTTCCACAGAAATTTGGCATCAGGAATAAAGTGAGTTTTAATGGTTAGGGAATCAGCTTTGTCACCCCGTAGTAACGACAATATACAGATTTTGCTTCTCATAGGCCAGGATCATCGAGAGTTCAAAATGTGGTGAGCAATATGAAGTATCTTATTTTCTTCACATTATTTTTCTAGGTGATGAGGACTGATTGCGGAAAGCATTTTGTAAATGAAATGACATGAAAGAATAAATAAGTGGTTTCTTGTTAAAATTGTGTCGTAACCAGAGTTTTTTTAACAATTTATTAGTAACCTTATGATAAAGTACGTTGTCGAACAACGTTTTAAAAAATTAACTACGTTTTTTGTCAAAAGAAGATAGAATCTCTGACCCGTTTGTAATATCTTCTCCTGGAATCATTCTCTCTAGAGTTCCAACAAGGGGACTGAAATTCCGGCCAAAATCTGAAGAAAAAATCTATTTTGTAATTGTTTAATATTAATATGACTATAATTTCAGTAAACTGAATAAAGAAGCTACCAAACAAAAGAAGGAAGGTGTAACATATGCCGCAGTACGATTTTAATTAATGTTTGATTCTACTTTAATAAATTAGTTTTTCATAAAAATGTTTTTTCTCAGCTTCATGGTTTCTGGTTGAAAAAACCTTCTTTGCGTCACAAATAGTAATAAATTTTCTTCATTCTTTTTTGTACTAAATCTACATGTTAATACATTCAATTACAAGTATTAGTTTTTAATTGTTCAAGTAGTTTGAGTAATTTTAAGTAACCGTATGGAGCTGTTAGTAAAAAAAGTTATTTTCTCGCCACAGGTTTATTCAATTTCAAAACTGATAACAATGGTCAGTCCTACATATAAATTAAAAAATATATAAAATATATTCAAGTACGTAACGCAAGAAACATTTTCAAAACTGCCAAATTTTGAAAATAATTTTTTAAATATCTCAACAAAAAACAAGTTTACAAAT
The DNA here is from genome assembly GCA_034510155.1 of Eucriotettix oculatus. Taxonomy (NCBI): domain Eukaryota; kingdom Metazoa; phylum Arthropoda; class Insecta; order Orthoptera; family Tetrigidae; genus Eucriotettix; species Eucriotettix oculatus. The sequence goes on along the minus strand of CM067376.1, from coordinate 50,707,937 downwards.
TTTGTGCATTGCTACACATGTGCGTTGTTAACACACATTTAAAATTTCAGCTCAGTAGGAATTCATTTATATGAATTTCAAATTTCAGTCCCCGTGTCCCTTAATTTGCTCTAATTCCAGGAAAGCGGATAAGAGCATATTAAAACGAGAGGAATAATGTGTGTATTTTTTTCACATCTCCTATTAAATTGTAAATAAGCCTCTGTAAATAGAATAATAAAGTTAGTGTATATTTTCTTTAAATATAGTAAAAAGACATTTAAATTAATGAAGCCGTGTTTCTGTCTTTCAAGCTGAGCTGAGTGTCTAAATATTTCTATGCTCCTTGTGTATTTACCGCAACACAATCGCTTTCTGCCAGAGTCAAGCGTGTTCCAGGCGACGCCTGCTAATGTAATGATCGAAGCCCACGGATTCATTGAAGGGTTCTGAAAGAGCTGTGCGCGATCAACCATCCAATTATCGAAGGCAACCGCGCTGACAACGGCGAAATTTCCTGCACTTAATTATTACACAAAAGTAAAAATTTTATAGCACAAACAAACTTTGAACGTTAGTCTTCAATTCTTCTTCAGTTTCTTTCGTATAAATTGAGTCGTAAATTTTAAATTAGGTTAAAATTGAGATTAGTAATATTAAAATAGATACATCAAATAATATCTTGAAAATTGAACAAAACATCTGAGAGAATTAATTATAGCTTTGGATGGTATAATCTAATGGCAGAAAAAGAAGAAACTTATGCATGTAATTGCAGTTGCTTCGGGCATAAAATGTAACATTAGACCAATTATTTAAATAACAGCATCAACTGACTATTATATTTATTTCACACGATTAAACAGATAGGATTGAAGGAGTAAAGGAGACCGCCTAATGGATTAGATGCTGTAGAGAAGCATGGCTTGTGAAGGACGGTCGACTATCAATTCACTTCTGGAAGGCCCCGATTTGATGTAGAAGCACTTCAGAATTACCATTCCCGGAGGAGAAACTGAAATAACACCGACAATTTTGCATGACGTAACTTGACTCACAAATGCGAGGATTACATGCAATAAATTCTCATAACACTTTAGAACTATATAACAGTACAATGAATTAATAAATTATACTTAACGACTCATTAACTTACGTTTTTTCGTTCAAAAAGTTTGTTAATAAAAAGAACTTTTAAAGTACTTCTTTCTTCTCTCTCATAGCTGTGGTCCAACTGAAAGAATCGTCTCGATGTTATAAACGTTCCTGAACCCTACCGTGAATATTAATTTTCAGGCTTCAACGCTAACCGAACATTAAGCTTAATTAATACACAGCTTATATTTAATACGGTTTAACACAATACGGTTTTTATTTATATTAATTCATAAAGCAGATAAAAATACTCCCATTGGCATAGAAAAAATACAATATTTAAGATCACAAATTTATAAAATGTTAGAAATTGTAATATATTTCAAATAATTACAAAAGAATTTTGGTTTTAAATGGCGTAAAGAACAAATAAGTATATGAAAAAAATTTAAATATACTAAAGAGAAATAAAAAAAGTATTTTTATGTCCAAATGTTGTAAGGGACTAGCAAATAGGTCAATTTTTAAAATATAATCATAAAGTAATTAAGAACAATACATTTCATCAAATAAAAATTTTAAACCACAAATTTATTAAAAATAAATCATATCAAACTTAAAATTTTATGTATTATAAATATTAGTTAAGTTGGAGAGGAAGGTAAAGGATGGTGTATTGTTAAGATACTTTAATGGAAAGTGATTACCGCAATCCAATTAAGAATCTTATGTTTAGTTCAAGTGAAAGGAAAATTATGCATTATAATAAATTAGTTTTTTTTCACGAAATGTTATAGAAAACAGAAAATTTTTACATAATGTATATATTTCTACTGTTCTATGTTCATTCGATTTCACTGCCTAAGGATATTTTCGTCGAATATTATTTTGTGTATGTTTTGCAGCTCACGAGAAAGATTTCATATAGAAGGAATCTTTAATATACTACATCAAGGAGCATTACATTATAATATTTTTGTAATGCTTTCTTCTCACAGATTTTTTAAAAAATATTGGCACGAACTCTGGTAAACGAATATAGATACTTACGAGTACAGGACAATAATATATGTATTTCAACACTAGAAAATGGATTCAGGAATTTTTAATTAGTTTTATAATTTAAATTCCGACTGATAATAACCAATAGGAATAGCATGAAAAAGTATTGTTTAATATTTTCACTAAGCCGTAAAATAAATTGATTCCAAAATGACTCATTCTATGTGAAAAATGATTTTATGTCGGCATAAATATTATTTGTCATAAATAATACAATAACAGACAGTAATGAATGATTGGTATATGTTATTGAAATAACTGGTGTGGTAAATCAGTTTCATTAGTTGATTGTCTTGATCTTGTGTCTTCCACAATAGTAAAAGTATCACTCAAATGGAAATAAAATTTTGAAAATTGTCTCAAAAATATTAATAATCAGAAAAATTATTGATGTATATTTCATTTTCATTATTATACTTCAAAACTAGAATCAAATTATTTTGATCCTAAAGTTTATCGTAAATTATCTTACTACATACTAACGACATTTTCTGTTGGGAAAAGTAACTCAGTTCATTGCCAATTAATAATCTGATTTATCAACTCTGTGCGTATTAACTACATTATAAACAGTTACTAGATACTGATTGTAAAATATTTAAATTTACCTAATACTGAACCAAGTTTCTTAATTGAGTTGATTAATTATGCAAAATCTCTGAGAGAGAGATTACTAATTTTCAAAATTGTGTCCACAGTCGCGGTTGCAGCTTCCATCACGGGATTTGAATTAATGCGCCTTACCTTAGAAGGAACACGTCCTCGACGTTGCTTATAACAGATTGTCAACTACAGGAAAAGATCAAATTTAACGCAAATTTCCGGACCAGCTTTAACGCATGCACCCTAGCATTTATGGAGGTAACCACGGAGAATACTAAACCTGAATTAAAAAATTTTAACTTTGCATAACTTACTGAAACACAGCTGAAGCCCGGTTATAGTCTGGGCAAAATTTAAATAATTTATGTTCAAAGTACATTTCAGATCATGCAAAATGCAGATATTAGTTCTACATGAAGACCGGAAAGTTTATATAAATTCATTCTGGAGATTTCAACTGACTGAAACTGTGTCCAAAATATGACTGGAACGAATTAAGTTGAGTTTTCAGGAATTTTGTGTAACTAATTAATTCATATGATGAACGGAGAAAGCTTCTATGATCAAATAAATGGTTTGACGAACTATAGCTTTTTATTTCTTGTTAATGAAGTGGTACAATCGAGTACCTCGTTTAGAATTTTGTAGAAAACAATTTGAAATTGGCATTAAGGGAAGATGCAGAGTGACCGCCTCCTGTAATTTCTTTAATAACAAAGGAAGTGCCGACGCAAGGAAATTGGTGACATTGTTCAGCTTAGGTGTTACACTTAGGAGAAGATGGAACAATCGCTTAAGCCTGGAGAACATAAATGGTTAATTTGGACAATTTTAATTAACAAGCCATAGGTAAGAAAGAGAAATAATGGTTTGTAATATATATTGCAAAACCGTTCTTTTCGTGATTGTATCGGAACCACTGCACATTTTATATATTTACAATTTATTTCCAAATAAATAAATAATAGTAAAAATAAAATAAATTACTGTAGGTATTTTATTTTTATAATAGAGGTAATGGGTGGATGGAATGGATTTGGATTTTCTTATAAAGACGAACAAAAGTACTGTAAATATTCATACATACGTCGCATCAAATCGCTTCCTGTGTTATTAAAGGGCAGTCGCGACCACGTGGGTTACTCTAATGTAGTTTGTTAGTTTCTCAATTAAAACTAATGTAACTATTTTAAAATATACAAAAAGGTTGTTGACTGCGTCATAGGTTTCATATTTTAATTTTTTTTGGCTGTATTAAGCTCACAGGAGCGGAGTTCCGAATCAATGATCACTCATTCCAAGAGGCAGCCAGATCACGATCAGATCGACCATCTCTGGTTTTTAGATTGTGAACTGTAAGTTGTTGTCGTGGTGGTGGGTATTTAGTTGATGCGGATGTAAGTTCTTTACCGTCATTGGGAGCGATTATTTCGTACAAAATGAGAGGGAGCATTTTGATTACACTTTTAATTGCCTTTATAGAAATATGTTGACGTCCACCGTCGTCATCTCAATAATGTTTTGTTACGATCTTGTACATACGTCCTTTGCATGATTGTTATGATGAATTCGCGTAATAAAGGAGATACTCCAAAGTCTACTCCGAAATAAGAAATTGAAGTGAATTAATAATGTTGCGATCTTGAGAGGCTAAAGTGAAAAGTATAGAATAGCATTTAGTGAGAATACGCGGATCAATAGAATACAGAAGGAACTTATACGATTATATTCTAGACAGTCAGATAAGATAAAATCTTGTTACCGTACGGTTACAATATTTTAGGCACATGCCACTTAATTTAATGTTTCCAAAACCATCACCCCACGATAACTTACCCAGAAAGAAAGTGATTATGATTCATGAGTGTGTGATTAAAAGAGCAGGTGGCTCTAGGATCTCAGTCCACGCGATATGATTCATGAGTGATTATTCAAACAGCTGGCAGCTCTCGGTTCACAGGAGCGGAGTTCCGAATCAATGATCACTCATTCCGAAGAGGGAACCAGATCACGATCAGATCGACCATCTCTAGTTTTTAAGCCGTGAACTGTAAGTTATTGTCGTGGTATTGGGGATTTAGTTGATGTTACCTTGCTGATGTTAGTTGCGGATGTAAGTTCATTACCGTCATTGGGAGCGATTTATTCATACTAAACGAATTTTTATTACACTTCTATTTGCCTTTACACAAAAATGTTGGCGTCCACCGTCGTCATCGAAAGTTTTCTGCGGTTGCAGGTCCTCATATTTCGTTTTATATTAAAAGTATCCGCGTTTCAGCGTGAGAAACTTGTTACATAATCCAAAGATTGCACCCCTCGTGACACACATTTTTGGCAACGCTACTTGGGTTGTCCATTATTTCAAGCGTTGGAATTGAAGATCACACTCCTCGCGGGGACCACGGCTAGCCTACTTAATTAAAACTGACTGTTGCGGCTTCTTTTTCAATCCCTTCTCTCTTCATTTTTTCGTAGCCATCCCATTCCTTAATTTTTGTTCTTCTTCTTCTTCACCAAGATTCCATTCAACTATTCCTTACATCTCATCCCTCAGTAAGCAATTTCAATTTAACCTCTTCGATACCCTGGACGAGATATCTCGCGACCCGATACTGGCCCGATATTAGATGCTTCCAATAATACTACACGGAATGACATCATCTGATATGACAAACCTTAGTGTACCGTTGACTAGATTAATAATCTAAGGTCACAACGAGGTTTTATAGTGCGTTGGAATGCGATGGATTCGATCAAAATCCTCCCGCATAGAATTGTTGGGCTGTATTCCACCGTGTCGCGATCTGTCGTCGAAAGTTCTTCTCTGCGGTTTGCAGTTTGCAGGTCCTCATAGTTCGTTTTTTATTTTAAAAGTTGTACGCCGCTCGTTTTCGGTGGCGTGGATGGATGGATCAAATCCCCCAAGAATGTTACGTAAAAGCATGAAGTGGTACAAGAAGTATTTTTAGCATTTATTAGATATAGCAATCTATAATTCCCTCGTAGCGTGGAAATGCCCCCACTAAGAAAATAAAAGTTATTTACAAATGAAAGAAGACATCATTCGTGGTTTATTAGAATAAAATTGCACGCCACATAATAAACGAGAAAGAAGTGTAATAAAAGACATCCACTTCGATTTAAAAATACGGGAGACGCCAAACAAAAAGTACCCAACAAAACGTTGCGTCGTGTGCAAAGAAAACGGAAAACAGAAGTAAACACTGTATTTTTTATTAAAAGTGTATTGTCGCTATATGCGTAACACCATGTTTTCGGCTATATCACGTTATAAATAAATAATAATTGCATCAAACTGTATATATTTATTTCTAATAGCCATACGAATAGAATAAGTTGTAAAATATATTCGTCTATAATGTAAAAATATGGGTTTAGGAAGCGAGATATCTCGTCCAAAGCGTTAATCTACCAGTTCAGAGACGCGAGATATCTCGTCAAAAAACATTAATCGGCCAGTATCGGGTCGCGAGAAATCTCGTCTAGGGTATCGAATGGTTCAAAGGAGGTGTTCTATGAAGTTATTTCCTCTTTACTACATTCTCTAATATCGCTGTCTTCTAATCTCTGTATTATATTATTATTTCTCAACTTATTTTACCATTCGGCATCATTCTCCGCGTATACATCTCAAATACGTCCTGGTCTGTTTTTAACTTAATCAGTGTACTGCAACATCATAAATAAACACTCCACACATAACTTTCCTTAGTTTTATGTCCACAATTTGCTTGTTAGAATCTTGAATTTTCTGTTAATTGCACCCCCTGTAAACCATATTCTTGTGTTAATGTCACGTTCGCACTTAACTTTTATGTGTGAAAGGTAAACGTAAAAGTTGTTAATTTCTTAACCAAAATTCCCTGTAAATAACATATTATCTTAAATTTTAAACTATAAGTACTTGAAATGTGTATTTTAAAATTTTTATATTGTTACATAGATAAATTGATTAAATATTTACTTTACACATTTTTTCATTATTTTCAGATTATTCATTTCTGAAACATCTGAAGCGGTCCCAAAACCGCGGAAAAATACTGAACAGTTCATTGTAAAGTTTACGTTTTTTAATGTAGTATTCAGTGAATTAAAATAAAATTGTTAAGGATTTTATTGGCTAAACATGATATTATTAATTTTAATCAGACAAACAGATAAACAGTGATTTAAGTTTGTATGAGAAATATTTTCAGGTTTTGTGGGTTGTCAAATTTATCAAAAAATTAAATTCTTTGTGCAATTAAATTCATCATAAGGTTTTATTGTATTATAGCTTTACTAATATCCAACAAACAGACAAGTGAATTAAAAGTATAAGAAGAACGAATCAAATTATATAAATACCCTCAATGTTTCTGTTTCGCTGACTTAAATGAAAACTAACCTCAGTATAAAATGTCTGCAATCCGTTGAAAATGAAATAAAGGGGGTCATTGATTGACTTTTTCCAATTGAAACTAAACGGCCATGATGGGGGTTGGATTATCGAAAACAATCCGGAGGGATTATTATATAGTGCCTACCCCTGGAGTTTCACAGTGAAGAAAATAAGACTGACAGCGTTTCTACGCAAACATACGGATCGATCTATATAAAAAAAACTGCAAGAACCCTGACGCTACAATCTGTTATTTCCACAAGTTCACAGAAGTAAATGTCGATAGCAGATGCGCTGCAACTTAAAACTTAATACAGAACGTGATACATCTTATTGCCTGATTCATCTTGGAAACACTTTTAATAACTTGATATTCAAGGCCTTATGAGTAGCAAGATTCGTTTCTCGTATATGTATTAGGAATTAGAATACTTTTCATGTAGAAGTGTTGAAAATAAACCCTCTCATACGAAAAATTTGTTTCCAATTATCAGGAATATAATTAATATATGCAAGGAAGCCTTCAAATTTTTCTTTTCCGCATTTTGGAATGAAGTATACTGCATAAAATATATTGTGCCTGAGAAAACTCCTATAATATGTTTTGGAGTTAATTTAATTATATATTGTTCCCGATTGATTAAGTTATTTGTAATATATTCCTGTATCAGAGTAAAACCGTAATTTCTTAATTTTAAAATTAATATTATAAAAATATTTAACTTTTATTGAGTTCCAAATTAATATTATTGAGAAAGAAACTGATCATCAGTTTATTGAAATTAAAATGTTTAAATAGTTAGCAATTATGTTACGCTTGTTCACGAGAAATACTAATTATAGTCATTTAATCAATTTATTCGAAAAAGTTAACAAATGTTTAATTACATGATGCACTAAGTTACTGAAACTAATTTTTATAAAAAAAACCTAATAGAATTATTGAACTACTGAAAAATTGACAAAAATATAAAATTAGTGGAGTGCACTAACAATAATGACTGGCATACAATGCATCACTGCATTAATAAATGAATTTATTTATCTGACTTCATTGAATTATAAATGAATGAACGGTATAAATTTGTTATAAAGAAATTTCAATAAAATAAAAAATTGGCAATACATATTTTGAACCTCACTCCAGGTGTAAATTTAAAAATTTTATAAGGCTGAATAGAGATTAAACAATTTTTTGCGGATTTAAAAATATTGTATATTCATTCCCCCCTCAATAATATTTATTTCATTCAAATTACCCAGAACTCATTTCATATCCTATATTTTTTTAGGCTACATCTTTGCAATTTATGGATTTCATTTTTACCTCCTTCATGTTAATGTTATTTCAACGCGTTCTCTGAGTGGCGCGTTCATAGCATATCTTTAATATGGCTGCTGCAGTTAACATTCGTCAAAATTAACGAGAGGACGCGGCAGTGGGAATCATCCACAAGAGGTTGAAAAAGGTATATGGATATAGCCGGTGGGCAAGCATATTACGGTCTGAAAGAGGGCACGCTAATATCCAAGAAATTACGAACCCATATACTTGAAATAATGAATCCAAAAATTACAATTAATTCAATTATATTGAAATCAAACACAAAAAAATACACAATTAATTCACAAAACGCAACTGAAAAGAAAATCAGAGATTCAAAATTTTGGTTTTAAAATGATGTTGATAAAAATGAGAAAGCTTCAGAATGATAGGTTTCATTCACCCAACATCTGGTTTGGCTGCTACTATTATATCTCAAGACAAATGGCCCATTTTCTACTGCGTGTCAAGCTGCTTGGTTTCCAAATTCAGTTTCACCATTGAATTGCCGCGCGAAAGGCGGCTTGTAAACCAACTGCAAGTTATAAGTCCTATTAGGCGTTCCTATACCATTCATCTCACTTACTGTGTTATTATAAGCGTAATTTTGGCAGAATGAGGGAAGGAGGGAAGCGAATATTCTCATTCCATCTATTATTGCAGTAGGATTCGCGCCGTAATTAACGTATTGTTGGGAGAGACCTAATTCCCTGAGAAATCGTAAAATTTTTTGGTTCGTCGATACAATGCGCAGGTAAATTGGTTTTATTTGTTACGTCAGGTATATTCTAATACTTATTAATTGCTCAATTTTATTGGCTCCGAAACGTGTGAAGGCGGGACTCGTTCCAAACCAACTGCGAGTAATAAGGTTTGCCCTGAAGCGATTATAAATAAATTACATCCTACTTTTTATTTATTCAATGAATTCAACTTTATCAAAAGTTGTTTAAAAAATAATTTTGAGGTTAGAGGTTACTATTTGGGTTGAGTGCGCATCACTACTTGAGATTGTAGTGGAGTGAGTGTTGACGTCACAGTGATGCATCTTCCTAATTACTTGTAGGAATTGAAAGTATAATTTCACGGGCATTGGAATCATGATGAGTATCTAAAAATGGCACATAAGAAGAGATTCTCACTGGTAAAAGAGTTCTTAGAACCAGGGTACAGGGAGGCTTGACAACACGCTCTATACTGCTTAAATCACATTAAATTGCATTAATGTCTAATTAAGTACTTTTCCGGGCTGATAAAAATAATTACCCGTGCATGTCTGGGCACCCAGCTAGTATATAATATTTGGAATCGAATATACAATCACAAAAGTCTCATTAATAAAAGTTATAACTAGTATTGACTTGTGTGTGTAAAGGACTATACATACAAATTTAATGGAATCTAAATTACCTCCTTAATTAATGTTTTAGTTTTTATTTTCTGCTAAGAATTACCGAATACGCCTGAGGATGGACAAAAAAATAATTGAAATATTTGGCAAGGGCATATAAAAATTTTCGCCACTGCTGATGTAGGATGAAAATATAATTTACAAATAAATATTGTTCATTACTTTTGTAGTGTGGTGTTCTTTGTTTACACCATCAAAAATATTGTTGTACAATCAAACAAACAATAATAATAATAATGTATTTAATTTGAATAGAACTATAACTCAAATTAAGTTATAGTGGAAAATATATAAATTTACGATATCAATTTAATCATTAGCTCAGTCGGTAAAAGCAAAAAAATACTCTACGCAGCTTCTTAAATGGCTGCTCCCGGGAACGCGGGTGACGAACGATATAGTTGAAAATTAAATTCGCGAATCAGACGAGAATGGTTTGTGTGGAAAAACCGAGGTAAATTGCCGTTACTGGTTGTTAACGCCTGATGACGTCGTTCTTCGTTTTTGTTCGTATGCCGGTTGTTCCTTTCCTGGGTCACGTCTTCTTCATATTCAGATTCTCTAGTGCCTCTCCTTCAAATCAAATGCTGTCTTTTTATTTTCTGTACTCCCACCAAATGAATCTCCTTTCTTAAATGTGCAGAAACTAAATTTTATACATGTCGCCTTGTTCTGCCACTGCTTCGTCTCTCCCTAGCGTCTCTCTCCGGCAGCCTCCCTGCACCAACTGTCCAATCTAATCTCTTCCAGGCCATCAACAATGTTGCAGCCAACAATGTTGCAGACGGTGACGTTTTGCCGCCGACATTTCCCGCCTACTCAGCCCCACCAAGCCATTCTCGTCTTCCGTCCTGTATACGTAAATAACAAAAACTAAATTATTTTTGCTTTACCCGACTGTAAGGGTCATGAATCACCACAGTAGTGACCCTGGTATTTTACTCAAAGCATGATATACTACTGTTAATAAAAGCTCGTACTTGTAGATTCTTTCTTTATGTCAAACATTGAATTATAATGTTACAATTTTCTGTTTTATTATTATATTTAATTTCTGCAACAACTTCATGGCATCTACAAAGTACTTACATATAAATGAATTTGATGGTCACAGTTTGCGAAGACGTTGAAATAGCGATTTTTTGTTAATTCCTGAAAGTAAATAATTGATAAATTTCGTAAGATGGTATAATTAAGCAATACATTATATAATTTAAACTCTGAGGAAATAGTCTGTGGTTACGATTGATTTCCAGCCTCTCTCTGTGTGTAAACAAGAACAAAGGCCGTCAGTACGAGGCAAAATATTGTACAGATAAATTGAGACGTCTGTCGCTATGTATGTATGTATCATGTTATGCTTCTGTCTATTCAACATTCAAAGGGAAATGTTAAATAAATAAAAATATGCTGCCATTTCCCGTCAAGTATATGTTTAAAATTAACTGTTTCGTTTGAAAGAAGGGTTTGTTCGTCAAATATAAACGTAGTAAACGTCGTTTGGAATAGAAATTTTTAAGCAATTTTTTTCCATTCACTAAATATTGGAACGCTGTAAAATGGTGTAGTATTTAAATGTTATAATGAGGCAACGCTATAGACAAATGTGTAATTATAAATCCTTGAATTTTCAAGCTGTAAGTATAAAATTGTAGCCATATTCATTTGAAGAAAAACGCCAAATATCCACGTCGAATTATATTAAATATCCGGTGTATTAACGAGTATGATTAAATTTTAATTAAAATAAAAGGTGGAGCTCTTCGGACTTAGTTATTGCTCACTCACCTTATATTAATTATTTACACGATGTTGTACTCAAAGGAATTGATCATGCAAGAAATGGAACGAAAGAAATGGGAAAATGTTAGCAAAGACTGTGTAGTTGGAAAAAAAATTTATTTGCGAAAGATAAATTTGTTGAAGTTACCAACCATAGGTAAAATTAATATAAGAAAGGAAACACAAAAGCTGTTAACACTAATCTTAAATTCAATTTTATTATGTCAATTGTAATTCAGAAAACATCCTGCTCCGGGGGGTCATCAAAAATGTAAATTCATTGTTTTAAGTTACACTTACATTAGATTAAGTGAATAATAGAATAAACTAATGTTTTATAATTTTGTGGAGTGATTTTTCTTTTTCCATAATTTTACAAAAATTGTTAAACAATGTATCCAGTTTCACCCCGACCTCTCCTACAACTGGCACTTCTAATGCGTTTGAATGTATGAAATAATAATTTCTTTTACTTTACTAAGTTTGGTGATAAGACAAATTACATAAAACATGTTGAGTATGAAACGAACCCTGACTTGACGTAATGTTTTATGGATTTTAGTTACTCATTGCGAAGCAACTCGATTTTACATCGCGGTACAGCGTTCCAAATTCGCTGATTATTGCCTTTTATCTTGCCAGTTAACACATTTATTTCCCAACATCACACAAAACTTTATAGCTGAGGTTACAAAAGGGTCAAACATGCCTGTAAAATGGTCGATTCGCTTCTCCGTGGCAATATAGATTACTGCCGTTAGTATAATACCCAGTCCTTGACTACTGCAGCCACCATTCTCTATTCATAAAGATAACAGCTCCGGTGCGACTCGGTGCAGCTTTTGTTACCCTTTTTCCAACACAGTTCGTTCATTTCTCATTTTCGCTGCTTTTAAGTCTTACTCGCCTGGCGTTGCCGTGACTCACAAAGATCACACATTCTTCCAATAAAAAATTGCTCATCAAATATTAGTGTATTCTAATTATACTTTATTTGGGTAATTAATTGGGAAATTAACGTAATGAAGTAGGACGAAAAACGAAAATATTATTGACTCCACTTTAAGTATAGAAAGTAGCTTATAATCCAGAATATTTAAATTTATCACATATTAACTAATCACCGCGACTTCGTCGTCGCCGAAATAGTTCTTTTTACTTTGCCCTAAAAGCGAAACAACAGGTACAAAATTTTGAGAATTTTGAATTCATTGAATACATAAATTTATTTATGATCGCTTCAGGGCAAACCTTATAACTCGCAGTTGGTTTAGAACAGGTTTCGGAGCCAATAAAAATGAGCAATTCACGCGGCAAGTCAATGGATTTATAAATATTTACATAAATATTTTCTGAACTCTTCAAGATATCCAAATGAAACATACACGAATATATCAGTTAAAATTCCCGTTTCAATCCCTGAATTTTTCATTGATATTCATTAAGCCGTTTATAAGCCTAAAAAGATAAAGAGTATAGGTTACCCGCATCCACTTGGAGATTTTAACGCACGCATATAAAAGAAACCTTAAAGTTAATTGTATTTTTTTAAACCCTCAAATTTTCATTGAAATCTGTTGAGCCATTTTGGGGCCTATAGGAGACAAACAAACGGACAGACAGTCAGAGAGATAGACAGGCAGATAGACACTTCATATTTATTGGTATAGATTACTAACACAAAATAGTTTCATTCTTCAGCAGTTGATAAATTAAAATATAAATTTTACGTAAGTTTTATGATATACGATAATTTATTATTTATTAAGAATGAAATTTTCTATTTAACTTACATAGTGTCTTATACTTGTTAATTTGTATTTCAATCAAGACTTAATGCTTTACATCAGTATTTTCTGCTGTCATCAATGAAAAAATGTTTTTCTCCAGGAATTATAAAATCCGGACCTTCTGATCCTTCTGACGAATTTGTATAACTCCGTATATAGCAAAACACCTTTGGAAAGCAACGTCATTAACTAATAAAGTCGGTTCTTTGAAAGTTAATAATCCTCTTTTTTGACTTAGAAAAAATGCAATTACCGTTTAAAGTTTAACCTCGCTAAATTAAATGTTCTCTAGGTTAATGAAGGATTCAATGAAAAGTTCTTTAAAGTTTAAATTTTTGTGTTATTTACTTCTATAGCTCAGCAAATTTTTATGTTAAAGAGAATTTAGTTTATTTGGACATCGCTTTTTATCTCGATTGAAACAATGTTTAAATTACGTACAACTTTACCTCACATAGATTAAATATGAATAATAAATTGTTTCAATGAGATAATAACCCTATACAGATTCCAGATAAATGACTATTTATTATTCCGGAATCTGTCAGCAATTTATGTCATATTAATACTATTTTATTTTTTATACTATCTGGGTGCCTGTCTTTTTCCGGGTACTTAATTGGCCTGGTGCCGTATTTAATTCCTGTGATTTAACCGGCATCAAATGCGTCACATTTTTGGCCAATAATATTTTCACGCCTTCCTATCCCAACGGAATGTTAATTTCATCATAACCGACATGAGACATCTCCAGTTAAATTAAATAAGCACGCTACCTTAAAAGTGTCTGAAACAACCGGGATCACTATTCCCGGGGTCAAAATTATCCCTGTACATTGGGAGACAAAAATTCACGGGGTGAAAAATATACCCTGCACTTTAAAGAAGTAAAACATTCCCCCGGTACATTAATGTATCACAAATACTCTAGGTATTTCTACCGTTATTTATTTAATTCCCTCAATCTTGCTAGGACAATCGCAAATCGTCCAATCATGTCTCTAGTTTCCATAAACTTGGTCATGCCACTAATTTAGAAGGCGAATCTGAAGAACTTTACACACCTTTACCTTCTTTCTCTCTTGACTGTCTATTGGGTGACAGAATGATGGCGTGAGATTAAGGAACGTTGATATTTGGAATTTAGATAATTTTGGGATTATCTTTCTGTATTGAAATCAATTAAAATACCAAATTGTCCTAGTCCAGTTTTTATTTTAAAAAATTGTTTCTCCGTTTTTATCAATAGTAGTACATAAAAACGCCTAAGTTTCGTAACCAATGAAATATTTGTCTGTTTAAAGATCTGTTTTGAAATTAAATTCAATATGTTCAACTTCACATGCTGTCTTTTCCTGCAAACTAAAATTAATCATTTTGATAAACAACATTTATTTTTTTAATTTACTTGTTAATCTACAAGTGGGCGTAAGCACGGTTTCAGATACACAGAGTGAGTAAATTGTAGTACACCTTGTTATTTCAAAAACTCTACAAGGAATTGGGAAATCTGAATATTCCAGGTAGGTATGGGTGATGTGGTCTATCTTTTATTTGCGCCATAATTAAACTGGACAATTTGAATTCAAGTCAACTTTTTTAATAGATCAGCATTTTCTGACAAGCTCATTAGCATAAACAGATTTGAAGTAGTAGTTATGGTTCAAAGTTACAACACATTTTGTTTGGAATTACAGGCTGGTCTTTTATCCATTTAATGTGTTCAACATGTTGTGTCTCTCGGTCAACACACATTCGTCATGAACTCGCAGAAATTTAGGCGCATGATTCTTCAATGCGTTACTCGAGATGGTGTCTGTTTCTTATTTTCTTTGCATATATGAGTTGCTTTAGATGACCCCACAGATAAAAGTCAAGTGGTGTGAGATCAGGTAATCTGGGTGGACATTCCACATAACCAGTCGGCCAATCGAGGACCAGGAAATTGACCATCCAACCAGTGACGAACAATGGCTCTGTAGTGTGATGAAAGTAAGAGGGAAAG
Organism: Eucriotettix oculatus; assembly: GCA_034510155.1. Lineage (NCBI taxonomy): Eukaryota > Metazoa > Arthropoda > Insecta > Orthoptera > Tetrigidae > Eucriotettix > Eucriotettix oculatus. The sequence goes on along the minus strand of CM067376.1, from coordinate 50,692,481 downwards.
CTGCCATCTTCATTCAGATATAATGGAAACACCAGTTCTTGCAACATTTTCAGGTAAAACATAGACCACCTCACACATAGTTCACTAGAATATTCAGGTTTCCCAATGCCTGCAGCATTTTTGAAATAACAGGGTGTACTGAGACTTTTGGCTCAACCTGTATAACTATATTTAATTGTATACATAATATTCCTAATCCAAAATAAGTCGTTAAAAGAAAGAAAAAACACTACAAGAAATATTTCTACTTAACTTTTCACTTCACTTTGACATTACCATTTGAATTTAACTATGTATTAATTATACCAAATATATTTTTCTGAACAGTAGTTCCACAAGACACTCCCACAGATAAATTATTCCAGTCATTGATGCTCCTATTTAGGAATGAAAGTTTTCCAACTGTTTTCAACAATATTACTTTTTATTGATGATCCCATCCACCTATATAACTGGGATTTTGCATTTTGGAGCCTAATTTCAATTCATGGTTTATATCAGGAATAAGTTTTAAATAGGAAATGTAGTCTTGACAATAATTTTTGTACCTATGAATTGGCCCTATCAGCACGAAATTACCAGCCCTTTTCTGAACTTTGTATAATAATTCTATTTATTCTTTTCTGTAGGGATCCCAACAAGTCACCCCGTATTCTAAGTAAGGTTAAATATGACACCTGATTTTATTTTGAACGTTCCGTTTTTAAGTTCCTCGTTATGAAATATAAGGAATTCCACGCTTTTCTTCCATTGTTAAAAACATTTCTAGATATTTGCAGCTCTTGTCTTTGGAATTACTTCCCCACCTATTCTAAATTCCGTCTCATTTATCAACGTACATTTTGTAAACGAAATTGAGCTGCTTTTCTTTCCATTAATTATATTTTTTCTCATTGAACCCAGTTCTTGAATTTATGTATAGCATATATATAACAGAAATGGATTTATCTCTGGTGTATATATTTCTATGTTTATATATCCTTCATAAAAATTTTAAACGCATGAGAAAATTGCATCAGAACTTAGTATACATATTTTCAAAGAACCCCAGAGAAACAGCCTGTGTAAAGGGGGAAAAACCTTTACATTTATACTAATGTGTCAGCTTGCGTATGTTTCTGACGGCAGAGATACAGAAGAAAGGTTAATCCACCATATTTAATTGCACCCTATATGGCGTGGCTATTTATTAACAAACTGAGACTCACACCTTTGATCAATATCCTGCCATACGAAGACACTGAAGAATGATAAAAAAACTGTGCGAAGGATTTATTTAAATACGTAAGTTTGTTTATTTACGTTTTTTTAAAAAGCCTTTGCAGTTGAAATCCGACTCAGTCATGTTCTAAAATACAAATTTCAGGAAATATCTAATGGTGATAAGAAGAAACACGTTCACTTTTATTTCACTTTAATTTAATGCATAGGTAAGATTACTTAATCACGATAATTTAATAGCTTTTTCAAACAATAATAGATTTCTTGACTGATAAAACAACTTCAAGCGAGAATTCATGAGAATGCTAAATTGTATTTCAGTATATTATTAAATTTAAAATTTTCCATATATTATAATTTAATAGAATTGACTCACAACGAGCAAAGTCAGAATAAATAATTTAAAGTGAAATTCCCAAATAACTAACAATATTTCACATGATTATTATTTTTTATGTCAAAGAGAGTGCATTTTTCGTTATTATTTTATAGTTGTTTTATCAGGTGACCTATCATTTTACGCGCTCTGGTCCGTGACTTCCTGCAGAGAGTTTAAAGTTCAATCGCGTCCACTGATATTAAAGTTCGCAAAGCGTTGTAAATAAGAGAAGTGAAGTGTTACGGTGACATGTTTCTTGTAGTGTTTTTCTTTGTTTACGGGTTTAGACATTTCAATGGCTTATTTTATATTAGGAGTATTATTTATATAAGTAAATTTAATAATATATCTAACCGTGCTTAGCCAAATTGTAGATTAACAAGTACAAAAAATAAATGTTCAAAATTTATTAATGCTAGTTTGCAGGAAAAGACAGTATGTGAAGTTGAACACATGGTGCTCAATTCCAAAACAGGCCTGTAAACTGACAAATATTAAATTAGTTTCAAAATTAGATGTTTTTACGTCCCACTATAGATAAAAAATGAGAAACATAATTTTTTTAAATAAAAACGGGACTAGGATAATGTGGTATTTTAATTGGTTTAAGCACAGAAAAATATTCCCAACATTATTTACAGAGTGAGAGAGCGAGGGGGAGGATAAATGTGTTTTAAGTTGATTAATTTAATATTATATGAAATATGAATTGTTAAACTAATAATACTGTTATTTTTCGCTCTGAGATGTCACCCCCGCTGCTGTTGACGTATTTGACTGTAGGATAATAACTCCGGAGATTAGCAAAATCATAGGAAATTGACATTTTCGCTAACTGGTTTCGGGAAATAGACGGTCGGGAACGCTAAGTTTCGTAAAATAGCTATTCGGGGAAGTGACTCTATCGGAAGAATAGGACATTTCGTGACGAACAATTTTCTGGCGTTCATGATTCCGGGGAAAGACCTATCCGTAAACATCAATCGAGATACAACAATCGGGAAATGCTAAGTTTGGCGAATGTCTGCCACCATTTCGGTGGGAACTAATCATCTTGTATAGTTAATAATAACTTTAAGGTATCTTTGAGTTTTGATTGAAAATCACTGCAGTTAATATTGATTAGCAAAAGTTTTTTAATGATTATTTTTGAAGATTCAACACTGACCAAGTGTATCCACCTAATTAATCAATGCATCCAGTTTTCACTTAAATTAACCAGACTAAAAAAAATGTTGTTGTGGTATTCAGTCCTAAGACTTGTCTGATGCAAGACTTACGCAGATCTTTTTATTTCCGCATAACTAGTACATTTCAAATCCTCCCAAAACTGCGTATCGGATTCCATCCTTATCCTCCATGCTAATTTTACAAGACCCTCATGTCTCAAAACGTGACCTTTTAATATATCCCTTCCCTTGGTCAACGTCCTCTATATTGTTCGCTCTTCCCCTGTTCTGCTTAGAACTTCCTCGTTATTGTTCCATCTACCCGTCTGATTTTCAGGATTCTCCTATAGTACCACATTTTAAAGACTTACCGTCGACGTTTCACAGCAAGGGGAAACTAAGGTCGTGTCTTTAATTTTCCGCGTACATGCAGCGCTCAATGCATAACAAGATGATGGCAGCCTCTCGGGTAAATTATTCCCGAGGTAAAATAATCGCACATTATGAGCTCCGGGCGGGGACTACGAGGGAAAATGTCATCAGACAGACAAATAGATACAGTAAAAACCAAATACCAGAAGACCTTTACCTCACTGCATTGGTGTTTGTTAAGATCCAATTTTATCTATCTATATGCCCGTTTAGCAGGAGCTACTGTATTGAAAATCCGTGATTATGTGATAGTATCTTCACCCCAATTTTGCATGCATCGGATGCTAAACTAATTGTCCTAAAGTATCATAACTTAAATAAAATATTTGTTATATTTAATGATATGTATCCCGGGCATCGCTGGCAAAGTTAATACAAACTATGATAAAGTAATATGGACTACGAAATGTTAAATTTTATGACTCAATCTACATTTTTATAAAACATCTTCCTGCTTTCTCAGAGAGCAATAATTTAAGGTTGGGAGATCATGCACTGTTGGTTTTCAGGTGAAGGCTGGTGTGCTGTTGCCTAGCGACAATTCGTCGTTCCTGCCAGCGCTGTCCCGCATAATGCCGGTTCTGGAGTCCGCCGCCCGTGTTGCGCTGCAACGCTTCAACATCAACATCAGCCTGGAAGCGAGCGACTCCCGCTGCGACGCCCAGTACTCGTCCGTCACCGCCGTCGAGGCGTATTCCTCCAGCTGCGTGCACGTGCTCTTCGGACCCACGTGCGAGTACAGCCTCGGTGAGTACGAAAATGATTACCTTCTTCCATTCTAACTCCAAAACAATAGCCCGTGCACTTTTGTTGCGCCTACAAAGAGACTGCAGAGCACGAAGTAATGAGTTGCCCACCGGCATACGAGCACTTAGCATACTTCTCTGAGTGCTTGCATATCTTAATAACCGCTCAAGTGTGAAACTGCAGCGCTGGAAAAATCTTTGTCCTTAATGCGAAATCATATTACGGCTTGCGTATTATAATATAAACCTTTCTGGGTAACAAGCAGTAAAGGGCTTCTTTCCCTTCCAAGCCTCAGGGGGCCAACTCTCATGCTGCCACGACAAGAAATTATGTGTCAAGGAAAAAAATCACGTTCTCAACACTAAGGTAGTTAAAACGAGCCACCTGAAAAGGAAAATGTGAAATTTAAACGTTTTTCATACTCTTTGAAACTGAAATATTGTGTTCCTTCCAAGAATAGTTTCTAAATTACCTTAATTTTTACAAATTTCATTTCATCGTGACATTTTAAATTTATTTTAAGTAACAACGTCAAAGAATACTTAAAAATAAGGTTTTGAAAAGGTGAATAAAATAATTTTTTTCCACACTAAGCTAAGATTCGAATGCGTACATATTTAAATGTGATTCTGATGTCCACTATATTCCTACATGTCTCCCTTCCATTTTATCTTTTCTCATGGAAACGTTCGGGAAAGTTTGGATTTAAATCTATTTTGTTTCCGTATAGAGTCCTGATAGGCTCGCGTGCAGCGACGACTTGAGACTAAATGTTGAGAAAGCTGAAACATTATTTTAATTCAACAACAGAAGAAATGCTTCAAAACATGTTCAGCCATGTTGTTTTACTGGTATTCAGTCCTAAGACTGATCTGATGGAACCATGAAAACCTATATTACGCAAGCCTTTTTATTTCCGCATGACTACCTCATCCCACATCCTCCATAAACTGCTTAATGTATTCCATCATTGGCCTCCCTCTTTCGTTCTTACCCCACACACTTTTCTCTAATGCTCAGTCATATACTTGATGAAACTGAGTTGAAGGATGGGGAATGGAGTAATCTCGACCGTGTCGGGAGTCAAACTAGGAGCCACGGTGTTAAAGCTGTCGCATTAGGGGCCGACGTCACGATTTCGATTCCCGGTCCTTTCGAAAATTTTTACTTCCCTGATCCTTTTATTCACGTTACTTTATCCCAATAAAAAACGTAAAGTTGTCTTCTCTCAAAAATTCACCTGATTGATAAACAAATAATCGTTTATTGAATTACAAACAATCGTTTATTGAATTGAATGGGGAAGCTCATTAAAGTTCATTAATTAATTTAACTGGGAAGCTCATTAAAGTTCATTAATTAATTTAACTGTTTGGGTAGGGATTTACTTCTCTTTACTGACAAATAGTTGCCTGGTTTTTCTCTCCACCCAATAATATTGAAGCTATCTTAAATTTATCATACACAATTTTAGAAAGTTAAAAAATATGTTGAGTCATCGCAATTTTTTTCTTTTTACGAGGCAAATATTGGACAATATTAAATGAAAATTATTAAATCACAAAATTTGGATCTAATAAAAAGATGGATACTTCCTCTACCCTATAAATAGTTCAAACCATTAACAAATCTTTGTGCCAGAAGCTAACCCTAACGTTAAAAATGGTACAGAAGTTTCTCATTCCGGTATGAAGAACTTACCCGCCTCTTATTGATAGTCTAAAATTATGTTTAACTTCAATACTGGATAGGTAAAAAACAGCCCATTTGCTTTAAATAGACCACTGGAATAGAGGTAAAAAATTCAATGTTGCAATTTTATAAATACGAATGGCAATATTAATGTCAGGAAATGGAGAAGTATCGTTTTAAATTTCCTTAAAATGTGCCGCTTATAACGTGGCATACATATGAGCGATATTATGTTTGTATCCATGTTCTATGGGCCGCGGTGAAAATGGTTACAAGTTCCACTATCGTTTAGAGCAGATGGTTTAGATCACTGATTTTCGCAACTTAAATAATGTTCTTTATGATATTGTCTCTGAGAAACTATTCCAACTAAGAACATGTTCCATCGTTACTTTAAAAAATAATACGCTATAAAACAAATTCGTACGATGTTTTATAAGTTTGTTAAAAGACCGACATCCATGCAACAAATTATTATAAATTAATTTATGGCCCATTCAGGAAATAACACGTGTTACATGAGTTTATTAATGTTAATATAAATAATATTTAATAAATACATTCATTATAATATGTTTAAATAAAATGTTATACGTTTTGTTATGACATTTGGGACCTTTTCAGGCGTTAACAAATTATTCATATATAATATTTTTCAAAACAAAAATGTATAAAAATTAATTAATTACATTATAATTTAAAAATATTTACAACACAACTATTATTTTTGCTTATAAATCACATTAAAAAACATGAAAAGGTCCAAAAATTTCAGGATGAAACTTTGTGTCTTTTATTTTTAATAAAAATTATAATTGTAAATGTAATTAATGAAATAGTTAATTTCATTTTTGTTGCTAAACTCATTTAATTTTTTTCTGACTTAATTCGTCAAAAACATTTACTTAATGTGTTAAATTGTCAGTCAATGTTTAATTTTGAAAACTTATAGAATCACAAAAGTCGTCCTCTTTCGGTAGCCGTGCATGTTTTTAATATTGTTGTCATAGCTTATTAATTAAACTTTAAATATATACATTTACTGATTGCCATTCAATTCCCTGAAGTATCAGTAAAAATTTTAAAGCTCTTCGAAATTATGCAAGATTGAATTTTGAATTTAGTATAAATTCTAGGTTTATTATTTTATTGATATAACAATTCAGTCCAATTATATAAAATATTTATTTTACATCATTTCTTCACGTCCATCACAGTAGCTTTCTGCCTCTTGGGTCATATTAATCAATTTTTAGACAGTTCTATTTGTAAAATGCACATTAGTCATTAAATTATTTAATATATTTACAAATTATATATATTTTTAGAGTTTTAATTTTTTTAAAAAAAATTGTAAATATGATCCAAGGGGCCGTAAGCTACTGTGACGGTCATCGAAGAAATGATATAAAATAAATATTTTACGCATATATTATTGGCATATAAAAATAAATAAATATTACCGTTAATGTACAAGGGAGATGGTGTTTTTATGTTAAGTACAAAAACGCATTTTATATACAAACCACTGATGTTCGAGCAAGTATAAACTAAATATTACATTGTATTTCTGTCAATTATGCCAGAAGAGAGAGGTTGAAAATGTTAAATATTTCATGAAGTTGGTTGAATGGAGAGTAATTAAAATTATGTGAGGAAAGGTCTCTACGTTGCCTCTAGCAAGGGAAATTATTCCCGTTGCCGTCCACCGGATGCCTTCTACGGGATTTGAACCCGTGGTATGGTGACACCCAGAGGATGAAGATGTATACTACCGGCACAACATCTTTTGTCATTGCCTGTGTTGTGAGGCAGCGATGTTAGCCAGTTAACCACAGGAGGCCGGCTGAATCGAGCTACAGATCAATAATATTGACTACCCAAATGGCATTAAACTAGTTTAAAATTCAAGAAAACAGGTATATTAACAGGATATCAATTTTCGTGATTAATTGAATAAAGTAAAATGTTAACTTCATGAACGAAATTTGTGGCTAGATTTGTATTTATAAGAATATTCACACATATCGGCAATGAGGTCATTCGCTTTTTCAAGGAGATATTAATTAGTTAATTAATAACGATACGATACGTACTAATTAGAATCGATTTAACTCCGTTGTATTCTTTGCTGTGCTTGTTTAATATCCTCTGTATTATTCGTGGTCGACTAATTATTAAAAAGTACCAGAGTAAAAAAAATCGCAATAATTGAATACGGGAAACAGATTAATCACGTCGACAACCGTCACTCTGGGGCACACTCGGCACTGATCAAAGCTGTTATCAAGTGGGGAAAGTTCCACTAATATTTATGTTCGAGTGCTAAACTAATAGCCTTCGTTTGTTTAATTCAGTATATGAGTGTTGTCTAAATTTACCATATATATTGTTACTAAATATTAGAAATAAACTCGGCTCGACCAAAGGTTTTCAGACAGTTATTAGTATTAGAAATCATTGTCCAATTATATTTTTAAATTTTCTTCTTTTTAGTGTCGAACACATATCTGTGATAACAATTTTGATAAACTTACTCTTTAAATGCATTTAATTAATTGTTTTTGACTTTCATGTGTTTAAGCGCATTAAATTTGGCTTAGTACTAAAAATTTCCGTAGCGAATAACTTAGCTAAAAGTTTTTTTAATTAAAAACTGTGGATTATTAGCAACTTTTCTTTTGTAATATTTAACTTAATGGCTACAAGATAATTTTGTAACTATTTTGAAGGATCGTGGGATACAGTAACACACACTGTTAACGGTAATAAGCGTTTATTTCTGACGAAGTGCTGTACACAGACTCGCACCGCAAAAGACTGCCTCCGCTTGGAGGTCCAGTACTATTTTGTTGTTGTGGTATTCAGTCCTAAGTCTGGTCTGATGCAATCCGCCATGCTAATCTATCTTGCTCATGCCTTTACATTTCCGCATAACTGGCACATTACACATCCTTCCTAATCTACTTAGCGTATTCCATCCTTAGCCCACACTTCCCTCTATTGCTAATTTTACAAGACTCATGTCTTAAAACGTACCCTATTAATCTATTCCTTCTCTTGGTCAATGTCCTCCATATTGTTCGATTTTCCCCTATTCTGTTTAGAAATTTCTCGTTAATTACTCTATCTACTCATCCGATTTTCAACATTCTCCTATAGCACCACTTTTCAAAGGCTTCTATTATTTTCCTTTCCGCAACTCCTATCGTCCACGTTTCGCACCCATATAACGCCACGTTTCATACGAACGTTTTTATCAACGATTTCCTAATATTCACAGTTATATTACCCGTAAGTAAGTTCCTCTTTTTCGGGAAAGCCTTCTTTGCCTGTGCTGCCCTACTCTTTATGTTTACTATACTATCCCTAGTTATTAAGCTGCCCAAGTAGCAAAATTACCTTGGTTTATAAAGCCGTGGAATATTCTAGAAACAGAACATTCTTGTAACAGAAAATGTGCAGACCAACTCTCAACCCCTGACCTATGCATGTAGGCTCTCAGATGATGTAATACTGACTGTTAGTCAAAGTGTACTGTTTGAAGGGTAAAGCATAGAAAAAATAATAGAGGAGGCTCATATGCATTAAAAGTATGTTTCTGTAGATAGTATAATTTATTTGCATTACTTCTGTTGAGCGTGCGAAGACGTGATAAAATCTCGTTTCGACCAAAGGGAAATAAAGTGATGAATGGATATATATATAATGTTCGGTAGAGAGTAATGTTATTTTAGTAGTGGCTTCTGGAATTAAATACGCAGCTGACTTGATGTGATTTTATTCCAGCGTCCTTGTAATTTATTTAGCGTGTAGACGATTTAAAATTAAAGGTACATTATAGGCAGTATGCCTTGGTTTCCTGCAGATTTTTTGACATGATTTTAAACGATTTCTTGACAAGAACATGGTTGTAATTAATTTTGTAGTCTTTGATTCCGTGTAGTCGATTTACGTTTGGGAAGACATTTATTAATTGCCTGTAAGAAATATCGAAGCTTGTTGCGGCAGTCAGGAAGTGATAGATTTCGCCGGGAAAGATTGAGTGTACAAGGATCATGAAGGCCGTATAAAGTGCATTATTCTTTGCCAACCTCTCGAAGTGGTTTCTGTTGATGTGATTTCGCATCTGTAACTACTTATGTTGATATATAACATCGGTCTATCGAGAAAAGTATTTAGAAAAACGATCCCAAACAGTCCCTATTATATTGTGTTAAATAAAACTAAATAATATGCAGATATATTAGTGTGCTTTTATTTTATAGACAGTATACTTTAAATTGTTTCAAAGCAACTATATGTTGTAAAAGGAACCTTTGAATTTTACCATTCTGTTAAAAACGCATATCTTTTAATTTTTGTGAATATAAGAGACTTGCGTAGTTTTTTACATGAATTGAAATATTTAAATTTACTTTCAAGGGAGATTTTTGTATTCAAAATTGTATTATTGGAAAGTCCGCTTTCAATATTACATGTTTCTTAGAAAAAGGGAGTATGAATGAAAGGTCTCTCAGTGAATGAGTTCAATATTAGTGTAAGTTTAATACTCAACAAGCCTTTGCATCCATTATTAAAAAGAAAATGTATTTTTGAATATTTACTTATTAATTTCGTTTACAAATTCTTCATTGAAATTTCTGGAAACCGTGAACTTGAAGGAGCAATATTAATTCCATAGAATCTCATTCGATTGTTGAGTACAATTAAAATATATAGATGTATACAATACAATAACAAAGGAACGATTAAGCTCTTCGCTTGTCACTCCTGAATTTTTATTAACACCAGCAGTTTGTAAAGTTAATAAATTTTTCAACGTCTCAGGTGGTTCTGTAACTGAGGCAATTTCAGTTTTTTTACTTTTTGGGAACCATGTGAAACTTATTGATTCATTAATATGGTATCATCCTTTTTTGCTTGTTGTTATTTCTTGAAATAAGGAAATTTAAAATACATCCGTTTTAAATAAAATGAGAGAAGTTTGTTGGGCACGATAAATCAGACACTGCATTGATATTTGATCTTCTAATTTGTTCACTTAAGGAATTCACACCTCTTCGATCATTTTTATGGTCTAATTTTTTCAAGACATAACAGAATTATTTCCTTTTTTCTTGTGTCATTTTCCATTTCCATTTTTCACCTCTTTTGTCGTTATATGCTTAGAAAAAAAATTTGACAAATTTACGTTTTACAGCAAACAAATCGTATAACTTATTATAATGAAAAATATTTCACAATGTATTTAATTTCCACAGCTAAACACGTAAATAAATAAATTAAATTATTCATTTACTAAGTTAATGAATAGCATATTATGCCTATACCAATAAATAAAATTGAGTGTATGTCCGACAGTCTGTCCGTGTTTTTGTCTCAAATAGGCTCTGAAATGGCTCAACGGATAAGGGTTTAAAAAAAGACAATTACCTTAAATATTAAATATTATATGAATATTTCATTTTGATTATGTATATATATATATATAAAATCGCAAAATTAAATGTGGGTTGCCTATCTCTTATGTTTGTTCTTCGAAACGCCTCACCGGACTTCAATGAAAATTTCAGGGATTGAAACAGGAAATTTAATTTAAATTTTCGTGTATGTTTCATTTTGATACCTTGAAGAGTTCATAAGATATTTATATAAATATTTACAAATTCATTGAATTGTTGCCTGAATTGCTCTTTTTTACGTTAACGGGCTAAATGAGGATGATCCTGAAACAAGCAACTTCCCTTTAATAGCATAAGAACGGAATTGAAAAGGGGGGATGCGGAAGGTAGAGCAAAGCAGCAATCGGTTGACTAGGGCCCACGTGCTATAGTTTAAGGATTCTACCTGGTGTTTCACCTAAAGAGATGCAGGGGAAACCCTAGAAAACCTGCATCAGGTAGGTCGGGCATTGGGTACTATTCTCACGCCCTTGCGAATGACGGGAGACGAGTTTACTGTTGGGTCGCAGCATTCCCTTCTCCATGTCTCCACCTGTCTTAGGAGGTAGTTGGCCGACTGATCCAATGGAATCAGCGGACAACTCTTGCTATATGCCCAAGGTCTTCGACCCCTGTACATATACCTCCTAATATAGGTGAAGGTGTCTGGGCATGTGAGAACTTTGTTAAAAAAACAGCGAGAGTACGAGGCATCCCCGACATAATCAGGTGAGCCCCGCAGTCACTGTGGGGGCAAATTCCTGTGAGAGAAACTCCCACATGCACTTCTTTGCATAGCAAGGTAGTCATTTTTTGGGGGGGGGGGGGTTAACGGGCTACATGAGGGTGATCCTGAAACAGGCAACTCTCCTTTAATAGCATAGGAATGGAATTGAAAAGGAGGGATGTGTTTTTTTTTGGTTAATAGGCTACATGAGGGTGATCCTGAAACAGGCAACTCCCCTTTAATAGCATAGGAAGGGAATTGAAAAGGGGGGATGCGAAAGGTAGCCAAGGGTTAACTAGGGCCCCCGGGCTATGGTTTAAGGATCCTACCCGGTGTTTCACCTAAAGAGATGCAGGGAAAACCCTAGAAAACCTGCATCAGGTAGGTCGGGCATTTGGTACTATTCTCACGCCATTCCGAATAACGGGAGACGAGTCTGCTGTGGGGTCGCAGCATTCCCTTCTCCGTGTCTCCACCAGTTTCAGGAGGCAGTTGGCCGACTGATCCAATGGGATCAGCGAACAACTCTTGCCATATGCCCAAGGTCTTTGACCCCGGTACATATACCTCCTAAAATAGGTGAAGGCATATGAGAACTTTGATGAAAAGTACTCAGAGAGAGTGCAGGAGGCATTCCCGACATGATCAGGTGAGCCCCACAGTCACTCTGGGCTGAAGCGCCTGCGAGAAAACTCCCGCAGCGCCCTATGCGGAAGGTGCTTTTTTTTGGGGGGGGGGGTAACAGGCTACATGAGGGTGATCCTGAAACAGGCAACTCCCCTTTAATAGCATAGGAAGGGAATTGAAAAAGGGGGGATGCGGAAGGTAGAGCAAGGTAGCCAAGGGTTAACTAGGGCCCCCGGGCTATGGTTTAAGAAGGATCCTACCCGGTTTCACCTAAAGAGATGCAGGGAAAACCCTAGAAAACCTGCATCAGGTAGGTCGGGCATTGGGTACTATTCTCACGCCCTTCCGAATGACGGGAGACGAGTTTGCTGTGGGGACGCAGCATTCCCTTCTCCGTGTCTGCGCAAATTTCAGGAGGCAATTGGCCGACTGATACAATGGGATCAGCGGACAACTCTTGCCATATGCCCAAGGTCTTTGACCCCAGTACATATACCTCCTAAAATAGGTGAAGGTGTCTCGGCATATGAGAACTTTGATAAAAAATACCCAGAGAGAGTGCGAGGCATCCCCGACATGATCAGGTAAGCCCCGCAGTCACTCTGGGCTGAAGCGCCTGCGAGAAACTCCCGCAGCGCCCTATCCTATGCGGAAGGTGCGGAAGGTAGTGACGTATTATAGCTATCGTGTTCTAAACCAACTGCGAGTTATAAGTTTGTCCGGAAGTGACCATAAATAGATGAAACCGTACGATTTATACATTCAATGAATTTAACTTTGTATGGAAATTATGTACCTGTTGTGTCGTTTTTAAAAAAACTATTTCGCGAACGAAGTCGCGGAGGTTAGCTAGTATATAATAAATGTCGGACCCTGAGAATGAAGCACAATATTATATTGTATTTACAACAATAACAATACTAACAATACTAGTCAGTCATTCTGCCTTCAGTTAAGAAATTGCCTGGGCTAGTTATATCATTATCATCATACACTTGGACGGGTACACTATTACGTGCAATATAAAAAATTCTTCATTTTTCTCATGACTCACGTGAGTATATACACAATTTGACATATACATATGTATATAAAACCTCAAACAGTATTCACCACTTTACAATTATTTATGTTATGGTATATATCTAATATTAACTTGACCCGATTTGTTGAGTAAAATAGGCATGTTCTAACGTGTGATCGAAAAATCCAGTTATTTTTATAAAAATCAGCCCACGTGGGTTTTTTTTAATAAAGGGGGAAAATGGCATTTTTTTAAAGAAAAAACTATATATGTGTAGGGGAAGTCGGGGGAACGGGATATCGGGGTAGAACGGAATACCCTCCTCTTTTTTACGGGATAGTGCTGGAGGTTACTAAATAGGGGTAGAAGATAGTAACTGGTCAATGAAAACGTCCGACAGCCGATTTGACCAAGTTCCGACTGCACCTTGTGAAAGAACTTTTGTTTGGCGTCTTATATCTGTGACAATTATTTTAGCAGCATTTCGACAGAAGGTAATCTACACAACTCCTCGCTTTTAACTATTTAATGATATATATTCGTAAACTAGGTGTATTTCACAGCATGTAAGTTACGTATAAGCCTTAAATTAACTTGTATTAAGGCTCGGTGAAAAAACTTAAACTAGCTTGCGGGGCAAAATGTAATGTGTACCTCAAGAGAAAAAGGAAAAAAGAGAGAAAAACTGGCAGTTAAACTTATAAAAATGAGTAACTGGATGCTGTACCCAAAAAGAATAGATTAAGAAATAATATGAACAGAAAACTGCAGAAACTGCAGTTGTAAAATAATCTCTTAGCGAAAGCAGAAGTTGATAAAGTGATTAACTGTACGCTAAGTATAAGAAAGAAAACATAAAAGGTGTTTTTTATAAATTAAATGTATTTTTATTGCACTAATTATATGTTCAAAACATCTCATCCCGTTCTGCCCCGGGGCGTTGGGCAGGACCGGAAATTTGTAGGATTATTTTTAAAATTTTAGTTCGTTGTTTTAAGTTATGTTGATATTATAATAAGTAATAGAATGAATTATTGTTGTATACTTTTATGAAGTCATTTTCTTTTCTCATTATTTTACAAAAAATGTTAAACAGTAAGTATACCGTTACGCCCCGAGTCCCCAATATTTTTATTTTTTAATTTATATATTATATATGTGATATTACTTTTCTAATATACTAATAATACCATATAATATGTGTACTAGACAACAAAAAATTATGAATAAATAGAAAAACAGCATGCAATTTAGAAAAAAAATCATATTTAGCATTACTTTTTAATTGAAGTTTTGTTAAAACACACGAGTAGAATGTAGAAAGTGAAAACTACATAATATGCTGCATTCTTATGTCTTATAGAATATATTTCAGTGTTAATAATATATTCCGTATTAATAATAGATTCAATATTAATAATAATACTATATTTGCCTATTGGAATATAATTCAACTAAGCACAGCTGCTGCTGTACATCGAATATAAGTACTTGAAATATTACAGTTGAAAATTATGTCTAGTGGAATCAATATATTACTTTATATTCACAATAATTCGAACGGTTTGCATCTGCAATTATTGAAAGTCAACATTAATTTTATTTCCGTTATTAATTATACTGGGAAAAATTGTTGACGGTAAAACAGTGATTACAAAGTCGGCAATTCCCCGCTGATTAATTATGTAAGCCGCAGTAAACTTTTAGAATGAATGTATATTCAAGACAACGGTTGGATTTTCACTCGGTCAAACTTTTTCTTCTTTTTCTCCAGTTTTTATTTGAGTCTGACGTTATGTAGATGCAATAAAGTTGAAAAAATCAGACAATGTAACAACATTATAATTTCCATATTTAATAAATTTGACATATCCTTGGAATATTTAAACATATTAATGAACTACAAATACAAGCCAGAATTTAAAAGCCGTATTGATGCATTTTAAAAGGGAGCTACAGGAGATATGCTATAATTTACAATATTCAAGAAGGTTTACGTACAAATACCTCAATATTTTTACAAATATAATATTTTATTCAAGTATAGTCTATTTGGATCACGTGGAAAGAATTATTAGGAAAATTTTGTTAACGGTTTGGATATAAAATAAATGAGGAACTAAAGCATGGATATATTCTGTAATATACAACTACGTTGTTTTTTAATGGAATTATTCTGCTCATTGGGTGGGATAGTAATCACAGGATGTTTAAATATTATTTAAATCTGACAAAGTCTGGCTTTGAACGATACAAAAACATCGATTAATATTAACAGTTTTCTCTCGTCTCATATCCATCTGCTGAAAAATTAAAATTTAGTTTAACACTTTTCATGTATTTTACTCTATTTATTGTTCATTGCGTAGATTTCGTTTTCGTCACCTTATAAACTGTAGCGGAATTTGTACACTAAGTTGTATATGGCAAATGCATATTTATTGCATGGCTGTGCTCATCCAACGATCTAGTTATTTGATCATCGAAATACGAAAGCAGTATTGTCTTCCAAGATAACGGAAATTGTCTATGATAAATAGTTTCCACCTCTCGTAAGTAACTAAGGTATACTGTAAAAATTTTATATTCTAAACTTCGCTGTTTAAGAAGTACGCATGCTCCCTGTGATATTCACGAGAAAAATTATATATAGACTAGATATAAGGATTACAGCTTTTAAAATGTGTTATAAAGACCGTTAATATCAATAAAATTGCCACATGTTCAACATGGAACGTTGGAAATTTTTCCGTTTTAGGTAAGTGTTTGAGTTACGTTTTAAAAGTCTTTCGTCAAGTACGTAGTGAACGGATTTTCAAATCGAGAGAAAAGAAAAAAAGGACAACTACAACTGGATACAGGAACCTTTCCTTAAACCGGACACCAATTCTTGAGAATGTAGCTTCAGATATCTGAGACGAACGAACAGGATCGATCCACCCAATAGGGCGGATAAAGTAGTGCAATTTTCTTTTTTTTACGTTTCTTAACATTTCACGCCGGTCTCAATGTTGGTCAACCACTACCACATTTTCTGGAGAGATGATTTACTTTAAAATATATATATTTCGAACATTAAAGATCTACACATTCATAAGATATTTTGAAGTTACTACAACAAGTATACTGACATAAGAAATTGAAAAGATTTTTAGATGAATATGTCATGTTTAGCTACATGAAGATCATGTAATGCTCCCCAGGCATAAATCCTGCAACAAGTATTCATCCAGAAACGCCCCTTTCTGTACAAGATTCAGAAAAATTTGTTACCAAATAGAGTATGCTCTGCCAGAGATTAAACTAGTACAAAACTGCAATGACCCACCGTGGAAAATGTTCCCCAAAAATCACCCCACAGAAATCACAAATGCATTTAAAGAATTATGGATAAAAGCACAAGAAAAGCTAACACAGTCATGGAATACAACATAGATGTCATTTAAAGTTAGCAAGATCCATTATGAATCAAACGACTTCTACGCATTAAAACACAACAAAAAAGTCAAGAGAAGAGACCGAATAAACCCCACCGAATTATGATTAGTGCAATATCTACATTTCACTTGAACACCTTTTGAAGAACTGTACGAAATTTGATGATGAGAGGAAAGAAACTTTAAAAGAAAATAATTTCAACGAGTTTGTAAAGGGTAAAAATGCACAAGAAAATTTAATAATATTCTTAAAAAATCTGAATTGTTCCATAAATTCTAAAATTTTTGTTATATATCATTATGTATATTTAAGTTTTGTATTAAAAACATAAACGTCAAGTTAAAATGTATAAAATTTAAAGATCAAAATGTGCTGGTTACTGTAATTTCGTATAAGTCGCTAATGACTTCTTTGTTGATGCGACTATAAATAAATTTAATAAATAAATAACATCATGTTAAAGTGTGAATAAAAGTCGAGTATATTTGAGTTCCACAAATAGCTTCAAAATAAATTAATGTGAGGGATTTTTGGAATGAATCGCTCATTCTGCTCATATCGTATTATTCCTTGAATGCAAGAATAATGTAGGAGGCGTGTCCGGAACGTAAGTACCGTTTCGTTCTACTGCCACTGATTCATCGTCTTTCCAATGACGCCATTACAGCCGGATTGTGTTTGTTTACATTTGTTACTGATCGTAATGACAATTTCTGATCCCGCCGACTGAGAAGTGTGTTCTGAATGTTTTTGAACACAAATAATGTTAAGCCAGCAGAAATTCATCATCAACTGGTAGAGATTTATGGTGAAAATGTATTGATAGATGGGATGGTGAGAAAGTGCGTTAGACAATCCAATGATTGACGAACCTATATTCATAACGAAGCGACGAGCGGGCGGCCTTCTGTTTTCCATGATGGTTTGTTTGAAATAGTGAATGATAAAATTCGTGTAGGCGTACGGTTAACTGTTATAATGCTTTGTGAAGAATTTCTACAAATTTTAAAAATCATTTTGCACGAGATTCTCTGATACCACTTAAATTATAGCAAATTGTGTTCAACAGTGGCTGTCATCAGTGGCGGAATCTTTTTATGAAGAAGGCATACAAAAGTTTTCCTTTCACGCTTTTATAAATGTCTGAAAATGGTGGCTACTATGTGGAGAAATAGCTTAAGAAATCCTCTTTTACGTAAAAATAAAAAATTTCTTTTTTTAAAAAAATGTTTTTGTAATTTTTCTTTGAAAACGTTACTTACTTTCCGGTGACGCCTCGTATTATTCCAACAGGATTCTCGATAAAAATATTTATTCATACTACAATCCATTACATATATGAATAATATGATGTCCATAAATATTAAGGAACGCAGTATTCTAAATTGAGATAGTAATTCATAACTAGTAAACTGTTATTGAGTATGATAATTTATTATAATCAACTCAAACTGGAGATTTTGGAATGAAGCTTCAGCCGTTGGTGTCAGTCTTATAGACATTTGGTCTATAGATTGATGTTACGTGTGTAACTGACAGTTCAATCTACCATTTCTGATGTTGCATACATATTACAAAACAAAATAACAGACAATATATATTTTGTTATATACGTGCTCATTTTTGGTAGTTCTATTGTTAAAAATATGTACTATACAAAATGACATGGTTCTGATGTCAGTTTCACGTCACACATAATTTTACGGAATGATAACTTGAACGTGACATAATTAATTTAAGGAATAATTACTTGAAAAAGTTTTTGAGATATAAACTTATTGTTACTATAATTGGTTGTATGATACATTTATAACCTTGTTTGCCTTTTGAAGTATACATGATATTATATCAAATTATTACTTCAACAATGCGTACTTTATCATATTGTCCATTCTACAAGTTTTTTTTACAAAACTTGTATAACTCATTGAAGGTTAACGGTATTAAATCATAAATATACGCAAAAAAATGATTACATTTCGATTTGCATAAATGTTAAACACAAAATATAATATTATGATAGGAGGAAAAACATGGATGTTATTTTTTAAAAAACAGGAAACTGTTTCTAGATTTCTTTAATAATTTTAATCAAAATTTTTTCAAAATTTATTATTATATCACTGATTATTAATTAGATTATATTGTAATACATACTCTACGGTTTTAAATCAGTTTCCGTTTTACATATATAATAAATAATATTTATTGGTATCGTTAATTTTTTAAGGATTACTTTATGTATTTAAATTCGTAATGTTTTAACATATTAATATGGGATGTTTGTTTTGATAACATTTAATATAATTTGATTTATTTATATAGATGAGTATGGGACATTATGACGAAAGATCCTTTGGTGGGGGGGAAATTAACGATATTATTTATTATGAATGATAAAATTCAGATTTATTTTAAACCATAATCGTCTTCGTGGCCTAGCAGTTAGCTTCACAGCCTTTCACTACAGAGGTCTCGAGTTTGATTCCTGGCAAAGACGTTGTGTCTGTGTTTTAGTTCGCATACCGAGAAAACCCCTTTAAAGGAAATACAAGTGAGATCCCAATTGGCAGAAAGTCGGTAAGAGCCTAATACCTAATGCACTTCTAAACAGAATTCAAAGAAATCGTAAATATATAAACAATAGTTTAACAAAAATACCTTGATTGTTATTAAAATGATATACGTAACAAGAGTCTCAACATAAATTTATTTGTGTTTTATTTTATTGTAACTTGCGTACTTCTCAATCTAGGATTTAGAATTTCCGAACTTTGTGAGAAAATATGGAATTATTTGTGAGAATATTACCGACCAATTCAGAAACGAATTCAGAAACAATTTTATATCACATTTGAGATTCATCCATGATATGAAATTTTGAAGTATGTGGTTACACATTATTTTTCTAAATAAAAATAGTGGTACCAATATATAACTACTTGCAAGGCAGTTAAAACCGAAATATGATGAAAGAATGATTTTCGAAGCTTTGTTTTCAGTGAATTAGTCGTTACTTACTCATGTATAATTATTTTAAAAACAGGCGTTAAAGTATTTATGAGAATGATTAATTGTGAAGATGAATTTAAAGTACAGGTTACTACATTAAAGGACAAAGAAAATTTAGTGAGAAATACATACCCCCTTTTCAATTCACTTCCTATGCTATTAAAAGGGGCGTTGTCTGTTTCAGGATCACCCTCATGTAGCCTGTATACCAAACAAAACACACACACAATGAAATTTTTAATTAAAACTTTTAAAATATTTATAAATTAATTAAATCAATAAATTAAATTTCAGCAATTTAATATTTATATTATTTTTTATAAACATTATTCGTTTATATGACAAAGAGACAAATATACAGAGGAGAATATTTACAACTGTAATTATAACAGTTTATGAATAGAAGCCCTATCGGTTACAGTTGTTTATTTCATCCGGAATTTTTAACAAAGGAATAAATGAGTCTTGGAAATAACCCTTCAGAATATCAAAATGAAAATAAATCCACTGAGTTCAAAACTTTTACAAATTAATAACGCTCAGAATGGTAGGAAGCATTCCAAATTAAGAGAATATATCCGGAGCTGAATACACAAAACACAAATTGTTACACTGACGTTCTGTTTGAGTAATAGGATAAAACTTTGATGTATTCTGATTTTGGCAAATGTTTGCCGTAACTTTGCATAGGTTCTGCGAATTATTTGCAGTATTTACCGTTTACCTCTCGAAAATATTGTACAAAACTTTGATACTGGTACACGATGGATCTGAGGTACAAGCAATGTGAATAATATCCGGATTATCTATAAAAATATTACTGTTTTATTTCTAACAACCAATTTAGTTCTTATCTGAATGAAATGAATTTCCTAACAATTATTCTATCGTGCGAGAATTTTATGGATAATTAATAATGATTAAAACAAGTTTATAAACAAAATAATTTATTTTCACTTTTACTGATGGTGAAAATGAAAGGTGAACTTAAATTTTCCTATTCGAATGAAGATAATTTAATGTTATTATGAGATATGTTACTTACCCTGATATTTTATTAAATAATTACTGTTTTGAGTTTCGAGTTTTCCAACGATATCCAGAAAATAATGAGTTACAACGTTAAATATTTTGTGCTCAAATCTACAAATCTAATTCCAAAAGCTAATCTAGTTTTGATGTAATTTTTTTTGTAGACGAAATTTCATAAAACTCTATGACTATATTTATTATTTTGTTATACTTGAAATTTTAAATTAAATCTTATTGTACATACATAATTAAAATACTATTTAAACTAAACATGAATTCTGCAAACTAACCCCACGTTAATGCCATTGAAATTGAATATATGAATACTTTAAATTAATCCGTCAAAATTTATTCATATCCAAGAAATGTCCGCAGAATCTGAAATGGATTAAAATCCTCATCAGGTGAATTAATTCATATCTAGGTTAAATTCTAAGTGAATCCGTAATAGGAATATTTCAAAATATTATTAAAACTTATTTGCATATAAAATTCTATATTTAAAAAAATACCTTGGTTTGACGCTGATGAATATCAGGAAAATTTGAATTGCATTGCGAAGCGGATTATTCATAAGTGAGAATTAATTGAAAAAACGTTTCCACCTACGTGATTGTCTTTCATATTCATTGTTTGAAAGTAGTGACTGTTGGACTTTAATTGGTTCATGAGACGTACTTTCATTCTATTGACATTTAATTTTATCAATAATTGACAATCGTTCACCTCACCACTTCTATATATTTGCCGTTCATAAATACGACTTTTTAAATTTATTTCATTCTCCGTACTTTGCAAACGTAGGTTTTAAATGACATTTGAAATTTGTGAACAATGGAGACCTCGTAAGAGAACAAGCAAAAATGTCATGTTTGTGAAAGGTTTTCTGTGACGCTTGACAGGCGGCCAACTGGAATTTAACAGCCAGTAATAATCTTCCATTATTTGTCTTCCTACGGTCCCGATATCGGCTTTGCGGTTTGTGAGGTAACAATTCGCTTCACAGCGCAGCGATTAATTCTCAAAACTGAGTTTATAAGCGAACAATCATTCCCAGGCATGCTTCTAATTTACTCACCAGATATTCCTTACATATATACACGCTAAATGACCTTATAAATTGAAATGCTTCATTATTTAAATTAGTGATTGATTCGAATAATTTCTAGATGTGTGATCATTATATCGTAAATAAAATTAAGGGAAAATTATGAACAATTATCATAGGCCCATTTCAACAACATGCACGTGGTCTCAAAGGATCTGTAGATACACAAGAAAGGACCAAAGATGAACCGTAAAGCTGACTAATTATCTGTGTTATGCTTAAAAGTAACAGTTTCAGTATAATTTTTAATTTAAAACATATCTGAGACCATTTTTTTTTCCAAAAATGTGGTTCTATGTCTACAATACGAGTATATTTAAAGTTGAAATAATGCTTGTAATCAATACCGCGTTTGGTGAAGGAATTATATTTACAGCTAGAGAGTTTAAAATTAGTCTTACGTTCTTTAATTCTTAATACTCAACGGTTTTTTTTAGTTTTGTCGATTTTGCTAGATTTGTAAGATCTTTGGTCCTTTAACAATATAAGAAAATGAGATTTGGTGTTAAAAATTACCAAAATATTTTGCTGTTTAAGCAAACAAGTCGAAATATTTGATAGTACACCTTCCCCTGATTGGCAAATTGGACAGTGACTCGTATATTAGTTATAAAAATGCTTGCTGTTTGCTGATCTGGTTTTCATGGGCATTGTTGACCGGGCTCTGGAACCGTAGACTTCGATCTTCAATTCCACGACCTTAGCACTTCCGGAAGCAATTTAAATGATTGATTTAATGTACTCTGTGTCCTAACCACTGTTTTTTCCCCTATATTTTGTCACGACGTTTCCTGCAAAAGCTCTACTTATACGTTTCTCACTCTTGAGGGTCTGAATTTCGTAGAATTAAACTGAATTAGTAAAGCATGTAAATAATGACAGTGGTTACATTTAGGAATATTCCCAAGTTTTCTCTTACAGCAATCAAGCTTACACGGAGCGACATGAATGATTATCTCTCTAGAATAGGAGCGATCCGCTCAGCTGGCACATCAGTGATCAACACAGAACATAGAATAGAGTAGAAGCGGTAGGCGAATGGACGCCCAGAAAGGTCTCACAACGTTGATGTTTCTCAAGCTATGTTTACACGGGCAGTGATGTTAGTCGAAGTTGGGTTGGCTGTGCACTGCCTACCGTTTACATCGTGGGCAGATAACTGTCCACTTCTTCACTGACAACTCTGTGGAAGTGCTGCCCTCACAATAAAAAGAACAGAGAACTCTGATGCATGTTTATACTTCTCTGCTATTTCTTGGCAACTACGACCGGTTGGAATGTTGATGGTGCATAGTATCGATATATTGTTTATATCAAGTTTAAGATTTTCCACTTTGTGTTTCCGCGCATAATGTCCGTGTTTCATAAACAGAAACTAATCACTTTGTGTTTGTGTTAGAAAAGGCGTAACGAATGAGAAAGGTCAAACTTAGTATAACGCTATACTATACATACGTAAAAATGAAACCAGTTGTTTAGTAATATTGCTGTATATTATTACTACAGAAATTAAACAATAATAAAAACAGCACCTGTACTTTCAAGCTGGTTTTCAGTATTAATTGTCTGGGATTTTAGTACTTGTTATTTTATTCTCCTTAAAGGTGCCAATTACTGAACAAAACAAAATGAATTATTTTTCATTTCGTGTAATAGTAGTTCGTTTATAGCTATATATCATTCTTTCGCGTAGTTGTTTTTCCAGTTAAAGTTTGTGGCGTTGGAGGGTGGACAATTTTGTTTTAAGTTAACCTAAAAATTTATAGGCTCATACAAAGACATATGAAATTTATCCCAAATGCTTTATAAACGAAACTACTCACCATTATTCACAACAAAGATCCACTTAGTCCAATCGCACACAATACCAAACTGCACGTATTTTGAAAACGCAAAATACAAACTGTTTACCATAGCGCAATCGATAGTCAGACCTTCCACACCGTTCACAATCGATAATTAACAACCGTAACTGCCAGTATCTGGCCTCCTATGTGGGCAGAGTCTAGGTCGGTGAAGGGGGAACGTCAGTCATTACTGACATACTGTTGACACGCTCCAAGAAAGTGAGGCAGTGCTCTCGTGTCAGCGATGGATTGGCAGTTGTCAGTGCAGCACTGACGTATGTTGACACGCCACTGACATCACTGCCCCTCGTTTTCTGGCAGTCATCACTGCCCGAGTAAACCTAGCCTCAGTAGGTAAACACTTCGGCATTGTTGGAAATCGCTGTATTTAATTAGACAAACGTTATCGTTTCCAATTCACGTTATTCATTATTGTTTCCTTTCGATTATTACAGTTTTTAATTGATCAGCTTTCGTTCACTTAGTTCGTGCGCATACATGAAGCTATTGAAACATGGCGTTGAGTGCTGCGCCGCATTCGGTTGCAGCACAAAGGAATGGGACAAAACAGTTATTCCTCGCATAGCTCTTCACATTAATTATTCATCAATGTAAATGCCTATTTAATTTTTTGAAGGTGATTAATAAATTATTTGACATACACAATTTATATTAGTAAATTTCCTTCTCTGCGAAATCATTCCTTGTCTGTGCTAACCTGCACTATTTATTACTCTGCCCAAGTACCAGAATTCCTTACCTTCCTTAAAAAATCCCTTCACAATCTAATACCCTTTGTTATTCCACTGTTTCCCATACTACACACCCTTACCTTGATTTTCCCTCTATTAATCCTCATGTCGTACTCATCCTCCAGGATCGTGTTCATGCCGTTCATTATGTCTTCTTCTGACTCCCCTAATACTACAATATCATCTGCAAACATTAGTGTTTTTATTTCTTCTCCTAGTAGTTTGATTTCATTTTCATATTCATTTTTAACTTTCTTCATCGTCTGTTTATAAATAAGTTGAACAGCATGCATCCTTGCCTTATTCCTTTCTTGCCCTTCAATTCTAATTACTTCTGACTGTCATCTGTAGAAGTTGTGGAAAACTGTTCTTCGTCCTGTCGTCTTCAAAATATCTAAATCTACAAATGTCATTAACGTAGGCCTGTTTTTTCTTATTCTGTCTTCTAAAGTTAGGTGCAGGGTCAATATTGCTTCTCTTCATAAAACCAAAGTGATCTCGTAATACGCATTTTATTTCACGTTCGATTTCCCTATATACTATTTTTCATTTATGAGATACTCAACGTAAGATATTTTCGTATGTATATCAGGTAAAAGAATGGAGTATAATATAAATTAATAATAAAATAGGAACTGTCTATATTCATTATTACATTACAATAAATTAATTCTAAGCTCAATGTTACAATTTCGAATTTATGTATAAAAAACTTGGTTAAAAACTTACAAATTTAGCAATACATCCTAAAATACCCCTTGACTCCCTCAGTCGAAAAGATTATTGAATTATGTGTAACAATGAGTACTTTCGGCTGTTAAATTTTAACAATGGAGAAGAATATTAAAGCGTTAAACTACTACAAGAAAAGAGTATCGGAAATTTTGTTCAAATTATTCGTGTCATTTTTAACGTTGATTGCATGAGGATTGCACCTGGCATACAACATTTCACTCATAATTCTCGAGACATAATTAATTTCGTCATCTAAAATTTCCACATTTAGCCAATCGAAATTGTGATTATTAACATGTTTGGACACAACTGTGTACTTTTGAATGCATTGTAAATATTTAAGTCAGATAACTATGATGTAATTATTGACAATGTTTGAAAACTTAAATAGGTTCAATCTAAAAACGTTAAAACTTAACCAATGAAAATTTAAAAATAATGCTCTATTTATAAGCGATATATATATATATAATATTCCTTCATTATACCAGTTGTAGGAGAAAAATAGAATAATTTTTTAAAGAAATTATTAAGGGATTTTAAATGCTGATAATGTGCTTTGAATATTTCTGAATAGAAAAGAGATTTGGCCGCTTTTTATGAAAGAAAACTTTGGGTGCTCCAGCTTTCACAGAAGGCTATTCACCTCGTTGTACTCCTCTCTTTGTAGTGTCGACCACATGCAGACTTTTAATACGAACTCCATAATAATAAACTTTTCAAGAGGTAAATTTTAATTGAGTTTCTGTCTTCCAGGTCTATTTATTTTAACACAAAGAGTATTCAACAGATATTATCATGCAGCAGCACACAAATTCAGTGAAATAATTTTATAAATACTTGGGTCTTATGACCCTTATCCTTTTTATGGTTTATAAATTTAAAGAATTATTGAATTAGTTTTCAACAGTTTTCTTGTGGAGTTGCATTGGTGAGTACTGTCCAAGCAACACTTTAAACACTTCAAAATATTCAATAGTAACTGGTTAAAGTCAACATAAGTGTAATTGTAAGATATTAGCCTAAAAGATTTAATAAATTGAGATATTAATACGGGGAAATAAATCTATTAATAGTGAAATTAAATTTTTTGATACATTCTCATTATACTTTCCTAAATAGGTTATGAATTACTAACCTAGAAAAATATATAAATTAATAACATGCGTGAACAGAAATAAAAATAATAGTTCTGGTATTGGAACCATGATATCGCATAATTTGATGCAAATACTCTAAATTTATTACAGCTTTAAATAGCATATGAGGCGGAATATGTAGAACTATGGCTATTATACAAATAAAAAATATCATGTTTCATTACAAAAACCAATCATATAAAACTTGCCCCTATTATAATATAAACAACTAATTATTTTAGAAAATTGTAATGGCTTTCACTTACATATGCATATATTTTACAGAATTATAATAAATAATAAGACGCAATCACGTTGATTCACCTTAAAATAATTTAAAGAAGAAACACTGCTTTGTGAATGTTTAAAGATGGTAATTATTGTATATGAATAATAAAATATATAAATATATAAAAGCTCAAAACTACTTGCATTATACAACCTTTATAAATATTCCAAATTAAGATCATTTATTTCAGATATTTTTATTCTAATAAAAAATAATTTTTTAAACAATAAAATATACGATCTGAGTAATGACAATACTGGTCAAAACATTTCGGACAAAAGAATCCTGTCTTATTTTTCTTTAAATTAAACATGAAATATCAAACATTAGTATTCATTGTTTGTAAACCTAATAAAAGAATCTATAATTTTTCAGGAATTTATTTTATTTTGTACGCACTTATGATTTCTAAAAAATGCCTTTATTATATGGATAAAAGAATTTTTATTCTGTAATCGCATTTGATGCTGAAAGGCTTATCAACACTGAATCATAAGTTTTTAAGACAAAACTGTCATTAAGGTACCAACTCATGTTATCTTTGAAAACTCCTGCAGTTATAGGAGGTCAGGAATGACATCCAATTTACTTTGTTTTCCCTGTTTCTAATTTCTTACTAGCTCACAAAATATATTTATTAGATTGGTTATTTGTGTGACTCTTCTTACACACATTTGACAGAGAATCACGTACGTTAATAACGTAGAAAGTACTGACACATTAATACGAATGAATACAATGTGTTATTGCTGGAACGATTTTAAAGTAATACGTAAGTACAGTCGAGTATCTCACATCTCTCTGAGTATACTTATTTATTGAAAGAATGTGTTCCTTTTCCCCATACGCATACAAAGCACCTTGCTCTGATAAATTCTATTTAGATGCTAATACGGTACCTTCTCCTTACGCATCATATATTGAGTTTGAATTTTTCCTTCCACACGCATGCCAGTGTCAAATTTATCTGCTTCGGAGAACAAAACTATGTCTTTGATGGGTGGTGTCGAGAAATTTCTGACAGAGAGGAACACTGCTGGGCCACTGACGTAAAAGAAAGCTCTCATAGATCCGTGGGTATAGATGATACTTCAGAATCGTATTTTCAACCATCTTGGACATATTATTATATCAACAGCGAACGTTAAATTTTGGCTAAGGAACACACTCCAGGAATAAAAATCTGCAAAAGGTAAATAAATGTGTGAATTAATTCCAAGATTAAAATTTTGAATTTGGAGAAAGGAAGTGGCTAAGAATATTTTAAATTATATATACATTACTAATCATATTTGAGAAATAGTCACCCTGTGGCCAACGTTTCTAAGGTTGTTAGTCTCGTTTCGAAAGCTTCTTCTGGCCCTTCGTGGGTTATACTAGACTATGTATGGAATTGGTACATGATGAACAATAATACCTACATTAATTGAATTATTTAAATCGCATGAAATTAAAATAATGTTGGGGAAGTCTGGGCGGAACGGGATAGCGGGGTAAAACGGAATATCTTACTATTGTTTTACTGGAAACTACTGGAGGTAGAATGCGAGTTAGGAGAAGATCAGTTTGGTTTTAGGAAGAATATAGGGACAAGAGAAACAATATTGACTTTGCGGTTAATTTTAGAAGACGGGATACGAAAAAACCGGCCAACGTTCCGGCATTTGTAGATTTAGAGTAAGCGTTTGACAATGTGAACTGGAGCAGACTATTAAGGATTTTAAAGAGCACTGGAATAAAATATCGAGATAGAAGACAGACAGCAGTAATTAGAATAGAAGACCAAGAAAAGAAAGCGGTAATCAAGAAAGGAGTAAGACAAGGATGAAGTCTGTCACACATGCTGTTTAACTTATAGAACAGGCGATAAAGAATGTTAAAACGGAATATGGAAAAGGAATCATACTGCAAGGAGAAGAAAATAAAAACCTTACGCTTTGACGAAGACATTGCAGTATTAAATGGCATGGAGAAAGAGTTCAATATGAAGATTAATGGAGGGAAAACCAAGGTAATGGAGTGTAGTATGGCAAACGGTGGAATAACAAAGGGAGTTAGATTGAGAAGGGATATTTTGACGGAAGTTAAGGAATTATTCTACTTGGGAAGCGTTATAACTAGGGATTGTAGAAGTATAGTAGACATGTAGCGCAGACAAGGAAGGCTTTCGCGAAAAAGAGAAAAATAAGTGTGAATATTAGGAAATCGATGCTAAAAATGTTCATATGGAGCGTGGCGTTATATGGGTGGACGATAGAAGTTAGGCAAAGGAATAAATAGAATAGAAGGCATTGAAATGTGATGAAAATGCTGAAAATCAGATGGGCGGATAGAATCACAAACGAGGAATTTCTAAACAGAATAATATAGAACAATATGGAGGACGTTGACTAAGAGATGGGATAGATTAATAGGGCATAAGTGTGAGGGGTAAGAACAGAAGAAGGAGGACAAGGATGGAATACGTTAATTAGGTACGGGAGGATTTTGGTTGTGTTAGTAATAAGGAAATGAAAAGGCTTGCGCAAGATAGGTTAGCATGGAGGGCTGTATCAGACCAGTCTTAGGACTGAATACCAGAACAAAAAGGGAGGTTAGTATATAGGGGAACATTCTAACTGATCAAGAAAGAAGACCTGGCTGCCGAATTGAACAAGTTATGATTACATCTTGTGAATGAACTCTTGTTTTGTCGGCTTACATCTGAGACTTTACAATTTTCTAAGCATTTTGACAGATGAAATCTACAAAACTTCTCGCTTTTAACTATTTAATGGTGTATATTCGTAAACTGGGTGACTTTAGCAGCATATAAATTACATATAAGGTTTGAATGTGCTTATATTAAGGCCCAGTGCAGGGCGGAACGGGATACTGCTGTATTAGGCAAAATGTAACGTGTTCGTCAAGAAGAAAAGGAAAAACTGGCAGACTTATCTTTTAAGAATAAGTTTCAAGATTCCGAACCCAAAAATAATAAAATAAGGATGAATAGTAACAGAAACGGGAAAAATATTAGCAATGACTGTGCATTTGCAAAAAAATGTATTGCGAAAAGGAAAAATTGATAAAGCAATCAACCGTACGCTAAATAGGCGTAAGAAGAAACCACAAAAAGCGATAAAACGTACCATAAATAAGTATAAGAAATAATACACGGAAGGTGATGAGACTTTCCTTAAATTAAATTAAATTTTATTGCACTAATTTTATATACGAAACGTCCTATCCCGTTCTGCCCCGGGGGGTGAGGTATAACGGGAAATTTCTTTTTTAAAGTTTCATCAAATATTTGAATTCATTGTTTTAAGTCATATTCATATTAGATTAAGTAAAGAATAGAATAAACTAATGTTTTATTCTTTTATGAAGTCATTATTATTTCTCCATAATTTTACAAAAATTGTCAAACAATAAATTTCCCGTTCCGTTCCAACCAAATAATTATTTATCATTCATTAAAAAAATTTTCAAAGATTATATCAATTATTTAGGTAAGCAGAATGTAATATAACAAATTTACTGTTAAGACTGCAATATATGTTAGTTAGGACAAACAAAATGGGTATTAAAAACTCTCCTGAAAAAAAAAGGTTTTTCTAATTTGAAACAACCTTGTGGCAATAATTAAGTTCTCGATAAACTCTAATAACCATAGCCCTGGTTGAAATAACATTAAATTTTGAAAGCTGATTGTGTGTGTGAAATCCAAAGTTTCATCAGTTAATGTTCTAACCAATACAAATTTATGACTGTAGTCTCAATATCTTCTTTATATCGTTGTTTCAGTTTATTTTCACCCCCTAAGCGGTTCACGGATTGTGGAATAAATGTTTTGTAATGTATAATAATGTGCAAGTAATTTTTATTTACAAGTATTTAATTCGTAACTGACATCTTGCCCATCATATATATTATAAATGTTTTTTTTGCAGAGCCATTTATTATAAAAAAATTAGTATTTATTTATTAGTTAAACGTTATCTGTCATGGTGAGCTAAATCAGGAATATATAAGTTGGGTGAATATTTACTGAGTTTCATTTACATTAATTTTTTAGTAATTTCAGTATTTAACTTTACTGATCTATGCTTAAATTTGAAAGTTGGGAGGTAGTTAGAAACTTTTATTTTAATGTTTACTTATTTTTATGGCTCTTAAAACGTTTTAATTATTTTTGGATATTTTATCATTATACTGATAAATTTTCGTTCTTCAGATATATCTGAATATTCCTCAGTTTGTCAAAATTCACATACATTTTTCGTGACTGTTTAATTGTGTGTGATTATCTTGCATTTCACGAGGTCACAAAAGACGGGAGGAAAGTATTGTGTCTTGTTTATTCTAAACAATTTAATGTAAATGTTATTTATTAAATATTAAATGTAAATTGTCAGATCCCTGCTAATTTTTTTTTAAATTTTAGCTACTTGTGGAAGACATAAAGCTGATGAATGTCGGGAATGCAAACTTTAAATTATTATAAATTCCGTAGTGTGTTGATCGGTAACTGTGTTGGGTATTGAACTACGCGGTGGCAGATTGAAACTTGATTGATCGTTTCAGCAGTATTGCCTGAGTCTTAAAATATAACCGTGTCTTTGTTATACTTCAGAAAACGCCCTCCATTAAATGGTAACATTAAATACATGAAAAGTGATCGGTTTTCACGTCAAACGTAAGAGCAGGGCTAAAGTGGATGTGACGGATATTTAAATACGATAAAAAAATCATTCTGCAACGATATACTCGCTACATTTATTCATAATGAAGAACGCATGTCACCTTATTTATCAAGCTAACGCTTTATGGACCTCTTCGATACCCAAGGTAGCGTTATGGAAGAATAATTACCCATCAGCCAGATGGCTAACCATTATTATTATTTTCAAAAAAATTCGGAAAAATATATGCAATGGTCTTGAATTGATATATTTATTTCACCCTGTCTCCTTCTTTTCCATAAAATCAAACGGCCCCCTCTTCTTCTAGTTTAAGAGAATCGAGAAGTTACAAGTCACGCTTTCTCAAAAGTAGCCCTGTTTTCAGTTGCCTCAAACTTCATGGTAGACACTGCTCCGGCATTGAAGCTGATGCTTGCTGATATTTCCTGGAGGCAAGTTGTTGTGTCACCCTTTTCCTTTATACAACCGTTCTGATTACAATGAAATATATATTATTTTTCCTGCTATCAGAAATTTCCCTTTCCTTAATAATAAAATAATTTTAAATTGGCGGATGCTTTACAGATGAACGTGCTAGAAAACAATTTTTCCTATTGCATCAGGAAAATGCGCTTTGCTACAGTCAAACAATTTTTGGCCTGGAAAGTATTATAGTCCGCAGTTGGTCTTAAAGCTGGATAATAGTGTAACTAGTATATAATAAATAAACAATAGTCTGAATTAAAAACAAAATTACTAGATTTAGGATTGTTGTTGTTGTGGTATTCAGTCCTAAGACTGGTCTGATGGCAACCCTCCATGCTAATCATCTTGCGCAAGCCTTTTCATGACCGCATAACTAACACATCCCACATCCTCCCTAATCTACTTAGCGTATTCCTCTTCTGTTCTGACCCCTAACACTTCCCTCTAATGCTACAAGACCCCCATGTCTTAAACGTGGCCCTTCTCTTGGTCAACGTCCTCCATATTGTTCACTCTTCCCCTATTCTGTTAAGAAGTTCCTCGTTAGTGATTCTATCCACCCATCTGATTTTCAGCATTCGCCTATAGCACCACATTTCAAAGGCTTCTATTCTGTTCCTTTCCGCAACTCCTATCGTTCACGTTTTTCACAAATATAGCGCAATTCCATAGCAATGATTTCATAATATTCAGACTTATATTACCTGTAAGTAAATGTATTTTTTTTCACGAAAGTCTTCCTCGCCTGTGCTATCCTACACTTTATATCTTCTATACTTCTACCATTACGCTTACGAAGTAACAGAATTCCTTAACTTCCGTCAAAATATCCCTTCCCTATCTAACACCCTGTGTTATTCTACTATTTCCCATACTATGCTCCATTAACATAGTTTTCCCTTTATTAATACTCATATTTTACTCTTTCTCCAGGACCACGTTCATTCCTTTTATTATTGTTTAAAAATCTTCTTCTGATTCCCCTAATACTACAATACCACCGGAAAACCTTGCAGTATATATTTCTTCTCCTTGCAGTATGATTCATTTTCCATATTCCGTTTTAACATTCTTCATCGGCGGTTCTATATATAGGTTAAACAGCATGAGCGACAGACTGCATCGTTGTCTAAGTCCTTTCTTAATTTCTGCTTTCATTTCTTGATCTTGAATTCTAATTACAGCAGACTGCCTTCTGTAGAGGTATAAGCCTTCTTTTTCGATATTTTATTCCTGTGATCTTCTAAGTCCTTAATAGTGTTTTCCCGTTCACATTATCAAAAGGTTTTTCTAAATCTACAAATCCCATGTACGTAGGCCACCTTTTTTTATTCTGTCTTCTAAAATTAGACGCAAAGTCAATATTGTATCTCTTGTCCCTACATTCTCCATAAAACCAAACGGATCTTCTCCTAACTCGCATTATATTTGACGTTCCACCCTCCTATATCCTATTGTAGTTAATATTTTGCATGCAGGGGATACTAAACTAATTGTTGGGCTTTTATAATCATAATCTTATCTTCATTAAATAATTATTATCAGTGAAATATCACAATTTGCCATCTTATATTGATACTTACAATATTCATTCTAAACGACGATCATCTCTTCCACACTCAAGTTCGCCAAGTGACAGTCTTGTGAATATATATATAATTTCAAAAGTGTAATTATTATCTTAATTTTTGTGTCACTATTATTACAAAATATTCTGAAAAGTTTCTGTGATATTACTTATTACTTCTATGCCTTTGTAAATGACACAAATTACATCTGAATATTTGTTTTTACCGTGAAACTTTTTTCTCTTGACTATTCTAGAGTCTTGAACAAAAATCTTATCGTAATTTTTATGTAATAATAACACTCCAGAAAAAATTTAATCTTTTGTTAAACGTTATCAATTGATTTAGGAGTATAAAATTATAAATACCAGAGAAATGTATCGTTTTATGAAACTCACGATTAATAAAACAGGCAAGCAAAAAATTATAATTGCCTGGAATTGAAACAGCAATTTCTTTACACAATGTTAACAATTTGGTTAACGCAATGAAGCATGCAACTTTAATATATCGATACATAAATGCCATATTTGTCACTATTAAATTATAATAATTATAAGTAACTGATGAATAATTACGTATGTAATTTCTATGCGTTAAACAAATATTAACAATAATCAATAATTTATTTGTAGTTTTTTTAAACAGCTACATTTACAGTGTAATAACTAATTTTATCAGCCGGCTGAAAGTGATTGGAAACGTTTAAGCCCCCGAAAATCTCACT
Source organism: Eucriotettix oculatus (assembly GCA_034510155.1). Classification (NCBI taxonomy): domain Eukaryota; kingdom Metazoa; phylum Arthropoda; class Insecta; order Orthoptera; family Tetrigidae; genus Eucriotettix; species Eucriotettix oculatus. Next base: position 50,658,219 of record CM067376.1, on the reverse strand, counting down.
GTAAATTATCATTATGATATAAAATTTAACTTAACCTACGAATAATAATTTGAAAAATAAAGTAGAAAAAATTATGATTCTGTTCAGACGACGGGCAATGGACAAAAAAGTAGAAGTTATGATAAACAATTTGAGATAATGGATTAATAAAGAGGCTACTTATTTGGATCAGTTATAAAAATATTTATTCCGCCATCTCCATAACTTTTAATAAAAACCACAATTCGTTAATTTATGGTTTGAGTAAAATTAATAATTGAAAAATCATTTTCATTTATCAATACATCATAATGAGAAATTGGACCATCTATTAAGTATAACGTAGTTCGAAATTGTATGAACTTCAAAGTTATTGTGTATAGAAGCATATTGAGATACGCTATATTTCAAATGGTATTAGTACACGTTATGAATCCTAAAAGAGTCAAAAATGTAAACTAAAATTAATACGCGTGGTTTCCACAGTAAAAACATTTTATTGACAAATAAATGATTTCTGAAATAGAAGTTTTTACAGAGCACATTTTCCAAACACAGAGATATTGTTATTGTATTAAGTAACCTCTGAGATGTACATTAAGTAAATACTGTCACATTAGTTCTCTTAATAAAAGAATCAATTAAGTTATTTACTTGAAGTTGCGTCTACTTGTGTTGACTGTAGATCCAGTGTTGTATAATTTAATAATTGTTAATCTTGAGCTACGAAAAGCTGAATTAATTGTCTGTGAAACTCAAATTTGAACAGGGGATTTCATTTCAAGGACTTAATTTACAATCTATTTATTGGACGATTCCGGAGAATAAGTGAGCTGCAGATACTTCTGAACAAAAAATATCTGTGTGTTGTTTGCATGATTATCCAATACGTTTTGAACTGATCTCAATTCGAATAGTCATTATTTGTGGAACAGGTAAAACTTTTTTTTGCTTATAATGAATTACGAAAAGTTCATATTAGTACCTTCTCAACAAATAAGACCTACTGTTTATTCATCTAGTTGCCTCAGGTGTGATATATTCTATATGTATGCACGAAGTCTTTGAAACATCTGTGTGTCGCTGCACATAAATTGTTTAGTGCAATGTATTAATGTGTATTGCAAACAGCAAGAAGTCTGAGAAACGAAATGTAACCGGGTGCTATATTTTATTAGGCATAAATTATTCAGTTTTAAGTGCTAAACCAGTTTAAATTGGACGCGCCGTCGCTGAATGTTCTACGTCGTGGCTGGTCCGAATATTATGGCGTCAGAGCCAGTCGAGGATCGACCGAAGAGGCGCTGTACGCGGTCGTCGCTGAAACGTATGGTCAAGTCCCTCTTTCCCTTTTGTTCTTGGGTACAACAGTACCGTTGGTACGACTTCGTCTCGGGCGACCTTCCCGCGGGCTTCTTGATGGCCGTGTTGCACGTGCCACAAGGGCTGGCCTACGCGATGTTGGCCAACGTGGAGCCAGTGGTGGGCGTGTACATGGGCATCGTGCCCGGGTTGGTGTATCTGTTCTTTGGTACCTCTAATCACATTTCCCTGGGAACATTCGCGGTGATATGTCTGATGACGGGCGACATCGTGGCTAACAACAACCAGACTCAACCGGAGCTCGTTGGCGCGGCTTCGTGTTTCGCCGTAGGTCTGGTTCAGCTCTTGGCGTGGGCGTTGCGTCTGGGTGTCGTGGCGCGTTTGCTATCGGAAACGATGGTCAGTGCCGTGACGACGGGAGCCGGTGTGCACGTTTTCTCATCACAGCTACGAGTTATGCTTAGCGTCGAACTGCCGGAAAAATACTACTTTGGAGCGCTCAGTTTAGTTCGTCTATACAGAGATATATTCACCAATCTCGCTACGGCCAACGTAGCGTCCATCGTCACCGGAGTCATAACGATGACAGTAGAACTCGCTTACCAGTTCTTGATATATCCCCGGATCAAGAAGTATAAGGCTACGAACTTCGTACCTATTGAGCTTGTGATGTTGTTGGCAGCCATTACAGTGGCGTGGAGCGTGAATCTTCCACCAATGGCTGTAGTCGGTGAAGTTCCTCCGGGACTACCTGTACCGGGAAACCCAGTGGAGAATTGGACGTTGTTTGTGGCCGTCCTGGACTATAGCGCTGCGATTGCCGTAGTGGCATTCGCTGTCAATTATTCTCTTGCAGTAATGCTCGCTTCCCCAGAGACTCCTGTTGACGCAAACCAGGAGTTACTAGCGTATGGACTGGCCAACTTGGTGGGTGCTACCTTTGGATGTGTACCATCTGCAGCGTCGTTGGCTCGGTCCATATTGCACAAGGCAGCCGGTGGCCGAACCCAAGCATCGTCGTTGGTGACCAGCACTGTGCTCATCGTGCTGCTTCTTGGTGCGGGCCCAGCCTTCAGGCCGCTGCCCAGGTCCGTGCTTGCCGGCATCATCATCGTAGCTCTCAGGTAAACATGAAACTTCAACGTTCACAACAGACCGGGTTTAATAGCAACACAGACGTCACACCACCCCTCTCCTTACATTATAGCACTCAAAGTATGTTAAATTTAAAATGAACTCCTATTTAAGAATAATAACCACGTAATTAGAGAAATTGTGTGGGTGCGCAGCAAATTCCGTAAGAATAAAGGAATAAATTCCATGTAGAAGAAAATATGTACTTATTTATTTTAAAAAGGGTGACAATTTAAAATATTTGAGTAATTAAATCTGAAAGCTCAAATATACAAAATGTTTTTTATTAGTAATAAATATTTAAATAATTAAATCTTAATTATAAACACATTACTAGTCACGAACTGTTCTTCGCAGATGTCAGTATATATAGTGCGACGTCAACGTTTGTATATGCTCGTGATATGTTGAGGGAGGGGTTGTGACATCATCGGCGGTATTAAACTCGACTAGCCTCCAGTTCTTCTTATCATACCACTTGTATATTGTTATTTCTGGTTGTCTAGAGCGCTTACAAGACTCATTTTGTTCGCAGGAAACTGCCAGAACAATTTCGATTTAAGATTTTTTATTATTACAAAAAAATTTAGATTTCATCTTGAAATAAGCTTAATAACCATATAATAAATAAATATATGTATATAAAAGAAAAACAACGGTATTTTTATCTACAGCTGGAAATATTGTTCTGTTATTTATAGCACTTGAAAAAATAAAAATACTGTTATTTTTCTTCCTATTTTTGTATAAATTTATAATTTTAAAATATTGCATTTTCCCTTCCCCATGTGATGATTTTATATTTTTTTATTGATCTAATTCACTAATACGAATGAAAGCGTATATATCAAGTAAAACTTCAACATTAATAAGTTTGATGTTCCGTTACCGTAGAAACCTAAAAAGTAATATTGAGAGTCAGTGAGGAACCGTTGGTAACATTAAAGCATTCGGACCAAGCTTAAAGAAGGTAAAAATATGTACAGAAACGTTGTACTATTATTTAAAATAAGTATGATAAATTTTTAATTGTTTGATTATGGTCGTTAACTGTGTCTTATATTATATGTAATACAGTATGCTTGGCACCCTATAGTCAATAATTATAAATCACAGTTTAATTTTCAAAAATAGTTTCTGTTTTCAGGGAACTGTTGTGTTCACACAAAACGTCAACTGCGTACTTCAGAAATTCTATAATTTCATGTTACATTATATATTAGTGAAAAGTAGGAACATACTTATCGATTTAGTCCTACATCCTTTTTTGGCAAGAAACCAAATTACTCTTGTCCTGAGACAGCTTGTCTACATAGAAACAGCACTAGGTCATGTGTTTTACTTTCTTTCAGTGGAGCTTAAACTTTTTGTTTGGCGCGCCACCACAAGAATTTCCATTTTGAGATTTTGAAGTAACTGCAGTTGTTTTCGCTTACTTATGTAATTTTCCTAGATTTGATTACAACATTATTTTTCTACTGGATAGTCATTTTGTTTAATTTTTAATATTTTATTGCGTCACTGCTCGAATAAATAAGCTGGATGTGTTTAATAACAACAGCTTATAAATTTACCTTCATCCAATACGTAATTAAATTAATGTCATATACATATTTAAACAAATTGAGGCCATTTATCTCTGTTGTAAGTCGTCTCTTTGTTGAATGCAAGGTACAGAACTAAATAACAGTCTCAAATGAATTCCTTTAAGTGCTCATGTCCTACCACGTCCTCCATTGTTAACTTTCAATTCTTCAGTAATATTCTTTTCAGATTCTGTAAATCTGTGATTATCTTACGTACTTAAATACATGAGTAGTCAGCACCTAATTGAACTCTAATTTTGAAAATAATAATACTAATAATTTTGATATACGCGTAATCGTAACCGCATAACTTTTTGAATTAATTATTATATATTTATTTAGATCTGTCTCTTAATATTACGGTGGCCCATTATATTTTTAAGTTTGTTGAAAGTCTTTGGAACAGTATTATAAAGCATTAATACACGTTTATAAAAAGTCTCTTAAAATTTTTATTTTTATTTACATAAAAATTTGTCACCTATTTCAAAATCCCAGTAGCATTTAAAAGGTTTCTATTATTGATTAAATTACGGAGGTTAAAAATGGTAAAATTTAGCAAAATACAAAACAGTCAATGTGTCACTTCTTCTTCAGTTCACCACTACTAGCTTTAATTTTTGGACTTCTTCAAATTACAACAGACATACGTTTAAACGAAACAATTAGATTGAATTAATTTATAAATGTAACACAGATATACATTTTGAACAGAAATGAAAACCAAAAGTCTGGACGAAAGGCTGTATTAGTAGTAGTAAAAATTATTAAGTATTGTAAAAAATCTGACATATTAGCTGTTTTGTATATTTGTAAATTTATAAGACAATAATGGAAAAATATCGGCCGGAGGCAGGATTTGTAGAGGTCCTCGGGACGTCGATTCGGACTAGCTCAATTGTAGAATCACTACCCGGAAAGCGGGATGTTATGGGTTTGAGTCCTGGCTCCTGTCACCATTTTTTCCGTTCTTGTCTTCTGAATTTAGCAATACGCTCTTTATCTAAGCTTCAATTGAAGCATTTTGTCTCCATTTGATTTTTAAACTTGTATAAATGCCATATAATTGATTTATTGAAAATTAATTGACACATCTGCTACCTTGTGGTATTAACATGTAACCCTTATTGCTTTTCCTTACAATAAGGATATTAAAATTAAATAATATAATTATATAAATACACTCATCGGAACTGAATTATTTGACACTTCATTTTGAGTATTACTATATTGGGAATTTCTTTCATTCTTTGTTATTTCACATATAAAAGGCTTTTATTATTTTCCTTTCTGCAACTCCTATCGTCCACGTTTCGCACCCATATAAAGCCACACTCTATACGAATATTTTTAGCCAACGATTTCCTAATATTCACGCTTATATTACCCGTAAGTAAATTTCTCTTTTTCACGAAAGCCTTTCTTGCTTGTGCTATCCTACCCTTTATGTCTACTATGCTTCTACCACTAGTTATTACGCTTCCCAGGAAGCAGAATTCCTTAAATTTCGCTAAAATATCCCTTCCCAATCTAACACCCTATCTTATTCCACTGTTTCCAATACTACACTTTTATGAACATGTTTAACCTGTCGTATCAAATTTATAAACTAAGAATTATAAAATGTTAGTTAAATTTTTATCTGTACACGTTAATGTGTTTTTTGCACTGCGAATAACAGCCGTAAAGCTCGAAAAGGTAATTAGAGGCGATCCAATTTCATCAGTGTTGCTTCAGTTTCATATTGAAAGTTATTTATTATGTTCGGAGGCTACTCAACTATTACACGCGGGGTCTAATATAGGAAAGTGCTATACAAATATTATACTATAATACCTGAAACCCGATAATAACTAGACTTTTACCGAACTTGAATAAAAACGTGGACTCGGCTGAGGACAAGAGAAACAATCTGAGTTATAATTTCGTTACATCCGCTCAATTTTGATTTTAATAGTTAATTAAACCCGGAGAAATAGTAATATTCCCTTTAATTGAGACGACATGATAAAGCAGCTGCTGCTTCAAAGCTTTAAAACACAAAAGGCTACAGAAAAGACTGGTATCAAACGCGGAATGAAGAAAAATGGAAAAAGATTAAATCGATTGAGATGAACAGCGAAACTGGAAAATAGAGAGCCATCTTCTTCAATTATATAAGGAAATGTCTCAATATGTCGCATAAATTCTAATTAAACTATCCGTTAATTATTCTAGCGAGTATCTATTTTAGGTTAATATCGTTTAAAAATTTATCCTATGACAAATAACCTTGTTCACGTGAGTTGAAATAGTTTAATGAAATTTTGGAACAGTTAAAAAAACACCAAATTTTCGGGTGCTAGTGACCGAGACGGAGGTTGTTAGGGACGTGAAACCAAATTAACTTCGTTAAACAAATATATGTCGATTAAGGCGTTGAATGATGTTTCTAGCCCTTTTTCTTCTTTGTATATATTTCTCTTTTGACGCTCATTATTCTCTTTTCTATTGGCAATTTACATTCCTCATCAAACCATTCAGCATTCCTTTTCTCTTGTACTCTCCCTATCGTCCATTCTGAAAATTTTATAACTGTATCATTTATGTGTTTTATAACATTAATTCGTCCTCCATTTTTTCTCATAGTTTTTGGTTGTTTTTTGTCTTTGTATTTTGGTATGCTTCAATTCTTCCTTTTATCTCCTCTCAGTTTCCTGACAGTTGAGAGTTTTTCTCTTATACATACTTGGAGTTACGTCCTCTTGCTGATCTAATATCTCTTATTGATGTAAAATGCTGTCGATTTGTTATTAAATGGTCTATTTGATTAAATGACTCTGACCCCGGTATTTTCTAGGTGTGTTTATGTATATCCTTGAGTTCTAAGAAGGTACTAATAATTACATATTACATGCAGAGGTAAAACCAGTGACCGAATGGTTATATTTCAACGTTACTCTTCCGGAAACAAACAATGAGTCCTAATTATTACATATCGTTCTTCGTATCAGTAAAAAAAACTACATAAACCAAAATGTTGATAGATGAAATACACTGAATTATTTTTCAGTAAGCATTGATGACATAGCAGTGAAAACCGACGATCATATTGGAGGGTGGTTTGCATCAACGGTAAAGTATAAAAATGTTATTTCCGATCCCATTAAGCAAATTGATCAGCTGTCACGATTATTGAATAGGCTTCAACACCAGAGTAAGCGAATTTGTTCAACCGGACGATAAGAAGAACTGGCGGTCTTGTGCTCTACGACTACCCATTTCATTGCAAGTGTTCCAGGATATATATTGTTCGTATGGAGCCGAGTGCCGGGTAGATCTTTCTCCTTCCTTACTTTTTCCACTCTATATAACTTACAGGCAGATAACCTTGTTAAAGGGTTGCATCTCATTAAGCGCTTTACATCTGGTAGTATGAGAGTACTTATACGGAAGAGTCTCAATATTTTGACAAAAATGTTCAGAAACATATAATTACAAAATAGTTCCTGTACCCGAGATAGGCATTTAATTGTTTTACATAAAATTACTCACTATTTCTTCTTTGTAAAGATTTTATCTATTTAAATAAGACCTAAGTTTGGCCCTGGAATTCGATTTGATTGATTTATTTTCATTGCTGTGGGCATAACCCAGCGGCAATGCTTAAAATACATAAAAATAACAAATACATAAACTAAAGTACAATAGTTTTATAAAGAAATAAGGCAAAACAATTTAACTATATATAACTAAAACTATTAATGGTGTCCTACTGTTCTTTTCATCCTTTTCACTTCACTACTCTTTAATTACTAAGATATTATATTTAATATATAAAATGCCATACCCTTTTAAAAATCTTTCCCATTTAATTTCACTCAATTTTCTTAATACTAACCCTGTTACTGTTATTTTATTTATATCTATCATAAATAGTTCATCTTTTTTTGAATTGTTTAGTAGCTGCATTTAATGACTATTTAAGCATTCTTAGTTATCATATTTTCTATTATGTATCTTACAACGAAGATTAAAATTTATTCCCTTTTGATGTGTAGGACCTTGTTCACGAAAGCTTTCAAATTGCTTCCGAAGATCTTCCGCCTGAATTGGCTGGACGGCTTAGTGTGGTGCTTGACCTTCCTCTTTGTGGTTTTGGTGGACACGCTATGGGGCCTCTGTGTTGGCATCTTTCTGACACTCCTCTACGTCTTCCAGCAGAGCTCTGCGGTGAACATGGACGTAGTAGGTCGCTTGGGACTCACGAAAACCGCCTACGTCAGTTTAGAATCCCACCCGGAAGCCGTGGAAATACCCGGAATCAGGATACTGCGAGTTTACTGTAACCTAAACTTTTGTAATGTGTTGAGCGTGAAGGAAAATGTAGAGAAAATGTCGGGGATCGATTTACGCGCCATCTCCAAAATAGTAGCGTCACTGAAGAGGGTTAAGAATCCAGATGAAATCAATCGCTTGGTCACGGCCCATAATGATCTGTTGACCGTAAAGTGGAAAGCGTCAGCTTCAATCGAAGAGACGAGTAAGTTAAAATGCATAGTTTTAGATTTAAATATGGTCAGATCATGTGATATGCCATCAGTAAACACTTTAAACGCGATGAGACAAGCGTACGCTAATATAGACGTTCTTTTTATCCCACTTTCCGAGTCTCTTATTTCACTAAATCCAGTTTCTCATATCGCTGAAGCTATAAAAATTTGTGAAGACAGAACTGTCTAATTACAAATGTAACAAGGAGAATGATATTATAGCCACTTCTGTAAGAAAATGAAAATAAATATTTATCACCTGTTATTTATTGAAAACTGTTGTGTTTAGTATTTGCGGTGAAAGTTCAAGCTGAAGTATCGCTCATAGCTTCAAAAAACATTAAATAAACTCTTATGATTGAAACGAAGGAGGAATTGCTCAATTATATATACGAAGGTATTACTACTAAGTTAATAGATAAAACGTTCTTTCAGAGACATCACTTACAATTATTAATTACATAATGACAATCATTAATTGGCCATAGAGAGCGAATTAAATTTTGTTCAAATATATAGGAGTTACATTAAATCAACGACTGAACAACGATTGCCATATAGATTATGTATCTGTGAAAAGAAGCAGAAAGATAGGATTTTAAAATAGAATAGGAAATTATTTAAAACTTTTATATATTATGTGTTGCACCCACTTTTTAATAATATTGTTATGCATTGTGTAAATTTTGGAATACATGCATTTATAGACTTACTAAGATGAGAAGTAAAGCGTTATGATGTGATTTATAAATAATAATGTAGTGCAACAATAAATTTAAAAGGAATGATTGGCTGTGTTGTCGAGAGTTTGCACTAGCTTTGTTTTATTAATTATTAATAAGTTGTATTTAAGTTATAAGGATGAATGAAACAAATACACAACGGTGAGATTGATATTTTAAAAATGTTTTTGATAAAGGTTTAATAGAATTTAAGCAGTTAGAAATTGTTATACAGTATTAACATGTTGATAATGCGTTTCAAATTAAAACGAACTGTGCTATATTTTTCAAACATTTTAGCATTTGAATACAAAATATGTTATAGATTGTATGTGTATCCGTTAAAAATAAAATCTTCTCCTTCTTCCAATGGCTTAACAGCCCTCTTGAGGGCCTAGGCCTACCGAGGCAGCTGCGGACTGTCATCTGGCGTGACACATTCCGAATTTTGGGGTGGTACGTGGTCAGTGGACAAATAAAATAAAAAGTGTTCTATTACTCGGCACACTTAACATTTTAAATTTTCTTTCGTGTATGGAACACAAACTTGGTACATCTCTTATCTTTTAAAAATGTTTATTTTTAAATTCTTCACTCTGTAGATATTTATTTTCTTACGAATATTTTTATCTTATTAATTTGAAAACTTTCATTATCAATTTGCCTTATTTAATTTTCACCCACATATTTACAAAGCGTAATGTTACATTTCATCTTGACTTTCTTAACGTTTCTTTTCCCCTGACCGTTCTTAGGTATCCCTGAATTGAAGTATAAAAGGAAGCTGCTTCTTAAATGGTTCATTAAAAAGGAATTTTTTTTAAGTGGCAAAAATTAAAAACTATGACTTTATGGAAAGGAAATGTTTTCGATTCAGTTATTAGAATCACAGCAATGTTTGTGTAGAGTTTAATACTTTTTCTTCAAATATCCTGTAAACTTAATATTGTTACTGCACCTCTTTTTTGTACTTTTCTCTTCGATAACTTTAAGAAGCAGTTTTCCAAGAAGTGAAAAAGGCAAGAGCCGAGGATTGAATCACGTGAGTACTGTTTAGTATCAAAGAATAAAATTAATAAACCGGATATTGTTGTTCGTACACTTTTTATATGATATATATATTAAAGATTCATATAAATATTAAAATAAGCTAAGTAGTAATTGTACGTGCACAAATACTTCACAACTACATAGGTGAAATAAAGTGTGAGAAATTTTCAAAAAATTAATTGTTTATCTGACAAATGAATTTGAACAGCCATTGTTGCCAGTATATTTATTTCAAGGTTGAAATTTGGAAGAAGTCTCAAGATGGGAGTCGGAAACGTGGAAAATTTTAACATGTAAAGAAATACACTGACAACAAACGGTTCTAATTTATTCAAAGAATTGCTGATTACTTAACCAAAGCAATCAAAGTAATTTTCCTATTTAAAAAAGACATGTTTTAATACAAATATTTAAGCTTACCTATAACAAAGCCACGTTGCAGTCGTGGTATTCAGTCCTAAGACTGATCTGACGAAATCGTAACTAGACATATTACCGCTGATCAGGTAACTATAAGGAAATTAATTTGAAGTGATCATTAACAGTTTATCAGAACTGAATCCAATGACATAAATTTGCACGTATCTTGTTCTCACGAAACTGTCAAACTCGTGAAACATGAAGACTGCGGACGTAGTCATGGAAACGCCGTTCAGTTGCCCATACAAAAACGGCGAAACGTATGATTTCTTGGAATATAAATTGATAATAGAAGACCTTCAATTCACTTTGTGTTGCTTCTTCGAGTAATGTTATAAATGTTGCCCGAAGTGTCTACAAACGTTTGTTCCTCATAAAGGATGGTCTTGTAGTTTCAAATATGACTATATAAATAAGGCAATATCGATGAAACAAAGTAAGCCTTACATGTATTTAAGGAGCATTATAAAACAACCTTTATCAAAGTAACGTCTAATGCAAAGGTTTTCTTGCATTTTGTGAAAGAATAAAATTAAGAAATTTAAGGGCTTTTGTCGTTCTTCTTCAAATAGAAGATGTCTCAAAAGTTATTAACTGCTTCATAATCAACAATCGAAATAAATTTTACTTCTTATGAGCAAGATGTTATAAATATTTATTTCGTGTTCCAGAAAATATCTGCATGCTTTTGAGACACCCTGATTTTCAATGGTAGCTCATATATGTATATATATACATATATAAAATTTATTTCATATTGCTTAGTTTTCAAATCAGAGACGGGAGGAATAAATTAACATAAAATGTTTGTAATGGAAGTACTTATAGCTATGTTCTTTATTATAAAAAGGATTTGTTCTCTTTAAGATAAAGAATCGTCTCTAAGGTTAATCTTTTCTACAATAAAATAAAAATAGCGTGCAAATATATGTCTAAAAGAGTTAGAAGAATTACTATTCATATCAAACCTATTTATGTCGTACATTACCTCTTTTATTAATAATACGCAGTAAATCTGCATGATAAAACTGAAAAATTTATTGTTAATTATATTCCAGTGTAAATATTTGATGGATTCATTGTAATTTCGTTGACAATTACGCTAATGAATTTTACAGCCCTAAGATATAATTCACTTTGTGCTGCGTCTTCGAGTAATGTTATAAATGTTGCCCGAAGTGTCTACAAACGTTTGTTCCTCACAAAGGATGGTTTTTTAGTCTCAAATATGAATTTATATAAATAAGAAAATATCGATAAAACAAAGTAAGACTTACATGTATTGAAGGAGCATTATACAACAACCTTTATCAAGGTCTAATGTAAATGTTTTCTTGCATTTTCTGAAAGAATAAAATTGAGAAATTTATGGGTATTTGTTGTTCTTCTACAAATAGAAGAACCCCTAAGTTCTCACCGTAAATCTAGAACTTCAAATTAAAAATAATGATAGACGAAACTTCGTCATCACATTGATGGCATTTTAATATAAAGAAACATTCAGTGTTTTGGGCGAGTTTATAATACATGAAAACAGTGAAAATATTGTTTATATATAAATAAACAGCTCATTTTCCAGATAAGAAGAATAGAAAAAATATGTACTATGACAATGTTTGAATATCGTTTCGTGATGTGAAATTTAAACACGAGCAGCATCAAATCGTGAGAACTACGAGCAGCTTATAATGCATCGTTTGTTTACCCCATATTCAGTGTTGGTCACGGATGGTGATTGTACTAATCAACGAATATCTGAGGACAATTCCAGCTTTATTACAAGGAGAATTGTCCTGCTGGAAGTATCCATCACTGGTAGTGTATACCATTAACATAATAGGATTTGCAAGAATACTTAAATACCCTTCAGCATCCAGACTTAGTTTCACAGGAATCAAAGAACTCGTACCAAGTCAAGAAAGTATCCCCAAAAACATATTGCGCCACCAGCGTGAAGTGTTTAGGCGATGCAGGTGGGGTCCATATTCGAACCCTGCCAGCTGCATTTGAAAACGCGATTCGTCACACCCCATTGTACGAATCGTTCTCTGAAACTTTTTAAACGTTGCCTTTACTTAAATCTGTTGAGAATTTGTGGGATGAGATCGAACGGGCCATCAGGCAGCTGGACGCAAATATTAAGGAATTGGAAAGTGAAGCTCATCAGATATGGTCTCAAACTAACACGTACCAGCATCTCATAGAATCTATGTCCATAAGAATTCAAGCCATATTAAGCCATATTAAGCAAAATGTGGCCCAATATTGTATTGATGGGGTAATTATATATATATATATATATATATATTATGTATACACTTATGTTCCTTAGCTTTCATATACATTTGCAATTGAAACTTAAATTAAGTATTTACTGTTCCTATAAAAATAATATCACTTGAAAACCTAGATTGTACAAATTAATAAATACCTTGACACAAAAATTAGAGTACAAATGATGCAAATGAGTCGCCGTTGTCTGAGCAGAAATTTTAAGTGTTATTGCAACCTAGTTTTCAGCAGTGAAATAATCTGGAGCGACTCACGTCATACCTTCTTTATTAGAATGCTGGAATTTTTTTAATTACTTCTTGGTCTTCTCACAGTGTGAGGTATACGGTACATTCTTAACTACATATTTCCTGAACCATGTCAAAGTGGGGAAGGGCTCGTACAATATTCCCTTTTACAGTTTGTGAATTGTTTATTCAAAAAAGATTACTATTAATTACTGAACCAGGCGCCTTATTAGAAATGTTTTAATAAAACAAAAACTAGCACCAATATGCGGTACGTACTAAAATGTGATACTTTTCATTTTATTAAAATATTTATGACACATTGGATAGTTAATTAATTTATTATTCATTTGTAGTCAGATAAGTACAACTATAAATTTATTAATTCATTTTTGTAGACTTGTTGAACTGGTATATTTCAACCTTTAGAAACTGAATTTCGAATGATCCACATTGTGTTCCGAGTCACCCTCATGGCTACGATAATCTGTAAATTTGGTGGTTTCCGAGATGCCGTAATTATAATAGGATCACAAAGCTTCAACAGAGTCTTTTATGCTGCTGTGCACGAGAATATGAGTATCCATTTACAAACACACATGAAAGTTTTGTAAACCTCAAACGACGAGGTATTAGTTTGGTGACAGTTACACGATCTCCTTGTTTATCTGGAAGTTAACTTTGTAATTAATACAGGTGGGCAAATAGACAGTTATGTGATGCAGCATAGTAATGCCAAACATTGAGTATGAATAACAGAGACAGGAAAATATTATTAATGGCGTTATTGGTTACCATTTCTCATCGGTCGCGAGAAATAGCTTCGTGTGTGTCGTGCGCAACCGTATGGCACGAAACACAAGAATGGAAGTAAAATTTGTCGCAGTAGTCAGGCAGTCGAGCAGATTAGGATTACAAAGCGGCATTTTTTAAACTACCTTGATAAAGATTAATAAGTACAAGTGCAGCCCCGTACCTCGTCAATGAGTGAACATTCTTATTGACGGCTCCAGACATTCTAAAACCCTCACATTTTGATACAGCGCAGAGAAATTATAATTTTTAAGAGTTACATAATTTTCAGCATTATTGACAGATCTTGTGTTGGTTTAGAAAAGTTTAAAATTGTACATATTCTTAGATAACGATTTCAGTTATGTTTTCTGGTGACTCACAATTTACCCTGAGAAGTCTCATGTTCTATACTAAGCCATACATTCATTCACTTCCAATCACTTCCTCAATAACTATTGAGGTATGTCTCGTACAGTTTATGGGGCTGTAACTATGGTCAGCGTACAATTTAAAATGCTTCAGATTCTCTGAACGCAAATTGGGCGTTAATTTGGTTCGCTTGCACTGTGAGTAAAATGTTCTTGTTGTTTCATATTCCCTAATCCGGATCCACATCATAAAACGTGAAATTGAAATTCTCGCAATTTGACTAATAGCATGGGAACTTTAGAGTTGTTGAAATGGTGTTCTGAGGATTGAATAAGAGACGTTAATTAGTTTGGTCTTGGAGATAATTTAAGCTGACATGCCCTCTGGTACTAACATATTATTCATTTGACCTCCCACAAAATGGAATCATTTTCTATTCATGCTAATGCTGGGCTTTTATGTGTTTACATGCAAGTGCTTGCACAACGAGTTGATAAGAAAGTTTAATTTGCAAGTTTTCTTTGAATTCACTTAATTACAGCAATTAATTGTAAGCATACAAACAGCACTGTACTTTTTATAAAACATCGGTAATGGTATAAATATGCCTTTGTCACTCTTGATCCTTCTACAGGATACTTTGGCAGACCAGAAGATCAGTTAATGAACAAATCGGAGACAACAGTACTGATAGCTGATCAGCAAATAGAAGAAGCTTTACTTGACAGATGTCGCCACACCATTGGGGTGAATCCGTTTTTTATCAGCTCAAGCAGAGGAAATCAATAAAGACGTGGACGTGATGGAAGAAGTGAGGCAGATGTCGAGACTGAATTGCGTCCGAATCTTGCGGAGCTGCCGTCAACAACAGTCCATGTCCTCGAAATCTCTCCTCCAAGACCAATCGTTGAAACACCAACTTCGGTGAATCTTGCTTCTACTGTTGCAATTGTTTAAAATATTATCTACAATTATTTACTCATTACATCTACACAATCCGATTGCTTTCTTTATTACTTTCTGTTGCCAACCATTGTAAAAATAATTTCGTTGATTTTTAGTTATTTTCCCTTCATAAAATTTATACGCCAATTAATACTCGTACTAAAATTACTTATTTCAGGGATTTTACTCATTATATTCATGTTTTAATATAAATAAATTAATTATCATGACATATTGCTATGAATGTTTAAATATAACGTCTGTTACACATAATTAAACGTTTTTACTGATCAAATTTAAAGAATAATATCATTAATTGTTTAATAAAATGCTAGTATAAAATTTGGTATCATATAAATTGATATATTAAGGAAGAATTATAAAATTTCATCTTTACTATATAATTTTCCTACCTTTAAGAAGTCTCCGTTAATCTTTCTTTTTATCTTTATTATTTTAGCTCCATTTTATATTTAATTATCATCTACTAACTTTGTACGTTTATATCTAAAATTTAAAATCTTTACTTTGAATTCAGATGAGGGTCACGTTAGGTCCAAAAAACGTCACTAATTAACTGAATCATAATTTTACTGTTTTAGCGTCCTATATACTTTGTGCATATATATGTAACATTAATTACGTTTTTGCGTTCCAAAATTACGGGTTCGTTTAGACTTCAATAATTGAAACAAAGTAAAAGAAATTCGTTAAGGACGCTTTTTCAATATTATGATTTTTTCATTTTTAGATGCACGGAATGCTTAAAAATTGTGTGATATTCACCGAGTTGAAGTGGAACATCACAGTGAATGAGTAATGGCAGCAGTCGATATTTAGAGTTTGTATCGGGCCGTGTTAAAATGAGGGGATTTGGAGAGATTGGACGTTGCACACTATCTAGGTCCAATAACAAATACCTTAAATACATAGAAATTACTCTACACCTTTTAATTACCTGAAGCAATTAGTTATATATTTATTTAACTGTGAATAATTTCTTTAATTCCAGAGCATGATAAATCGTTTAACTGCTACGTTTTTCATTTCTTATTATTCATGACATTTAACTATCAGTAATTTGGTAAATCGGAAGATTATGAAATCTTCACTTTCTTCTTAATGTACACATATTTATCTTTTGATAAGTCTTTGAAAGTTTAAAGTACAGAAGTTAACGAAGAACGTCGTGAAGTGTTACGTAAGCCTTTGCCAAAGTACCATTATTTGCTTTCACTCTTAATAGCAGGACGATGTAGTGATTTATTTCTGAAATAGCGATTTGATTTGTTAAGAATTGGGTGTCACTTCTGAGGGAAGGCCAACCAATATCGATCACAAATTTGTAATTCGTGCTTGATTTATTTGTTACTGTGCCCTTTCATCCGAAACAATTGCAAAATTAATTAATGCATTGTGCATATCCATTTAGAGGGCAGTCAAATTGGACTTTGTCGTTCAGGAACCAATCATGCGTGTGACTTGGATATTGAATTTGACTCTGTGAGGAAGGAGATGAGAAGATTTGGCAAATTATATTAATGCGTGAAGGTGTTTTAGTGCTCAAAGGACCCTTTCTGAGTACTGGAAAAAGTTAAAGTTTAACTAGTACTTAAGTATAACTTTATTACCCTTGCAGATGCATTTCACTAGGCAGAAACTTTTTATAAACTGATCTGAGGAACCGGGCTCTGAGGATTTGTGATCCGGATTGATCTCGTTCAACTTTCACTCACATTCAGCTTTTCCATATACAAGAGCAAGCAGCAAAGCTCTCAACTTCTTTGCGTGTTGTCAGAAATACTTATAAGTTACATTTTTCTTGGAGTTTCCTTTTCTCATCTGCTGAAAACGTTCACACTTCTCCTCAAACTTCTTAATTAAACTCTTTATGGGACTCGGTAAAGAACGGAACAAATGTTTCTAATTTAACACGCAAATCAAGAGGAAATGATTAAAGGTTCCTCGAGTTTAATTTTTATTGGACTCCAGTAATGGTTCGATAAATTTCTAAAAACAAATATATATATATATATATATATATATATAAAGGTCCAGAATAAAAATATTAACATCATATAGCTTACAATGCGTCAATATAAAATTTAAAAGAACTACTTTCATTTACTAAATAAACTTTGTATTCGGGACAGTGACCAAAACTATGAATTAATATTTTTTAAATTAACATTACTTCTGGATGGGGTGGGTTGAAATATAAAATTTTAAATGGAGGCATAACGTATTTTAAAAAGTAAAAACCAATATATCTAATTTTTTTTTCGATTCATTATATTATTTTGGAAATTGTGCGATTTATTCCTGTTTGAAACATCTTCTGGATTACTTCCTACAATACTATATGAACTTTAGAATGGAAAAATGTCGACCGGACATTTTTTCATTCTTGTCTTCTTTTTAAAATTAACTATAGGCTTTACCGAGCTTCATTTAAAGTATTTCCACTTTATTATACTATATGATCGTATAGAGTATTTTGAGAATCCAATGGGCAAATTAGAAGGCAAGAAGTTAATTTTATATTAAGAAAAATGGGTTATATATATTGTAGCTCAGTAGGATACCTCACTTATTAGAATTTTTGAATGATCTAAAAGTTTAGCAAGAACATTCTGGCTCGGCGTCAGGTTGCTAGACGGGAGATGTACCTGTTTGCAAATTTATACATTAGTCTTGCTTTTCTTTAAAAGGAACGTTCGCCCTTCAAAATTCCCGAAGGACACTGTTCTCTTTGTAATGAAAAATTTCCCGCGGTGAGCGAAGGACTCAAGAGAATTGGCGGAACAAACATCACGTGGGGTAGCGCTTTCCGTTGGAGAAGGGGAATATACGAGCTTAGCTGGGAGGCGAGAAGGTGGAAAAAGATTCAGAGTGGTTCAAGACGTTGAGAAGGCGAGGAAGCAGAGGTGGAGAGTTGATCAAGACGTCGAAGGGAGGACAAAGCTGGAGAGTGGAAAAGATGTTAATAGGGAGGAGGAAGCTGGAGAGTGTAACAAGAGTAAGAAGATAGTGGGAACAAAGAAGGCCAGAAGAGGGAAGAAAAACGGGGTTTTCCTCGTTCACTGGAAGTCCGCGTTCCTTCACCCGAAACCGTCGGCAGAGGGAAAAATTACAATTAAACCCAAAGGAAGTTCCGGTCGCCAATCTCTGCTGCACGTGGTTACCCCAATAAGTATAAACCCTCTGATATTTAATTAATTAATTTGTTTGTAATAGCGCACAGGACCCCTTTAAACGATTGATATCCAAAAGTGCAAGTAATTTTATTCAATAACTTAAATAAAAACCCCTAATCATTTAAAATACATGTACATTGCAAGATGAAACAAAGTTTGGATTTTAGAAATGATTCTGGTTTCTTACAAGCAAAAATTATTTCTATCAGTAGATTTAATGTCCTAATCCACACAGTAAAAAAATTATTTTGGTGTGGTATCCTTACGAAAATCAATTAAATAACGAATCAAGGAAGAAATCGTGTCAACCTTTCGACTGCGTGAGATTTGTTCTGTTTCCTGAACTTATTCAACGCATTGTTTGAGGACTTGGAATTAACGTCCGTTCTTCATTGAGTTCTAAAATAGCCTAAGAAAATTATATATTTTGTTACAGGCGAGCCCGTGCTTTGGATGAAATGAAATGAGAATTGCCATTCTGAGCTTGGACTCGACTCGGGTAGCTTAGATGGTAAAAGCAGGCCACGTACAGATCGGAGGTCCCGGTTTCGGTTCCCGGTCCAATCGATATTTTCCTTCCTCGTTTCATTATTTAAATTTATAATATGTGAGCTTTGAACTTTGTTGTGTTTCCTAAAGCCAATAATTGATCTGTTCTATTCCATCATTCATACATTCAGAACAGATTTCCACATTTTTGCCCATAAGAATGTATCAAGAGAGGATTCATAAACGAATTATTTATTATATTCACAACACACTAAAGAAGCGTAAAACTACTTTATATTTATGTTGTAGCAATTATACAAGAGAATGCATGCTTGCCTGCCCGTTCAAACTAAGACACTGCTCAACCTATTTCAATGAACTTTCATCTGTGTAATGCAACAAGATATAGTTTACCAAGTTTGAAAATGTTTGAGAAAGTTCAGAGGAAAGTGAAAACGGGTAGAATACAGATCTATGTGTAACTGAAGTGTCTTTGAATTATTCACAAAGTTTTAATAATATCGTTTGTACTTCCTTTTGAAGTAAAGACTCGTATATGCAATTAGTACTCAAATAAATATTGGGTCTTACTTTTAGACGATTGTCAATTAATAGTCACGAATGCCTTATAGGAACGTAGATTAGAAATTAATTATTGTGGTATACAAAAAGTTACAAATATGGGCTCTGATTATAGGTTTTTATGGAAATCAACTGCGAAAGGAAGCCCTTTGATGATTTGGAGTTATTCCAAATTCTGTAACGCATCTCTATCCCGTCACACATTTAACAACGCATTAATAATGTAACATACGATAATTCGTATGGAGCGATTTGAGCTTAATGATATCGGTGGCGATGAGAAAGTAGTACATAATATTTAGGTTCGGTCTAATTTTTGCATTGTTGCTGTTGCAATTATAGGATACACTAGAATCACGTATACAGGTTGTACGAGACTTCAGAGTGTAAAGCAGGAGTGGGCAACAATTTTTATATAGTAATATTTATTTAAAAACGAAAAGGAGCAGATATGTAAGTGTACATATTGTTGGACATGTAATAAAATAATACTAATGAGAAACTTGGGATTCCCTTCAGACGGGGGCCTAAAATTCGCACTGACATGTTTCAGGCGTTGAATTAAGTATTAAAGCCAGTGCTTGATCACTTTCCTTGTTATTTGATGATAACCACATACCTGAAACAAACGTTATAGTCTTGGACTAAGTTTGATCTGTTTAAATAAGTTAAGAATAATATAAAACTGTCAAATTATATTATATTTGTTCAATAGCAAGTGGTTAAAAATAGTGTTGCAATTGAATATTACTCAACTCAGTTCTGGGTTTGAAGATACTTTTAGGGGACGTCGGGGCGGAACGGGTCATTTATTGTTTAACAATTTTTGTAAAATTATGGAAAAAGAAAAATAACTTCATAAAGGTATTCAACATTAGTTTATACTATTATTTACTGAATATAATATTAATAAAACTCAAAACAACAAGTTTTGTTCTTAAAAAGAAACTTACAAATTTCCCGTTCTCGCCAATCCAAATTTCAATTAGTACAACAAAATTTAATTCAAGAAAAATCTTAACACCTTTTATTTTTATTTTGCGTTAGTGTTTTCAATTAAGTACGACCTGTTTTCATTCCTTCATCCCCTTTGCTAACGAACGGGCGTATTTTCGCAAAACAGATTTTCTGATTGATTCTTGAAGATAATACTTATTGATCTCATATCACAAAATAATTTTTGACTTCAAAAGTCAATTAAACGAAAATAATACAGAGCTTAAATTTTGTAAAACAATTAATTCTATATTAAAATATTGTGGTTTGTATAATTTGTTACTTTTATAAAAGTCATTTCTCTATTGTAATAAGTTTGACAGTGTTTAATTTTTTGAATATAAAATTATGTGCTTTGCATGTGTTATCGGATTAAAATGACTGGCATATTTTGCAATTTTCATGATTCGTAAATTATTACGCGTCTTTAATACTGTGAAGGTTTCTCTAAATCAAACTATTATACGTTATTCATCGCAGTACAGAGTACGCTAACGGATAGACCATATACTTATATTAAAATATCTGTTAAAATTTACGCTAGTAGGGAATGAATTCTGAAATCCATTCCAGACGAAGTCTTACGGGAGACTGGAGGCTGGGTGCAGTCGTTTGTCCATCTGTGGAATCCAATTAATGCATCCTCTTTAGAATGCGGCTCTTCGTTGGGACTCGAATAATGACCATTCCATTGATTACTCGCCAATTTGTGCACTAATCATTGGTTGCAGTCAGAATGTACCGTAATCAGGCCAACGTTCGTAAGTCTTCTCAGATAAAAATTTAATTAGTAGATCATCTTATAATTACGTCAATATATATTATTCTATAGTATTTAGGTAATATCTTGTGACTATATTAATACATATTGAATGGGCCAAGGGAGTGGACCAAAAAATTGCTTGGCTGCGGTAAGGAAATGTAATTAAATTACTGTGAATCCTACGAACAAACGAAAAAGGCCTGCAGGCAAAGTTCTTTACAGCCTATATTTGCACAGAATGCCAGGTATTATAATTGAAAAATTCTCCTGTTGACGTCCATGGGAGAACTCATCAGTCTGCATTGACATGGCGGTCATATATCATTTTGGAATTGCCTAAAAGTGTCATTTTCTGTTTGTTGATTACCTCTAATTTGGCCTGATTTTTCATGATTTACTTGAATAATTACCATTTATAATTATACGAAAACTAGAATTCTGTATCTGAAGATATAGCTGTGTTGCTCATTTCAGAGACCATTCATATAAGTGAAATATATCGAAAGATTCTCGATTTAACGTGTCAAACATTTCCATAAATAACTAATTTTTGAATAATGGTCTATTATTTTATTTTTATTTAAAAAGAATTTTAATAATTTAAAAGTTAAACAATAAGTCATCTATATTTATTTTAACGGCGAAAAATTAACAAAGTAATCATAATTAATAAGTGAGCTGAGGCTTTCCCGGTGTAGTTGATGCAGAAATAGTTCTCGGGTTTCCACTCGGGTGCAGGTGCGATGAAAACGTGACTTTTCGACGGCCAAGTGCTCTGTCGTTATTTTCAGTCTGAATATGACGACAGAGCCATAGGTCGTCGAAACGTCGCGTTTTCATCCCACCTGCACTTGAGTGGAAACCCGAGAACTATATCTGCTAATCATAAATAATAACATTTATAAATTTTCAGTAGACCAGTAAATTTATTTTGGGAAAATTCGATTCTTCAAGAAAAATGGGCCTAAAATAATCATTTTAAACAATGATCAGTTTCATAATTTAATTTATTTGGCCATTGGTGATCTTTAATGGTTTATCTATATTTGAAATTCACAGATCTTAATATCCTTCGTTACGAAATCCACATATTAAATCTAGTTTTAGAAATTTCTGGTCATAAATCGCGCACATGACAATACACGAATGAGAATAAATCTAACGTTTACGGTCTTTCCTTTTCCATAGTATCTTTGACTTAAACTGCTAAAAGGGATGCCAGAGTACGACGCTAAAATTTATATATGAGCAAAAACTTAACAAACTCGTAACTGTTTTGTGTGTATCTATTTTAAACTTAGAGACGTAAGTTCTTAAATTAAGTCAAATAATAAGAATCAGACGGGTAAGCTCCATCTGCAATCTATTCTAAAATAGTTGAAGGTGCATCGGCATGTGTGATCCTTGAGAAAACCAGCGAGATTACGAGCAATTGGCAAAGATGAGACTCGCAATCAAACTGGGGAGAAGTACTTGCGAGAGAGGGGGTTAATAGGCTTCATGAAGGTGATCCTGAAACAGGCAACTCCCCATTATGAGCATAGGAAGGGAATTGATGAGGGATGTGGAAGGTAGTAGCCAAGGGTTGACTAAGGTCCCCGGGCTGTGGTTTAAGGATCCTACCCGGTGTTTCACCTAAAGAGATGCAGGGAAAACCCTAGAAAACCAGCATCAAGGACGTCGGTCATTGGGTACTATTTTCACGTCCTTCAGAATGACGGGAGACGAGTTTTCTGTGGGGTCGCAGCATTATCTTCTCCATGTCTCCACCAGTTTTAGGAGGCAGTTGGCTCCCAGTTGAGATATAATGTATGTCTGTCTGTAGTCGCAATTACCTGCGAAATTAATATTTTTAGTTTAAATGGTATTGTGAAATATTGATTGGAGACAAATATATATCATTTTGGAGATTAATGTGTTTTATCTTTGTCTATGATGACGGGAGAGAGGTAAAGTATTATTGCTGCGAGAAATCATAATTTCTCTAGAGATATGATGGCGGGCGTACGAATGACAGTTTCCATGTAATTGATTTGTGATTGTGAAATATTGAAACTAATAAATATTATATGTGTATCACAAAGTTATTTATAGAGCAGTATTTACGTTTTGAATTATGAGAGGAGGAAACATTGAGATAATTTTTTAATTGTATTATAAGTGAGAAGGCATATAAGGTTAAGAAATTGCTATTTTTTTCCGGGGAAATCCAAATATATGGCGCCTAAGACATCAAGAAAATTTATTTAATTAATTAATAAATGATATTAATCCATACTGGTATGTGAAATTATTGTAGTAACAACGAATTTGTATTTTTTGATTTGTTTGGACTGATAAGACAAGATGATGAATATGCGACAAATACTAATGACGAAAAGATATTCCTTGATGAGAAGAAATTGGAGATGCATCAGCTGCAAATCAATAAATGTTGATAAATATTAACATTATATATATATAATATATAAATTATGGCAGGAAGGGAGTACTGTTATAAAATGAAGGTATTATAACACGAAAAGAGGTAAAATCTAATTTTATTAGTGATGTCAGAAGAAAAATTAGTAATGGAAACTTGTCTAACCCTAAGTGTGGAAATTTGATAACACTACAACCGAATGTTTATTTTAACTCCAGTTTAGTAAGAAGTAGAATTAGCCTCTTTTGTGAACAACCTTAATTATTTAATTATCATACGTTCGATAGATATCATTGGAACGCTCCTCTACAATTAATATTCAGAAACCTATAATTTTTCTTTTTGGTTAAAGCCTTTTCATCACATGAACATATATGAAATATGCTGATATTTGTTTTACCTGTCTTAAGATCCTTCACAATTACTGATCATAATTATACGCAAGCAGTACCACAGTATTAATATCTTTGTTATCATTTGAGTCATTATACAATAGTTATTTTTTCCCCAATTTTTCATATAATTAAGACGACCCCTAAACTATAAACGTGGCATTTTTACGTGTTGCGAAATGTATGAGCATTAAAATATGGAGGTAAGACTAAATTATGACAGCTGTAAATTCTTGCAAGTGGAATTCGCTGACTGAATCCGCGAAAGCGATATTGGTATTCAGACGTCGCTTCTCCTTCTCCTACTGTGCGATTTAATATCGCTTTGGCAATACGACGAAAATCTGTTACAAACTTTAAATGCAGAAATAAATTCATTACACATATGTTCCTCAATTCATAAAGCACATGTTCTTTTTATATTTTGAAAGCAAATTACTATTAGCTACACCAAAAAATAAAAATTATTTCGATTTATGTTTCCAAGATATTAAAAAAATATTATTATTTTTTATTTCCCTACATTCAATAAACTTCTTCAAAGTAACTCCCTCAGGCTATTTTAAGAGACAAAAATGAAGATCAAGCTTGCAAGGAAATTGACTATTGTTTGATTTGGGGTTTTTATTTTCTTATAAAAATATTTTTAATGATTCCAAAGTCTCGTCAATAGTTTCAATAACTTCCGCTTTAGGTAAATGTATATATTATGTATTATTAGTATATGTTGTTGTATTCAGTCCTAAGATTAATCCTATGCAACCCTCCACGCTAACATCTCTTGCGCAAGCCTTTTCATTTACTTATAAATAACACAACCAAAACCCCCTGTAATCAGCTTAGCGTATTCCATCTTTGCCCTCCCTCTTCTGTTCTTACCCCACACAGTTCCCTCTAATGCTAATTTTACAAGTCCCTCGTACCTATTAATATTATATATTATGTATATATTATTCAATTTTCCAGTGTATTGCTTCCTATTTGATTATAAATTTGACTAGACATTTACGACTTTGTAACAGGAGAGATCCGATGCTCAGTAGTCCGCGTGTTGACCGGGGCAGACCGGAGCTCACTTAATCACCAACCTTTTTGCTTCGGATTACTTTGACGTAATCAGAACATGCTTCTTCTGTTAGAAAACTTAAATGATTTTATTTATTGGGTAACTCTGTTATTTAATCTATTGTACTTAACTGCAACCCTGCTTATCTTTTTGAAAGTTTAGAGTGGCGTCAACCCTAGCGTCATTGGCGTCTATACACAGTTACCAAATGCTTATCTTATATCTTTTTTTCAGTCGTGTCAACTGGTGGTGTCATTTATATAATTATTTGGTGGTTTCTAGTCTCTAATGCGCTGTTTCTAGTTAAAGTATTAAATTTTGACAATCAGAGATTGCAGTCTCATGAAAGGGAGTAAAATCACTAATATTTTTTTGTTTCGGATTCTCAATCTGACGATTGCACTTTTACTCTAAGAAACTACAACCAATCTATTAATTCAAATCCTTCAGCAAGAATTATTGAAATTTATCTGACACAAAGCAATGCTATGTAGCAAGATCGTTCCGATACATTACGAGAAATGAATTTTCAGTAACTCGTGAGTATACTGATCATTGGCAGGGCCGTGGGGGAAAATTGGGATGCCTGGCTCAACCGTATTTTAAATTTTCATTACATTATTTATAAATGAATTTCAAAATGTTTGTAGTTCAGCTGTAATACTTATTTAATTTTATGTTTTTATTAAATTGATTATAGTTAAATTTCTAACTATTAATGGTTCAGCTTTTTGCTTATTTAATTTCTAAACCATTTTCCAACCTAAAGAGTTAAATAAAGACAGTTTACAACCATTTGGCTTGTAAGGGAAGCTTCTTTAGAGACTAAATGGGTACGACGTTCTGTCGAATCGTGACCTAACTTGCGGGCCGCAACCGACGATCTTTACGGGTTAACATATTGGGAGATATTATTAAAGAAAAGAAGAATGAAGTTTAACCCTCACGAACACGAAATCAAAATGCGGTGGAAGGTGAGACACCTGTGAGGTCCACATTCACCATGATAGTTAAAACCTATCGAATTGAGGAACTATTTTTATGCTAGAAGTGTTATTTCTCTTGATTTGATATTTATTTTGCTAAATAATACATCACTTTTAAATCCTAATAGGACCGCGTGTTCTTGTGGATTAAGATTCGCATATGAATTTTCATCAGGTGGAAGTGAATGCAAGTAGAAAATCGAGGGTTTTTAAGAGCGTACCTAATTGGAGACAAGGAGTTTTGGTATGTTTCGAAAGGAGAGCTGTAAGGGGTGATAAAAGGAACTGCACAGGCAAAGGTACGTCTTACAGTTTTTCGAAATCGCCAAGTAGACTTGAGAGCAGTCAGCATAGAAGAAACCGTAGCCAACAAATTACTATGACCCTTAAGTTTTGTTAGTCGGAACACGTGCGTAATAACTATTAAATTCATTGATTTGCATATATTTTTTATTTGCTTTGGGCCGCGTATATTTTATATCGTCAGCATTGTGTAAGTATACAGTAACCAATAAAAACCTAAGATTCTATTCCAAATCCCATCTATTCGTCGGAATATTGTAATATGAAATCATTTACTCAGAAAAAATGTGTTAAAATTATTAATAACAAATGTTATCATTATAAACAATTATAAAACCAATGTTATGTGGAATCAATAAAATAAATAAAAACTAATTAATCCTCAATACCGCAAAACATACACGCGGAGGGGTGATTATGATCAATTAAGTTTATGGGAGCTTAAAACTGGACAACGTATTTTAATACTTTGATCCTTTAATTTACCTGTCTACTACGCACATTTTACAGGGAATATTTTAACAGGACATAATATTTTGTGACCAGTATAAGGGCGAAGCCGTGGTGAAGAGGTTTATAGAAAACAGCGTAATGGGGATCCTTTGACGATCCAGGGCTACGCTTTGTTTTTGCTTAAATGAGCTCGTTCACTAAAGAGATGGAATATTTTAACCGTGTAAATACGATTTAGATTTAAATTAATATTAACGCGTCCCATTGTGTTTCTTAATATGACCGAATACGTAGAGCAAATATTTTCTCTTAATTTAGCTGAACTTTATTCGGCTTTTCTTAAACGGTTTGCACTTGTTTTCACAAATATCTGTTTCATTATGTAGTAAGAAAATGAGTTACTAAATTATGAACCTTCAGTATGTACCAAAGAAATAAATTGTAAGACATTAATTAAAACTGTTAAGCGTCCAAATGATTTTTATTATTTTGTATCACAATCTTAATCTTTGACCTTAAAAATATAGTTTTCAAATTTAACATTTTTATTGCAAGCAGTTTAATGAGAATGGTTGTTTTTGTAGCAGCCTAAATATATGATGATTTATTAATTGTAGAATTTCAGCTTTCTTTGGAATCCGCTTATATTATTTACGCCTTAACGGAAATATATGCAATGAAATTTTGTGATAAAACTGTTCACGGAAACGACAGTAGCATTCGTTTTGATCGGACCATGATTACAACCGGATTATTTTTTAATCGTGAAACTGAGCCAGGGTAATCTCTAGCTCTCAATTTTACCAATCTATGCAAGTTTTTTATTTTAGTTATGTAATACATTCTGAGAGAAACAATATGTTTCCAGGATTCGGCCTTAAATTGAATTATCGGTTATCTATTTTTCTTTATCGTCGTTACTGTTATTTTCTTTGGGAAGCAGATGGTCTGCGCTTTATCTAATCTACGAAGACGTGTATCGGTTTCAATTGTAGAAACTGCGACATATGGCCACCGAAGTACGATGTATCTTTTTCGGAAATACCAATCTGTAATAAAAATAATTTTTAAATCAATTATTATCCTTTTAAGTGCATGGAAAACTCTTTAGTAGTCTTCTATGGAATATTGGGAAGATTTAAATGCAGGATAAAGTAACGATAGTTCTGGACATGAATTTACAATTCCTAGGGATAAACAGAAAATTAAAGATATTACAAAATAAACGTTATTTGCTAATATCAGTATTTTCAACAATTCTTATTTTTAAATCACAATTAAGTTCGTTGAATATATGGCTGAGAAATTGTAACTAAACAGCCGACATCCTGTGTTGTAGTGGTTAGCATCGAAGCCTCCTATCATAGAAGCCCCTAGTTCAAATCCTGCCTGGCAAGGCCATATATGCGTCTCTTACAGCTAACAAAAATGTGTTAGAAGAAATTCGCAAACGGTCTTAGCAGTTGACGCAACTCTTGATAAAATTAGAGTAATAATAAAACAATTAATGACCTTAATTAATTATTGTTGAAAACGTCAATAATAGTGTTAATTTGGTTTTTATTAATAATGAAAAATATTATTCAACATATTGGTAGTATTTTGTCGGTTCAGCATTTAATTTGTTCAAACAATGGGTCTCTAAATATCTCATTAGTTTTGGTTTCTCGGTTACATTTAAAATGGATAATAAATTCAATATATTTATCAAAAATGGCAAGGACGATTTATACAATTATTTGCAAAATTACGTAATCTCTGAAATTATTTTGTGTGAGCCTAACTGCCAAAAATGTTATATTGGTCAAACAAAACGTGCGTTGCGAAACAGACTGAATGAACATAAGAACAATTACAAATTCATAATGTAGTCACCACACATAGGCTGGAGGAGAAACATGACTTAGGCTGGGAAAAGGTCGAAGTTCTCGATTTTGAGCAAAATTTGTACAAAAGGAATCTATCTGTAATGATATTAGCACCACTAAGAACACGCTCATTTAATAAAATGACACCAGTAATCTTAATTATAATTAATACGTTATATTCTTAATATTCATTTTTAGTTTAACTGTGTTCATTTACGAACTATTGTTAACTTTATTTCTTTGTCGTTACTTAAATATATTTTGAGATAAGACGCTTCTCGTTACATATCGACACTAAAAAAATTCTCTGCATTCAGTCTGGCTATAACTACTTGTGAAAGGAGGTTTTAGTGTTACGCGTTGTGTCAGATCTCGATCACTATTGCTGGAATTCATATATGATTCTATTGTTATGTTTTGATAGTGTTATGGCAAGTTTGATTTAGTTTCCGTATAATATTTTTTTAAAAATTGTCTTAACTTCACCTTCCTTGGCTTAATTTGCTGTAAAGTTTTCTTCTTAGGAAGAAAACCTGAAGAAGGCATAAAAATATGCCGAAACGATATTAATAATTAAATTTAAAGAATGAAGTCCGCAAAAGGCTATTAATTGTTTTATTATATAGGGTAAGTTAAAATGATGGATCCGTCTTCAAAAATTTATTCGGTGAAATCTAATTAACGTAGGGTAATGTGAGATATGCGCAAATAAAGGCAAACTCTCAAAGTTTAGTTTCCCTCCCGCATGTTTTCATTTTCTACCACTACGACTGCTGTTCACAAGATTTCATAGAATTAAGTTATTAAATGAGGTCCATCGTTTTTACTTACCCAGTATATAACATACGTTAAATTTAAACTTTTCAAATAAAGTAATAATAATAATTGTGAACGTATCAAACAAGGGGGCGGATGAGGCGATATAAAAGTGGTGAATTTGGAAAAATTATTAGGTGTTTAAACATATACGTTTCCATAAGACTTACTAATTTAATATTTTTCTTTTGTAAAGGAAAAATAGAAATTATAATGCGTGGAACATTTACACATAGAGTAGAGAAAGTATATAATTCAGAGATTGATGAGATTTTCTGTATGTGACAGAATTTTGTTAGAATATGTACAATGTCGACTAATGTTTCAGTACCGGAAAATAATATTCTCCAAGAGATATATGACGAAAATGATCAAAGCGTTTTAACCCTAGTGAGTTCACATACCTCATAACTAAACGGCTTTTATTGAATGTTCTGGCGCCTATAGAAGCTGCTTCGTTTGCCCTAAGCGTGTGCAGTTCCTGATTGCCGTAACTTATTGAATGGTCCAGACTACTTCCTTGGCCAAAGATAGCATTTCATGGGCGAGCTCACAATGGAAGGCAGGCCGTCGAATAATGAGTTACAAGATAGCAGACGAAGAAACCACTCGTAAACGCCACGACGTTGAAGAGTGTTAAAATATTCATGGAAACGGCGCTCTCTGAAATGCTGATGTCGTGGTATGCTTAATAACGTGCGCGGTTCCCCAGATAATTACCAGTTAACTGCAGACTTTTATCTGGATTTTCAAATTTATTAGATCATGGAGAATAACTGCTGATGTGATATATTGTACAAAAACATTTTACTCGCTAAAACTTTATTTAAGAAGATCTATTGTGGACGTTAATGATAAATATTGTTACAATGTCAGTTAAATTTATTAATTTTTTCTACTATCAGTTTGCATCTGCTTTATTGAAATATAGCAACTCCTACTTTTGAGTAACCCTCAACTCTTCTTAAAAATTAGAAATCATAGTTTAGATGATTCGTAGTAGTAGTTGTTGTTGTGGTATTCAGTCCTAAGACTGGTCTGATGCAACCCTCCATGCTAATGTCTTTCGAAAGCCTTTTCATTTACATATAACTAGCACAACACATCCTTCTTTATCTTCTTAGCGTATTCCATCCTTTGCCTCCCTCGTCTGTTCTTACCCAACACACTTCCTTCCCTCTTATGTTAATTTTACAACGTGGCCTATTAATCTATCCCTTCGTAATTATCTTGTAATTATAATTCGGAACTGTTTTATTACAGAGGCATACAGCGTTAAGAATTTTATGTTATTTGGATGGATATATTGAGATGGTGTGTTTTACGAGGATTAATTTTTAATGTTTCTTGTAGATGATCATCACTTTTGTTTTTTTATTGAGAATAAAAGTCTTGTAATGCGCTGGCCAATCTCCGTCTGCTTCAACTAAACTAGAGACGATTTATCATGGTGTTTTTATAGACTAAACTCAGAAAGCTAGCATTGTAAGATAAAGAAGCACTGTAAGCCAGGAAGGTTCCCTTGTTTTGGTTGTACGTCCCTGAAACATAGGGATAGGATACTTTACGGGTGCTTAATTAGAACGAGGGTGCTGATCGTAAAACAGATACAGTGTTCCATAACAAACACATTCTTCGGTTTCTATACTCCTCGTTACTAAATGGGTCTTATTGCCGGCAAAATTGCCTCTGTCTAATCGAATTATGTTTCAGTGTTGCTCATGTGAACCGAGGCAATGTAAAACTCTTATCATTTATGAAGTAAGTGGGCGATGCCGTATCAAGCGTCAATTTATTATTTATTCTCAAAAAGCAACAATGCTAAAATAAAGTTATATTTAAGGTACTTAATGCTAGGTAGTTCACTGTTCGTAAAACTGAAGTTTTTTACAATCTACTTCGTTATTAAGTATTTTTTTGTTATTTAGTAATGTTAACATAATGGGAGAGTATCCATTAATTTTCACATTTCTCAATGTATTTATTCTCAGAACGTTTCGGCCATAGCCATTATCAACTGTAATTATAATACATATACAAGATTATTTATAACATGAAGGATAATTTTCACAATAGGCAACACCACATTATTCCATTTTCACATCTTTTACCTGGATTTTTCCTCTTAGCGTCTTCTTTGCTTATACTATCATACAACCATTACGCTTGCGGTTGTCTTCCGAACTGAACCACGTGTCGTCATCTGAACTTTTACCGGTACCTACTACATTAGTCAGCGCAGCTACTACGCTAGTCAACTTATAATAATTATATTAATACAGTTTACATTTACTCTTAATATTTATTAAATCTATTTAATAATTGCATACAATTGCTGTAATGTGTCCCCACATTACCTATTTCGCTCCTTTTGTTTATCACTTGATTTATGTTTTCATATATATATATATATTCCTTCTATCAAACCTCTTTTATATTTAGATTTTTCTCTGTGTAGGATTTCAAAATCTTCCCACTCAGCTACGTGCCCTAGTTCTTTCAGATGTTCTGATAATGCTGTATTAGTTTTAGAGCCTAATTTGGCATTACTCTTATGATTGTATATTCTTTTTTGCATAGTCGTGCCAGTCATACCTATATAACTTAGATTACAATTTTTACAGTTAATCTTATATATACAGTCTCTTATGTCTAATTTATTTACCTTGTCCTTCATATTATCTAAATTGTTATTTATTTTATTTATAGGTTTCATCGCTAATTTCACCTCATTGAAACCATTATTTTTTAATAAACCTGCTAATTTCTCAGATAGTCCGTTTATATAACTAATACTATAATAGCTATACTTATTTTTACTTGTAATTACATTGTTGTTACAAATGTCCTCTTTTTCTATATCTTCATTTTTATTTGCTATTTTACAGGATTGAAAATATTTATACAGTCCTATTCTTCTTTGTGATTTCGTATCACTTAATTCTGTTTGTTCCTTATTTATATGTACATTGCTTATTCCTAGATTATCATTATCTTGTGGCCACGTTCTTTTAAATCTTCGAGTATGTGAAAAAATTTCTATTAAATTTTGTGGGTGATCTTGTACCGGTTATATTTAGTTAATCTCAATCTATTGTGGATTTTGAGGTCGTTGTGCAGTGTGTTGTTGCAAAAAAATTAATATACAGAATATATTTATTTTTGGATGGAGAGCAAGTGTGATAACACGAAACGTATTTTGGAATTGTAAATATCGAATCTTTATATGGATGTGCATATATTTTGACACACTACAGCGCTCCTGTTTGGAATTAATTACTCGTACACCTCATTGCATTTGAGTGACATATTTGACAGGGCATTTGAATTCGTGACCGGAACGATCCAATCTTGTTTGAAGTGTGCCGTAAATTCTATGGACGAATACCTCAGGCCGCGATAAGATAGTGAGGCTTTCTCATCAGGCAAAGTAATTGCCGGTGAGGCGTCTGGATAATTGAAATGGATGGAGAAGTCTTTGCAGTTTTACTGTTCGGATGGGGTGAAATCGATTGATCCACTCCACGTCTTCTTCTTGCGTTAGCCGGAAGGATCCAATATCTGGGAACCGTGATTGTTGAAGGTGATTGGGGAATGCCGCTGGCGAAAAGTGCCACCGCAAAAGTTTCCCACTTTTCTCCTACTTGCTCGACCTCAGGCTATATCGTAAAACGGGGTTACTTTCTTGTATTGAAACAATGTTAGGGGTGTGTTCATAGTAATAATTATAGGCGTTATAACGTTTAATAATAATTTTAATAATAATGTTTAGAACAAATATCTCTTTCTGATACAAAACTGTTATAGATATTTATGAGTTCATTTTACATTTGTAAGGTGACATCTTGTCGGCGAATTTGCACTGCCACAGAGTGTACAGTTTCAGTCGAGAATTTGAAGTTATGAAGTTTTGCAATTCTAGATGAAATTAGTGAATAAGATTCATACTTTATAAAATTATAGTACTGAATATATAATTTAGTATTTTTAATGTCTCAAGTAATTTATAACTACATTACTTATATATTTTTTCATTTTGAAACCGAAGAGCTTCTGACCGATAATTTAGCCACTTCATTTATAAAACCAATTAATTGTCTTAAACAATATTCTTAAAAGGTATATATATATCTAAACATTTTTAAGAAGTAAGTTACTGAATGTCAGTATTTTTACTTTAATGCCATCTACAGATTATTTTATTATATTTTTAAGCTTACAGTTATATTGAAATTCTACTAATTTATAAATACAAAAGAATAGAGTTTGTAAAGTGAAATAATAATTGCATTAAGACTGAACTAACGTAGGATGACACGTGATGAAAATTCTATTAGAGCCTGATTCTTCTTCAGCCTACCCTTCAATTTTCAATTTCAGTTGACAAGAGACGATAATTGCCTTCGAGAGGTCCATTACGCTTCCGAACGTTATGATTATTTCAAAATCAGAGGTTTTTATTTGTAATATAGGATAATTTATACAGAATTACAAATACTACATATATAGTGAAACAGTTTGGTGATGCCAATATTACGTGCCGCGACTATACTCCGACGTCGATTACTGGATTCATTTGGCGCCAGGTAATTTTACAAAGTAATTTTATTTTTAAAATCCGTTCATTTATTCAAGCATCCATATAATTTTAATCTCCGTTCTCCGCCAACCTCGCCATGGGCTATAAAATTAGAATCGCTAATCCGAGGTGGCGTCTCAATACCTTTCTAAGGCTAGCGCGTTCGAGACCCAACACCTCAACTTGCGGTCGCGACTTCTCGCGGACCCAATTCCACTCTTACACCATCGTACCTCGTAGGCAACTATTAAAATTTCCGTAAACTTGTACTGTCCCGCGCTCATAGCACGGCCTCAACAATTGCCGGCTTCTTCTATCGGCGAGTCTCAAACGAAGCCAACAACAAACAAACAATTCCTCAGTCTTAATTTGACCTTTTATTGTTAGATTACTGTCACAGACCATCAAAAGTATTGATATGTGCGCTTTTAATTAATATACACAATAATATTTTATTTATCTTCAGAAGTTATATTACTAAAGTTTCTAAACGTTTAAAGTGGTGTAGGGAACAATAAAATATATAAAATTATAAATTAATTATAAAAAGTTTAGATTACAAAAATATCATAAAAAACAAGAACAGCTTTTTGTCTGTAAAATATATTATTTGAAATCAGAAATTTATACCGAAATATCTCTTAAAATTATTCATAAAAGAAAAGCCAACATCATGGTTGTGTCTATAATGCTACAAGAAACAATGAATAAATAGCAATACAGAAATTAAAATCCACTCATTAATTTATTATAAACGTTAAATTACTCAAATCAGAAATTACAAAACTCGAATGTAAACAGTCTTTTTAAGTAACAGAAATATAATTTTTTGAACGATAAAAACCTGCTAAGTATATATTTTTATTGAAACAGACGCTAAAATTAATATTATTTATTTACCTAAGTAATGGTGGAGTTAGTTTTTCAGATGTCATCGAACGTGATCTTAAATTACGAAAATAAATTATTCACATAGATTAACAGTATATTTAAGTACTTTCGTATTGGTACAAGAACAGGAGTGCTTATAATTGATTGTATCATGACGTCTTGGTGAAATGTTCTCGAAAATGTATGATGCATAAAGTATTTTAATTTTACAGAAATCTAATACTATTACCACTGTAGAGATATCCATTATAACATTTCAGTTAAATAACTAGTGACGCTTGTACTAATTAGTTTGTTAGAACAAACAATCTTTTTTTATATTTTCTCTTGACTCTAATTTTATTAAAACTTCAATCTTTTTTAAAATGGCCTTGATAATTCTACTTGAAAAATGCGCCTGAGTCTCGTAATTTCACGACAAACTGTCACATAACTGTAATGTTGTATTTCACCCCCTCCCTCCCACTATAAATAAGGGACCATCATTTTTCAGTTCTGTATGAAATGAGGCCGACAGTGATATATTATTACCAGGCTTCGACTCAGAGATGAATTTAGAAGTTCTCCTAACATTTCGTCACTATATAGGAATATTTGGATTTTCCTCCAGACATAAAATACTATTAATTAAGATGGATGCCCTCTAAAGAAGGTAATATTTAAATAATGAACAATCGGATGCAGTTATTCATAATAATCCTTTTAATTGAATTGTCTGGATGTATTACTTTTACAGACTGCTGCAATTATTCTCAGAAATGTAATGAAATGTCACTAGTAAATT
The DNA here is from genome assembly GCA_034510155.1 of Eucriotettix oculatus. Classification (NCBI taxonomy): domain Eukaryota; kingdom Metazoa; phylum Arthropoda; class Insecta; order Orthoptera; family Tetrigidae; genus Eucriotettix; species Eucriotettix oculatus. The sequence continues at coordinate 50,622,258 of CM067376.1, read as the reverse complement.
TATTATTACGGAGTTAGAAAAATAGCAGTAATCTATAACCTCTACAGATGGCAGTTAGCAGTAATTAGATTTGAAGCGAAAGAAAAGAAAGCAGAAAACAAGAAAGGAGTAAGACAAGGATGCAGTCTGTCGCTCATGCTCTTTAACTCATATATTGAACAGGCGATAAAGAAACTTAAAAATGAATATGGAAATAGCACCAAAATGCAAGAAGAAGAAATAAAAACCCTAAGGTTTGCTTATGATATTGTAGTATTAGGGATACCATAATAAATTGAATGAACGTGATCCTGGAGTAAGAATACAACATGAACATTAATAAAGGGAAGACCAAGGTGATGGAGTGTAGTATGGGAAATAGTGGAATAATAAAATGTGAGAGATTGGGAATGGATATTTTGAAGGAAATTAGGGATCTGCTACTTGGGAAGCATAATTACTGCTACTATACTTGTAAATTAGATATAAGAGTAGGATAGCACAGGCAAGAAATGCTTTCGCAAAAAGACAATTTTTGTTACGTCCTAAGACTGTTCTGATGCAACCCTCCATGCTAACCTATCTAGAGCAAGCCTTTTCATTTACTCACACTTCCCTCTAATCCTAATTTTACAAGTCCCTCATGCCTTAAAAGGTGGCCTATTAATCTATCCCTTCTCTTGGTCAACGTCCTCCATATTGTTCGCTTTTCCCCTATTCTGTTTAGAACTTCTTCGTTTGTGATTCTATTCACCCATCTGATTTTCAGCATTCACCTATAGCACCACATTTCAAAGGCTTCTATTCTTTTACTTTCCCCAACTCGTATCGTACACGTTTCGCACCCATATAACGCCACGCTCCATACGAACATTTTTAGCAAGATTTCCTAATATTCACACTTCTGGTACTCGTAAGTAAATTCCTCTTTTTCGCGAAAGTCTTCCTTGCCTGTGCTATCCTACTCTTTATGTCTACTATTCTTCTACCATCCCTAGTTATTACGTTTCCCAAGTAGCATAATTCCTTAACTTCCGTCAAAATATCCCTTCCCAATCTAACACCCTTTGTTATTCCCCTGTGTCTCAAACTATACTCCATTACCTTGGTTTTCCCTCTATTAATCCTCATATTGAACTCTTTCTCCAGGACCACGTTCTTGCCATTTATTATGGTTTCCAAGTCTTCTTCTGATTCCCCTATTACTACAATATCGTCGCGTAAGGTTTTTATTTCTTCTCCTTGCAGTATGACTTGTATATAATAATTTATTCAAGTGCTCTTCAAAATCATTAATCCAGTTCACATTATCAAACGTTTTTTCTAAATCTACAATGCCATAAACGTAGGCTGATTTTTTGTTATCCTTTCTTCTAAAATTAGTCGCAAAGTTAATATTGCTTCTCTTCCTAAAACCAAATTTATCGTCTCCCAACTCGCATTGTATTTGACGTTCCATTCTCCTATATACTATTTTAGTTAATATTTTGCATGCATGGAGTACTAAACTATATATAAGTATGAATATTAGGTATTATTACTGAAAACGTTCGTAATGGATTGTGGCGTTATAAGGGTGCGAAACGTTCTAAGCAGAATAGAGGAAGAGGGAACTATTTGGAGGACGTTGACGAAGAGAAGAACACGTTTGGAGACGTGAGGTTCTTGTAAAATTATCATTAGTGGGAAGTGTGTGGGGTAACAACAGAAGTGGGCCACCGGGGATGGAATATGCTAAGGTCATTAGGGAACAAGTGGTAACTATGAAGATATGAAAAGGCTTGCGCAGGATAGGTTAGCATGGAGGGTTACATCAGACCAGTCCTAGGACTGAATACCACCACCACAACAACAATATAACTTGAAATTGCATTGAATTTGAAATACTTTCATATACCGAGGCTAGTCGGGATAAATATTTTATTCTTCGATCTGAAAAGTCTTATGAATACTAAATATGCTTACGTTTACGTATTATATTACGTAAGATAAGATTTATTCTCGCATTAAGCAGATTTAAGTTACAGTGAGACGGTGAGAAGTGACAGTTGAGGAATTAACAGTAACAGTTGAGGAATTACAAACTAAGTTTCTACTTGTAATTTTTCTTCATCCTGGAAGCTGTGTCCAGCGTTTGCTCTAGAAGATGCCAATTGCTCGTTCTTGTAATGGCCTAAGTATACTCCCATTTTATAGCAGTCCTGGAACTACTGTTTTACGCTGAGCTACAACTCTGAGCAACATGTTAGCTGGCAATATCGTCTTTACTTCGTGCCTTCTACACTGTTGAATAAATGGTCAATTCAATATAAATTTAAAGTATGATTTAAGTTAATAATTAATTAGACGAACTTAGATTCCAGAGAAAAGTTTTCTAATTGGTTCATATATTAAAACTAAGGTCTTACAATTAATTATTAAACTGCTAAAAAATTTTCAAGAGTGAAGCATTTAAAGTAATTTAGGCATATCCTTATGCTCTATTAGTACTATCGCCTCGTGAAATAATACTTGTTATACTTCAGGCATTACATACAAAACACGTTATCACTGGAGGAAATACATGCAGGAGGAATGAACTTATAAGCAGTAGCATTTACGAAGAATTATTACGTGCACACTATATCATTATTTTAATTTATTTTCAGTGCACACTTGATGACGTACACGGATTGTTGAAGAGTAATGTACTAGTATTTTTTGTTAATATAATATGCAAATAATTTATTCAAGGAATTTTTTTATTAAAATAACTAATTTTAATGATAATGATGAAAATCCCTAGGTTTTAATTGAATCACAAATTTTATAAACGACAATTATATTTTAGTTTTGATTATAACTTTTATTAAATTTCTTTAGGAGCTTTCGGCATATGCCACAGTCATCTACTATTTCTTTTTTAAAAAATTGCAACATTAGAAAAGTATGAAATACTAAATTTATTAAGTATAAAAGTAAATTAGCTTATAATTTTCTTTGTTTCGTACGTACAAGGCTTCATTTGTCAAACTAAAATTTCGGTATAATTTCGACTTTTTAGTGGAATTTACATGATTCCAGAATTTTATGGCTATCACAGGCCAGTTGTCGAACTTCGGAGTTCCTAAAGTTCAACAAATTTTCCCGTTCCTGTGCTTTCAGAATACAATTGGCAAATACATACAGGAGTCGAAAAATTACATTGAAAATTATTTCAATCAGTCTAGTACATTAAATTTAGCCACGTCTAAATTTAAATCTCCAAAAGACTCGACGTTTATCGTAAAGATTAGAATCGACTTATATAATATCGAAACAAAACAAACCGAAAAATTTTCAAGTTGAACTGTAATATTTATGTTCAAAATTAAAATATAATTTTGGTTTTAATGAAATTTGTGACTGAATTAAAAGTAATGGTTTTTCATCACTATGCGCAAATATATTTTGACAGACTTCTTAGCCATATTACGTTTTGAATTTTTAATTTCAGATACAATGCTGTTATTATGGTAGGTTTGTTCATAGATTTTTAAGCTTCCGGGGTTCAAGAACTATGAATAAAAATTTATTTACATTTTCTCTTACATTTTGAAGAGATGCTATGATTGACTACATTACTGAGATTATACTTAGATATATTGAAGCGAACTACTTTGTTCACTGTCAGTTACTGTTTATAGATACTTTTCTCCTTCGAAATAATGAAGTCAACTAAATATCAATTCCGAAGAAAATAATCTTAGCTATTCGTTATAAGCTTCTAGTTTTTAATAAGAAGCTTTCCTCTATGTGTCGAACCATGTCAATTATTGCTTACTCCTAATTAAAATCCTTTATGCGTTTTTTGTAAATAATTCAACTGAATCTGTAAGCACAGTTATCACCTACTTTAAACGCATAACTAAAGTAGTTAGTTCTTAAGAGATTCTTTAAATCAATTTTTACTTACGAAATGTTTTAGTCATCCAGTTAAGATCAAAAATATTTAAATAATACCTAACGTCGTAATAATCCTACTTTCCAGGCATTGTGCTCAAGACTTTAACTTCTATCGTCTCAGACCAATATTGTTGTATACGATGTACTAGTTCTTTCAAATTTCTTAATACTAGTTGATTAATGTTTTATAAGTCCTTAGAAATATACAGAAATATTATCTACTGACCTTGGTGTAGATAAAATTGAACTTCTTCGGTTTTGCTAAAGTTCCACTTATCAAATGACTGCCAATTTAATTTCTTATGATTCTTCGCGTTCCAGACAATAATTTTCCGCATTGCATTGGGATTTTGTTTTGGTAGTTGTAATGCATTATTTATTTTATGTTAAATTACGTAATAGATTTCAAACATTTTGTATCATTTTCTCCTCCATCGTGTCATAAGTTGATAAGCTTCGTACTCGTATACTAATACAGGGAGCATTTGTTAAAGATGGTATCCTTATTAGTAAAATGTTACTAGATGAATTTCGTTTATGCTATTCAGCAAGTCTCATTAATCATCCAATCTTCTATATTTTCTGTTTGATTACCAACGTTGCTTCCTTTACATGTTCTTTGTACCTCATTGCGTCAATTACGGTTGATATTTCATTCCTTCGTTTGAAGACGATGTATAAAATTATTTTTTTATGCACTAGAAATTATTACCAACTGGCGCATAGGTGAATTTGTTAAATTCATATAGTTCCTATTGAAAGGAATAAACATTTTAATCGTATCGAGTGTACAGAAGGTGACTTCTAGCTAAAAAAAATGAGGAGCAATGCAAACTGTTTATCTGTCAAGTACAGAGCATACGACTGAGGTATCAATGCCAGCGCAACAGACGCAATGGATTTGAATCAATCAGAAAAATAAACGCCTCGCCGCTTTCGGTTAGCCGCGAAATACCAAAACCCAATGTAGCGTGAATGATATTTCAGTGAGCGTTCATAGGTTCACCACTAAACTCACAGGAATAGAATTTTATATACTGTCACGGCTATAAACATTTCTGGAATGATAAAAGACGGAGCAGAAGTTAGATTTTAGACTTATCTATGAGCGTAGAAAGACGGTAAGTTATAAATAACAATAACAATAAAATGATCAAGCAATAAATCCAAAACTTGAAATCCGAGCGGTTATGTATTTATTTAAAACTAACAAATAGACAATGAAGCATGCTTATAGAAAAAACAGTTACTTTATAAAATAAGTAACGCAACAAATTTCTACAAACATTATTACTTTCATACGATGTTCAAAATATAATACAGTAATAATGAAGATAATGTGAACGACACGAAGAGAACGAAGCTTTTTATACTGAAATGAGTATAAGAAGAATATTACTAGTTTTAATATATAATATGAAAAATACATTTACTCAACAGTTATCAATTTAAAATATACAACCATTGAATAAATTTTAATTGAAAAAGCCTTTTTTTTATGGTTAATACTAAATTACATACTAACATTAGATATCTTATAAACTGGAAACATAAGATCTATTTTAGGGGTCGTCTTAGCGGGTCTTTTCATAGAAGCAAAAATACATACACAAATATACCGCAGAATTGGCATTACTTGGAAATCAGATAAATTTTACAAACAGTGTAGTTACCGTTTTTGTTTCAGCTTAGTCTTAAACTTGCCGTTGGAGTCAGATGCACCGGTCCTGCCGCTCGACCCAACCTGACTTCCTCGTTGAACAATGAGCACCTTGCTCCTTTAGTTTTCTTTTTTGCCACGGACTATAGCAAGCCAGTTACAATCTTCAATCTCTTACTGTTTTAATGACCATTGCTTAATGGTGAATGTCCTAAAACCTTAATTTTTCTCGTTCCCACTCTATTACTTAATTTCCACCGCACTCCACCGATATCCAACATGTCTCACCGCAGCCCGACGATGTCACCGAGTCTCAAAGACTTTATAAAACTCTAGGCCGCGCCAGCTTGTCAAGGTTTCATTACGTTGTCTGTAACCTTCTTCAACTTTCCTAAATCCGCCTGTCTTTGTGTACCGCCAAATTCCGTTTGTATTAATTATTACAATACGGTTCCTTTTGTTATACATTTTCAACTGTTTGTCTATACTAAATTAAAGACTTAAACTCGTTTAACTGAATTGGATGATTATTTTAATCATTTCAGTCATATTAAGACTCTTTCTATTGAGTGACACCGAAGTAAGAATGCAAGGACGTACTATCGCAAAAATAAAATACAATTTTCCGTCTCTGATACTGCAAAATGACTTAATTAAAGATTACTTCTTTTGAACAATATTATTGTTCTAAACATGCACAGTGTTTAAGTTAATCAGGTCCAAGCTTAATTATCTGCTAGATATAATTAAAGCTAACACATTTAACGCTTCAAATGATAATTAATTTTCCCGTAATTAATACAAACTTATTGGATAAATATTCGATCAAATCAACGCTGACAACGTTTGCAAAGAACAACCGAGCGCTGTCAGTGTAAAATACACGCACTGCTCGGGGTCACGCAGCTAACGAGGTAAACTGCGGAATAAGAGGATTTCTGCAGGCTTCATTAAGCGATAATCAAAGCTTTCTGTCAGTTTCATCTAGTAGCTCTGTGATCGCAAGAGCCCACAGCGCGTAACGGCGATTCGTAAATAATCCACTTTATCTGAGAGATCCGTGAAATTTGCTAGGAACGTTAACTGACGCTTAAATGTCCATACGCCGATCAGTTCGTTTGATTTTGACATGGCATAGAATCAGCAAATCCTCATTGCTTATTTTTAAAAGTAACTGATTTAAATTCCTTGATCAATTAGTATACGAGCGAAAAATACGCATTCAATTCTCTTCAATACTCAGCATAAAGCGTAGATACGATTATTAGTTATTTAAAATACTGTATATTCAAAATCTGTAAGAATTTATTTAAATAGTATCTTCTAAATGAAGCAAACTTTTGAGTACTAAAGAAATAGTCATGCCCGCTAAACCTGAAAGTTTGAAGAAATTCTCTCTTTCTTATGTGTAAAGAGTATAGGAACGCGTAAATGCCGAAAATAGATGATAGTTTAGGTGGATCGAAACAGAACTATATATATTTTTTTGTAAAAGAAGAGTTGACTTCGATAGTGAAAGGAGACATAGAAATTAAAAATTATTATTTTTTATATCAAAATACGACTTCATAGCTGCGGAGGAAGTGGAAAATAATATGAAGATTTGTAAAAATTTCTTCAAGAGCATCCTATTGAAACTTTAAACTACAATTTATCACCATGTTTGTGTTAAAAATATTTTACAAATAAAGAATTATATTAATGTGACATAGTACTATAAATAAAGTACAAACGATGGCCAACTACTATAATATTAAGGAGAACGTATTTATTATTTATTTATATTCAACTATGTATATGTATCCTTTTTAAGGGATGAACTGAAGGTGTCCCGAAAGTTGGGGACGAAACGTTTTTAAAATTTAATCTTCTATTTATGAATTTTGCTTTTCTTTATACTTTACTTTACATTTAAAAGTTATTACAGCAATAATCTGAGTGCAAAAATATTTTTATACCTACTTTCCAGAATGTCACTGAGATGGAATACAATGTGTGGATTTTTAATTATTCCAAATAGAATACATAGTTAAGGAACGGTTATTGAAAAATTGTTTACTCTGTAAAGTGCCTACTATAAGGAGAGAACGACAAATAATATGGCAAGAAATATTAGAACGAAGTCAGGTAATGAAAATAAGTAGATTAGCATTTCTGAGAAACAAATGGAGAATGAAAGAACAGAACCAAAAGTTAAAGGGGCTCATTGAAAAAGGTAGAATAGAAATTTTCAGAGCAGTGCTTAATGACCAACCTCATATTGAGCTTATCAAATTCCAACAAATGTTTGCTGCGATTTATTTAGGCTATTTAGCTATTGCAACGCATTATTTTGGAAACAGGCTAACAAATTCGATAAGTTTTAATTAAAAAGGATAAAGTTGAATCGCCGTAGTTAGGGAAATGCAACGACGAAATGGCGGACAACGACAAGTACGCGAGATGTTGTTTCATAATTGTGTATGAATATGAAATGAGAATAATCTTCCTACAAAAGTGGCCTTTACTTCTCCAGAGTCTAAAATTCTGCAAACGCAATGCAAACTTGTTCTTCAGTGACGTACAGGAGTGTGTAAAGAGGTTGCTATTTCATCTTAGAAATTTTGGTTCAATATGACTTTAAAATAATAATGTTTAGATGGTAGCCGAATAAATAAAGTGAAAATTACCTTATATAAATTGAAAATATTAGAATAATTCGATTTTCTTATGCAATTTAACTATTAATCTCTCATTACGAAAATTTCCATTTATTTTTTTAAGGAAAAATACAATTTTAAGTATAGTGAACTGAGTAAGAAGTAATTGTAACAGAGTTTTAATAATTAAAGAAAAAAATTCCGATGTTCTATAGAAAAATTATAATTATTTGAAATAAAAGAGAATGTATGTATGTTCTTTTTAATTTAGCATCAATTCAAGGGTTATTAGTGCACAAACAATACGTTATTTAAATCGTAGTTTGCATCATTTCTTATAAAAACCTTTGAAATTTGCCGGAGTACAACCGTTACTTCTTATTAAACCACATTTAAAATTCCTATTAAGGCAAAAATAATACATATTTAAATATATAAAGCTGATTTCAGCATGCCAGAAACAGAAAATTTACTACTTTAAATTTAATTCAAAACCCTTTTAGGATGATATATTTGTTTGGTGCCAAATAAATAGGATTGAAATGTCCCAGAATCTTTTCCCTTTTGGTTTTGTGATTTTTACATTCCATTAAATGGATATTTATTTGTAAATAAGTTATAGAAATTTAATCGTGTGAAGAAAATGCCTTAAACGTCAGAAAAAATTCTCACAAACCTGAAGAAAAACACAGAGGAGTCCAGAAAAATAAAAATGTGAAAGGAACTTCAATTAACAAATATGTGAGTATGCGTAGGTCTGTGACGTCACCTACGATTAAGAGAGAGAGACAACACAAAAAAATTGTCATATTGCACCCAATATGGCGACTATTTGTTTACATTTTCCTAGTCTGACTCTAGGGATTGCTGTGAAGTTTTCCAAGTTATATACTGACATTTTTTTTTGGTTAACAGGCTACATGAGGGTGATCCTGAAACAGGCAACTCCCCTTTAATAGCATAGGAAGGGAATTGAAAAGGGGGGATGCGGAAGGTAGAGCAAGGTAGCCAAGGGTTAACTAGGGCCCCCGGGCTGTGGTTTAAGGATCCTACCCGGTGTTTCACCTAAAGAGATGCAGGGAAAACCCTAGAAAACCTGCATCAGGTAGGTCGGGCATTGGGTACTATTCTCACGCCCTTCCGAATGACGGGAGACGAGTCTGCTGTGGGGACGCAGCATTCCCTTCTCTGTGTCTCCACCAGTTTAAGGAGGCAGTTCGCCGACTGATCCAATGGGATCAGCGGACAGCTCTTGCCATATGCCCAAGGTCTTAGACCCCAGCACATATACCTCCTAAAATAGATGAAGGTGTCTCGGCATGTGAGAACTTTGATAAAAAGTACCCAGAGAGAGTGCGAGGCATTCCCGACATGATCAGGTGAGCCCCGCAGTCACTCTGGGCTGAAGCGCCTGCGGGAAAACTCCCGCAGCGCCCTTATCCATATACTGACATAATAAATCCAGGAAATATGGATGGGTAATAAAAAAAAGTAACTATGAGATTCAGTCAAATTTATCGGAATATAGCCGTCCAATTAAATCTTTATCAGACAAAGCCCATAAATTTTCATTCGAAAGTCTTTGGAGTTTATTTAACAATAGTAATAATTATAATGAAACCGACATTAGTAATTTTTTTTATCTAAACTCCGGTCTTTCTATTTTTTTCAAATTATTTCTCACTGAATTATAAGGTTTGTCTGTTAAATAAGGTTGTATCTCTTGTTATTACGTTCCAAAGTCGTAAGGGTTTTACATTATCGAGAAAATCATTGAAGGTTACTTATAAAGCATTGGAATAAGACTCGTTTGCAATTAATATTGTTTCTTTAACAATATTTCACGTTAATGTAATACATTAATATATTTCGAGTAACGTTCCTTTTGATGTAATTCATCATTTCTGCTGGTAAGATACTGCCCTCAGTGATGTGAGTCGTCTCAGCTGACAGTTCTGCGAAATGCCACTAGGATGACTGATATCCCTCCAGCATTTCTCCGTTATCGACTCCGAGAAATCGCACAAAGAACAATATTCTCAAACTTACCCTACGTACCTCATCGGCAGTTGATTGCCTTTACCTGATCTCTCCATCCGTATCTTATAACTGAATCCACTCACTTTCATTCTCTCTCTAACCAGCATCGTAAATGGCTTTGACAAGCGTTTACATCCTCCTGCGTGCTTCAATCTCGAGCCGAGGAAGACCGTCCTTTGTTATGAAAATATTTCCGACGGTCCCTTATTGTGTTAATATAGAAGGTCGACGTTTCTATATAATTTTATTTCTTTTACGAATATTATGTAACTTATTTTTGCGTTATAATTAAAGTAATTAAATGAATCTGATTTGTTATTATCGTTGCGGCAGGAAGAAATTTTATAATATTTTAACTAATGAAATTAATTTATTCTATTTCTGACTTTTTGCCATTGTTTTTCATTTGTTATCTTTGAGTCAATGATTGGTTAACACTTAAAATTCTTAATGTTTCGTAATTTTACAATGACTGATGTAACTGACGTCTAACGGACAAATAATTGTTTTTTTGGAAGGAAAATAAATATTAGCGTAACATGGCATCCGTGAATAACTATAGTTAGCGTAATTTTTATATAAAACAGATGAGAATCAATGTTAACGAAGTGACTTAAAATTATATGATAACGTTTTAGGGAGGAAAATTGAGGAAATGATTAAGGCAGATTATATTTTAATTTTACTATAAAGAATAATGTTTGAGGTTTGATATTATAACTATTTAAAAGAAAGGCAAGCAAGCCTTTCACAAAAAGAGAAACATACTTACGGCTAATAGGTATGGATATTAGTAAATCATAATTAAAAACGTTCCTCTGGAGTGTGGCGTTATATGGGTGCAAACGTGAACGGTAGCAGCTGCAGGAAGGAAAATAATAGAAGCTTTCTAAAAGTAATGTTGTAAAAGAATGCTGAAAATCAGATGGGTGGATAGAGAAACTAACCAGGCAGTTCTAAGTATACTAAGAGAAGAGAGAACAAAATGGAGGACTTCTTGAGACATGAGGGTCTCGTAAAATTAGCGTTAGAGAAAGTGTGTGGGGTAGAAGAGGAGAGGAAGGTGAAGGATGGATTTCGCTAAGCAGATTAGGGAGGATTTTGGAATTGGTAGTTATGTATAAATGGAAAGGCTTGCACAGAATAGGTTTGCAGTATCAGACGAGTCTAAGATCTGAATACTACAACACACATATTTTTTGATAATTGAGGCAATGATTAGTCAGCACTTAAATTCCTAATGTGTCATAAGTTTACAATTAGTGATGTAACTAACATGTAACAGATAATTAATTGTTTCCTTTGGAAGGAAAATAAATATTAGCGTAACATGGAATCAGTGACTAAAACTCCTAACGATAGCTAGTGTAATTTTTATTTAAAAAAGATGAGAATTAATATTAATGAAGTGACTTAAAATTTCATGATAACGTTTTAGCTAGGAAAATTGAGGAAATGATTAAGGTATATTGTAATATTATTTACACTCTAAAGAATATTGTTCAAAGTTTGATATTATAATTATTTAAAAGAACAATTGAGTTAGTTTGAATTTTAAAATTACATTTATACATTCATGTAAATTTATGAAACGAAGCATGAAATGAAATTTCTCATTTATAAAATTAATTAGTTCTGCTCATTTTAAACTCATGGATTCGGTCCAATCTCAAGCACCTGCGGGTTTGTATATTTCTGATATGTTATTCACATTTTAATAAATATATTGTTAGCTGCATTAGGAGGGTTTATGGTAACGTCAGTTGTCAATATCAAAATTTTTTTTCTTGTTCTTGCAGTATGATTCCTTTTCCATATTCCGTTTAATCGTTCTTCGTCGACATTCAGAATATTACATAAATTAACACGATATTATTAATATACCATGATCAATAATTTCATCAAACAGCTAAAGGAAAAAAATTCTGCTTCTTTACTTAGTATATTCGCTGACGGTTGTAAATGTTTAACTTGATAGAATAAGTGGAACGAAAATATTTTTTTCAATGGCTTGGTTAAAGTCGCGTCAGAAAATTCTGTTTTTGATGACTGTAGAAATAAATAAATCAATAAATTAAACACATAACTTTCTTATTTCTCAATTTTCCATTGTTTCTGGAATATTTCTGAAAATAACCAGGAAGCACTTCTTGTGTAGGTGCATTAGATTCGTGATTGTAGTTTTAGGAGTTTTGTGGTGTCAATTTTTCAAGTGTCGTCTGTAGACTTTTAACCGTGGCTTTGCACTTCTGTCTTTAAACCCTAAGTACATAATTTATATAAACTTGGGAAACGTTTCTGGTGGTGTAATATAATCCCTTAGTGTAATTCCGGCAGCACTAACAATTACACTTAGAGATTGATCAAAATTGAAGTTGAGATCCATTTCTTCGTAATTATACGAGTTCCTCGCGGCTTCGCGGGCCACTTTCAGGTTTTAAAGTTCTCTGTGCAGAGGACATTAGTTTAGTTTCTTTTATTCGTATTAGTTACAACAGGTTGTTCGAGTAGGTGTTGTCCTATATGTCGATGGTGAGTCTACGGAAAGATTTGAAGGGTCTTTTTTTGTTCGTGAAAGTTTTGAAGGAAATTTTTGAGTTGACGTTTCTTGCTCTGCAGTTGGATTATTTAAAAGTTGGCCCTCTTCTGTCTTCGTTGGTTCTTTTTGTTATGTAAACAATTCTGGGAGAGAATTATGATTAAATTACAGAATACATCGCTTAGATCAATACTGCATATATTTGTTTTTAAATATTTATATACCTAAAGAAGGAACAGCATACAGAAATATTGACCAGACCAGGAATCGATCCTAGGGCCTGTACTTGTTAAATAGAATGTGAGACTGCTTTCTGGTTTACACAATGGATCAAGTAAGCTCACTGCAGGACTGATATTCGACTCTGATGGTCTGAAGTAAACGTACCACGTGGAAGTCCCGGGCTCGATTCGCGGATCGGTTGAGATTCTTTTATAGTGATGCATATATATATATACACTTTCACATGGTATGTTTTCTTCTTACTATCTGAGAATATCGATCACTATATATATATATATATATATACGTTTAGTTATATGACATACATTAGTTATCTTAACTCTTAAACACGAACGAATTCGGTATTACATCAAATAGATAATATAAGAGTACTTTTTAAATAACTGCATTAATGTATGATATTTAGTATGAAGCACTGTCATATATTATTAAAAATTATATATTTATATATAAAATATAAAAAAATGAGGATAATCACTAAATATAAATTTATTGATTTCTCTTTCTCGAAAGTATTTAATAGTATGTTTTGATATTAGTTAATAGAATGTTAGCTATAAAAAACAAATATTTTGCGTAAATCTAATTTTGTGTGTGTTTGTGTGTGTGGTTACAGCCATTTTATTCCTAAAAACGCGAGTTGACTTATAGGTTGTGGCATATAAAGACAAGTTTTTTAGAAATACTGAATGAAGTTTAATTTTTTTAATTCAGTTACCAGCCTTGAAAATTATTTTGTAATGATTGCGGAAAAATCAAAGACAGAAAAAGCATAGTCCAGTCTTCATCCATATGAAGGGAATATATTTTCTGTTGGACCAGCATTTCCGTAATAATTGCAGTCAGTTTGAGTCGGAAGTGTTACTTTTCAATTCCTTCCTATGCTATTAAAGGGAAGTGGCCTGTTTCAGGATCACCCTCATGTAACCTGTTAACCCAAAAAATGACAATGTATGATGGCCTATGGGAGTTTTCCCTCACAGGCATCTTCCCGCAAAGCGACTACGGGGTTCACCTGACTGTCGGGAGTGCCTCTTACTCTGTTTTTTTTTCAAAGTTCTCACATGCCGAGACACTTTCACCTATTTTGGGGGGTTTATGTACTGGGGTCGAAGACTTTTGGCATAAGGCATAAGATCCCATTGTATCAGTCGGCCAACTGCCTCCTAAAGCTGGCGGAGACACGGAGAAGTGAATGTTGCGACCCCACAGCAAACTCGTCACCCGTCATTTGGAAGGCCGACCTACCTGATACAGGTTTTCTAGGGTTTTTCCTGTATCTCTATAGGTGAAACACCGCGTAGGATCCTTAAACTACAGCTCGGGGGCCGTAGTCAACCCTTGGCTAACTTGCTCTACCTTCAGCATCCCCCATTTTAAATTCCCTTCCTATTCTATTAAAGGGGAGTTGCCTGTTTCAGGATCACCCTCATGTAGCCTGTTAACCCCTCTTCCCCAACACACACAAAAAAGAAATGACAGTATCTAATTCCGCACTTGAATTTCTTGGTTTAAATTTCCAGAAATATTACTAAGCAATGTCCTATATGTTACATAATTCACAATATTTTTTAAATAATTATCGTTTAGTTTGAAGCTAAAGCAATTCATAAAGAACATTATCTTCAAAGTATTTAATTCCCGCCAGCTTTACATTTCATTTCACAGAGACTAGAACATATTTATGCTGTGAAACTCTCGTGAAAGAACAAGGCTAAGGCGCGCCCCCTGTCACCAAGTTAAACAAAGGAAATAATTAAATCGTAACGAATGAAATGTAAAATTTATTACGTCTGAGACGTTGTTAAGAACTTGTAGAAAGATCGCGAAAGTGCCCGACTTAAGTGAGTTGCACAGTCCTCACGCCCAAGCCTCCTTGCTCAGAGAAGTGTAAATTAATTTTCAATGAAATGAGAGTAGGGACGTGATGAGGTGGGAGCCGATTTCGCTACGGACCACGTTTGTGGGCATAAAACAGTCCTTTCGATCTCTTTTAAGTGAAACGTTTCATTTGTATCTCCTTAAAAATATTAAGCTTTGAGGCAATTTTTCCCGG
Organism: Eucriotettix oculatus; assembly: GCA_034510155.1. Classification (NCBI taxonomy): domain Eukaryota; kingdom Metazoa; phylum Arthropoda; class Insecta; order Orthoptera; family Tetrigidae; genus Eucriotettix; species Eucriotettix oculatus. The sequence goes on along the minus strand of CM067376.1, from coordinate 50,607,178 downwards.
AAATAAGTTACATAAATAAAACTCTTATATTTCTGATGTAAGCATAATTTATTGAAAACTTCAGTACATTTGAGGAAAGATATTCGACGCCATAATATTGACAATACGTTTCATTTCATATAAAATTTACTATTGGTTGTACTTATATAAATAACCCTCTATTTCATACGTATATATTTATTAATACTCTGAGCTGAATAATTTTTGTATAGACCAGATTTTGAGAAATGCGTAGGTTATGAAGTCTTCACTCCGAAAGGTTTTGTGGAATTTTACTGTAACGACTGCAGAACAAGTTATGAAAGTTTAATTTATTGGTTAGTTTTATCTGTAAAATTGCACACTACAGTTGTGGTAAGGTATATTGCTTGGACACATTCAAGTGACCCATGAAATGGGGAAACTGGTCATTAGCAGGCCCCAGCTTATGATAATGTTTAGACAGAGTAGATAACGGTGCAAGTAAGTATACGTTACAAAGGAAAACAAATTTATTGTTTTATATTTAATATAATGACTAATTTTAAATTTAAACCTCATAAAAAGCCTGTTGGATGTTTAAGTTTTGTTGGGTGTCGATGTTCTTTACATACCACGATGTTTGGGCAATAATTCTTAGTATACGGTTTTGAGCTCTTTGGATTATTTATTTATCGCCGTCCCTTGAAACTCGATATTGCTAATGCTTGTGATAGCCTACTTGATTTTAGTGAACCATATATATAATATTTTTCACGGCTCCCGAATTAATCATGAAAATATTGGCGGTTAAATGTCTGGATGGTTCTATCCAGTGATAACCGATTCATATCGATAATTTTTAATATGTATTCCAGGCGCAATCTTCTTCTCGTTTCACCCTCCTCTGGTATTTACTAATCTTGGAGCTCCAAATAACTTGTCACTTTTTTTTCCTGTGAGAATTCTTCAAAGACTTCCGTCGTCCTATCTGTTCACAACGGTATGATTTTACGTTCTTTGTTTTCATCATTCGGGTCCGACTTTGAGAGTGTTCTCATTTCCTTGTCGAGTTTTATACCTTTCCTGTATATTGCCTAGGAATTTTATTATGTTACACTTGCCAAACGTCAAGGATTTTAGTGCTAAATAACAACAGGCGTTTCTTGTATTCTAATTTACTAACCTGAATTCTCCTATTCTATTAAAGGCGAGTTTCCTGTTTTAGGATCACCCCCAAGTAAAAAAAAGCCTGTTACCCAAAAAAATATTCAACCCTTGGCTACCTTGCTCAACCTTCCACATCCTCCCTTAACAATTCCCTTCCTATGCTATTAAAGGGTGGTTGCCTGTACCCTCATGTAGCCTGTTAACCAAAAAAAAATCAGGATCACCGTCATGTAGCCTAAGAAGGAATTTTATTTTACCTTCCACATAAACCCTTTTCACTTCCCTTCCTATGCTATTAAAGAGGTGTTGCCTGTTTCAGGATCAGCCTCATGTAGCCTGTTAACCAAAGAAAGAAGTAATAAAAAAATTACCACAGGTCTAATGTATTTTACGCCATTCTCTTGGGTTTGTTATGATCCATTTATCAATTTAAGTAAATAGTAAATAGTGAATAACAGGAAATATCTTTACCTATCCGCAAACTGATAATTTGAATTCGGATAAGAGTCTTATGTTGGATAATATCTGGGTACCCGGTGTTGCCAGATTTACCGGGGCATTTATTTGTGTTATCCTGGTACAGTATTTAATTCGAAACTTATCTCTTGGTCAACATGGTATTGAGTCGGTATACAGTGCCTCTATTTTTGGAACATTTAACTATTCATGCCTACCTGCCCCGACGAAATGGTTATACAGGGAAGTCTCATCACAGGTGCATTGAGAGAGAGAGAAAATATGTTGGATACTTTAATGTAAAGATTTCAGTACACTAAAGGAGTCAAGAACACACGTGGTGAGAAATACTCCCTTTAACTCAAGGAAGTAAAAAGTTCTCCTGATACCTTAATGATGTCACAAATTCGTCCGGTGCCTATGCCATTATTATTTAACTACCTCTATATTACCATGACAATCACAAATAGTCCAGTGTTCTGAAGAACAATAAATTTAATATCCCGTCAATTTATACAAAATGGGCATCATATTGCTAAATATATGAATCATGATTCACTCTATAGTATAAATAAATAGCTCCGCCAGTAGGAAAATTAATTATGTGTAATATTGTCAGGTGTTTGAAATTTTGTCTATTATTTCGTCAGTTTTACACATCGACAATTGTATTAAATTATAATCATTCTAAATATTTCACTATTTTACTATTATTATTATTACTATTAAAAGAACAATTAACGTCTGTGATTAACAAAATCAAATGTGTATAACAGAATTTTAACATAAAGTAGCCAACTAATCTATTAAATAAAAATTTTATCTCTTGTCTTTAATCACCCTTGTATATTTCCTGACGTTCACATTGCAGAATAAAATTGCAGATAACTCGAGTAACCATCCTCTGTGTTCTGTGAAGTATTTCATGTTAAAATACGGTTTACAACACAACGGTTTCATACAAACCTACGTATTTTAAAAAAATCGCATTTTTTATCATCCGTTTATGTAGTTTCAGTGTTAGGATTGCAGGTTTTAATTGATCCAATGTGTAATTAGCAGAATGTAAACAAGTAGGCACACTATAATGCACGCAATTAAATATGGAAGATTTCCCTGTATTCTGTGTCTCTGTCGTCACAAACGCAAACGTGCTGAAATATTCGCATAGTAACTATAATTCCTTTGATGTTTCTCGTAGCTTTTCTTAACCCCTTTGTGTTTCTCTCCGGGTTTTCAAGAATATTTCTATCCAGTTTTGTTGCAGTTTCTGAACACGTTTGAATACAGACGAATATATAAGAAAACATACATCCCTTAATATTATAAACAAGTTAAAATTAAAAAGTGTATAATCGTATGTGCGGAATTTGTTTACGGTATATACTTAAATATCTGTGAAGGTCGAGGGACGGGAAAGTATTGCAGTATCATTTATATTTCAGACTTTCAGTTCCCCTGTTTCCAATATAGCTGAAATGGAACGAACATATCAGATAAGTAACCAAGCTCGCAAGCTGATGCCTTAATCTAATTTGGGGCGATAAGGTGAAATCTGTAATAAATAATGAAATCCTAGAGAACTCGTTAAATATTTTGTGATAATACTGCAAATGTTAATTCGTGGTCGCAATATTATATTGAGTCAATATCTTGGTAATAGATATATTTTTGATACTATATAATGAATGGCACTGTGATGATTATTATTGCTGCAGACGGCACAGTAATTGAAACGGGTTAATATTCGTAGCATGACGTACAACTACTCCTAATATTTTGTAAGGGGAATTTCGAATAACCAGTCGGGAGATGCTGGAAAATGATAGGGTGAGTTAAGTAATAATTGAATATGAGACGAAAATTGGCGAAATTACAATAATTGCCAACGTCTAGTTCTGAACATTTAATAATCGACATGGACACACCTCTTCCTGTAAAACGAAGCTTGTTGTTGGGAAACACATAAGGCACATAACATGATACTGGGTGGCCACATCTCCTTTGGTAATTAACAATCGAGCTGTGGCTGCTTTCCCCACCTGCTATCCATCCGCTCTCAACGCTCAGAGTAACCCCAGATTATTCTCTACATATTACGGCTTTAAGTCAGCACAAATGGCCACTTAATTTTCTACGACATTCATATGTTATATTTTACATACCATATTTAATTCTAAATAACATCTGAGATCTAAAGTATATGGACCACAACCGATAATTACTCAATATATGTTGAATTTTAATTTAGAACGGTTTAGCTACTTGGCACTACTAGTATAATACTCAATGTAAACATTTACCAGGAAAATCGGCGTCGGAATGAACAAAAAAAAGTGAATTTTACATTAATAACAGTTCGTATTTTCAGTTTATTGCAATTGTTTTAGACTGAATTTGAAAATAAAATGTATTTAAATAAAAGTTGAACCTCACCGTTGCAAAATATTTCAATGAAAAAATGTATTGCGTAAGTAAAAATTACGTAATATGAGTTAAAATTCGTAGTTGCTGAAAAATAAAATTAATTTCCGTTGCAAATGGGGAAATTTCGGGAATTCGTCGAAATGTATTAATCAGATATAATTTATTCAATAATATTTGATAGTTTGATCAATACACATTGTATAAATCCTTCAAAGGCCTAGAAGTAGCAAAGATACAACATCTTCTTCCTTGGCTCTGCAGCCCATGAAGACCTTTGTCTATCGGCTGCGGTCTGTCGTCTTCCATGACACATTCAGAATTTGAAAGGATACGTGGTCAGCGTATCGATTCTCCAGCAGTCTTAATCCCGATCTTCTTGACCAAGACGACACAAACATCCAAGCCCGTACCAGGATTCGTACCCGGGACCTCTAGGTTGTGAGGCGAAAATATAACATGAAGTGAAATAATAAATTAATTATCTGTAATTCGCTGTGAATTTTACAACATCGACAAACTGTAGAGAGCGCTTCCTGATTGGTGATACCAAACGTGACCCAAATTGGACGGTGTGTGAACAGCGACAGAAAATCCTTATTGTACACTGCACCCATGTCTCAACAGGTGTTCATACTAGCAATGCAAACGTTCACACTCCCCATCATTATCTGTAATATGGCCAAATACGCATTCTCAAGCAAAAGAGGTAGAGTGTTCCCCGGGAAACCCAGATACGTTTGTCTGTTGGCATGTTGTGGAAGAATAACTGCTCCTAGAAGGCGGTCGCCAATAATTCCTGAAGCTTAATCGTGCTGATGAGGTACTTCAACTGTTTTCTCTGTAGCCCACAGGTGACGATTATGTACCACTGGTAAAGGTGAACAGAACTGACGACAGAATTCCTCTAATCCTGGTGCAAAAACTACCAGAAAAGTATTTCTCGTGGGCGGAAATCCGCTGGTGATAATCCCTGTACGCGTTGCGTGTGATAAGGATAATAGCGGTTGTCATGCACCATATTAGTGGTCCACCAGCCTGAAGGTTGCTGTCAGTATGCTGTGGAACAGACATGTCAAACTCTTGAGTCCCCGGAGGGCCACGTTGTCACATGTGAGTGACGTTGTGGGCAGCACTCTCTTCAATTACACATATAATTCCAGAAATTTAATAAATATTAATAGAAATTAGTTTTCTTACTATAGTATAGAAACATTCACTGGTTTCGTAACTTTCAAGAATGTCATTAAGTAGAGTATAGCCCAGAAGCATAAAATAACCTAGACAGCGACGTAGATTTGAATTCTATTACATCGATAATAAATTGCAGTATTTCGGAATACATTTTCAACTTCAATAAATTTCATTCAAACTATAAACGACTATTAAAACACACTTAGGTTTATGTACTGAGGTTTAGCAACTTTTTTCCTTACAATCTTTGGTGTGTCTGTGTAATTCCGAGTGTGGTCAAAAATGGCAAGTTTTGTTTTCTGAAAATTGATCGTTTATATCATAAAGAAAAATAACTGTTCAAAAACCATATATCGTGGGAAACCATTCTGAAGTTTTCGAATATCTGAGGAACTATGAAAAGAAAACAGATATCTCCACATCAAAACAGTTTTCTCTGAGTCAAGTCAGAATTTCTCTTAATTCTAATTTCAGGCTTTCTTCAGCCTTAGAAACATCAAACGTGTAAAGCGCCAAACAACAACACAAATCTACATTCAAAATTATGTAAATCATGAAATCCCTTCTGCCAAAAATTTCAGGAAACTTTCATACTTGGCAACAGACTTAGTATTTCAATTGATCATCGTCTCTGTGCACATTGTTGACATGAGCACCCGATATTGATGCAAATGTGTCAAATCAAAGGCTGGGGAATAAACATATATATATAATTTTATTTTATATTAATTATAAGTAGTGCGATCTTTTGAAAGAAAATTTATTTCTGTCCATGGACCTACCGAGCAGAAGTGAGAACTACAAAAATTAAATAATAACTTATTTGAATCAAACAAAAATCAGCTGTAATGGATTCTGGATAACGTGCGACTTACTTGGAAGGTGTGAGAAAGTAGATAAAAATTTAGAAGTATTTTTCTTCCAAGAAGTACTTTGCTGATGAAATAAAATCGAGGACAGAACCTGATTTATGAAAGGTATTAACGTAAGCAGTTTAAAATTTAAAGTAGTACCATAGTAAACTACATCATGTAAAAAATAAAAATTATCTTAGTCTCGCCCTAAATTCATTGAAAATTTCAGAAATATGAAAAAATCTCATTAAGAATCGTTCAGTTTTTAATAAACACCCAATTATATTTAAGTGTCCATTATTACTATGTTGAAATAGACAGACAATTTCACGTTGCGTTCTCTTGAATATGGATTATGAGAAATTAATTAGTGCAAATATCGGTAAATTCCGCCAGTCTAAGTTTCCAGTCATTGTTTAACTTCCTCGTCTGACAGGGCCTAGTGTCTGACATTCCTTAAGATTGCTCATTGTATGGCCACCCTGCAGACCCATGCTCACACCAACACCCAAACATGGCTCCATATGTTGTGTGATGTGGTTGATGCTGTCTGTAATGGTACTTGGATGTGTGCCACCACACGATCGTTTCCATTTTTGCAAAGACTATTTCGGCTTGTTCCTGGGCTGGTAATTCGAGCATTCCGATTCCACATCTCTGATCCAATGGCACAATCTGAAACCCACAAAAAACACACTACAAGTGAGAGAATGATATACGTCAGTGCCATCTACCGTGGCACACGATTTAACATGAAAAATTTTAATTTATATACAGTCAGAAGCGTTTACTGCTGCTTTATCGTGTAGACAGAAACTGGAAATACAAACACCGATTAAGTAGCATTAATTTTTAAGGGAATTCAGTTATTCCTTACCAATTATTTGAAACATCGCCTTCACAGGGAGATATTTTAATTAAATTAATATTCATTTTATTTATATTAATTTAATTCATCGAAGATTCCCCAATTCAGATAAGTCGAACAATATTTTTGTCATATTTCGAATTTCAGCGTTGCCTGAAAACGATTTGTGTCTTGTTTTTTTTTCCTTTCAGCAGGTTCGTCTGTGAGCCTCGGCCCTTCATAACGAAGGAAGCAGAGAAAGGACTGGCTTGAGTAAACACGTAAGCTGCGCCCGAGGGCTGCGTTAGCCGGCGCGACGCTTCAAACTTGGCGAAAAGTTGCCCAGCCTGTCACCGATGTGAGACAAGTGTTAGTGGTATCCCGATTTGCAATGAGGTCATCGTTGAAATTAACTTTTCGACTGAAAAAATGTAAAACTATCTACGAAAAACTACTGAAGAAGTTAATTCTTCCTAAGATTGTTGAAATAAATATACTTTTTCTCTACTTCGTACAATATAAAACTAATTTGTCTCAAATACAAACATGATAACGATTGAGTATGATTTGTTACTTGAGTAATAATAGGAATTTTATACGGATCTATAAATGCAGTTACATTACTATTTCTTTTAAAAAATGGTATATAAATTCCAATAAAAGGCTCATTTTTTTATATCCCCTAAATTGAAAATTCAGGTGACCACAAAATGGCGGCTTGTCGGCACTGAGCTGTAATAATTGATGAATGAACGGATCATAATGTGGGTCCATTAACAATTAATAATTTATTAAAACCCTAATTGAATCTCTCGTTATGTATAATAGCTATTGATTTGATTTACTTAGCTATTAAAAAAACGGACCCATCATACTCATAAGTAAATAATATGTACGTATTACACTATAATAAAAAAATTAAAACTACAAGATCAAAGAGTATTATTGAAAGACATTACTAAGAAGAAAACACAGTTTGCTGGTGTAGTGGTTAGCGTCGCTGTCTCGCACCACATAGGTCCCTGGTTCGAATCCTGTCACGGGCTTGGTCGTTGCGTTGCTTGAATAACCATACTCTGATGCCCTTACGTCGATATAAGTTCCCTTTATTGTGTACAGTCGCTTAAGACCTTAGCTGTTGGTGCGCCTTAAACAAAAATTTAAAAGAAAAGAGAGTTTGTATAGAAGTTGAGTATCATTTATTTAAACAAATACCTAGCTGTTTTGGAATACTAAATTACATATTTAAGTATATTTTTACAAATTAATAATCCTTTAAATGTATATTTTTAAACCGTGTATTAATATACGGAGGAGAATATATACGTTTATGAAAATATAATAACTGGAATTATAAATAAAATTATTATTTAAGAATAGATTATTGAACATATTTTCCCTGGATATGTAGAAATTTTATTTGTTAAGTGTGTACAGTGCCTCTAGCTGAGAAAATAGAAGTTATTTATTTCCCTATATTCAACTAATTGATCACTGAACGTTATGGTAACATCTGTACGGAACTCAAAACGTTTATGATTGTAAATAAAAAAATAGTGTTACGACAATGATTACGTGTAAAATAAATGCTGATATGTCAACATTTTGTGAGTTGCGGCCTATTTGGTTTACGAATGATGTGTAAAAAAATTATAAAAGTGCTAGTGTTTTTAAAATCCGGAAACTTTACGATGTGAACTTAAGCAATATTTCACAATAATTAAAATATTTAATGTTTGGTTATTAAATGACATTTAAAATTAAATTAATAGGTTAAAGTTGTTCTATATATAAATAAAGAAAATTGTTAAGATAGGAAAGACAATTTTCTAGCTTTTGAATTTTATTTTTTAACTATTCAATGGATGTTTTAGTCTTGAAAATTGACGAAGGTTTGAAATTTCGCTGGACAAAATTCAAAATCCTCTCATTTTGCAACGTTTTAATATTGAGAATTATTTATATACCAACAGTTGAATACGGCTGTGAATTAATCGAACCCTTTCGTGAAATAGCAATAAAATATTTGACTGATTGTCTGTCATTATACCCACGAAGAATATTATTTTGTGTTGAATCTTGTTAGGAGCAGATCTTATTTTTTCAGTGAAAGGGAGAATTTCGTCCGCTGCTGGAATAACAGACAAAATTCGTGCAAGGCCTATGAAAATGGGTTATACTGGGACATCCCCCTAGCAGCCATTTTTTCTCACGTTGCAATTTTCTTCCCTTGTTTCTCCGAAAGAATTAAATAGCATTTGTTGGATCTCGTCGGGTCAGGAAAGTTTTCGCTGTACGGCTCAAACGGGATTTCCTAGACAGGCTTTCCTCAGTAATCGGATTTCTAGAGGTCGTGAACAGTTCTTGTGTTCATTTAAGTGGCTGTCGTGATGTTATTAAGGGAAGCAGGGAAGTATTCCCAGCCGTGAAAGTAAATCCGGAAGGAAACCCCGAAAGAAATTATATTCCAGATGCAAACTGAAAAAGCTGAGTATATTCTATGCAGAGATAAAATTATTTGTGGAACGAAATGGATAATTCAACAAATAGGTGATGAAACAAAATGTCAGTATCCGTAGGAACTTCTGTATAACTTATGTTGAAAATCGAATTTTTTAACCAATTGATAGGAGAAAAGTAAAACCTTTTCGGACGATTGTAAAAAATATCTATCGGATTAGGACATAAATGAGCTTTAATTAGTTCTTTTTTAGATATTATAACTACATTAAACTGAAACGTAGGATACTACTGAGTCCTAAAATCAAAGTTATGCGGTGAATACGAAATTGATAACTTCAATTAAATCCAAGTCTGGGAGAGTGCATATTTTATGTGGTAATTACCATTTTACCACTTCACATTTTAACCACCCATCATTACAAATTCATATTCAACACCACTATCGGTAATTCATTCTATTTTTTTGCCAGCTTTATTTAAGGTAGCATTAGCCGAGTGGTCATTAGCGACCGAACCGTTTAGGGGATACAAAGGTGAAAGTTGAGCTACAAAAAAAGTTATTACAAAACATCATAAGAACTTGATTTTTCTTTCTTCATAAATGGTCAATCTGGTTTGGGTCACCGACTCCGAGGATACGGCAGCTGCCTTGGACAAATTTTCTTCTCTTTTTAAAATTAAAAATTGAGCTTCCCATCCATGTTAAGTCCACTTTCCTCTCTTCTCTATTATAAAAAGTTGTTTTGTAAAAAAACAATTATCTTATTAAATGTAGAAATTCTTTACTTCTTTATGAAAAAAATATTAATCTTGGACTTTCAACTAGTAACTACATATAATTTAAGATAAATGAAAATATTTATAGTTTTCCTATGTGTTGTATTTCAATAACTCAAACATAAATGAACAATAAACAGATGCAAAGAAATAAATAGAAAATAAATTATAATTTATTTAACATAGTCTTTTTAACAATAAGATACATTTGACGAATCATTTTTAAATAAATATTTTTTAACGTATAAAATACTTAATAGTGATACGTTTCGGTATTTATTAGTACCCTCTTCAGGCTGAATCATTATTTTATGATGTAAATGTTTCCTCAGGTTGGTTATGAAGATTACTTAAGTAATGAACTAACACGTTTAACATTTAGTTAATTTAAATTCTTGAAAATTTAAGTTAACTACGCACCAAAGTTAGTTCTTAATTGTTAAATATTATTAAGGTATATGGTTTAATGTGCATTTTAGGTCATTGTTTCACGAGATTAAGATAGGTCGGAAGTGGGACATATTAAACGTACCGTAAAATACGTAAGTTGGACTTTATTTTAATCCACTGCCCTTTTACACTCAATAATTGTATAACATTATCAGGAAAATTTCGTCGAATATTTTTATGAGTAATAAGGGTTATCAAATTAATATTTTGGTTAATCAACATTAATAAATTTCATTATATAGTGATTCAACGTACATATATATAAAAAAATAAATTAATAAAAAATATTTAAAACATATAACAGAGCTTGAGTTACATTTTGACGTATCTTACGATTTTAAAGAATTTGTTGTGGTTGAATAGATATTCCGTATCTGCAATGTCCGCTTCAGAGTATTTTATTCTTGTATAAACAGAATTCAGAAATACGTTTAACAAAATTGTCCTTCGTCATCTGCGGAGGCTTATTTGAGGCACGTACTATTAACGCCCTGTCAGCACCTCAGCTAATTGTTATAGATTTCTCCTAATGGTTTCTGCCTATTCACTATAGAAAATTTTTCGAAAAAAAAAACTGAAACAAATTCTTATGATTCAAGATATATATTTTCATTAAGTATTTAGTATGTTTAAATTTAAAATTGTTGAATATTTAAAATATATAATAATAAACATAAAATAAAACACCACTTTCGTATGTACTTAACAGTAATGTAATAACTTCCTGCTAGTTTCGTTAATCTGCTCTACAGTAAACCTGGAAATATGACACGTCAGAATCACTAGATCAGTTTCTGTAATAAAGTTTGTTTCAGGAACTAGAGGACACAATAACACGACTCTGCCAACATTAATTTAGAGAATTTTTTTATTAACATAGCGTGTTATTACGAAGAGAACTTTAAAAAGTAAATCATGAAATACATTCCCTGAGGGTGAATGGGCAAATTCGAAATGATATTGTTGACATTATAACTTTAAACTAACCAAATTGACGTTCAATAAAATTTCATTTCAACTTTTAATAACAGGGCCATACCACAAGTTTCCCAATTAAATAATTCGTCATGACAGTGAAAAGCAAATAATGAAATGTACTGAACGTAATTTTGGTTACGTTTTTTCCTATTACGAAAACCTAGAAATTTTAATCATTTATTTATGTTTACTTATTAATGAATGTTAAATAAGTAAAAATATGACATAGCTATTCATATAAGAACAAATAATTAAGTTTAACGTACAAAACAATTTGTGAGGATTAATGCTATAATAAAGCTCCTTAAATTCTTCTCTTAAAATGTTTAATTATTTTTTTCTATTATTGTTTCACTTTGAGAATAAACGATTAAAGTTTTATTGTCTTCTATTTAATTTTTCTGTTACGTGTTTGATTTATTTTAACTTTTGAATTATATAGTTATAACATAATTTCACACAATATATTCGCACTGAATTGAACTGTTTCCCAGAACCAAAGGTTTAGTATAAAGATAGATAATGAATGGTCTCGGATGAAAATTGCTGGAAACGATTCTTGTGCTGTAAAACATTGTAGCTGCAAATACTTAACACAGTAAGGATTAAATCTCTACGTAAACAAGCGGGAAGAGGCTCCATCAAGGAGCATTAACCGTCACAATCCCCAATTTGCATTAGTTGACACAGATGATTTATGTTCTTAGGTGTTAATGAGTACATAACAAGGAAAATGGCAATCTAATACTATAAAACGGCGAAACTTATGACATTAATGTCTATTAAATATCCTATATATATATTATAAATTAGCCTGGTTGTTTAAAATAAATATTACCAAAATTAATGAAAAGGAAAACAACTTATTCCCTCATGGCGTGTTTGAGTTTCTTTTACGAATTTCATGTAAGTTTTCTTTCACCAATTCTTTCATACACTTTTCAGTCTTTCATTTCTTCATTTATTTAAGGTCGCATAAACTACGATGTCATTAGCGACCGAACTGACTTAAGGGTTACAGAAAGTGAATATTGCATCATAATAATTAATTGTTTTCAAGAATCCGCTGACTCTTTCTTGATAGTCCGGTGAGTGGTTGATCTGGTCTGGGTTGTCTTCTCCGAGGATCCGGTGACTATCTTACTTACTGCAGGAGTTGATAAGGTGTTCCATGGTGATGATTGTGATGCAGAGATCGCAGATTGTAGGAGGTCTATTTGTATATATGTGGGAGTGTGTTGATTATGAGCGACCGGACCTTACTCTAGAAAGGACTACTTGATCTCTTCTGGATATCTTTTCGTGGAGGAGGATAGGGAGGAAGTTGTCAACTAATTTATGTGTCAAGCTTGATTTTAGAAGCGACTAATTTTGATTCCAGAGATGGGCTACTTTGGCAGGGTGTGTTTCCATACATCCGAGAATGTGTTGACGTTATTAGGGAGAGGAGTGTGGGGGGGGAGATGAGTGGCGGTTTTTGCTAGCTGGTCAACGGCGATGTTCCCTTTTATTCCATGGTGTACCGGGATCCAGGCCAATACAATATTTTTCCTGTTGTTTGGAGCTTGTGTAGATCTTCAGTGATGATTGCGGTTAGCTCTTGGGAGTTGTCTTCATTGGCGGAGAGTGATTCTGAGAGGATTAAGTGGAGACAAAAAGCAGTGGTCTATAGCAAGCTTGATGGCGTAGGTTTCTGCAGTGAGGATGGAGGAATGGGGGTTAAGTGCCACTGACCGGCGGATATTAGAGCAGATGATGGCACTGCTTACTCCATCTTTGTTCTTGGCGCCGTCGGTGAAAATTCAGCCGAAGCTGTTGAACTTGAGGCTTAGATTTGTGAATTTTGTGTTCCATTCTTCTTGAGAGAGATAATAGAATACGAATTAGGAGACGATCAATTTGGTTTTAGGAAGAAGCAATTTTAACTTTGCGACTAATTTTAGAAGACAGGATAAGAAAAAACCGGCCTTCGTTCATGGCATTTGTAGATTTAGAAAAACCGTTTGATAATGTGTACTGAAATAAATTATTAAGGATTTTGAAGAGCACTGGAATAAAATATTGAGAAAGGATGCTTTTACATAACCTCTACAAAAGACAAGCAGTAGTAATTAGAATAGAAGATCAAGAAAAGAAAGCTGTAATCAAGAAAGGAGTAAGACAAGGAGGAAGTTTGTCGCCCATGCTGTATAGAACAGGCGATGAAGAATGTTAAAATGGAATATGAAAAAGGATTCATACTGCAAGGAGAAGAAAAAAACCTTGCGCTTTGCCGTCGATATTGAAGTATTAGGGGAATCAGAAGAAGAATTGGAAACCATAATAAATAGTATGAACGGAGTCCTGGAGAAAAAATTCAATATGAGGATTAATAGAGGGAAAACCAAGGTAATTGAGTGTAGTTTGGGATACAGTGGAATAAGAAAGGGTGTTACATTGGGAAGGGATAATTTGACAAAAGTTTAAGGAATTATGCTACTTGAGAAGCGTAATAACTAGGTATGGTAGAAGTATAGTAGACATAAAGAGTAGGATAGCACAGACAAGGAAGGCTTTCGCGAAAAAGAGGAATTTACTAACGGGTAATATAATTGTGAATATTAGGAAATCGTTGCTAAAAATGTTTTTATGGAGCGTGGCGTTGTATGGGTGCGAAACGTGGACGATAGGAACTCCGGAAAGGAAAAGAATAGAAGCCTTTGAAATGTGGTGCTATAGCCGATTGCTGAAAATCAGATGGGTGGATAGAATCACAAACGAGGAAGTTCTAAACAGAATAGGTGAAAAGCGAACAATATGGAGGACGTTGACCAGAAGATTGGTAGATTAATAGGCCAAGTATTAAGGCATGAGGGTCTTGTAAAATTGGCATTAGAGAGAAGTTTGTGGGGTATGAACAGAAGAGAGAGGCCAAGGATAGAATACGCTAACAAATTAGGGAGGATTTGGGTTGTGCTTGTTGTGAGGAAATGAAAAGGCTTGCGCTGATAGGTTAGCATGGATAGTTGCACCAGACCAGTGTGAGGACTGAATACCACAACAATGGGTTTTTTGGATGTGCCAAAGAGGAAAAGCGGGATATTTGTAGGTTTTTATTTTTGGTGGGGTAAGGTGTGTTTTTTGGCACAAGGAGCTAAACCTTGTATGAAAGGTAGTGTTTTTTTTGAGATTGTGAGTGTATTGTTTAACTGTAATAACGCTATCGTCATTGCTAACTGATGTAATAGCAAATTCTCTGAGAATACACTATACTTCCGAATCTCGCCGAGAACTTAACATCTGTTTCGATCATTCCTCATGGTGAAGTACTAAATATATATTTCATAACACCGTGGTGTCTCACTACGATGGTAACAGTATCTTGTTCGAGACCCGAACACTTCTGTCCAGTCGCGTCCCGCCGAGAACTACTAATAACGTATCCCGTCCATATCTGGCCGTGAACTCAGGATTCTCTCCTATTACAAATTCTTTTGCCACGAATCTGCCTGCGCCTCAGTACCGGCAAGCTATAAAGCTTAGGGTCATGTGCCGACTACAATTTTTGTCCTTTGGTCCGTTTGTTTTACCGACAAGGACCCGAAATCATGTTACATTACCCTCGTCCCAGTTAAACAAAAAACTGTGTTGCACTTTTTAAGGTCATATATGGACTTATTAACTTCTCAATCACACTCTTCGGACGACAAACATTTATCATGTATGATACCAAATACAATTCAACAAATTTACAATAAATTCACACTTCTCTTAAATATAATTAAAAAGTTTTCTCTTAATACCTACTTAAATTTGCCTTCTATCGTACATACTATTTCAAACTGAAAACAAAATAAATATTTACAGTTCGGGAGATTTAGCTAGTCGTGTAAGAACACGGTGCGCCTATATTGTAGTGGGCGTCAAGGAACTCATCCGTAAAATTTAATAGATAATAAGTATAGTGTGTGTCGCAGTCTCCATATCCCGTTTGTATGACTACAATTAATGTTTTTAACAATGTCAATAGCGTTACGGCAGTCCGTTGAAGGTGAAGTTCTCCCTCAAACGACAAAACCCTCCTTCCCATTCTTCTACCCTACTGCGCATCTTAACATGTCATTTAGAATCTCACGAACAGTACACCATTAAATCATGAACATACAAAAAAAAATATTTTCAACATGTTTAGAATGTCATAAAACTTCTTTTAAATATAAGTACGAATTCTTTCTTACACACGAGTTCTTTGCTTCATACTGTATAGTATAAATCTAAAGCAAACGAATTTTAACATTTTTTTACTAAAATTTTCAACTTTATCAGGAAAGGAATACCAACTTTTGTTTCTCCTCCTACATTCCTTGTAAATCCTGACTGTCGAATTCATCTTACAAATACCATTTTTTTCTGAGGAATTTTGTAATATCCTGTGTCAACTAAGAAAAATTCCAAGCAAAATTTTCACTATTTCTCAAATTATATTTGATTTTACTGCCACACGACTTCTTGTTCAACTTTCTAGATACCTTCTTTCAGTTACCTGAAATAAATTTATTTATATGATTTATATGTACCATTATAAGTTCCTTTCATTTCCGGACACCACGGAAAAACATTAAAATTAACAACATTTGGCTTAATTTCACAATATACCTTTTTAATTTACATCTTTAATATTTCTTTGAAAATTCTATTAATTTCAAACTAGTTTTTATCAATATTCATTTTATTGTCTTTCAGAAGTACACCTTTATTCATAAATATATTATCTGTTGCATCTAATAATTCCAATAACCTCTCAGTAACATTAGCATATCGATAGACACATTTTTTGTATATACCTCAGCGTCCATGTTAACAATTTTACTATCGTTATTTTGCTTATCTAGATGAAAGTTACTTCTTTTATAGAAAGATTTTAATACCAACTCCGTACTTTCTTCTTCTACATTATATTCCCAGTCTTCCCCTTTTTCATTAAAAATTTCACCATATGACTTGCGCCATACTGTTGATTTTAAGAAACGATATAAACACTTAAGAACCGAAATCCGAACACTGTTGATTTTTGAGCCTCTTGACGTTCAGCTACGGAGTGAAATATGCTTGAGCTTGAGTGGAAAGTGTGCTGATGCCAAGTAAAAACAGTGCGTGGACTATGAGGCGAACAAGATCGATTCGGGAGTTTCGTCGAGACACTGGGTATCAGGAAACCAATATCCTGGACTAATTGGAGTGTCGCGTCGTGCGCCAATAACTTCCTACATTAATAAAAATGAAGCATGAGTTTCCTATAATAAAATTTTAAACAAAAATATTTTATCAACGACCATAATAATTTCCTCCAACTCCTTACTTTCTGCATTTAAGTAATAAATAGAAATAAATGATAAATAATTATTGAAACTGTCTTATTAATTGCAGAAATAACATGTAGCCCACAATAGAAGCAGTTTATTTTGTGGGATATCCTTTATTGTACACCTAGAGAAAGAACTGAGTTGAAAAGTAAATTACGAATATAAACTAAATTATAATTAATCGTATTAGAAGAGTGATGCTTTATTTAATCTCAATTTATGACACATTTCGTGTGCATTTTTCCGCTGTTTGTTGTCAAGTTTCTTCTTTGACGGAGTATAACCATTTCCAGAGATTTAATACAAGCAGCTGCTGTTTTCATCTTTTTCGTGGAGAAAAATTATGTTGAACCTAGAACAGTTTTATATACATTTTTACTCCTGACTCGTTTAAGCCATTTAAGAGACATATTTAGAAGCAGATTGTTTTTACTATATATCTAGATGTTAATTCTGACTTTGATTTCTCTTTGATTTTCAGAGTTCATATTTTTTTACGTTATGCCTAGTATCATAATGTAGCTACTTTACTTTACTTAATAATTGTTAAGTTGGTGCGTAGAATAATAAACAATATAAATATATATACGCTTATCGACAAAACACCGAGTGTCCCTTTCTGAATGCAATACGCAATACAAATTTGGTCTCATTTCAATCACGACTGCCATTTGTAATAATATATCTCATTACAAGCGTTTAAAAGTTATTCTACTTCTAGCTTACTTTCTAAATTGTAATAACTTCTTGTTCGTATTTTAGGTATAAATGCACGTAAAATACATTTCCATTTCAAAATATCGGGTATAAAAAATCGTTGTTTACGAGTTGCTTATGAAGAAACCTGTGATGTGTTACAAAACTAACGTATTGTTAATAAAGCTTTTTACAATTAGTTTAATAAGAATTCTTTTTATTAGTCGTTACTTGAGTTTATTACAAATAGATTTATGAATAACAGAAAGTGGTTTAAATTTGAAACATATATTTCGTTGCGAGAAAATAATTAATTTGGAAGAGAAGGAAATTAAATAATAGTAAGTTCAAGCAGCTATAACAAGTGGTAACTCATCTAATAAATGCTGTGGTCTAATTTCCTTTTTTTTATAGAAAAGTTGTTTTTAATGATACATGAAAAGTATTTTTCGTGTGATAGTTTTGAATCATGCATATGGAAGTTTGTGTTTCACTCTGGCATTTCCCTTCTGCCGGAAGTGGTACATGGAGGGATTTGTGTTCAGTTACGTAAATAAATAACACTCCAGACCTGAGCTAATTAACTGCAGGTAGAGCAAACTTAATCAGCTACGCCATGATCAAAAGTCTTCCACAAACGCAAGACTCAAAGGCATTAATCTGTTCTGTGACTCGGTACATATGGCATTTCTCTGTTGGTGCTATAATTAACACATTGTGTTAGTGCGTAATTGTCCACGTGGCATTCGTCCAGGTGACCTCAAGTTCCATATTCTTGGTACACTTCGTTGCTCTCTGTCAACATGCCTAATTACTATACTTTGTAGTTAAATTCTCGGAACACTAGAAGTATTGGATTTATTTCCATGTTAAACCGATAACCTGTGGTGAAATGATAATCGTCGCTGTCTCGCAACACAGAGGTCCCGGTTTCAGTCCTGGCGAATGGGACCGATATCTGTGTTCGGCATGGTGAAAGGAACCCGACGTTAAGACTGAGGGAAACTTGATACGCCGACCACGTATTAGTTCAAATTTGGGATGGTTTACAAGACTGGGGGAATGTTGAATCGGTCCTCAGCTCAGTGGTAGAGTGCCCGCCCGGAAAGCGGAAGTTCCTGGTTTGAGTCCAGCTTCCGGTTGACATTTTTCCATTCCTGTCTTCTGAGTTATGTTTTATTGTCTTCATCTGAGTTTCAATCGAGTCCTTTCTTTCTTTTTTGTATTATATTTCACTGTGTTTTCAATCTGTAACAATAATATTTTCCTAATTATTTATATAAAATTATTTAATTTTGTAAAAGCTTTAGGTCGATAATTTGGCCATATGCATCATCACAAAACAAAATTGTAAGTTTTTAAAAATTATTTACAAAATCATATATATATATATAATATATATATATATTGCAAACGTTAAAAAATTTTTACATATTAAATTCACATGACTTCAGCTTATCAATCATTTTTTTCTATGGTTCTCAATAATGTTAAAATTAACACAAAAATACTATCAATTTTACTTCATTATCCTAAAAGCGTGACACGTCTATGTAAGCTACACTTAAACATATTTATCATGGATGATGTTAGTCCTAACGTTTCTTAACCTTTTTAATGTTGGAAAAGTTTTGCATTGTTTTCTCTTCCTTCGATAATTATTCTTATATTTATTTACTTATTGACTCTAACGTAGAATTTCATATCATATGATTTAATTTTTAATGGGTTATGTTACGCATTATTTTTTTATAAAACCTCTTTGAGAACAGTAGAAAAAATTAATTCAAAATTAAGGTACGTAAATTTATTATATGGAAAGGGAAGTGATCAATTTCTTAAAACATTTTAATGTCAACAAATTATATATATGATTTTGTAATTGTAAATATTTTTTAAAAATTATCATTTTTGTCCCTTATGGCGAAATTTACAACTATATGGTTTCAAAACTTTAAAAGAGTAGTGATGGATGTTTTAATTATTTATTGTGACTTATTACTGCCATGGTGGGATATAATGCGTAATTATCAAAATTAAAATCAGTCACGTAAAATTTATAATCCTTGAAACATTAAAATGGATTGTTTTTTTGTATCGAAGCGAAATCGATATAGTAATTTTTTTCGTTTTTTTTGCTCCTAAACTCAATTCAATTTTTGCAGAGTTTAGCTGTTAAAATGTAGAACTCTATTTTATGAATTAGTACGAAAAACTTTTACGTTGCCTACCATAGATTACAACATGTGACTCGGTAGCATAGATTCGACACGCTACAATTTGGAAAACTACGTTGAATGTGACTTTCCGATTTTTATAAGAAAGAAACTGGCATAATAAACGCACTCTAGAGCCAGATGCTAATGTTTGTAAGATCGACTGAAATATGCTAACTCGTGACTGAATTTATAGAGGGATGCAGCACAGTGGCGTAGCTTTTCTTGGTAGGTTCTGAGGAGACTGTAGATGCGAACTTTGCTTAATGAGGGTCTTTGTTGTGGCTGCGACTAGCCACCTGTTCTCTCCCTCAAGTACAGACTCCGAGATCGGTTCTCATAAAGGGCGCTCAGAATTTACGTCCACTTCACAATGATATAAAACATATACATTTCAAGGATACTGCGGAGAAAAGGGTATACGGATACCTTTATTCGAAGATAAAAATTGGAAGAAAATTTTTATCAACAGTTGTGCCTCAGACTAAACTTCTGCTACGCAATGTGTAATTAAAGTGCAAATATCGCAGATGGATTTCAGGGATTTGCACAAAAAAATATGGGACGTACTTTTACTCCGCTTTATTTAAAATGAAGAAACCAAATAAGAGAAAATTCTATGCACCAACATTATTTTTCATTTTTATACACCCTCATAGTTCAATAATTATCTCAATTCAGTAAAATTTCATTGTTGGACAAAATAAAAATTGGATTTTAATAAACTTTTTCTCTTCCCTGAAACTTACGGGAGATGAAAATCAGTAACAATTTAATTTTTAAGGTTTTATAAGGTTTCCCCATCGACGTTCATGAACCATTCAACAGATTGCTGTGAATTTTTTGTGTTTAATGCTGTTCGTTCATTTGTTCTTTAGAAGATTTAGAATCCCAAGAACGTACCCCGTCAATCATCTACTCGACAACGTTTTGTTTGTCCCTTATATTTTTCTATACCATTCATACAATTGCCATAAAATTTTGAAGTAATGTAGTCCTCTACCTAGATAAAGTTTCTTTTAATATTTTAAAGATTTAGGTTTCTTCCTTTTCCCTTAGACATAAAGACATTGTAATGGATAACTTAAAAACGAGTTAATAAGTTTGCTGTTTAGTATGAAATAGTTCCGAAGTTTAAGAACATTTGATTTAAGTAATGATAACTTTTAATTTGTTAATGCAAATGTTTTATAAGTTTCAATAGACATAATTCTGAATTACGATTCTGGCGCACATGACGTAATCTTCTGTAACTAAAAGTCATGCGCTTATTCGCGATAAACAATTATTACGTTAATAAACTGTTATTTTTCGCTTATTAACTACATAATAATAATTTTAATAAGATTATAAATATGAAAATTTTTTAAAAAGTCGCATTGCATTATATAAAGACACGGGCTGCATTAACTCAATTTTATTTTCCGTAGCTATGATTATATATGTATACATTTCTTAGTTTCTTTCGTTCTTCCTTTTAAGGCCAAAAACATCATGACCTTATGTAGCATTTGAAACGAAATAATTAAATTACTGTTAAGCGTGAAATAGTGTTAAAACGTTTTAGTTAATGAATAATAATGCAAACATTTTTATGAGCCGCAATGCAAATGATTCAGAACAGCAAATTTGGCGTCCGAGGCGGATTTTTTTTTGTTTTTATAAGTCGAATCGCTTATCCTACATTTGTGAAGAACAATGAATAGTATCATTATTTAAATTAAATGTTTGGTACCGAATCTTAAAACTTGACAGGTTACGTCAAGCTAATCAGACCTAAGTGAATATGTCTTTTAAGCGTAAAATATTTATATAACTATCGAATAAATAAGAAAAATGTTTTATAGGTCACAGAGCAGATGAATGAGGTACGTTATACAAAGACCAGGGTCGTACACATCCAATTTTATTTTTTTGAATAAGTATCTACACATTATTTAAGGCTAATCAGACCGAAGAGATAGTTCCAGTATCTTCTCCTTATAAATATAATTGAATGTTTCTGTGTAAATTTTATGTATGTATGTGCTTATTTAAGGCGTCAGTAGATTTGTAGACTCCATTACAGAAGTTGCGATGTCATAAATTAGGGGGCGTGAAAGGGTAAGTATAAAAAATTGACGGTCTCGCTGATGCAAATTAATTCTCGGCCATCGCCGGGCACCAAAATATTTTAGTAATAAATAGACGTCAATTTTTCAGAAAAGACAATGATGTAATTTATAAATAATTTCAGATTACGTAAGCCAACAGTATAATTACATCTCTATGTACCACGTTTCTTTGGAATCAGATGATGATGATAGGAAAAAATTGTACTCCGAAAACGTAAAGTAATCGCGTCATAAGAGGTGTATTATTTGTTATATAGAGGACTGCGGCAACCAATAAATCTAATCATATTACTGTTTTAAATTCCAATAGATTCAGCACGATTATTTTCCTGATAATATGTGTGATCGAACGGAAAATTATCTAAAATTAACACCGAAATATTAGGAGGAATATATTAATCAAACGTCTTTCTTGTGGAATTGGCCACTTTTTCTATAAAACTAGAAAGTACATTGGTCTCTGACTGACTTAGATATAATCAGTGTTTTAATCTCAGTCTCTTTTTAATTTTGTCTTATGAAGATTGTATTCTAAAAAAGATGTACTCATTGTTATACTGCTTTAGTTCTGTTAACGTGTTTATTACCTCAGCGAGGGCAACATTTACTTAAGGGACGATGTCGCAACTAAGCTCATGTTTCCATGAATCACTATCAAGGGTGAAATTGAGTCTATGTTCATTTTCCCCGGTAATAAATCTACTTACAAGATCCGCCTTGATTCGGGTCGCGTTTGGATCAACTGCTCCAAAGAGCTTCAGTAAATTAAACTCGATTGTAGGTCAACAAAATTTCACTTAAAATAAGGCTCACGTTTAAACACAAGAGAGTTATAAAATGTTTATGTGACAAAAATTCTAATTTTTCTACGGTATTGTGTTACACAAAAGCAAATACCTAACATTTCGATTCTTCATGAAAACGTTTATAAATTTTTTAGTATGAAGGATACGAATGTTTAGTTAACAGTATATGTAATATTTAATAATAAAGACGAACACTATAGTGCAAAAATAAATTGTTGTCAAATAATAACTAAAACATATGCCTAAATTTGTTTACCGTCAGTCAGTAAAGAGTGTAAAATAGTTACTAGAATCAAACGCTTTAATTTTCTCTTGTTTAAAACTACGGCTGGATATCCTTTCGTAAGGGAATTGCAAGATGCAGAATACAACGTAATCCGATTACCGGAAGTAACATCTGTCGTGTTTCACAAGTTCGTTCACTGCGTATTGCTTACTTTCTACAATGCTGTATTTCACTAACTGACTTAAACTACGCTTCTTAGATTAAAATGATAAATATGACAAGGACGGAAGATTTGGGCTCTGATCATTGTCGAAATTTCTAGATAATATGTTTATGTCAATAAATGAAGAGCTACAACCGCCTGAATAATATAAATATGTATTGTTTATTAATTTATACATATTTATTTGTTTTACAATTAATGTACTATACATGTTTATATATATATATAGTATAGTAGAAGTATTTAATTATTTTCGGTGATTTCCTGTGAGTACAATTAAATACAAATTTAAAATTTACCTGTTAAATGGCTCTGTTTACCAAACATATCGTAAAATCGTATTGATTTCTTTAATAATTATGGTTTTCCGTATTATTTTTAAATATTTCAATAATTTAAAATTTAACAAAAGTATTAAAGACAAAATTATATATTTTGGACAAACGTAATTATAAGAATAATTAATTGTTTTCATTGCAAAGCTTGTTACATCGGTTGAACGAATACTTTTTTATAAATTAATAATCATAAAAGCAATTTTAAATTCAATCTTCAAAAGTATTCTGTTGTTTGATAACATGTTTGTTTGAGCTCTCATAGCTTTTATTGGCAAAATGTTAAAGTTTCGGGTCAAAAATGTAAATAATATTCAAAACTGTGGAGTGGACCAAAGTGAAACAATGTTGCTTTGCATAATAGGACTGGCAATTTTTTGGGGGGTTAACAGGCTACATGAGGGTGATCCTGTAACAGGTAACTCCCCTTTAATAGCATAGAAAGTGGGGGGGGGAACTTCAGGAAATATATATAAACGATATCGATAAATGACTGCAGCTGTTTTCCGTGGTAGTTGTTGAAGTTCATCGTAGGCGATTCTCGTTGACTGCGTCGGAGTGATCTTCCTGCATGGATGACACCTTGGACCAAAATGAATGGAAACTTCTATCAAAATTTTACATCTTCTGCTCTGCTCTCGCCTGAGGTCCTCGTTTAATGTCTCTCTGAACCAAACATCTGTCCATTTAGCCTCATATAACCCGAATTTTCCTCCTGTCTTTTCCAATAGCGGATCAACTGCATTTTCAAATAGCATCCATTAGTTGGTATTTATAAAGTTGCAAAATTTTTAGCAGCCGGATGTAAACGAATATCTTCTCATATGTTTTGCGTTTGTTACATAGATTGCTGTTTCCAATTATTTATGCGTAGCTTCCATTTGATCGAAGGAAATGTTTCTTGAATTAGGAACGAATGCTATTTATTTAAGAGACTGACACTCATTGTCAGTAAAAGCCCTCTTTCGTATACAAAAAATACTTCCAGCCCTTCAGATTATCTCGCGCAATTTTCAATGTATTACATGATTTAAATTTTGATAAGTTAGGACAGTAATTGAGATTATTGTTATTATTAAATTTTTATTTAAACAGAATCAGGGATAGTAAATAAACCAAATGATAATCTTCGAATTCATAGATATTAAAATTTATTGTATAGTGGAACATATTGTAATTAAATACGTGATTACATATGGGTTTAAATTGTAATATAGTAAAATAATTGTCAATTTACGCAGGAAAATATTAATAATACAAAATAATCATCTTTTACTACGTCGTAGATTCTTGTTTATAATACTGTTGATGAAAGAGAAAGCTTTAGAAACATTGGTGAGGGAGAATTTAGCCGATATTCCGGAATTCAATTAAATTAAGCAGCGTTCGAGTTAGTCCCTTTTACGGAAAAATGTGAGGCCACTGCCCTGAAATTGGATTCTGCAACAAGTAGGCACAAAGACCTCCATTTTCCATGAAACACTGAACTTCATAAACATATTTCCACAAACTGATAATGTTTTTAGCAAATAATTGCCCATTCAAAATAACTCGGTGGTGGCTTTGAGATTCTGTCATAATAAACCACTCAAAACAAAGGTTGTGAGATGAAAAACGGATAATAATTTACAATAAATAGGATATATGTAAAACGCCAATTCTTCTGTCCTTAGTAAAACCACTTTGAGTGTTTGCATTATTTTCTTTTTTTAAAAAAAATATTCGTCATTGGTCACTACAGCTTTTGGTTTCTTCTGTGAAAACAATAAAAAGGTACAAACAACAATGTTTATATTATAAAAATTTACAATTCTACTTCGGACACAGAGTTTTCATTCTCGCTGATTTCATGGAGTGATTTTTTCAATTAATAAAATTATTTCCAATTGTTGTTTTATACCTCACTAGTAAAAAATTTATCTTCTGCAATTCTTGAGAAATTCTCGCGTACCTCCCATCTGTAAATAACGACACTTTGTTATTAGTAGAATATAATCTATATTATAATTTATAGGTGTTTTTATTTGCGTTGAAAAAATTAAACCCTTTTGGTATACCTCAAAACATGGATGCAAAGTGGTTTGTTACATTCAATGCACATCACTCTTCCATCCCTCCTTTTATTCTCCCTTCTTGTAGCAGTATATTGTTATATGAAGCATTTTGCTTTTAGCTTATCTTCTAAGGGAAGCTTAAAACAAACAGTTCAGTTGATGAAAAATATGTAATACACGAAGAAGTCTGAAATGTGGTGGCGAAACGTCGTTTAATTCAAATGAAAACTGCGTCTGTAAAACTGCTCGTTAATTTATTTAACCGTTAATCACTCGCATGGGGTCAATCTGACCCCAGAGCGCATTTACAAGTTTAACAGCTATGAAGTTAGAAACGTACCGCGCCAGGTATCTTCCTGACCCCACGCGAGCGTTAATGTAATTTATTTTAAGATTCAATTTGATATTTTTTACATATTTTTTTATATTTAAGCTTATTATAAAATCGTTATTATTACTATAGATCCGAGAAACCTTAAATTCTATTATTTTTTTGTATATTTCATGAAAATTAACTGTTTAACATATTTGTCTACATTTTGAATTGGGCTATAATAGTATTCTTATTCATGCTGTTTACAGAAGATGAGTCAACTCAGAGATAAAGATATTCTTCAACTCTTGGAAGACGAAGAAAGCGATAACAACTCTGATCGTTGCAGTTGCTCTGACGAATATTTTGCTGTCTAGTATGCATCATGATGATGCTATTGAAGAATCTTCTAAGAAGAAACGAGAAATGATTTTATTTTATAATAAAACTAAAGGAGGCGTAGACGCCAATGATCAAATGTGTTCTTCATACAATGTTGCTCGTAGGACTAAGCGCTGGCCTCTAGTCATATTTTACCAATTGTTCAATGTAACGGCTATAAATTCTTTGGTGATTTATATGCACAATACACAGTCCAAAATCATTCGCAGAAATTATTTG
The DNA here is from genome assembly GCA_034510155.1 of Eucriotettix oculatus. Lineage (NCBI taxonomy): Eukaryota > Metazoa > Arthropoda > Insecta > Orthoptera > Tetrigidae > Eucriotettix > Eucriotettix oculatus. The sequence continues at coordinate 50,580,661 of CM067376.1, read as the reverse complement.
AAGCAATTGGCAGTTACGTTGACAAAACCTTTTTACGAAACGAGAGCGCAAATACCAACATTGCCAAGAGCTCTGAAACGGCGTCTGCAAAATAATGACAATCTTGCTGTGCCTCTTCCAAGTGGAACTTCTATTACTTCCAAAACACGATCACGGTGCGAGATTTGTCAAAGATCAAATGACCGAAAAACGTCAACTGTTTGCATGAAATGCAATAAAAACGTTTGCAATGATCATTCAAAAAATATTTGTGAGAATTGTATTGCTTTTAAAAGACTGATCTTAGTTTTATAACTAAGCTCTTAATGAAACGTTGATACACTTGTTATTATTAAATTTATCCTACTTAAAGTCTAATAAATTTGATTTTCATGAAATAGTTGATTAATTATTTTTTCAGTTTATTTTTATTTTGGAGTCGTGGTGACACCACGCGAGTACCATTGCAAGTTTTTTAACGCGAGTGATTAAGGGTTAAATATCAGACTTGAATTTTTTACTATCTACTTACTTTTCTTATAACAATTTTTATCACCATACAAATAGTGATTCCTTTCCAAAAAAAATTTATTGGCTGGCTAGATGAGGATTATCCAGTTACTTGGAACTCCCCTTTCATAGCATAGTGAGAGAATTTGAAACGTGGTTCCCATATTGCAAATCCATTATCTCATTTTTCCGCTGAACAGGTAGTGAGAGATATGGAAACCCTAAGTATTTCTGTATTACATTTTAAACCATTAATCTATTTCGGATATATGAATGATATGTTTTACATCATCCCCAAAATTCACTTGAATAATCCGCTCAATATGTTTAATAATTAATATCCTAAATTAAACTTTACTTTTGATATTGAGAAGGCATAGTCTTATTTTATGATAGTGTTGATCATTTTTAGCAGCAAGATCGGTAGTAATATGTGTTATGATTAAACTAATCACCTCAGATTTATTAACATATTTTTACTAAATTATGATCCGTTAAATTTTATTTACAAATATTTCCATTGAGTATAATTAATTACGAAATTAAAAATTTGTCTCTTAAATAGCTCTGTTCTCAAAACATATAGTAAAAATTTATTGGCTTTTTTGATATTATGGTATTCCGTGTTATTTTTAAATCTTCCAATAATTTAAACTTTGTCAAAAGTATTAATGACAAAATTAATATCTTAGACGTACATAATTAAAAAGAAATTCATTGTTCGGATTGCAAAGCTTGTTACATCGGTTAAATTAAATGCCGTTTAATAACTCCTATTAATAAACATAAAACAATTTAAAATTCAACCTTTAAAATTATTCTGTTGTTTGCAAACATATTTGTTTAAGCTTAATAATTTTGACTGGCAAAATGTAAACTTTTCGGTTGAAAAATGTAAATAGGATTCAAAAATGATGAGACAAATGCTACACATTTTATCTAATAGTTTAGCTATTAATATGAAGGCTGATACAATAAATTTAAATAGAGTATATGATTCCTTGTCTTGGTAGACAAAGGCCATTACCATAGGAATTACCATAGGAAGAAGAAGATATGATTCCTTGTTATAATATATTTCTGATATCATTCAGTGTTAAAAAATTACCATTTCAAATTTCAACAATAGGTTCGGTATCTGTGCGTATCGAACAATCTTTTCGGCTGTAGTATGTGTAAATTAAAAATTTATTTTCTCCCAATTCATGATAAATTGTAAGTAATTTTCCCTAATTTTTCATGCAATTGTACTATTAATATGATGTACGTAAAATATGTTTTATTTGGATTTATATTTTTTTCTCACCTGAAGAGGTTCCAAATAACGGTAAGACACGTTGTAGTGTTTTTGTATTGTTTTAAATAAATTTATTTTAATTAAATTTTAATAAATTTACTGTGTTACAATAAATTCACATAAAATTTCATATAAGATAATAATTATAGTAACGTTAATAAAGATGTTATGTTGGGAACGAAGCCTTGACTCATCAATTATGTTATCCACATGCTTTTCCTCCACTAGCTAGCGCAAAATCATTTCAATTGTGTTTATATGAGACCAAAATCACACAATTGTTGAAACAAAAACCAAAGTAATGTAATGCAACTACATGTTCGGTCCTGATCTAGACACTACAGGTTGAACTTGAGTTAACGAAACACAAAAATATTACATTACAAAGATATAAAGGTATAGCCAAAGAATACAATAATTAAACAACCAAAGAAAATTAAAATTTATTGAAGCTAAGAAAATCCGTAGTTTTGAAATATTATATTTAATGGATTAAGAGATTATACATACTACATTGAGAATATTTGAGTTGCTTTGAATGGGAATCATTTTAGAAAGTAAACGGGATTTGTAATAACTGTCTTTGTCCAAAATTTGGAAATTATCCCAGTCAATAATATAGTTTGATTATAATATATGTTTGAAATGACGGATATTTTGTATTGTGGAAGCTTGATATTTTTTGTTTCCATAAATTTGAATGTTCTTTGGTTATTTAATTATTGTATTCTATGGATGTACTTCTATATCTTTGTAATTAAATATTTTTGTGTAACTTAAGTTCAACCTGAAGAGGAACCAGATCAGGGCTGAAACATGTAGTTGCATTACATTAATTTGGTTTTTGTTTTACTAATTGTCTGTTTCTGGCCTTATTTAAACCTTAATTTAAACTTACAGACGTTAATAACTTTATAACATTTAAATTTTGCTTAATTCTGTAGGAATACAATATTAATTTACTGTTTGTTTGTATGATTATAATTGTTATTATTCATATTTCTTATTTTTAAGCTTATTCTCTGCAAATGCCACCGATGTAACTCAATTGCAGGTTTAATAAATTTATTCATTCGTTCATGCTCACATTAGCATATTAAAAGAGAAAAGTAGGGGATGAATAGCACAGAATTAAATTAATTCCCAATCGACCATGAACTCTTAGGGAACTGCGCCATTGCTCCTTGTCTAGATGTCAGCCTTCAATATCTCTTGACAGGCGCTGACAGTCTATTTTAGCATGTCACGGTGAAACTTTTAATGGGCTAATATGATCTTTTTGAGGTTGTGTCAACAAGGAAGGAAGTTTTGAGACGCCATCGAGCGGACTTTATTTACCTCATGATGAGGGCGTCGATAGCTGCTTCTGCTGAAGCACTCAAATGATGCATTAATAATTCACAAGTAGATTGATTGCTTTCTTTTTGCCTGTTTAACTTTCACCTTGTAATCGTAGCTCAGCTAAGTTTAGGTAGAACACTTCCGGTATCGGAGTTCTTACGTGTGAATATTGCAAAGAAGAGGCTTTGTTGCCGGAGAGGTAATATAAGGTATAAAGTAGTTATCAGTTATACAATGTTTAATCTAACTAATACAAATATATATATCACAATCTTGAAGTATATACAATTTTCGAAAGACTAAACAATAAATTAATTTTAAATGAATCACTGTACAGAAATAGAATTTCCCTGTTCGCGAATTTCAACAATTTCACCGACATTCAACAAGGATAAACTATATATGCAGATTGGGTCTCCACACCTTTGCACACGTCTCTCGTAGAACATAAAGTTTGCTTAATCTGAAAAATATTAATTTTAGCTCTGTTCACACAACTGTCATAAGTAATACGTTATTAATTATTCTCCTTTCACCTTTTTCGAACACATAGCAATGAAGGACTTCCTTTCTGTTTGCATTTCCATTCTAACTATTACTTCGAACTCACTCGAGATATATAATATTTTAAAATAACTACATAGGAAAATTAACTCGATCATTGTTAACGACAAAACGCCGTAAATGAAGAAGAAAATAAATGCAAATATGAAACAAATACAAACGTGATTGTATCTTGACAAATTAATTATTTAGTACCAATCTGAAATTTATATGGCAAACTATAAAATAACAGAGTATTCGGTGCAAAAGAGTTTGAAAAGCTGTATATTTTGTTACAAATACGGTGGACAAATATATAATTTGATTCATCACTTTGTAAACAGGGTCTCGAGGAGAACCTAGATTTCTGCTTACAAAACGCTGGTCGGGCCAATTTGAGAATATGGGGTAACGTGCTGGGATCCATATCGAAATGAGCACACTCTAGCGTTGGAAAAAATACTATGTTTGGAGGTTGATTCGGGAACAATCCTCACGAGAATTTAGAAGGTCTTAGTAATAGAAGGAAACATGTGAGGCTGTGTGCGATATATAGATAGCTTATAAGGGTGAACCACAGGGCCTGGAAAGAAATAACAAACCATCTTACGGCGCCTAATTATATTTCTTAAAATGATCACTCGTTCAAAATTAAAGAAAAAGGGCAAAGCACAGCCGTACGAAACTTGTAAATAGGTCAATACACGATTGGAATTCATTGCCTGCAGAAATACGACTTTTCCGGGTAGCGTAAATCAGTTTAGGAATAGGCTAAGAAAACTTAAGTGAGTAGTATTTTTTACAATCAGTGAAGTGATAGTAGTGAAGTGCAGTGAAGTGATTTCTGTGTGACTCCTTCCTTTTCTTTTTCAGATCAAAATCTACACTTCAAAATTCTTCCTTAGTGTGAATTGTGTTTTCTTTTTGTAATTACATTTGTGTTTTCATTGTGCATAGCTGCCACCGGGAAAATGCCCAATAGCAGCAAAGCACTAATAATAATAATAATAACACTGAAAACTTTATTACATTTAAAGAATAAATTTACCTTGTCTACAAAGTATGAGTTTTCCAGCTCACATTCGAAATTTTCACGAAGATAAAATATTGTGAGCGTACACGATACGATAATAATTTGAGCAATTAGTTCTTGAAAGGCATTATACAGCTTGACTAAATACCCGGAACAGAAGATTGTTTGACATTAAATCAATGATTATGATTTAAATTTAAAAGAAGTGCCTTACCAGTAATCAAAATAATTTATGTCTCAGTTTAAAATATACAGAGAGATTTCGGGCGTTCGGTCATAATCATCTGCAATTGTAATTAAAAGATTAGTTATATATATAATAAATTACTTAATCGTTACAAAATAATCAAAAAAAATTTCCTCATACGGTTACAGGAATATGAGGATGGAAAGGAAATGTATAGGTTAAGGGAAGACGGGTGAACAGTACCGTCAGTAAGGAATATCCAAGTATCTTATTACTATGAAGAAACGAGATAAAAATAACTAACTAAGATGTATGGAATCTAGTAATAAATTGAGGAATTAACAAATTCAGAGGAACTATAACTTCAATGGGACTCAATTGGCGATGAAAATATATAATAAAATTGGAATATATAGAAATATTTTGAGGGATACGAAGGATTTGATGAAATAAATTGTTGTTTGAAAGTGTATGTAGGGCATACAGGGAACTCAAAGGAGAAATAGGTGTACAATAACATTAACATGAAGATATACAGAATTTCTCATTGGCAAAAAAAGAAAACTGAGACACGAAATGGGTATCAATTAAAATTTTTCACAAGGAAAACTATACATTTAAATGTTATAACTTTGAAAGAATTTATATTTATTAAAACGCAGCGGAAGTCTCTCACAACAAAAATTAATTAAATTTTAAGTCATTTTTGCGAGAAACAGAGGAAAATAAACAGATATGGCATGATTCATGTTGCGGAACTGTGGAATTTTTAGTCTGAAACCGGCGCCAGGGTAGTGGGCCCAAAATCCCAAGTCCGTGGCTTAGACCAATCAGAAATGGTCGGTGACACGTCAAAATGTCCCGGAATTCGACTACTATCTGTGGGACAGTGCAGTTGGATATTTTTTGAGCTTTGGTACAATTGGCGTAGACACGACACTGGAAAAATATTTCTACCCCGTAGTGGGGGAATCAATAGATGATTTCAGAGGACGCAAAGGGAAAAGGACAGTTAGATTCATGACTTGGGAAGACGAGCAATAATTTCTCGAAAGAAAACACAAATTCGTATGAGAAATTTTAAAATCTCACCGAAAACTATCCGGGGAAATATAAAAAGCTTCACCGAAGCTTAGTCTGATTTCCCTCCACACTTGATGGAGAAAATCCATTTCCGGTCACCTACCGAAATCACATCCGTTTGTGTGAAGGAACAGATCACAAGTCGCAGCCTGAGATATTAATAACCCACTACAATTTACTGGACGAGAAGTCTCAGAGACGCTGAACGAAGAAAAACGTATGGTCGTTTCCGGATGCATGGTAAATGAGCGAGATCTTTGCTACAAATGTATTTTTCCCGTCCATGATTGTTACTTTGAGTTGCATCTAAGGTGAGCTTTAGCCCAACTTAAGTAAATGAAATTTCCATGTTTCAGTTAGTAGAGGACCCTAATGTAAGTTGTACTCTTAATAAAATCATAAATTAAATATTTAATTAAAATTTATTACAATAAATAAAAAGACGGCCAATAATCCAGCACACTTTGTATTAGAAAGTGACGTTTTGTCTCCATTTTGAGACTTATTCAGGCGTGAAATTTAGCAATTCATCATATTTACTCCTTGACTTCCTAAGCCGAAAATATAATTGAATGTACATGTGAAGAATTACATGTAAGACCTGTGAAGAATTGTGTTGCGGACCATCTCCAGCGACAGTTACGACCGAAAAACTCATATATATGCTGACTTATTGGCCGTCTTTTTATTTATTGTAAATTTTAAAGTCAGAAAACTGTGTTGTTAAATTTATTAATTAAATTAATTTTACTCCTCCGTCTTTATATTGAGGACGAAGGGACAAGACATTGAATGAAAGGAATGAAGTGGGAATGGCGGAGCAAATGCAAGGCAATATTTTAAATAATCTGGTTTGAAACCATGTCTAGCCCAGAACCTGACACTCAGTTGCATTGGCAAATAGTATACTGGTGTTAGTTACAGTATACATAATTACGTAGTTAATATGTACTTAAGTGTGATGTACCTATGCATTCGTATCCCTGATTATATGAGGCGCCACAATGTTTGGGTTCGTTGTTTATAAATGAGTCGGAACACGTGACGCCTCATATACGAGTGTCCCGTGGTTTCAGCACGGTTCAGATCTCTGCTCAATATGTCGCCACTGTGAGGCTGCTAACTCGACTACGGCTGCAAAACTATTTCATTAAGCGCATCGTTTCAGTTCTCATTGAAAATTATTACAAATAACTCAGCAAACTTAATTCTTAAAGTAAAAAAAATATTTTTGAAAAGTTCACTGCTCCTCAACGGATAACATTTTAAACTATACAAATGAAAGTTTGACAAAATAATAATAGAAAAGAACAATTAACTTTTATTCGAACTGACACTATATGTGGTTATTTAAACGTTACGTTTTAACATTACTTGATTACTAACAGTCAAAGTCGCTGTCAGAAGACCTTACTTTGTTCTCGTTTGTAGGATAAGGATTATCATCAGATTCAATATCTGAGGGTTATTATATTGGAAGATCTGGCGTCTGTAATAAGGAGATTACTTCTCCTTTTAAAATCAGAAGATATCTTAAGATACAAGTAACACATTTCAAAATCTTTTCATTTCTGGGTGCGATAGTTTTCTTGAAAATATTAACCTTGATTCTTGCGCAATTAAATATTTTCTCTGATCAAGTTCACAAATTTCCTTTGTGTTTATCAATAGTAGTATTGCAACGGCCATTCAGGGTTCGTTTTTATATTCGTTTTATTGAGATAAACGGAATAAGAATAAATACGGAATATGGCTATAAGTCAGAGAGATGAGAAAGAAAGAAAGAGAGAGAGAGAGGGGGGGAGAGAGGGAGAGAGAGAGAAGGAGAGAAAAGGATCGAGAGAGATAAGGAGGAAGAGAGAGAGAAGAGAAGACAGGGTAGCAGAGTTGGAGAGAGGTTAGGAAGGTGGTTGCCAGAGCAAATAAACATTGTATTGGTTATATCGGATTTGAATGATTGTAAAAGTTGAAATAATTTTGTTTGACATTGAAATGTGTAGCCTATTAATAATGTAAGTAATAAATTGCTCTTATTACTAAGAGTAATGAACGATAATTTAAACGTAAGTTGGAGTTATGTTTAAAAATTTACTGAAATCGTATTAATTTCATTAACTCTTGAATATCGGCTGTTTGATGAGTAATGGTTGAATAACGTTACCAATGTGCGAATATAATTAGGGAAACGTTATATATTGCCGAATTTAGAAAGATCCTTACTCTGTAAGCTGATTAGCAGGTTTGCCAATTTGTCTGACTAATTGGTCTCATTTCGATGGCGCTCGAAGTTTGAACTAATACAAAATTATCATAATAACAAAAGTTAATATGAGGATTAATAAGAGAAAACCAAGGTAATGGAGTGCAGTTTGGGAAACAGTGGAATAACAAAGAGCGTTAGATTGGGAAGGGGATATTTTGACGGAAGCTAAGGAAATCTGTTTCTTGGGAAGCGTTATAACTGGGGATGGTTTAACTATAGTAGTCATAAAGACTAGGATAGCATACGCAAGGGAGGCTTTCGCAAAAAAAGAGGAATATACTTACGGATAATATGAGTGTGAATATTAGGAAAATGTTCGTATAGAGGGGCGTTATATCGGCGTGAAACGTGGACAATAGGAGTTGCGGAAAGGAAAAGAATAGAAGCCTTTGAAATGTGGTGCTATAGGCGAATGCTAATAGTCAGATGGGTGGATAGAATCACTAACAAGGAAGTTCTAAAGAGAAAGACAGGAGGGTCTTGTATAATTAGCATTTGAGGGAAGTGTGTGGGGTAAGAATAGAAGAGGAAGGCCAAGGATGGAATATGCTAGGCAGGTTAGCTAGGATGTGGGTTGTGATAGTTGTAGGAAAACGAAAACGCTTGCGCAAGATACTTTATCTTAATAGTAAAACTGAACGTCTGTTCTGTGGTACTATGTACTTCGTTATGTAAGTTGGTAGAAACGTTCAAAGATGTATAATGCTGCATGCAAATTCAACTCGTATTTCGTTAATGTTGCTAACTTTCTGGCTAAAGATAACCCTATATGTCATGATGATGATTTCTTAAATCTGTTACAAAATTCCACTCCGGGAATTACGAATACTATATTTATGCAACCAATAAATAAAGCTGAAATAATTTCAGTAATTAGAAATTTGAAGTGTTCCTCAGCAGCAGATATATATGGTATAACTAGTATAATGGTTAAATAATGTGCTGTTTCTATAGCTTTACCACTTTAAGTAATATTTAACAAATGTCTTTCCGCTGGAATTTTTCCCTTGCGTTAAAAATAGCCAAAGTAATTCCCCTGTTTAAGAAAGGATCGCCATCTGATATATCTAATTACAGGCCCATTTTTCTCCTTCCTATTTTCTCTAAAATATTGGAGAAAATAATTAATATTAGATTACTTAATTTCCTAACTAAATATAAGATTTTATCAACAGCGCAGCATGGCTTCCTTAAAGGAAAGTCCACAGATAGCGCAATGTACGACTTCATTCAAAATATCCAGAATTCATTGGATGAAGGACTGAAGGTAGCTGGCATTTTTGCTGACCTCTCTAAGACTTTCGACTCCGTAGATCACCAAATATTAATAAAAAAGATGGAACCGCAAACAACAAGTAGTAATTGAAACCAAAGACGGCCAACTTCACTTATCCGATTAGGAATTTATTACATGTGGAGTTCCTCAAGGATCAATTCTTGGGCCTTTACTTTTTCTTCTGTACATAAACGATCTTCCAGGATACGTAAATCCTCTAAAATCTATTCTCTACGCGGGCGATACAAATATAATTATTGCAGATAAAAACTTCGACAATCTGATTAAGAAAGTAGACAACGCTCTGAATGGTCTAAATATTTGGTTTAACGTGAATAAATTATCCCTCAACCTAGATAAGACTAAGTTAGTTCAGTTTAGTGCTGATGCTAGTAATAGGCCCGTAGACAACTTCTTAGCTAATGCACCTTTCCTCGGCCTTCGGATTGACGATAAATTAAAGTGGAATGACCATATAGATCTGCTTGCCGGAAAACTAAGTTCAGCTTATTATTCTCTGAGGACACTAATGCAACACGTTGACACAAAGTACGTCAAAATGGTTTATTTCGCGTATTTTCATTCAATTATGAGCTATGGCATCTCTAATTGGTGAAACTGCTCCAGGAGTAATGAAATATTTAAGTTGCAAAAGCGTGCAATTAGAATACTTTCTAGCACAAATTCTAGACCGAGTTGCAAACCTTTCTTCAAAAGTTTTCAAATACTTACTTTACCAATCGTAAATATTTATGAAATATTAAAGTTTGTAAAGCGAAACACTAATTTGTTTCAAACAAATGGCGAGTTTCATGAATACGCGACCAGAAATCGTTCAGCTCTAAGGTCGGACAAGCATCGCCTTGCTCTACACCAGAAAAGTATTCACAATACCGGGATAATTTTATACAACAGCCTTCCGCCAGAGGTTAAAAATAGTACCTACAAAAGCTTCGTGAAGCAGAGTAAAACTATTCTTTTAAATGGCGCGTTTTACTCGGTACAGGATTTTCTTAATCGTCCTTCTAGTATTTAAATCAAGGTTCCTGCAAAAAGTGTTGAATGAGCTGCCTTGTAAAATAGCACATCACATATCTTAAAATTTCTATTCAGTTTTTTCTGCTCTTTTGTTTGTTTGTTTCATGTATTGCCTGGAGCTACTAGGGAAGGACAGTTTCCTGGTCGCAGAGCTCCAAGTAGTTAAAACTCCATTGCGTGTTCCTCAGTGTGTGCTTGTTTGTGTTTCCCAGTGTGTGTGTGTGACATCGTGTGTCCGTGTTGTGTTTATATTGACTTTTGTCTATATACATTTTCTTTTATTAATTTATTTTAAGATTATTTGTCTTTAATTATGTACTTTATTTTGTTCATTTTTAATTTTTAATGTATGACGTATCCTATTTCCTCAATCGAGGATTAATGGAAACAACAATAAATCTAAATATCTATAAACATAAAATGTATACAGCATTGTCGTGGCCAATTTAAGATGTTGATTAATAATTCGCTGAAATATTTTAAATTACTCATCCATTTGTATTATTTTCCTTTGTACGTGCCACATTTTTTACAATGTTTTAAAAGTAACGCGAATTATTAAAATTGACCACCTTTTCTAGTTCACCCCAATATATTGGATTATTTACCATCACTTAGTAAATTACGAAAGGAAGCAAACGATTGTTTTATTCGGTTAGACTGGCACAATAGAGGTTAAGCCGCCAAGGAATGTCTGCCACAATTATAATATATGTGTAGTGTGCTTATCAGGGATCGGAAATGAAAGTTAAGAGCCATGGGTATCGAAAGGAAATTTATGAAATGTTTGATGGGGTTCCTTCTAGGCTTCTCAAACCAATTTCTTATATGTTCATATTGTGCTAGAGATAACGTACTTCTGACATTACGTATTTAGTGACAGTTACAAACATACGGACTGAGCTAATAAACCGTATAATGCCAATACAGAAAACAGAAATAATTTTAATCTTTATCTCTGTAGATGTATATAGTTAAGACTGTACATACGTGTTGTCGATTCAGAATAAATGACTTCCTAATATAATAAAATGGATCAAATTATTTTCTGACAGGAAAATTAATAAAAACCAATAGAGGAGAATGTATACAAAATGTACAGTATCGTCAGACGAGGCAGTTTTGACAACTGCAGCTGGTTTATAGAGGAATGGCGGAGGCTGAAATATATCGGAGTCAATTCCTTCAAAAGCAGCTGCCACAACCACGCTGTTTCTCCCTGAATTATTGTCGTAAGTTTTATATACTTCATTTTTCAATGAAACAAAGGAGGAGAAACAAAAGATTTACAGGGTATTTATCCTTTTTCATATGTGCTTCATATGCAATAAATCAAAGTTAAGTGACGTCGCTAATTTGTTTCAGTTGCTAATTGTCATCCATTTTGTGAATCAATTCTTTAGTAGGCATTAAATAGGAATCACATTTGAACCCCGTACAATGCTAAATTTATACTTGCTGAAAGTATTTTATGTTGTTGTTGTGGTAATCAGTCTTAAAACTGGTCTAATGCAACCCTCCATACTAACATATCTAGCGCAAGCCTTTTCATTTCCTCATAGCTAGCACAACCAACATCCTCCCTAATCGGCTCAGCGTATTCCTTCCATGGCCTTCCTCTTCTGATCTTACTCCACAGACTTCCTTCTCATGCTGATTTTACAAGACCCTCGTGTCTTAATACGTGGTCTATTAATCTATCCCTTCTATTAGTCAGCGTCCTGCATATTGTTCGCTTTTCCCCTATTCTGTTTAGAACTTCGTCGTTAGTTACTCTATCCACCCATCTGGTTTTCAGCATTCGACTGTAGAACCACATTTTCAAAGGCTTCTATTCTTTTCCTTTCCCCAAATCCTATCGTCCACGTTTCGCACCCTTATAACGCCACGCTCGATACGATCATTTTTAGCTACGATTTCCTGATATTCATAATTATATTACCCGTAAGTTAATTCCTCTTTTTCGTGAAAGCCTTCCTTGCCTGTGCTATCCTACTCTTTATGTCTACAATACTACTACTATACCTAGTTATTACGCTTCCTAAGTAGCAGAATTCCTTAACTTCCATCAAAATATCCCTTCCCAATCTAACACCTTTTGTTATTCCACTGTTATCCATACTATACTCCATTACCTTGGTTTTACCTGTATATTCCTCATATTCAACTCTGTCTACAGGACTCCATTCTTACTATTTATTATGGCTTCCAAGACTTCTTCTGACTCCCACAATACTACAATGACGTCGACAAAGGGTAGGGATTTTATTTCTTCGTCTTGCAGTATGATTCCTTTTCCACATTCTGTTTTAACATTCTTTATCGCCTGTTCTATATATGTTAAAATTAATTGCTGTAATTTTTGGAGCCTTTTAATTTAAATACTCAAATACCTAAGATGGCGGCAAATTGGTCTTACGGGCGTACGGCACTGATTAGAGCACCTTCTAAGTATCTTTTTGTGCATTACTTTGCAATTTAAAACTTCCTGATCTTTGTCCACACTACGCAACACTCCTCAAGACAGTATCAGGGCAACATAAATTTCTTAGCGTATACAGTGTTTTTTCCAGTTTCTCAATTAATAGTACTATTGTGATTATAAATTTTTTACCATAGCTTGTCAGATATGGCAGTATTAATAACGAATGTTGACTGTAGGTATTTTGTTTGCAGGTGAGAACAGCGGACCTTGAGATAAAGTATTTCACCATGATCACTAATATTCGACTTTAACATATTTTAATGTGCGATGCTAATTGTGACGGCACCTTATGTACGGTTGCAGGAAAAAATACCTCAAAGAAGAGATGAATTGAAGTATCACTCCAAATTGTATGCACCGAATAGGTCAAGAATATACAGTGTAATTACAAATTTATCCGGAGTAATTAGCGAGTCAGAAATGCAGATGCTCCAAAATTATCGTTTTATTGCTCGAGTTACGAAACCAATGACTGAAATAATTACCAAAAACTACATCAAAAGGATTACTTTGAACTCAAAGTTTGCTTTTCTTGAAAATTTTCCAAATAAAGTGTCAAAAATAAAAACGTCCAGCCAGATTACCATTTATTTCATACGAAATTTCTGATCTATGTCTACTAAAATTCTTTAATACAAAATTGTCTTAAATTATTCCTTAATAAAGTTGCTGTTCTCTAGTACTTATAATAATAATAAAAAGTGATTTCTAAGAAATTAATATATTTTAACTGTTTTATTCGATTATTTATGGTTGCATCAACAATTGAAAGTGTCAGTAGCTACCCGACTTACATAGCTTAGGTTTTTACACATTCAGTTTATTAAATGCCTTTTGTCAGCTTAGCTTTCTTTATGAATTATAATAGGCTGGTTATTATATATGTCTAATCTAGAGAAAGGAGCATTAGTTTTACTTATGATGTTGTTGCACTCGAATATATGTTCAATGGTTAGCGGAGTTTTATTGTATTACAATAATTTTAATTTTATCAAAATAAAAAGAATAACCAACATGCCGCTCCCATTGTGGGCTGCAGTAGAATATTCTCAGGGACTGACAGCTTAGTTTCATTTGACCAGTTTTAACGCTTCAGTCGTAAAATGTTCGAAACTGTAAATTTAATTCACTAAAAAAAGTTTACATTCTATTTAATTATGTCTATTACTTTTTATACATTGTAGCATTTATTTTGGAAATGGCGAATTCGTAGACAGAGAAATCCAAGTGTGTATTTTAGTCGTACCTAAGGGGAAACATATGTGCCTTTCGTCAATTACTGCTATTGCAAAGAAAAAATGAGTAAACTGGAAAATGAATCTGATCAAGAAATAGAGATGATATTTGTCGAAGCGGGAACAGGTAGAATGGAAATAAAATGTGAGTAGAAAATCCTTGTGTAATACGTCGTAATTTCGTATTATTTTTCAAGGAGATTGTATTTTTATTTGATATATTCAAATATATTTCCATGTGGCGGTCTTGATTTTAACTGTGAAGCAAGTATAAACCTGATTTTATCAAATACATTATAGAAGAGTAAATTAACTGTCGTACGTATTGTGGAGTTTATATTTAAGATATTTCGAGAGGAATCGATAATCAACAAACGCACTATCGTTCCTACATTAGTAAATTATATAAACTTTTAATTTATTTTTACTATTTAGTTATTTAATTTACCCAGTACACCAACCTCAAAACGTGGGTAGAAATGTTACTGAAAAATCTATAAAATTGACTTTTATATTGAGAGTATTCAGGGTAAATATTTAGTCTTATAGAAGATTACCAATTTCAGAAGAACGTTTCCAATTTCATATTTATTGTGATATCAATTGTTGGTTGTATCGTGAAGGAGTTTTGCCTGTAGAGAAATTCGCAGTCTCTCGGATGCTCCTAATTATTGCTCTTGTTTAAATGGTTCAGTGCGCCAGAACTCATTAAAATTCTTAATTAAAGGCAACTGGTATTTCGTTGAGATATACAGTCGTCCTTTTTTTCAGTGTATTGAGAAAATGCCTCTTATAAGTCAGTTACTGAGAAGAAGAATCATTGGTCACGTTGATATGCTGTTATTTATAAATTTATCTTAGAATTAAATAATGAAAATTAATTGGATCGAAATTTTTTTGTATTCTTTCTCCTATCTGAAGTTGTTAAATTATCATAAAGCCGATTCAAAGTTAACATTTGAAATTAACACATTGAAATATTTTGAATAATTATGGTTATTATACTGGTTAGATATGATCATTAAATATTTATTAGTGAATTCATCTTATAAGTTTTCATGTAATATCTTCACCTATTCTTTCACCTTCATCATAATTTTGACGAACACTCCAGTTTAAAATGGGACACCCGCTAATGAATACTACGCGCAAAACACCTTTGGTTTGAAAGAAAGTAGATTCTCCCGTTACGAAAAAAATAGTGCGCTATATACAATGATTCTTGAATAAAATTTTTATTCCCTTCCTTGAATCTTAGTTTAACGTTTATTGTCGTAAATACTCTTACAATGACTTTATAAATAACAGAAATCCTCGCGTCTGTAAGTGGATAATTTATAAAATTATTACTATGTAACTGACAAACTACCGGTTTATAGGGTAGAGTCAATTTACGTGAAGCGGCGTGGTCAGGAGTTTAATTACGATCGGACATAATTATTTTCCCGAAATCAAATATAATGAAGCAAAATAATTATCGTCTTTAAATGTTAAAATTAATTAAATTTAGCGAGGAAAGGTCTCTGCGCAGAACTTTTCCTCTTCCAGGGGAAAATTTTGCTATCTGTGGCTATCAGTTGCCTTCCACCGGATGCCCTTTACGGGACTTGAACCTCTATTACAACAGGGATGGCGAGTCCTAGAGGATAATGCCAACAATATATTCCCTCGACGGGGTTTTAACCAGTGCTACAGCTAGGATGGAGGATCCCAGAAGATGATTATGTATTCTTCTACCACGCACAAGAAACTTTGCCCTTGCCGGGATTCGAACCCGGGACTTCTATGTTGTGAGGCAGCGACGCTAGCAGCTACACCACAGGCGTTCGGGTTAGAAGGGTAGTGTGTTAAAAAAATTAAAAGACAGAGTTTAAAATGAGCAATTTGAATAGTGTGTGGTGTTTAAAAAGAACAAAAGACTCTTCAAACTACAAGTAACGGAAGCAGTTTCAATCATCCCTATTTATGTATAGGGAAACATAAATAAATATCGTCAAATAAAAACTTTAAGTTTCTTGTTAATTCTTCTGCGTAAATGAGGCGAATAAAATTACTTAACCGAAGTTGTTTGGCGTGTTTCATCCACAATTGGGAGTTTATTTTTTTTATGACGAAGTGTATGTATCAATCAAGACGGTATGAGAATTAAAGAGTAAAATAAACACCTGCATGTTCTTCAATTTTTTTGATTGTGACCCTATTTGTGAAGAATTAACGTTTCACGTTTATTCAATATATTCAATAATAACTAGTGATGATAGAAGTATAGTAGACATAAAGAGTAGGATAGCACAGAGAAGGAAGGCTTTCTCGAAAAAGAGGAATTTACTTATGGTAATATAAGTGTGAATATTAGGAAATAATTGCTAAAAAGTTTGTATGGAGCGTGACGTTATATGGGTGCGAAATGTGTACGATAGGAGTTGGGGAAAGGAAAAGAATAGAAGCCTTTGAAATGTGGTGCTATAGGCGAATGCTGAAAATCAGATGGGTGGATAGAATCACAAACGAGGTAGTTCTAACAGAATAGGGGAAGACCAAACAATTTGTAGGACGTTGACCAAGAAAATGTATAGATTAAAAGGCTACGTATTGACCATAAGGGACTTTTAAAATTAGCATTAGAGGGAAGTGTGTGGGATAAGAACAGAAGAGGGAGGACATGTATGGAATACACTAAGCAGATTAGAAAGTTTGTGGGGATCGCGAGTGATAAGGAAATGAAAGGGTTTGCGCAAGAAGGTTAGCATGGAGGATTGCATCAGACCAGTCTTTGGACTGAATACCACAACAACAACAGGAATTAACATATTCGGAAATCAATACAGGATAAAATCTGTGATAATATTTAGTGGAAACATAATTTTAATTTATCTTCTGGATTTGGAAATGAAGTATTCGATACCAGATTATCATAATTCGTGTCCGTAATGCATTTGTAATGTACTATGATGAACCTGAAATTATAATTGACATAAACTGAGCTGAATTACGTCATGTCATCTATAGCTTTCCGTTCATATTATTATTTTTATTCCATTTCTCGGTTGAGTTATTTAATAGAATAATAAGTAGAATGTTAAGGCGAGGTGCATAAATGTATACAAACAAATATATGGAACATCCAGGTTGCAATTTGTATCAACGTTGCAAAGAAGGTACTTTATTACATACGACGGTGCCCATGATAAAATAATAGAATAAGGATGTTCGTTCATAATTAAAAATTGATATCATTACTTTCTGTTTGTCCTGACAATTTGCACGTCAGATGTGGTGATCGTTCCATCTACATGTTTCAACGTGAAAAATGTTTAAGGCAACATTGCTCCTTTACTAAAAAACGCCTTCCGGACTCGTTATTATTTTGAAAGTAGAAAGCTTGCAACTATCTCTTCAGGGTTGAACCAGGCAAAAATGTAAGGGTGACAAAATCACGACTAAGAGAGAAGCCATTCTCTTCTCCAAATGAGTTTGTGTGTGTGTGTTTGAGCTGCAGAGTTTGGGCGAATGTTGTCGAACACATTACATTAAGTGTGTGTGCTTTTGTCGCAATTCTGGACAATAGAATCGAGAAAGATCACGCTTTGTCGTTCCATGAAGCCAATATATTGATTACAACGGTCGGTCATCTTGGAAGAGGGTCATTCCAAGTTGTGCTTGTGAAGTGGAATAATTTATTTCCTACTATGTCTGACCATTTTAATAAGATGTTAAATCATGAAATTAGTATACACTTGTAATTGAAATTCTCATTGATAATAAATACTATGACATTAATATATCGACGGTTAATAATCCTTTCCTCTACCTAAACTTACTGACAAATATGTTTGCCGCAATCTCAAAGTTACTTACCATGTTATTTATTATCTGTTCCAGCTGTCGTTGCGCGGCTGGTTAAGTTCTGGGGAGTTCCTTTAATCACCGCAGGTGGAATGACTTTCGACTTCACGAAACAGAAAACCAACTGCAGCGACGAGTTCTATATGCTAATTAGAATGGGAACAATTAGTTTCCGGGAGATGGCGAACTTCGTGATCAAAATCATGGAAGAGTGAGTATAATATAAGATTAATTTTCCCTTTACATATTAGGGGAAGATGAAAAGGATCCAATGAAACATTATTCACGTTTAGTCGACAAATAATTTTCGGAAAGTCTGGCTGAATAGTTTTATTGACTATTTACAGAATGTTATTACAAAAATAAACGAATTTTGTGCAAGCAGTTTCGCTGAGCTACAGTGCACTTTTTATACCTTCAATTGCCAACACAGTTTCCTCATGCCTGATTCTTTCTGTAATTAATTTAGAAAAATACGATAGTCTAAGTATAAAACTTCGTTTTAGAGATTTCCCAGATATAAAACTGTGCAAACCTTATTTTACTATTTCACACCTTGAAATCACCCTTATTACTTTCCGTGTCTTGATTACTTGTTTATTTGTCTAAACACTGTAACAGATTCTTCAGTTGTCTTTCCACATTCAAGTCTAGAAATGGTATCGTTATTAATTGTTTAATATTTTAACATACGTCTATAATTTTAATAAATATAAAGCTTGCAGAGATTATTAGCAATGCATTGTAAAATTTAAAAATAGCATCCCAAGTATTTATATATGGAGAAATGTTTGTGAAATTATTGACGGCACAAATTCCATCGTACATTACACGTTAAAATAACAGTTTTTTAAGAAAACAAAAACGTAACGTGAACGTGTTACAGCATTTCCAGGTAAACAAAATAAAACTTAAGACATAACCTTGGCCACTGTCCAGAAAATCAAAAGTAATCCGTAGTAAAGGTTAATATTTGTGAAAAAATAATTTCTAATATTATTTAACTCAGCTAAAAATTTAAGAGATGAAATTAAACTAATGCGACACTACAGCATTTCCATCACTACAATATAATTTTTCTGCGGATTATTCAGTATAAATTCTTTAGCTCTAGGCTGAGTTTCACTGCTCCAAAAAATTGGATGTTTAAAGAATGAAATTATATCACTGAATAATGAAAATGTAAAAAAAATAACGAAATCCACGGAATATTCAATACAAAAAATTGATTAGTCTAATGTCGTTAAGGTCTTTGAATTCTTACTTGAAATTGTTTCGACAATTTATGCATCGTCAGTCAAATATATTGAATTACAAGTATTTAATTCTTTTGTATTTAACGATAATTAATAGCAAAAAGTTGAAAAAGACAATGAGAATCAATAAGAATATCAAGAATTTTCACTTAAATCTCTCCGTAAGTCTTTGAAAATGACAAAAAAAAATTAAAATATAATTATTAAAAGTCTTAAATTTGTTTTTTATTATTTCATATTTTATCAAGTTATAATTGGGAATAAGTTCAGTTTGAAATCTGCCATATTTTCTTGAAGTATATCATGTCAAAAGACGGTTCTAAATATGACGGATATATGGAAAGTTAGTATTTTTTTTAAATCTATCGTATTGTTTACCATCATCCTTAGATTTGATCGTATTTTGGAGGATATAATCGATTATGTGATAGTAGCACATTGCAAAGAAATAGACGCCATATTGATTGTAGTCAATTATGGTCGATATCTCTGTAAATGTCTGTATCAATGCACAGTGACGTCATAGTTTCACGCCTGTCTACATATTCGTATATTTTTTATGCATAATTACTTCCACGATTTCAATTTCACTATGGGTTTTTAACGTGGTATTTTTTGTCGTTGGATTTTTTAGTTTTCAAAAAATAGTTACAATTTGTTTTTTAAATCTGTTTAAGAAGCATAAATATGTTTTTATTATGTAGACTAGACTTTTTTGATTTCTGAGTTATCATAGATCTTCCTTTATGAATTTGATGCAGACTTAATGGTTAAAAGTAGAAGATTTGTTTAATAATAGCGTCGAAAGCACTGAAATGGTGCTTTTAGATTCCAGTTTACTGATAAATTACTGGATGCAGGAGCAAAATGTCAACTGAATGCGCGGAGCAGCTCGATAATTTACTGGACAAATTGAAAAGATGTATAAGGGTGCAGGTTTGTGTGTGTGTGTATGGGGGGAGGAGTTCAATAATGTAACGCTGAGCAATCTTTGGAAGGTCGTGCGTTCAATTGGGAAATTTAGGGAGGCCTCTCCATGCCACTGATTAATTTTCATTAATGGGGGACAGATGCATTCAACAGAATTTCCGTCTGAATGAGACACCATGTACATTCATATTGAAATATTCAACACAGGTAGAGTGTATTTATGCTTTTGATGTTATCTTGCGGAGAAATTGTCTATTGTTCCTTCTCCTATGCTACGAAAACTAAATATAATCTGTATGAAATGAAGAAAAGCTTACCTAGTTGTACTTATTTGAATGTATATATTTTTAGTTATAAATGTCCTGAAATTACTTCCTGACCTGTACTTATACAACAATGCTTTCGACGTATTTTTCCATTATTTTTCCTAAGCATTCGTCTTCGTCAGGAAACATTGCTAAAGTGTAATTAATCTCTCAATTCCAGGACGATTTCTTACATTTAACTTATCTTATTTATTATTATTTTAATGAAGAAGGTTAATAGTAATTACTTTGTTTGAACGAATTAGCAAACACGATTTTATGCGTACAAATTATCATTTTTTTATTACAGACTCGTCTTTTGTTGGCAACAAGAAAATTGCTATTTTAAAATTAAAAGAGAACGTAATAGCCTTTCGTATAGAAAAGGACGGTAGAGGCAATTTCTATGCATTCGTAAGTGATTGTAGCTTGGGAGTAAGCTACTTTATCTCATTTAAATTGCGTCCTGTGCTGGCAATTTCACTCCGAGGCAAAACGTCTTATCGTGGACGGAATAAAAGGCGAAAAATCATTTGATCAATTTATGTATTAGCATAAAAATTATGTTTTATGTCTGGATGTCAATTTTTTAAAATTACTTTATTTTATTCCTCCCTGAATATTTTATATCTATTCAGATTTTAATGGCTCAACTTCTTATTTACAGCTACATAGTAACATATATTCTTATACAATATGAATACTGTAAACATATACTTTATTGTTGCTCTTCCGTTATTCTCCGCAAAACACGATGATGGATTGAGGAATGAGTTTTTATAATTCATTGAAGAAAGTAATAAACATTATAAATTCCCAGCCTTTAAGAGTCCGTACATACATCAACATTTGAGTGATGGAACATAACCCAGAACTGTTACTACTCCAACAATAAATTCAAAGCATGTATTGACGATATTAAATATTTATTTCAATATACCTATAGACAACGCTTTGAGACATGAGGGTCTTGTAAAAGTAGCATTAGAGGGATACGAACTGAAGATGGAATAAGCTAAGGAAATTAGGGAGGAAATGGTAGCTATGTAGAACTGCAGAATAGGCCAGCATGGAGGGTTGCATCAGACTAGTCTAAGTACTGAGTACTACAACAAAAAACAAAAACAATTTCAATAGTTTTATTAGATTTTCATATAGAACTTTTATTCTTATTCAAGTTTTATAATACCTTAAATATAAAGCATACGGGCTGTACAGCCATTTACTATTCCGGTGATGGTCTAAATTATCACAATGGGATAGCGTTATATATATATATATATATTAACAAAAATATTTAATAATTATTTAATTAATTTAATAACGTTACATAATTATTTACATAAATATGAGCTTTTAAATTTTGCACCTAAAAGTGTGAGGAAATTATGTAATGCATGTTAAGAAGTACCTGAGGCCCTCTAAGTTATGTTGGAAAAGGTGGGAAAGCAGAATAAGGACACCTATGGAGTCATATGAACCATGACCTATCGGCTTCAGTTTCAGTTTTATTGTCTGAAAGTGAAGGCCACCGCAACCGTAAATCGTGGTGTATGTTTTAATTCAGCGTCAGGCTTGTTACAATCATTAGTTAATGTATTGCTCAATTATTATTTTTTGAAGTAGCTTATTTAAGATGTCGTTCAGTTGTAGTAGATAGAAAAAATTGGTTAGTTTATTTTTCATTTATGTACAATGTCGAAGTTAAAATGTCATGCATGTTACCTGCCAGGAATGTGATTGGAGGCGGTAACGTGAATGACAAATTTAATAATTTTTAAGTGTCGGAAGAATTGCTTGCAATTTTTTTTATAATATCCAATTTTTGTTAGAATTTTATTTTACAGCAATTTCTATAAAATTATTAATGATCTGTCTTGACGGAAGTTGAATTCAATAAATCTGTAATCGGACATTTTATGTTGTTGACCAAGAATGTATTAAAGTCACATATTATAACTACTTATGTAAGTTGACTCTTCTTAATGTGATATTTTTTAGCAGTTTATAGTGATATATAAAAACCGTTAACTGCATATGTTAAATATAGTTGGGTTCCTAATCGCTTAGGATTTAAGATTATATGTACTACACACATTTTTACTGATGTGCTACTATTTTTTTTCACTAAGTTACCTAAGATAAGGGTTTAGACCTGACTAAAATGTAATTAATAATTATTTTCCAAAATAGTTTTCTGACCGTCTACAGCGACGATCCATGCTCGACACTAATTTCGTCACATGTAAATTCAATAATATTTTCGGCTGAGGGAGTCAAGGAGTAAATATGATGTATTGCTAAATTTTACGCATGGAGGAAGTCTCAAAATGGAGACGAAACGTCGCTTTTATGAATATATAATGATAAATTTATATGCTGACTTTTTGGCCGTATTTTTATTTATCGTGATATTTTTTTTTGGAATTAATTCTGTTTTTACGCAGTACTGAATGTTGTGTACACATTCCTACCCTTGACGTGCATGTTATTTTCTTATCTTTTACAAATCATTTTATCACGGTTGACAGTAAGGTGCCATCGACTTCTTATTTTAACTTAGAATAATCAAATATCATTATTGTAAAAAATAAAAAAGTACTGAAAATTCAAGAATAATGGTCTGACAAATTAATTTTTACATAGCTGGGGAAATTATTTGTCGAATAAAACAGAAAGCAGAAAATAACGTTACACTTGGTATACGGAACAAGAGCAAAATATTGTAAGAAAAAATATGAAGATGCGGTTACATGCATGTTGCAATACAGTTAAGATTACTTTTATATATGATGATTCAGGCATTGTTTTCAATACATTTTTTAATTAAACGATTCTTAATTTAAAATTATTGCGATACCGCGAAACGATCCGGTAAGTTTACTTTTCGATGAATCCATCGAAAAATATAATCCAAATAGCCAACTTTTTTGAAAATGACTCTGCAATCTGACTTTACTTCTGTTCACAAAGCTCACTTTCAGACACGATGTAAAATACACTGTTTTGGGACTTCATCACCCAATATTGTAGCTAATTCTGCCAATAGTGTATAAAAAATTATTGATCTGATTATCCTACAAACTTTTTAAATTTGCCTTGAAGTAACATATTTCAATGTTTTGAAACTGTGAGCACGCATATTAATGGGAAATAATATTTGGCCAAAGAGTTTGAATTTGCATAAATTAATATTATGTTTTAATAATTAATAAAGCCACAGCTTAAAGGTTAATTGAATATTTGCCTGAAATAACTGAGCGTTTACAGAAGCGCGATGCAAAATAATTGAATGTGTATCTTTGCATAATGGGAATTAGGCTTATTAATCTACCAGAATATTCTCAAATAGTGAAACGAATAGTAGCGCTTTGAAAATATGTTCCTTTAAAAATTACTTTCTGTTCTTTATTGTTTAGAAATATTTAGATCATGATAAGAACATAATATTATACTACGTGTTGCACGCTATAAATTTAAAAATTATATTCGTAAGCTTTATTTTTCATTGTAATTCTGGATCAATTGCGTATGCAAAGTTAAATATTTATAATGTAGAAAAACACCATAAATTGACTTAGTTCATAATAACGGTTAACATTGTTCCCAAACGAAGCAGTAACTATTATCTAAGCTGCATGAAAAATTATCTTTAAATGGTATGTAATACATTTTTTTCTGTCAAAGAAGATTAATTTTATAAGACCATGAATAAACCATATTCCTCACATATGGTTACTAGGGTCATTTTAGATATAGATAGTTATATTCTTGTAACATAGAAATGTTTCTGCTCTACGACTTTCTGAGAAATATACTTAACAAAATTGATAATATATCAACTCAAAGTTGGGTTCCGATTTCCCTGGAAACTGACTAAATGGGATATTGTTATCAGCTAAATGTAGTTTTTCAAGAAGGACGGGTAGATGTTGAAATGGAATAAAGCACGCGTGAGATATTAACCAAATTCTTGTTAATTTATTTCAAATAAAAGAATAATTTCACTCAGCTTGTTTTATTAACAAACATTTTAATTTTTTAAATTTTTATAAATTTGTGAACTTAAATATTATGTTTTCCATATCTATGGGAATTTTTATCTGAATTATTAATTAATACAAATAAAATCGTATTGTGGATATTAAATGAAAGCTCAGAATTTAATAAGTTTGTTGTTCCGTTTCCATTGAAACCTGACAATATTCACATTCAGGATATGTTTATAATATCAAGACGATACTTTTAGATGGACCACATCCATGAGAGGGTAGAAATAAGTACTAAAAATAATTAATTAACTATTTTGTTAATTACAAAAATGTAATTTAACGAGTCATTACTTACAATTTTTTATTTTACTATACTCTCAATTATGGTTAATAATTTATAGTAGATCTGAAATAATATACAGCCTTGTATAGTTCTAAAGTTTTGTAAGGATTTATTGCATGTTGTTATGTCATGGAAAATTGTCGGACTTATTTCCGTTTCTCCTTCTGTAATGGCAATTCGGAAAATCGACCAGCTCTTTTTAAACCAACCTTGTACAAGACTTATGAACAAGGTATTGTTTCAAAAAACCTCATTTCCTTTAATAAAAGAAATCGTCTTGATACAAAACACTGTACTTCTAGGCCAAAGTCAGTATACCAATAAAAACTGAAATAATCAATAAATAAAATTTCTTATTCGAAATAAATCGGTTAAGTTATACAGATTGATATAATTTTAAAACAATAAAAGTTAAAATAGAGAAGGAATAGGAGCTCTAACGAAAGGAACAATTTAAATACATGTATGGTATAAAAACCGTACTGTAAAATATATTATCGAAATAGAGTAGATTTAGTTTCCATAGATTTTCAGGAGGAACAAAGCTTTAAGTACTAAACTTTGAAATTTTAATTAGTGTAGATTATCGTAATTGTTTTAAAAACACGTGAATATACTGATAGATTCGGATCTATAATTTACATAGGAATAATAGAGAACGGGAAATGTAACGTTTAATAATGTTCATAAAATAATACAAAAATAAAAATGACTTCATAAAGCATAAAACATTAGTTTATTCTAATTTTTACTTAATCTAATATTAATATAACTTAAAAAATGATATTTTTGATGAATTTTCAAAAATAAAGTACAAATTTGCCGTTATGCCCCTCCCCCTACCTTCCTCGTCGCAAAAGAGAATAGGATGTTTTCAATATGTATGATTAGTGCAATAAAATAAAAATTTTAAAAAAACTTGACACTTTTTTGTGTTATTTATTATACTTATTTAGCTTAAGGTTGATCGCTTTACCAATTTTTCCTTTCGCATACAATTTTTTACAACTGCACAGTCTTGGCTAAATTTTTTCAATTTATTTTCTTTGTTAATATATTATTTTACAGAATCCTGTAACTCGTTCTCATAAGTTGAGTCGACCAGTTTTTCCGTTTCTTTTTGAGTTGTTGTGGTATTCAGTCCTAAGACTGGTTTGATTAAACCGTACATGCTAACCTATCTTGCGAAACCTTTTCATTTCCTTATAATTAGCACACCTTGTATACTCCATAATCTGCTTACTGTATTCCATCCTGGCCTCCCTCTTCTGTTCTTACCCCACACACTTCCCTAGAATGCTAAATTTTACAAGACCCTCGAGCCTAAAAAGTGGCCTATTAATCTATGGCTTCTCTTAGTCAACGTCCTCCATATTGTACGCTTTTCCCCTATTCTGTTAAGAACTTCCTCGTATGAGATTCTATCCACCGATCTGATTTTCAGAATTCGCCTATAGCACCACATTTCTAAAGCTTCTATTTTTTTACTTTCCCCAACTCCTATCGTCCACGTTTCGCACCCATATAACGCCACACTCCATACGAACATTTTTAGGAACGATTTCCTAATATTAACTTATATTACCCGTAAGTAAACTCCCTCTTTTTCGCGAAAGCTTTCCTTGCCTGTGCTATCCTGCTCTTTATGTCAACTATACTTCTACCATCCCTAGTTATTACGCTTCCCAAGTAGCAGAATTCCTTAACTTCCGTCAAAATATCCATTCCCAATCTAACACCCTTTCTTATTCCTCTGTTTCTCTTACTGCACTCCATTACCTTGGTTTTCCTCTATTAATCTTCTTAGTGAACTCTCCAAGATCATGCTCGTGACATTTATTATGGTTTACAAGTCTTCTTCGGACTCCCCTAATACTACAAACGTAGGGGTTTTATTTCTTCTCCTTGCAGTGTGATTTCGTTTCCACCTTCGTCATTGCCTGTTCTATATATAAGTTAAACAGCAGGGGTGACAGAATGCATCCTAGTCGTACTCCTTTCTTGATATCTGGTTTCTTTTCTTGATCTTCAATTTTAATTACTGCTGACTGTCTTTTGTTCAGGTTATGTGTAAGCCTCCTTTCTCGATATGTTTTCCAGTGCTCTTCAAAATTATTAATAGTGTGTTCCAGTTCACATAATCAAACGCTTTTTCTAAGTCTGCAAATGCCATAAACATTGGCCGGTTTTTTCATATTCTGTCTTCTAAAATTAGTCTCAAAGTGAATATTGCTTCTCTTATCTCTACATTCTTCCTAAAACCAAACTGATATAACTCGCATTCTATTTGACATTCCATCCTCTTATATAATATTTTCGTTAATATTTTGTATGCATGAGACACTTCACTAATTGTTCGGCGCTTGTCACAGCCCCAGTTTTCGCCGGTTAAGGGTATAATTATCTTTTTACCAAAATCTATTGTTATTCTTCCTGTTTTGTAGATTTCACGAACTATTCTGAAGTCATGATATTGTTTCATCGTCCGATGATCTTATCAACTCCGTTGAAATTTTACCAATTCCTGGCGCTTTACCATTGCTCAGGTCCTTCAGCGCCCTGTCAAACTCCAACTCTTCATCATCCACCTCCTTTTCTAATGCTGTTTCTGACTGATCTAGATTTCCGCCATAATACAGCACTTCTAGATATTCCTTCGTCCTTCTGTCTTTTCTTCTTTATCCCGAATTGGCTTCCCATCCGCCCTTCTGATGATCTTGCTAATATTTTTCCTCTCTCCGAACGTTTCTGAGATTTTTATATAAGCTGCGTCTATTTTCCCTTTTACCACGAAATCTGCAACCGCTTTGCATTTTTCTTGTAGCCATGGCTATTTGCTCTTCCTATCTATTTCATTCTTCAAGCGTCTGTATTTCATCTCTCCCGCTTTTATATTTACGCCTTTCATCAATCACTTTTATTATTTATTGTGTTATTTATGCTTTCCTATTGGTCTGAGCTATTTTTCTTTTTTTTATTTGGTTGATATAGTCATTTCTTCCTTCAAGAGTGCCCATTTCTCTTCTGTATTGTTTCTTTCTCCTTTATATACTATTCTTTGAAGCTCTGAACAACCTCCTGTTGTTACAGATTTTCTAATTTTTTAATTCACATCTTGAGTTTCCTCATTTTCATTTGTTATAAATTATGTTACTTATAGAAGAAATCTTCCCAGGTCAAAAATAATTATTGCGCTACTTTTCGAGAAACGTCGCGCAATAATTATTGGTTCACCCGGGAGGAAATCAGAGAAAAATTTTTGCAACAGGTACACCAGGAAGTCTTCGATATTTTATTTAAAATATGAAATACATAATTCTATGTAAACGATATCAACTTCGGCGAAACAATAGAAATTATGATTGGTTATGTGACGGTATTCGTGCTCAGAATTACTTACAGGAAATCCCATGGTAAACATTCTCAGGAGACAGCAATAAGTCATAATCTGCAATATCCCAGAGGTTCGTGGGCGGCTCACAACCAAATCAAGCTCTAATGAATTCGAGAATGAGATTCGTCTTGGGACTTGAGTCAAACTTCAGAATTCGTGTTCCATTTACATGTACGTGCTATGGTGACAGTAACATGGGAAGATGTAAAGATACTGTGACGCAGTTCATCGACATTTTTAACTTTCAAAAGTGCAAATGTTTTTAAATACACCAAAAAAAATTATGAAGTTTTATAGTTGATTGACATATGGCTTAAGATATG
The DNA here is from genome assembly GCA_034510155.1 of Eucriotettix oculatus. Taxonomy (NCBI): domain Eukaryota; kingdom Metazoa; phylum Arthropoda; class Insecta; order Orthoptera; family Tetrigidae; genus Eucriotettix; species Eucriotettix oculatus. The sequence continues at coordinate 50,552,002 of CM067376.1, read as the reverse complement.
GTTTCTCATTCATACAGTGGGAGCTTATTTACTCCATTCATGATTTTTTAACACATACCCTCAAATTATTATATTTTGTAATTATTATTATTAATATTATTGCCATATGGAATTTTATTTATTCCATCGGTACTTCACATTATACATTCCACAATATCAGTAAGTGATACCTGTAATGAAACGAACTTTCTCTCTGATATTCGTAGTTGACAATCTTCTTTAATTCGTACATTTTGTATCCGGATTCATTGGTGTGGGAACATAACCTTCTTATTACTATTGGGTCCATCTTTGTTCCGACGAAAGGTCCGGATAATATTTCCACAGCCTAATTAATTAGTTGAATAATATTAGTTATTTTACCGAATTGGACTTCTTTGTAAGCAGTAACAAATAAACACAAAAGACAAAGTTATAAAATATTTTTATTACCTCGAAACACAATTATATAACTTTTCTTTCGTATTACATTCTAGTTTTAATTCCAAAATATGTAAATTAACCAGTGCAGAACTTTATAACCTTCATTAATTCATTATAGCTATGTGTGACTCTTTTACATTTATAATGAAAATGTTAGCAAAGTTTAACCATCATCAATTAAAATATTAATGATATATGCTCACGTTAATACTTTTTGTTTACCTACCATTGTAATTACTCTGGAAGTATTTGTTACAGCCCAATTTAAATCTAAATTTAAAAAACTAAGTCTTCACGCACACTTTGAAAATTTAGTAGCATCTCATAAGCAAGAACAGATATGCAATTTTATTTTATTCTTTTCTGCGTTCAAATTAAAACTGAGAAAATACAAAAATTGTTATTAGTAAGCTATTCGATGTGATATTTCGTAAATATAAATTGCGGTAGTGGCAAGGAATTTCATTGATTTGCCATATTGTGCCCAGTTTTCTTAAGTTGACGAATCAAAACGTCTGTAAATTTTCATCAGACTGATTGTGGCTGTCTGGAAATAACACCGTAATAAACAACGAAGGTTTCTTTTTTCAATATGACACTTGCAGAATTAAGGTCGCGTTCGATTACACAGATCCACACGCATAAAATCCGATTTACCTTGTTAAGTAGGACCTCCTCAAGTCCACACGTGAGTAAATTTTAGAGGTTATTATATATTCTCCCTCTCTTTATTATTTATTAAACTCAATCTTCGAAACAATTCTAGCGTCATTGATTCCGTTTAAGTTAGGACGGTTTAATAAAATAACCTCACGCACCGAATCTTTCCTATTATCTATTCTCAATTTTCCTTACTTCGATCGCTGAAGAAGAGACGACGATGTATGATCAATTCCTGTCCTTGGCTAATAACTTAAATTTAAAAATCCATCGTTTTTTGGTTTTCTTAAGATTTAGCCAGGAACAACACTTCATATTGTATGCTAGTTGAATACCTTATTCCTTTTGCCAGGATAGTGAGTAAGCGCTCAAGCAACACGCAACTACCTCAAAACACTGCCCTCGTATTTCTTAACAGCTCTTCTTTTCTTCTCTCCTGAAACAATTTTACCTCACTCTTTAAACTGTTCTACTGCAACCGTATGTCTGCGTCACCTGGCTATTCTCAGACTTTGAGTGTTACTCTTAGAACTCGATTATTTTACTATTGTCTACCTCAGCTGCTAGTTAATCCTTTACTCCTCTTCTAGCCCTTTAATTTTAACAAGTCACTAAAATTAAAGTTCCCTATTACTTGTTGCAATAAAATATTTTTACTATTTTTTTTAATTCTAATAAATAGATTGAAGATGAAAATATGGTAATTTAACAAGGTAAACAGCGCAAAATTTAAATGAGCACGAATATGAAATTATTATATTTTGATTCCATGTTTTCTTCTTAAGTTTTGTGATAATTTTAACAATCCAAACAATCCAAAACTCGTGCTGCCATTCAATTTCTTAAACGTCTTCTCGATAGCAGTCTCTTACTTTCTGCCTCGTGAGAAGTCATTTTAACGCTGAGTTTTGGGCTTACAAGTTACATGAGGGTGATTCCCTAAATGGCAACTCTCCTTTAATAACATAGAAGGGAATTTGAAAAGGGTGATATGAAGGGAAGAGAAAGGTAACTTAGCGTTAACGAAGATCCCCGGGCTACAGTTTAGGATCCTGCCTGAAAGATTTGCAAGGAAAACTGTAGAAAACCTGCGTCAGGTATGTCGGGCATTTGGAAACTTGTCTCACGCCTTCCCGAATGACGGGAGAGAAGTTTCTGTTGTATCGCAGCATTTTCTTCTCCGTCCAAGGACCCGTTTAGGAGGCAGCTAGCCAACTGATTTGATATGATTAGTGGGGAGAGGGAGAGAGAGAGAGAGAGAGAGAGAGAGAGAAGAATTCACAAAGACCACAGGACTTCGGCCATGTTAATAGAGATACAGTTTTTTCAATTATGTGTGGTACTCAGACCTTGAATTTGTAGTTGGAAGTTCAATCTTGAATAAAAATAGCATTTATACGTAGAAATATCATTACGCCGACTTTTTGAGTAATTACATTTTTCCTGAATAACGTTCCGAATTGAACAAATACTTTTCAGGAATTATTTCTTGATTATTGTAGTTCAGAGGTTCTAGTGTCCACAATCTTAATCCGATGAATCACTTACAAAATCCATAGAGCTAATTAAATGAAGTGAGTTGGGTGATTAACACGGGAGCATAAACTGTGAACGAAACACACGCACTAACACAACTACTCTGCTTACTGCTGATAAGCTTTCACGCTAGACGGTCATGAAGAATAAAACCAGACACTCGTCAACCACTCTCTAAACATGTAGCGGAATAATCAAATGAAGGTCGTTAATCAAATTATGGCCCTTGATTTGGTTCTACAGTTTACTCACTGAACCGAGAGAGTTTCTGCAAGGGTACTTACAATATTTACTCTAACGTCAATCTCGCTTTAACATGCATAACCTTTGGCGTGGGTATCATGGTCTCGCTCTAATTAATTATAATTAGTAAAACCAGATGGATGTTCCTAGAGGCTTCTACGCGGTCAAGTGCTTTTCAAATATGAATACGTCACTCCGAGAATTTTAACCAAAGTAATAAATAATATCTTTTACACAAATTATAAACTCTAATTTACTAATTAAAAATACATTACATAACAAAAGACTGTGTTGTTTAAATTTACTACCCCACATCACATAGTGACCTTTTATAAATATATTTATATAAAATCGCATGAACCTTATGGTCATTAGCGAATGTTATATTTTTACATTACACTTTTATACAGATAAAAATTAATATTGAATTGATGGCAATAATTGTTACGGTGTTTGTGGTCGGTAATGAAATTTGTTCTATGGTTGAATGTGTTTATATTGCCTATTATGACATTTAGGAGATTTGATTTCTGTGGGCTTGTACTCAATTATATTCAAATATATGTTTGATTTTTATTTTTGGAGAAGATGTTTTCGTTTGTTATTTTCGAGTCGTCTATTTTTAAACATTTATAGATGATCTGGTCTCTTCTGTAATCTAAAAGCTTACCTTTTGGTGTTCATTCCTGGTGCATACTAATTAATCTTTACATCAAGAAAAAGAAAATCATTTATTTTTGGAAGGTGCGGATTAAGAAAGCCAAACTACTTAGTGGTCTAGTCTTTTTTTCCATGCACTGTGCACCTGATGACGGCGGATATGAATTTCGCCGAAACGCTGTTCGATTGCTGTCTTTATCAAGAATCTTTTGTTAAGTCATTATTAGAACATAATAATGTTTAACCGTTTATAATCTTGAAATATATTTAATTAACTTTACATTTGAGAATTAATTTATAACATTAATTGCATCACAGAAGTGATATAGTTGCCCTATTTCGTAAATGCACAATTCAAATGTTTATAAATATTTAAATAATACATGTGAAGAATCAAAGACCCGTATAACAGACTTGAATAAAAAAATTGAATTTTTTTGATGCTAAAGTAGATGTTTCGTCATCCATTGTGGCCTTGTCAAAAAATAATAACTTATATAAACACTCTCCTATTACTAAACACCGTTTGGAACTAAATAATTCTTTTAATTTTGATAATACTATTGTTTTCGAAAGGGAAGTGAATTTTAAGAAAAGATTAATTTCAGAAATGTTATACGTTTTACATTAAAAGTAACATGTATACTGTAAATTTTAAACCTAATTCTTTACTACTAGTTTATATGAAGGTTTGTTAAATTATCTTAGTTAATTTTATCTTTTGTCTATATTCTTTAGTTGATTTAGTTTATTGACAAGCACCACGATGGATGGTCGAAACGTCTACTTTATCTTCAAAATGTTTTATATAAGTCTGTTATCTGATCGTTAATTCTTCATATGTATTGATTCACGGACGTTAACTGTTCCTATATTTAAATATTTTTTATACATAAACTTACAGGAACACGGTTAACCATTTCCAGAGTTAGATTACTTAACCTCACTTCTTTTGACGATAAAATCTTGAACGGTACGTATAAAACTTTAAGAATGGAAATTAGATATTCGCCTTTACACGAATTTTAATACATCCTGCTTTGACATCAGCAACACTCTCGACCGCTTTTAGAAATGTGTCAGACTCAGTCATATGAACGTAAAAGGGGTTCAACTATGGAGACTTGCAATTCGTTTCGTTGAAAAACTTGTAAAAGATTAATTACGTTCCGCTCTTTCATAAAATTGTCGACGTTTTCTGAGGCTCTTTTGAAGATTAAAACCAAATATGGTAAACTCATAATACAATAAAGCCAATTGAGCATTAAATAATTATATAATTGTTTAATGACGCGTGAGCAAATAATCAACTGTCTACATCGAAAGATGAAAAGAGTAATTTTTAAAGAGGTGCTATACAATAATCAAACTATTTTAACTCCAGTTACGAGAATTTATTTCTTAATAAAATATTGTTGTCAGATTTGACAAATATATAGGCCTATAAATAATTTTTAAAGGTTTCTACAATTCCGCTAAGTTTGTTTTAAGAACAAAAAGTACAGATGATAGGATATATATTAATATGATGACATTTTTTTTCTAAAATTAAATTCTTTTTGAGAATGGTAGGTAACGTCAGGGTAATCCCTGTGGTGGCAGCTTACCTTTTATGTCATAAGCAGCGCTTTTAAAGGGGCTTGTTGAAGGGAAAGCAAGGTAGTGAAAACCTGAGTCTGGAAGGTCGAGCTTTCCGATGATGGGAATAAGATTTTCTAAAAAAAGCGACAGCTGAAAAATATTTTTTTTTGTATAACTACGGTAAACATTTGCAGAAAGTTTTCGTTAAGAAAGTAAAAGTAGAAAGAATAATAAACATTTATCTAAAATTTAATTCTTAAATTGTAATTATAATTATTTCTGGTTATTCATTATTGTTATTATTTGTAAATGTTCTGATTTTTCGCTGGTCAATTTGTGCTGTTCCACGTAAATGAGTTATTTAAATTATGTATTTGATACTATCCCCTTCTGGTTGTTGATGTATATTCGTATTTCTAAGAGCAAATAACCTATGCAAATCCTCCATTGTAAACACGTTTAACTATTAAGATTTTGTTTACCAAATGCATGAAAGGCACACGATCGATAAAGATAAACACTGATAAATCCTCTTGAGAGTGTCATTATTGTGACAAAGTAATTGATTAACTGTAGGAAGTAGAGAATATTGAAACAGATATATATTAAAGCATTTTTGTCTAAATAAATGCGGAATGGTACCATTTTAAGATGAACTTTCTTACTAAAGTACGTTATTGAAGGGAAATATTATTATCGAAACTCCATAGACCCTGGAAGGAAAAATTAACCAATTGATGACTTGAATTAAGGAATAAAGTAGAGGATAACAGAGTAAATTGTTTTCGGATAGTCCCTTGTCTATGTCGTAAGAAAGAATACTTAAAAACGACACTTTTCAGGTCCAACGTGTAGTGTAAGCAACGCAGGTTCAAACACTACTATCAGCATCATCCACACGATTTCCACCGACGTCCTACCTGAAAAATTTATTGTTCAACTCGTTCATTTTTGTATATGACCATGTTGTATAACCATCTTTATTCGACTTTTCCAGTTACATTAAATGAGGAATTACTACCCTCGCGGATTATTAAAATAATTATTTGAAATCAGAAATTATTTCACGAATATGCTATAAATGTATTAGTAATTACTAACATCTCTTAGTTGCACTTATTTGTCATTTTATGTTATTTTCTCCTTCCGCATCACCCATTTTTCAATTTACTTCCTGTCATAAAAAAGGAGTTTACTGTTAACCAAAAAAAAATTATAATCTATCCTTAGATACCGGTAGGAACTTGGCTATCACACGTATTACTAAGAGAGGGAATGGGTCTCACCTAGTTCTGTCTCTGGTTTTAAGATTCTCAGAAGCCGATACACCTTTATATTCTTTAGGAAGTGTATGTTTCGGGGTCGCAGACCTTGGACATACGGTAAGAGTTGTCCGCTGATCCTATTGGGCCAGCGCAATATACTGGTTGTGACACGGAAAGGAAGATGCGACGATCCCACAGCAAACTCCCGTTATTCGGAAGGGCGTGAGACAAGAACCCAATAGCCCGAACTACGTGATGAGGGTTTTCCAAAGTTTTCCGTTCCACCGGATAGGATCCTTAAAATATAGCCTTGGCCCTAGGTAACCCTTCGCTGCCTCTCTCTTCTTATCTCTTCTTTCAAATTCCCTTCACATAAATCCAGTTTGGTGGATGGACATCCGGTTTTCTTGTTTCTGTTGTTCCAGTTGCTCATGGGTTTTGCAAATCCGTGATCCCTGATAGCACCCTCAATTTCCTAATTTTAACATCTTGAATAAATTTTTCATTAACAACTTGTAATGGAATTTTTGAAATTAATTTTTCGAAAACAGGTATCCGCAGTCAATTTCTTCTTCCACGCCCTAGAACATTGTGACATATCCTCGGATTCGATGCCACGTATAATTTCAAATGTAATCCAATCACAGCCCTCTTATTTCCATACTACTTATAAATGTTAAGAATAAAACTGTCGTCCAAAGTAAGAAAAGCAGGAGATAGAAAGTTTCGACTTTTGAAAATATTTCATGGATAAATGTATTATAATTAATTTTTTTAAAACTAATTCATATTTCTTGGTACGGATAAAACCATTTTCAAAGCGATAAGGTGTTTATGTAAATGTCGAAGATCAAAAATTATTTTACCTCTTGATTTTTGAAAAACATATTTTTAGACTTTTCTACCTTTCTACTTTGGACGGCAGAATAGTTAATCAGTTTTTACTTGTCGCAAATAGTAATTATTTCATGATATCGATATCAAAATCAACTCTGCATATTAATAGTGTATTCTAGTATACTACAATGTGTAGCGAAGTGGAGGCGGAAACGTTTAGTAATAATAATCTGCTTCATTATTTCCGATTACACACAATTAGTAATCTTGAATCACAGTAACAAGTTTTATATGAAAGTTTGCCTTTAAAAATGCAACATCCGATATTGACAAAATATTTTGTTTCAGATATTCGTGGAGGAAGGTTATGTTAATCTATGACAAGAATGGCTACCGCCAGGTTTCTGGAGAAGACACCTGCAAAATGTTCATGCAGACCCAAGTTCAGTTCCTCAAGGAACGCAGCATTCCGTATGGAGTATACGACCTCGGGAAGTATCCTGGTTCTGATTTCAAAGAGTACCTGAAGCAAGAACTGCAGTACACGTATAGCGGTAAGAATAAGAATAATACGGAATATTTTCTATTATTTTAATAAATATGTTCACTTTAAAATCACTCAACTATTTTTTATATATATTTCGGTTACATTTGAAGCAAGTTTGTTTATTTAATATTAACAGAAAATTTATTATGAAATGTGTTATTTCGTATTTATCATATATTTTCACTTTATAGATATGATAAATTGAATTATACATTTATAGAGGAATTTGTTATTATATATTTTTTTGTTTTCAAATATTATATTCTACACTTTTCTAGGACTTACGGTTATAAGCTGTAACACATGTAATTCAGTTTTATTGAAACGGGTTTATGCAACGTTTTGTTAATAACAATATTTATTTCGCATTAGACATTCATTCATGCTTAGTAACATTGTTTGACATTTTACAAACAGCGTTTGTGTAATCTCTTTGACGCTTGAGTCATATACAAAGACAATATCAACAGTTTCAGCGATAAAAATAAAATATAAATGTCAGCTTCCGATGAACTTTACAAAATAAAATTTTCTGTCTGACCATTTGTTATTTATCAATCAAGATTCAGTATGAGAAGAAACTGAAATATAATTTTCCATGCTGCAGTAAAATTCGTATTTTTAATAAACTATTTGCTTCTCCACTGCACGGTCTGTCTAACTTTGTAGTACTTAATCAAAACTTCCATAAAAAAACATTTCACTTTCTTTATATTAGTGTGTCATATAACTATTTTAATAAGACGAAAGTAATTAAATACACAATTTATATTAAAAAATAAATTTAATATAAAAAGTTTTGTATAGAGAAATAAAGGTATTAAGATTTTGTTGTTGATTTGAATAAATTTTCTCCAAATTTAAATTTTCACTACATTTGTACTTTTCTGAAAAAAATATAGGAGATACATGAACAGTTCATCCAGGATTCTACATTCAAGAAATGGATTTACATTTATAAATTTTTGTTGTTATTAGAAACTGTGATAGTATCTTTAGAAACCTAAACGTAGATCAGCAGAACCTGATACGACCATTTCACATGCTCTAACAGTTGAAATATAATACTCGTTAAAGAGAAACAGGGTCGTAAAATAATACCTTCGATATGGGTGATATTGAGGCTGCCGTTTCCTCTTGAAACTAATACTGATCCTTCATAAAATAAATCAAAGATGTTAGATTGACTGATGTTAAGTTTAAGTTCTATACATATGCACGAAAGCTTTTGTCACGAACATTCCTATACCAGTCTTTATTACATTTCTTCACAAATCAGACCACTGTGATTTTCAGTTATGAAAGTACTCATTCTCACTTAATAGAAATAAAATATTATTTGCTTAAAATTCAGTTACTCAAATCAAGAAAGAAGTAAGACGAGGATGTAGTCTGTCGCCCATGCTGTTTAACTAATATATAAAACAGGCGATGAAGAAAATTAAAACGGAATATGGAAAAGGAGTCGTACTGCAAGAAGAAAAAATAAAAACCCTACGCTTTACCTATGATGTTGTAGTATTAGGGGAGACAGAAGAAGACTTGGAAACCATAATAAATGTTAAGAACGTGTTCCAGGAGAAAGAGTTCAATATGAGGATAAATAGAGAGTAAACTAAGGTAATGGAGTGCCGTATGGAAACAGTGGATTAAAAAAGGATGTTTGATTGGGAAGGGATATTTTGAAGCGAAATTAAGGAATTTTTCTACTTGGGAAGCTTAATTACTTGAGATGGTAGAAGTGTACTAGACATAAAGATTAGAATAGCTCTAGTAAGAAAGGCTTTCACGAGAAAGAGGAATTTAGGTACGGGTAATATAAGTATTATATTAAGAAATTATTACAGAAAGGAAACGAATAAAATTTTTTGAAATGCTATAGAGGGATACTGAAAATCAGATGGCTGGTTGGAGAAACTAAGGAGGAAGTTCTAAGCAGAATAAATGATGAGAGAACTATAGTATGACTATGACCAACAGAAGGAATAGATTAATAGGCCACGTTTTGAGACAGTCTTGTAAAATTAGCATGAGAGGCATGTAGGGTGTGAACACAAGATGAAGGCCAAGGATGCAATACGTTAAGCACTTTAGCAGGATGTGGTAGTTACGCAGATATGAAAGGGCACGCAAATAATAGGTTATCATGAAGAGTTGCATCAGTCGAGTCTAAGGATTGAATACTACAAAAAGTATTTTAAGTGTAATTAAGTTTCTAGTAAATACATGATTTATCAATTTTATGACAGATTCCCGTCATTTTCATTCCTACTGACAATAATATAAGAGCTGATGTGAATATACGGTATAGCAAAATGTTAAGCAGATTCATTTCCATTTAAAGCTTTAACATGTGATATCTTGCCTTGTATCTAGACCATTTATTCAATAAGTAACATTTATTTTTATTTTTACGTTAACCTTTGTCTCTATTCATCAAATGACCCAAATAAAGCTAATTTATAGCTGAGAACCTGTAAATATAGTCATATCACAAACAATTGTATGACATTTAATAATATTTTTTATTTTGAGAACGCCTCAACTTTCGTACTGTTATAAAAGATTATTTTTCCAAATTTTAGATGTATATGTAAAAAATCCACCTAAACTGTTAACAGTAAGCTTGGAAGAGTAATGAGGTCTTATTCTAAGTTCTTTACCTATTTTCCGTATTTAAAGTTAGTTTTAGTTTGCTTTAGTACCAGTCCATGTGCGATCGTAATTAGATAAAAACGCTAATCCGCGTAGAAAATTTTGCAATTTCTTTTATTATTATTATTGTGTCCCATTAAAAAGACTGTCTTCATCTTTTATATTATTGATTAAAAGATTTTTCTTGAAAAATTGCGATTTTACTTCAGTAGCGTTCAGAAATTAAAAATCAAGCGTTATAAAATTTTCCAAATTATTTTCAAAAAGAAACAAAAAGTGATGCTTTAAATGCTGATGATTCTTAAAATTTCAATTTTTATGCTTAAATGTTTTCACAATGATGCATATTCACAGTTTTGTTCCATACTTTAACGTATAATACAAAGTATCTAATATTTCACAGATATAGGTTAATTATCAAAATTTGATAACGCTGAGTACGTGGAATTATAAATAGGCTTACACGAAATTTCTAGCACCTAAACATCATGAAAAGATCCTCATTATCGCTTAATTTTCTTTCTAATATTTTCATATTATTAACAAAATAACTTTTAACTCGTAAATCAAAATTAACTTAATAAGTCACTAATCTACCACTCTTGTCCCCGTCTCTGCTTACTAAATTAAGTGTTAGATGTTTAGGATTCTTTCTGGTAAGTGCTCACTCACTGTATTCTCTTGCTGACAAACGTTTTCCGTTCTGTTACGTTATTATGTTCTCGGCATCACTTACGTTTCAGTCTGCTCGAAGATGCTACACAATATTTTTTTATATAAATTGGAAGAGATGATAATAATTAGATGGAAACCTTTCGTTACGAGGGAGTAAATTCATTTTTTTAAGTGTATTTAGAAGTTTGTCTTATGTCTGACGAACGCAAATAATGATCAGTTCGTCTTCGATTAAGTTATAATCTACTTTCACGTGGCAGTTGTTTGGATTCAGAGCAAATAGGGAAGCTATACTGTGGAGGCTAAGGATAAATTATCCTTCGCAATGAGTGTGAGAGGTTATTTATTGCAGTGAATAACACTATTTAGCTATCAGAAATAAAATCAGATATCTTTAAGCGTGAAAGCCTCCTTATGCAGAAACAAAGAAAAAAGTATTGTATTGTTCAATATATTATTTTCGGATTGTTAAAATATAGGTTCATTCTCAGAAGACAAAACAGTCTGTAAGAGGAAATAAATAATAATAATAATAATAAATTGTTTGTAAATCAATATTTATATACATTGAATTGGACCAGCAACAAGTGGTTGGGTAAACATCTGATTTACAATAGCTGCTGCGCTCTGCAGGGCACGGATGGAACTGCTTAGTTCAGCCACCCGCCGAAAGATGGCAAATCCTTAGCAGTTTCAATTCGTGTACTACTTTTGGATTACGTATTACACATTATTTTAACTCTCAGGCGTATTTATCGCAATTAGATGGAAAATGTAAATATAAATTGTTACTGACGATTCAAATTCAGAAACTGATACATATTAATTGGGTTTCTAAACTTGAGCCTGCATTTACAGTATAGAGGCATAAATTTGGATTTGGGAATAGCCAATCACAATTTTTGATAATTAATCTATATCTGTCCAATATAAGGTACTTTATATAATACGTTAACTTATGGAACAAAAATGTGAATACAAGAAATAAATTATTCGACTATCATAAATTTAGAAATAAACCAAACAGCCAATATGTCACACTTTTTAGCAGTACTTATTAAAGTTCTCTACGTCAAGATTTTTTGCCATCTTCAGTTACACAATCAATTTACAATTAACTACAAACAACAATTCTAAAAAATTTAATACCAAACACATTGTTAAACAGCGTTTCACCCATAACGTCTCTCTGTACGCAGTTCAGGAAGCAGAATTCTCTTCCTTTTAATTTATTTATATCAATTCAAATCGTAAGTCTATATTATTGTAATTTTTAAACCTTAACTATGTCCTCAAATTCAATAACAAAACGGTAACTTTCGGTTTTATCTTAAGCCTTGCTCATAAGAAAATCATAAAATTAAACAGTGAAAATTTTTCTGCTTCAAATAACTACGTTACAATTCCTCACGTGTTTTAAAATTATTAATCATTATTATAAAGTATATTATTTTTATATTTATTCCAGTTATGTACGTTTTATATATCAACGTAATTTCGTATACTCAAGTATATAATTAGTTCAAAGAATCTATTTAAATTTTGTTAAAAGACTGATTTTCATTAGGATGACAATAATTTCTCCCTATGCCTATTGGTCACATTAATAACCAAAACTATACTTAAATTTTTATTTAAAATTTATTCAGCAGAAGTTTCAGCATTGCCATAATCATCTACAAAATTCAAGTACAAATGTTAAGAAATATTTGTTTTTTTCCTGATTTAATGGTATGTACCATCATTTTAATATTAAATCAGGAAAAATTGTTATATTTTTAAACAAATTCCAAAAAACAATTTGGTAATTCATCAAAAATTTTGTATTTGAATTTTGTAGATGACTATGACTTAAATATATATGTTAAAAAACTGACACTTTGTGTTTTGTTTATTTGTAAACAAGATGAATAACTATTTAATGTATAATAGGGGACCGAAATGAAGCTTTGTTGACTTATTGAGTAATATAAGTTAAATTGAAAACGTAGTAAACCAACGTTTAATCGTGTCGACTTGATTAATTGATGATGGTTCACTATGCCATTAACTTCTGCATTCTCTCAGGCGACTGTTCAATTGTATCTCGTTTTACCCTCTTCCACTCAATTACGTGATCATTAAGTCTTACTAATACACTTACATTTGCACTTCCTTGCGTAATTAAGTGAACTATGAGCATGGCATGTGTTTAATGTTTTTAGTTAGAAGCTTCTTTTTTGAAATTTGTGAAAAACATAAGTCGTTAATGCCAACAAAAGTTTATTTAATGAAATAAAATTTAAAAAATAACAACATAGTTTCCTCAAATATTTGTAACTTCTTCAGTTTATGACTGTTAGGAGATATCTCATAAGTAATCTATTTTGAATACAAAAAGTTGTATTTTACAAATATACAACTATTGCAACTATATATCAAATTGCATTATTTAAAATATGTTATCATGACTGTTAATTGATGTAATTTATCCGATGATGATATTTAGCAAAACTTTATTTTAAACGGAAGTTTTTGAATGAACTGGTTGTTATTGGTCGTACACTACGTTTTATTTTTTATAATAAAAAAAACAGACCTGAAAGACAAAATTGCTAGAAACACTCGTATTATTGAGAAACGTTACTGTAAACCTAAAAGCCAGTAAATTGAATTATAGCGTTCGTTCAATTATTTCGATGCAATTTGTTGAAAAGGGTGGATATTAAATGACCAATTAGGTGGTACAAATAAATATTCTATTTATATGTTCGTTATTTTTCAATTTTATAATTGAATTCGAACCCTTTGCCTTAATATTTTTGAATTATCAGAATCATATCTTACATAATGAACTTCCCAGGCCAATTTTCAAACCATAATTATAAAAATATTTCTATGGCATTGAAAAATCCTACCTCCGGAATATGAACTTTACTAGATACGTTTCTTATTTTTTTAATTAATTGCGTTAATTTATGATTAATTAAATTTTATAGTTCTTCTTAGAACTCCTAGATTGAAGTATATGTTTACAGAAAAACATTATAGAGATAGTTGTACTTTAAAATATCCTATAATGAGAATGTCAAATTTTCAACACGCTTTGGATATTGACAGATTTTGATTTACGAATTATTACATAAAAATATTTGATTCTACATTATGAATGTAATTTTGTTTCAATATAAAACAATTTTAAGCATTATTTTATTAATATAAAATTGGCAATATTCCGTATCGAATAACTTATGAATCAGTTAACTGGTTTTCAAGTATTAAAGTGTACTTTTTATGACAGTTGATCATATTTGGTCTGCTTCCTGTTTATACTGACAGACAAACACAGAAAAACAATATTTACTTTGAATGGAAACTATAAATAAATTCCACACTATTTAATATAAAAATCGCAATGAAAAAGTGATAAACAAAATTCTAGAACGACCTATGTGTTAGGCATGCAGATATCTCCCCTAATTATTAATGAAGTTTCGGTGTCGTTTCTGCTGCCCGAGTTGTTAATTTAGGCAGAAATTTTAATATGAGTAACACATACTTGTTTTAGATTTAATTTTACAGACGTCACTTACCATGGTCACTGTAATTTTATTTAGAATATTGATGAAAATACCGAGATATTTTATTAAAGCAAGGATTGAAATTGCAAAAGATTCTTCGAAATTATTATTGCTCCACGCAATGCATTTATTTATAATTACTTTTGGTCTACTTATTCGTACGTCGCATGCCTTTAATACTTTGTTAAATTTAATTTTAAACAACCCTTTCAATGGAACATGACATCATCGCCATCGAATACGTTGCTATGGAAACTAAACCAAGGCAACAGCCATTGACGTGCCCTACCCATAAGGGCACTAAAGCCAACGATATTACAGTTTAATATGTTGAAAACAATTTTAAATTGCGCGATCGAAAATTTTTAACGCCAAAACCACAGATAACGTCCACTTTTAAATTGGACTTCGTTAATTTGCAAAATATATATGTTATGGAATGTTACCAGAGTAAGGAATGAAAACGTGTGGGTCATAGTCGTACAGGGCTCAACTCGGGAATTATATCATTTTAAATAAAAATAAACAAAACATAAATTTTAATTAGGTGGCACTATTATGACGAATAAAAAATAAAAACAATATCTACAGGAATCGTAATTATTACTGTTAAATTGATTAATTATAAAAGAAGGGCGAAGTATATGATTTTTTTCCCTGGTTTCAAACATTGATGAATTGGCTTTTTGGTTTTAAATGTATTGAGTATTATTAACTCAGGAGAGTAAATTACAAGAGTAAATTTCTCCGAATTTTAAAGTGCAATTATTAATGAATCGTAAGCGAAGGAGTAAACGTTATATCTATTCTGAATGAAATGCAAATAATGGCCAAAAGTCGTCAATAGAAGAATTTAATTTGAATCAAAACGTTTCGTCCCCAACTTTCATAACGTCCTCGGTTCTTTAAATTTAATAAATCATTTATTTTTTATTTAATTTATTTATAACGGTAGCATCGACTGCCTGGTCATTAGCGACCACGGTGACAACTATTTACATATTATTGTACAATTATATACACATTACTTACTATTATGAATTTACGTAAGAAAATACTGGTAACATCCATTTTTCTGCTCGTTACCACTAACTAATTATTTATCTTCTTTACATTTGATATTTAAATTTTAATAAAAGAGAACGCAGAATGCAATACATTTAAATTAAATAAAAAATATTACTGTCCTTACAAAATATAATGATGTTTTTTTGGTATTCATGGCAGTCCAAAATAGATTTGTAGTTTTTGCCCTGTAGGTATTTTTGTCTGTGTTGGTGGTATTTTGGGCATTGATTGATGATATGGTCTACATTTAAGGCAGAATAAAATATTGTGTGAGGAAGTCCCGAAATTTGGAGACGAAACGTTTGAATTCTGACTTTTTCTATTTCTTTGTATTTTATTGATTATATTAATTCAGATTAATTTAATTAGTTTATTTATATCTATTTTGTTTAAAATATCACAAATATGGTAAGTTCACGTGAACAAACGTTTCGTCGAGATGTCCCTTAATATAAATTGGTTAAGTTGGGTAATTTTAACAACGTTGTCATACACAAAATTATTATTGTTTGGTCGTATTAATATAACGCTGATGGTCTTGTTTCGGATAGTTGTAACAACATCAACGCTGTTACAGAAATAGTGGACTCATACATCTCGGTGAAAGTGATTTAAATTATAGTGTAAAAGTATTTCTTAGGTTGCTCATTTAATGTACCGGTATATATATATATATAATGATTATGACAAAAAGTCGAAAGTTCTCCAGTGTTATAATTTTATAAATAAAGACTTTATAACTGTTTTTCATTTAATTCATTTCCGTTTACGTATTTTGTTCGACGGTAGGGCTACGTAAAAGAAATAATATTCTACTTAGGACATTTTAATGGTTTGGAGCTATTGGCCGTGTCTGTTAGTGGTGAATTGAAGACTTGAGTATAACTGGGAAATGCGGTGGAGTCAGACAAGTCAACGTCACAGAGAGTTGCAGATGAATGCCGGAGCAACTGATTCGATAAATGCGGCTGCTTTTGGTGTTCGCACTTGGCAGGTCCGTGACAATCTCGCTCTGAGGACAGCGCTAATGAGCAAGATCTGCAGCAGCGTCGACAATAGCCATTCACTGCTTCTCACCCTAGCAGAACGCAGCATTCCCTACAACCTCAAATAAAGCTACGGGTTTATAACTCAACATAGTCTGCGGCGTTTGACATCAAAGAAATTTTGGTTTTTTAAAATCTTGTCCATTTTACGATCTTTTGTTGGAAAATGAAGAAACAAGTGTATATATATACTCTACTGTTTTAATTAATATAAATGAACAAATGGGTACTTTTTAAATAAAAGAAATAGTTTTAAAACAAATTACAGCAAATTTATTGATTTAAGAAAATACAATATATTGAAAAAAAGGAAAAATTTTTAATAAATCATAATTTGTGAAATTAAACAAACAAAATTGAGTGATTGGGTTCTATTTAAATAAAACATTGCCACGGCTTTACTCAATCTCATGGGAATCCTTCTCATCGGGGAGCTAAGATACGGAGAATTACTAGTGAAAATTTTAAGTGCCAAAAGTTTTAAAGGGGTTTGGAATCACTTTACATATATCTCTTGTTTTGATCTCTTACTGTTGATGTCTGGATTGGAAGCAGGTTGAAGCACGCCGATGGCGATGGATGGTCGTAGCAGTGGCGTCGACTTATCTCAAGTAGATCTGCCAGAAAATTTCTAAGTCCTAGATTTTATAAGTCGAACTGCCGTGAATTAGTTGGCACGTCTTATCAGTTCAGTTATTACTTTTTCAAGTGTCTGTTCTTCGAAGCTTTCACATCGTCCTCCCGCAAATACTGGCTTTTAAACCAATCAGATTTCTTTAAATAAAACTACGCAGCAGAATTAGGACCAATAATTGAATCGCTTTTATTTCAGTCCACGACAATGACCGACGTCGCTACTGGTCTCATCAGAATTTCTCAACTAATTTCTCTCTATATTATCGGTGACAGATTTAAATTGTCCTCATAAATAATGGAATTAGCGTCAGTTTAAGTAGGCCAAAACACCCAATATTACATTCACTTCGTTACTATATATATATACTGACTTCACATCATAATTAGGAAGAAAATGTTATTTAGAATTATTTTTAGATTTAAAGTTTCAATAGATTTGGAATTATTTTCAATTTTTTTAAAAATGTTTCAAAATTTCATTTAAAATATTCAAATTAAAATTCTAATTTAACTTCTCAGTTTCCCAGTTCGAATTTTTACACAATCACCTGGTTCGATGTTCTGGTAGATTACTTACTGCGTTGATCGGCTGGTTGGGTTTATCAAAGTCGTAATGAAACAGAACGGCTGACAGATTGACGATATTTTACATGATATAATCATCCGGTTGTTAACTTAGAATTCTCCATAAGAGTGGATCTGGCACATGTGGGATATGCTTTCTTTGGATGTGGGCGAGTTCTGTAGAGACAGAAGCCTCAGTTTGTGATAGTCATGTATTCGTCCTATGCGGCACTATTTAAAAATAGAAAAACTCTGAGAATAATTTCTGGTGCACTTGGTCATAACGTTAAAGTCTGCTTAACTTAGCAAATTTTCGGACTACATAAGAAAAACTGTTAAATTTGTGACTATTCTTTCACGCTATCCACATCCACTGATTTCTCAATATAATATCGTTCACAGACATATTGGCTAGGCTTGTCACCGTTAAATATAATTTTTCTTTTCTAAAATTGCCCAATCAACTGTTTCTAGCAGAAGGATATGTTAACTTTCATCTGTTCAATAATAATAAAACTTTAGCTCTCTGGCAGGGTCGGCAATTTCACTGACGGTGAGGAATACCTGTAGTAGCTTTTGCAAGTGTTTGTCCCCAGAGTGATGACGGAGCTTACCTTTGGTCATGTCTCGTTATCTCCCCGGACTTTAAAGTTTTCACACGCTTAAGCACCCTCATCTCTTTTCGGAGGTGTATGCACTGAGATCGCAGACCTAGCGCGTACGGAAATAGTTGTCCGCTGATCTCATTGGGTCAGTCGGTCAGCTAGCAACTGAAGTGGTCGAGGCACGGACAGGGGATGCTTGGACCCCACAGGAAACTTTTATCATTCGGAATGGTGTGAGACAAGTATCCAATAGCCAGGCCTACCTGATGCACGTTTTCTACGGTTGGTTCCCTCTTTAGGTGAAACACCGGGTGAGATCCTTAAACTATACGTCGGGACCATAGTCAACTCTTGGTTACCTTTCTCAACCCTCGACTTACCTCTTCTCAATTCCCTTGCTATAATATTAAAGACGAGTTGCCTGTTTCAGGATAAACATCACGCAGTCTGTAACCAAAAAAAAATTGACTTAACGTCATACGAGACAAAAAAATCAACTTTTGACAATTACCGGTACGAATATATAGAATAATTTGATACAGCATAATTATACTACAAAGTGACTCTTATTACGAAACTCTTTAAAATAATGTAAAAAAATTTTTTTATAAGGAATGAAAAATGAGCCATATTTCAATGAATTTTGTAATTAAATATTTTGGCGAAATCTGTTCACAATACATGTGCTATTCCTGGGTTACGTACCGCACGGGATGAGTCCCTGTGGGAGTTCTCTCGAAGACGCTCAACCTGCTCGGGATTGCCTCGTACTCTCTCTAGTTTTATTTAAAGTTCTCACATGCCGAGACACCTTCACCTATTTTGGTAGGTATATGTACTTGGGCCGAAGACCTTGGGCATAAGGCAAGACCTGTTAGTTGATTCCATTGGATCAGTCGGCCAACTGCCTCGAAAAACTGCTAGAGACACGGAGAAGGGAATGCTGCGACCCCACAGCAAAGTCGTCTCCATTCGGAAGGGCACGAGAATAGTACCAATTCCCGACCCACCTGATGCTAGTTTTCTAGGGTTTTCCTTGCATCTCTTTCGGTGAAACACCAGGTAGGATCCTTAAACTATAGCCCGGGGGTCCTAGTTAACCCTTGGCTACCTTGCTGTACCCCTCTTCCAATCCTATTAAAGGGGATTTGCCTGTTTCATGATCCTGTTAACCCCCCAAAAAAGGTTTCGTAACAATTAGTCACCTCACGTATATTGTCACAGATTTATCATTTATTAATTGAACGCGTTAATAGAGATTATCTTATTACCAAGTATAAAATGTTTCACAATTTTTATCTTTCTGCTGCTTATAATAAATGCCCCTCAAATTAATAGCAACCCGCCTTACGCTTTTGAAACGCTAATCGTTTTGCTGCTAAATTTAAATTATAAAATTTATTATGAATTATGACGAGTCGTAAACTCTTACAGTTCAAAGTTCATGAGAAATAAAACCTCATTAGCGAACGCTTACCACTGACTATTGAAACTAAGTAGATCCCCCACTGGTGGGAGCCCAAGTTGCTACAAGCAATGTAGATGTGTGTTGTTTCTACATTTCGCCGAAGTGAGCAGCATATAGAAATAACCAATACTGTTTAAACCAAAGCATTTGAATTAGAGCCACGAATCATAGCTAACGGAAGACGTCGAAAAAATATAAATATTCAAAATATATTACATTTGGTGAAGGGGTTGTTGATTGTATGTGTATAAGTTAATAAAAGTCTTGATAAAATAACGTTTTGAAATATACACTGGGATAATTTAAATAAATAATAATCCTTAATATGTCGTCAATTCATAGTATCCCAGTATTATGAGAAATGATTACTGAAAAAATAATAATGTACCAACTTTTCTTTTAGTTACGTTAGGTAGATATGCTCCATAATGTAACCTAAACTCTAATTATGAATGTATAATATATTTCATAGATACAATGAAGCACATGCATTGAGCATTAGGTATATAATTTTATTGAATTGACAGCCATGTTTCTCAACATCTTGAATAAGTTTATCTTCCGGCTTATATAATGACCATTAAGTTTTTTCTTACTTCTTCGAACTTTACCAATACTTCTTTGAGCCATGGTCATTTTACTTCAAATGTTATTCCCAAACCAAGTAAATACGACGAATTATTCAATGAAGTGATTCAATATACGAATCCATCCAACATTTTTAAAATCAGCAGCAATTAGTTATAAATAATTAGTGACGGTAATTGGTATGCATATTGATTTAGTACCTATAGAAAAACTGGAAATTAGATTAATTTCACATTTACCACTCAGAGTTGAATAATTAATAGGAAATACTTTGCCAGAAATATGTTATGTGATTTATATTTATTATTTTGAAATAACTGAGCTCTGTATCTGGAATTATACGTTTGGCTGTGCTTTGAAACCTGAATCTATTATGACCCTGATACTACTTACTATATTTACTGTCCAATGAGTATTAATTACGTAGATTAAAGAATTGGAAACAATTGCTTAAATTAATAATCATCAATCGATGAAAGGTAATGCAATCCAGTATTTAAAACAGTGAAGCTGCATAAAAATAATTCGTTTTGGCGAACAATAAATTTTCTATTACTAAATAGAAGTAAATATAATGTCATTAGTTCCCATCACATTTTCACACTTATCCGCACGACGTCTTGTATGGAAACGGCCTCAAATTTAAATCATGAAAGAGCATTATAAGATCTACAATAGAAATAATTAATACAGGTGTGGGAATGATTCCCGATCCAACTGCTCATATTACAATTACTATCCACATTTATCTGACATTTACATCATTTTATAAAGCGTAGTATTATTAATGAAAGTTAAGAAGAAAGATTATCAAAGTTTTACTAAGAAACAAATTATACAAAAATTATAACTGACATTAAAATTCATAAATAATTTGTTAATATTTACTATCAACAATGTTTCAATATTTTTCGTGTATATATTAGGTTCGTTACATTGTGTTTCGACGACAACTAAATAAATTACAATTTTCTCCTTTATAACATAAAACTCGTTCATATGGGTTATTTTACAAATTATAAAATAATATTACATATTTATTTAAATTTTAAAAATACTAAAACAAATAATTGAACATTGTGTAATATTGCAGGATGTTAAGGTAACAATAACATATTTAAAATTGCAAAGTTACATGAAATTTTAAAAATGAATGTATGCAATATGAAAGTATCATTGTGTAAATATTAAAAAAATAATTTTGGATTTTTATGTCGGTTATAACGGTGGTTCAACTTATGTTATCTCTATAATAAAATTGCCAGTATGCGTGTTTTGTATATATATTCTGCATGCAAATCCAAACGCGTGGACGAATTTCAACTGAGTTTCATATGCCTGTTCCTTGCAACTCAAAAATCAGCGCGGTTGGGGTAAGACAAAGTTACCAACCCTAGTGATGGAGGTGGATGGAGCCGATTTTTTAAAAATATACAATATATCTCGATATTTTAATCGGATAAATACTTTTTGGCCAAATTCCTGTGGTCTAGGATGCTTGGCTGCCTCACAACCCAGGAATCAGTAGAGCCAAATACGAAGAATAAATATTGCTTTGACAGTGATTTCTCCGACACTATTTATGCATAATCTCAACTCCTTTTAGAATGGAAGGGGAGAATTCATACGAGTCTCATGGAAATAACAAGGAAAGAATCTAGTTTCAGGATCTTCTTGTTGTTGTGGTATTTAGTCTAAAGACCGGTCTGATGCAACCGTCCATGATAACCTATCTTGCGGAACCTTTTCATTTCATTACAACTAGAACAACCCACGTTCTCTACTTAGCTAATTCCATCCTTGGCCTCCCTCTTCTGTTCTTGCCCCACACACTTCCCTCTAATGCTAATTTTACAAGACCCTCGTGTCTTAAAACGTGGCTTATTAATCTATCCTTTCTCTTTGTCAACGTCCTTCATATTGTTCGCTTTTCCCGTATTATTAAGAAGTTCCTCATTAATGATTTTATCCATCCATCTGATTTTCAGTATTCGCCTATAGCACCAGATTTCAAAGGCTTCTTTTCCTTTCCCCAACTCCTATCGTCCACGTTTCGCACCCATATAACGTCACGCTCCATACGAACATTTTTAGCAACGATTTCCTAACATTCTCACTTATATTACCCATAATTAAATCCCTCTTTTTCACGAAATCCTTCTTTGCCTGTGCTGTCCTACTCTTTATGTCTACTATACTTATACCATCCCTAGTTATTACGCTTCCCAATAACAGAATTCCTTAACTTCCGTCAAAATATCCCTTCCCAATATAACACCCTTTGTTATTCCAAACTACACTCTATTACCTTGGTTTTCCCTCTATTAATCCTCATATTGAACTTTTTTTCCAAGACTCCTTTCATGCCATTTATTATTGTCTCCATGTCTTATTATAACTCCCCTAATACTACAATATCGTCGGCAAAGCGTAGGGTTTTTATTTCTGCTCCATGCAGTATGATTCCTTTTCTATATTCCGTTTTAACTTTCTTCTTCGCCTGTTTTATATAAAAGGTAAACACCATGGGCGACAGACTGCATCCTTGTCTTACTCCTTTCTTACGGCTTTATTTTCTTGGTCTACTATTCTAATTACTGCCGCCTGACTTGCGTAGAGGCTATGTATTAGCCTCCTCTCTCGATATCTTACTCTAGTACTCTTCCTAATCCTTAATAGTGTGTTCCAGGTCACATTATCAAATTATTTTTCTAAATTACAAATGCCATGAACGTAAGTGGGTTTTTTCGTATCCTTTTCTTATTGTGACGCTTTCGATGCCGGTTTAATCCTGTGTTGATCAAGAATTAAATAGTGTACCGGCCTTCTAAGGCTCTTCTGCGTATCTATGTACTGAATAAATTGTACGGTTATAAAGACAATACATTCAATAAGGAAACGATGTATTTATTTCTGTTCTTCTTATTCATATAAAAACTTTTATCGTTATGAATGTTAGTTGGTACAATTATTGTTACTCATGAATTTGGTGACTTAACGTATTCAAAGAGCAATTATTTTCCTTTTCCTTGTTGAAACGTGAATTTCAGCACATCGTTTACATTAATTTCTATGTCAATATCACTAGTTGAATTATAAATTCTTTACTTCTTAACACCGACAATAATATTAAATCAAATTTACAAGGAAGAGAAGTCAAACTTCAAGTCCAAAGATAATGCGTGTCTCATAACTCGCTGGACGTGTTATTCATATATTTGTATTCAAGTAAACGGGATCTTGTTTTACCAGGTTAATTTTAATAACGTATTCACCTTGACCCACTTTGAATAACAAGCACGAGTGCTACAACGTAGCTCAGAAGACACGATCACAGGAAAAATTTGCAATTTATATCCGCCAGACAGTCTTTGACAGCAAAGCTCGGTTAAATATTCATTGCCTTAATGTACCGTAGAACTTCTTTACAGATACAAAGTATATTTTAGGTAATTCAAGTTAAAGGAAATTTTGCGTTAATAAGGTACATTAATTTGGATCAGTTGCACCCTTCATATCGGAGAGAAAGTATTAACTTTTCTTATTCGCGATTCAAGTTTGGATATTTTATTGATCAAAATTGTAAAAAATATTCTTTATATATTGGACACGTTATAGGTGAAAATTGCTCAGTTTTCATTTATTACTGATTTAATTTGATCACATTCACTTTATTAGTACTTTATTATTTGCATAATCATCTAATCGCATAACAAGAACGAATGTGTCTACAAAATTCTTTCAAGCTCCAACGCACGAATGGTTTAGACCGTTGACTGATAAAAAAATCTAAGCTTTCTGACTGATCAACGGCATTAAAGTGTCTAAATGAAGGATTATACATAAATTCTACAAAATGCAGTCAGAAGTAATTAGTATTAAAGCTCAAGAAAAGAAAGCAGAACTCAAGAAAGGAGTAAGCAAGGATGCAGTCTGTGATCCATGCTGTTTAACTTATATATAGAACAGATGATAAATAAAGTTAAAATGTATATGGAAAATAAATAATACTGCCCTAAGATTTGCTGATGATATTGTGGCATTAACGGAGTCTTAAGAAGATTTGGAAGCCTTAATAAATGACATGAACGCGGCCCTGGAAAAAGAATATGAGGATTAATAGACGTAAAACCAAGTTTATGGAGTACATTATGGGAAATATTGGAATAATAAAGGGTGTTAGGTTGGGCAGTGATATTTGCAGGAAGGTAATGGTGGCAGCATAATGACCAGGAATGATATATTAGTCATAAAGAGCAGGATGGGACAGGTGAAAAGGTTTTCAAAAAGAAGAGGAGTTTAACTTGCGGTTCTTTCTTTATGACCACGTTAATGACATTAATATCGGGAAACAAAGGTAATGGAATGTGGTATGGGAAACAGTGGAATAACTAAGGATCTTAGATTGGGAAAGAAGAGGAGTTTAACTTGCGGTTCTTTCTTTATGACCACGTTAATGACATTAATATCGGGAAACAAAGGTAATGGAATGTGGTATGGGAAACAGTGGAATAACTAAGGATCTTAGATTGGGAAGGGATATTTTGACCGCAGTGAAGGAATTTTGCTACTAAAGCAGCATAATCACTAGGGATGGTAAACGTATAGTAGACATAAACAGTAGGATAGCACCAGCAAGGAAGACTTTCACAAAGAAGATGAATTTACTTAGGGTAATATAAGAAAATATTAGGAAATCATTTCTCTTCGTGTGGAGTGTGTCGTTATATGGGTGCGATTCGGGGACGATAGGAGTTGCGGAAAGGAAATGAATAGAAGCCTATGAAATGTGGTACTATAGGAGAATGCTGAAAATCAGATGGGTGGATAAAATCATTAATGAGGAAGTTATAAACAGAATAGGGGAAGAGCGAATAATATGGAGGACGTAGACGAAGGGAAGGGATAGATTAATAGGCCACATTTTAAGACATGAGGGTCTTGTAAAATTAACATTAGAGGGAAGTGTGTGGGATCATAACAGAAGAGGGAGGCCAAGGATGAAATATGATAATCAGATAAGGGAGGATGTAGGATGTGCTAGTTATGCGGATATGAAAATGCTTCCGCTAGATAGGTTAGCATGGAGGGTTTTATGAGACCAGTCTTAGGACTGAATACCACAAAAACAACAGTATAATTGGTTTTAAATAGTTTTCTATCTAACCTTTCGTACTCAATATTTGTAATATTTATGGCGGAGAACGTTTTGGTTGTGCAATAACATTTTTCATATTCAGAGACTTCCAGAGGTACCTTGAACTGTGATCTTCTCCGGGATTTTATATAAACATACATAGTTTTTCAAACGGAAACACAATGAAATATAAATTCTAAAAAAAAATTATATTGTGGAATGAACAAGAACGACCATTTTCAATTTTAAATTGTAAAATTATTTTTGGGCCACCGAACCTTGTTGTGCAACATCTCTGGATTATTGTCATGTAGAAATATTTCATTGATGGACGATTATTCATTACAGATTTTTTTGCAGATTTGAATTGATCCAATATTTACGCAAGGAGGTTCAGATGATAGTTTCTCATTTCATTATCCGCATTTTTTATGAACAGTTCGATTTGTCATTTTATCCAACAAAGTCTGACTCGTGCAGAAAATGCGATGTATTGCAGGTAGAAATAACTGCTTCGGATGATAACGAGAAAAGAGTTTTGATTGCGCAAATAGAATTCCATAATCGAAGAAAGATCTGTAGAGTGATTCTTTGCTTAGCAAATCAGATGTCAATGCTACTGTTATAACGTTTGATGTAATGAAAACTTTGCCAACACCAGTAATATCAACTATTATAACGCCAGCTGTGGACATTTTACTTCGGTATCTACAATATGCAAAATTATGGTGCGTACTTAATGACTTGGAATGAGGGCCGCAAGAAATTATTCCCTGTTTATTGTAGTTTACACGAAAATTTGTAAGAAACGAAAAACTGGCCATGCACTCTGTTCAGTGAGGAGGACAGAATAGGAACATTAAAATTTCTGTAGTATGCGAACATATTGTAAGCAGCCCGATGTATTCTGTAAAGGAAATAGAACAAAAACGTTTAGTTAGTGGACACTCTTACCTGCCCTGTGATCAGGATTTTGGTCTGGTTCAGAAAAGAACAAAATATTTTCCTAAAATTTTCCTTCCTAAACATTGGAACGATGTTATATTGTCCGCCAAGAAAGTAAATCAATTCCAGGTAATAAAATTGAATCAGAATGATTATTTTTAACAAAATGATTTGAAACAAATATCACTAATGGAAATATTCCTCTAATAATTGTTAAATGCAATGGTTGAACATACAATGGCTCTAGTTTGAACCAACAAGTCCATTCAGTTTTTTTATAAATACTTGAAGCGAAAAGCCATTTCAAGAAACTGATATGGCCAAAATAACATCGACAAGTATCAGAAATTTAGAATTGCTGTATCCCAATTACAGAAGCAAAAAAAGGACGAGGTAAAATTTCTTCAATTTATACCCCCAATTTATCACAATTTCTACATTAACTTAAAAACCACCTGCAGTAATGAAGAAAGGTTACCTCTCCTGGAATTTGGGGATGGTACTGAGGTGGAAAATCTTTCCAAGCAAGTATGAAATAATGTAAAATATTACATGAAACGTGTAAAATGTATAATATTATATTTTCATCATAAATTTTGACTGCGTGTGTTAATATTCATTGTACAAATGGACGTTTCATTTTGAATTTAAAAACACTCAGAGTAAAAATGGACTAACCCACAAGAAAATTAATGTAAATTTGTATAAAGTATATTTTTGTGATATTCGTATTTCAGATACCTTAAATAAATCCACAGTTAATTTTATTAACTTTTAAACACCCAAATGATACGTAAAAAAAATTCTTTTTTGGCTCATACTAAGATGCCCATTTCCTCCATATTGACTTCCTTGGGGTTTGTGCACTTGTGATATCAATTCCTCAACTGGTAAAGGGACCTTAGCGCTGTCTGTAAATTCAGTTACTAAGAATGTAATAAATATTTTAAAAAATGTTATTAGACACTCATTTTGCAGCTACGGTTGGTGTCAACGGTACTCCCCTCTCCACCTCCCTTCTCTTTCTTCTAATGCCCACGTCCCACGCCAAATTTCTCGCAACGTATAAATATAATTTATTTCGATAATTACTAAAAACTGAAGTTTACATACTTAAAATGGTGAAGGCTAAACATTTAACTTTCATATTTGCTAGAAACAGAGCCATAAATTCCACATCAACAAGCGGAACGCGTAGAATAGTAGACTCCCTTGCAGCAATAATTCAGTTCTCAGAGTTCCTACATCAGACTCATTATCTACAGAGGCTGAAATAAAATAGTGATATAAACTCAAAAATAAGAATAACAGGGAATGAGTTCAATCAAAACATTTTAAATAATTCTGATAATAATTTTTCCTTATTTTTATCAGTCACTTAAATAACCAAAAATACATCTTTTGGACACTTTGAATAGAATTTCAATGTCAATTTTGACGATTCATGGTTGTATGTTGCCGATTGTGCTTGGTGGCCTGATGAACATGAGCTTCTGGAACTCAGAAGTTCGAAAAATGCTCTGTGTAGGCCAGCACAGTCTGGAATCGCGTAAAAATCCATGACGAAAATTAGAAATTTTATACAAACACGAAATTACTTGATGGTGATTATGGCAATTTCCGAAAGCTTCTTCTTAATAAATTTTAAATTAAAATATTATTTTGGTTTTTTAAGTGACTGATAAAAAGAAGGATAAATTATTATCATAATAAATAAAAATCAGTCTTGTAACATAATTTATTACTTCGAATAATCATATAAACAAATTAATACCAGTCTATAATGAATAATAAGTCTTCGCTTACGATTGTAACGTTTCCTACCTATCATGTATGCGTGTTACTGTAACGTCGTGTACCCAAGTCATTTAGTCGTGAAGTGTGTAGGTGGATAGGCACGTTCTACCAGAGTGGTCCTTTGCCAGTTCCACCGACACATGGGGGGGGGGGCTCCTTAGGGAAATACTGAGTTCACGCCGCATGCTTGTCCTGTTTGGTCACTGCACCACTCTCCCTCGGCAGGAAACAACATCGTACTAGTTGCGCACTAATGTCTGCTGCTTTGCTTCTCAAGACGTTCAAATATTCCTAGGAAAACTCAAGTACTTAATTTAATCACTATACTGACCATGGTCGCAGGCACATGGCTGGGATCACCGACTAATGAACATTTGTAAAAGTATGCGGCCATTGTACATTTGGACGGCTACTATCGTATACTCCACATTAAATTTACTCAGTAATACACAATATAAATGTATCTTATTCACATTTCCTTCTATTTTAGAATTGAAATGTGAACGTTTCCAAATAAACATGCAAGAGCAAGTTTGGAAGCAAAGATCTATTTATTTGAAATACTCTGTAATTTTTTGATTCTCTTCGTAAACATTGTTATCCAATCTGTTAGCTTACTGTTCGTCGCAACAGAATGACAGTCTTTTGCAAACTCTTTTTTTCTCGGATATGAAATGCATCATCGTTGCAGATAGAACATGAACCAGAGAGTGAACCTCAGAGAATGGAATGAAAACACCCCGAATCCGCATTGAAAAGGTATCCTTGCAGGGAAGTTTAGACGGACCAGTTTTGGATAATGTTGAGATTGATGCACATAGAAATGCTTTAAGAGACCAATGATTCGCATCTCATGAACATGTGAAGAAAATGATGCTCCAGCGTTGATAACCGTAAAAAAATTTTCTTAGGCTATCGGGAACAATTTATTATCTTAGTGCCTTTACTTTTCATCTTACATACTTTATAGTGTTACTATAATAATTCGGTACAAGAAAAGAAAAAAGGAAACTACAGTAATATATAACGGTGATCTATTCCACCTACAAAAACTTATTCTCTAAATACTCTGATATTATAAGAACCTATAAATATTTTTTAAATATAGCATAAAAATTAAGGTCTGTCAAAAGGATATTTAATGTAAAAAATTATATTCGGACAATCTATAGAATAAGAGAGCAAGTCATCTTATACAGCATCCACGCTTACTCATGCCTACTTATTCAAGAGGTAAGCTCAACCTATTTGCAGTTGTTGTGAGGACATACTAACGATAAAGCATATACTGTATAACTGTCAGTCTAACTTGGATAATGTACCCCCAGGTGTTCACCGAATCAGAGAGGGGGAACTCAGCCACTCGGAAACAGGCATTAAATTTCTTTTCACGTTCCTGGCTCACTAAAAGCTATTACAAAATATTTAGGTGATTCATATTCTCTAGGAACTACAACTTGTAGATACTCTTTTTAAATGTTTTCGAGTGCAAGGTGATTGTATGGAAGTCTCAAATGCCTTTAATTGCTAATGAGAGGTTAAGACACTAAAATAATGTGAGCCTATTAAAATTTTAAAATTTATAATTTCATTTTCAACGTAGTTTGGCATCTTTTCCTGGCGCTTATTAAACATGAAATGAAAATTGAAGCAAATATCTAAAAAATCTAAAAATAGGTAAAGGACGTAAAATGAAACATCATATTACTTCTTATATCAACTATAGTTTGTTATAAGACATTTAAGAAATTAACCTTTTACAGAGCAGAGGTTCTCTGCCTGAAAACGTGGCGATGTCAAAATAAAAATTGTGTAATATATATATCTCTATTTTATTTAAACTACTTAAATTTAAAACCTCAACTTTCACAAGACTGTAATATGATCTTATTAAGACTAGTGTCTAGAGGTTGACAGATTGAAATTATATTTATGCCACAATTATAACAAGTTATTTGTTAAAAAACGTGTTATTAGTAGGATTTATTTTTTTTAATATTGATGATAATTATTCGTTTGTATGTCAATAATTATAGTCCTCGGTGTTACAATTACCATTGTAAAATTGATACTTGAGCTGAATAAATGGATAGCAATATGTATAGGCTAACGAAAGAGTGCACAATAAATGAAATAGTGGAAAGTGAATAGTTTCATGGAAATTTTTAAAATTTATTTTTCGTTCTACGTGTTAAAAATATTTTAGGTACGCAAGCTGCATATGCTCATGTGCGACCGACAGTGCGAACGCTATCACATAATAGCGTGTGGAAAAAGAACAAAATCAAAAAAAGACTTCAGTGAA
Organism: Eucriotettix oculatus; assembly: GCA_034510155.1. Lineage (NCBI taxonomy): Eukaryota > Metazoa > Arthropoda > Insecta > Orthoptera > Tetrigidae > Eucriotettix > Eucriotettix oculatus. The sequence goes on along the minus strand of CM067376.1, from coordinate 50,521,201 downwards.
AACTATATGATCATATTTAATGCTCATTTGAGTGCTCCATATGTATTATTATTGTCGTATATAAATATATAGTACTAAATACGTAATTTTTTAAGTATGATATCTAAGTTGTATTGGGAACGAATACAAATTATTAGCTGCATAAAAATGATAAGGTTTTATTATCAATTCCATATAAACAAGAAAAATGTTTAAATTGAAATTACAATTTATTCTTAGAAACAAATATTATATAAACTACGCTTTGTCCTGACTAGATCTGTTCAAATAATGAAAATAAAGTGAGAAAAACTTTAAAAGTTACAAGACATTGATGTGATGGTGCTCAATATCAATTAAGTGCTATTTGAATATTCATTCGTAAATATGAACAAAATTAGGAGGAAATTAATGAAGAAGTCTGTGATGTCCTCAGATTCGCAAGGATTTTATTTTCTTTTCGTAACGCCACTTTATGTTATGAGAGTAAACTAAAATATTTATTAATCAGAGGACTTTAGAATTTCTTATCCTAAACACGAGTCACAGAAATGAAATAATAACAAAAAATTTTTCTTTGTCTCTGCCAACCAGAGTCCTATAAGGGAAAAATGTCACTTATAACAGAAAATTTGGCAATAAAGAACTATGTTAAGAGCAAAAATGTTACGTAATAGTAATAATAGTCAAATAGACATTGAAGTAAGCCAATTAATAACGTTGCATTTTACGAATGTCGCGTAATTTTGATTATTATTGATATTCTTTAATGGGTAACGAGCTATATTAAATATCTTCAAAGTGAAATTAATTTATTTGACGATTTAATGAAAAATTTGTTTCGGAATTTACCTAATTTTCGTTTCTGAAAGAGGTACTTGAAATATTAAACACCTAAAGTTCCTAACGAAATATATAAGCAACGAATAACATATTATTGGAAAATGCTCTCCTACTAGAGCAGACACACTTTTTAGGGACAGAGATTCATGTCAACTAGTGTAAAGTTGGAATAAGGACGAGAGAATATCGAATCGTTAAGGAGAGAAAGAATCACCGCATATATTACATATATTAAAAGAAATGAGATAATCAGTATGTTTTTTAATTCCATTAGTCGGAAATATTGTGGAGCGAGTTTAGTAATTAGCAAAATTGCACAAATTTTAACCTTGTCGTCGTCGATAGTTACAAAAGAGCTTAGCTTTTAGTGAGAGAGCCATCAGCTCGGTCTCCTGCCATTCCGTTTGTATCCGGAATCTGCTCCTTCTAGAGTGCCAGGGGCAGTTAACGTCACAGAGAAATCTAGTTTTCTGGCCGAGAGAAGCCAAAACGTGACCGTCGGTGTCGGGCCATGGACAAACAAAACACGTTTTATACTGCTATCATTCGCCATTGAAATAATCATTTTATTTTGCCCGATTATAATCTGCAAAATGCACGCGTGCCATGAATGAAGAATACCAAAATCTCTAGTTTTCATTCAGTTTAACTAATTGTATGCACTGTAAATAACAGGATAAATTTATTTTGTGGAATGAAAAGCAAAATAAAAATCGTTTAAAACAATATAAAATAATATGCAGACTAGTAACAAGAGATACAAAATTATTTAGCAAGCCAACCTTAAAACACAGAGTGAACTAGCTAAAAAAAAATTACATGCGCCGACGTTTTGAAGAGAGCTTAGGATCCTCCTCAAATGGCTCTTAATGGCTTTGTTCCGTTTAAGAGCCATTTGAGAAAGATGCTATGCTCGCTTCGAAACTTTTGTTTATGTAATTTTTAACTACTTCTCTCTAATTTTAATGTTTGTTAAATTAAGGTCGTATCTCTTATTATGTACCACACACGTTACTTTTGCACAATAGTTAAAAGAGAGACTACTACTTAGATTAAATAAATTGGAACCAGTTTAAGTCGCAAAAGTTGGCACGCTTGTATGATATCACTAGAGGTGAAATATCTTCCGGTTTTCGTTTGTATTCCGAAGATCCACTTTGTCGCTTTTCGACGTTTACCGTATTTTCCTTTGAAATAATTCTCATTTGACTGAGCACTTTTCCCATCGTCATTCGCAGAGTAATTCTGAAAATTTCAAGGTTTCTCTTTCACCGCTTCAACTGCATCAGACGATTGCAACTATAAGATAAATTGCGGAGGAAACCGCGGAAACGCGAGTATTGTTCGCTTCCTGGTAACCATAATAATCTGATGAGTTGTTCTCATAAAATTGGTGGCAGCTAAATTACTCAATCAGCGATTGCCAATATTAAAGCTTGGCTTGTCTGAACTGCCGAATAAATTTAGTGGAAAGCAAGGAGAGTACTTAATCTATAAACGATAGCACAATATTTTGGAACACCAATATTTGACAGCGAGAATCGTGGGGAAGTGTTGTTTATTCATCTGTTAGTAATATAAGACTTGAAATTTAAAATGGATCTTCTAACTATAAATATGCTGCATTAATACAAATATATATAATTAAATGTTCCAAAAACATTTATTCTTTATATATCTCTGAGCATTCTGTACATTAGGCTATTATCACACCGTTGAACAGAATATTGTTTTTGTATTTGCAATTTTACAGTTATGATAATAACCACCGATAATTGGAACCGGAACACAAAAAATATGAATATTTTTGATTAAGCACATATAATGCGAATTAATAAACTGAAAATTTCTCTTTGTAATTACTGGTAATTTGATCATAATTATAAGTTACTACTACAAAACATCTAATAAGCGGTTTGAATATTCAAAGAGGTTAATGCAGGTGATAATAGCACAATTTGCCGATACTTCACTTCTATATAAACAATACACGTTTGGAGGAGTTTCTCGGTAATAATATTGTGCTACAGTTTTACTATTTAATTTTTTTTATTAAATGGTTACGTTCAGCAACAGGCATATAATTATCTAATAACTGTGATCCATCCCGGTGTCAGAGCCTTAATGCCTCTCAGGTACTTTTGTCAGGATGTACGCATATCGCGTTAAAATGTTTTCCTTTATTCATGCTAAAATACTCTATTACTTTATAAATATAACACATTAGCAAGTATTCCTCAAAGTAAACAACAATAACCCCCAATATTAATATTTCTTCTTTAAGTTTGCATACTTTGATTTCGGTAAATATTTGTAACGAAAAATATATAATAAATTTTGAAAACATGATTCATAAGACTAGAGATATTATATAAATATATATAATGAATTTTACTATGGCTCATTGTCAGAAAATAAAAAGTTTTAAGCGTATTTTTTGTGTTCACTAATGATCTCGCGTAATTATTTATTTGACAAAAAACTTTTCCCAACAAGATGGTGGACAGTACTTAATACTTTTATGCCAGAGAAAATAAAATGGTATTTGATACGATTAAACTAGTGCTAATCAGAAAAGTACCGTGGATCATTCTTGAGTAAATATGTGGGTGCTGTAGAGGCAGCGAGTAAAGAAGGAAGGAAGGCGATTCACGACGTCATACGTCGTCAGCTTGTTCAGTCGGACTGAAATCCCTTAGGAGGATGTGGTTTCCAAACATCGGGGCAAGAATTGTGAAGAAAGGGGACACGCTGATCGAGTGAGTTCCATTTGAGGCAGGAAGCATCTGTGATACGGCTTAGAGTTTGAGGAAAGCAGACTATGGATATACACGTTTTATTTCGAAACATATCTATGCCACAGAGATAAGGAATATTGTAGCTTTTGTCAATACTTTAGTCTATGAAATTATTCGAATTAAAACCTAGTATTTACAAAAAATACATGCAACAACACATTAACACAATGAATGAGCGTTAAGCCGACAACGATCACAGAATATGTAAAATTATGGTTCAATAAGATTCAGCAATTAATACCTATTATATAGAATATGATAGCTCATTCCCTATTTATTTTGTAGAATTTTATAACGTTTAGCACGTTATATGCAACAGTTTTAGTGTAATATAATAAATATTTCAGAGTTATAAGAGTTTGACTATTGAATTCGGTTCTCAATCCCATTCATCGCTGAGCCATCCTCCTCATGCTGTTTCCCATATTTTACATTCATATTTACTACATACATATCGCCGACCATAACCTCTACAGAAGGCAGTAATTAGAATTTGAGATCAAGAAAAGAAAGCAGAAATCAAGAAAGAAGCATGCATTCTGTCGTCCATGCTGTTTAACTTATATATTGAACTGGTGATGAAGAAAGTTAAAACGGAATATGGAAAAGGAATCATACTGCAAGGAGAAGAAATAAAAAGCCCTACGCTTTTCTTATAATACTGTACTATTAGGTATGGTAGACAAGACTAGGAAGGCTTTTACAAAGCAGAGAAACGTGGATGGTAGGAGTTGCGGAAAGGAAATGAATTGAAACTTTTGAAATGTGGTACTATAGGAGAGAGCTGAAAATCAGAACAATATAACGCTGTTACTTCGTAACCTGTTACCTAGTAACAGGGTCCGCTAAACCTGTTATATAACGCTGTTACTTCGTAACCTGTTACCTAGTAACAGGGTCCGCTAAACCGTTCTGTTATGTATAACCTGTTATAAGTAACAGATTCCGCTCAACCTGTTATATTTAGTTCCACACTGGCCCGCTAGAGGCGCACAGCGCTCCACTCTTCCAACATGGCGCTCCTAAGTTCGCTGTCTGCCAATAATGAAGTAAACAAAGGCGTTACGAGCATAAGCTGGGTGTTACTAAAATAACATAGTATTTTCAGTAACAAGTTATTTCGGTAACAGTTATATTCTGCTAATAGGTTATTTATAACTGTTACATTATTTCGATCCCATCACTACCAATAGTCCACGTTTCACATGAGTAGAGTTCAGTTCGCGACACATATACTTTAAGAAACTTTTTCCTGAATCGTGATTCAGGTTCGGATATCAGAAAATTTCTTAGCCAACGTATTTTCTTTTAGGTTGTGCTGCTCATTGTTTCCATTTTCTATACTTCGCTTATTCTTGGAAATACAACACCCATTCACACTTTCCAATATATCTAAATCCAATTTTAAATTAAATGGGGCTCATTTTTCTGTTTGCTGCTAATTTTAAATTCTACGTTAAATGGAGTGGAATTGTTAGATTTGTTGTAATTACATTCTAAAATTAGACAAGGAAACTGCGTGCTGTATGGGGAATGTATCTTCCGAATGACAATTTGCATTTTATTTTGAACGTCTTTCTCAATCTCGTATGTGTAGGTAAGTTGGAAGTTATATAACACTTGTATCACTCAGTTCTTTCGTAAGAGTATTGGGATGTACAATTCCCGATGAAGTATAATTTTTGTCTCTCAGTTTACTCTTGCGCGAGCCTGTGGTTGCGCAGAATAGGTTAGCGTGGAGGGTTTGTATCAGACCAGTCCAAAAGGACTACTACAACAAACAAACACAACAATGTCTTTTACAGAAATAAACTATTTATAAACAATACTGATTCAAACTAATTTAATTTTTGAGCGCTTTTTAGTCACGATGCGAAGCAATTGTCTGCTGGTGTGTGGGAAATTATCTTCCTAATGACAGATGTGGAAGAGTCGGGTAGTCTTTACCTCCAGGTCTGATAAAAGTCACGAATATGTTTGACTTTTGAGTATACTATTTAATCGATTGTCACACACGTACCGTATTCGCGGTTTGGGCCTGTGCGTTGCAGCAATGTTTTTATATGATTCTTGTTGAGTGTGTATTATCCGACGTTTCAACAGAATTCGGCGGTTATCTGGTTGATTTAGAACAGCCCTGCTGTGCTCTGAGGCTAACCACGATCCATCTCCATTCGGAAGGTACGTGCCCTTAGCCAAAACGTAACATGTAGAACAAGCCGCGTGCTGCTGCTTCATTACCCTACAACAATGGGCACGTTCACTTTGTAGCTACCTCCATTATTTAGTGGCGAGCTGGAACTGCAGCCATCACTGATGAAGAAACTTTGTAGTCGGAACTGAGGTTGTGGTGGGCCAGTGTGAGGTTAATGAGAGAATAATTCTGTATTGTATCATGGGTCAATATTGAAACTATGACTCGAGTAGAAATTTTTCGAAACAAGGAAAGTATCTTACAGATGCAGAAAATTTTTTTCTTGGATTTCCGTCAGTGTTTAAAAAATACCTAGTAAATACCTATTGACCCGCGTGCAAACCCGAGAAAGATTTCTGCAACTGTTCCACCGGGAAAGACGTCGAACTTAACTTATTTTATACACTATAATGTATATCAATTATTAAACCATATTATATCTGAAATAAAGGTATATAACACTCTTAATTTACATTTTACGTGAAAAGGTTTTGAGAAACACAGAGTAAACTTTTTTCAATGATATACACTCCAAAGTGTAGCCGAATACAGCTGTCGGGCACAGAAAGTTACTCTATTTTGCAAATACTGCAGCAGTTCCAGAACAGAGTACTACGTACAACTGTCAACGCCCCTTGGTATGTTACAAGCAATGTAATCACAAGAGATTCACATATCGTTCGAGGGCAAAATGAAACAATTCACTGTGAACTGTTGTGCTAAAGCTGAAGTGCATCCGAATTTGGTCGCGAAAAAATTGTTTGCAAATATTGACGAGGTGGAATGCTTAAAACAATTTAAGCCCAACGGCTTACTGTACAGGTTCAATCGAGACTAATTATTTCTATTGACATTAGATATCTGACTAAACATAGGCACTAAAGGAGTAGTTTCACTGAATGTACCGTCTCAGTAGTAAATTGTTTCCAGTTGTTATAGCAATTACTTATCCATAACCACTACAGAAGGCAGGCAGCTGTAATTAGAGTTGAATATCAAGAAACGAAAGCAGAAATCAAGAAAGGAGTAATAAAAGGATGCAGTCTGTCACCCATGCTCTTTTACTTATATGTAGAACAGGTGATGAAGAAAGGTAAAACAGAATATGGTAAATGAATCATACTAAAATGAGAAGAAATAAAAACCGTACGGTTTAGTATTGTAGTATTAGAGCAGTCAGAAGAAGACTCGGAAACCATAATAAATGGCATGAAAGTGGTTCTGGAGAAAGAGTTCAATATGAGGACTAGTAGACGAAAAACCAATGTGATGGAGTGTTGTATGGGAAACAGTGGTATAAGAAAGGATTCTGCTTCTTGGGTAGCATAATAACTGGGGATGGTAGAAGTATAGTTAACATAAAGAGTTGGATAGCACAGGCAAAAAGAGGAATTTACTTACGGTTAATATACGCGCGGCAATCGTTACTAAAAATGTTCGTATGGAGTGCGGGAAGTGTGTGGGATAAGAACAGAAGAGGGAGGCGAATGATGGAAACCTGATAAGCAGTTAGGGAGGATGTGGGATGTGATAACCATGTAGAAATGAAGATGCTTGTGCAGAATAGATTAGAATGAAGGGTGGTTTGAGACCAGTCTTAGGACGCATTACCAGAATAACAGCAATTATTTAATAGAGTACGAGAAAAATTCGTTAATAATAAAAAATATACATTCCTTGCCTCCGATGCACTTCCTGGATATAGTTGGCTGACAAGATTGAAGTTATTTGGATATTATTCAGTTACCGAGTAATGCAATTTTAAGTTGAATTTACAATACGCAAGTTTACCTCTCCAACATGATACTCCGTCTGATTAAAAAGTAGTTTGGTGATAATTTCTGCCTCTATTAATCGCCCTGGAGCTGCATCAACAATCTTCTTAACATGCAGTTGATTACGCATTTGATTGTTATTGTATTGTATTTATTATTACTACAGTGGGGCATTTGCCCGGTGGCCTGTTTGTTGATAAAATTAAAGTACAAAGCTTAATTGCTGATGAACTAAAAGAACAGATAAATTACAGAAAAAAAATTAAAAATACAATTTTAAAATATTTTGCGTCCTGTTTTTTTTTATAAAATAAGCACCTAACGTTTCAGTGTTTAAATTTAATATTGAAAATATTTGTATTCTTAATGAAAACCTCTAGTACCATTGCAGGCAAAGCATTCTAGTCCCTTATCACCCTGTTTACGAAGGAATATTTACCCAAAACTGTTCTTTGGTGTAAGTATGGTCGTTTTTGGAGAAAAATTTAGGTTTAGTTAGCCGCTCCCTTATTTCTGACCAGGCCGGTTCGTCCGTGTAAGCTTTGTAGGGTGCCCCAAGTCTAGCCTTTTCGTTCCTATCACCGAGTGGTTCCCATTTAGTTCCCCCACCCCCACAAAATACCAGCCCGTTTCTGAATTTTATCCAGGGCATAGATGTGCTCGGCTCTGTAACTTGCCTCCCCGTATTCTATCATAGGTCTAACTAGAGAAGTGTAAGCAACTGCCTTGGCCTGTCTTGTTATTTTCTTCAATATCATATTTATGAAGTGTAACGACCTCCATACCTTCCGCGCTACTAAGTTTACGTGTTTGCCCCAGTAATTTGGTTGAATATAATATTTGAATTGCCAGACAGAGAAATACCTCACGTTGAAAAAATTTCTTGAGTAGGGGGTTGGGTTTTTATACAGTATGAAAACATTTACTGATTTAGACTTCTGTTGTTGGGGACAATCTTTTTACAGTAAACGACACGTTTCTGTGGTTAATAATTTTTTTTAGCTATTTATATTTTTCATAATCATTTTCCGCGATAATAAAATTAGCATGTTCTGCGACATGCCTGTTATAAATAATTAGGTAGATACATAAGACAAAAATTTGTGTCATATTAAACCAAACGTAATACCGTAACCTAATGTACCCTAATCAGATGTCACCTCACTATTTGTTGTCGTATTTTATTGATGTTCAGAATCCGTTGACTAGATCTGCTATGGCAGAAATGCATTCAGATTCATATTTAAGGATTAAAAATGAACTTTTACTTGTGAGGTTTAGTGTTACAATATTTGTGGATTTTAGTTAGCAATACATGCAATGTATGTAATGTGTAGCTAACAGCAAATCATATTATACAAGAATGCAAAAAGTACGATCAGCAGAGAGAAGGCGTCCTGGGTAAAGAAGATCTCATAAAAATCACATTTTGAACAACGTACCAGAAAGACATTGTGAAGTTTACTACTACGTTTAAGTGTTGTGTAATTTTATAATACGTAATTCATGTTTTGTAACCTTTTAGTCACTAGGACTTGTCGTTTATGCGACTTAAAATAAAATTAATAATAAATATTTAAATTTTATCTGAAATTATGTAATTACAAGCATAATTCAATCATGAAATATATTTTAACCTTTTTTATCACCATTATAAACCAATTCATAAATTAATTAAGAGTTGAAAAGAAAGGAACCCGTACTGTATATTACACCGTTCTATATACTTACGTGCTTGCGGTTTATGGTGAATAATGGGGTACTAATGATGGCTGGTCACGGGCTTGTGACACTAGGATGTCTGTGTGTGTTACGTCGTAAAGAATAACATGACGGTGGCACATGTCACACAGCGCTGTTGCTGCTTGAAAAATTAACTGTAATAGTTACTTAATAAAATGATTATGACAACTGTCAGAACATTTTGTAGGATTTTACGTTTTTGGCCTGTTTTCTGTGGGGTTGTTATTAAGTCTACAGGCCACGAGAACAAGCAAAGAACATTCCAGGACTTTTTAGAATAATATCAGAGGTTTCGCTGCCAAGTTAACACTCGCTATGTATGATATATGAAGGGAACACACATTGGATCCCAAGAAAATTTCTGAAGAAGCCAGTTTGATTGAAGTATATGAAATGTGACAAAACACATTTCATGCAATTTCACACACTCAACACAGCTTTACAATCTATAAAACTTAAATACGACAACAAAAATGTAAATGAAACTTCATCTGTTAAATTCTTAGGTCTCTTAGTAAATAATAAATTAAATTGGACTGATCAGATTTATCAATTACTTAAGAAACTCAGCTCAGCTACATATGCTGTCAGAGCAATGTCCACCTTCAGTGATTTAAAAACAAGAAAATTAGTATACTTTGCATATTTTCATTCTGTTTTATCATATGGTATTATATTTTGGGGCAACTCAGTAGGCATAGATAAGATTTTTATTAGTCAAAAACGTGTTATTAGAGCAATATGTCAGGTTTCCTCACGAACTTCTTACAGAACTCTGTTCAAAAAGTTAGGCATTTTCACTTTAACGTGCCAATACATTTATTCATTGATGTTATTTGTAATCACAAATAGGTACTTATTTTTTAATAATACTGATATTCATCCCTTCAATACAAGGAACAAAAATAATCTGCATAAAAAATGTAAAACATTGTCAATTGCACAGAAAGGTGGGCATTATTCAGGGATATCCATCTTCAACAGACTGCCGCACAGAATTAAACAGTTGTCCGATAATCAAGTTAAATTTAAAACTGTATTATGCTCATTTTTGCTCAGCCACTCCTTCTATTTAATAAAGGAATTTGTAGAAGAATCGGAGAAGAGTAATTAATTAATTAGTTTATAATACAAAAATTTGTTATAAGTATATTTATCTTTTATACAATAAAATAATGTAATAAATGTACACCCTGACCCATTCCACATCCTTGAAGCTTAGCTTCTTTACAGGATCTACGGAATATGATTATTATTATTATTATTATTGGAGTATGTGATATGTATTTGTAGAATTGCGTGATAAGAATTAGCTAGCTGTTATACCATCAAGTACGAAATGGTACTGTGTCTGAATTTATTACTTTTATTACTTATTAACATATTGCATTATCGAGTAAAAATAATGATTCATCTAGTCCCTCGAATACGATATTAACGATCGAAATATTAGTCACCTTATCTGAAACAAGTATCTGTCCGACGTAATCAATTATCGTAAAGGTGTCGAAGAGTACGAATCCATGAGCCTCGAAAGTTTCTCAGCCGGTGTAATTTCTGTGGATATTGCATTATTTGTTAACAGCGGGACGATTCTCCGGAAAGAGTTAATCAGAGCAGCTGCGGTGTCCCCTTCCTCTGCCGAACTGTCCGAAGAAAGGCTGTGGGGTTAAATCTCGGCGGAAAAGGTCGATACCTCATCTGGCTGGCCCTTTGTCGCCGAGGTAACTACTCGGCCGGCTACAGATGGGAAGAGCTGTTATTTCAGGCCACATTATCGCCGTGATACTGCTCCAGCATCGTACATCAGCCTGTGGCAACGTTTTTCATTTTATTAACACGTGGCGTAGCAAAGAGCTCCGACATATGGCGCCCGGGCTACACAGCACTCATTCAAAACAATGCCTCACAAACGCTTTATTCAAACCCGACATTGAGCTCTACTTTTATTTCCACTGTTCTGATTTGGAGCTTCGTATACTATTGAATTCCCCAAATCAGAATACCCCGTAACATTTATTTAACGCGAATCATTAACTTGTTTTTAAGTTATATGACCTACATTAACTTCATTACCTTACATTATTCTGAAAATTAATATATTAAATCAAGCTACTGAAGAGACTCGTTCTCTGAAACCATTTTGGGATCACTTTATTAAAATTATTCTCTTGTCCTCTATGCATATAGGCTGAAATGCTTTAATTAAAATAATCAAATACCAAGAGCCACGACCTGAAACAAGTACCAATTAGACTTCCATTATTCATAAACATGAAATTGAAATATATTCATTCCGAAAATATCAGGTCGAGGCACTGGAAAGGGTACAGAGGGGGGCGCAAAATTTGTTAAGCGGTGTCCTGGTCACGGAAGATTAGATTAGATTTTAGATTTATTGTTGTTTCCATTAATCCTCGATTGAGGAAATAGGATACGTCATACATTAAAAATTAAAAATGAACAAAATAAAGTACATAATTAAAGACAAATAAACTTAAAATAAATTAATAAAAGAAAATGTATATAGACAAAAGTCAATATAAACACAACACGGACACACACTGGGAAACACAAACAAGCACACACTGAGGAACACGGAATGGAGTTTTAACTACTTGGAGCTCTGCGACCAGGAAACTGTCCTTCCGTCGTAGCTCCAGGCAATACATGAAACAAACAAACAAAAGAGCAGAAAAAACTGAATAGAAATTTTAAGATATGTGATGTGCTATTTTATAAGGCAGCTCATTCAACACTTGCAGCAGGAACCTTGATTTAAATACTAGAAGGACGATTAATAAAATCCTGTACCGAGTAAAACGCGCCATTTAAAAGAATAGTTTTACTCTGCTTCATGAAGCTTTTGTAGGTACTATTTTTAACCTCTGGCGGAAGGCTGTTGTATAAAATTATCCCGGTATTGTGAATACTTTTCTGGTGTAGAGCAAGGCGATGCTTGTCCAACCTTAGAGCTGAACGATTTCTGGTCGCGTATTCATGAAACTCGCCATTTGTTTGAAACAAATTAGTGTTTCGCTTTCCAAACTTTAATATTTCATAAATATTTACGATTGGTAAAGTAAGTATTTGAAAACTTTTGAAGAAAGGTTTGCAACTCGGTCTAGAATTTGTGCTAGAAAGTATTCTAATTGCACGCTTTTGCAACTTAAATATTTCATTACTCCTGGAGCAGTTTCCCCAATTAGAGGTGCCAAAGCTCATAATTGAATGAAAATACGCGAAATAAACCATTTTGACGTACTTTCAAGGTTCGTCAATTAGGGTGGGATATGTTAGAAAAACGACGACAAAATTTACGTCTCGGGGCTCTTTTTAAAGCGTACACAGGCCAACAATCCTGGGAAGATATTTCATCAAAGTTTTTAGAAGTAAATTATTTCAGAAGAGAGGATCATCATTGTAAAATTGGGCAGTGTAGCTTTAAAACTGACGTTGGGAAATTTTCATTTTTAAATCGGACTGTAAGGGATTGGAACAATTTACCTGCAGAAGTTTTCGAAACATTCCCTGCCAATAGTAACGTGTTTCAGGGAAGAATTAGGAAGTGTAGTGTAGCGCGACGAAACAATAAATGAATAATGGGTACTTTTTATCTTTTTTTGTTAGGATTGAATTTAATTTTATATTATATTAGTGTAATTATTATTTGTAACATATTTTACTCAATTGCAGTATTAATAAATTCAAATTCAAAATAAAATGCAAAGAAACCCAAAACCAAAATTAATAGCTTCTGACAATTACGGTCAATTAGACTTTCATTATTTATTAACATGAAATTGAAAGATATTCATTCATAAAGTGCTAAGAAAACAAAAATTAATAGCGTCTGACAATTACGACCATAACCGTCGGCGAAGCAACATTATTCGCTTTTATGTTGTGTTATTCAGTCCTAAGACTGGCCTGATAACCCTCCATTCTAACCTAACTTGAGCAAGCTATTTTATTTCCGCATAACTACCTCATCCTCCATCCTCACTAATCTGTTTAGCTTATTCCATCCTCCGTCTCCCGTTTCTGTTATACCGCCACACAGTTCCTACTAATGCTAATTTTACAAGACTCTCTCGTCTCAAAACGTGGCCTAGTTATTCCAAATTGTTCTCTCTTATCATATTATGCTTAGAACTTTATGGACATCCACCCATCTTTCAGCATTTTTCTATAGCACCACATTTCGAAAGATTCTGATCTTTTCCTTTCTTCAAAACCTACCATACACTTTTCACACCTATATAAATGCCACAATACATACAAATAATTTTAGTAACTCTTTTCTAATATTCATACTTATATTTATCGTAGGAAAATTCATCTTTTTTCGCGAAGGCCTTTCTTTACTATGCTACCTTATTATTTGTGTGAACTATACTTCTACTAGGCCTTCTTATAATGCTGTCCAAGTAGCAGAATCCTTTAAATTATTTCAAACTATCCCTTCCCAATATAACATCCTTTTCTATTCCACTATTTCCCATACTAAACTACTTCCATTACCTTAGTTTTTCCTTTATTAATCCCCATGTTGAACTTTTTTTTGAAGGACCACGTTCATGCAATTTATTATGGTTTCCAAGTATTATTCTGACTCCTTTTTGATTTCTGCTTTGGTGCAACGCCCTTTACCAGAGCTGCAATAGAAGAATTTCTCTTCCCGTTGAATTTAATTTCAAGCACAATTTAGACTAAGTCGAGTTTTCACTGAATTCCTACAATTATTCTGAGAAGAATATGATTAGTAAATTTTAGGTGAGCTTATCTTAGTTTTACTAGAGTGAAGGGTCCTTGGGGCGACGACTCAGACTAGCTCAGTGGTTGAGTTATCCATCCCGGAAATCGGGAGGGCCTGGGTTCAAATCCTGGGTCTGGCAGAATTTGTCCCTTCTTGTCTTCAATATTTAGCTTTACGCTCGTTATCTGTGCTTCAGTAGAAACATTTCTCATTTCTCCTCACTTTGACATAAATTGATGTATGATTATATGTATTGAAGAAACAATCTAAATCGGTTGGAAAGATTTCAAACATACTTGAAACAGAAAATGTTGAAGAGGAAACATTATGACAGTTCATTACAAGTCAAATCCATAGAGTGGACGTTATAATGGCGTGATTGATATAAATTCAGCGAAGATGACTGATAATATTATGTAATTGAGATTAATATACACAACAAAGATTCATAAAGTCTGATTTGAGCTTTTTTCTACAGAACGGAGGGGTTGAGAGGGCGTTGATAAAATGTTCACAATAATCATGATAAGCAGTTTAGGGGGTCTCTGATAGGAACTAGGACCATTTTCAGTCGATTTTACGGCTGATGAGAACGGGGTTAATTATAACATATTATATGGATGAGATTTTGTGGTCAATCATCCTTTAAATCTAAATTATGGATCACATTCAACATAGCGCCAGTGTTTGATGCATTGCGCAGTTCGTTAGATATCGTTACTTTTATGTTGTTTGCTCAAGGGCGGATTAAAAAAAATCATCTATCATTCCTCATGAACTTGAAACTAAAAATGTGTTTTTAAATAACGCTTCTAGCAACTTAACGATAAAATTAAGTAGCTTTCCTGGTAACAGAAGATGGGATAAATATTACCGCAGCAACGTTGGACATAAACTTGAGAATTAATAAAATCCAGGAGTAAACTTAATATTTTGAAAGACGGGACTACGGAAGGTTACAAATGTTTTCTTTTTGGGTTCCTACTGTATAGGAAACGTAAATCTCACATTAATTTCTAAAAAAAATTCACATATACCAAATTGAACGTTCAACAATGTAAGACGGGAATAATTACTGATAAAAATTCTATCAGTGTCGTCTGTCTAATTCCTAAATTGGAAAATTATAATCAGAATTAAAATCCTGGAACAATGTCAACTTCAATTTTCTATGTCAAAATCCCATGTGGTGAAAGTTGTCCCATTGTCTTGAAATAACACAAACCTTGGTTATTTCTAAAAACAAATCTTGGAAACGTACGTTGTTTTGAGATAGTCATAAATGATGGAAAAACGTTTTTATCGGCGTTACCGACGTTATTCAATTAATAACACAAACAAAAATATATTCTTTTGATACCAGTTATAATATTATTTTAAGTGTCACCTAACTTTAAATAACGTAACCATTACTTTTTCATAATAATTTAACAATTTAAACATTTTCGCCTCTATTTTGCAGCAGCTTCACGTACGTCGCGTAATACGAGTAAGGGACTGAAGCTCTGACAAACGTGACTTAACTGATGTTCAATACACCTGCGTCACTTAAAATAGGGGCGATATAGAATTTTATTTCCGTGCACCATCTGCAGCCAGTCATAGCCAAGAACTGGAGCTCCAAGTCATAGACACGAATATTCTACTTCCAAATCTCACTGAAATCTACCCGACACAGTTTGGCGCTCCGAATATCAAGAATGTGATAATGGAATAATAATGTTAAATATCCGTAATTATGAAATGCTTGTGTCGGAAATTAATGTGTAATTCCTTCGATAGGAAAATTGATGTTATACAAAAATGTTTTTTCACTCACATATTCTATACCTCATTACGTGAAGTAATCTCTGAAAGTTGATTTTTAATTACCTGTACAATAAGACATTCCAACTTGTAACATTCGATGAAAAGTACTTCATTAAATTGTTTTACTTGAAAAAGACAATAACGTTGCAAATGCCCGCTTGCAGCACGAGGCACATAAACTTTTGAAATATATCAAAATAGTTTTAAACATACAGTCTATAATATATTCTAGGGTTTACAATATCGCAAAATAAACCATTTTAATACCATCAGACGAATAAACAGAATTTGTATCGTATTAGTATTACCCACCTGCAAATAAAATAATTCAAAATGTACCAATTATTCCAAAAATTATTTTGACACATTTTTGGTAGCTCTGCTTTATATATTTGTTATTAATGATAATACAGGGTGTCCGAAAATTCGATAGACCATTTAAAATTCTAATAACTTTTCACAATTCATTTGAAAAATAGAGTATACCACAACAATCCCAGAACTATTCAGCAATTAAAGACCAACATTCATGGAGAAATTGAAAATGTAAGCCAAAAAACATTACGACAGAGGATGGTTCACTCTCTATAAAGAGAAAATCAAAATAGTATTTATTTAAAGGATGTTATTTTCAAAATTGTATAAAACGTATTTCGAAGGAGCGCATTTTCTGTTTATAACAGAATAAATATGAATTGAGCCGAAATTTCATTTTAAAATGGCCTACAGCTTTTGGCCAACCCTGCAGAAACATTGTCTTTATAACATTAAACATCGGATATGGGGATAAAGGGATTTATTTTAGCTGAGATATTTTGTAATATATAGTCATAATTCGTTTTCTTTAATACAACACTGGTTGTGCTAATTTTCATATTCCTCTAATCGATTATCAAAACTAAAGTTGATTTAAGATATTTAAATTAATTTTATCAATATCTTCAATTCCTATCCTAGCTTTCACAACTTTATTTCTATTTTATAATTATGGATGTTTCGTAATTTTAGAGGCTGGTAACAGTCTTGACATTTTCTGTATATATTTTATAGTATCTATGTCTACCTGTTGTTTGTATTTTCATGATGAGTTGAAATGGAAATGTATTTAATTGAGTACGTAAGTAACGACACTATAATAATATTTACAATTTGCAAAATGGAAGAAAAAACATCTCAGAATATCTCGATACAATCGTCTTAAATAAAAATAAAATAAAAGTATGAGGAATTTCTTAACAGTGGCAAGTAACATAGTGTTGTAATATGATTTTCCTTTTCTAAAAAAAATGGCTGAATTAATATGAGTGCGTAAAATTGTTAACAACTATTACAGATTAGTATTCTTTTACATCAGTTATAAAGCAAAATGGTAAGAACAAATATGGCCTTCTACAGGGATTGTTTTAATTGTGTGTCAATTTCTAACTGCAAAAAGAATATTAATTCTTTGATATAAAAGAAACGTAATAAAATAAATACAAACACCTTCTTTCTAACTTGAAGAATTGTATTATATTGTGCTTATAATTAAATATAAAATAATATTTTTGTTACTACACTTTTTAATAAATTCAAGACAATATTCTGCAATACTCTTTCTCCCTCTCAAAGACAGTTTATGCCCCATCTCCAGATAATAAATAATAAACCTTATATATTACTAAAATATAATAATAAAATCGCAGAAAACTAACCATAATAATAAAATTTTTATGTAGCAATTTCATACAAACCTATAATTTCACTAAATAAATTAAGAAATAAGTAAATAAAGTTAAATTTTCAGCCTCGGGCATATAAGAAGGAACATGAAATTTTGTAGTATTTCAATTAATGAACTGAGGGAGATCCTAAAAATTAATTATTTCATTTCTGACTTTTGGTCATTCTTTGAATTCTATAATTTCATTAACATACATTATGTTACGCACGTTGGGCGCTTGATTCCAAAACCGGAACTTAATAGCTCGTGACTGCTGTGAATGACGAAATTTAACAAGGATTTACAACTCTATATAATTAAATTTTTTATTGTTCATCTGAAAGAAAGCATACATCAAGAAGGGAGTAAAAAAGATTAGCCATGCTGTTTAGCTTATATATAGAACAGGCAATGAAGAAAGTTAAAAATTAATACGGAAAGGGAATCAAAATGAAAGGAGAAGAAATAAAACTAAGGTTTGCTCATGATATTTTGGTATTAGGGGAGTCAGAGCCGGCCTCCTGTGGTGTAGTGGCTAGCGTTGCTGCCTCACGACCGAGAGGTCCCGGGTTCGAAACATGGGCTTGGATGTTTGTGTCGTCATGGCCGCGAAGACTGGGATTAAGACTGTTGGAGGATCGATACGCTGACTACGTGTCACTCCAAATTCAGAATGTGTCATACAAGATGGCAGTCCGCAGTCGACTCGATAGGCCCAAGCCCTCAATGGGCTGTAGAGCCATAGAGAAAGGAAGGAAGGGGAGTCAGAAGAAGACTTGGAGACCATAATAAATGGAATTAACGTGATCATGGAAGAGGAATACAATATGAGCATTAATAGAAGAAAATCTAAGGTGATGGAATGTAGTATGGGAAATAGTGGAATAAGAAATGTTATTAGATTAGGAAGGGATATTTTGAAGAAAGTGAAGGAATTCTGCTACTTGAAAAACGTAATCACCATAAGTATAGTAAACATAAAGTGTACGAAAGCACAGGAAAAGAAAGCTTTCGCAAAAAAGAGAGAAAATTAATTACGGCTACTATATGTATGAATATTAGGAAAGCGTTACTAAAAATGTTTTGTCTGGAGTGTGGTGTATGGATGCGAACCGTGGATGATAAAAGTTGCTGACAGGAAAATATTAGAAACCTTTGAAATGTGGTTCTATAGCGGAATTCTGAAAATCTGATGGGTGGATATGGTAACGAAACAGGAAGTTCTAAGCAGATTAGGCGAAGAGTGAACAATTTGGAGGACTTTAACCAAGAGAAGGGATCGATTAATGGGCCACGTTTTGAGACGTGAAGGTCTTGTAAAATTAGCATTAGAGGGAAGTGAGTGGGGTAAGAACAGAAGAAGGAGGCCAAGGATGGTATACGTTAAAGGGATCAGGGAGAATATGGGATGTGGTAGTAATGTAGAAATGAAAAAGTTTTCGCTGAATAGGTTAGATTTAAGGGTTGCATCTGACCAGTCTTAGGACTGATTACTTGAACAACAATGTTCGCTGAGGTTCAATGCCACCTGAGTAAGATATAAATATTTATCTAATAAACAACAATGGAATTACTTTAAAGTGATCCATCTGTGAATTTTCATATCCCAGCGAAAGACAAAAATTTAACTCAATTTAGAAAAGAAAAAATCTAGCCGTTCACACTGAGAAAATAAGCTTGATTTATTTGATTTTACTTTTTCTCTAATATTCAGTATTAATTGAGAACGTGAATGTTAGGGTTTATATTCGTAACTGGGCTGAATAATTGGACTCGAAAATTTCATTGATGGTACCACGTAGAGTGAATGAATCGCAGTGTCAGGTCCCACTCGCACTGTACGTAATTATCACGGTTGGTTAGCATCGACCACCAACGAGGCTTTTTCGCATGCCTCGTGTCCCGGATAAATACAGAGAACCGCAGTCCGCATTCACGCCCCGGCTTCGTGTTTTACAAGGCACTTTCACAACTCTGAAGCTATTCGCTGAGAAGAAAACATAACCTACGCGATTAAGGAAAGATATTCCACTAAATCATAATAATTTGACAATATATATTATTATTTACTAAACAATCTGTCAAAAGCTTTTCATCTTTCTAAACAATGATTTCGTACCCGAAAGAAGAGAAAAAAACAATTTTTCCTATTTTAACAAGACCAGAAAATAATTTCTTTAATTTTTTTTTTTTTTTGGGTAACAGGCTACATGAGGGTGATCCTGAAACAGGCAACTCCCCTTTAATAGCATAGGAAGGGAATTGAAAAAGGGGGGATGCGGAAGGTAGAGCAAGGTAGCCAAGGGTTGACTAGGGCCCCCGGGCTATGGTTTAAGGATCCTACCCGGTGTTTCACCTAAAGAGATGCAGGGAAAACACTAGAAAACCTGCATCAGGTAGGTCGGGCATTGGGTACTATTCTCACGCCCTTCCGAATGACGGGAGACGAGTTTGCTGTGGGGACGCAGCATTCCCTTCTCCGTGTCTCCACCAATTTCAGGAGGCAATTGGCCGACTGATCCAATGGGATCAGCGGACAACTCTTGCCATATGCCCAAGGTCTTTGACCCCAGTACATATACCTCCTAAAATAGGTGAAGGTGTCTCGGCATATGAGAACTTTGATAAAAAATACCCAGAGAGAGTGCGAGGCATCCCCGACATGATCAGGTAAGCCCCGCAGTCACTCTGGGCTGAAGCGTCTACGAGAAACTCTCGTAGCGCCTTCCTCTCCGTTTCTTTAATTTGAATGACAAATTGATTTCATATTCTTTTAATTTCATTCTTCCTGCGAGAATATTTCCACTTATGGAATTTATTAGTTTGCAAAATTTAGTGTAATTTGTTTACTTATGAAATAGCTGTACCAATGCACGTTTAAAGAAATGGTTGCACAGAGAAATATGTTCAGTTATGTCTGACAGTGCAACATGTAAAATATTCAATACATGTGCTGCATCCCAACAAGCAAGAACAATTACGAGGATAGCTATGTAAAATATTAAGAATATTACAACAATGACACTGACACCAATACCGTAATATGTAACATTTATAATTCTGTATCTAATAGTGTATAATTTTTTAATGCGAAATAAAAAAGCTCCAATTTGGCAGGTATTTGTAACACGAAAGTACTTTTCCTTTTTTTTTGGGTCAACAGGCTACATGAGGGTGATCTGAAAACAGGCAACTTCTCTTTAATAGCATAGGAAGGGAATTGAAAACGGGGGATGCGTAAGGTAGGGCAAGGTAGCCAAGTGTTAACTAGGGCCCCCGGACTATGGTTTAAGGATTGGTGTTTCATTTGAAGAGATGAAGGGAAAACCCTAGAAAACCTGCACCAGGTAGGCCAGGCATTAGGTACTATTCTCACGCCCTTCCGAATGACGGGAGACGATTTTGCTGTGGGGTCACAGCATTCCCTTCTACACGTGTCCACCAGTTTTAGGAGGCAGTTAGCCGACTGATCCAATGGGATCAACAGACATCTCTTGCCATATGCCCAAGGTCTTCGACCCCAGTACATATACCTCCTAAAATAGGTGAAGGTGTCTCGGTATGTGAGAACTTTAATAAAAAAAATAAGAGTACGAGGTGTTCCCGATATAATCAGGTGAGCCCCGCAGTAACTCTGGGGTGAAGCGCCTGCGAGTAAACTCCCGCAGCGCCTAAATCCAGTACTTTTCCTTTTTTGGGGGGTTAACAGGCTACATGAGGGTGATCCTGAAACAGGCAACTCCCCTTTAATAGCAGAGGAAGGGAATTGAAAAGGGGGGATGCGGAAGGTAGAGCAAGGTAGCCAAGGATTAACTAGGGCCCCCGGGCTATGGTTTAAGGATCCTACCCGGTGTTTCACCTAAAGAGATGCAGGGAAAGCCCTAGAAAACCTGCATCAGGTAGGTCGGGCATTGGGTACTATTCTCACGCCCTTCCGAATGACGGGAGACGAGTCTGCTGTGGGGTCGCAGCATTCCCCTCTCCGTGTCTCCACCAGTTTCAGGAGGCAGTTGGCCGACTGATCCAATGGGATTAGCGGACAACTCTTGCCATATGCCCAAGGTCTTTGACCCCAGTACATATACCTCCTAAAATAGGTGAAGGTGTCTCGGCATATGAGAACTTTGATAAAAAATTCCCAGAGAGAGTGCGAGGCATTCCCGACATGATCAGGTGAGCTCCGCAGTCACTCTGGGCTGAAGCGTCTACGAGAAACTCTCGTAGCGCCTTCCTCTCCGTTTCTTTAATTTGAATGACAAATTGATTTCATATTCTTTTAATTTCATTCTTACTGCGAGAATATTTCCACTTATGGAATTTATTAGTTTGCAAAATTTAGTGTAATTTGTTTACTTATGAAATAGCTGTACCAATGCACGTTTAAAGAAATGGTTGCACAGAGAAATATGTTCAGTTATGTCTGACAGTGCAACATGTAAAATATTCAATACATGTGCTGCATCCCAACAAGCAAGAACAATTACGAGGATAGCTATGTAAAATATTAAGAATATTACAACAATGACACTGACACCAATACCGTAATATGTAACATTTATAATTCTGTATCTAATAGTGTATAATTTTTTAATGCGAAATAAAAAAGCTCCAATTTGGCAGGTATTTGTAACACGAAAGTACTTTTCCTTTTTTTTTGGGTCAACAGGCTACATGAGGGTGATCTGAAAACAGGCAACTTCTCTTTAATAGCATAGGAAGGGAATTGAAAACGGGGGATGCGTAAGGTAGGGCAAGGTAGCCAAGTGTTAACTAGGGCCCCCGGACTATGGATTAAGGATTGGTGTTTCATTTGAAGAGATGAAGGGAAAACCCTAGAAAACCTGCACCAGGTAGGACAGGCATTAGGTACTATTCTCACGCCCTTCCGAATGACGGGAGACGATTTTGCTGTGGGGTCACAGCATTCCCTTCTACACGTGTCCACCAGTTTTAGGAGGCAGTTAGCCGACTGATCCAATGGGATCAACAGACATCTCTTGCCATATGCCCAAGGTCTTCGACCCCAGTACATATACCTCCTAAAATAGGTGAAGGTGTCTCGGTATGTGAGAACTTTAATAAAAAAAATAAGAGTACGAGGTGTTCCCGATATAATCAGGTGAGCCCCGCAGTAACTCTGGGGTGAAGCGCCTGCGAGTAAACTCCCGCAGCGCCTAAATCCAGTACTTTTCCTTTTTTGGGGGGTTAACAGGCTACATGAGGGTGATCCTGAAACAGGCAACTCCCCTTTAATAGCAGAGGAAGGGAATTGAAAAGGGGGGATGCGGAAGGTAGAGCAAGGTAGCCAAGGATTAACTAGGGCCCCCGGGCTATGGTTTAAGGATCCTACCCGGTGTTTCACCTAAAGAGATGCAGGGAAAGCCCTAGAAAACCTGCATCAGGTAGGTCGGGCATTGGGTACTATTCTCACGCCCTTTCGAATGACGGGAGACGAGTCTGCTGTGGGGTCGCAGCATTCCCCTCTCCGTGTCTCCACCAGTTTCAGGAGGCAGTTGACCGACTGATCCAATGGGATTAGCGGACAACTCTTGCCATTTGCCCAAGGTCTTTGACCCCAGTACATATACCTCCTAAAATAGGTGAAGGTGTCTCAGCATATGAGAACTTTGATAAAAAATTCCCAGAGAGAGTGCGAGGCATTCCCGACATGATCAGGTGAGCCCCGCAGTCACTCTGGGCTGAAGCGCCTGCGAGAAAACTCCCGCAGCTACCTCCTGTGTACTTTACCTTCGTCCTTTCTTTTTAAATAACGTTAATTTTCGGAAACAGCCACGAGTGATAGCAGTATTTTACCCAAGGTAATGTGGTAGATGAAAGTAATTGAAATGAAACATAAAATTATTTTTGTTTAAAAATAATAAAACGAAAAATCTAAAAATACATTTTTCTTTGGAAAAAATTACCTATTTTAAAACATTTTTAATGACTCAATGTAGGAATTTATTTACAGCGAAATTCCGCTTCAGTATGACGTCGCTTTTGGAGCAGCTGGAAACAGTTGCTTCTGTTATGAAATTCATTGTATCAGCTTCCTGGTCCATAATATCGAACGGAGCCCGTACGAGATTTACAGTTACAACCGTGGGGTGATACGGAATAGTTGTCATATGAAATTCTTATTCCAGAACAAAAGGAGCCAGACGGTTGCATTACGGGCGCGAGTGCGGCACGGGGTGAAAAGTTTTAAATTCATGCGGTTAAAACGCAATTACTATAAAAACTACAAAAATTTATGCGCTGAACACATATGCACTATATATGCCACTGTTATTAAGAGTTATGTTATATAGTCATATTAAGTAATTATTTACGATATAATAATAACTGAAAATGTTCGATATTTATCTGATAACGACTATATACCTTCAAAAATCAATTATCCGTCATTACCTATAGTGAATAAAAAAATTCAGCCAAAATTTTCAGCACAAATTTTATTACTATTAATATATTATAATTTTGACGTTACGTCCATCTTTGTAGAGTATATCAGACATCACACAATTTTAAATAAAATATATTAATTTTTGTTACTTAATGTGCAGTAACAGTATGATTTTAAATGAAATAAAATAAATAACTGAATTTCAATTTTAAAACACACAAAGTGGATAATTTTGCGTTGTGGGCTACGTCCAGTGCCGGCTGCGGCCGAAACAGTAGTTCGAAGTTCGGAGAAGTAATAAGTGAAGTTTTGCAGGATTCATTACATCAAAAGTTATACCTCTAAATGATTTTAAATGCCTTATGCACTTACGTTGCTGTTAGTGAATGGAAGAAATTTTTAATATAAGTGAATAAATAAATTTAATCTTAATCAAATTTTTGGAACGTATCTTTTCCTCCAATATCTCATCTTCGAGTGTTCATATTCTTCAGAAATCTATGATAACCTCACTAATCGAAATTTTGAAAACAAAAGTTTCTATGGCCATTAAAATAATTTTTTAACATGTCTCACGCTCAATGTTTTAAATCAGTGTCACTTTTTAATGTCTATAATTTTCTGAGGATAAATGTTTTCTTAATATAATTCACAATTATTAGTCTTGATTTTAATTTCGTTTGATTGCCAAAGTGCAGAATGCATATTAATGTGCTTGCTCACCAGAAAATATTGCATAAGTGAAGGTGAATTTAGGCACATGTATGTATCATAAAACTATTTCATATACATATTTATTTATATAGCACACATATTCCATTAAATTTTAGTTCATATTTTCTAGGAAATTGTCACAAAATTATGAAATTGTCCACTAAAAAAAACTGATGATTTGTACCATCTATATTTATTCATATGAACAATTTTTCATAATTACATGCTAGTTAATTGACCATTATTGAGCCTATTTTTATAATTAGAGGCATTATATTATCACTGTTTTCAGGCTTTAATATATCCTGGCAATTTCAGTTTAGATTTTCGATTTGCAATAAACGAATCTTCGTAAATGAAACTCAATATGCAAACAATTGAGGCGGCACTGGGATTTAATGGCGCAAATCGCGGATTAAGTTAAGCTGAGCCGTAATACGATGCAACTTTGAAGTTCCGCATATCATATATGAGGAAAGTTTGGAGTGCAATCGTTAACTTCTCTAATTAGTTTGGTATTTATCATTGCTTATCACCTAGTATTAAGCTCTTATTTGTATAACACAGAAGAATCACTCTGCTATTTTACACGCCATTTTTTCTAAATTTTGGACTATGTTGTAGAATATGTATTTTTGTGGCTGTGATACGGACTATTGTGGTATTAAAACATTTTGTCAGATGGTATAGAAGGTCTATTTTTAAATAAGCCTGTTTAATATTCTTCAGTATTGTTTATTTTTAACGTTTTGAAAAAAATATATTTGAGGCCTTTTCAAATAGTTTCTGTACTCCTCAATTAAATATCAATTTTTCGGGTGTTTTGAGAATTAATTAAAACGGGTAAAACGTACATATAAGAATTTATTCTTCATAATGATCTTCATTTCAAAGTGTGCCTTCAGGCAAGTGCTTTCTAGTTTCCTGGCTGAAATTTTAAATTTATGTGTAGTATTATCTGTTTACCTACAATTTTAGAATGACGGCATTACTATTTTTTTATTTATTGCTGTCCTTTCATTAAGCTCTGTTTCTAACAGTTAAATTCGTAAGAAATGATTTTCCCCTCAAAGTTTTCTCTGCTAATATTACGTCACATTATTTTAACGGAATAGGTATCCTTAATGAAACTGATTCTTGTCTCCTAATCTTATTCATAAATGTTACTTTGAAAAACTTATTTTATTTTATGTTTTATAAAACTTGTTTAATTATGAACCATGCCAGCATTCAAATATGCGTACTTTCTAACGAGGAATTGATTTCAAACTAATCATTTAAATTACTTGCTTTGTTACGAAACATATTTGGTTTAACTTATTTTATACTTATAGTTCACGAAAGAACTTTGATAACTTAAACGTATTCTACAAATATGTAAGCAATTCCACTTCGCAGATTATGTCTAAGCGTAATTTATCAAGTAGGTTTTGAATTAAAATCGATTACTAGTTAATTAAAAAAAGTTTAATGAAACTTTTTTGGAAATAGAAATACTGGTATTACGTAATTGGAACACTGTTACTTTTTACTGTGACAAGGTGATCTTATAAATGAGAAGATAAAAAACCCAGTAATATTCAATATAATATTAATATTGGTATATAGCGTAATATAAAAAATATTTATTTTATAATGAAGGATTAATTTTTTTTATTCTTTTTTTTCCAGTGGTGATTTTATGCGCTAACCCTTCGACAATCAGAGAAATATTGTTGGCCGCAGATGAACTTAATATGGTACAGAGCGGAGAATATGTATTCTTCAACATTGAGTTATTCAATAGGTAAGTAATTCTATTCATGTGGACGAGGGATGAACACATAATATATATTCCATGTGTGTTGTTCTTATAAACCTTCCCATACATGTCCCAACCTTCCCATGCCATACGTAATGGTATTTAAATATTATATACATTAATGTGTATTTAGAAATAATCAACGTACTTAAGACCCTTAATTCTCAAATGACAAACAAAACACATAGCAAACAAATAATTTATTCGATACCCTCTGGGGAATAGACGATATTGGTCCGCCGTTGGATTGAAGAAGAACTGCAAGGACTTACTCAAGCTTTAGACCAGACGACACTCGTGAAAATATATTACCATGGAAACAATGTTGCTGTTGCATGGACTTCCTGTGCAAGTTGAATTTCATGAATGTTACTTCTGTAGTCTATATGATAAGATTTTATTATCGTTTATTTTGCGACAATTTTCCCATCAATTTATCCGATTCAATGAATATATTTCGTGTCATCCCATTATATAATAAATGGATGTTGTTGTTTTCAGTCCTAAGACAGTCTGATGCAACCCTCCATGCAAACCTATCTTGCGCAAGCATTTTCATTCCTTTATAACTATCATAACCGAAATCCTCCATAATCTACTTAGCGTATTCCATCCTAAGCGCCTCCCTCTTCTGTTCTCACCCAACACACTTCCCTCTAATCGTAATTTTACAAGGCCTTCATATCTTAAAACGTGGCCAATTAATCTATCCCTTCTCTTAGTCAACGTCATCCACATTGTTAGCTTTTACCCTATTCTATTTAGAACTCCTTCGTTTGTGATTCTATTCACCCATCTGATTTTCAGCATTCGCCTATAGGACCACATTTCAAATGCTTCTATTCTTTTCCTACTGTCCACGTTTAGCAACCATATAACTCCCTACTCCATACTAACCTTATTAGCAATGATTTCCTGTCATTCACACTTATATTACCCTTTTTACTTGTGAAAGCCTTTCTTACTAGAGCTATTCTAATCTTTATGTCTAGTACACTTCTACCATCTCAAGTAATTAAGCTTCCCAAGAAGAAAAAATCCTTAATTTCCCTTCAAAATATCCCTTCCCAATCTAACATCCTTTTCTAATCCACTGTTTCCATACGGCACTCCATTACCTTAGTTTACTCTCTATTTATCCTCATATTGAACTCTTTCTCCTGGAACACGTTCTTAACATTTATTATTGTTTCCAAGTCTTCTTCTGTCTCCCCTAATACTACAGCATCATCGTTAAAGCGTAAGGTTTTTATTTTTTCTCCTTGCAGTACGACATATTCTATCCTTGACCTCTCTCTTCTGTTCATACCCCACACACTTCTCTCTAATGCCAATTTTACAAGACCCTCATGCCTTAAAACATGGCCTATTAATCTACCAATCTTCTGGTCAACGTCCTCCATATTGTTCGCATTTCCTCTATTCTGTTTAGAACTTGCTCGTTGGTAATTCTATCCACCCATCTTATTTTCGCCTATAGCACCACATTTCAAAAGCTTCTATTCTTTTCCTTTCCCCAACTCCTATCGCCCACGTTTCGTGCCCATATAAAGCCACACTCTAGAAGAACAGTTTTAGCTACGATTTCCTAATATTCACACTTATATTACCCGTAAGTGAATTTCTCTTCTACGCGAAAGCCTTCCTTGGCTGTGCTATCCTACTCTTTATGTCTACTGCACTTCTGCAATCCCTAGTTATATCGCTTCCCAAGTAGCAGAATTCCTTAAATTCCGTCACAATATCCCTTCCCAATCTAACATCTTTTGTTACTCCACTGTTTCCCAAGCTACACTCCATTACCTTGGTTTTCCCTCTGTAATCCTAATATTAAGCTCTTTCTCCAGGACTATATTCATGCCATTTATTATGTTTTCCAATACTACAATATCGTCGGCAAAGCGTAAGGTTTTATTTCTTCTCCTTATAAATAGTATCCTGTTGTATGTGTGTATATCCAGAAAATATTTAATTTTTCAATGCTCGATATGTTTTCAGTTGATCAGGAGCTTCTGTTATTGAAAATACGTAAATAAATAATAGTATCTTCAAACTTTAAACTTTGTTCACTTCTTAGTTAATCGATATTAGGCAATTTAATATTGCCACATAATTTTTTTTATTGAATTGATATAACATTCTCTCATACAGCTTCTTTAAATATATATAAATCCAATACTAATTCCGATTTTTCGATTATATGCCGTTTGTATAAAATGCAAAATAATAAAATACGGAAATTACTTGGTAGATATCAAGAAGTTTGTTCTGGTAAGGTATTGGAATAGCCTAAATGCTGATGTCACGTTGTGATGACGTCACCTGGAGGAAATGTGCCGACGTGAGGCCCACAAACAAGGCGTCAGCATGTGACAACGCTCTCGTATACAAATAGTAGACCCGATAACGTGTAACACAAAGAGACGGAAATGATCTCATTACGTCTTTTGATGAAAAAAATTTTACTGAATTACTATTGAAAGCAAATATAATAATTTGAACATTTAGAGATATTACCCAATGTTATAATGAGGGAAAAAATCAATATAGCCACCTCTTTATGAGTATATTTGTTACAAAATCTATTAAAATGTGCGGAAAACCCTTAATACGAAGATCTGAATGAGTTTGACGATAAAATTATCTTCTATATGTTTATCTGATTTATCAGCACTGCTTAAAATATCTCAATTCTATTTTCAATAAAGACTCAAATAACTTGCAATTACAGTTGCAGCTTATACGTAATACCATTGAAATAGTCTACCTGCTTTTAAAACACTTAGTCCTTTCTGTGGTACCTTTGTTATACAACTGGGTGGAAAAATACAGTAAAACGACGGTTTCTTCCCTGTTATTCCTTTTATTTAATAATGTCATGTTTCTGTTCTTCACCTGAAAGTAATATGAGTGCTCTTACAAGTTTCGTTAGCAACAACATAATACACCTTATGCTGGACAGTAAATTCTGGGAACTTTCAGAAGACAAGCTTCCTTCAATGCAGCCCGCTAAAAGCTCTTTCTGCTCTTAAGTGAAGAAGGAAAAGTGAAAGACTTCTTAGTCCTTGAAACCTAATAGTGTCGAGGTCAAGAGAAGCGAAAGAGTTTCTGAACAAAACACGCTTCAGAACAGAAATTCACAATACAACAATGCATAGTAGAAAAACCTAATTTAGATAGGGATTTAAGCGACTAAATATGAATTTAGTTCAATAGAATCAATTACACACTTTATCATAGAAACTGCTTATCTAAATGTTGACTGCGATTTAGGAAATTGAGAAAATTATAGACTTTAATGTAGAACTTAATAAATAATAACATTTCTGGTAACATTAATATTTAAGGAAAACAAACTGTTTAGAATCAACAGCAATCACTAAAATATTAAACTAACAATTTTTGCTCAAATACAATAAAATGAAAAATTAAACTTAATTTATGAAATATACTCAGGTATAGTCAGATACATGGTTTAAAAACAAAAGCTTAAAAGTTTTCGCAATTACCTCGAATAACTTATATGAATGTAATATTTATTTCATTTTAATATTAAATTATATTATTTAATTGTTATCCTTTACGTTTACCAATTTTCATTGACTTATAATGTAAATTTTATTCGTCTTAATTTCCTCATTTATTAAAATACTAGATATGCCCGCGAATTCATTCGCGTGGGAATACCTCTTCTTGTTTCACCCTAAAAACGAAAGAACGGTATCATTTAATTATGATTGCTTCACAATAAACCTTATAACTCGCAGTTGGTTTTGGACGGGTCCCGCTTTCACAGATTTTTCAAATTCGATGAGCCATTCAGAGACTATTCGAGACAAACATACCGACAGACAGACAAACAGATAATCATAGACATCACCATAAACAGACAGACTGTTCAATTTTATTTATTGGTCCAGATAATTTGAGTGTGTTCCAATTTATTTCGTATTTTTGTTTTCATTGTTTTCATCCGTGTACTTCTGTTTATATAATTAATGTTATAAAATGAATATATTGATGATTTGTATATGTAAACTTCTTGTACTCAATGTCCCTAATAATACATATTTTTCTATTGTGCTTTTTATTATATGTTACTTGTGCGTCCTATAACATTAGTATTATAACAAAATAAATAACGAAATGGGTGTAAACAATTACACGTCATTATATTGTCTACAGATGATATAGAATACAAATCTCATCCAACTGATAACTTTTTCATAAGGCATAAGATGATAAGTGACAAAGTCATCGAAGTGCACAGAATGTCCGAGATGACTGCAATAACACCGAGAAAGTCTACATTCTGTATGAATCGTATCCATGTCAGTATCCTGATCAAACATAAAATGTATACGCAGTTATTTACTTGGCATTTAGCCTTGTATTCCGTGTAGGATTACACGCTGTTGGCATCAGTTAGCGAAATGCCAACTAATACGACAATTTTTTGTTTTGACGCGTGAATTTATCGATATTTAATATGTAAATATATTTCCATGTCTGGTGATGAATCGTATAATATCACACTGCTAGGCTCAATACCTATATTTATAAAAGGGCCAGTTTTTCTTTTTTTGTCATATATATTATTAAAATAGAATTGGTTCATAAAGTCTGTCGACTCTGTACTTGCTCTCCGATTACTCGTTACGCGTGTAGAAATGTTCCAGCTAGTGAGTGGAAACCGATAGATCAACAGAACCTCTCAAAGGTGAGAATTTAAGGGGAAAGGCCAGGCAACTTTGAATGACTGCCTCTTCCATAGGTACGTGCTTCAACATCCACTAGTTCAGGTATTTAGCCCAAGACAATCATTGCTCACACGAACACCTTCCCACAAGGTCGCCTAGCAATTACCTCATTGACAGTCTTCCTTTCCTCTCTATTCTTCGTACTATGTTGTAAATGCCTTAGGTACATTAAGAAGTCTTCTTTACTTTGTGCATTTCTTCGAAACATCCACCAAGGCACCAATCATTGACAGCGATCAAGGTGACAGCGATCCTTCGCTACCGACTTTCCTATTAACCGATTCTTATCTCTTCCTTTTTTGGTCATCACAAATACAGGATTGATCGCTTGGGGAAGCGATCACCCCTCTTGAATTGTGACTGTTCATAACTCAGAAATTACAGTGTTGTTTTTAATAATGTTGATCAGACAATAAATGTTTTCACTGTAAATGGACTTAAAGAAATCATACTGAAATTGAGTCATCCTTTATCAATGAAAGCGTCACATATAGTTTATTAAAATACATTTTCTCTCGGTTATTAAAGTGATATTTTGATGGGAAGTTATGGAATTCTGCTGCTTTGGATAACGTAGGTAAGGAAGGCTTTCGTAAAATACAGGAATTTTCTTACGGTTAATATAAGTGTGAATATTGGGAAATAATTACTAAAACTGTTCGTCTGGAGTGTGGCGTTGTATGGGTGCGAAAATTGGATAATAGTTGTTGAAAAAAGGAAAGGAATAGAATCTTTTCAAATGTTGTGCTATAGGATAATGCTGAATATCAGATGGGTGGATAGAATTACTAACGACGAAGTTCTGAGCATAATAGTGGAAGAGCGAACAATATGGAGGAAGTTGAAAAAGTAAGAGTCTTGTACAATTAGCATTAGAGGGAAGTGCGGGGTAAGAATAGATTAGGGAGGTCAAAGATGGAATAAGCTAAGGAGAATAGGGAGGAAGTGGGATGCGATAGTTATACAGAAATCAAAATGCTTGCGCAAGATAACATCAGACCAGTCTAACGACTAAATACGACAACAACATTAAAATATAGATGGCAACAATTTATGAAAACGACGTTAACGAGAAATTTATGTAATTTTCCCAGAACCTAAGTAGTCTTTCTATTGGTGTTTATTGACATATCCGTTGCATCGTGATAATTCATTTTTAAAATGGAAGTTGATGAAATAATCTTTGTGTCGCATCCAGAGTACCCTACGTTTTTATCTTAAACTAATAAGTGTCAGAAAAGTAAAACTAACTTAAGCAAATTAGGTAGCTCCTACTTTTCAGTGGTTTTTGTAACATATTTGCATAAAATCACAATTATAATCCAATGAAGTTAGGAGCGCCTCACATTGTAACGCGGTTAGGCGCACTAGGTTTAGAAGACCTACGCTTTGACTTTTACGTTTCTGAATAGTATAATGAACCAATTATTATAAATGTACCTTCAGATAATTTAAATATATATTTTTACTCATATATACGCAATTCACACATCCAATGAAATTTTTGATAAATTAAAACTGTAATATAATTAATTGAATAAAATTCTACTAAATAACATTGTAAGTTTTAAATGACACAAAATTTGGTAGTTTACATGTCCTAAAAATATTTAGACGCTATTTTGGAAACCAAACTTCAGTTCGAGGCCTAAAAGATCTACCGCTCAAGCGTGTTCAAGAGATTAATTATTAAAAATGCAATCAGATCTTTATATTATTCAATTTTAATTTGATCTTAAGGTTTTTATTTATTTATTATATACATAATTATTATAAGTAGGTAATTGTAATTTGAATAATATAAGATCATTATTCTGTGTTTGTAGCAACTTTTTTTAGAAGGTTCGTTAAAACAATTTTGCTTTATTATCTTACTATATAATCGCAAACACAAATGATTACTGCTATTTTTCAGCAATATTGAGTTATACACTGTTGCTTAGTTTCTCTGTATGTTCCATAGTGTGTTCTCTTACGTCTTGGTAATTCGCTTATTGTTGTCTCTTCGTTATCTTCAGTTTCTAATTCATCCGACGATTCTACAATATCTTCTTCCGGCACAACATTTTAGTCACAGATATCGTCTTCTAAAATAAGACGAACCACTTCTACATATATTGAGCTTAATTCAATTTATATACTTTTTACTCATATTGCACAACTATTCTTTATAAAAAAATTATGAAAGAAAGGAAAACGAATATCTTGTACATATTTATAAAAATAAATATTTATTTAACAAATATAAAAATATTTAATGCTAAATGTGAATATTCGTCAAATATTTCTACGAAAATAGCTCAATAATCACCGTACTGAGGAAAGAGAAGGAGAAAAATAGTGAGGCCTACGCTCTGTGTTTCGTTTTCATTCTCTCGTAATTTTTCTAGAAACTACGGCCTATTCTCCAATGTGACCTCGGTAGACCAATGTAACCATATCCTTCTGGAATGTTATGAAAGTTCATCCCAGTACCTGACCTGGCTTTCCAAATATAATAGAAATAAAACGGCATAGGTCCGCCGGGCCTGACGCTCCCTACCGAAGGTTAAATAAAGATTCGTTGACGCAGTCGCGGTTTGCATCAGACCTTTCCAACCGCTTTGAATACATATGTTTTCATAAAACTTGATTTCTGTGATGATGTGTTGACTATTCACTGTTTGGCTGTAATTTCGCATAGTAAAGATTAATTTTTGTTGTGCATTGCTGGTGCTTGTTTGTTAGCAGACCGGACCCGAGTCCACGGCCGTGGCTGCAGGAGGGCGACTCTGCCGAGCGCAACATACGTGCGTTGCGGGCCTACGAGGCGCTGTTGACGGTGGCCGCTGCCACACCTGCGTTTGATGAGGACCTGGACACCTTCGCTTCAGCCTTCTACGACTCTGTGCTTCTCTACGCCACGGCTCTGAGCGAGACTCTGCGCAGCAACGGCTCCGAGATGGACGGAGAAACCATCGCAAGGCGAATGCGCTCCAGGGTGTTCAGGGGTAACCACTTAACATTATTTCATTCTTCGACGTTGGTAGACCAATGTGGTAAGAATTATTTATGAATGACCGTCACATTGCAGTTTCATTTCATGAAGACATTGTAGAAACGTTTCTCGGGTTTCCAACCGGGTAGTCTCAGTAAACAGCAACGTTTCGACAGATAGCAACTCCGTCATCTTCCAGGCTGAAGTGTTTATGTTCCGTCCGAGACCCTTTCTGGGTGCCCGTTGGCAAGAAACGAAGCGTCCCGATTGGTTGTTTGACTACCGCCATGTGGGTGGGGTGGGGTTAGGCCCCGCTAAACTGAGGTCAGCAAAGGACCAAAGAGGACTGCAGACGCCGGGGGTGTACGAAATCCCTTGCCAATGTGGCCTAAAATATATAGGACAGACAGTCAGGACAGTTGCTGATCGGATTGTGGAACACCGCAGGTTTCTGAGGCTGAACCAAGAGGATAAATCTACAGTGGCCGAGCATTGCCTTGATACAGGACACACTATTCTTTTCGATAAAACTAAAATACTAGAACATGCTGGGACATACTGGGATAGTGTGATCCTGGAAGCAATCAATATTAGATCCTCGGACCAGCTAATGAACCGGAACGGAGGCTACCAGCTTAGCACGGCGTGGGCACCGATGATCGGTAGTAGTAACAATAGGAGAAAAAGTGGTTATAGAACTAGATTGAAAGAGCATAAAAATGATCATAAAACCATGAACCATAATGTTGTGACTATACATAAATTAGAGGAATGTTATGATGAATTTTGCTGGTATAATCTTGAAATTTTAGTTTTAGATCAAAATTTATTTATACGAAATATTAATTATTATAATAACTGTTAACACACTAAATTATCATGACACTTTAAAATATTTATAATCCTTAATTTCTTAACATCTAATATTTTAATTATTGTTTTTAAAAAGTTTTGTTTAAATTTGAGAAATTTCTTATTTTATAGTTTAAGTACTTTATGATTGGTTACATTTATTGTTAAAATTGATTGAAGGTTTTATTTTCAATGTTTAATTTTTACATTGTTTAACTGAACTGTTAAATGAATACATTATTAATAACATACCACTTTTTCATATTGTTAGGTTTAATTGTATGTTATAGTTGCTCTGTATTCTTGTATAATATTTCGGTTTAAGATTTTCTGTTTACAGATTTGAAATGATTTTTCTTTTAAGATTGTAATATTTATTTTTTCGTATTATTAGTAATGTTATTAAATTATAATAATATTAAATTTAATTTTTTGGACAGGTTTAGTAGTTAACACCTAAAGACGTCACATATTTAGTGACGGAACGTCGTTGGAAAAAAAACTGTGACGTTACATCATTATTTACAAAGAACACGATTTTTTGACTCAAATATTCACTTGCTTTCCTTTTGGCTATTTCAGATTGGAGCTCCAGTAATTACTTTTCAAAAATTGCGCTCTATCGATTTTACTCCTCCTTATTACAATATTATATGTAATAAAAATCATATAATAAGTAATATAAATTTATAATAATAAATAATATATGTGAAACTATGTTTGTAGAGAATTCGATTTCTATCGCTTCATAAATTTAAGACAGTCGCAAGTGAGTATTTAAATTGAAAAAGTTGAATTACTAATAGCTCCCCCAGCTATGTTCTTCCTACGGTAATAATATTCGAACTTAAATATGGCGGGAGTAAACTGTTCCTTTAATAATTCCATAATTCATTATTTCCTGAAAGGTATTATAATTCACATAATTTTACCCTGATTAAATGTTAAATTCGTTATTAAAAATCTCGTTCTTAAATTTCTTATTACTTGTTTATGTTGCATTTAAAAATCTACGGAATACCTGGTAATTAACCATTTCTACTAGATAAAGTGAGTAATTATTTTGTAATTCTCATTAAATTTCAGAGATGCGCATGAGGTGCCACGGTTATTAACCATTACTATTGAAATAATATAGTTTAACTGATCCGTATAAGAATAAATTAAAACTATTAATGAAGTAAACTAAGGCAACCATGTATTCATTAATAATTTAATAAATAATATTTGAAATACTCATATCTAAGATAAACACAATTCGTTACCGGAGTTACGCCGTCAACCAATATTTTTCGTTACAGCTAAGTAATTGTTAGGCAACTTAGGTACTTAAAGATAAGTTATAATATCCGTAACTTGGGTTTACTTAAAGCTTTAACGAAAACTTTTTCACTAATGATGTATTCCTCTTTTCAAAATTAGGGAACATCTGGCAAGAGATAACGCACCACAGTAGAATAAATGCCTTCAAACTTTTAGGCGAATTCTTATAAACTTTTGAAAAATGAAATCTGGTCGTCAGGCGAATTGTTTTATTAATGATTACTATTTTGCAATCGTTTGTCATAGGTGATAGCAATTTAAACATTCACCTGTTTACGTTTCAGGTATTGGAGGTAACGTCACTATTGATCGAAATGGAGACAGAGTGACGGAATACGAACTTAGAGACCTGGTTCCTAATATACCCGAATTTCAGGTACGTAGGCAGTTTTATAATACGTTGCAAGTTCAAAATATGCTATTTTATTTTGCACATGGTGGAAATTCCCCTTTAATAGTATAACAAGGGTACATTAGAAAGGGTATGCGGAAAGCAGAGGAAGGCAGCCCTGATTGAAATAGGATTTTGGGATATTTTTAAGAATCATACCCTATATTCGCGCAAAAGAGATGCAGGGCAAACCTTACTAAACCTAGATAAAGTAGACCGGGCTGCTGGTACTTGTCCCACGCCTTCTGAACGAGTTTCCATGCGGTCTCAACACTTCCTTCTCCGTGCCTTGACAAGCTGAGGAGGAGGCTGCCAACTCTTACCGTATGCCTAGGGTTATATACATTTAACAAATTTCGAAGGTTCTTTGGCTGGTGGGAACCTTAAACAACAGAGAATAAAATTTAGTTAAATGGCTTTCAGATTATAATATAGTAATTAATTAAAATTTTCACTGCAACTGATTTTGAGTAGCGACTCTTCAGAAAAAGCAATGTTTTACTTCCTGAAAGATAAATAATATCATCGAGAGGGAATAATTTTGATTCAGTTATATAAACCTATTAATTATCAAATGTTTGTTATATTTTCTGTTTGTTCTTTAAATGACAATATGGCAACAATTTTGCAGGATAGGATTTGGATTCAATTTACTTTTACTAGTTCATATACCCTACGCTTTTCCAATGATATTCTAATATTAGAGGAGTCAGAAGAAGACATGGAAACGATAATAAATTGCATGAAAGTGGTCCTGGAGAAAGAGGACTAATAGGGGAAAAACCAAGGTGATAAAGTTTAACAGTGGAATAATCAAGGTTTGAGATTGGGAAACGATATTTTGAAGGAAGTTAAGCAATTATGCAGCTTGGGCAGCATAATACCTAGTGACGGTAGAAGTATAATAGACATAAAGAGTATAGAAATGGTAAGAAAAGCTTTCGCAAAAAAAACGAATTTACTTAGAAGTGTGAATTTTAGGAAATCATTTCTGTTCGAATGGAGTATGGCGTTATATGGGTGCGCAACGGGGACGATAGGAGTTGTGGAAGGGAAATGAATAGAAGCCTATGAAATGTGGTGCTATAAGAGAATGCTTTAAATCATATGGGCGGATAGAGCACAGCTAACTAGGAAGGTCTAAACAGAATAGTGGAAGAGTAAACAATATGGAGGACGGTTACCAAGAGAAGGATAGATTAATAGGCCACATTTTAAGACATGAGAGTTTTGTAAAATTAGCATTAGCGGGAACTGGGTGGGGTAAGAACTGAAGGTTGAATACGCTAATCAGATTAGGGAGGATGTGGAATGTGGTAGCTATACACAAATGAAAAGATAGGTTATCATGGTGGGTCGCATCAGACCAGTCTTAGGACTGAATACCACAACATCTAAGTTATCTTACGTCATGAAATATTCATCCTGTTGACAAAAGAAATATAAATTAGTTAGTGGAAATTCATAAAACTTAATTTTAAAACTGTCTCATTGTGTAATTGTTAAATGTAGTCGCCTCGGGTGAACGACTGGGTGAGTAATAAGCTACAAATTCAATTTCTGAAGATCACGACGGTGGCATTTTCCAAAACGTCGAGGAGAGCGGAAAATTCCACATGGCTGATTTTCCGACACGACTACATTCTGAAATCGCCTTGTTTTATGCTACCTATAAATATATTTGACACAATACTTATATTTCTCAAATCAAGCTTTCCTGAACTCAGCTTGAATTTCGTGGATAGTTTATGAGCAATCATTATGAAATACACGTAAAAATTATTGTCCACAATTTATAGTCCATCAGTCATAATTTTTATAATTATATTAAGTAAAAAATTTTACAGGAGAAAATTTTATTTTTAATTAAATGCTAGGATACTAATTTTCTATTTTACATTAAACAAACAAAAATTTCTGATTGTTTTACAAATCATTTTGAATGAAATCATTAATTATATATTGATTCCTGTCCAATTTATTAGATTTATCCATTCAAGTTTTCTTATACTTGAATATTAATTACATTTATTTATATAAATTTAATTATGAATAACAATGAAATTGACAATTAACATTTATAAAAACAAAAGTTTCTTTTGGAAAATTAATATAAGAACGACGCAATTTTCAGAGAAATTCTGTCTATAAGTTAATTTTAAAAATTAAATGCATTTTCATAAAAAAGTATACTTCATAGTGGAACAGATCGTCATTACTGTGGTGGTGTGCGAAGGATTAACATGCCTTCTTACTGAAACCTTTTCATCATTCTGTTGTGACTAATTTTAGACTACTGTGTCCAAATGGAGAAGTGGTGTAATGTAAAATTTATAATCCAATGAAATATTCTTGCATAAGTCTTTGAGTCATAATAATGGCGCAACGTTTAGCATTATTAATGTGATACATTTTGGATATTATGTAAAGAAAATACATTTACTCTTAAAGTATAAATTATTTACATATTCTTTAAAAGATTAAGGATTTGAAAATCTCGACTGGACGGAGAATCGAACCCAGGACATCCGATTCTGAGCATTTTTTTTAAAAAAAAAGATTTTCCTCTGCTCTGGTATGATAAACCTAAGAACAATTTACAGTTAATACATTCAGGGAGTCATGAAAGTGGTATTCGCAAAGATGGGCCTAGAAATCGATCCTTGGCATAGAATCCTCACAAATGTCCCGGATTAGATTCCCTGTCCATTAGAGTGAATCTCTTCCTTAATCTAGTAATCTTTGACTTCCGTTTCTTCTATTATTTATATTTTACTTTTGCTAATAAAATTAAATGTTACCATAAAATTTCTCGTAATTTTTTAAATGTTATGTAATCATTAAAATTTTACCGTTACTATTCCAAAAATTTTCTCTATACATACTTGATGTTATAATTTTTTGGTGACGTTGCAGACTGTTATGCGGTACAGGCGTGGAGTTCTTCGGCGCGTAGTTGGGATGGAGATTCACTGGCCACCAGGAAGAAAGGATCCACCTTTAGACACTCCTGTATGCGGATATGATAGATCCTTGTGCCCGAAATCTGGTAAGATTTTCTCTGTAGTATAATTACATATTTAATTCTTTCAAATTCGTGAAACCTCAATTTATAAAAGTATAATTACATATTTAATTCTTTCAAATTCGTGAAACCTCAATTTATAAAAGTACGGTTTAATCTCTCGTTCACTATTTATTGCACTTTATTACTAGTACAAGCCCTGAAATGAAATATAAACGTTAGTTATTAAAAGGGTACAAAATATAATGTCAAAAGAAAGAAGGCATTGTTATCACTAAGTGGTTAAAAGTTTCGTGAAATTTTAAGAAATATTTTTTTAAGGAATGTGTCAACATATTTCACAAAGCTCACCATTTTATGTGCTGTAATTCATAAACCACACAATGTTGAGGTAAAGAAATGTCACGGAGCTCATAGTTCCATCAGATCCTCCCACGATGTTATTTAAATGTCGTTTGTATGCTGCTCGTTCTTACAGCGTTTAAGAATGAGGCCAAGATTCCCATAGGGGACTCCAACGGTCTGCGTTGCAGAGAAGACTTGCGACCAATCTATGCAAATCCTGGCATGTAGCCTATTGCTCTGATTCCCAGACTGAAGTTGCAGTTCAGCAGTAGTGTCCCTTCTATCCGCGCCGTATAAAGCAAATGTAGGAATATTATTTTCGAGACGACTGACACTCTGTTAACTCAGTGGCACATTCTGAGTTTGAAGAAGCACGTTCCTCCATTTTGACTACTGTCTTCAGCCTTATCATCGGCCATTATTTGATGAGTGACGGACCTCGTATGAACCGAATTCAATTAATAATACTCTCATAATGTTTATAAGACTTAAACTTCTTTGATTAAATATTATAGAGACAATTGTTTCTTTAATAATAAGCCAATAGGTTTGCTAGCAACGATTTTGTGTGTTGAGTTCTTCGAGAACAACGAGAGATCTTGGATAAAAATATTGAGACTCTTAATGTACAAAACAGTTCACAACAAGACATAATAATAATCCTTGGTGTTGATTCTATAAATAATGCATTTCCACTAAATAAATGGCGTTATTGATTCAATTGATAATCAAAGAGCTTGCGTTAAAATGTGTTAAAGTTAAGATTAATGTAGTAAGCTAAATGAATAAAAATGATATATTCTTATCAATATAACCTTTGTAATATTAATACAAAACCCTCTTTATTTTATAAGCAGTCTTTATTCACCTTCTTCACAAAGTAGCTTTCGGCTTACTCGCCATACATATATTAAATTACAATATTTTCTTAATTACGAATCCAATTATAATTATTTATCCAGACATAATTTTTACTATATATATAGACATATATATAGGCTTAACATATCATAATAATTCCTCCTTACCTCTAATACTTTATATAAACTCATTTATACATTTTGTACATGTCAATATATTAAAATAATATATATATATATATATATTATTTTCACATATTATTCTAATTGTTCGTCATCAAGTTTCCAATTTGCTTACATCTACATAATAAAGTCTTATCTTCAAAGTTTTTCCACTTTTTTATATCTTTCTTACAGTCTCATACCATTTACATTAATCACCTTAAATTTAAACCAATAGTTTATATTATCAACTTCCCTATACTTAACAATATTCCTATATAATGTATACACTACTATACACTATTTATTTTATTAATATTGGAAAGAATATATTGTTTACATAAAACAGTCGTTATTAATCTCAGGAGATTTTTTACTACAAAGACTGATTAAGAATCTTAGGTACGAATATGTATGTAAAATCGATTGTTATATAAAATACCTGTATTAAATTTTTTTTTCATTTGGAGCAATTCCCTTACTGAATTTTCTATAAAATGATTTAATTTTCAGTTCTACCGGACTATGCAATCCTCAGCATAGTCCTCAGCTCAGCTGCCTTGATTTTAGCGGCAGCCTCCATTCTAATGTTCAGGTAAAACTAAATTCAATTTTATTGATGTTATACAAATCAAGTATTTATTACATTTAAGTGATATTATGGAAGGAACTCGTAAATTTAAATCGTATTTATATTTTATTGAAATTTGACCATTTGAAGATTTAGGTTCCGACCTTCCCTCTTTGAGACCAAAACGTCTTACCCTAAATAAATATGAAAATTGGAACAATGGATTATGACGTTTTACGTAGCCTGTCAAACGAGATGATTAAATTGCTGTTGGGCGTTAAATAATTATTAAAGTTAACCAACATTTAATCTAGTTATTACACTTTTTAATTAGTTAATAAATAAACAAAATGTTTAAAAGTCGCAGTGCAGATTGATTATATTCATACCGATGAAGAACACAAAAAAAATTATTTTTGGTGTATATACACATATACCTGCAAATATTAATTTATGTAATGTAAATGAATTCCCAGGCTTGTTATAAATAAAATCCGTAAAGAATGTCTATCATTGAAATTTATCTTAAACTGCTCTTATGTTTGCGATAAGTAAAAAGTAGTTTAATTTATTATTGCATATTAAATAAAGGTAGTATATATTTATAATATTTTGGTACATGTTAATACCCGAATTATATTTTAGGTAATAAATTTGTATTTATGGTCTTTTGTATGTATATTTCATGAGCTTAACTTTTTACAATCGTTAATATACCGAGAGAAAGAGCAACGTAAAATAATATTTTAGTTTTCAAAACAAAGAAGGATGTTTCATTGTAAATAAACAATTAAAGGCATTATGAATTTTATAATTATTAGCTTTGAAATAAATTCCTAATGTTAAATGACTTTATTGTTTATCATTTAAAAACAAAACAAATAGTTTATTTTAAATGTTGGACAGTAAAAGATTTTAATATTACAAATAAAATATATATAATGGCCAAAAATAAGAAATAGAAGAATTTAATTTGATAACGTTTCGTTTCTAACTTTTGGAATCGTCTCAGATTCATTACTTAAAAATTTATAAAATTTCGTGTTGCTGCCGCAATGTCTGAAACCAAGGTGATTTTATCATCGGAATCTGGTTAATGTCTAAGTGAATAAACTTTCTATTCTTTTACTGAGCATATATAGTAATGAATGTTTAATATACACGTTAATAACAAAAAAATTAGTTAAATGTAACAGCGCACTTAGGTTTATAGTTGCGAAGTTATTAATATCTGCTTACTAAAAAACATATTATTTGTTGCGTCCGTGGATCACATTTCTTATTCATGCTTGGATTAGTTTCTTGGAATGGTCCGGAAGAAATAGAACAGAACTGGAAACTATTTGGCTCCAACCCGGCCATATAATTCGACCTGGCGCAGTTTCAACTTGTTCAGTCGAATCGAACCGATGCCACTCGTAAATATTTGGAGATCAGAGCAAAAGTTTTCTTACAATTGATTCATAAGATGAAGAATAGAAAAATAAGTCATGTATACAGTAGTATAGCCAGAAAAAGAAACTCTTCGACTCTTCAGACACTTCATGTCTTGAAACTCGATTCTCCTCGATCAATTTAAAACTAAAAGTTAATTTTGAATCAACAACAATAATAATATATCCAATTACATTCAAAACGAAAATGTATAACATTTTATTACATGAATTATTTTTTCATTAGCAGTCGTTTTGTATCTTTAGATGATTCAACTGATTCCTTATCTCGGCAATTTAATTGAAATGATTCTAGAATTCAATATTTG
The DNA here is from genome assembly GCA_034510155.1 of Eucriotettix oculatus. NCBI lineage: Eukaryota > Metazoa > Arthropoda > Insecta > Orthoptera > Tetrigidae > Eucriotettix > Eucriotettix oculatus. The sequence goes on along the minus strand of CM067376.1, from coordinate 50,477,650 downwards.
CGAATAAAGAGTAAATGAAAGTGATAGAAATCGTGCTCATTAATTTTAATCGAAATAAATACAGTGAATATAAATCACTAGATTGTTATAATATTGATTTACAGATTATTTATTGTATTGCTAAATTATCTATCTATGTTGAAGTAGCTGCATATTCAAAAAAGATCTTCCATTACAAATACTGGAGTATTAGTTTGTACAGTGGTACATAATTTCATAAATAATTCTCTCCTCTAAAAAACGGTACTTTATAATACACAAATAGCTTTCGGCGTATCTCTTATAAGATATTGAACTAAAAACAAGGATTTCACATTTCAGAAGAATTGTTAAAAGTTGCTTCAATTCTGAAATCATGCGAGTTTCTGTAATTTTTCTGTTAAATGTATAAAACATTTAGAATACGTTTCAAAAAATTCCAGTAATTCTTAATTATTGAATATATATAATTATGCTTCACACAAAACTGTATTAATATACGTATACTATTTAATGCAGTTATTTCTTTTGTAATCTAAAGATTTTAAAAATTGTTTAAGATTTTGCAGACATAAAAGCCTGTATGACATCAGTAGTTACGTCATTACATTCAAGCAAACTACATTTAATTTCTTCTAAATAAAAAGCGAAAAGTTCAATCAAATGAAAGGCGGAAGCGTTACTTGCAATTCAATCTAAATTGAATTTAGATCAGAATGGATACTGAATAATTCTTTTGTGGCATTTATTTTTCTTCTAATTGTACTCACGTTAATATTTAATATTCACGTTAAAGTTGTGATGTAACGAGAAAATGTCTGCTGTTGTATGTAAAATAGCACAAATTATTATTAATTAATTATTTCATCTCTTGTACTTCGAAGATCATTTCTACACTTAGAATTTTGCTTCGTATAAACATGAAAAATTTCACTTCGCCGTTTTTTGAAACTCAGCTTACCAAATATCTCGCGTTACTTATTAAAGTTGCCCAATTTCTATGGGAGTTTTCAATGAAAATGTTTGCGGGAGTCTACTTCTCCTCAAAGGGAATTAAATTGCAGCTCTAAGCAGGGCACGTACTTAACGAAACTCTAACCGAATCAACGGCATGAAATGAAAAATGAGGCAACTTTTACACGAGATAGGGGGAATAAACTTATTCCCTTGTAGACATGGAGAATACTAACGGGAAAACACCAGAGAGCTTGTGTGATAATTTTTTAAATAAAATAATATGGTTTAAAGGTTTTAATGTAATATAAAAATAAATCTTAAGACTACATGTGACGTACATAAATAAAATATTTACAGGTATTCACTATAACACAAACAGTTACAATATTTTTTCTGAAAATCCTGTTTTATAATACATAAAATGAACAAATAAACATCCTTGAATACCTCGTTAATGCCATTCATGGAAACTTTGTCTACCAAGTATAATGGCGTGAATTTCGAAATTATTTTTGTTCGACATAATTTCGACACCAATAATCAACGCTCAAACCAGATTTATTGTTTTTTGTGCTGAATGCAGGCGACTGATGCGTACGCAGTACAACCTAACAGGTTAGGAGAGGTTCCAAGAGTTAAAGTAAGGCAACGGGGATAATGTCACGAGCCACGATCAATACGACTCAAATGCAATGTAACATGTGAAATTAAATGCATGTCATCAACCAAGAGAAAACATAAAAACTATAAATTAGTATTGACTAGATATCATTAATATGATTTATGATTATAAATCATGTGAACGTCTCCATCGAAGGTAGTGATAATTAATTAGTGAGATCGCCCATATTATCCTTGTATAATATTTATATGAACTTTTCGAACAACAGACAATAATTCTTATTTGATCCGCATTACTATAAGGTATAGTTACTTCCTTCTTTAAGAAAGAAAGACAAAAGACTTTGGTAATTACCAACCAATATTCCTTCGGTCACTATTGTCTAAAGTATACGAAAAATTAGTATATAGTAGGGCTTTTGATCACTTAAATAACTATAATCGTCTTAGAAGCTCACAATTTGGACTCAGGAATAACTGCACCCTCACTCGTGATACCGATTATGAATTTCTATAACCTATTCAAAACTTTCGATTGTGTAGATCATAATATCCTCTTAAACAAAACGAAGTATTACGGAATAACAGAAATTTACCATACTTGGTTCTCCTCTGACTTAGCCAACATGAAACAGAGTGCTACTTGAAAGAACATAATTTCGAGACAGATGTTTCATTCAGATTGGACATTAATATTCTCTTAAGAAAACTAGTCCCGGAAACCTTTACTGTTCGAATTATGTCAAGGTGGAGTGAATCAAACATATGTAAATTAGTTGAATCTGAATAATTTCACTATTTAATATATAACAATATTTATGGTAATGCATCTGGGACAGAAAAATTTTTACCTGTCAGTTTCTAGCAAAAACTTTATTCTGGGGGCTCTTCAAGAAAATGGGAATACTTATTCTTACTTGCCAGTATATTTAATCACCTATGTTATTTGTGATTAATAACAGCCACCTATTCACAAAAAACTCAGATGTGCATAGTTTTGATACCAGAAATAAAAATAATTTACACAAGGAAGGAAAATATCTAACTATAATAGAAAAAGATGTTCATTACAATGCTATTAGCATATTTAATAAACTTCTAACCTCTATTAAACAGTTAAAAATGATAACAAACAAATTCAAACACGAATTAAATTTTTAATTATCCACTCCGTCTATTGTGTTGAATAATTCATGGAGGTGGGTGTATCTTGGTATAGATCTTACCATGTATAGTAAATTGTAGAGGTACTAACATAAGACACTTAGTATAAGATAGTAACAATAATAATGAATATTATACATCGAGTACAAATTAAATATCTCGTCTTCTCTGTAGTACTTAAGCATAACTTATTTATGCTAAAAATAATCATATGAATGTAAGTAGTAACATAGAGCTAATAGTAATTAGTAATTTATAACAATTTATGTACAATCTCTGACTCGCTTCACATCCCTGAAGTATGCGAATACTAACGCATGTTTTATACTTCAGAAGAAGAAACCATCAATAATTCCAGCAATGTCTCAAAGACGAGCTATTCGACGCTTATTTTCTTTATATTGCAATAATTTATTTTTTCATTGAAGAATATGAATTTATGCTGTTCTTAAATAATAATAATTATAAATGAAAACTATTTACTTATTGGCCATGCTAATAACTCGTAAGTATTCGTACAACGCATTTAGGCCGAGATTTTTCCATCTTGATCTTTTCATTAATTTTCACAGTCGTCATGGCTATGCTTCATTTTAAGAATTTCTTGTTTTATTATGAAAAGAAATATTGTTTGGAGACTTCTAATACCTCAGTTTATTGTTTGACAGTACATAAAGCCTTTTGGTATCCATAAATAGTTTCTAAAGCATTTCATATAGCTTCAAGCCCTTACATCATCCTCTATTACCCTTTATGCTGTGCAATGATTTAATTTTAATTAAGATTTTAAAGTCGTTCCTATTAATTAATTTTTCATTCCTGATTTTCTGCTTGCATTTAATTTTTTAACATCATGTTGGATTTATCCTTTTATATATGTAGTTGTGCTTCACTTTCGTAAAAAAATTGTACTTGTTGGGTAATCGGTTATAAAGGAGGATTTGAACAAAGAAGCTTATAACGTTTCTCCGTTCCTAGGTTAAGAATATTGATTTTCTTCAACTTTGATATTCAGAATGAAATATTCGCCGAACATTAAAGTGCAACACAGAACACTGTTAACTGCTAAAACCGTAGATCAACAACATTTGTTGGAGTATTACTCGTATTTGTGTCACTAACAGCCACGTAAATTTAACAATCTAAGATATAAATAATAGTGATCAAATAAATTACTCTCGAAATAGAAAAATTACATTTAATAATGGTTGATAGATTAAGAATAAGCGTTGACGTATAATAACTTATAATTAATAAAAATACGGGCAAAAAATCAGGATATAAACTTATCACTATTTATTCAAAAGAGACGTTTCGTCTTCGTTTTGAGACGAAACGTCGCTTTTGAATAAATAGTAATAAATTTATATGGTCGTCTTTTTATTATTGTATATTTTAAAGTCAGAAAACTATCTTATAATAATTTATATTCGTACGATATGAGAAATTGATCATGTTGACGCACGATTATAATTCCCTTTCGACGTTATGATATGTAATCGGGCAAATATGACCTTATAGACCTCTAAAGATATTATTACGTTACGGTCACGAAGAATAATAAATTATGGGTTTAGTATTATTTGTATATGTCTACGCTGTCACCGGGAAAGAGTCTTTTGTATATGAAACTTCTGAATCCTTCATTTTTATTTAACCAGACAAGTGAATATGAAAGATTGACGTTGAATCATTTTCATTTAACTTGTTAATTAGATCCTATCTTCAACTCAAGTAAAAATTAATATTCTTTGTGCAGACCACACTTATTTAAAAAAGTATTTACAAATTGTAATCTAACAAATTATATAAATAGGAAGAGCGATCAATACTATACAGCCCACTGGCACATGAAAAGTTGTCTGAAAAAAAGGTTCGCAAGATAGGCGCCGCGTCTGCATACAGGGAAATATAGGAGCAATCGTTAGCCGTTATAGGAGCTGACTTGACGCGTTTTCAGTGAAAATTAATTGCTACATAAATATACAAACAGTTCAAGCAACACGGATAAGCTACAAAATGAGAGTACAACAGAGCAGGCGAGCTATGAGACCAGAGGTGGACAACCTTTCTTTCGCAGGGGTCGTATAAATAATGTATGGCAGGCCACGGGCAGAAGCAAAGACGATTATTTAAAAAATAGAAGGTACAGATATATATTAAAATAAATGTGTCACAACTGTAACTAATAAAAAACTTCGGATTGCCATTCTTTTGCAAAAAGTTCAATATTTGGTGAAAGTGATGTAGTGAAAATTAGAATCGATAATAGAATAGATTAATAATGAGTACTGCCGAAGAGGAACATCATATTACACATAAAAATAATTATCCTTTGATATTTTTCTTGTGTAAGCTTGCCGTCGTTGCGACGTGACGGGCCGTATTAACATGCAACAGAGAAGTTCAGTCACGGGAAGGACAATTCTCCTACGAGGACCGGATGTGGCCCGTGGGCCGCGGATTGCCCACCGTGGCAAGAAATCGCTTGAGCCAGGAAAGTCCACATTCCTTCATCAAGACAATGCAAATACCAATTTGTCTTCAGAAGAAGAAGAATACACCCAAAATATTGTTTTTCTGTTGTTTTGTAACGTTCAATTGTAATATCCTTTTATCTTTATGACTGGATAAGTGGTACGGTCTAAGTTGAGCTTTACTTTGTTTGCCGAATTTTTTTCTAGAAGAATACTTAAATATATTTGTGTCGCCATAGGCACTACAAGTTGGAGTCTGAGATAGCGTCGATGACGTGGAGGGTGGACTGGTCTGATATGATGATTTTACCTCACAGCAGAACTCGCGGAAGTCTGCACAGCCTCGCGAAAAGAGGGAGTCAAGTGGTGAGCTTCCCCACTTACAGACGACTCTTAATTCCCATCTTCTGCGCAGCCATTCATTAATACGTCCGTATTTTGCAGAGCCTTTCAGACGACGTCCTCAGTTTGGGAGACTCAAACAGACAAATCTTTGTGCAGACTGCCCTTTACAAGGTAAGCTCTAAACTTTATGTAAGCTCTGTAGACGTGAAATAGCGCTGGCAAGGTTTATTAATGCAGAAAATCTTGCCGCGCTCTATAGCAGCAGAATATTCATTCTCAGTTAGCAGAAAACTAATCTTTATTTCCTTTATAAAGGGATCGAAAGTTGCTTTGAAAGAAATCAACAAGAAAATTGAACTTACTCGTCCTCTCCTCTTGGAACTAAAGAAGGTTTGTGTTTTTTTGATATTTTTAACAAAAGATTCACATATTGTTATTTTGTTGTACCTAATATTTCATAATACATATTTATAATTTAAAATTTTAATATTGGCCACTTAAACTGAAACCGCTATTTTCACTTTTATTTCATACGCTTAATGAATAAAAGTATATATTTATTTATTTTCGTTTACTCGGAATGTTTATTATTGTAAAACTTCAGGCAGTATCTGGTTTGTATCCGATAAAAAAGTGAGGTCATAGGCAAGTTAGATCAGTATGGAATCCCAATTGTCACGAACGTGACTAAAATAACCGTTTTATGCCATTTCACATACGACATCGTTCCCGTAGTTGAAAAGCCGGAAACGCAATATCAACAAAGAGAGGCGTGAGAAGTTTGGATGTTGTGCGGCGTAAGAGAAGGAAACTTCGTACAAAATACGACTTCGCGTTGATCTGGTGAAGAGCAGTTCATGTTTCTATTGTAGTTAGTAAAAACGTGTCATGCACAGTCAAGGTCCACGCGGTGCAATGGTAGTTAGTGAATGATAAAAATCCTCGTAATTTACAATAAAAATTTTAATAAATATTAGTGGAGTAGTCCTGAACTGTCTGATAATAAAGTAAATAAGAATTAGCACTGATGTACGATCGTCTTGTTCAAACACTTGAGCTAGTTACATTAAACGACCAGGATAGGAAAATATAGATCGCATCGGGAATCGAACCTTATCTCTTCTTCGTACTTTATGCTCTTAACTATCTGAGCTGTCAGATCCGATTCCCAGCCGGGTACGAGATTTTTTCCATCCTCTGTATAGCACAGGATCGCCTGAAATATATCAAATCGCTTTTCCGTGGCTAAATTTAGGACATCAGTGAAGAATGGTTATTCAAATAAACGCATGATACATCATAAATTTTTATTTTCATCAACAATTTATATTCAACGTTTTGTTCTTAATTTTAGCAATTCTTAAGTTCAAAAATTATACTGAAGCTAATTACAGACCAATTTAATTTTCAACCGAATCTAAATTTATATTCATTGTACATCGTTAAAATTTAAATTGTTCAGCATTGATTTAAATTACTATAATCTAAATAATATAGACTTAAATTTTGAACAGAGGAATGAGTTGATAATTAGAGGTCCGAAAATTATTATTAATAATGAAATTGGTCTTTAATTTTGCCTTATATGATAATGATTTCAGTTATTACGCTTTTATTTATTTGGTTCATATCTTATGACTATTATTATTATTATTCAAAACTACAATATTAAAAATATTAATTATTATTTAAAATATTTAAAGTTATTTTTGAGAAACGTGAAGAATACGTTGTTATTGAATAACATGTGTATCCTGTTATGCAAATTAAACTCACAGAGAATATTTCAGATGAAAGATCTGCATCACGATCATTTGGTGAGGTTCCTGGGAGCATGTATCGACATCCCTAATTGTTACTTGATAACAGAATACTGTCCTAAGGGAAGCCTTCAAGACATACTGGAGAACGACAACATCCAGTTGGACTGGATGTTTAGATACAGTTTAATGCATGACATCATACGGGTAAGTTCTGAAAGTCATAGGAAATAATTTCTAGTTTAGAATTTACATTTTAGTTTTAGATTGATAATTTACTTGAAAAACTATTTTTTTTATGTGAACTAGTTTCTTATCTTCGAGAATGCGTTATTGGATCGTTGGATGCTGTAACACTTTCGGTACTTTGAAGTTTCGGGTTCGCCACTCCATTAAGCATTTCACACTTTGAATTATTAGCAATCTGGCGAGCTGAGTCTGGAAAGGTTAAATTATCACGCCCATTCACGGGCGAGTGACTTCAGTTTCTGTGACGGGTGTGGGTCGTGAAGTATTCATTGGTGGGAAACGAAACGTCGAATTTTTAATTCGGATTTTGCGTTCTAAGTTCAGAACTGGAAAGTTTGGCTGAAGAAAATCATGTAAAAATCGCCTTCATAAAACAGAGAGGCCAATACAATATATATAATGTGGCACGTAATTTCCAAAAATCATAATTATATATATATATAAGTTACGTGACTCATATAGTACATTCATTGTAATATATTTAAAAGCTGTATTTCGGACCGTATGGGTTTACGTTATGCTAATTTTATTTATTACTTCCTTGATATCAACTAGGTTGGAATTACTTTTTCCTGATGATGTTAATACGCTATTTATTTTATTTTATTGAAAGTTTAGAGTCTCGTCAACTCTAGGGTCATTTGCGACTATACAAAGGTTAAAAAAAATTATATCGAGACAACACAATAAACCTTTTTACTCTAAAATTCACCCAACAGTACGGCGACTAAAACAAGTAAAAAATAACATAGAGACAAACTATATATATACAATTATTTTACATTAAATTTCATCCAACAGTATTGTTTTCGTCAGAAATAATAAAAGTCTCTTTAACGCTTTTATTGATTATCGATTGTCGGAATAGTCTCCCTCCTCTAGGTTGCATGTACTGGAAATTCTAAAAGAATGTGCTGTAAAGTATAGGATACATTACATGTCCCATACTTTAGTTGAGTAAATCTGTAAAATAGATGAGAGTGAGTCAATTGCGTGCGTAGGGTTCGTTAAGATTTTGATGCCTACTTTCTGCCATTATCCACCGAAGTCTTGTCATGTCCCTAATGTGTAAATGATTATGCGAGAGGGGGTATTATTATTTTAAATGAATTTAATTTAGGATATGATATATACATTTATTATATTATGAAAAACACAATAATTTAAAATGGCGAAGATTACAAATACAAAGTACATAATGAAACTAAAGGGGACGATTTTAAAGTTCTGAGGGTTAATTATTGTTTGGTAACCACGTGCCGCAGAGTTTCCGTTCACTGGACGAACCTGTTTTGTTTGCCTGTGCGTCTGGATGCAGATTAACATGTGACTGGAACTTTCTCTTTCCCTCTGTGCTCGGGTTGAACCTGAAGCTGCCTGCAGATAATAGGATGAATCGTGCTGCCGGAATTGAGGAAAACGCAATTTTTTCCTCCTTCTTCTCTCTATTTGTTACCACCTTCTCAATCCTCGCCGTCTAGCCTTCTAGTTGAACCTCCTGCTCTAACTCAACTTCGTACCACACTACTTTCAACTTTCTTCTCAACTTCTTACACCATACATTTCTGCCTCCTCGACTGTCACTCTCTCACACCATACTCTTCCGCTGCTTACTTGACTTCAATGCCTCACACTATATTGCCTACTGCTTCCTCGACCTGTCAATCCATACTGTCCACTTCCCCGGGTTTCACCTTCGCAGGTAAACTCCATATTTTTCTCCTCCCAAGGGATAACGCTATCTCACGTGTCATTTTTCTGCCAATCGTATTGAGTTCTCCGTCCGGCGTGGGAAATTTTTGATGACACAGGTAACAGTGTCCCTAGGAAATTCCGCTGGTGAACGATCTTTCAGCCGAAAACAAGCTTACCGTTATAAGCACACAATAGGTATGTTTCCAGCCGCCACCTCGGCGCCGGGGAAAACCCTTTCACCTGGCCAGCGACATATCCTTGCTTAAATTTTCATATAATTTATAATTCCATAAATATGAATTGAAATTGGGCAAGGTTCTACTGCGCTACAAATGTATATTTAAAAAATTGAATTATTCTCCATAAGAAGCTTAATTACAACCTCACACGACAAAAACTTGGGTTTTAGGAAACAATTACTATGGGATTATTAAGAAGAAAAGAGTAAGTGAACTTTCAATGCATTTCATTGTCAATTAAAATGTAACCATTATTCATAAGCAGAATAATTGCTTTTAATTGAAGCAAAGCCAAAGGCTGCGAAACTGAACTTAGAGGATCATATTAAATTTAAATAGTCATTGATAATAATTAAAATATTATATAAAATGTTTCATGTAAATTATTGTAGAATGTAGAAGAATGAAAATATCTGGAATAGACCGGAACATGTTTGACCGGAAGGTAAACGTTGCGACGAAGCCATTTCCTTTATAACACGTTATTCAGCTATGTCAAAAAGCACAGTTCATTTAATTTTATAATCAGTCACATAAAGTGAACGTAAAAAATTATTTTCAGACATCACAATTCGTTAAGCCAATATGTCGTAGTTGTAAAAGAAACGGGTCGTACATAAAACATAGTAAACATTTCATAATTCACAACAAAAATTCCTAATCTTGCCCTATCATTGCTGATTCGCTCACCATTTCATCATGGTAATTCTGCTTGCTCTTATATAAATGATGTACGTCCAATTGTAGGTTGGGCAGCTGCCAAATGGTAATATATATGACCTACTTATTTTACAAAGACCTGGTCATTTTTCTATTTCCATTTTATAAGTATTCCTCTATTTAATTACTACCTCAAACTGTTTCTTGAAACATCATGACTGCAACAATTCATTCAATCCCCTGCTTTCGTATCATTCAAAAAATTCCGTAGCACACTTTAATAATATATTTTAATTAAATACATTTCACTGGGCAATCATTCGATTAAGACAAAATTTCCAATCTCATACTCGAGTTATTAAATTTGAAGAGAAAGACGTAAAGTTATGAACCAAACAGAGAGATTACAGCTCAAGAAAATATCAATTACGTTCGGACGGATACGTATTTATGGCGTGAAAATCCCAACGTCACGTGAAACATTATTACTTCTTGAGTGAGCTTGTAATTACTGTACAATGAAGAAAAATCCCTGGATATAAATAAGTTAAGTTTTTAATACAGATAAAAATTATATTTTAATTTGAATTAACAGTTATTAACGTCTGTTACTTTGAATTAATATTTAATTGACGCCAAAATCATTATATAAAATATTTTGATCTATAATTTTAAGTTTCTTAGGTTTTTAATTATTTGAATTTTTTGGATGTGTTTTTATGTATTTGTAATGAAATATTTTTTCTCTTGTATAATTCAGCTCATCCTGATGAGGATACAGATCAGGACCTAAACATGTAGTTGCATTAAATGTTTTAGGTTTTTTGTTTTATTAATATTTATCAGCTTTTAATTAAAATTTTTTGAGCAGTTTTCAGCGAGCTTTTTATTGCAGATATTACTGCACAGAGTAAAAATGGGACTTACTTTCGGGGATGCCTCGCTCTCCCCTGTTTAAAGGCTGTCAAATGCAGAGGCAATTTAACTCTTTCAGGAGGTGTATGCAGAAACATTAATTTCAACTATTAGGGGAACGATAAAGGAACCTCTTTAAATAGTAGAATCCCCCATTTAAAAGAATAATTTTACATTTATTAACGAAATGTTTATAATTATTTTTGTTCCTAAACGTCTGGAGGAAGACTGTTCTAGAAATGTATCCCTTTATGGTGAACACGTTTCTGGTGGAGATCAAGGCGATGCTTGCCCGACCTTTGAGCTGAGCGATTTCCAACCGCGTATACATGAGATTCGCCATTCTTTTGAAAGAAATAAGTGCATTATTTTGACCTTTGGGAAATTAGCATTAAGTTTAATTTGAAGTTTCTGTATTCATCTACATTCCTTGGATTAATTTTCTAGCATCAATTCATATATTTTTGTTTATAAATTTTCCTGTCAGGAGTCAATTTAGCTCTCTAACATTGTCAACCTCAATTCTCGTAAAATGTGCGTCATCATCTGGTTCCTCTGAATTGTTTGTGGCTTGTATAATTGATCACATTATGCATATTAACTAAACATATATGTACTTATATAACTGGTATTTTTCGTAGGGCATGAGCTACCTACACGGCACAGATATCCGATCTCACGGGAACCTCAAGTCCTCGAACTGCGTGGTGGACAGTCGCTTCGTGCTCAAGATCACGGACTTCGGTCTCCATAGACTCAGGGGCGGCGGCGACGAATTCGACGAACAAGATTCCTACGCCTACTGGAGACGTGAGTCTAATTCTATACTCCTGTTATCCTAAACTCTAAGAGGTATAGGAAAGTAACTGCCGAGGAATCAAGTTGTATGAGATGATAACTTATGTAAAAGTTTCTATACTGTAATGACATCAAATTGGGTATTAAAGTCGATCGTCATTCCGACGCCCTAAAATTGAACCACAAGTTTCCATGACGTGACGCCCGCTCACCCACTTAACCTCTAGTGGATTCATACCAGGCACATGAGTACGAATAATGAAATAAAGAATACTAAGCTGTAAATCTACCTTTGAGTAACATTTTTATAATTAAGGTAGACAAATAATTGTTTAAAATAATAAAAGCAAACATTCGCCGTCTTGTCTGAGATCGACGGCCGCCGCCGACGAGTAAACACACAACTGTGTGAGGTTACGGAACGCGTGTTTGGAAAGTGTCCGTTGTTTTCATTTCTTTCTGCGCACGTAATTTAAATTGTACTTTTGGGCCATTAATTAATTTAAGAAGTAAAAGATGTAATTGTAGCTGTTACTGTAGTTTCCTTGTTTAAAAAGACTTCCAAATTCTCTCGTGTGCTTAAATGTTGACGAACGATAGAGAAAAATGCGAACTACTTTTTTCAAGAATAAAAAAGAACCATTGAATTAATATAACAAAAGACATACCAATGTATACCACCAAAAAATTGACTAAACTCAGTTTTAAATCTCAGTCCGTTATTCCCTGTTTATTCTTACCTCATGGGTCTGGACCCACCACAAGGCCAAGTGGTGCGGAGCGGATGTGGCGTCATAGAAAATTATGGATGAATATTATGGCGTTTCTTGTTCTTTCTGTTCCGAAGTATCCTATATCTAATTGCCAGTACGTACAGTTGTGTCATTAATATAAGGTGTAGACTAGGTAACGGTGCAATTTCCAAAGGGAACGGTTATTTATGCTTTATTTACACTAAATTACAAGTTCATCAAACAAAATAACGTACTTTAACCCTACCAAATAAAAATAATTGAAGGAATTATAATTTACAGAAATATGACAGTTAATTATGATATTACATTAGTGATGCAAATTAGTGTACATTGCCCACATAGAAATTGAGCATACTTTCCTGATTATAACACCCGAAACACCAAGAGGATGTACAATGTTTCTTCTTACTGTAGTGGGCGATACGAACATGTAATATTAAGTAGCTAATTATCCCGCTCTTGGCTCTTTTCCAGCGGTGTTGCCAGATTGCACATCCCTCCCCCTCATTATCCGTTAATGCATAGTCGACGCGCGTGTCTATTATCGGACACAATAATAGGCACCGTAGCCGGGAAAGTCTGTTACCTTGCTGTTACAATTTCGCGGTGCAGACTTACGAGTTGTCTTACACCATGCAGCTATCGTAATAACCAAATTGTTGGAAATTAAGTTGATAACACTTAAAGAATTATACAGTGAAATAACCAATTTGCTAGATGAAACACTGTTTTGTAAAAGTTACGTTAATCGGATTTTAGTGAAATAAGGCAGAAAATTACCAATTCAGTCAAGACAAAATTATAATTCAAAATTTATTTAAATGCAATAAAAACGGCACAACGTGTTGTTCATTCCTTTGGAACCTGTTCCTGTGCATTTTATAAATCTAAAAATTCCAAAGAAAACATGTTAGGTTATGTTTCGTCACAACTGCAACGTCCGTGGCCAGTTTTGACTTTTGGATATTTTTTCTGTTCTATTTGTAATACTAACTCAAATAACATAATTACTAAAATTATTGAACCTAAAAGAAATATAAAATTCAACGTTCAAAATTATTCAGGTGTATCACAGCTTACGCTTTCTATAAATTCCTGTCGTTAATATGTTACCGAAAAACATTACTTAATAATCAATTATCATCAATAACGCTGTTCTTCATATATGTAATGTGCGGGTGTTCCATTAAATAGCAGTTTAAGACTAGGTTTCTACTTATCAAAGAAAATACGCAATAGAGTAAAAATTGGAAAGTTATAACTTTAAAATTGATATATTGGAATTGGATTAATGCAATTCGCAGATAATATTTTAGCATATGAAGTAAATTTTTTTGGTGACTTTTTACCCAACATTCGGAGATATATGTGTTAAACATATTTATTCTATATCTGATTGAGTGTAGATCTTTTTAATAATTAGTTATTTATTAACGAATATACACAATATGCCTGATTTAAACATGGCTGAAAATTAAAACATCGCAACATTCATATAAAAGTAAATAAAACGTTTTAACATTTTATTTGTTATGCCTATGGTGCATTTAATATTGGGATAACATTATTCGAGCTACATACTACTACTTCTCAGAATCAATTAAGGGAAATAAAGGGGAAAACTAGATTTAGCTTAATGTATAAAGGTAATTTAAGAGAGGAGTGATCTATGGACCGATGCTTACAACAGTTGAAAACGTAGGGCAAATCGGGGCTGAACGGAACACCTATTGTTTAACAATTTTTGTAAAATTATGAGAAAAGTAAAATGATTTCATAAAAGTACAAAACATTATTTCATTCTATTACTTAGTTAATATAATATCAATATAACTTAAAACAACGAATTAAGATTTTTAAATTAATTTTTAAGAAGAAACAAACTTCCCGTTCTACAGAACGGGACAGGTACTGCAATTAAATTAAATTTACGAAAACTTTTAATACGTTTCTGTTTTTGTTCGTATACTTATTTAGCATAGGGTTGAGCGACTTATTAATTTTTCCTTTCGCAAAGAGATTTTTTCTTGCAGCTGCACAAGATTTTGCTTTTATTTTTCATTTTTTCTGTTCCTTTTCTTTCTTAATCTATTATTTTTTGGCACAGAATCCTGTAAGCCATTAGTATTAGTTGATTCTGGTAGTTTTTCTTTTTTTTAGGAACACATTTCATTTTGTCTCATACAGTAGTATCCCTAGTCTCAGTTTAAGGTTTTACATCGAGCCTTAATACAAGTAGATTTAAACCGTAAAAGTTCATTTATATGCAGTTAGACTCACCTAATTTACGAACATATAACTTTTAACAGTTAAAAGCGAGTAGTTTTGTTCTGTCGAAATGATGCAAAAATTATGTTACAGATGTAAGACGTTAAAGCAAGATTTCATTCACAAGTTGGAGTCCAAATTTGGTCAAGTTCGATGCCAAGACTCCTTTTCTTGATCAGATATAATGTTCCACTCGTAGCACTATCCAGTAAAGAAATATGGTAATCCGTTCTTCCCTTCTATCCCTACGTTCGTTTTCGGGGAATAATAAGCACTAGTTCAGAAAACGGCCTACCTCCTGTGGTGTAGCGACTAGGGTTGCTGCCTCACAACTCAGGGGTTCCAATCCTGGCATGGACTTGGATGTATGTGTCGTCATGGTCGCGAGGACCGTGATTAAGGCTGCTGGGGAATTGATACACTGACCACATATCACCCCAAATTCGGAATGTATCACTCCAGTTGACAGTCCGCAACCGCCTCGGTAGAACTAGACCTTCAAGAGGGCTGTTGAGCCATTGGAAGTGTGGTGATTCATGACCCTTACATTCATCGGGTAAAGCAAAAATAATTTAGTTTTTGTTATTAGCGTACACAGGGCCGAGTAGGCGGGAAACATCGGCGGGAAACGTCACCGTCTGCAACATTGTTGATTGCCTGGAGTGCATTGTAGATTCAACAGTTGGTTCGGGGAGCTCTCCTGAGAAGGTCGGGACGAGAGAGAGAGAGCAGCGGAGGAAACTATATGCAGAAAAGTTAATTTCGCCGTTGATCGAGAAAGAAGATTTTTTTTAGTAAGGAAAACAAAAAGAGGACAATTTGATAGAGATTTAAGCTGAAGAAGAGGCGATAGAGGAGACGTGCTCAGCGAAGGAACATCCTGCACGGCAAACGAGGAACGACGTCACCAGGCCATTGTTAATATCTGGTAACGGCATTTTAACCCGGTTTTCCACTTAAACCATTCTCGTTGATTCGCGATTTTTAATACAATTATATCGTTTGTCACACGCGTTCCCGGGAGCAGCCATTTAGAATCTGCGTAGATTATTCTTTTTGCTTTACCGACTGAGCCAATTTGATTAAATTTTACTAGTAAATTTATATTTTCACTAAAATTTCTTCTGGAAATTTGATAACGTAATATATTAATTAAATGGAATATTCAATATAAATACATTTTTATTATTATTTAACAATTTGATTGTACAAAAATATTTTTGTTGGTGTAAGCAAAGGAACACCACAGAAGTATAAGAAGTGCATGAAACGACTACTAGGTTACGGTCATCCGATGATATTTGAGAATGAATTTAAGTTTCTAAAATAAAGTTTTCTTGTTGAACAGTTACTCCACGTTGCAATAAAATATTTATAATAATAACGATTTGAAGTGGAAGTTTTTGTTGTGGTTTTCAGTCCTAAGATTGGTTTGACGCAACCCTCCATGCTATCCCGTCTTGCGAAAACCTTTTCATTTCCGCATAACTAGCACGTCCCACATCATACCTAATCTGGAAGTATATTTCTGGAATATAATGTTAGTGAACAAAACGAGCCGTGGGTTTTAACAATGTTACTGATTTATTCCAGCATATTTGTTCGTATAGTGTCTATATGCATACTGGGGAAGTTCGCTATTTCGTAAATGTGTTCCACTTTGTTTAATTCAGGATTCCTTTGGACAGCCCCCGAGCTGTTAAGAATGCTGAGTCCCCCTCCTGCAGGAACCCAGAAGGGCGACGTCTACAGCTTCGCCATTATCGTCCACGAAATTGTTACGAGGCAAGGTCCGTTCTACGTGGCGGATGTGGACCTGTCCCCTAGAGGTAAGAGAATTTGCATGTTAAAACGCTTTTTATATACGACGTTGAAAATTTTCTTAAAAAAAATTAACTTTAGTTAACAAAGCTTGGTGTTTCTCCAAATAATAAGGTGGCTTGAAAATAATCTTGAAATTTTGAATGAATATTTTGAAAATTAAATTATCTCTAAAAATATTATACGAAATTACAAAATAAATTTGATAGCGGGAAGATTATTGATTGAAATAATTCCTGTACCTGCCGTTTATTATTACTCTATAATACGTATTTATTGACACTCCAACATTTCGTTTTAAAGAAAACAAATATTTACAAATATTGTAACTTACAATTGCAATTTTCTGCTTTTCAAATACACAGTTTTAAGAAGAAATATTATTTATAAAGTAAGGGAAACTTCAATACCAGGTACATCTGATATGTAAATTAGGAAGCGTGCAGCACTCATTTTTAAAATAATTTCTTATAAAAGTTTGTATTTTCTGTGGATTTAAAATGCACAAAAGGATCCTTAATTTTTAAGCTTTGTATTGTCCTGCATGATTTTATTGAAGCTTTTTTAAAAAAACTAGTTATCCAAGTTGTACTATTTATGTAGGTGTGGTATTTCCATATGCTGTAAATGGGAAGAACTGCATTATAATTTTGTACATAATGTTTGTAGAGTATGAAAGAAATACTGCAGGAAATGTTCCTGACAATTAGCTTCCACGGCATTCCTTCTGTTCAATAGCAAACTGATGGATAAGAAACCGCCAACTAGGGTCTGAAAGGCGGTAATTAGAACGCGCTACAAAGGAATCGAACCCTTTGTTCGTTTTTCTTCGCGTAGTATTCCTCTGGAACCCTTAAGTAGTTTTTACAGTTACGGAGTAGGAACCTCGTTCAATATTTGAGTGTAGATAAACTTCATCCTACACGCCACAAGTGATATTATAACAGCCAAAACTGATTGTTATCTCAAATAATTTAGTAGTGAATGTACGGATCGGGATGGAATAATCTTGGTTTTGAATTTTGTCGTGAGAAATGTGTTTTAGTAAACCATGTAATTGATGGAGATGGATCGTACTGGATGGTGAGTCTATTTTGATTGCTCAGATGTAGAGTCGCCACGTACTGAGTAGAAGCCCCGGGTTTGATTCCCAGTCTGGTAGAGGGTTTTACACACTGATTCTTTAGTTCAGTTTTCGGAAATTTAGAGGATGAATATATAATGAAACTAATACATAATATGTCATTAAATTATAACTACAACCGTGATTTTCCATTGCGTATTTAATTTATTTCTATTGATGATATTAAATAATTAATAAATTGTCAGCAAAATTTTTTTATGCATATTTAATATATTTACGACGTTTTGTCCGTATTTGTGGACCTCATTAGGTAAATTTTAATTGGATAACATATATGTAAAGGTGTTCTGCGATGGTTAAGGTTGAACTGCACAACACAAATTTATCCGCTTTAACGTACACGTTATCCATTTAAAATTAACCTGATGAAGTCCACAATTATGGATGAAACGTCGCAAATATATTAAATAAATATTAATTTTGTTGCTTATTTATTCTATATTGTTGAATTATTGAATTACCGTATTAGCTAAATTATAGGGACATGATTTTTTATTTAAATTTATTTTTTTCAGTTTTGTAAAAGAAATAAATACGAGAAGACTAAACAATTAAGAACGCATTAAGAGTTCAGTTGAAATTCAGTTAAAATGGATTTGAAGATCGTAAGTTTTTTCGGTGAATTTGTCCCAGGCCATATTATTATTTTGTTTTACTTGATAAAGATTAATGAGATATTCATCGAAACGGGTTTAAACCCAAGAACTTTTTATTCAACAAAATGGATTTACTTAATTCTGAAGCTGCAACGGTAACGGAATACATAAATTATTTTTACTCGAAACATGGATCCTTAAACCATTTTTATGCCCTTTTCAAATGGTACCCAAGACAGAAATACGTTAAATTTTAAAGAGAAGCACGTGCAGTTTGCTGCAGTATAGCTCTCGGGAAAGATAAATGTCTCTTTTTAGAGCATAATTTATGGCGAGAAGTGTAGAGCAGTTCGTATTAATACAAACCCTAAATTTTTGTATTGGTCATTATTGTAAATAGTTAAGCACTTATTTAATTATCGTGGTTTCATTTGGTAAAAAACACCTTTCTGGATTATGAGTTACGGAAATTGAAGGAGTTCCAAATGTTATGCGATTAGCATCGTTCCAAAAAATAAATATATAATTATTTTAATCGTTACAGACCTCGAAACTTTATTCACTTCAATAGAGTCTCACAAGTCGTATTGATTTTCCTCCTGGGAATTAGGCTGTAAAATATTTTTAAAAAAAATCCTGTTTTGAAAGTTGTGTGGAGAATTTATGTATTGAATTACTCATGGTTTACGTTTACGGGAATTGAATTGAAAAACATCTGGTCATGAGAATGGAGACTTATTTAAAAGCAAAGGATCCAATGCAAGGAAGGACAGTTAGAGGATTTTTAATGGCATAGATAGACTGTTTGTTGCAATTGAGATAAAAACAATGGAAGTTGGACGTTACCGTTGTTCTATTGGATTGAATTCAACTTTAAATAAAAATTTATTCCCAGGTTATTTTATCTGTGGGATAAAGTCTGCTTTCGTCTTTGCAGGGCTAATAACATTGGGAAAGGATTAGGAATACTGATGTCTACAGTTATAATATCAAAAATTAAAAGAATCAGACACAGTAAAACTGCGAAGCACTTTCTATAGGAAGGATAAGACTGACAGAAGTGGGAGGAGTTCGGGAAGGGAAGTAGATTAATCAGAGCATGCTATTACATTACAGCCTATATCTTACCCAGAGATTATAATACAAATGCCTTTACTTAATGTAAATGACAGAAAATACTCACATTTTTAAATATTCTCGTGGATACTTAATACCACCGCTCATTTATTTTATTTCAATATTCTCAGGAATGCACACAGAAACGTACACACATTTTATTTCATTAATATTTTACTAATAATTTATGCTTCCCGAGTTAAATGAAACTATTGTCTTGTAAAAGGGGGTTTGCTAATTATTTTGAATACTAACAAAATTTAATTGGCTATTTTCATATACAAGACTTATGACGGTTAATTAATTAAATACGAATTAAATTGATGAGGGTTTCTTCTGTTCTACAGCCTATCATCTTAAAATATTCTGAGCGTATTGGCGGATGACTCAACGTTCTAATAATAATGAATTGGTTTTTTTATGAACACAAGAAATGTTTCCTCTTTCGCCACAGAAATATTAAACTTGTAATTTTTGACTCTAGTTTTTGAAAATTTTGTTTAAGCAAGAATCTATTGCTGCAGAAAAAAAGTTTTTGGGTGATTTTTAGTACGATATTTTTATTTTTTAAAATTAATATTGAAATTAATTCGTAAATACGACCTTTGCAGCATTTGGTTTCCTTCACGGTTTGGAAATTTTTTTAATTTTAGGGAGTGGGCACATTATCGAAAATGATCACCATGAGGCATACAGGCCCAACCAAATAATTTATGTGGGGCTAGTTGAATATCATCCAGATCAGACGACCATAAAGCCTTTCGAGCCTGACCTGATTAGAGGGACTAATGGCCCCCAAACCCCACGGGATCAGCTATCAACGGTTATCGTTCTCCAATGTCCTCCACCCCTAAAACAACACGAGCTAAATTACACAGAGTTCGTCTTCATATATAAATTCCAATGAGTATTAAATTATTTCACTCTGCACAGTCATTGTTATTCCCCAAATTCTATTTGCTGATTAACGACTGTTGTTAATTGAATTTGGGTTTGATAAAAGTTAATTAAAGCTAGAGACTTATCACCCTGTGTGCGTCGTTGCAGAAATCGTGCAGAGAGTTCGCTCAAGCCAGAAAGCAATATTTCGTCCATCTGTGGAGAGCGGCTCATGCGAAGACAGATCACTGGAGCAGCTAATGAGGCAGTGCTGGGCTGAAGATCCTTCCGACAGACCCGACTTCAACGCGCTCAAAGTCACCATCAGGAAACTCAACAAGTAAGAATTACTTACATACCGTGGAAGAACGCAATTTCGTACAACTAAAGTATCGAAATAATTAGAATTAAATATTTATTATTTCTGAAATTCGCTATATATAATTTGCGCAATCTTTAGAGATACATTAAACTTAATTATTTCAACTTGTAAGAAAATTTATTAAAATACTTTCGAACACAATTAACCCTTGGAATGATTTTTTACGTAAATATTTTTGTAACAGGGGAAGTTTTAAATTTAAAATATAGCAACAAAATTACAAATTTGTACAGTCAATGTTTATAACAATATGTCTGTAATCTATATGATTTTATTTAATAAAACAGCAAACTTTAATTCCTGATAAAAATAATAATAAATGTTAAATAACACAATTTATACGAATTAAGAAAAACTGTTTTTATAGCATTAAAACAAATAATGAAGGTGAAACATTTACGGCCACAAATGGTCAGAATTATAATTGCTTATTAATTAAAGTACTTCACTACGTTTCGTTCCATTAATTGGAGCCTCCTTAGGTGATAGAAAAATCCCAGGAGAAAATCCTATAGTTGTATGATATAAGATGGCTCAAATATTTATTGGTAAATTTGTACTGAATCACGAACCCTGGTTTAGTCGTTCAACAACAAGCCTCGGATATAGTTCGTGCTTCAGTACAAATTTACCAATAAATATTTGTGCTATCTTATATCATACAACTTTAGGATTTTCTTTTGGGATTTTGTTTTTATAGTAATATTTTTTCTTATAATGCTACGTACTTTTTAAATCAGTCATAAAAATCTGATGCTATAATTATTTTAATAACGTACTGCGGGATGCAAGAATATTTAGGTATTACCATCAACATATTCTTTATCCGAAACAATAAAAAGACACTGTGCCAACATTTTATATTTAATAATGAAAATTATTTAAAAAATCAATAATCTCACATTAAGTATTATAAATAAAAATACAGAAAAAATCATTTAATATTTCGTTAATTTAATTACAACGTTTCGTTCACCTCGGTCTACTTCAGAAGGTAAATTTTAATATGGACACAGTCAACGACACAAAATTTGTATAATAGTTTTAATCATTTTAAAGTTTAGCAGATGAAGTCAACAGCTACTGAAGAAAAGTCGTACTTATATTACCTACATTTTAATTAAATTTATGACTGACAAATTTGTCTTTATTATGTATTTACATAAATTATTTAGAATGTAATAAAAGTCTGAATTGCTTACTTTATTTTGTTTATTTTCAATAGATGTAAAAACATTGAGTGTATTATATCTGATTTACATTTCTACGATTACTTGTATCGCTACAAATCATTGACATTATAATTAATTTTATATTATTATGAGTAACTAGAACAAGGAAGTCCAGTTTTACCTTTGGGACCCTGTTTCTTTTATCTTACTACTGTAGAAATATATACTCTTCAGAAAGTCTAAATAATTAAGGTACAAACATTCTGGACATGCAGAAAATATGAAGTTTGACCATTGTCCGAAAAGTCTATACTTATTTTAACACACGTATAGTAATGTATTATTAGATGGACCTGTTGGATAGTAACTTAAGACACGGGCAAAAATCTAGAAAAAAAATATTTTCTAAATTTTTTCATATTAATATGCCTATAAATTCAGTAAACTGAAAAAATTAGCTGCCAAAGAAAATATAGAAGGAAAATTTTAGTTAATATGTTTGGTTATAAATTAATAAATTATTACTTTTTCATAAAAATGTGTTTTTCTCAGCTTTATGATTTCTGGAACCAAAAATCTTCTATGCGTCACAAATATTAAGATATTGTCTTCATTCTTTTTGTACATGATCTACAAGTCTCCAAATAAACGTATTAGGTTTTTAATTGTCCAAGTAGTTTATGTGAAAAAATTTTCAAAGTCTTGAAAAGTGCCAGATTTTAAGTAATTATATGAAGCGCTTGGAAAAAATTATTTGCTCCCACAATTTTAATCATTTTCAAAAATAATACTCACAACTGATAACAATGGTCAGCCCTACACATGAATATAAGAAAGCTAAAATATATTTAATTACGAAAGGCAAGGAACATTTTCAAAACTACCACATTTTAAAAATAGTCTTCATAATATCTCAACAAGAAACAAGTTTACAAAAACTATATTTTTTACATTGCTACACATGTGTGTTTTTATACATGGATAAAATTTCAGTTCAATAGCAATTCATTTACAGGAATTTCAAATTTCAGTCCCCGTGTCGCCTAATAATTTAAAATTGATAATTAGATTACATATATGAGAAATTGCTGTTAAAAATTTATATGTGTATGTCGCACAGCGAAAAAGTCGAAATAAAAGTTATCTTCAATATTTTCGTAATTTCCTGTCTACTACTCCATGTATCCACGTGTCGCACCCATATAATATTCATAACCATTTATCCGTCCAATATTGACGACTTTACTATATCGTATGAGTGAGAGATAAAAGTGGGAGTGAGAGATACAGAGTGAAGGGAGGAAAGGGGCGAAACACACAATTGGCCGCACTGTAGAATAAACAGAAGATTTACGAAATACGACCCACCGTTATCCACCAAACCAGAAGCTCTGTTCAAACGTACTTTGTTGATTTATTATGGGTCAATTGGGTCGTATTATTGTGAAAATGTTGTTTCCTCGAACCTGATACAGCACATCAACACTCCCCCCCTCTCTCTATTTGGTGTACTCTCAATTGCGGGCAGTGTTATTTGCAGTAGACAGCAAGCACCCTCCCTGAGTATTATTGTATAGTAAGATATTATATTTCCTCCATGCTCTCGTGTTTAAGATTCTAAACTTTTATCGGATGATAGAAATGGGATTGGCGGATTTTCCCTATATGTTGTAAAATTCTCTCTAGACATGGGTGGGTAGAAGGAAAACGAATCTATTAAAATGGTCAAATTGTCAACAAGAACGCCGCTAAGCTTTCCGACCTAAAAACGACACACCGCGCGCAAGACGACAAATACACACAATAATAATAACTTATACTAGAACTAAAACTAACGCGATGTTCACCATTACACAATTTCACATTGCATACTTCTCTGGGGAGAAATGATTTAGGATTTATCAAACGTCAATTATGTTAAACACCAACTAAGTAACTCAAAATTTCGATTAAATGACTATTAAATACTGATCGATCGTTGCCCCACGTTGGGCGCCAATTATGTGTCGTGACACACCTCTTTCTTTGTTACGCGACAACGATGATTGGCTTGACTCCAATCAACTCGTCACTGTGGGTGTACGCACAATAATACACTCGGTGAAGAGCACATGCCCGCAGTTTTGCCAAGTCGGAAGAGCAAATTTATAAGGGGTTAGGTTGCGGTTCACGTTCGAAAGTAAATAATTTGTCATGAGAAGTATGCTTTGGGAAAAATAGGTATAACAACGAACAATAGTATCCTAAAAAAATGTATAATTATAATTAACAAACTTCCACTTCCACACATCAATCTTTGTGGTCACTCATTGGTGGGAAATAAAAAAAGAAAATGATTTCTTTAAACTCATTCGTGACACAAAAAGAAATAAATCAAATGATTGTTCATACAATTAGTCTAGCGGTAATTTGGTCTACGATGCCCGACGAACCACACGGACACGCTCCGTAACACATGGTCGACGACTGACCGGTCTTGCGATGCAGTACTGGAGAGGTGGTGCTGGGAGCATCCTTGGTGACGGCAAAGGAATGCGACATGGCCGCTAGCGTCGATGTGTAGGGTCGGTTCGGCTTGACTGTAAGACTTTTTAATACCTCTTCCCCACTTCTTTAATTCATATCTAAAACGTGGCAGGGATGGAGATTAACCATTCAGATTTATCGTTACGCTTCTCTGGGAAGAATAGTTTGCCCCTCTCCCCAAAGGTTTTTGGGTAAATCCACGTTTATTTCCAGCCTCTATTTCCACATTCCAGCGGTAGCGGGACAATCCCCGCTGGTGTCTAAATGTCTGGGTTTTATTACCCCTATTTATCAAAAGAAGTTTCTTTTCTTTTGTCTCCTAAACCACCGAATTCAGAGTAGATGTGTTGACCGTTACATGTTAAGTTAAAGCTTGAGAAAAGAATTAGCAGAAAGAAAATGTTAAATAAGATGAACGACAATCTCAGTAAAATTTGAAGAGTGCCCTGATGATAAAACCTATTTTGAAGAGTTTACTGATACAATACATTTTATAGAACCAGAAGATGTTACGGAATTTGTTATACTTATATTATCCTAAAAATCAAGAGTACAGATTCAAGATATAAATTTTTATGCTGCAGGAACTGAGAACGTATCGAGCGATATCATAAATTCAAAATTTAATTTATTTACTTAACTTTTATAAAAACTTCAATATTTTCTCAATCTGTTCTATCCTTATTATATGTTTACCGTGTCAATGTCTACGAGTAGAAAGATGTTGGTCTGGAGTATTAATATGAGTGCGTACATCTGAGAGAAGAGAATGTGTGAAACGTTATGTTATAACCCACATTTTAGAGGGAATTAAATGTGTAAATAATCTAAAGTCAATTCTGACAAGTTGAGTCTTCTTATTTAGTCTATGACCCGGAAATCCTGCTTGGCTCACTGTGATGTTCATTCACAAACAACAACGTCGGTTTTGGAATCTAAATATTAGAAATGAGTGAGGCAATTATGCTTACGTTGCAAGGTGTTACAGCTTGTTGCCGTGTGTGCTGTGTGATATGATTGAGAAATTAGACGGTTCCATCTGATAAGGACGGTCAGTGCATGCACTGTCATTACAGACCGCAATAGAGCTCTCGGGAGTGCGTATTCACAGGCTCGCATGCGTGTAATGAACAATCCGATGGAGGGCGAACTAAAGCAGAGATCAGCCCTGGAACCTGCGCTCTCCGTTGTGGCTTAACAGAGAACTTCGCATCTACGGCCAGTAATGGACTCGTAGTGATGAGCGTCACAGAGTTCCACTAGGAAGATTATTCAACACCCGCGAGGACTTGGATTATGGAAGTGGATGGAACCTGGTTAGATGGCATGTATCGTTAAACCATGAAAATGGAAATACTGGGGACGAATTTTGCTTATCCCAGTTATGGAGTACTCTGTCGCCCGCGTGTTTTAAATTTTCTTTTGGATTCACATAACATTCTCCATGCTAACCTATCTTGCGCAAGCCTTTTCATATCCGCATAACTAATACATCCCACAACCTCCCTAATCTGCTTAGCGTATTACATGTTTTAAAACGTGGCCTATTAATCTATACCTTCTCTTGATCAACGTCCTATATATTGTTCGCTCTTCCTCTATTCTATTTAGAACTTCCTCGTTTGCTACTCTATCCATCCATCTCATTTTCAGCATTCTCCTATAGCGCCGCATTTCAAGGACTTCTACTCTTTTCCTTTTCGCAACTTCTATCGTTCACGTTGGGGAGAATATACCATTAGTATATTAGTATATTTAATTTATTATTAATGTAATATTTAAATTAACCTGCTGGAAGAGCGTGGAGGTCCATCCCATTTCAAGATGTGAATAAAATACGCAGCGTTCTAAAACTGTTTTAAAAAACCACAGAACAGTCGCTGACTGGAGCATAGTGCAAGGTTTTGATAGTTTCACGAGGAACATTTGTAGAAAATCTTCAGAAGGGAGCTTCCAAATTTATAATTCAGCAATCTGGTTACGGGGAACTTAAGATTAGGGCTGGAAGCAAATAGAAGACACAAAAGTAGTATTTATACACTTTAAAATCAAAGGGCTGAAAGATACACGCGATAAGCTACAAAAGATAACTAAAATTAAAACTAAAGTAAGGCCTGAAAGTAAAACTATGGCGGTTTATCATCATCGTAGAATAGATACGTAATCAATTGGAAAATATTTACTGGGCTCTATTTCCAAAAAAAGTATTCACTTAATTGTTTTATGAATTAGATATATTATTTTTGTTAAGTATTTACATTTTCTTAATATATTCTATTCAAACGGTTTGTAGTAATTATTGTTTAGTTATGTGAAGTGATTTCGTAATATAGTTATCAATTTCGTGAAAATAGTGTATTTAAAACCATTTTTTATCATTAGATAATTGTGCAAGTATTTTAGTTAACACACGAAATTACAGCTTACCGGATCTGTGTTTATCGTTTCGAAACGTTGTGTGTACAAACTTTTACCCGGGTTGAAACCCGAGAATTATATTTGAATCAAATTCACCGGGAAAGCCTTCGCTCATTAATTCCTATTATTCTTAAGGATTCCAATAACAGTAGCCAAATAATAAACAATGTATGAAACTCGTAATTTTACACAAGTAAACCCAAATCTGGAAAATTATAGAACTACTAGTCTTAGTGCCTGTTTACAATATTTGTGGTATAAATTACTTAAACACCTAGTTCAGAGTTGACGATATAAGAAAAGTTAAAACTCTAGCTGGGTAAAAGCTAACACTTCAAATGTAAAACATATATGACATTCTCTAATATTATATAAGTGAAATTTTTTTTTGTACTTTACTAATACTCTTCATTTTTGAAATTCTGAAACCTCCAACTAAACACACATAACATACGTGATACGTTGGTGGAATACCACATTCTATTTAAATAATATTCGTAAATTTGTTGGTTTGGGAAACATGCTTGACATTCCTCAGCTAGCCATAATACGGACGAAGGACTCATTTGGACAAACGCATGTTTTAATTGGGAGAACAACTGCTCCAGAAGAAAATCGCCAGAATAACCACAAGAATTCTGATGACGTCGGTGGAGAGCCAGGACGAAAAAAATCGTAGAAGAAGAAATTTTTGAACGGGGAAGGGCAATACGCGATATAATTGGTGAATATAAACGGCTACATGGCAAATTTTAGGAAGAGCAAAAATTTTCTTCCACGCAGGAGCGAGGCAGAAAAATCAGTTTTGAGTATGGAATTGAAGAATATTACGAGAGGAAACAAGTGAGTTCTGTTGCAGATAAATAGTTATGCTATGACGATGTGAAGGCAAAGTTGCTTGATTGAAACAGTTCAGTTCACCAGATGGAGCAGTTGTAATTATCTCGAGCAATAGCCATAAGTAGAATGAACTGCAGTTGCAGAGCAGATGCTTCGAGCGAGGACTTGAAGTGTAGATTCTGCCAAGCAGGCAAACAAGTAGCAGAAAATTTGACACAGCTTTGGTTCAGCTACCAGAATTATATCGCAACGAAGAATGAGGGTCGCAGTACTGACCGAGCGAAAACAAAGTATGTAAAGCCGACCTAAAATATGCCTGTGCTTACCTTGTTAAAGAATTTTGCACTACCAATCGTGTTTGATTTTCTCTTTTAAATTTTCAAAAGTAAAAGCCAATTTTAAAATGCAACTTTAAGTTAATAATATTTCTATCAGGGTTGAGACTGTTATATGTTCAATAAATTTTAATTATAATTTTAATGTTAAATAAATTTAAAATTCTAATACAATGTACCTTTTCCATGTTAAAATACCAAATTCAAATCAACTTAAAAATTATAAATAATAATAATTATAAAAATCATTGAAGGAAATTGGTAACTATGTACGTAAAATTTATTTAATATCATCTAACAATTCACTTTTAAACTACTCCGACGGCTGCAGTATCCGATTAGAATCTACAACTGCTTTGAAGTTACCCATGATACGTGAAAATCCAAAAATAAGGAGAAAAAAGTAGGAATTACCTAAATTCTTCGTTTCATCAATTGATGTTGAATGGAGAAATAAATGTAGAATAATACTCCAAAACTTATAATAATCAGCAGTGCAAAATCTAAAAAATTATATTTTGAACTGTTTACCATAAAAGTTGCAGCTAGTATTTATGCACGGAAAACTGCCCATAAAATCGAATCAATTTTCTCTCATACAATTTTGGTTTCAAATATAAAAATACATCAATTAATTCATAAGAAATTTCTTAATTATAGTAAAACGGTTGTCCCCATCTGTTTAAGCTATACAATAATATTGAGGAAATAATAATTAGAAAATATTTCCGTTTAACGATAAGGGGATGTCCCATTTATACTTGCCAGATAAATCGGTACTATATGGAATTCTAAGTATTCCGATATTAAGAGAACGCTTAATACGAAATAGGTTAGGTATTTTCAAGCCAGTTAATTTCAACTTTTCGCATTTACTAAAGCAGAATGAGTTATGCGTTAACGTTGTTTTCCGGCAGTAAATTATCTAAAGGTCACCGGACAATAGAACACATTTAAACTTTGCTTATCGCAAAACACATTAATAACTTCCTGCGCATTCCCGTTGTCCGGTTGGAAGCTACCTCGTAGATGCAGTAATTACGTTACAGGTAAACTCTTCGCAGCTAAAATATCTGGCTTATCATTTCCCTGAATTTGATGTTATGCGCTCAGAAATGTTAAACATTCCACAAATTTCACCGAATAATATCCAAATATTGAAACAGAATCCAAGTATGGGCCTGGATAACAACAATATTTTCAACTAAAACGTTTTTTAAGTATTATTAAGCGAATGTTCTCCCTACTAATAAATAGGGGAAAGTTTCCGGAAAGAGTAGCATTTTAAAATTCCACCTTTAAAATTTTTAGTTATCTGATTCTTTCGCACAAACAATGTTGAATAATGCTATTTATCATTAAAAATAAGTCTCGTAAACTGGTATTTCACAACTTACTTTGAATGTGTCTAAATAAAATTGTGGAAAGTATATTGAAAATGTTCACCATGAAAAATTAGTGAAGTCCCAACAAATTTAGGAACAGGATAGCGGGGTTAATCGGGAAACCCTATTTTTTTACTGGATAGTGCTGTAGGTTAATAAATAGGGATTTAACATTGTAACTGGTAAAGGAAGAAGTCCCGGCAGCCGAATTGACCAATTTATGAAAGCACCTTGTGAAAGAACTATTGATGAATTTATAATTATACAGCAATTCGACAGAAGTTAGTCTACAAAACTCCTCACATTTAACTCATTAATGATATATATTCGTAAACTAGGTGTCTTAAACTACAAATATTTTACATATTGGGCTTAAATATGCTCCGTGAAAAACATTAAACTGAAACGGGATACTAATTTATAAGGCAAAAGAAAAAAAGGAA
Organism: Eucriotettix oculatus; assembly: GCA_034510155.1. Classification (NCBI taxonomy): domain Eukaryota; kingdom Metazoa; phylum Arthropoda; class Insecta; order Orthoptera; family Tetrigidae; genus Eucriotettix; species Eucriotettix oculatus. Next base: position 50,447,711 of record CM067376.1, on the reverse strand, counting down.
AACTGGAAGACTCAACTCATAAGAATAAGATAAAGGATTCTGCACCCACAAATAATAGATTAAGAAAGGAACGAAACTGAAAAGATGAGAAGATGTTAGCAGAGACTGTGCAGTTGAAAATAAATCTCATTGCGAATGAAAAATTGATAAAGCAATCAACCGTAAGATAAAAACGCATAATAAAGAAAACACAAAAGATGTTAAATTTTTCTTAAGTTAAATTAAATTTTATTGCACTAATTTTAAATACAAAAAAAATCCTATCTCGTTCTACCCCGGGGGCACAACGGGAAATTTCTAAATTTCTTTTTGAAATCTAACAAATATCTAAATTTGTTGTTTTAAGCTGCATTAATATTACATTCAGTAAATTATAGAAATAAACTAATGTTTTATACGTTTATGAAGTGATTTTTCTTTGTCAATAATTTTACAATTTTTTTAAAGAATGTTCCGTCCCGACTTTCTTCATGTAACTATTTATCATTAATATTGAAAGTTTAATTTTTATATTTATGATGAAATGTGACTACTGAGAAATTCTTTTCTGTTACATTTTAATTGGATACCCTAAGGTTTTAAATTGGTCTCGGAATTTTCAAATCATTAATAAACAATTATTAATATCATTACAATTTTTTTCCTTCAGAGGAGGTTCCAGAATAATATTCCATGTTCATCTATATAAAAAACAAATTATATTGAAACATTTTAAAACTAAACATCACGTTTAAATGAACAGAACACTAAATTTCATAAAATCAAACTTTATCATTTTTCATAAATTCACAACATAAATGACCACTAAATCTACTGTAAATGCCTTAAATTTGACTCTAAAATAATGATAAAAATTTTCGTACTTGAAAAGGAGCCTGTATAAAAAGAAACTTGTCAATCGAACGGAAACCCCGTAAGATTATAAAACTTTATGCCTAAGGTCCAGGTTACCCTTCGAGAGTATCTTTCAATCTTGTAATCAATTTGTACTGTCAAGAAATTCGTGCCTACTTTTCAGATGAAATGCCTAAAACCTTATGTAATTGTAAGTTGGATTCGACGGAACGTAAATAATTAGATGTTTCGATTGTTTGTACAGCCTCAATGACTCTTTCTTCTAAAATTTAGGCATCCTGATATGAAATTTCTCTACTTTATTTCCTGCAATTCGTACAGTGTTAATCTTTGAAAAATGTATAATAATTTATTTTAAATATGCGTGTTTATGTAATATTCTAACATTGTCAATATCTATTACATGTTTATTATTTAAATTCTATAGCGACAGGACGGTTGGTTATAGTAATTTTTTCGCATTATATTACTACTTTTATTACTTATATTAGTACCAATGTATTCCATATAATTTATTCACGCTCTATGCAATATTATTTGTTAAATTTTATTCTACTTATATTAGAATTCCATCTTTAAGTTTTGTTAAAAATTTTTTATCCCTTTTCTGTTTCAATCCGAATTTGATTTCATTAATACCACCGTTTATATGAATGTTTTTCCTTCTTGCGGTGTCACTTTAACAATGATAGATAAGGAACTAAATTTTTGCTTTTATCATTATAATTATGTTTTGCCTGTTTAATTGAGGTGTTTATTCCTTCATCTTTATTTCTTTACATTTTACATTTTTGATTGATTTGAAGTAACTTATTGTTTTGTTGTTGATTATTTTATATTTAGACTAAGCTATTTTTATATCTATGGCCTTAGTTTTTACTTTTAATTTCTTGTTATTTAATATACCTAGATTATCATTCCACAACTAGTTTATTAACATTTTGAAGTAGGTATTATTTAATTATATATTATAAATATATTTTAAATTAACTTAGAATTTTTTTGCTTGTTAATATTAGCTCTGAGGTATTAAAATAATTAGCTACATTACTTTTATGATAAAAATTATTTAAAACCTATGTCTAACTAATTTCAATACAGAATCTGATTCATAATTATTAATTTAAACTTTATGAAGAATATTATTTTCTGTTTTGAATAGAGATAATGAGAGTGGAAACATCTTAGACAATCTCCTCTCACGAATGGAACACTACGCCAACAACTTGGAGACTCTCGTGGAAGAAAGAACGGCAGACTACCTCGAAGAGAAACGGAAATGTGAAGAGCTTCTTTATCAGCTACTTCCGAAGTAAGTAAAAAATATAAATAAAATCAACAGCTGAGGGGTTAAGTTGAAATTAGGAGCATTATATATATATAAACTCTCTTCTTGGTTTTAGGGCAGCTCCGTCTTTGATTGAGCCTCCAGCACGATCGGTTACTGTAATCAGCCTCTAACACTACGTCATTATTTTACTTTTTAGCGACATGAAATTTTCCGATTAGAATATCTGATTTATTCCGTGAAACACATTTATTTGATGTGCGAACACAACAATTATGATACTATTATCACTGGGTTATTAACAAATGCTTAACAGGTTTCCCAATTATAGTGCCTATCCTCTAGTATAAATTAATTGAAATGGATACTATATTACAAATAAATAATCGAATTAAAAATTAATTAATCGTTATTGGGAAAAAGATACCACAATGCGTAATTATTAGTACCAGATATACCTGTTTATTACTATGTATAATATTGTAGTATTAGGGGAGTCAGAAGAAGACATGGAAACCATGGTTCTGGAGAAAGTGTTCAATATGAGGATTAGTAGAGGGAAAAAAAAGGTAATGGAGTGTTGTATGGGAAACATTGGAATAACAGAGGGTGTTAGATTGGGAAGGAATATTTTGAATGAAGTTAAGGAATTTTGCTACTTGGGAAACGAGGGTTGGTAGAAGTATAGTTGACATAAAGAGTAGGATAGCACAGGTAAGGAAGGCTTTCGCGAAAAAGAGAAACTTACTTACGGGTAATATAAGTATGAATATTAGGAAATCTGTGCTAAACAAATTTCGTATTGGGCGTGTCGTTATATGGACTGTCGGAGTAGCGGAAAGAAAAGTATTGAACCCTTTGAAATGTGGTGCTATAGGAGAATGCTAAAAATCAGATGGGTGAGTAGAATCACAAACGAGAAATTTATAGATTGAATAGGGGAAGATAGAACAATATGGACGACGTTTACTAAAAAAGGGATAAATTAATAAGCCATTTTTTAAGATATGAGGATCTTGTAAAATTAGCATTAGAGGTAAGTGGGGGCTAAGAACAGAAGAGTGAGGCAAAGGATGGCATACGCTAAGCAGGTTGGGAAGGATGTGGGATGTGGTCGTTATGCGGAAATGAAAGGGTTGCATCAGACCAGTCTTAGGACTGAATATCTCAACATCAAAAATGCAGAACATTTTAATTGATAATTTAATATTTGTTACTATATTACTTTCAGTCGAATTATACATTATACATCTTAATAATTAATAAAAAATCAGTTTTTTTCATGTAGTTGGTTTTATCGATGAATATATTGTTTAAGTAATTCTTCGGCTTCCAGCCGGGTCATTTCGGCTTAGGCCACGACGTTTCGATGACATTAATTACCATCTCTATCAAGTGAATGCTATTATCGCTTACATAGTTTCCGTTCGGCTGCCTAGTTCGTGTTTACGTATTACTTGAGTGTCGCGAGCTGATTCGCCCTCAGTCTTTGGTGATATCAGCATGACTCACCTCCTCCGCCAGTTACTCACCCCGCCGTTCGCTATCTATGCTTCTTGATCTTTTAAATTGGCTTCTGGCCTGATTTTTTTTTGAGCGGTGGAGGGATGCTGGGGGGAGTAACTTATCGTATTGCATTGCTAATCTGAAATACTTGGTTACGGTTCAAAAAGTTTTTGGAGCTTGTTCTTTTATCAGCAATTTCCATCAGCATGCTCTCTCAACAGTTGTTACATTTATGAAGAACTCTACTGTCCTCAAACCCGAACAATGGCTCACAACCGCTTACTTTACCCGCTGCTTCAGGTCGATATTCCTCTTTCATATATTGTTATTACCGTTTGGCCGATGATGTTTAACTGACAAACACGGGGTATTTCATAGACTCCTTGTCTCTTGATGCCTACTTTGTCTTTCAGTGGACGAAGCAGGTCTCATTTTTTTATAATTATATTTTTCATTAATTCTAATTATTTTAGACGTTATATTCCTCAGCGTAAGGCATAAATGCTGTTTTTAATTCCTTCGAGTCGCTGGTGGTGAGTCTTAATTTATTTTTGGAAAAGGCCCTCGTTATTTGGGGTTTTGAATAATCATTCCCACTGAAGGTGTTTCTAACTGTTTGATCTCCTTGGAAAGTCATTGGGTGTTATAAATTAATAGTGTACGGTTGATTAATGTTTTAAGTATCAATATTTTCTTAGCTGGTGGATGGTAGCTCCGTGAGAATGGTTATTTACCTCCATTGAGTGAGACCTTATTTCATAATCGCTGTCTCATATATTAAATCGTTATGAAGTGCAAATCTCATAACATCCTAATTACAAGTCGTAGTGTCATGTTTGATATATGATGATTTGATTAATCGGGTCTCAGAAAATGGTGGGCAAGTTCCAAATGTATTATTATTTTAGGTCGCATCAACAAGGGAGTTTTATTAGCTACCGACGTTAGTTGTTATAAGGTCAGATTATTTTAAATATAATTGTGTATTTGAGCTTCGGCTGAGAATATTACGATGTTAATATTGCCTTTGTGATGTTGCAAGTGGTCCAGTCTTGAGTATGGTTCAATGATTTCAGCCTTTATCTTATCGAGAGTGTTGCACTCGAATCCAAGTATTTTGTAGGGTGAAGAGTTTAGTTTTAATTGAGTAATAGGGCCTCACAAGCTTAAAAATCTCATCCCTCGTTTGATAAAATATTCATATTGTAACAAAATACTAAGAAGCTTATGATAATTTCTGTCTCTCGAAGTTTTCTTAGTACGTTTATATGATTTAGGGATACGCTTCCTCATTTTGTGTAAACAGATAATTAAAACTTTATGTACGGTTTGTCTTGCTCTGTTTTTCTTCCTTTATTCAAACACCATTAATTATCTCGGACTTTGGAATGCAACTATGGACTAACGCATGAAAGAAAATACTTTGCTTTTTCTCTTCGCGTATAAAGAATAATTTTCAGACCATTAAAACATGTCTGTAGTCTGATATGTGATCAGGAAAAAAATTATTTGATATTACCACCGTAAGGTTATTTGTATCCTTATATGTGAAATACATTATGAACGCATTTTCACATTGCTCCACTCTTTATAGACCAATAAAGAGCAGCCTATTTTGTTTACTGTTTTGATCTCCGGTAGTCTTCTATTTAATTCTTGCCATAGACATACTTATGGTTAGTAACCAGCAGCATTATATCTTCTTCAAACCCGTTACTTTCAATAATGTTTATTCTCTATACTAAAATACTGTTAAGCAAAAAAAATACCATTGTAGTCATAGACATAAAACAAAATGTTCAATATTACTATGAATTTTTTAAAATTTGTTAGTTAATTTACTTTGAAAATTTAAAAGTTACATATTCATATAAAATTATATTAATATATTCGATATGATTCGGCCTTAAAAACCACATTAATATTTACCTAGTCCCGCCGCAAGAAGCTTCGTTGTCTTCGGGATTTCTAATTTATGTCATTAACTGTTAAATGCACTACATTTCAAACAGAAAGTTTCCACAGTACGATTTTATTTGGTGTGTTAGCACAGCATACAAATTGTCAAAGTGAATATATATAGCAAGACACCGGGATGCAGTTCAGAATTTCCCCCCTGTTCTTTTCTTTGGTGACTTCTGGGAAGTTCTTCAGAGCTGAGCGAAGAGCCAGTAGAAATATTTAATGTCGTATCTTCAAGTTTAACATTTACGATCTGCTGTTCGAGGCAGTCCTCTGACAGAAATAAAATTGTTTCACGATGGGGTAGTATTAAAAAGGCTCAGTACTGCACCCGAAATAAAACTTATACTGCATTTAGAGAATTTAAAAAACTGAAATGTGTTAATATTTTAATAATATACTGATAATACCTGTAAACTTTCAATAAATTGACAAGAGAGGTAATAATAAATATAAATTCATGAAGTAATACTTAAGAGCTGATTTTAGTATCATTTTTAAACGCTAACTGGGTGCCCTAGGAAAATGGTACTTATATGTACCTAATAATTTATTTAAGTTATTATACTCTTTTCGCGAACGTCATCGTCGTCGTCGTCGCGGACCACCGCACGGACACACGCATGTATAAGCATCTCGCTTGGTAGACTACGTGAGAACATAATGTATCTTGTACTAAGTTCTAAATGTCATTAGAGTTGGACGGAACTCAAAACTTATATATAGATTCATATACATACCAAGGAAACTAAAGCTGAATGTGTATTTATATAATCATTCTGCACTGTGGTTTATAGAAAATTTGCATATTTAAAGACTAATTAAAAAGTATAATTGTTTTTGATTATGCATCTGTTGTTGTGGTGGTATTCAGTACTAAGACTGGTCTGATGCAACCCTCCATGCTAAACTGTATTACGCAAGACTTCAAATTTCCGCACAACTAGCACATCCCACATCCTCCCTAATCTACTTAGCGTATAGCATTCTTCGCATACCTATTCTATTATTAGCCCACACACTTCCCTCTAATGCTAATTTTACAAGCCCCTCGTGCCTTTAAAAGTGGTCTATTAATCTATTCCTTCTCTTAGTCAACGTCCTCCATATTGTTCGCTTTTCCCTATTCTGCTTAGATCTTCCTCGTTAGCGGTTCTATCCACTCATCTGATTTTCAGCATTCGCCTATAGCACCATATTTGAAAGGCTTCTATTCTTTTCCTTTCCCCAACTTCTATGGTCCACGTTTCGCACCCATTTAACGCCACGCTCCATACAAACATTTTAAGCAAAGATTTCCTAAATTTCACACTTATATTACCCTAAGTAAATCCCACTTTTTCGCGAAAGCCTTCCTTTCCTGTGCTATCCTATACTTTGTGTCTACTATACTTATACCATCCCTAGCTATTACCCTTCCCAAGTAGCAGAATTCCTTAATTTCCGTCAAAATATCTCCCACCCTTTGCTATTCCACTGTTTCCCATACTACCCTCCATTACCTTGGTTTTCCCTATATTAATCCTTATATTGAACTCTTTCTTCATTTTTTATGGTTTCCAAGTCTTCTTCTGATTCTCCTAATACTACAATATCGTCGGCAAAGCGTAAGGTTTTTATTTCTTCTCCTTGCAGTATGATTCCTTTTCCATATGCCGTATTATCGTTCTTCATTGCCTGTTCTATATATACATGGGCGACAGACTGCATCCTTGTCTTACTCCTTTCTTGATTACGGATTCCTTTTCTTGGTCTTCTATTCTAATGTAGAGGTTTTGTATTAGACTCCTTTCTCGATATTTTATTCCAGTGGTCTTCAAAGTCCTTAATAGTGTGTTCCAGTTCACATTATCAAACGCTTTTATTAAATCTCCAAATGCCATTAATGTAGGCCGTTTTTTCGTATCCTGCCTTCTAAATTATTCGCAAAGTCAATATTGCTTCTCTTGTCCCTATATTCTTCCTAAAACCAAACTGATCTTCTCCTAACTCGCATTCTATTTGACGTTCAATTCTCCTATATACTATTTTCGTTAATATTTTGCATGCATGGGATACTAAACTAATTGTTCTGTGCTGTTCGCATCTATCAGCCCCAGCCTTCTTTGGTATGGGTATATATATTTTTACTAAAATCTTCTGGTATTCTTCCTGTTTCGTATATTTTGAAAACTTTCCCGAACAGCCATGATGCTATTTCTTCGCCCGATGCTCTTATCGTATCATAAAAGATTATGTTTTCACAATATAATTAAAAATCCAGGGGTGTAATTGTGATTGCTTTAGCAGCGATTAGAGTCCAGGCTCGTTAATTTATACTATTTCCTTGGCTTTTGTCTGCGGCGGTGTAACATGCGGTGCAATGGTTTACGAATATCTCCCCAAGTTGTCGTCAGCAATATTCTGCGTTGAGCCTTTTTACGAGGAACGTATCTACGTCTAGAGCACAATTCCTTCTGAAGCTATCATAGAAACAACATTTTCCACTTACGATTGTAACATCAAGACTTCTCCTTTCGCTTCCCCAGCTTATCCCAGACTGTCCGTCTGTTTTTTTTTCTCCTGCTTCTAGCTCAACTCAATAGCGAACCGTCGTTTTGAGCATTTTTGTATGCCACGTGACAGCCATTTGCATTGACCTAAGGGATCACCTTATTATTTTTCGGTGGAGTTTCTAAATTTTTCTTCCTGATGTCGACAAAACTTTTTCAAAGAATTCTCACGTTCACGTCAACTAAGTTTGTGGCTAATCCTCTGAGGAATGTAAATAGTACGCGTCACAGGCTTAAGATCTTACCGGGGGACGTTCCTGTCACTCGTATTTCCCCAAATCCATGTTAAAAAATATATTACACAAAAAATTGTTATTGTACTATCTCATATTTCATGTTGTCGCTTAATAACATATGAATTCATCATTGTAAACAATGCTTAAATCATAGAAACTACAACTTCATAATAAACGTATTCATCAGAAACTTAGTGTTACAAGACACGCTATGAAATAATACGAGCAATAATTAAAATGTATGGATTAAGGTTGCATGAATGAATTTGTGAGGGAATACGAAGATTTTTAATAGGTTATGTATCTAATAAATAAGCATGTACGAGCATAAATAATAAGCAGTATAGAAAATAATTTCCTTTGTCATACAATCCTTTACTCTAACATCATAATGCGCAAATATGATTGATTTGATTAGATTTTTTTCTATTTTAAGTTTAATATTTACTGCATTGATTACTGTTTGATGTAGTGTAACTAATACCGGGTTACTGCACATTTGCAGTTTAATTTAATAGCATACTATTTACGAGTGCCTGACAGGTCCAATATTCTGTTAATTAAAACGTATTAAATGAAGGCGTCATTCAAACAAATAAAATAGCAAATTATGTCGAGACTTTTTAGAAAATACCTTTTCCTTATTTCTCTTACATTGATAAATAAATACTTCAAATTTATTTAAGACATGGATTGTCTACTTCAATTCTAATCCACTAATTTACTTGATTTTGGCTCAGTAGAATTTTTGCTTAAACTATTGATACTAGTAGTTTGAGTTCATGATCAACATTGTTGCAGATCTGTGGCCAGTCAGCTGATTATGGGTCAATCCGTCGTGGCAGAGACTTATGACAGCGTCACCATCTACTTCAGTGATATCGTCGGATTCACAGCTCTTTCTGCAGACAGCACTCCAATGCAAGTCAGTAGATAACGGCATTCAATTCTCGTTTATTACAGTGTTATTATTCGTGTTGTTATAAACACCTCGTTTTCAGGTTGTGGATTTGTTGAACGATCTTTACTCCTGTTTCGATTCTATCATCGAACATTTTGACGTTTACAAGGTATTATAATTTTCCAAAGGACTTGAATATATTATTCATTCAGATATTATAACTTAACAGTTTCTTCTTTACAGGTAGAAACTATTGGTGACGCTTACATGGTAGTTTCGGGTCTTCCTGTAAGAAATGGCTCTTTACATGCTCGTGAAATAGCAGCCATGGCGCTGACACTTCTTCAAGCAGTGAAAGGATTCAGCATAAGGCATCGACCGAATGAACAGCTCAAGCTGAGGATTGGAATACACTCTGGTAACTGGGAACTTGAGTTTAGTCGATGCGCAAATGATCGTTTCATAGACTGACAACACGTTTTACATCGTCCACTTACTAGAAATTATTATAACTAGCTTCTTGTGGTCAGCGGTAAAAAGGGTAATATATAATTATAAGCAAGACCTACCTGGCAAATATTGAAAGGGATAACATGTTCACTGGCCCGCAAGACGTGTTCCTCGTTTAAAAAATTATTTAGGGAAACGGAAATGTTAGAAATATATTTTACACTACATATTAGAATAATTCAGTTCAATGAAACAGAAATACATATATTTACAATGTATATAGATTTTACAAGTACGGGTTGACATTGAAATGGAATAAAAGAAAAGCTTTGTGTGAAGTATTAACGAAATTCTTTTTTTATTATAATAATTATATATAATGAATTGTTTAATTAAATTTTATAAAGTAATTATCAAGAATACATTCCGAAATCAATTTTTTATATTTTTAAACAAAAAACAATGGTATTCTACCGTGCAGACAAAGATTAGGCTTTCCCTTTGTTCATCCAAATGACTTTAATAAGTAAATATTGATCACAAGACAAAGAACTTACTTAAAAGTACTTTAAATGCCAAACAGAGCGAAGAAAACGAATTGGGTAATGGAAAAGTTACAGGTTGTAATCTTGTAAAGAATATGAGGTATTTAATAACATAAATGTAAGCTATTACGCAATAATATTACATTGGAATACACGAGTCTTTTCAATATCCAAATAAGGGGTACTGTAAGGAGATCTTAGTAAATTAACTGTAATTATAATCTAAGGTCTTTGAAAGCGTACTGAAAAATATGAGAAAGTTCTCGGATTTCTACCCGGGTTATATCGATTGTAATACAAAACGTTTCTCTATATCCGCCAATGTCTTCAGGTAAAGAGACGATGTCGGAGATAGGTATCAAAACGTTGTGTTTTACAATCAATATAACCGGGGTAAAAATCCGACAACTTTATATTACTTCTTTCCACCGGCAAAATCTATACTCTCTAGTATGAGAAAGTGTGTTCTCCTAAAGAAACAGATTTATTCAGAAATTATAAATATATTATTAAAATATCTGATTAAAGAATCGCAATTCATTTTGCATACGGTTAAGAAATCAATAGTTCATGAGGGTTTGTATAAAGGTAATTTGATTTTCCACCCTATTTGAGCACATTTTCTGATAAACCCTATAAGCTATTTTAAATAATTTTTAACAAGATACTTTCCCTGGTTTCTCCTGCAACGATTTGGTTCATTGCAGAAACAAAGTTAGATGTTTTCGTTTATCCATCTAACAAACAATGGTCGTCAGTACATTATTATTTAACATTATTGTAATACGATTATCCAAAATCATTGTTAACCAAACATATCTCGCCAACCTTTAGATTGTGTTCGTAGAAATGAATCATAATTTTACAAGTATTTTGAAAAACCATTTGAATATAATTTTCGTATGACGTATATTGCTGCCGGTCAATCGAGGAGCTCAGCGAGCTGTAATGTTAAAAAGAGTTATCGTCAGAAACCTTTTTAATTTTACTTAAAAATAAATAACATTTGGAAATAAAAAATGTAAAGTCACAGGTTAAAATTAATATATCTCTTTTATATACTTCTTCATTTATGTAATCATTGATGTGATCCTAATTGAACCAGAGGAATTTTCTGTTACGCAGGTCCTTGCGTCGCTGGAGTCGTGGGACACAAAATGCCACGATACTGTTTATTCGGGGATACTGTCAACACTGCTTCTCGCATGGAATCCAGTGGCCTGCGTAAGTATTCCACATCTCATTCACACACAAGGACGAAACGTAAACGAATAATTTAAACTTGATGGAATTTAAAACATATTTTCCCACGCAGAAGTATTAAACAGCCCATGGAAGTATATATGGGTATGGAAGTCACTATTTGCACTAGAAAATAGAGGAAATAAACATTTCCATAAATTTTACTGTTTGAAGTATTTTAGTTTTTTATTCATGTTAGCATTAAAAAATTAATGGAAATGAAAATTTTCTGCCAGCTTCCATTGGCTGCATTGCTCTTTTAAATTATATGTTTTATGCAAGCTACCGACACGTTTCCCCGAAGTGAGGAATTCTCTGAACCGATAGCCAATTGATTGATTGGCGACCATCCATCCGATAATCTCCGCTCACGTCCGTTTAAATATGCATCATGAGTTTGTTACTCCTCGTTATTTTCACCATTCCTGACTGTCGACTGAACGTATAAACCTTCTGCATGGATGAAGTAGAAACATTAATGATACCATGCAACCTTTTTCTATTATTTTCACTTTTGTAAACATCAAGAGTTGCTACAATTTTATATGATTTCAGAACACTTAAATTAATTATCATAAAAGTAAGAATTATTAGGAGTGAAACGTATTTGTTTTGTTTCTTTCATTCAAGGTATCTAGTAAATACTTTCAAGGATACCGGTCGTCCAACTTTTCAACACATATTTACACTTGAATACTAAAACGATACAACAGAGACACGTTGCATAAATTTTTGAAAAGAATGAAACGCGTAGATTTATTTGGATATTTTATTAACTTATTACTTACATTTCCATTGTATAAACTAAAACGTAAAACCTTGATTCACCGTAGAATAAATATATCATATTTTTAATTTTACAAAAAGACGAGTTGTAATCACCTTTTCCTTTTAAAGTGACATCACAAATTTTACAACGTGGTGGGGTTACAGGAGAAGTTTATCTACGAAGCCAGGGGTTGTGCGGGGAGGATTGTGTATACAATGTAATTAATTAAAAACAAAATTATATTAGCAATAGGACATTTACAATTTTACATGCCTTCATATGTTATTAGACATAAATCATTTCATACATGATTTGTTAAATGTTTACCGGTATGTAACGTATGGACGCGCGGGTAATGTATGCATACCAGATCTGAGAAACTTTCACGCATTCTGCCTATTGAACTCCGAAACAAGTTATTAAACCTCCAGAATTCGCTCAATACCCAACACGTAAGACATTTCAGTGTATAGTATCCAATATAATCTCCCCTGAAAGGAAAAGAAAGTTTACGTAGGTCCGTATGACTTCATCACACGTCAGAGTACTATTTTAGTCGATCGCATTCAATAGCCACCACTGGCGCCCAGGGTAGAGTCCAACATATGAGCCGTAAATTATTTGATAAAGTATAACCTAATTTATGACATATTTGATTATATATATATATATATTTAAAAATTAATAATTACAAAGTATTTAAGCAATATTATATATTATGAGAACTAAGATACAGATATTCTATCTTGAATAATTGGTTTAATTTAGTAAGAAGTAGTTTATTTTTCCACAAGTTAAAAAAGACAATAATTTAACCTAATTCTCGTCAGTACTTTATACTCGATTGAATCTGCAAATTGTCTTTGAATCTACCTGCTAAATTATTATTCTTTCATTTACATATTCATTACATTACATATTGTCCTATCCGTATTTCACTGATTTAAATTATAGAAACACCTTCAAGTGTGGCGCTCAGAATAACCATAATCAATTAATAATGCTCTTAACAATCGTTTTATGTATTTCTCTCAAATGGCATGTGTAGTGCTATTTCCAAAAAAAAGACACTGATTTGTTTTATTAAGATTTTCTTCATGCCTTCAATTGAAAATACAACAGTTTACTTGCAGTCCCTTCCACCGTTTCGGATTAAATATCGCGCGCCTTTTTTCATATATGCAAGATTATTCAGTCGTCAGATCCGATGCACAACTCTCGTATAAATAATTAAGTGTTATACCACTTCCGCCTAACTGCGAGGAAGTTGTTACTTTAGTTCTCTATGATCAGATGACGTCACGTATTTTAGATACTTCAGTCACTTCTACCAACTTACATTTCAAACAGGAACCACAATACATAGGCTCATTATTATTTTTAGTAAAATAAATTTAATATTTATTATTAACTGTATCTTCTGTTACTGCTTGAACCGTAGTTGTCATTATGATAAATATTTATTAATTCAATATATGAGCGTCATCTAATTGAGAACATTTATTCAGGCCAACTGACAAACCTGGAGATCATCTGTTAGAGCAAGGATCTCTTAAATCTCGTAAATGTGTAACGTTTCCCTACTTAAATTCACATATTGCTAATATGGTTCATTTTATTCAACCATTACGCACCAAATATTCGAAATTCAAGGGCTTATTGATAATCATACGATTTTAGTTAATTGGTAACTATAACTCCAGCTTATGTTGATATGATCATTCATAATTATATGTATACATTTTTTTTATAAATAAGAGCAACTTCTGACCTGCTTTATAAAAATCCTCTTGTGAAGCTTCAGCTCTTCAGTTACAAGCTCTTTAGCAATACGTGGTTAAGGCTTTATTTTATTACAACTTTTGAATTTCGCATTACTGCTGTGGACCATATCTCCTGACATGTTTAAGTAATGACTAGACTTGGATGTCAATAACGCCCCTGCAGTGTCTTCCCTCTCCGACCAAGAGAATCTCCCGCCCACTCCTGCTCTCCCCAAATTGTACGCTCAATGTTGGAAGGGATTTAGCTGTAATGAAAGGCAAGGGCAGCTTCATCTCAATTACGTCAGCAAAACGTAAGACTTTTCCTGCAGGAACACAAATGTTTTAGGTGACAGTTACTTCTGTAAAATAATGACGATTATAAATTATATACATCAGTTGACAAAGTAAAGCTAATATATATATTTTTTAAAATTGTAATGTTGAAATCTGCACAGTTACATTAAAGATTAAAAAACAAGAACTAATTAATTATGTAAGTACCTTTTAGATTCACCGAACACACGGATCGAGAAATCAAAGATTCAAGAGAATGATAGAGTGTAATCGTAACTTATCTCATAGTAATTAATATTAATTGTAATTCAATTCATGTGACATAACAAGAATTTTATATAATTTTGACTAGAAAATATATATTTTCAATTAATTCGGATTGTCCTGGTTGAAAAGTGAATAGCATATACCAGAGTACGGAAAATTTTGAATATTATATTCTGCTGAAGTCACTTCAAGCCTATACAGTGATAAAATTACTCGCAGTAAATGTAACAAAGAACGAAGAACACACTCATTAATTCACACGAAAAAGTCGTGTATCTCGGTTCTTCTCGTAATTTATCAAGTATAATTAATTAGCGAGATCTAGAAGTGGTTTTATGAAGGACAACGTTAGTTTTGTAAAAATATCAACTCCATGCTAACCTAACTAATGCACTCTTTTTTGAAACTATATCCTATAAATTGTTACAATAACTCATATAAAACTGTACCGGTATTTTAAAAAGCATCCAGGAAATATATTTGAAACTATTATTTATGCTAATTTTTTTTCAGTTAACATATTTGATTTTATTTCTGAATATTTAACTTTGTCTCATTATGTCTTATTTGAATTAAGAAAACTAATATTTTATTCTTTATTCCAGCTTTGAAGATTCATGTTAGCAGTATGGCTAAAGAGTTACTGGACACTTTTAATATTTTCGAACTTGAAATAAGAGGTGATATTGAGTTAAAGGTAATTACCGATACGTATTCCGTTCCATATAATTTATAATGAATAATTATAATTTTAACCTTTCGAAACAAATGAATTAACGTATATAACAAGTCCGTTTTCTCGACCTGATTTCATACTTGCTGCATAGAGTAAAAACGATTCACATTTACCATTGCGTTTTTGTTCAAAGTATGGCGAATAATCAAATTATTGATTATATGCCACGTAGAATCTCTGCATGTTAAATGTTGCAATTATATTTAAGTTAAATATTTAAGTCAAAGTTAGGATTCAACTTAAAGTATTAAGTTAGATCTTACATAATCTATAGTGCGTTCAACATGTCTGAGATACTTGTTAATTAGAACAATTAATAAGTACCGAAATGTTTTTATTTGAACTCTTAACATTGTAATAGCATTTGTGGTCCACTTAAATCTTTAAAATAAACTTTAAAAAAATAGCTAACTCTCCATTTACATTAGTTTAAAATTATTAATATATTCTATCAAATTATAAATCCAAAACATAAAATTTTAAATAATTCACAAAAAAGAACACGTTTGTGACTAAGACTTTTTTAGGGGATTCCTAAAGGAGAGGAAAATAGACAAGAGTTTAGTAGTGCCGCAGATTTTTGGGGGGGAGGCGGGGGAAAAAGCAACTCCCCTTTAATTTTAACCGGAGGAAGTGAATTGAAAAGGGGTGTGTGTGGAAGATAGAGTTCAACGATCCTACCCGTTGATACACCTAAAAGAGATCAAAGAAAAACCCTAAAAAAACTGAACAAAATTTTATTTTCTTACTTAGGATAAATATTTTCACTCACGCCTAGTGGTTTTAAATTATTTTGTGATGTTCAAAATAGAAGGCATTTCATGATTTCTTAGTATTAAAATGTTTACACAGCATTTTTAAGAAACAAGAAAAGCATTTGTTTCCAAGAAATTTAATAAAGATCATCCGCAAAATAAAAAAACAACCTTAATAATAGTAAAAGCATTCAGATTAATCAATTTTCTCAATTTAATTATTACAGTAATAAAGCGTTCTGGTTTATTTCTGCAGTTATTCATTACAAAACAGTAATTAATATAAGAACAAGAAGCTTTCGGCTTTATAGCTATAGTCATCTGTTGACACTTTCGACCCGTATCTAGAAAAATTTACATTTTTCGCAGGCAGCTTTGATTTTTCTCTAAATGTTTCTAAAAGTATGTTTTTAGGAACTGTAATATGAAAATTCTGGAACAGAAATATTACAAATAAGTGTTAGGACTTGTGTCGACAGAACAGAATGCTTATAATGATATCTTATATTAAATAAGAATGCTTTGGGTTGCTTGACCGTTAAATGTTGATAAGGAAGGATAATAAAACACCCTTTGACGGTCACAATTGTTTTCTAAAAATTAATTTTTTAAATTTCCCAAAGTACTCTGTACAGATAATGTTGATAATTTTTTTGAAAATATAAAGCTACATTTACAATAAATTAATGCTTATGAAACAATTGTGATCGTCAAATTTTTTTTTATTATTCATCATTATTAAAATGAGAATCATTGATGAGTGGTATAAAAACTAGTCGATGCTTAATAGAACAGGTCCACGATATTGACGAGCGAATAATGAAAATTATAGTGATGATAATTACTTGGACGACAATTAAAACAATACCAGGAAAATATAAGCTTCCTACATAATAAACTGCTATTACAATAATACGAAGAGAATTGGTCTCTGTTAATTAAGTTACTGGTATGCTTCTATTTCAAAGTAAACACTTTCCACGCCAGTTGCCGCAGTACAACTGTAGTCACACTTTTTCTTTCGGGGAAGAAAACATTCTAATTAAGTTGATGGTAAAATAAAGGTACTGATACAGCGAATCACTTAAACGACTATTTTATCAGAGGGAAAGGCATTATTACGCTGCGGCGCGGCGTCAGATTCTGTTTGCATTGGAGCGTGCCCTTCAGCGCCAGGTACAGTTTCATTGTCTAGAAGCCATTATTGAATATCGTGGAGAGAGCAAACAAATTCTGAGCGAGTATGAGAGAGCTGCATTATCTTGGCGACTAGGAGTGCCTACATTATTAAGTCTTTAAACACGCAGTCTACTTGAAGGGAAGAATGCCGTAACAACGAAAAGCAGCGAGCAATGAAAGATGTACACGGCACGGCTCGGCGAAAAAATAGAGAAGCGGTACAATATGATAAGGACATAAAGAAAGTTTCGTATTCTATAAGGATGGAATAACGTATTTTGTCTAGGGTTGAATGACAACAGTTCAAAATATTTTAAAAGCTTCAATATTTCAAACACATATCAGGCGTATAGTACACCCAACTTAACTTGATAAATTTATAGGTCATACGATTATGAATAATTAATGAGTGTAGATATGAGATGATTCAGTTTCATAAGTTGACCTAACAAAGGAATCAACAATGTTACATTTATGTTAATTAAGTTAAATAATCTCGTTTGGTGAGCCAAACTATTTAAATAGAGACGTGTGAAGGAATGTTTCCTCAATACGTAATATATCGCTTGGAAGTAGTAGACATAGAAATGGAAGGCAAATTAATAAAGTTTATTAACTAATTAAATTCTGCATTGAGTCTAGAAATATTTAACGAATTATGTAATCTATACCTCCTTTTTATCAGAGTATAGTCTAGCTGATATCTTTTGCATTTTTGAATTTTTTAAACAATATGTTGCTTACTAGTAGTGAATTTTATTTACAAAAGCTGGCTAGTTTTCGTTCGCTCTCTTGTCCGAATTTTCCTACTGTATCTTCTTCTCTTCCTTCACAACAATATCTCAGTCTACCACAATAAACATATACATCTGCCTTCTCTTTCTCAATAATTTTCTCAATATTTTAGTAGCATTCTTCCACCTCTTCACAACTATGCTGAGAGGTTTGCATATACATACATACAATTAAAATTGAAAATGAAATGTCAGCGGAAAGTAGCTTTGAAAGGGAAGTTAGACAAGGATGTTACCCTTGACATTGTCTTTAAACATATTGTGGTGATTCATGACCCTTACAGTCGGGTAAAGCAAAAATAATTTAGTTTTTGTTATTTACGTATACAGGACGGAAGACGAGAATGGCTTGGTGGGGCTGAATAGGCGGGAAATGTCGGTGAGAAAACGTCACCGTCTGCAACCTTGTTGGCTGCAACATTGTTGATGGCCTGGAGTAGATTAGATTGAACAGTTGTTGCAGAGAGGCTGCCGGAGAGAGACGCTAGGGAGAGACGAAGCAGTGGCAGAACAAGGCGACATGTATAAAATTTAGTTTCTGCACATTTAAGAAAGGAGATTCATTTGGTGGGAGTACAGAAAATATAAAGACAACATTTGATCTGAAGGAGAGGCACTAGAGAATCTTAATATGAAGAAGACGTGACCCAGGAAAGGAACAACTGGCATACGAACAAAAACGAAGAACGACGTCATCAGGCGTTAACATCCGGTAACGGCAATTTACCTCGGTTTTTCCACACAAACCATTCTCGTCTGATTCGCGAATTTAATTTTCAACTATATCGTTCGTCACCCGCGTTCCCGGGAGCAGCCATTTAAGAAGCTGCGTAGAGTATTTTTTTGCTTTTACCGACTGAGCTAATGATTAAATTGATATCGTAAATTTATATGTTTTCCATTATAACTTAATTTGAGTTATATTTCTATTCAAATTAAATTCATTATTATTATTATTGTTTGTGTGATTGTATCAACAATATATTTTTGATGGTGTAAACAACGAACACCACAATATCTTTAGAAGCGATTATATATGCTCAGATGGAAAAAGAGGAATATGTCTGTGGATAAAGAATAGATTATATCAGATTTACATATGACATAATATTATTGGCGAAAAATGGAAAAATGGCAGATGACATGTTGGTGAATCTGAGAGCAACTATTGAGCAGTAAGGCATAGATCATAGTATTGGGTAAAGAATTGAAAGAGACAAAGATTAAGATAGGGAATTGTGAACAACGAGTACATGAGATAGCATCAAGGAATGTCGTTGCGCAGGAGGCTTTCAGTAGAAGAAGAAAGATCATTTGTGGATGGATTGGATAAGGGTCTAAGTAAAAGATATAGGTGAATTGTTTTATCTGCAACTTGCCAGTGTACGGAGCAGAGACGTGGACATTAAGAAGAGAGGATGCGAAAAGACAGGAACCTCTCGAGATGTTGGACGTGGAGGAGGCTGGAAAGGATAAGGAGGAAATAAATGGTGACAAATGAAGAAGTGTTGAAGATTGGTAAGAGGAGAGGACTGCTACAAAGGGTAACAAAGGAGGAGGACATTTCCTGCTTGCGGACCTCAGCTATGGAGCAACTGGTTCGTGCAAAGAGAGGGGGATAAAGGAGAAGAGATACTATATTAGATGATATAAAAGGAGGTGGATGGTTTGAGAACGTGAAGAGCATGGTGGAGGAATGTAGGAAGTGGAGAGCTGCCACATGAAGATCTATCTCTCGACTGAAAACTGATGATGAACGTAATATATTTAACAAATGTTGTTAGAACTAATAGAATACCAGTTATCCTTATCTTAAGGAAACAATCTCATCCCTTGACGTCTCGAGGTAAACATGGATCTAGGTTCCCTCTTATAGGAGCGTAAAGGATTTAGGAGATATGCTAGTTACTGATGTTGCACCATCCGTTTTAATAATAACGGAATGAGTAGCTCTGCGTTCATGATTCTCTGCTCACAAACTACTTTGCTATTAACATCCTTTCTCAGACACGGATCCCCTTGCGAGTGCTCTACTTGTCGACAATTTTTCAGTATGTTTTCTTTTCTTTTAAATCAGTTAGTCTCTTGGCTGCCTGCAAATCTCTGTTGCTCCTTGAAATCATATTGTTTCCAAAATTTTTACGACTAGGTGGATATCGTGTGGTCTAGTGTCTAGCGTCACTGCCTCACGACACAGAGGTCCCGGGTTTGAATCCTGGTATGGGCTTATGTCGTCCTGCAGGAGAATCGATAAATTGACCATGTATCACTCCAACTTTTGAATCTGCCATGTAAGATGTTTCTTGAATGCATGTTTATACATATTTCAAAATACGGTATAGTTGCCCGAAAGTAAAAATTTCGTGTTCTGGGCTGTGTCCAGTGATGGTTCTAACCTAATTTAGGTTGCAGCCATCATTGAGCCTTTTACTTGAGGAAGTCCCAGAATTGTGGACCTTGTAACTAATGTATTAAATAATATAATCAATTCTAATGCCTTAATGCTTATTTCTGAAAATATAAATGCCATATTATTTAACTAGTGAATTAAAACAGTTTTTGTAATGTTAACTTGCAATTAAAATTCATCTGTTAGGTTTAGCAGTTTTAAAAAAAAATAGGAAAAACTGAAATAAAGTAAATTTAGAAACTTAATTAGAAGAACTGAAGGTTAGGGTGATACAGACTTAATATCATATGAAATGTTAAGTCAACAGTTGTTCGTACATTTGCCTCTTAATTAATTAGAAGATACTCTCAGGCTATAGAATTCTGAAAGTAATTAGAGTGAAACAAAAGAGTATAACGACATGTGTAATTTGAATTAAAACTTTACTATTTTGTGCAGAATTTGCTTGCTTACTTTTATTAATAGTTGTTTGAGAGACATAGATTAAAATGGTTTGGTCAACAGTTAATTTACGGATCACGCTCTTAACGCAACATAAAATGCACTTAAAACGTTAGTAGAGCAGTCACATCGCTCATGTACCAAAGGAAAAGTCAAGAGTAAATATCGTAAATGGAGGGGGAAAGAAATTTAATTAGTACAGGCTGAAGAAAATTCAGTCTATAGTCAAAAGCAGATAGTAAAGAGATGAGAAAACACTTTTTATAACCGCTGTCAATTGAAGAAAAATTATATGTAAATTATATGTTTGTATTTTTAGTTATTCGGAACTGCATTGTAATATAAATAGATGTAAGAAAAATTATTTTACTTAACGTAATACGGCTGTGGTCGTACTTAATAATATGTAATGTTACAGGGCAAAGGGAAGATGTCTACGTTTTGGCTTTTGGGGAAGATTAGTGAAGAACTGACGACTTGCGGTATGACGTCGATCACTGAAGCTGCTCTGCCAAACTAAATATATATTTGTAAATGTATCATTACATACTTTAACGAAAAAAATCTTTGTGTTCTGTTAATATTTCCTACTACGTCGAAAGACAACTGAAGTAAATTACACGTACTTTCGGGTAAGTCGTCCTTATTCACTTCTCTGGAATAAGAAGGTAATCTTTATTATAATATATAACGTTGTTTGGCTCTTATTAAATGTATTTCTGTTCCTCAACAACAGTCGCTTGTTGTATATCACAATTTGGCTCCCTGTCCTCGGATTTCAGAATGAAGCGGTTAGAGATTTCTTGGTCAATTATCACACTACAGTTAATATTAAATCAAAACATCACGTTAATATTGAATCTCAAATTGAGAATTAATGTTTTAAATTATCAGTGCTGTAACTTATTTATATTTAATTTCCATAAAATTTAGACTAGTCCATTAAATTCTTTAATCATAGTTAAGAGAAATTCAGAGCTATTATATATGATAACCATCTTTTGTTTTCTTATGTTAACATAGCACTAGATAGTTTTGGAATATAAGCAATTACAGTTAAATTCTTAGTTCCGTTTTTCGTCCGCGGCTTTATTTTCTCACATCTCTCAATATATTTTAATTATATAAGATCACAGAACGTGTCAGAAGTTCAAAAACGTAAAGGAGGGATAAAGGATGATATATTCCCTTTCTTGGCATTTTTTGTCACAGACGTTACGTGATAAAACGGATAAGAATTCTCTTATCGCGCCTCTGATCATCCTCGCATGACACAATTCTATTAATGGTTTCTGCAGCAACAGTCAAATAACTCTGATATTAAGCAGCTTGATTTTTCTTTCTGAGGAGGCCATATTTTCACGCGAAGGGGCTGTTCAATAGTCTCAACCAGATCTCCTAGGCTGATGCATACCCGCGTGTCACCTACATGCACAATTTACAAGGCTAACGTTTTGTCTGATACTGTCGGAGATGTTTTATGTGTGCTATTCTTATTGTCATTCATGTATTTCGACATTAATGAATTTATGAAATTTTTGTTTAAAGACTGATAATTAATTTATTATGATAATAGTTTTCCCCCCTTATTTATACCAGTCACTTCCAAAAACCAAACGTATATTTCAAGAAGTTCAGGCTCATGTGCTCACCAAGCACAAACGGCAACGAACATCCATGAATCGTAGAAATATTTACATTGAAAAATTCTTTCAATGAGTCCTAAAATTTAGCCACGTCCAATTGGATTTCTGGAACTCCGAAGTTCGAAAAATGCTCTGTGTAAGCCAGCACAGTCTGGAATCACATATTAATCCATTGAATAAAATTAGAAATTTATTTGCTTTCGAAATACATGAAGATAAATATGGCAATTGCTGAAAGCTTCTTCCGAATAAAGTTTGGAAATCAAAATCGAAATATACTTTTGGTTTTTGGAAGTGACTGAAATAAATAAGGGAAAAAATTATTATCATAATACATTAATCAATTTGTCTGGTGGCAGCGGTAAGTAGGGAGGTGCGATTTTCGAATTCTTCTCAGATTACTTTCACTAAATTCGGCTTTAACGAAGCATCTATGACAAAAATGTCAACAGGTAAATTTTTTATTGACCTCCGTTATTCCTACACTTCAATTGCACCACGTGGTTTGAAATTAATAATGGGGATTGTAAATATACTTTCATGTTGGCTACTACAAAAACTATATAAAAATACATTTACACAGTTAAGTAGAATAAAAACTTACCCTATCATTTTGTAAACGAAGTTTGGAACTTCATTTATATTATTTCTCATAGAAATATTTTTCATTTGTGTATGTTCTCTACTCGCATATGTCATATTATTGTACTTACCAACTCGCCAATACGTGTAATTAAATATTTCGGCGGATTCCGAACGTGTGGCAGTGTTTTGTTAATCAGTTTCGACATTCAATATTAAATAAAAGCGTTACATAATTCAAGTCACTCTGTTTGAAACATGCAGCATGGAAGCAGGAAATATTATTACGAAGTGACAAATTTATGGGGATATTAAATGAGACAACACTAAAAAAGTGTGTCTCTCTCCAAAGGTAAGTTTGTCGCAGTTCGCAGGCATCCCTGAATCACTAACGTTGCATTCAAACATTGTTGAGGCCTGTGTATTGTTAATCAAAAACTAACAGCTGGCAGGAGGCAGTGAAGGCAAATGTTTCTGCTTACCTTGAAAATTTTGGATAAAAAGTACATGGATTCAAGTTAAAACGTTACCTCCGAGCACAATGGATCTGATTTAAGAATAAAGACGTGAAGGAAAGACCAGCCAGCTGTTTTATCAAACATTTCAAGTCTTATGTATCCAATTACTCCACCAATTAAATACGCTGAAAGAGTAGTTAAATTAACGAAGTTTCATTACATCCAAGAAATTTGAGATACCGAATACTTTTATTTACTATTATCCTAAGCTACTTTGTAAATAATATAAAGCAACTTGCCATAAATAGACCAAGTGGGTCCAAGTCTGTGCGATTTCGCACTGTCATATTTACACACTGAAACACAAAAGTTCTAAGGCACAGAAATATTTTAACTTGAAGAATTTGTGATGAATCCTTTAAAGTAAGTATAACTTAATCTGATTTTAATCTTGTATACATCCTTCAGACATCAACTTTCAATTCGAAATCGAAACTTGAAGAATATCGTCACTCTATCACTTGAAATGTTTTGAAGTTCCAAAACCGCATTGGATTGCATAATTATTTAAATAATGACCTACATTTTCAGGAATATCGATTAACCATATGAATAAATCGAAGAGAGAAATATTAAATTGAATGCATTTTTATCGCAATAGTTCGTCAGAATTTACGAAATTGAGTTACGAGTCCATTCCTTTTAAATATTTAGTGCCACAAAAACTTTTTTCAGATTTATATTGTGTTATATGGAAATAATTCTTGATTAATAAACAGAATGAGTTTGAGTTGAATTTAAAGTAGGATAAGCCAATAAATATAAATAAAATAGTCATAATAATATTAAATTAAATTAACTTTTATTATCATTGTGTGTAAAGGAATGTGCTTAGGGGATAAATATCAGTTACAACCTATACATAATACATAATTTAAAATGATTGCCATAAGGCTAAAAAAAGTGATTTTCAATGTCTGATTTTTAAATTTTCGTTGAAAACATTCTGTGTTAACTCGCAAACGATATAACGATATATTTCTTATTTATTGCGAAATATTAATTTTCAATTCCCTTCCTATGCTATTAAAGGGGAATTGCCTGTTTCAGGATCACCCTCTTGTAGCCTGTTAACTACCCCCCCCCCTTTCTATTCGTCCTGAATATTTTGATAAACTAGAACTGCAAGATTTCTGATAGATAGACCGGATAATAACTTGATAGAATAGCTGTAGGTATCTCAATACATCTCCTGTCTTAATATTTTACAGTTTGTCCAATAACGTATTTCACTTAACGTTTAAAAATTTTATCATTCAAGCATTATTCTGTCTTCTTATTGCATCTTCAATTATCATTTATAATTTACAATTTCTGTCATTGCGTATTATTTTCCCTTTTTTAATTCTTACTGTGCTCCAGTTACGTTACGTTACATAAGGCAATGTAAATGTTGGAAAGCAATAATACTGTCATATTAAAAAAATCCTTCACTTTTTCTGAAATCCTCATATTTTTGGTTTGTTTTGCTCTTTTATTGCAAGTAGACGTCCCAGATTAAACATATTTTATTTCCACATACGCGTTTATCCTTACGGAACTTAAATTTTGTCTACAAATCTAAGGATAGTTAATATCTTCCTTTCCTATTAAAATTAAGGATTTCAATCATAAGTCTTTCTATTAATTATTTAACCCTTTATGATATTAATTATTGACTAAACTGAAATACGTTGTTCTACTTTATTAACAAAAATTCCGCATTGTTACACGTCCATAATATTTTCATCCGTTCAACATATTAACAACTCCTATGAAAAACAAATGAGACAATCTATACCAATATATAAAATTGAAGTGTCGGTCTCTCTGTCTGTCTGTATGTTTTTCTCGAATAGACTCCGAAACAGCTCAAGGGATTACAATGAAAATTTGAGGGTTTGAAAACTGGACATTAAACTTAAATATTCGCGCATATTTCATTTCAATATATTGCAGAAGGTACTATGATAATAATATATAGACATAAGTAATATAAATATTTCTTTTACGAACCTTTAAGTCTCCAAGTTTATGCGGGTTTATGTTCCGAAGTACTACATCAATTCCTGAAGTAGGATTCGCGCCGTTATTAACCTCGTGTTGGCAGGGAGCTAACTACCTAAGAAATAATAAACTTCTTTGGTTCTTCGATACGATGCATACGTAAATTTTAATAATTGATCTTGTTTTTCGTTAATAGGCTACATGAGGGTGATCCTGAAACAGGAACTCCCCTTTAATAGCATAGGAAGGGAATTGTAAAGGGTGGGGGATGTGGAAGGTAGAGCAAGGTAGCCAAGGGTTGACTAGGGCTCCCAGGCTGTAGTTTAAGGATCCTACCCGGTTTTTCACCTAAAGAGATGTAGGGAAAACTGTAGAAAACCTGCATCAGGTATTGGCTTCGAAACGTATGATAGAGGGACCTGTTCAAAACCAACTGCAAGTTATAAGGTTTGCCCTGAAGCTATTATAAATAGATGATACCGTACTTTTTATATATTCAATTAATTCTACTTCATCAAAATGCTGTACCTGTCGTTTCGTTTTAATTTCGGCGCAAACAAATTCGCGGGGGCTACATAGACTTTAATAACATTAAATAGAAGCCATGTTGTAGTACAACGAATTAAAAATTCGTTTGTGATGAAGAGAGACGAAATAAGAGATTATGAATGTCAGATTGAAGTGTTGCATGGTTTCCCAAATCCCAGTTTTAACTTCAGGAAGGGAGAACGCTTTATTTATCATCGCGGCAGAGTGACCTGACGGAGAGCAGAAGTTTAATTTAGTTCCCTCTGGCAGAGCAGAGACAGTACAAGACTGGCAGCTGCAAACTTGCCTCAATAACCTTTGACAAATAGGCAGGGTGTGAAAAACAGGCAGGGCTGCTGAGAAACCAATTACAGGTCTCGTGAATCTGGACGGCTCCTGGTACGTGGATTTATTGCCCTTCCAGACACAAAACGGTGTAATAGTTAGGCGTAATATTACGTGAAATTTATTATCTTTACCTTTAATACGATCCCTTCCACGAGAAAACTATGAAAATTCAGACATTAAGTTGTTTTTTAAACACTGTGATTAATAGAAAATCATTTACGTATTTGAAAGGAAACGTGACAATTTTCTAGTAAATATTCAGGAATTAATAGTGATAAACAGGCTGCCCGCGGTTGATTCTTTAATTGCTCATAACAGAAACCAAATTATGCACTTTGATGAATAATATCTATAGAGGAAAATGTTTGCGCTCAACGTATACTAATTATTAATGTACGTTACAACATTGAAGTATTTCTAAGATGTTATGGGCAGGATATCGTACACTCATACTACCATATTCTTTTTCTTTTACCAGTAATTTGCAACTGAAGCCACTTTGCCGATTAATACAAGAGGTTTTTAATATTTAAACACTATCTGGGTGTCCGTTCCCCTGGTTATAAGGACGATTTTAGAAAACCTTAATAAAAAAGGAGCATATATAAATAATTGAACTATGTCAATCTCTTCTTAATTGCCATTTATAATTACTCAACATAATTACGATACCCGATTTATTTCCTTTATTACTCGCTGTTTTGAATTCGATTGGATACCGACAAATAAATCGTTTCTATATGCTAAGAATATTAAGAGGATGTACTGCGACGATTGACTCACCCCTATAAAAATCTAAAGTAGACTGACTACAAATGAAGCTTCAACGAAATGTAGTATTTGAATAATTTACCTGAGGGGTTCCCAAACATGGTCGCAAAGAGTTGTTTTCATAAATAAAAATTTTGTCTTTAAATTGGCCTTACATTTATTCTATTTAATTTTTATTATTATTATGCCTCTGCTTTCATTTGTTATTGTTATGGTATTCAGTCCTAAGACTGATCTGATGCAACCCTCCATGCTAATATACGTTGCGTAAGCCTTTAAATTTCCGCATAACTAGCACATCCAACATCCTCCCTAATCTGCTTAGCGTATTCCATCTTCGTACTCCCTTTTCTGTTCTTACCGCACACACTTCCCTAAAGCTAATTTTAGAAGAGCCTCATGTCTTAAAACGTCCCTTCCCTTGGTCGATGTTCTCCAAATTCTTCATTTTTCCCCTATTCAGCTTTGAATTTCCTCGTTAGTAATTCTATCCACCCATCATATTTTCAGCATTCTCCTATAACACCACATTTCAAAGGTTTCTATTCTTTTTCTTTCTGAAACTCCTAACGTCCACGTTTCGCACCCATATAACGCCACGCTCCACACGAACATTTTAGCAATAATTTCCTAATATTCACACTTTTATTACCCGTAAATACATTTCTCTTTTTTGCGAAAGTCTTCCTTGCCTGTGCTGTCCTCTCTTTGTGTCTACTATTCTTCTACCATCCCTTGTTATTATGCTGCCTCCTTCAAAATAACCTTTCCCAATCTAACACCCTTTGTTATTCCACTGTTTCTACATCACATTGGTTTTCCTTCTATCTCCTCACGTTGTAATCTTCCCACAGAACGAGGTTCATACCATTTATTATGTTTTCAATACTTCTTCTGACTCCCCTAATACTAAAATATCATCAATAAACCTTTGGGGTTTTATTTCTTCTCCTTGCATTTTGATGCTCTTTCCATATTCATTTTTAACTTTTTTCATCGCATGTTATATATATATATATATGTAAGTTAAACAAAATGGCCATATTTGCCTATTTCCTTCATTGATTGCTGCTTTCTTTTCTTCCCTTTCAAATCTAATTACTGCTGTCGTCTGTAGAGGTTATGGATGACTCTTATAGATAGTTAAAACCTGTCATCTTTAAAACACTTAATAGTTTGTTCCAGTTTACATTACCAAAGGCGTTTCCTAAATATACAAGTTCCATGACCTTAGTACTTATACTGTCTTCTAAAATTAGACGCAAAGTCAACATTGCTTCTCTTGCCCCTATATTCTTCCAAAAACCAAATTGATTTTCTCTTAATTCTCATTCTATTTGTCGTTCCATCGTCCTACTCGTAATTACGTGGATATATCACTGTGACATCATCATTCACTCCGCTATATTCTCAAGCCCATTACATGATGCGTACTCAACCCAAATGAAAACTTATAATTTCAAAATTGGGTTTAAACAACTTTTCAATTTTACTGTGAAATCAAAAGAACTTTAAATTTAAATACAAACATAACCAAGTTTATAAAAATTTATATTTAATTACAATGGCTAAAAATTTTAACTGTAGTTTTATAAGGTTGTCTAAGAAAAATGTAGTTTGAAATCTCCCGTAGTTACTTGTGCTGAAGTGAAATAACTGTGAAATTTATAAACTAGCCGTATTGAAATGTTTAATGTGACAATAAAGTAATTTAATTGTAAATATAGCATAGAGAAGTCAGAAAGAAAAGGAACAAAAATTCTGACATTACTTTATCAGGAACATGATCTGTAACGGTGAAGAAGTGGGAACGTTCAATAAAACCATTTCGGATAGCAGGAATCATAAATTAAGATAAGTCCTTGCAGATTAAAATATAACTGTTATTAAATCTCAATATGCCAGAATGAAGTCTAAAAATATTTCTTCCCAGAGAGGGAATGGGCCTTATCGTCGGGGATGCTTCGTTCTTTGTATGGTTTTTAAGCTTTTCGCATGCCATTTTGAGGTGTATGTTCCGGGGTCGTAGAACTTGAGCATAAGGTAAGAGTTGTCAGTTAATCCTATTGGGCCAGTCGATCAGCTGCCACCTAAACTGATGGAGGAACGGAGAAGGGGATTCATGCGACCCACAGCAAAATCCTCTCACGTCATTCGGAAGGGTGTGAGACATGTGTCCTATAGCTCAACCTACGATGCAGGTTCTCTAGCGTATGCCCTGCATGTTCAGGTCAAACCAGTGGTCCTAGTCAACGCTTGCCTGCCTTCCTCTCCTTCCGTATCTGCACTTTTGAATTTATTTCCTATGCTATTAAAGGGGAGTTTCCAGTTTCTGGCTCACACTCATGTAGTTCCCCCCCCCCCTTACTAAAAAAATGTATAAGGACAATTTAAAATGACATTAGAAAAATAAATCTTCATTTCTTGAACCTTCCTGCCGGAAGCTGGAACGACTTGAGGAAGGAATGTAAATTGCAACTCTATTCACACGTTTTAATAACGCGTAACACATTGAAATATTACGGGAGGCAGAGTGCTCTATCTGCAGATTTTAGAGGCACTTTTGAAACGCGTCACGCTCTGGATGTTGGCAAATAGCCTTGTGTAAGCGGCCCTTACGGACACACGGCTTTGTAATTGATACACAGGCTGCCCGCGGTGGTTTGTTTAATTGCTCTTAACAGCACTCCAGTTTATGCACTTTGATGAATAATAGCTATAGAGGAAACCGTTCTTAACTGCTTGTGAAACAGTGTTTGCTAAAACCTCATCAGTAGAGAGCACTCCACGTAAACCTTTTTAATTTTGATACACAGAAGCGCAACTCTTGGATTGCAAATTGCCGAGGTCGGAATTAAGCAAAGACCAAAAACAGATTTTATAATTTAATTGCTATTACTCATTTGTCGAAACCTTTTTACTAATTTTCAAACTGTGAATGACTCCAATGTTACAAGGCAAATGTGTACAAGTATAAGTTTAACTACCCATAGAAAAACGTACTAAAAATGACATATCACGTCATAAAAGACTCAAGGAGAAAAATTAGTAGATTCATGTCTTTCATCGGTCGGATTAGGTACATATTTCGTGATTTTAATGAATGTCTGCTTACGCCACTAAGCACAAGTTTGAAATAAATTACCAATATTTATGCCTTCAAAAATTATCGATAGCTACGATCCATAAATATAGAAGGTACACTTTGAACATAGAAGAAATAGCCAACGGTACATTGTTATAAAGTTATAAATTATAAAATATTTGGAGAAGTGGTTAATTTAAACAGCTTGCCCTTCGGTGCACTCGCTACCTGAATATGAAAAGCCACTCACGGCTGTATAACGTTTTCTGCCTGGAATGAGAAATGTGCAGTATTCCGTTTAACCCACTATACCATCCGTAAAGCTCATTCTGGGGCTCTGGCTCTCTACGACGTAGAGACAGAACCGTTCCGTGATAACAGGCGCCAAAACAATTGGCATGCAAGGGGAAGGCATAAGCTGCAAAATCAATTCGAGCTATTGAATAATTAAAGTACTTAATATTTTCAAAGAAATAATATTATGCGTAATTTTTGCGTTGAGTTTAAAAAGGCACGATCGGGGTGTATTTTAAAGGAAAAACAGTTAATGGGTGGCATTTTTAAGAGAATCTTTACACTGAGGCAATAAGCACACGATTTTGCATACAATATTGTCACCCTAAAATTAATTTCATTTAAAATAAAAATAAACGTGTGTCAACTTGGTTTTATATTTTTCTGTTTTAAAATTAGACACTATTAGATGTTATGTGGACTGAAATAGAAACGCAGTAAATTAAAAGTCATGTCCTTTGCTGCACAGTATTGGTAGCACTATCATTGCTGTAATATGATTAATATAATGCGTAATTAATTATTGCAAATAATTGATTCTAGAAGTGAACCTCACGATCGGCCTCTTGATCTGACAGTACGTAATGGGAATCATAAAATAAATATTGTACCTGATTTTGGTTTTAATTAGTTGAAGATGGTACATTTTAATTAATTTCACCAGATATAGTTAGAAATAAATATAAAACGTTAAACTGGTGTTTCAATTGTGTTTGCTTCATAATCGCATTTAGTTTCTTACGACTGCTTATGTACGGATTTTTTTATGAATATGGTAATCATAATTAAATGACATTGCTGCTACGGTGTATAACGTAGATAAATAGGTTTTTCAGCAAAATATTTAACGTGAGAGTAAAACAAGCACGCGTGGACATTTCTCTTCCACAACACTTCATAACGCAACTAACTTACTTCCTGCTGGAAGAATGGTACTCCTTGTCGCGGTTAATCGCGTGTGAAATACTGCATGAATTTTTTCTACTCTGACCTAAAACCTTCATATTATGCATACAGGAGCAGCACTTTATTATGTCTGTGCTACAGAAAGATATCCGTGTTTTTGTGAGGAGAATTTGGAATTATAACAATATTAAGCTAATCTTTCTGTACTTTTGTTGGATTCAACCTTTCCTTCATCTCAGGTACGTTTCGTTAGAAATACCGCTTTTTTATTCGTTGTCACCATATTATGTCCATCATAATAGTCGCTAGGAATGAAAATTTCGCGTCAGAACATTCACCACATTAAAAGATATATCAACTGAAAATTATATTGGGTTATTGTGAATCGCCTTTTGACAATTTAATTCCGACAAGAAAAGTAACGCGTAATTGTTTGAAAAATATTAACTGATGGTATTGTCATACACAGGGTACGGCAGCGAATCGGGCGATTTTGAAATAACCCTCAGAAATCAATGAAGTTCTTTACGAAAATTTATTCATGTCACCATAAACTAGATAAAAAAGAATTTATGTTTACTTGCTTAATTATTCAATTTTTAAAACTGACGATGTTTTAAGTGACGTCCTTTTCTAACAAGGCATTTGTTAATGCTCCGATGAAATCGACCTTTATGTAAAGAATGTATTATATGAAGAGGAATAAATATGATTTTCAGTTACCATACTTATAATATATATTAGGATTATTCATATTTAAAACTATAATTGTGGGAGGCCAGAATAAATAAACTTAAAGAAGACACTGATTTCTCTTCATTGAGCAAAGATAATGTTATCAAGCGTCGCGTTCTAGTACGCGAGTCTATAGGGGAGAGAATGGGTGTCCTGGAAACTAGAGATGATTTTTTTAGTA
The DNA here is from genome assembly GCA_034510155.1 of Eucriotettix oculatus. Lineage (NCBI taxonomy): Eukaryota > Metazoa > Arthropoda > Insecta > Orthoptera > Tetrigidae > Eucriotettix > Eucriotettix oculatus. The sequence goes on along the minus strand of CM067376.1, from coordinate 50,415,183 downwards.
AATTTATTGATAAAAGCTCACTTTCATTACTACGACATTAATTAGTCTGGCTAATGTTTAATTACATCATATGTATTTATGTCTTCCGGTTAATTACATGTTACTGGGATGTGGTAAATTTAATATCATAAAAAAGTGTTCCTGTTAATACGAATAAATTTATTGTATTGTCTAAATACATTAAAATAAATGCTTGTTTCTCTCAAAGTGTTCGTAGGGTTAGGGGAGGGAGGTGGTAGTTAATTAAAACATGGATAAACGGCCGATATTTGCCGTTAGGATATTGGTTTTTTTGGTGTTAAAACACCCTTCCATCCCCTTCTTGTACAACTATCCCTCCCTAGCAAGTTTCTGGCATAGACACCGAACTATCGCTGCTTAAATTAGGACGAAGAAACCCATCAGCACCTCAGTGGGCAGAAGCCTTTAACCATATTTGCAGAAAGTACCCAAACCATCAACCAACATTTACAGACGGATCGAAAAATGAACGCGTAGTCGGAAGCGACTGCACCCTAAACGCTAAACCTTCAAAATGTCACTTCATCAACATGCATAAATTATTACGAGCGAGCTGGCACCCATAAAAATTATCCCTCGTCGCTTAAGTATCTAGCTACAAATCCTTCCTAATAATCACCGACTCACTTTTGGCCATCAAACAGATCAGCTCACAGTCTACCTGATGACGATGGCAGAGGTTGCCGTCGAAACGTTGTGTGTCCAAACTTTTACCCGGGTTGAAACCCGAGAATTATATTTGAGATCAGCTCACTTTAAGCAAGATTCTGAACTAATGTCATGGATCAGAAAAAAACCGCACAAACTCAAAGTAGAAGGAAAATATATTATATGGATATGGACTCCAGCCCATAAATCATTGTAGGAAATGAAGAGGTCGACCGCCTGGTAACTACCCCCTTTGTACCTCCCCATCGAATGACCAACACCAGGAGGATACCTGGCTATTCCTGTATTCCTGTTAAAATAATTCAATCAGCTCTGGGATGATACTCGGACGTCTTTTAAGACGAGAAAAACCCACAAACTACTCCGCAACGCAGCTAGTATCAAGTTTTCACCATGAATCAACAAGAAAGATCAAACAGCATTATCTAGAATCAGACCAAACCATAAGTATTATTCTCCAACTACGCTGACCCATAATGTGAATGTGGGGAAACAACTTTCAATCCATCAAATCTTAACCTAATGCAACAGAAACGACGCACAACGACTCTCCACCTTCGAGAAGTTCGACCTACAAGAAATAAGCGGATCATGCAAGATACAAGAGAAAGTGCTACATTTATTCAAAGTCATTAATTTGTTTTAAAAATTATGAATACTTAATGTTGTTTCATGTTCCATTGCATTAATTGTAAGCAAATAATGTATTCATAAGCTTCAATCATGAAAGAGGTCGCTAATTACCTCTGATTTTTTGAATGAATCTATTATTAAAAAACAATTATAAAAATTAACGATTGGGATTTTATGCAAGTAAATTTAGATAAACTAATATACTTAATGAGAAAATAAAAGAAAATTTATATTCTAAGTGTAAGGATGTAATTTATAATGTGTTAAGAAATTAAGAGAAATAAAATAATTTAGTGTTAATTTACTTTCTAATACATATAAATATGTATTACTGCTGCCAGATTATTTAATAATTTGAACACGAAGTGTTTGGGTTAAAGGGGAACACTAATACCCAAACGTATTTGACCTGGCCCCTTCTCGCCCCTAACACGCCACGACCATTACTAACGTTACGTCGTAATTATTAATACGGTCATGTACCTAGAATATTTTATCATAATACTTCATTATTAAAATATTCGTAATTTAAATATTTTATCATGCAAATATACCATTTGTTAATATATTTCCTTCATATTTTACAGCTTTCAAATCAATTTAATTATATTTAAAATTTGTTAACATTTTATCATTCAAACATTTTTAATTTTATTTGCGAAAAAAATTAGCTTAATTCTTTGTAAAGGGATCCTATAACGCAATCAGAGAACAAAAGAATGTTATTCGATTGTTTGTATTTGTGCTGGGTAACCGTAGATTTTCACAATTTTCTTCGCCTTTTTGAGGAACTTTCGAACCTGATTCATGCTCTCAGTCCTGAACCCGAGTGTGTTCACGACTATATTAATAGTAAAGACAGACCATTTAGCCAACAAATATTATATGATCTCAGGGGATATTGGGCCTCTCGAGTGTGAAGCAAGCAGGTGCTGTAAAGTAAAAAAATATATTATGAAGTAAATATTGGATAAATAAATACTCAAAAAATAAATAAGTTTTACAAATGTACACCTTTTGTTTCACTCATGCAATATAAGTTGGGCTGCTTGTCTCCACCCTACAATATCACATCTAAATTCTTTATTTTTAACACATGCATTCGTCAGGTTGGCTGCTAGTTCATTTCCTTGTTACTCCTCGCTTAGTTCAGTCCCGGTCTTCCACCTCAGAAATATGGGAAGCTGCACTCAACTCAATTATCAGCCCTGCTAAATGACTTTAAAGGCTTGACGTCTTTTCAAACTCTGCAAATCATGACGCCTTTCTAGCACTTCATGTGTTCACACACCGTCTGCCTCACTCAAAATATACGTCTTTCCCCATGGCGTTCTCTGCCCGTCTCAAAAACACAACCACACACCTTGGTGTCTCCCCGCATGCTGCCAAGTTTGTCTTCTCACCTCGTTTCAGCCATCTTGCTAAAACTGGGTCAAGCGAGCACACCAGCACAGTCTTATGTTAAAAATTTTAAGTTACTTCGAGGACATTCACGTGGTAACAGCTTCGATTCACCTTAACAATATGTTACAAACAATTTAAACAATAATAGTAGCCATATTTGAATATTTACAATAAAAGAATAAAAGCAAAGGATATCCTGGTTTTTACACCACAATATATTGTAATATACTTTTTTGGGTATAAAATATTAATAAATTAATAGAACAAATTATTATCAATTTTAAAATTTTTCATTTATTAATTTAAAGTGAATACACGGGCTTAATCTCAGGGGATTTTGGGTCTCTCGAGAGATGGAGTATGCAGTAGCTGAAAATAGAAAGAAAAATCATTAAATATTATTTATCCAGAGCAATGAGCAAGTTTCACAATTTTTAATAACTTACCCACAATTACTGGGCCAACAAACATCCACCTCTCGAATGTTTGCGCGTCTCTCTGGCGTCTTGCAGGATTTGATCACGTCTGCTCTCGTCCGTCCTCTCCTCAATTCGTCTGACTTGCTCATCTGCTCTGCCCACGTCTTTCCTCTCCTCCACTCGTCTGCCTTCTGGGCTGAGCCACCCATCGGCTTCCCCTTTTAAATCTTCCGACGGGAATTCCCCTATTTCACAAAATTTCGGGGTTCCCCGCCCTCATTTTTTACACACGTTCGGCGGGGGTTTCCCGCGGGGGTTCACCATCGTCATTTTTTACACACGCTCGGCGGGACTCTCCCGCGGGGAATCACCATCTTTCAGCCGACTAACCATTTTTGTTGGCCGAACTGCGCCTCATAACGCCACAACATCACATTATCCGCCTTTTTTATCACAATATATTGTAGCAGAACGGACGTTTCCAGCCAACTCTTCCTCAATATCGTAATTTAACACTTTTAGGGCGCCAGGTATTTTTCCATAAAACACCAAAAGATGATTTCAAGTTTAATTTTTTTCAGAGCATGAAGTTGGTAATCTACAGGGCGTGGTTACTTATTCATTCCTCGCTAACACTCTCAAAATTCGTTAACGCAAATAATTAAGCACTACTTCCCGGCGTATCACCACCTAAATCTGGGGTTGAATCGATAACCGTTGATTATCACGTGGCCGCAAGGATTCGCGGACCACAGAACCTCCGTCTACGAGGACATTCTCGCCTGGACTGCCTGTACGCTTCCGCTTTCTCAGTCACACGACAATACGTCTCCCCGACAACAATGTCTGTCTGTGTCGTGGCGTGAAAGTTGCCCAACAGTTCGCAACTCGCATGCTACAATCCTGCTCGTATATTGTTTTTATCTGGGACTGTAATTTAACATATTGTGTGTGTGTTCATACAGACTATGACTTCACTAGTAGTGCATGGTTACGACTTAAATACGTGGGGTTTATAACCGTCAGTTTCTTTATATGCATATAATTAAAATATTAGCTTACAATATTTTCTTGAATTAAATCTCCTCCTCCCATAAATAATATTATGTATGTACGCAAGTAAACATCACCTTTCAATAACTTGCATTTATTATTCTCAAAAACATACAATTACATTAACCAACGACGTATGCATTATTACCACAACAATGAAAAATTCCTCCACAGATACTAATCCTTCCGAAACATCATCTCTTTATCACAAAAGAAAACAACTAAGATATCATCTTTGTCTAAAAGAGTATGTACAATTAATTTATCCTACGATATTAAAATATTCCTCCACATAAAATACATAATAATTGTGTAACACCTTGTATTTATTATTGAAGATAATTCTGTATTCAATTCACGTTAACAAGCAGGTGTTTCGGTCTGTACAAAAACTGATTTGTAGCTTCTATGTTTGATCATATATTACACGTTATATTTACAAATTATATTACAACTATACGTTTTAAAATCTAGAAGACACGTTTTTTCGTGAATTCTTAAAGATTATTTATTCCGGGATCAAACTGAAGGATGAAATTATACCTTCATGCAAGTTGTTAGGCACTACAGACCGGTCTGTCACCAGGTCTATACGAGGTGGCAATTTCGTGTCAAATGCTACATCAGTTTCGTCCTGATGTGGTCCCATGTTCCACCACAATTGTATTATCTCGAAAGTATCAGAGAATTGTAACTTAGTTTGGTGAAACCTACATGCCATGGATTCGATAATCAGATTTGCCTCCCAGACGCGTTCTGCATAGACTTTCTGCTTTATTTCAAAAGCAGAACATTGCAGTGAGAGTGAGGACGTGGAACAAATTAGGAGAGAAGTCGGAAATATTTTACCACGCACGAACAGAACGCCTCTTATAAATTAATAGAGGCAGGCAGACCGCACGTCACACCGAGATGGAAGTCCGTGGCTCTGTACCACCAGGTATTTCAATTTTCACCGCTCAAAGGATTTATGTGCGCTGTAAATCCGACTCACATTCAGACATGGCTTTCATAAAACTAGTTGACTATTCATGGCGAATTTCTGAATTGCTGAATACGACTGTGAAGGTGAGCTAATTAATCGTTTTAAAAAAACTCAACCTTCATTCAACTCTGATATTTTTTTATAATCACGGTTGGAATTATCCTTGGTTTGACGGAACATGAAATGACTTCTCTTTGTAAATACCAGATCAACCGTCTGAGATGGAACTTATAGTATTACCGCTTCTGAGCAGTATTCTATTACTTTTTTTCATAAAATGAGTTACCTTAAGTATAACCCTAGTTTTTAGATCATTGTTGTAACATAAAGAAAAGTAATAAAATTAAATGAATAGTACTCCAAGTAAATACTCATTACAATAGTATATTTAAGCGTTGATCCGACGTTAGATTTAAGTTACTATGGAAGCAAGAAGGAGAGCGTATAATAGAGTGCTACTATGTTTTGTACAAAACCACCTGAAATAATCAGATTTACGTTCCAGAGATGAAGTAAACGACAGTAATTATTCTAATTCGTATGTTTTGTATGCTTATAAGTATTACTTAAAAATAAAATTGGATGTTCCCCTAGTTTACGAAATAAGAAAGGTTGCCAAAATAAACTGCTAATATAATAAAAATAGCCCATATAATTAATTATTTATCAACTAACTGAAATATATTACACAATCGAAACACTTCTTGCAAGTTATTTATGATTAAAAATTAATTTTACTCACTATACTTATACTATATATATAAAACCAAAATTCCTTTAATATGAAAATTGTTTTATTTTTAAATGCCCCGTAATTTCATAATCTTTCTTCATTAGAGCACAATAATAATCTTCTTTTATTGTTGTTTGTGAAATATACAAATTTTAAGGGTTATATTCTTTTATTCAATTTAGAACAAAAATTAAATAATAATTATCTTGTTATAATTCTTGCTGCCGGTGTAAATAAAAAATTCCCCCAATAGAGAAATCATTATATATCACGTTTATAAATCGTTAGAAGGAAAATTATTGTTGCATATTTTTTACTGATTAATTCTGAGATGTGGTGATATTTAATATTAAAAACCGTCATAAGTTTCGTATCAATTGCTCTGAGATATGTTTCGGAGTACAATGTGATCATTAGTTCCACTTCTAGATACGTTTCAAATAGGAACGTGACAAAAGGATTTAGTCAAAACAATTTATGACTTTACAACTTCTATTACACAAAATATACTACGTAATGTATGAATCCTGGAGAAAATGTTTTAAGATTCTAATTCCATGTATAGATAATAGAAAACTAAAGTAAGTAATAGTTTTTTAGAATCAGTGAATATTAGTGAAGTGCAGTGAAGTGATTTCTGTGTGACTCCTGACTTCTCTTTTCTTTTTCAGATCAAAATCTGAACTTCAATATTCTTCCTTAGTGTGAATTATATTTTCTTTTTGTAATTGTATTTGTGTTTTCTTTCTATATAGCTGCCACCGGCCAAATGCCCAATAGCAGCTAAGTAATAATAATAATAGAATAAATAAAATTAGTTCAGTTTGCTGATGCTAGTAATAGACCCGTAGATAAATTTTCAGCCAATGCGCCTTTTCTTGGTCTTCGGAATGATGATAAATTAAAGTGGAATGACCATATAGATCTGCTTGCCAGAAAACTAAGTTCAGCTTGTTATTCTCTGAGAACACAAATGCAACACGTAGACAAAAAGTACGTCAAAATAGTTTACTTCGCGTATTTTTATTCAATTATGTGCTATGGTATCTCTAATTGGGAAACTGATCCAGGAGAAATGTAATATTTAATTTGCAAAAGCGTACCATTAAAACACTTTCTAGTACGAATTATAGATCGAGTTGCAAACCTTTCTTCAAAATTTTGCAAATGCTTACCTTACCAAGCGTATATATTCATGAAATCTTAAAGTTTGTAAAGCGGAGCATTAATTTGTTTCAAACGAATGGCGAATTTCATGAATACGCGACCAGAAATCGTTCAGCTCTAAGGTCGGACAAGCACCGCCTTGCTCTCCATCAGAAAAGTATTCACAATACCGGGAGAATTTTATACAAGAGCATTCCTCCAGACGTTAATAATAGTAATAACTACAAAAATTTCGTGAATGGCGCGTTTTACTCCGTACAGGATTTTATTAATAATCCCTCTAATATTTGAAATTTAGGTTCCTGCAAAAGTGTTGAATGTGTTGCCTTGTAAAACAATACACCACATATCTTTAAACTTTCTGTACAGTTTTTTCTGCTCTTTTGTTTGTTTGTTTCATATATTGCGGAAGGTCAGATTACTGGTCGCGCAGCTCCAAGTAGTGAAAACTCCATTGCGTGTGTTTGTGTTTCTCAGTGCTTTTATTGCGAAGTCAGGTGAAAATCTTTGAAACACCCTAACAAAGGGTCCGCGGATAGTAGTGTGGGATTATACCCATTAAAAACACCTCCCATCGATGACTGTGTATCTTCCTGTGGGACCGTCGTTAGACATTACTTCACAGGAAGCAGTAGTAGCGTCTAGCTGTCTCGTTTAAACATTATTTCTCTCTTTTCCAAAATTTCATAATCTTTGAATTACTGTAGAGGCATATGCGCTTACTTTATTCCAGGTATTAAGTGAAAGCAGCATATTGGGTACCAAATTATCTGGTGTTATTGAAATCTATTTCTAATGCTCGTTTCTCATATGAAAATCTCGAGCAACTGAAAAACACGTGTTCTGGTATCTCACTAAGTCCATATTCAGGGCATTTAGGTGAATTATCTAAGGAAAGCCTGAGAAGTATACCCTGAAGCAACCGTGACCGGTCAAGAGTTGAGTGAGAATAATTCACTTCTCCATGATTCCGATCAATCCAGTATTTAATTGTCTCTTACTACTTATGGGTCAATCGGCCCTTATTGGAATCATCCCAATGACGTTAACATCCTGCCAAAACACAGACTACATCGTCCAATACCGTCCTGTAGGCACAGATAATACGTGAAGAACAGAGTCTGTGAACGAAGCCAACCTTCCTCCTGTTTGATTTTACTGTCATTGCACACCATATCGAGGCACCATACAAGATCACTGATCGCACAATGTTCGCAAAAAGAAGTCGCCGGTATTGTCTTGGGCCTGCAACATTTGGCTTAATTCCCGTCAGTTCACATACTGTCCCACCTCCCCCATATTGGTTTACTTTCCTAATTTCAATTATTTGATAGATAAAACTGGATTTCCTTGTAATTAATACAATTACTTCTAACAATTCCATGAATTAAATGGAGCAAGCCTTGTCACAGTAATGTAACCTTTAAGGGCCGTACGTTTTAAATTAATAATGACAACGTCTTTCACATTGATAAACGTTTAAGAGATATAACATCCGCCATTTTGATACCATACTTTCGCATACTTTGCTTATGTTTAGCAACCACCTACAAATTTCGCAAAACATTCCGAATAGCAATCTTGCCGATTAATTGTAGACTCGCTTTGAAAATATTATTTGCTCGTCATATCTGAAACTGATCGTTCCACTCGCACTGCAAGCTATCATGTGGCAATTCCACGAACCAGAACTGGCAACCACGCTTGGTGCAATTATTCCATACAATTATAGTGACAGCACTTTTTCGAGTGTTTAAAGTGAATACTCGATGCGTACGTGCGTTCCAAAAAACTAATTACTTTCGCGTACGACGGGTCAATTAATATGCTGCGTTCACTTTGAGGCCTCATATTCCGGACCAATTAGTAGCAACGACCAATTGTTCGCGTCAGGTATTCTACAAGGCAAATGTTATGCATATCAAAGTGACGTACTATATATACACGTGCATTTATACCTGTATGTACAGGCCAAATTATATAGGCACTATATAATTATTACATCAAGTCTAAAAGTGGGGGATGACATTAAATTCGTTAATTTGTCACGAGTGCAAATGAAAGTGGCCTGCAATTAAAATACGTACTCAACCCATCATTTGGTTTTACAAAATAGGTTAAAGACGTAATCTTCACATTGGAATGCTACGAATAAAAATGTCATTTATTAAAAATTGGAAACCTTACAGTGGCAAATATAAAGCATAAAGAATTAAATGAACTTCACAACGTTGCTTGGAAGTAGGACTAACATGTACAATAAACAAATCTATATCATAAAGCTCATTATTGAAATAAATTTTAATAATCGTATTATAGAAATAACTCCTTTGTATTCTCTAAAAACAACCATTTATACCTAAAAATAACAAATTACCTTGTTGTCCAATACCCGTGCACTGCCTTTCGTACTGAAATGAATATAAGGGTAATCTTAATTATTTTAGGTGAAATATAATTTATTATAATCATAAAATTTTGTAATAAAATTAAGAAAATAATTTACTTAATCAATAAACATATTTACATTAATAATTAGAATTTTGATCTTTCGATTTCTATGCCGGCACTTCTTTCGTCAATTACACTACATATATATATTTACAAACATGATACATAAGAATTCCTTAAACAATTCAATCTCTAACCTCAGGGTCGCATTTATGGGCCTTCTCCAAGAACAGATTGTTGAACACAAAATCTACTCGGACCTGGCAGAAACACAAAATCATCAAAGAGTCACAGGGGTAATTACCATGTCTTCTTTCATATGTTATAATAGCATAAATAAACAATGAAATGAGCGAGTTTAATAGCTCCACTGACGCCACACTCCCTGCAAGCCAATAAAGTTATAGGCCTACATTTAATATTCATGAAAATATGCATTACTTTGTTGTTCATATTTACTCATAAATTTGCGGCTGAAAAGAAGGAAAATCCGATGCTAAATTATATATATTTGATACGTAAATTGAAGGGGTATATTTTTATGTCAATTTTCAATTTTTCTGGTAGGTTCACGGACGTAATAAAACTCTACTTTATTTTTAAATTATCACATTCTTTTTCTCCGAAAATTATGATACCTAAGTTGCAATTTAAAGGTGCTGTAATATAGGGGTATGAATAAGAATATGGTGAAGGCTGGCACTGTAGTTTGACGTAAGTGACAGCTTCCAGAAGCTAGTCTACAAGGACCGTGATAGAGATTGAAAGTATGAATATTAAATTTGATATTTACATTTATTGTTGGTTCCATTAGTCCTCGATTGAGGAAATAAGAAACGTTATACAATAAAAATAACAAATCATTTTAAGAACAAAATAAGGTACATAATTAATTACAAATAATCTTAAAATAAAACGTATATAGTCTAAAGTCATTAAAAACGCTACACACACACACAAGAGATCACAAGCACACATTGAGAAACAGAAACACTCGCAAGAACTCATTTATTGGGTACAAAGAATAAATACCATTTCTGAAATTTGAATGAGTATATAAATGAAATAATACTAAGAACAAAGCTATTTGATACAAAAAGGATTCCAGGTTCTTAACATTATCTGAGAGTTTACAATGTCTTCGGGTTTCTCATGGCTAAACTAGTTGTATTTGACCTCTAGGTACAAGTACACAGAAATGTCGTTTTGTATTTCGTGCCGTTTCGCGCACAACAATAAAATAGGTATCCAATTGTCTTTCTCGGAACGGAAACTAGAGATACGATACTTTTGTTCTTCTGTGGAGCGCAAATAACAACTTTGAGGATCAGTGAGACGGAATAATTCAATATAGAGGAGGAATGGTGAACCCACAGGTGGGGAAACGTGTCGACGACTCTGGGTGCAGTTTCCCCAAGCGGTAAAAGATACCCTGAGATAACGGCCGACGAGGGACTCTTTATGTGACCTTGGGGGAAAGAGCCAATCGACGAGCTGCTTACATTGGACAGAACGCAACACAAAGGTAACAAGCTCTACTGCGGGAAAATCGTTTCTCAAAGGAAGACGCTTCGCCATCGTTAACAGGCTACGACTCATTCACAGTATCTGATTCAGTCTAAATTTAATTAGCACCCAACACTATGATGTTCAATTATGCTGCTTAATTTAGTATCTAGGTTGAATTATACATACTGTTCTCTAAATTCATTGCTGGAAAAACTATCGTAATAACTATAACAAAGTAGAAGCATGGCCTAAAATTAAAGTAATATTATTATTTAGAAATTATTATTTACTTTAATTTTCAGCTAACTGTAATTAGGTTTTGTGGCAGACCCGTGCTCAATTTATTAATATTTTCAGCAATATATGCTTGACTTTATATTTGCATTATATTAGTTTTGAGTTTATGTAAAAAATTATTACAGAATAATAAATTTTATTAACTCAAAACACCGACCACCGCCTAAGATTACAGAGGCTCCGGGCTGGAATAACGGCATGGGCAAGGATGATTGTGTTAATGGCCACGAAAACTGTGGCTAAGACTGAAGGAGAATCAATACGATGAACACGTACCATCACAAATTAAGAATGTATCACAGAAGATGTCGGTTTCTGATCGAATCAGTAGGACAAGGTTCTAAATTGTATTCTGGAGCCAATGAAGAGCAAACAGAAATTCAATACAATAAAATATTACTAAACTTGGATATTTATAGCTTCATAAAAATTGAACAATCTCAGTGTTTCGAGCTTTGATCAGATGTTGAAGTTAAAGAGACTTGAACAAAATTTATTTGTTTAAAATAATTCTTATTCTTACATTACGTAATGCCTAATCTTTCTTATATCTATATTATTTATTTTTTGTAATGTGTTAGACGTAGTAGTTATGTATAGTGCAATATTTGCTATATTAATGTTATGATTATATCATTTTGACTTGTCCTGTTTCCTCATCAGAGGACTAACGGAACTAATAAATCTAAATAAATATATGAATTGTTACGTAGGAATGTTGATCTGCAAAATGTGATAAATTACTTTGTAGAAGAAAACTTCAACTCCAGCTTTATCACATTTCTCGGCACTTAATAACGTACAGTTTAAAAAATAATTGTAATTATACATTTTGGCTTTTTCGTAAATTTATACATGAGGCTTGCAGCGAAGGATTCTACTCTGCTTTTTTTTTGAGTAGACGTCAGACTGGAAGCGCGTCATCAAATCTCCACCTGCGGCGCTTTACTTGACAGAACAAACATGAGACTTGGTCTGTCCTGAAAAATATTTTAAAGCTACACACATAAATATTTCCGTGTCTCAACGGTTCTGTTGTTTTATAATACAGAAGTGTAGAACCTATTACGTTAGAAACGAACCTTTTCTTCCATTATTCACAAGAGCTTCTCTAGGGAATAGTAATCAAATATGAATATTACTTTTATAAAAGAATATTACTATTTCGAAATGATTTCGTGCATTATTCATATTGTAAGGAAAAGTTAAAAGTTGTTCGTATATAATTTATTGCTGGGCTTCAATGTCATCAGATGGGAAAAATAATGTTGGAACACGTTTCTTACATTACCATAAATTACTCACAGAAACTTTATGTTTACTGTAATGAATTGTATAAATTATTTATAGTCATACGCAGGGTATTTTTTTATGTAACTTTAGCTTTCAGGAGAAATTAATTTGTGCTGAGAAACATAGAATAGAAAATAATACATCCCTTTGCTCTTCCTTGCCAACATGTAGTAATTATATATGAAATAATAAATGAAGACTGATGTGAATAGCGTATGCAACTTATATTAAATTTGAAGTCGTTCTCTTTTAATCTAGGAATGGAAATATTTCTAGTTCCGCACACACAGGTCTCGCTTCTGTTTGTAGAAATCTGTGACAGTGAGGGATGAGAGCGAGATCCCTTTGGGTGAGTGTGATAGTATTTCACTTTGCTCATCCTCGTCGTCGATCCGAGTATAACCCAACATATAGGGAATTTGGAGACATAAATACATGAATAGTTAACATATATTGATAAATGGTGGAAATACCGATTCCAGAAAACAAAATTCGTTTAAATAAAATAATTACAGTGCAACTAAACTGTTGGAGTGAACCAGGAACCAAAGGACTACAGTACATTTGCGGAAATGTCATATTATAAATATTAATAAAAAAAATTGGACGCTCTATAGTTTCGTAATTAATTCATTAAAGTGCTTCCAAACATCGTAATTACTACGGAAATATCACTACGACATCATAACTGAGAGTGAGGAAGCCATTCTCAAGATACCCGAAACGCATCAGGAGCTCATAGCGTCTGGTTAAAAACGGCGCCTTGTAATGATACAAAAAACAAAATAAGGATGAAAAATTATTTCGTAAATAATTCTAATTAGCGACTTATTCTTTGTCAATAATGTGGAATAGTACATCATTTTCTTTTATCTATTATTGAGGAAAGTTAACTCCGTCATCGAGCACATTCTTCCGCTGGTCACGATCACCTGAATCTGCATATTGCCAAGGAACGTGGTGGTAGTTTCAACTTTTCCATAGCCTAGACACCATTCACTGTATTGCATTATACCTGAAACATTTCTGTAAATTCGATACCCCAGTATAGGGGACGAAAGAATTATACAATTTTATTGAAGTTGAGGTTTCAATTCTATAAAATAATTTGGGTGAGTATGAATTACACCATCGTCCGCAGCCGCCTCGGTAGGCCTAGGCCCTCAAGAGGGCTGTTGAGCTATTGGAAGAATATGAATTACACCAACGCTTATAGTGTTATCAGACATTTTATTATTCTCCAATTATTACCTATGTTGTTTAAAAAAAATATTTCAGTGATTTATAGGATAATCACAACTAGTGCTTACCTGTATGACCTTTTGAGGATACATTGTCCAATTTTAGTAATAATTTCCTAGTTATTGTTTGGAATTTCATAGGTTGTAATATTATACCTCTTCCTTCTTTCTATTAAAAAAAAAGTAAGATAGGCTCACTATAAAAGATAATAGACACATACAATCCACTGTTGTACTGCATAATAACGAGATCATGCAGGAAAATTATACTTCCTCAAACTCTCGCTTACCGAAGGTTAAAAAGTGGTATTAAACCCGAATAAATATACTACATCTACGAATGAATACAGATTATATGTATTTTATAAAACTATATTATGCAGTTTATATTCCAAATCAGTATCATTATTCGTGCGAAAGGGAATCACAGTCTCTCTGTAATGCTTTACATACTTCTTTCACGTGTGACATTTTCTTTACATTTTTGTGTCCATTATTCAAGTTAAATATTGCAACAAATATTTTCCATGTCGGCTTAATGCAAGTTTCAGCTCCTTCCTCCTAATTGATCTCCAGATCACCCATTCTTCCAGCTAGGTGCTGTATTTAATTTTATCAACTTTCCCTATGAAACGATTTCCTTTTCTTCTTTCTTATTATGGAGAAAACTATATTAAACATGCTTAGAACGAAACTGAATAGAATAAATTTTGTTTAATGTTGAGTGCACATGAAGGTTAAAAACTTTTTATGGGGTTTATGTCAAAAATTTTTAAAACAAATGTCTGAACATATGTTACGACCAGTTGTATAGTACTGTAACGATAATACACATCTACTCGGAGTTTTGGAGGTGCAGAGTAAATAGAAAGGAGACAGCAGTTGAGCCAGGGGCAATAAAACCTAGACGCGCCTTGGGAGTTTCCCAATCCATATTAAAATTAATTTATCTCCAATCTGCAACCACGTACGACAAGGCAAGGAATATTCTCTTCTCTAAAAACAATCAAAAAGATAATAAACACATTTTTTTGCAAACATAAATATTAGTTATTCTTATGTTTAAATTTAGTTCAAACCTGTCGTAAGGTCTTCTCTGAAAAACAACCGCGACGTTTCAACTCACTTCAACTTGAAGTGGCAACGGTGCATGTTGCCGAAATGTCGCTTAACATGCGACATCACCCAAATGATTTCTCGAGAAGACTTTAGACAGCAACTTCTCCAGGAGAACTTACGCTTAATAATTCAGTCCAAATTAGTTAATTTTCCTGACGTTCACTGCCCTGCACATTTAATTTACTGGTTATCATTCAGTTAAGTTGTCATTGTGTATATTTATTACCTTCCAACAACTATTTTCTCCAGTACTATCTCCACCATGTGACAAAATATTTTATGGAACAGAGGAACGTACTAATGGACTTTCATAATATTTCATATGTATGGTATTACTACAGAGGTAGGACAAAGAACCGAGAATCGATTCAAACAGTCGATTCTTATAAAAGAACCGATCTCTAAACCGACCCGGCAAGAAGGAGTTACGGCTCAGTATTCGACTCGTCGAGTCGTGAGCGAGTTAGTTGAGTCGTAGAGCCGTGAGCAAATTGCTTGAGTCGGTTCTGCGGTGACCTACTCGAGTCGTCGGGTTGAAGGAAGATTCGACCCAGGGTCTGAATCAGAAAAGTTATGATGGCACTGTCCAAAATATAATTTATTTTTAAAGTGACAGGCTTAGCCTCCTTTATAACTTGCAGTATGGGAAAATCTTAATATTGATAAAATAATCAGAAACTTAATATTGATTTGATATTCTTACGACTTCTCTAGATCCATATTATTCCCAGCGTTTTTTGCCCTTTCGATGTCTATATAGACTTACTAAAACTGAACATTCTGCAATCAATTCCTCGTTCTGTCGTTTGTCTGCGACAAATCTGATGAGTCAGTATCAGCGATCAGGGTCATGTTTCGAATACCGTGGGTTCGGCTATTATAGAGAAAATTTTCGCTGATCCTCTTGTGTGGTGGGATGAGACAAAAAAAAATCCTAATTTAGTGTTAAAAAGACTCTTCATTCCCGTAACATCGGTTCCTTGAGAACATATATTTTCCAAAGCCGGACAGATTATGAAGGAAAGAAGTTGCCAAAATGCTTTTTGTAAATAGCAATATTGATTTTGTAAAACTGTTATAGAAAATATTTTTAGTCTTCCTTTAATAAATTAGGGGATGAAAATATATTATAAATAGACACTTGGCCGTAAGTTTGAGCAAAGACTTAAATTAGGGAGAACACAAATTCAGTAACTGGGAAGGGTGGAGGGCTCTTCATTTTGTCAATAGAAACTGCGAAAAAGTACCCGAAAGACCAAAGACATCGCTTTTAGGTCTTTGGTTCGACCTATTCTTGAGTATCGGGCGATGTGTTGGGATCCCTACAGAATCGATCAGATACACGCGTTGGACAGGGTTAAAAACCGGGCAGGGAAAGCAAATATTTCTGGAGGCGCTAGCAACTAGAAGAAAGAGGGCCAGGCTTTGTGCACTGTACAAAGCGTATACAGACGAACCGGCCTGGAGTCATATCAAAACTCGTATTCATTCACCGACATATGTAGCGAGAGATGATCAACCATTTAGAAATAACCAGAGAAGACAACGAACGGACATGTGTAAATACTCCTTGTAAATAAGACCGTAAATGATGGGAATGATTTGCCTACAAGTGTATTAGCGACTTTTCCGAAGAGTGTAATATATTGAGGGACAGAATTAGGGAAATGGTTTAACTTAATTTAGTCAGGCTTATAATTTATGAGTATTTGTATATTGAATGTTTATATTAATATAATTTTTTTCTTTAGCTTATATTCCTTTATTGGAATATTAAATGTATATTGCCACCGGGCTCAGCCCATTGTAACGTAATAAATCTATCTACAAAATGACTATAAATATTGCATATTTTGTAATATATATTTTTTTGTGTATTCGTACCTTCCCCCCCACACCCCGGTCTCTTAATTTTTTTTTGATAAAAGAATCTGATGGGATTTCGAGAGCCGAAGACTCGTAGCAATCAGTGAATCGACTCTGAACGACTCAACAAAAAGAATCGATCTTTCGTTCACTAAATAAAGCAAAGATGAGATGAAATTATCATTAAATATAAGAAGTCTGTATCAATCAAACGTTTTTAATAATTAATAATGAATAAAACATATGATTGAAGAATTTTTTGATAATATCTAATATTTTACTTGGAAAATGACACTATAGGGCAACCCTTTAAATGAATATAATAAGTGAAGATAAACTGAAAAAATTTTATTTCTGAAATTCTATTTCCTTTATTTTGTACAATGGGACTTCAAAATTATAATTACCTGGTTGGTGTTACACGGTTTTACTATACGTTTTTAACAAGAACTGGCTTCAATGCAAACTATCAACACGACCCTGGGACGTTACTACTATTTTTGAGGGAACTAGGAACGAAAATTGCCGACTTCCTGTGGTGTAGTGGCTAGCGTTGCCGCCTCACAACCCAGAGGTCCCGGCTTCGAATCCTGGCATGGGCTTGGATGTTTGTGTCGTCATGGTCCAGAAGACCAGGATTAAGATTGTTGGAGGATCGATACGCTGGCCACGTGTCACTCCAAATTCGGAATGTGTTATGACAGTCCGCAGTCGACTCGGTAGACCCAGGCCCTCAATAGGTTGTAGAACCATGGAGAAAAAAAAGGAACGATAATTAAATTTAAGTCATTACACTAAAGTATGATATAATTACAATTTTTACGAGTCGAAGTAGCAGCGTCTTGCAGAATTACTTCCGTGCCTTTACTATCTATCGTGAAATAATATTAAGATAACTAGCGTGCAAAAGAGTGAAGATAAAAATTTCAACGACAGTAAAAATATATTCAGCGTCAAATGAAATAAATATTATTGAAAAGTAAAAATTGTCGACGTTTTTTTCACGTTATGTGGCTGAAGAATGTAGAAAATTTCTAAAATCAATCTATGCTTGTTATTCAACGACAAAATGAAGAATAGAAATTCTGTGGGGCGTATTTACGTTCGCGGGATCTGTTTTTTGCCCCATAACCTTGTGTGTGATAAAGTCATTCAAGCGCCGTGATTTATTGACGGGCTCAGAAAGTTATCGGGAATATTTGCAGGTGTGAGCAGATGAATGGAATTGCGGCCTGCGCTGATATTTGCAGAACGCGGCCGGAATGCGAAGTAGATACTGTTGGTGCCTCACAATGGAGGCGACATATGCGTGGGTTGCCGTGGTTACGAAGTACGCACAGTGCCATTACGCAAAACAACTCCCTGGCATTGAGGGCGAGAACGAGTGCTAATAACCCTGCTCGGGAAGCTCAACCGACTTTGCCCACACCTGTGTTTCCTTGTACTTTGCTAACCCAAGGCAGTATTACTTTTTACGACCGGGACACTATTAGTGGAATTAGAACATGCTGATATTACCTGAAATTACTAGTATCTGTAAATGGCGCATGTTCAACGACATTGCAGTCTTGGGTATCAATTTTATTTTAATAAAATGACGACAGCTACTTTTTCTTTCGCCTGCAGTGACAACAGGACGAGAAGAATGTAGAAAGTAAGTTCATAACAATACAGTAAACTATTTACAAAATTATGTACACAGCGCTAATATTCAGAGATTAGGATTTGGATACTTTTTTGTTTGTTTGTGGAGTTTATCATTTTCTAGTGTCTAAGGAACACATTTGAATTAATTACTCTTATTACTTCTACTTAAAAGATGTCAAACCATTAACATTAGATTTGTTTGTAAATTAAACTTTGTATAATGGGCGGAATGCATCTACAATTTTCTTGATAAATAGTTCGAGTGACTAACCACTCGATTTATTCTATTTATCTTTTTATATATTTACCAACCCTCTTTAGTAGTGATAAATAATTTGAATAAATGGGAATAATACATGTAATATTCTCTCGCTACAGAATATAACTCAGGCAGGTAATAGTTGGATTATATACCATTCCGCTATCGCCATTTAATTGGCCCGTGTTCAATTAGCGCTCAGAGGATAGCTTTAGGTACCTCTGATACGTCCGTGATGACGACACAACCTTTTTACTAGGAGTATTAATAGGTACCAACTAAACGGACAGTATATCTATTCTTCAAAATCACTTGCGTAATTGAATTATACTTATTATCTGTTATTTCCTCAAGCATTATGTATGGTAATTAAATATAGTTTTTGCTGATGAATTCCTCAATGATTATCTGTTGAGAGTCAGCCTCGTTGTTTCTTTATCCAGGCTAACATGGCTAGCCTAACTAATAATACCTCGACATCAATTTTGCGTCAGGTAATGTGTAAGTCTAATTTTCAATGCATTACCTTTGCTTAATTATATCTTCTCATTAACAGAATAACTTAACTAAATGTTTCAGGTAATTGAAATAGGCGTTAAAAATTTAATTACCTTCTGCTAAATTATATCAACAAATGAACTCACGTTTGTTTACTCTTGAAACTCATAATTCATACATATAAGTAGATATTATTTATTAATACTTAAATTAATTCTCTTGATCACTTAATGTTCATTTGAAATAAAGTTGAACGTGAAGAATATTTTAATTTTAATAATAAAATTACAACTTGCCCATTCCCCCAAAGACGCCCCAAATATAAAATATTAAAATTGAACTCATACACAATAAGCAAAATATATGCGTTGATAGATGCAGAATACAAATCTTAGGTTTTAAAATGGCCCTGGAATATAATTTAAGAGTAACTTAAAATCTTTCTGGTGTTAATTATTGCCGACACTTAGTAGCGCATTTTAATTCATGGCCAGTTCATAGTATCTAATTAATTGTAAATGAAAATAGGAACCAAAATGTGTAATACATTCAAATTATGTAATTTTTCAAATGTTCTCTAACTGAACTGGAAATTGTTTGAATATATAAGCAAAAAATATGAAGTATACTCAGTAGAAAGTCCCAAGGAACTCAGGATCAAAATGAATTGTCCGCATTGTAGGCCTACAATAAACAGAAAAGAATGAATATTCTCAATAGTACTCATTACAGAATATTCCATTCAAGCCATAATTAAGCACATTTAACTATAAACCATAACACGAATTTCAGACAGTATACGGTATAGGATTTTTAGACGCGTTTTCATCTCCGTAGCGTGGATCTGTGTTTCCACGAGATTGAGCACGCTTCCGTTGGACCACAATAAGAATTCGCTCGAGTAAAATGTTTACAGCGACACAATACCAGCAAAGATAAAAGCACCCGAGTCGAGTTGTGAAAACTAAAAGAGATACAAATGACAAGTGAAGCGAAAGAGAAGAGGGTGCGAGGAAAATTCAGATCAAAACCCACTTTTCATAATCACAGTGCGAGGTTTACAAAATTTCACTTTTTTCCCCTACAAATCTCAAATGAATATTGAATGTTACAAAAAAATTAAATAACCATGTACTAAAGATTTCTAAGCTTTTTTCATCACTTACCAAAGCAATTATAGAACATACTAATTCAAACATGTTGCATGTAGGAATACAGTACTAATTTGACCAACAGACAAAATCAAATACAGATAATACCATTAGTGCATTTCTGGCAGTTCTGATGTCATGTATTATCTTTTGAAGTGTATTTATAATTTTGGCTGCAATACTTGAGGTTACATCAGTGGACAGATCTCATTACATTATTAATGGATTTAAAAGTTTGTACAGGTTCGCTCTAAGAAATTTTTTTATTTATTAATTTTAAGTCCCTTCAACTGTAATGTTATTGGACACCACAGCGCTTACATAATTAGCAAAGTGAAGGAGATCATACTATTGTGCTTAGTGGATAAATGAGGTTTGAAATTTTATGCAGTTAAATCTACAGAACGTTTAGAGGTTTATGTGTGATTATTGAATAAGGACATAGTCCTAACTAAGGCAGAAAACGTAGAGGTGCCATACACGAATGATGGAAATAGGGTAATACCCCCTTCTAAAAACGTATGTACGTTTTATGTGGGACTAAAAGATTAGTTATAATATAACTAACGAATGATTTATATGAGTATTTATTGGTGGAAAAAAGATCGAAAACATACCAAAGTTCAGCTAACTGGACTCAATATTAAAAATAGAGCATATATCAAATACGGATATAAATAAAAATTTACCAGTGGGAATAAAGTAATTGTAATGCTAAATTCAGTTTTGTGGAGTAGGAATGTCATCATTAACACAAAATGTAAAATATTCAAAGAAATACTACTGATCATAGTTTATTGTGTTGTAGAAACAATGACCTCAAATAAAATACACGATTATATAAATTGAAAGAACTTGTAATGGACTTCTGTAGAAGATCAGCCAGAATATCCATAAAAGATAGAACAACGACAAGCAGAAATCTGCCGCTTTCCGGATGTGCAAGAAGATAGTGTCGTCAATGCAGAAAGGAAACGAATTCAGTGGTACTGTCATGTGCGCAGAATGGGAAAAGGACGAATACTCAGGTCAATAGAAGAATGAGAATTAAAACAAGACGAAGTGGATACAGAACGTACATATGTCAATGTAAAGTAAAAGAATACGTAAAATCGTGCAAAGTGTAGAGCTCTGAAGATTATATCTACTTTTATATTCTTTAGATGAGTCTTCACAGGCTGAAAATGAAGAAAGAAAGGAATTAAAACAAAAAATAGACATTAGAAAAAAATAAACAACAGGAGGTGCTTCAGAGTTTCAAAGAAGATATCAAGAGTAGATTAATAGAGGAAAGAGAAATACACAATATTGAAGAGAAATGGACACTCTTGAAGGAAAAAATGACAAGGTCAGTCGACGAAAACATAGAAAGAATAGCTCAGAACAATAAGATAGCCTGGATAACATAAGAGATAATAAAAACGATTGATCAAAGGTGGAAATATAAAAATGTGAGAGATGTAAATGGTAAAGATCAATACAGGCACTTGAATGCTAGTGAAAAGCAGCCAAAGAGGCTTGGTTCCAAGTGAAATGAAAAGCAGTTGAAGATTTCAATGAGAATGGGAAAATAGTCGCAATCTATAGGAAAATAAATAAAAAATCGGAGAGAAGAAAAATATTAGCAAGAACATCAGGATGATGTAGAAAGAGATCAATATGACGTTTAATAGAGGGAAAAGTAAGTCAATGGAGTGTAGTATGGGAAACAGAGGAATAACAATGGGTGTTAGATTGGGAAGGGATATTCTGAAGAAAGTTAAGGAATTCTGCTACTTGGGAAGCTTAATAACTAGGGATGGTAGAAGTACAGTAGTCGTAAACAGTATGATAGCACAGGCAAGGAAGACTTTGGCGGGTAAGTGCTAAAAATTTTCGTATGGAGTGTGGCGTTCTATGGGTGCGAAATGTGGACGGTAGGAGTTACAGAAAAAAAAATAGAAGCCTTTGAAATGTGGTGCTATAGACGAATGCTGAAAATCGGATGAGTGAATAGAATCACTAACGAGGAAGTTCTAAACAGAATAGGGAAAAGCGAACAATATGGAGGACGTTGCTCAAGAGAAGGAATAGATTAATAGGCCACGTTTATAGACATGAGGGTCTTGTAAAATTAGCTTTAGAAGGAAATGTGTGGGCTAAGAACAGAATAGGTAGTGGAAGGATGGAATACGCTAAGTAGATTAGGGAGTATGTGTGATGTGGTAGTTATGAGGAAATTTCAAGGGTTGCGCAAGATAGGTTAGCATGGAGGGTTGCATCAGACCAGTCTTAGCACTGAATACCACACCAACAACAAATAAAAGCAGAGCCATAATAATAGTAAAAATTAAATAGAATAACTTTAAGGCCAATTTAAAGACAAAGTTTTTATTTAAGGAACCAAAACTTGTTTGGGAACTCCTCAGGTAATTTCTTCGAATTCTACATATTTTTATAGGGGTGAGTCAATCGTCGCAGTACACCCTGTTAATGTTCGTATCATATATAAACGATTTAGTCGTCGGTATCCAATTGAATTCAAAACTCTTCGGGGATGATTGCATTTTTTATTGAGAAATTAAACATTCATACGTCATTGACGTTATTGAATCATATTTAAACAAGCTATTTAACTTGTTATTGGAAAACAAAATGAAAATAAATGCATCAGAAAGTATGACTATTAGTTTTACAAAACAAAAAAAATTAAGAGGGAATAAATTTCCAACAAGTAGGTGGATTAATAGAAGTAGCCAACAGCTGTAAAGACTTGGGTGTAACGTTTAGAAAAGACTTATCATGGGGTAAATACAAAACTTCAGTGGCCAATAAGGGATGGAAAGCACTTAACTTTAACCGAATGGTTTTAAAGAAAATCTCCAGACCAAAATCGTCCGACCAATTTTAAAGTATGGGGCAGCATGTTGGGACACGAATAGGGCTGAGCGCACTCAGGTACTGGACAAAATTTAGCATTAAAATTATCTTGCAGACTTGGAAACTATGAGGTTGATGCCTTGTCACATTTTTCAGAACACACAACAACGAACTGGCCGGCAGAAATATAACATTTTTTTCTTTTACCTCCCTCTTACGTTTCTAAAAGGGATCACTTGTGCAAGAGTAAACAAAGGAAACAGAGAACTGTTATTGGGAAATTTTCATTTCTAAATAGAACAATTCGGGATTGGAATAGTCTACGTGTTAACAAGCCGCCCAACGACTGTGAAACAATTCAAAGAAAGACTATCATGAATAATTAGATTAATGTATGAATAGTAATAGGGTTAGTGTTAAGAAAATTGAATGAAGTGAATTGTAAAATGAAGTAATATTTTCATAAAGGCCAAGTGAAAGGTGCAGAGAACAGTAAGTCACCTTTACTAGTTTTAAAAATATTTAATTTAATTATGGTAATGGAGCGGAATGTTTCTTATTTATTTTTAACTTATTTAATTTTCCTTTCCCCTCTATTTCCCAATGTTAATTTTATACTAATTATTAATTTTATTGAAAGGAATGTGGTTTGAAGTAAAATTGGGAAATGTCAGCTGTGATTTGGAAAGTGTTTTGATTTATGGTACTGGAATTTGGTGGAAAATAGCAGTGGGACCTCATAGTGTTATTGGAGGATATAAAGGATTATAGGAATCAGTCGTCGTATTATAAGGAAGTATAATAAGTTGAAAGCGTCGTATATTAAAGTGAAGTGAAGGATTCGTCGAATTATAAGTATGGAATAGTATGTGAAGTCGTCGTATTGGGGGTGGCATAAATAAGTCCACGAGATTAATTTAGTTGGTGATTAGCCCAAATAGAAAGGGGATCACAACAGTGTAGTAAAATCGTCGGTTAAATAAAAATATTTGATGAGAATGTGTCACTGAAATAGACCAGCTGGTACCTTGGATTTTAAAGATTGTGAATTGTCAGAGCTGATAGAGAAATAATATGGGGGGAATATTGAAGGAATTTTATGAGCAAAGTGGTGACTCAACGGTTATTATGATAAAGAGGCAGGATTTGAGTTAATGGGGAGATAGGAATAGTTTACTGGGTGGAAATTGAAGACTTATTTGTTGGAAAGTCATGGAATGAGAAACTATTGTGCAGAAATAGGGTGTTATCTTTTTTTTTAATTCTGTTCTATCAGGAGTTTGTTTATTTTGATTAATTGTACTGCTGGATAATTAAATATGGTATGGGGGCTACCAAGCTATTTTAGTTTTTATTGTTGGATAAGTTGGATAATTTTCAGAAAAAAAAATTTAGCTTCTGAACATTTTACATTTGGGGTTTTAAAAATGTCACAGGAAGGAAAACATGGAGCCACATAGATGATTGTTTTTGTTTGAGGGATGATGATAGAGGGCAGTTCAGCCATATAATGTTGGTGTAAACATATATGATGGCATGTGAATATTGAACTGGGATGCCAAGTTTCTCCATCCTGGCAAACTGAAAGTTTCGTTCCTGTGAGCGGGTAAATTTAAATAATTTATAATTCATAACAGGATTTTATTTTATCAATGGGGGGTCACCAGGCAAACATGTGTAAGTTTATGTAAGCCTCGTGTTAACTTGTAATTCTATTCAATTTTAAGTATAAATCAATAGGAAAGATTATTTTAAAATTAAGTTCAAAAGGGTGCTCAATCAATTTGATTAATTTGTAATTTCTCCGAGCACAAAAATGATTGTAAAGAATGAGCAAGGGGGTTAAAGATAAAATATGGAGATAAATTTCTCAAAAATTTTTGTAAAATTTTATTAAAATTGATCGGGGGCAATGTGATAAAAAAGGGGATTTTGGTAAGGTTGTGGCGTTATGAGGCGCAGTTCGGCCAACAACAATGGATAGTCGGCCGAAAGATGTTTTTCCCCGCGGGGAAGGCCCGGCTTGCCTGAACGATGGTGAACCCCCGCGGGAGAAATGAGGGCGGGGAACCCCGAAATGTTAAGAAATAGGGGAAGTCCCGCCCGAAGCTTTATAAGGGAAGCCGATGGGTGGCTCGTGATCAGACGGCGTCAGAGTGGAGAGAGGAGACATCAGAGAGATCCAGACGGCGTCAGAGTGCGTCAGAGAGTGGAGAGAGGAGACATCAGAGTGATCAGACGGCGTCAGAGTGACGAGACGAGAGCAGAGCAGACCAGGTCAGAGTGCGTCAGAGAGTGGTGAGTGGAGACATCAGAGTGATCAGACGGCGTCAGAGTGGAGAGAGGAGACATCAGAGACCAGACGGCAGTAGAGACCGCAGAAAGGAGGCGAGTGCGTCAGATCGTGGTAGAGACCTCAGAGTGGGGTAGAGCAGACCAGAGCAGAGCAGACCAGAGCAGATCAGACCCGAGAGGACGTGGCTCGACCCCAGTAGGCAGGCGAGTGATCAGACCGCAGAAGGGAGAAGAGTGGAGCAGATATCCAGAGACGCACAAACATTGGAGAGGTGGATGTTTGTTGGGCCAGTAATTGTGGCTGATGCATACTCCATCTCTTGAGAGACCCAAAATCCCCTGGGATTAAGCCCGTGTCTTCACGTAAATTAATAAACAAAATTGTTAAAATTGATCAGATTTGTAATTTTAATTAATAAATGTTTTATACACAAAAAAGTATATTATGTATCTTAAGCATTGCCACCGTGCTATGCACATTGCAATGAAATAAATCATTCAATAAATTACAAAATCTGCAAAAATTGCGAAACCTGAACACTCCAACTTTAGGATCAGCTGACTGTGAAACACGAGATCGCCAAGACAGCAAAACAGCTGAGTGTGTCTTTATGCATAACTTTTCAATTTAAATTCATTCAAAATAATTTCATCTGAAATTTGTAGTATACAATTTATATCTTTACCATGGAGGCGGGGGGGTGGGGGGTGCATTTTAAGAAAAGCGCTTTTTTATCACAACGAATCGCGACTAATAAACAAAAAATTTCTCTTTCATTGAAGGCTCCTAATTCTCTGCTTTGAAAAAAGAAATGAGTCGTTGAGATGTAAAATGATATTTCTTTACAACTATCGCATCTTTGTAATCTGGATTCTTTGAAATATTGCTTCTCAATGAGAAGGGGTCGAGAGGGATCTTTTCCAACTGAAAGATAAAAGTGGAAATTGTTATTGCAGAAAATATTTGATTTGCGGTACGAGAGCGCTTAAAGGGTAACATATTGACAGCTGACAGGTTTTCTGGACCAAATATTAAAATATCTTGTCGTGTATATTTTAACAATAACTTTGAGAATTATAAGTGGTACCTCTTGAATACACGACTTATGATTCTCCCAGTGGGAAATCGACACTTAAACGCTATGATTCCATAAATCAAAAATTGTAATCACGAGTATGCATACATATATATTGTAACATTTCTCACTCATACATTGGTACATGTGCAAATTCTACCAGGAAACTGAGTCTGATTAAGAATGGTATACGTCTGTAGAAATTTTTAATTAACTGACCACCAGCCGCGTTAATTTCATGCTAGTGCACTCCTGTAGCTACGTACTTTCTTTGTAAATTAATATCTTAATTAATAAATGTCTGATATTTCTGATACTTCTGTAATAAAATATTGGAATCCAAGCCATTAATTAAATTATTGGAATTATCCTAATAAGCATTGAAATGCAAGTTCGGGCTGACGTTTCACGTGCACCACGCCAAGGTATCAATTTGGATCTGCAAGTTTCTGGCCGGCGTCAGCACCTGTACGGTTCTTGGAGTCGTAATGACGGCGTCGCCGCAGACTTGAGCGTCGAGCTCTAACCCAATCAGCTGCATCTAAATCGCGTTACACTTAAGGCTCGTAGCGACGACGTGAAATGCGTCAAACAGCTGAGATCTGCTGCTCTAACGTTGTTACACTCACCAAAAATATGTTTTCCACTTCGTCTGGGACGGAAAGAATCTTGTCATTTCTTGAATTGTGTCGTGTATAAACGCATTTAACTTGGGTTTTTCTCAACTTAACGCCCATCAAACATTCGATTTCAGCTGAATAATAATTAACATTTTTAAAGAAATAAACATAAAAATGACCAAAGTACAAAATAGCAAAATTAATTCATATTTCAAACAAAAAAGTAATATTTACTACATATCATTCTAACGCAATAATGTTATTTTAATAAACACTCATAATATGTAGGGGAAGTCGGGACACTGAATGTTAAAAAATTTGAGTAAGTTTATTCTATTACTGACATAATGTAATAGCTATACAATTTAAGCAGCAAATTTATATACATATATAGAACGGGATAGGATGTTTTGTGTTTACAATTTGTGAAATAAAATTTAATTTAAATTAAGAAAAATCTTAACACCTTTTGTGTCTTCTTTTTCGTACTTATTTTGTGTACGGTGATCGTTTTATCAATTTCTCCTTTCGAAAAGAATTTTTTTCTGCAACTGTCTTTGGTAACTTTTACCTTTTTCCGTTCCTTTTCTTTCTTAATCTATTCTTTTCGGCTACAGCATCCTGTACCTCATTCTTATAATGTGTGTCTGTCAGTTTTTCGTTATTTTCTTGAGTATCTCATTAACATTTTGTCTTATACAGTAGTATCCCGTTCCACTCTGCACTCTCCGTTTCAGGTATTTCACCAAGCCTTAATACAAGCACATTTAAACCTTATACGTAACTTATATGCAGCTAGTCTACGAATACATACTTTTTAAAGAGTTAAAAGCAAGGCGTTTTGTAACTTACCTTCTGTCGAAATGCTGCAAAAATTATTAATTAAAAATATAAGATGCCTAAATAAGAGTTCATTCAGAAGGTACAGTAAGAAATTGGTCACGTTGGCTTACATCTGACAAGTATATCTGGTTCATTAATCGATAAAATGTAACTCAAATCATATTCAAAGCTATATTGGTGAGAAGGAAATGGTTTAAATGAGACACGGTTTCAAACTGAACTTTTTAGCAGGTGATAAAATAAATATACAGTCTCAAAATGGAGCCGAAACGCCGCTTGTGAATAAATAGTGATAAATTTATATGCTGACTTTTTGGCCGTCTTTTATTTATTGTAAATATACGGTATAATAACATTCTTAGGATGACATAATTAATATCTATGCTAATGTTAAAAAATATTAAATTCGGTTTTCATTTTCAATCTTATTGCACTACAATTTGAAAAAACCGTTACGAAGAAAGACTATTTATTAATTAAAATATCTTGATTATGACGTTATCTTCCTGAACAGAAATACATTTTTTGTGTTAATCTTCATAGCTTCAATTATCAATCCATATAAACTTTAATTAAAGTAATGTCTCTGTCTGACTAACAACAATGCTATACTTATTATTTATTAATTAACTAGACGAAATATGCTTCCTCGTATGTATTAAATATTACTTATGGAAAATGAAAAGAATTATTTTATTTTGATTCTGGGAATCAATTTTCATTGTACTCGTTATAGAAACGCGAACTCAACTCGTTTCCCTTTTTTCTGTTCGGATTTAATTTAGATAACAGGGAACGTCGCCTCATTGCAAAAATAGACATTGAATCAGAAAGAGAGGAAAATGCGAGTCCCAGCTAGCAGATGTTTCTGTGAAAGAAACTTCATCTTTTTATATAAATATTTTACAAGTCTCAAAGGACGTTATTCTCGAAATGAAAATTTGTCTACTTTTCGTAAATATTATACGACGTATACGATTTATAAAATTTAAAGGTTCTAATAAATGTAAATGAATATTTTAAAAATAAATTTTGAATTTCACAATCATTTATTATAAAAGGTTCATAATCTTCCATTTTTACAGATAATATAATGGTAGAATGGAAGTTCATTCCCAGCATCAAAGCAAAATAATTCTTTTTACTTTCCATAAGGAAGAAATGCATGTGAGAATTGAAAATTTTCTTACTAAATTTAAACTTGTTTCTACATCACAGAATGGTCATACGATTTCGTTTAAAGTACTCATGACGCATTCAACGAAAACCTTTAAAGGGACTGAAATTTAGCTGTGGACTATGAAGCAATTGATTTAGTAGGTTTAGTATTCTACTAAAAAAAATTATATTTCTATAAAATCAGAGGAGTTCCCCTTAATTTACTTAGATCATACTTCCAAACTAGGCGCCAAAAATGGTATTTGAAAACTCGGATGGAAATGAGTATATGTGGGAATGGGAAACAATTACCTGCGGTGTCCCTCACAGCTCAATTTTGGAACCCTTACATTTCGTCGTATACATTAACGATTTATCGAATTATTTAGATCCTTTAAAATCAGTCCTCTATGCTGACGACAAAAAATTTGGGTAATAATGGACAGCGACTCATTTTGTGTGTTTAAAGTCGCATCAACCGCTAAGTTATTAGCAACTGTGCACGGTTAGGTTAACTTATATTCGTATCGGGGTATCAAAGTATATTTTCTTAAACATCAGAAACGTAAAAGCCTATGCCAGGATTTGAACTTGGGACCTCTGGGTTGTGAGACCACTAGGAAACTTTGTGCGAGAAAGTTGATATTACGATGTACTGTTTGAATCTATGGTTCACTGCAGACAAATTTTCTCTTTATCTAGAGTAAAGTGAAATCGTTAACTTTACACCAAATAAACAATTTATCTCCTAATTTCGAAAACATTTCAAAACACGCGCCTTTTTCTTGGTCTGCTGACTGACAACAATTTGAAATGGAATCTTCACATAAATAAACTCTCGGGAAAACTCAGCAAAATCTGCTTTACAATAAGAGTGTTACCTCGGGAAACAGACATACCTACATAAAAAAATGACGTCCCATGCACGTGTCATGTCTTACTGTATAGCAAACTGGGTTCATTCTTATCACGCGCTTCAAATTTTTTAACTACAAAAGCGGGCGTACGAATAATATCTACTACGGTGGCAAGCCTCTGTTATGTCAACTTGAGATTTTAGATTTGCCTTATACGTATATTGTAGAAACTTTAAGGTTTGTTTGAGCAACATCAATCTACATGCACTGAACGGCACAAGTCATTTATACAACTCTAGAAATCTATCTCAAATCTGTTTGAAAAACATCGCCTAAGCCTTTTTAAAACAAGAATTTGTTACTCTGGTATAAATATATACAATTGTCTTCCGGTGAAAAAAATGTTGTTGTATTCAATCCCAAGACTGATCTGATGCAACCCTCCATGTTAACCTATCATACGCAACCCTTTTCATTTCCGCGTAACTAACACACCACATATTCTCCCTAATCTGCTTACCGTATTCCAACCTTGGGCTCTCTCTTCTGTTCTTACCCCACACATTTCCCCCTAATGCCAATTTTACAATACCCTCATCTCACAAAACGTGGCCTATTAATCTTGGTCAACGCCCTCCACATTGTTCGATCTTCCCCTATTCTGCTTAGAACGTCCTCGTTAATGATTATTTCCATACATCTGATTTTCATCATTCTCCTATAGAACCACATATCAAAGGTTTCTCTTCTTTACCTTACTGCAACTCCTACCGTCCACGTTTCGCACCCATGCAACGCAAAACTCTATAGAAAATATTTAGGAATGATTTCCGAATATTCACACGTAATTACACGTAAGTGCAATATGTGCTAATCTACACTTTATGTCTACTATAATTCTACCCCCAGTTATTATGCAGCCCATGTTGCGAATTCTTTAACCTCCTTCAAAATACCGTTCCCAATTGAACGCCCTTCGTTATACCACTGTTTCGGATACTATACTCCATTACCTTGGTTTTATCTCTATTAATCCTCATAAATAAGAAATGGAATAATTTAATTTTTAAGATATCCTTAGTTCATTAGTTAAAATACAAAAAACTTCATGTTGCTTCTGCAACGCCAGAGGTCGAAAATTTAATTAATTTAGTACTTATTACGTACTTCATTTTTGTTACTTTACTTATTGAAATTAAAGGTCTGTAATAAATTGCTACATATAAATTATATTATTATGGTTAGTTTTTTGTGGAATTTTATAATTGTATATATTTTTTTAAAAAGAGAAGATTGATTATTAGTCAGTGCATAGACTGTCTTGGAGAGGGAGGAAGAGTCTGTAGTGGAATATGGAGTCTTGAATTTATTTAAAAGGGTGGTAACAAAATTTGTATTTTCTATTTAAATATAAGCACGAGATAATATAATTCTACAAATTAGAAACTCAGTGTTTTTATTTGTTTTATTAAGTTTTGTTTATATCAAAGGGTTAATATTTTGACACACAACTAAAACAATCCTCGCAGAAGGCCCTATTTTTCCTTCCCATTTTGCTTCTTAACTTATGTGAAAGAATACTAATATGTAACAGTTATTAACAACTTTAAGGGCCCATATTAATTTGGCCCATTCTTTTTATAAAATAAAATCTTATTGAAACACGACGTGGTTTGCCACGGTCAATAAATTCCTCATGCCTTTTTTTTTGTAAGACGATTTAATCAAGATATTGTGAGATGTTTTTTCTTGCATTATTGCAAATTCTAAATATTATTAGAATGTCGAGACGCGCGTAATCGATTAAATGCATTTGAACATTCATTTAAACTCATGAGGAGAAATACAAACAACATGTGGGCACAGATAATATAAATTTTTAAAATAAATGTTAATATTTAATATATGTTTAATATTATGAAACATCCATATTTATGAAATAGTAATAAAGTTATAAACGCTCGGATATAAAGTGTCGATATTAGTAAAATTAATCCAAATACTAATCGATTTAAGTTTTAACAATACATAGGCAATATCAAAATTAGAGGAATCATTGTTATAATAAAAAATGATGAATCTTCTTCTTCTTCCTTGTCTCTGCAGCCCATTCAGGGCCTTGGCCTTATGGGACAACTGCGGACTGTCATCTTGCATGACACATTCCATATTTGGAGCAACAGGTTATCAGTATATTGATTCTTCAGCAGTCTTAATCCTAGTTTTCATGATAATGTCGCCACAAACGTCCAACGTCACGCTGGAACTCGATCACGGGATTTCCGTGGTATAAGTCAGCGACGCTAGCCACTAGACCTCAGGATGTAAAAACGATGAATAAGGACTATATTTTACAACATATCTAAGCTAAAATAAATACCTTTATCCCGTTATTCCCAACGTAGTATTATAAAGACCATTAATATTTTTAATATGATTAATAACAAGTATATAAAACAATATGGAAAATAACTTTTAGAAATTATTTTCATGAATTTTGTTTTCAGAAAAATTGGTATATTTTGAATTATGTTAATTAAAACACATAGGACAGTATTTTTCCAGCATGTGAATAACTGTGGAGAAGGAAATTAGTTAAAGCATCTTGTACGTGGACTAGGGTCGCTGTACAGTTTCCAGGGAAACGGGGTTTTTAATTAATTACAACTTAATTATTTTATGTATGGAATGTAGTATTAATCAGAAAATGAAGATAAGTAAAGTTTACTCGGCTAAAGGGGGATATTAATCCCCAAACGTATACGTCACGACCTGACCCTGCCAGCCCCGACCAAGACACGCCCATTACTAACGGTAACGTAGCAAATATTAATAGTATTCGCAGAAAATATTTTATAATAACATTTTATTATTCTAATATTTGTAATTTAGTAATTGAAAGATTTTATCATCAAATATTTGTCACTTGGTAAAATATTTTTCTTCATTCTTTACTGCTTTAAAATTCAAATATTCTAAATTTAGTAAATTATTCAAGTGTTTGAAATTTATTAACATATTTTTCTTCATTTTATAGTGCTTTTTAATTAATTTAAAGACTTAAACATTTCAATAATTCATAATCAAATACAGTTCTGACATTAATTTTTAAGATTTTATCAATCAAATATTTGTAATTATATATTTAAATAAGTATTTTAGATTTATTATTCAATCCATTAGTCCTCGGTCGAGGAAATTGGACACGTCATATTACAAGAAATAAGGAAAGTTTTACAATAGAAAAAATATTTATCTTCAGTTTTCATAGTTTAAATCTTATAAAATGGATCTTATTTTGTTATCTCAGAACAAATTATTGTAATTATTAGTTTATATATGTGATGCGTAACTGTGGGTTTTCACAATTTCGTTCGCCTTTTTGATGCGTTTTCGGAACAAGATAATTATTATGAGCTGCAAGAGCGACGTAAGTAGGAGAGTAATGTCATATTTAAATAATACTGACAGATTCCTTCCTTTTTTTCCACACTGGATATTTACAAAGATTTCTAAGTGTGATACGTAAATACGATAAGGCATGGGTTACTCGACTTATTTGAAAGATGGTTCCTGGTGACGTGTTCTAAGACAACTATAGGTGCACAATTTCTCCGAAAATGTAAGTGCATTTCATCATTTTACGATTTTTCTGTGTAAGTGTTCACTATCAATAGAATATTGTACATACAGAATATGACGTCACTGGTTGTGCACCAATCACGTACTATGGGTGGGGCTTCATATTTAAGCCGTGACTACGTGAGTATTAAAACCCATTTACAGAATACAAGTATCATATTGCTGGAAATATTTTGACGATTTCTTGAAACCGGTATCAAGTCTTGTCTGTGTTCACTGAAAATCTGAATATAATAAACAAGTAAGTGATTATTTTGTTTGAGACTGACAGTTTCCTCACGTAACAAAATGACCTGATCCCAATTCAGTGCTTACCACAAAATCTATGTGTATGATAAATATAAGATTTACTGAGATACGCAAGAGCCTATCGCGAGCTAACCAGGGTGGCAAAGTACCTAACAAAAAAGTTTTCTGGCGCCCATTAAATATAACTATAATCACAGCGGATATTAAATCGTTTAACTTCTATTTAATATATAAAGGTTTGAAGTACAATGAATTAACCTTCCTGTTAATTAATTTGGAGCATCCAGTTTATCATAAATTAGGGATTATTTTAAGCTTTCTAGTTGTTAGGAATGGCTGAGACGGTCGCGGAATCAACTATTACTGTTTTATAAGAATATTTAAATATACGCTAATATTAAAATATACGCCACGCAATATGTTGCTAATGGTTGACATTGGATTTTCAAGTTATAAAATATAACTAAAGGTAGGAATATACATTTAAAAAATCAAGTTGTAGATATATATGTTCACGAACTTAAACAAACCTACACACATACATGATTGGAATTAATTAATTAGAATACGAAATTATTAAATGAACAAAAATTCGGCAGAAAATGTGAGCAAACAATTTAATTAATATAAATACGATTCATCCAACTTTGTGTACTTCTTCAGGTAACTAGACACAAAAATTATAAAGTCAACGTTAAATTGTGATACATAACTTTTTTATGAAAGTATGAAGTATGTATTCAAATTTAATATTGATTTTATAATTGTAGTGTCTATTTACGTGAAGAAGTACACAAAGTTGGATGAAACGTTGTATTTATGTCAATTGTTTGCTGACATATTTGGCCATATATTTATTTACTA
This sequence comes from Eucriotettix oculatus, assembly GCA_034510155.1. Taxonomy (NCBI): domain Eukaryota; kingdom Metazoa; phylum Arthropoda; class Insecta; order Orthoptera; family Tetrigidae; genus Eucriotettix; species Eucriotettix oculatus. Next base: position 50,380,305 of record CM067376.1, on the reverse strand, counting down.
ATTTACTTCTTGAGTTATAAATTATGCCGGATATAAATGTCTCCTGAATTCTCAATTTATTTTCCATAAAGATCATCTTACAGCGAGAATTGCATAAACACTATTCACTTTCAAATTTGATTCAATACAAAATAAATTTTGTCGTGATTTTGCGTTTCACTCTGTAAAATTTATTCTTATCAGCTGTCTTCCATAATGAAAATTGTAAGTATATTATGATTTATTTCTTTATAATTAATTTTTATTATATTATTATATTTTTATTATATGTATAATCTGAGTCGGATCTAACATTGAGTTATCCGGGGCGATGGAAGTCAATTTATCTTGACTTATACTACCGTTTCTAAGCTCATGAACAGTTTTAACTACTTTATTATTCCTTTATAAGAGAGCCTTCCTACTAAGTTAATGTGTTCTTAGAGGCGAAATGTGTTTGAGTAATGGTCTCGTGGCTGATGCCGTCAGTGTCTGGTAATTAATGACAGCAATGTGTTAATTAGTGTTACTGCGAAACGCAATTTGATCAAGTGATAAATTAAGTGTACTTGCAACTGAGCATCGAGATATGTCTATTTAACACGAGACTGTTTACAAACAATATCAAGATGTAACACGTTAACAATGATTGCTGCAATTTTTAAGAAAGTTATTAATTCCCACGTGTAAGAATGTAATATACTAAAGGAAGGGTGATTGAAATGATTAATCAGAACTTCAAACTTAATTAAATTACATTCAGATTGCACATAAAACTCAATATTTACAAAAGATATAAAATAAAACCCAAAATCTGCAGGGGAATTTGGGCCTCTCAAGAGTTAGATAATTGCAGCAACTGTAAAATAATTATGATGTTAAAATTTATAAGGTAATAAAATAAAAATGAGAAAGTTTCACAATTAGGTCTTCCACTCACCCAACATCTTGTTTGGCTGCTGCTATTGTATCGGGACAACTGGCCAAATTCCCGCTGCTAATTAAGTAACTTGGTTTCCAAATTGAGAAATGACTACACCACTTCACTAGAAATTACTAAACATGGATTATAACACAATACTCAACAATTTAATATCCTAAATTGTTCTATTCTAATTACCGCCAATGTAACATTGGTATTCAAACTCCACATGGGCAAACTATTATTCGTCTTATGTCATATGTGCGTCGAATCCACAATCCTTTCACTGCCCACTGCTTGGCTTACGTCATGGCGTCCAGTCAGATATCCGGATGAAGGGACACCTTCCTTCAAACAAAGTTTATTGGCGAGGACTTCCTTCACCACTCTCAAAGTTACATCAGCGTACTTCCACTGTCTCTGACTCGGCGTCTACCCGCAGTCTCTCTGTAAAAATACGTCTGCCAGAAGTACGTTTCCACCCTTCACTTTCCCAACATTATCTCTCAACAACCTTTCACACTCGGGTCCACCATCTGACTCGATAAACGGAGTTACTCCCGACTCATATGACGCGTCTAACACGCTTGCTGTCCCACCCCAGACTGACTTGTTCGTCTTACAACCCCGTTTCAGCCACCTTGCTGAAACTGGGTCACGTGACTTGCTTGAACCAATTACAAGCAAGCATACTGTTTCCCTCTTTCGTCGAAATGTTTAAATTTCTTCGAGAACCTTCTCGAAGCTTTTCGTACAACACAGTATCACAGCAATCAATTCGTGGTTTGGCCACGCAACAATGGCATATACAGCAGAGACTACAATCCAACACGCCTTATTGTAGCCACACTCCACTCATTCTAACAATATTCATTCACCTCCACTTTTCACAAACAATAAAATTTATATTAGCTGCCTTATTCGAATATTTACAATAAAATAATAAAAAAACAAAGGTTACTCTGGTTTTACACCACAGTATATATAAGATGTAACAATTGTATGTACATGTTTTGTATTTTTCATGCCGATGTACGATCGAAAAGCAAACAAGCTGGCTTCCAATTTAAAGTGGCATGAAATTGTAAAATCACTTTATTTCAGATCTCCCGTCACTTAAAATAAATAATTAAATTCAGTTGTGCTATCATGACAATCTAATTGCTGTGGCTATTTCGTCTAAATAATATATGAAGGACAAAACTGGAGGTAATCAAGGTTTAAGTAGATTAGAAATATATGTTCAATGTTAATTTATATGGATAATGACATGCAATGTGAGGTATACAGAATTTATTGTTCTAGTTACAAATATTTCACGCCATATACAGCACTCATAATAATACAAAGTAAGAATCATTTTTATGAACTTTGTACTTTATTCGATGGGATTTTAGTCGTCTCCAATTTTTTACACCTTATTTATTTATATTCAGTACATTTAAGTTAAAGTCTATGAATTATTTCAGAGTGAGTTGTAAATATTTTAAGGGCTAAGGGATAAATTGGTTCCGCAACATAACGAATTAATCTGTTTCAAATGGAACTAAATACATGGTTTCGATTAATTATCTGCAATTACGGGTATAAACTCTGTGATTTTTTGCTATAGCCTAATTACGTAAAAAATAAATCCAACGAAACTGTGGCGGGATGAAAGACGCGGTGCGGAATTTAATAGCGAGATATTTCCGTATCGAACTCCTAAGAGAACAAAAGCGCTACGGGCTCCTGGGTGCTGCTATATGTTGTCCCCAGTTTTGAGTGTTGAAAGCGTGGTCAACCCACGCGAACTTCCTCTCGAAGAGATAAAGCGAAGTAATGAAATGGGCGGCATTTAGCTTTGTCAATATGGACGGGAGCACGAGAGAGAATTCACAAGTCCTTGATATAATCGACGCGGAATTATATAACACACTTCTTAATAACAAAAATGACAGTGTCACGTAAAGTTAAATTCAGGTTGGCTACCGAAGTTTATATTGTACGCTAAATATTCTTATTACAATACAATTTTCCTAATGAATATTGCGACTGATCGATCGATAACCAGCCTTAAAGAAAAAAATTAATAAGAAGTAATTATTCACACATAACGTCAAAACGTTCAGCTATATTAATTTATTGTGTGTCATTATTTCTCTATTTAAAATGTTGTGGTAATCAGCCCTAAGATTGGTCTGATGCAACCCTCCATGATAACCTATCCCGCGAAAGCCATTTTCATTTATACATAGCTACCACACCCCACAACCTCCCTAATCTGCATAGTGAATTTCATCCTTAGCATCCCTCTTCTGTCCTTACCTCACACACTTCCATGTAATGTTAATTTTACAACACCCTCATGTCTCAAAACGTGGCCCGTTAATCTATCCCTTCTCTTGGTCAAAGTCCTCCAAATTTTTTTCTCTTCCCCTATTCTGCTGAGAACTTACTATAACAACACATTTTGAAAGCTTCTATCCTTTTCCATTCTGCAACTCCTACCGTCCACGTTTCGCACCATACGTACATTTTTGGCAATTATTTCCTAATACTGCCTATCTCATGTTGTCCAGTGGCTAGCGGTGCTGCCTCTCAACCCAGGGGTCCAGGGTTCGAAATCTGCCATTGGCTTGGATGTATGTGTCGTCATGGTCGCGAAGACCGGGATTAAGACTGCTTGAGAATCGATACGCTGACCACGTGTCACTCCAAATTCGGAGTGTGTCATGTAAGATGACAGTCCGTAGTCACCCGTAGGCCCTAAATGGGCTGTAGAGCCAAAAATGAATACCATTTTCTAATATTAATATTTATATCATCCGTAAGTAAATTCCATTTTCTTATAAAAGCCATACTTTCATGTGACATCATACTCTTTATGTCTACTATATTTGTACCTTCCTTAGTTACTATTCTTCCAAGTAACAGAATTCCTTAACTTTAGTAAAAATATTTATTCCTAATCTAACACCCTTTGTTATTCCACTATTTCCCATACTACACTGTATCACCTTCTTCATCCCTCTATTATTCCTCATGTTGTACTCTTTCTGCAGAATCATGGTCATGCCATTCATTATGTTTTCGAAGTTTTCGTTTGCCTCCCCTAATACCACAATATCATCAGAAGTTGTAGGGTTATTTATTTACGATATTTATTATACTTGATAAAATGTAATCATGTCAGCGATCTACAAATAAACAAACTGCGTTTCCTGGTAACCTGCGATGCTCACTCGAGAAAGAATCTCTCTGCCAGCGATCAAACACACGCCAGAGAGCTCCCCCATATCGAACAAGGCAGGTTCGCGATGATCTGTAAAAATAAAACAAGAACCAAAATAGAACATGACTCTCATGTGCCTGGCGTGAAAGAAGCATATTTCGTGGTTCTCTCATGTTCCACGAGTCGAAGTCGGCGGCGTGTAGTAGAAGTAACGTCATTCGAAGCATGAGGTTGTGTAAGAGTCCCGTGTTGGCGTATATCGTTCGGGGCCAGAAAGGGTGTCTTGCGATCTTCGACGTCTATATTTGTTTGTCTCTTATCGTGAGAGGAAGATTTTTCTGCTATATCACTTGCAGCGAGGAAGACAGGTTTTAGTCTGCTGACATGAACAAAAGTTTCTTTCCCATCAACCAGCAAAAGAAAATCAAGTTTTGTCGGTCTTCGGAGGACTCTTGAGGTTCTTGATCAGTTCATTTAAATTGTCTCTGATTCTATTACTGATGCTGTTTCTGATTTTTGTATTACGTATGTTGTTTAAAATCGCTGCCGTAGAATATGTAAGTATACTGAAATTGTTATGTGGGGAGTTGATGCAGTATTGCAAAGAACTCCGCTGTGGTGGCTGAGGCCAAACTGTTAATAGACGTAGATTTACTTATGTTCGATAGGTAGAAGGCGCAGGTTGTTCCGTGATTGGATTTTGATGCTTCAGTGAAAATTGCAGTAGGGTTATTGAGTATAGATAGTAGCGATTCCAGGTTAGCCAACGCCTGTTCTTTTCGTAAGGCTTTCGGCAGGAGATTTAATGAAGTGTCCAGGGGTCATGATATTTGCAATGTGGTGTCTTAGAGGTTGTATTGTAGTCGACTTAAGGTAATTTGATGTCAGACGTAGTTAGGTATTTTTTCTGTTGGGAATGGATCAGAGGGAGGGATTGTGAGTGGGTCAAGTTTGGAATAGTCGGACCAAATATGTGCTTTCTGATTTCTATGTTTTCGGCTTTTAGGGCATATTTGATTGTGTGGAATTTTCTCCTGAGATTTAGGGAATATTCCTTTCCCTTCGTTTAGTAGTCTTATTATTGGAATGGTTTTGAAGCATCCGGTTGCCACTCTTAAGGCTTCGTTTTTCACTGTATTTACTTTTCTTAGCGTTGATTTGTGTGCGGTTAGGTAGATGTGAGATCCATGCTCAATCTTCGGTAAGATTATGGATTTGTAGGGGTTTATAGCTCGCTCCCAAATTCTTTGCAGCAATAATTTTCATAATGCTTAGCCGTTTTTTCGTTTAAATGATAAGATTGTTTATATGGTTCTTGAATTTGAGTCTGGCTTGCCACAGAATTCCTAAGATTTTTGTATGTTTGTAATATGTGATTTTGGCATCACGAATGCATTTGTCTGACATCTCATACAAGATTAAAACTCTTCCATGAAGCCAAAACAGTGACGATTGATTCTCTGTTTTTGGCCACGTCAACCTTATCAAGCATTAAACTTTATGAATTAAGTTTAATATTACTAGTAGATTACAGTAATTATAATGGCTTTGTTTCTCCTCCAGCGACCCGCGATATTCTTCATCCCAGATCATATCGCTGACATTACCGCGCTTAACTAAATACGAAATAAATAACACAATACAGATATATAATACGCCATGTCACGTTAATAATCTTATGAAAAATTTATTTGTATTATTGTATTATCCCAATTCCATCTTGGGGTTTTTCAAGTCAGTTAAGTGAATACAAGTGAATAAAAAATGTACCTATTTACTTAACTAAGATTAACGAAATTAATAATAAATCTAAAAAAAGTATAATACTTCTGAATACATTATCCATTTTGTTATAACTAGGGTATATAAATAAATAGAGGAAAAGCAAAGCAAGTAGCAATAATATAATACAATATCAGATAATAATCACTTGTCAAACATTGAAAGAATACATTTACATTTAACAAAATATTAAATTGAAGTGAAGCTGTTTATTTCACCAAAGAATGGGAAGAAATTTAAGTTTTATAAATAAGAAAATTAAAAGCATCGGTACATCTTTGTAATTATTACCAACAGTCTAATATATGAACGTGAAAGTAAATTTTAATTTGTATTGGAATAAAAGATGGTGTGGGTTTAAGTGGGAACATTAAACTCCAAATATATTCCGCTCGAATATAAGTCGACAGGGAAGAAGAAGAGGCTATGAAACAATAGGACCGTTCAGTGCTGCTAATCATGAACACGACGGAAATGACGGAGGCAGAGATTATGACGAGGGAAGCCTAGACAATGATAGGCAAAAGAATGGCTTTGGAAAAGATGTAGAATACTATTCTTATACTTTTGAACAGTTGAAGTGTGAGTGCGGACAAATATCACGTGAATATTAGTAAGTATACTTATTTTAATGTCATTTTGGAGAACTGGTGCATTGATCAACGATTTCGATTCCTTTTTAATATATATTATCTTTTATTCATGAAAACTTATTTTATTTAGAGTTGATTCCTAACTTACTTTCACTTTCTGTGCCAGACAATACAATAGGTTTAATTATAGGGCAATGACCTTATTAAATGAGCCTGTTTCTTACATTATTACGTCAGATTGTTTTTTTAAAAATGATAAAATCAGTACATATGAAATCATCTTAGGTTATGATGGAATATATTTTATATTGATAACCGTTTTTATAAATAACAATTTACACATTAGGTAAAAATGTGAACCAGAAACACTAATTCAATAAAGGAACTATATCATGTTTAACTGCTTTCAACATTCTTAACACCTTTGTGGCTAATTCTCAATTTGAAGAAGACAATATACGATGTTCCCTTCTATTTTACTCAAATAGATGAAACAGTATTAATTAACAATTTCTCTCATCTCGACAAATTATTTCTATTGATTATATTTTTAGGATAATTAAAGCACTGTATTATAAAGACGAAGAGTAACGCAGGATGATTAATTTTCTGAAGAAGCATTTAACTTTGAATGGGAACAAATAAAGAGTTCCACAAGGTTCTATTCTCGGTACACTTTTATTTTAATTTTAAAAACAAATAATAAACAGGCAATGCTGAAGTTAGCAATTTACGACAACTAACTTATGTAAAACACATTTTATGTCAAATTAAGGCTTGATATCTGAAGTTTTAATAAAAACACTCGTGATTTTTTAAAATATGTAAAGTAAATATATTTAATTTTCATACTTTCACTTTTTATTATTGGGTAGTATGCTTTTCTAGGGTAATTAATAAATGAAAAATAAATTTTTATTCATTGAAAAAGATGTTTCGGAGTGTTTTAAGTTTCATAAAGAACATCACGGAAGTTATATCAAAAATATTGGGTATTTTATATTTTGGTTACTATTATTAATGCTAATATGATAAGTCTTGCAACCTCCTCAGAATTCGAATTTGTATAATTGTAATAAACTTATTTACATTTACAGGAATGAGGAATGTCATTGTCGATTACACATAAAGGAGTGATATATAATAGTATTATTTTATTCAGCATGTCTCCAACATTAAGATTTTAACAGGTAATAAAATATTACCTTAACTTGGTCAAGCCTCGTATTACAATAATTATCGACTGAATTAAATTTATATTAAAAAGACAAAGGATGTTACCTCATTTTAGGATGTATTTTAGGTTATGATATAAAGACAAATGTTGTTATTTAGTTTATGGGACATAAAAAATGTGTTATTGGCTCGATATGTACGGTTTCTCGTTGCCTCCAACGGTATATGGTTAAATTCTTCTTCTTCCAATGATTCAACAGCCCTCTTGAGGGCCTAGGCCTACCGAGGCGGCTGCGGACCGTCATCTGGCGTGACACATACCGAATTTGGGGTGATACGTGGTCAATGTATCAGGTTAAATTCTTAAACATATATAATTGATTTTTAAAGTATTTTCTATACCTTAACCAAATACATCGCGTTGCACTCTTTTGAAAAACTACGGACCTAATTTTTCCCAATGGAGGTAAAAAGGTCAGCAACTAAATTTAATCACTTATGCACGGAGGTAACACGAGATGTCGACGATAATTATGTTTTCAGGCTGTAGATTGAACCTTCGCGTTCGATATGACAACGGGGCCTGCCTAAAGCGATCCGGTCACAGTAATTTGCTTTTGCCTTAGGCCTTTGTCATTGCAACGTACACCCTAATTGTCAGAATTACCAAAGACCTGTATGTGGAACGGCGCCAGTAACTCCATGCAGATTAAAATCTGAAAATTTAAAAAAAACTTTAGGGCTATTATTATAAAAATTAAATGCCAAGTACTTAAACAAATTACTCATTGTTATTGGGAATGAAAAAACTTTCTCTTGAAAAAGTAATGTACTTTGAAATATAAAATCTTAGAATATCGTTACAAAATTAACAGTTCACAAATAAAATTTTCTCTTTAATAATTATTGGTAATTATTAACCAGAATTAATATACATTTCTGTTTATAATTTTACGATTTAAGGAGCCTAATCTTATAAATAAAAGCCACTGGTTGTATCTATGTTTGTAAGGTCCGTATACAAGTCAAAAAGCGTAAAAACTGAGACCTAGAGATCAGGAGTCTGAACACTGAATTACACTGACTTAATTCGACGTAATGCTATAGTAACCTCTATAAATAATGGTGGAAAATAAATTGTATTTACATCAGTTCATAATTTCATCATAAAATTATTCCTATATAAAAATAGTAAACAAACAAATACGCAAATGAAAAATCATACCAATCGTTAAAAACTGCCCTTTCAAGACAATGGGCTGGGTTCGAGCTAATACTCCATTGCGGTGCTCTGTTAATACAGCTATCAGTCACTGTTACCCGCAGAGAATATATCCAACATCATCGTGGAAATGCTGTCACACGCGTCCCAAACACCAACCACATTTCACGGAAGTTTAGGCTACTTCATAATTGTGAAGCAGTGTACGAGTTAAGCGCCAAAATGCGTCACTCAAATCGCAACTTACAGAAAAATGAGAGCCTGACTGTTAATTTATTGTTACGCCTACGGCAATACATTATGACTGAGATACACAAAAAAAAAATCTTTTTTCGGAATATCTGGAAAAAATTGACATAAATATGATGAATAATGCGAGAGTGATACCGTATCCGGAAAATAGCTTCAGCTTTCCACTCCAAAAATATAGACCTTTAGTAGAAACCATTTTGAAGAAGCATCAGTAACGGCCACTTTAGGGTTCGATTGAAATGTTTATATAGGGGAAAAAGAAGAAGATGTAGGAGATATAACTATAAAAGAAGAAAAGAGAGGGGGAGAGGGGGTGAGAGGGAGGACGGAATTAGAATTAGATAGAGGTTAAGAGAGGTTTCCAGAGGAAATAAACATTGTATTGGTCATGTTGGATTTAAATAGTTGTACATGTTGAAATAAATTCATTTAATATTGAAATGTGCTGCATATTACTAATTTACAAATGAAAATTGCACTTAACTAGAAAGAAAAATGTATGCATGGAATAATGAATAAAATTTAAATGTAAGTTGGAGTTATTATAAATAAATTAACTGAAATTGTTTGAATATCAATAAACCACGGAATTAACAGTATTTGAAAAGTAATGGTTGAAAATGTGAATAATAGTAGTACTTTACGAGTGTAATTAGTGTAACGTTACACATTTCCGAGATTAAAGAGATCTTTGCTCTATCAGCGGATTTCCAGGTTCGTCAATTGGCCTTTATAAAAGGTCTCAATTTAGTGGCGCTCAGAGATTTCATTATAAAAATGTTATCTAAATAATAACTAAATTTAAAGCAGGGAAAGACTTTTTTTGAAAAATATTTACTACTAATAATAATATACCTACGTATTGTGGCTCCTGCTCGTGATAAAAGTTTGTACAGGCGTCTGAAATTTTTGACAACGGTGACATCTAGTGTTTTGAACTCATCATAGCGAACTGAAGTAACAATTTCCTCGCATTGTTAGATGTAAGTCGAGCTATATAACCACTGCTCGTGGTATAAATAATATAAATATTATTTGCACGAGAGGGGTACCTGAAGGCATCCTGCTTGACTATCGAATAATCTTGCACACATAAACAAAGACGTTCGAATGGTTGTTACAAACTATAACCCTGAAATATTTTGGTACGCATTTTCATATTATTTTACTTCCATTGGGAGGAAAAATTTACTGTGAAATTTTCACCAATTATAATGGCAATCTGTATTTCATTAAGGTACACCGTATTAATAATCTTCCTCTGTACATAATGGGGATAAATGCAAATTAAAAAGCAGCAGAATTAAATATCAAAGATAATAAATATTATACAATATAGAAGTTTTCTTTCGAACGAGAATAAATTGTATATTTTAGCCTATGCGTAAGAGTACAGTTGCAAAATACGAATACCGAACCGCATACAGAACTTTGCTCGCTGCTTTGAAAGTCGGTTTAGAAGGGGTAGAAGCTCTCATTAGAATTCCACGCGGCATATCCTTACGTGCCTTGGTTATTTGCAGACTACAGCGAAATAATACGAATATTGACGATTAAACTATGCCCTGGGATACGAAGAATGTCAATTCGCTTTCCTATGAATGCATATCTAATACGCAGTTAGTTAATATACTTTCTCTGAACTTCTTTCGTATCACTTTTCAACTGAAAAACTTTATTTCAAGTTTTTGACGATTATATGCAATTGATACGTCGCATGTACAGTAAAGGGACAGAGCTTCTAGTGGAAAGGATATTCAATTAATAGTTGAAAATAGACTAATATTTAATGTAAAACAACTCTATATAATTAATATAGTGTGAATAAAACCACAGAAAAGTTGTCTCAAAATATTTATTCTCAGAACGTTTCGGCCATAGCCATTATCAACTGTAATTATAATATATATATACAAGATTATTTATAACATGAAGGATATATTTTTACAATTGGCAACACCACATTACTCCATTTCCACATCTATTTACCTGGATTTTTCTTCTTTGCGTCTTCTTTGCTTATACTATCATACGACCATTACGCTTGTGGTTGTCTTCCGAACTGAACCATGTGTCGTCATCTGAACTTTTACCGGTACCTACATTAGTCAGCGCAGCTACTACGCTAGTCAACTTTCTATTATAATAATTATATTAAATAGTTTACATTTACTCTTGATATTTATTAAATCTATTTAATATTTGCATACAATTGCTGTAATGTGTCCCCACATTACCTATTTCACTCCTTTTGTTTATCACTTGATTAATGTTTTCATATATATATATTCCTTCTATCAAACCTCTCTTATATTTAGATTTTTCTTTATGTAGGATTTCGAAATCTTCCCACTCAGCTACGTGCCCTAGTTCTTTCAGATGTTCTGATAATGCTGTATTAGTCTTGGAGCCTAATTTGGCATTACTCTTATGGTGGTATATTCTTTTTTGCATAGTCATGCCAGTCATACCTATATAACTTAGATTACAATTTTTACAATTAATCTTATATATACAGTCTCTTATGTCTAACTAATTTATCTTGTCCTTCATATTGTCTAAATTATTTATTTTATTTATAGGTTTCATTGCTAATTTCACCTCATTGAAACCATTATTTTTTAATAAATCTGCTAATTTCTCAGATAGTCCCTTTATGTAACTAATACTATAATAGCTATACTTATTTTTACTTGTAATTACATTATTGTTACAAACGTCCTCTTTTTCTATATCATCATTTTGATTCGCTATTTTACAGGATTGAAAATATTTATACAATCCTATTCTTCTTTGTGATTTCGTGTCACTTAATTCTGTTTGTTCCTTATTTATATGTACATTGCTTATTCCTAGATTATCATTATAATTTATTATATCACTATTCTCTATTGTATTAGATTTGTCATTCAAATAACTATACCAAATTTTATTAATATAATTTATTGGGTACCAGTTTTCTATCAATATTTTAAAGCATTTATTCTTAATCTCTTTAATGTATTCTTGGTCTGTTAATTTTATTGCTTTGTACAAAAAGTTTTTAACCATATTGTTCTTATATTTAAATGGATGATTAAATTTGTAATTTAACAATACATTTGCACATTCTTCTTTTTTATACCATTCAAATTTTAGTTTGTTTTCTACCCTCATTATCGTTACATCTAAGAAATTTAACTGTTCATCTTTCTCTAATTCATAGGTAAATTTTATCCTATCATGAATCTTATTCATAATTTCTAACATAATTCATAAAAATCCCAGCTAAGTTGCAACTAGTTGAAAATAGATTTAGGTTGTTTTTTTTTTAGTTTGCGTTCGGATGTTGGTGCAGTAAAGGGCCGGTCACATGACTGATGACCAAAGGAGAGCAATCCATATCAACCATTTCTTATAGCTTCATCCACAAGATACGAGGCTTCCTGCGTAGTCCTTAAGAAAAAATGGAATTAATCAAATTTGACGTAAAAGGATTGAGTTAAAATCGGAAATCTTTAATAAATAAATTGCTACAAGTCAGATAAAAATTGAATAAAAAATTGTTAAAAATATAACCACGCAACGTTTCTTCAGTAATTAGGGTTTTCATAAGGACTATGTTGCAGTGGAGGTATAATAAATAATTTGTTTCGGTATCTATGTTTTTAATTAAAATCTGTATTTCGAAAGATGTTTTTATTCTCGCCACGTGATGTTTATTTCATCAGACATGCAGTTTCGTTTGTGAATATGCATACTGTGTCCGTGATTATGTAATAATTATTATAATTACACTAAATTCTGAAACAGCAACTGTACTAAATGTTCATGTTTGAAGTTTCCACGTTAATAAATCGAAAAATTGCGTGCCTCACTAAGGGTCTATACTCAAAATAAAATTATGTGTGAATAAAAATTATCTCATGGCAACAAACTTTCTCTTGTAATTAATGTTGAGTGTCAAAGGAGAATTAGCGGTAGGTTCCGCTGGACGCTTTGCACATTCCTCTGTCTATCTTTGTTACCGGAGGGGAACGTTAACTACTGTTCTAGTGTCTGCTCTAAACTAGTTTCATAATTCATTACTCTTCTGATATAGCTCACCACTATTTGTGTTGTTTAATTCTCAACACTTGTGCTTCAGACAGCTTCAGTAACGGGGTTAACAGTCGCGCCGCGTAAATTACGACCAGAGAAATCTCTACAATCTGATGAAGGAGGAACTTCGCCGCTAAAGGAAACTGCTGCTGCAGTTTGTCGGAATTAATGCGATATACATACTGCGAGCTCTTCCAGTAAGTCGTCAGGTTTATATCAGCGTCGAAGTAGTTTACGTCAGACAAATTACCAAGGGAAATATCCAAGAGAAGTTTCTTTACATTTTAGATATTTACACCAGCCACCGGTGCAAATAGTAATATAAAAGGTAAACGAGAGGATTATTCCGTCGTGTGCGTTTATTCAGATTTTTTTCTGCTAATCCAGTAATGAAAGATCAGGATAGCTTAAAACTTTGTACCTAATTAATTCCCACTCAACCACTGGATATAACGTAACGCAACATTTATTTGAACGGAAACATGAAAATTATATCCACATCAAACATACATAAAATTGAACGCGTTAATACATTATGTATATAAAAATAATTTTAATAAATTATATCGAATACTGTAATATTAATATGGGGCCAGCTATTAAGCTTTAATTTAAAAGTCATGTTTCATAATTTAAATAATTTATGGCTAATTATAAACTTTAACTTGGTGGTCTCATTTGTTAGCACAATTATAAACTTATAATATTGCTAGCACAATGTATATTTTTGTATAAATAACATTATTACACAAAGTAAATTATTAGGCTTCAATATCATCAAGGATGCAGTCAGTCGCCCATGCTGTTTAACTTATATATAGGACAGGCGATGAATAATGTTAAAACAGAATATGGAAAAGGAATCATACTGCAAGGAGAAGAAATAAAAACCTTACGCTATGCCGACGATATTCTAGTATTAGGGTGATCAGAAGAATACTTGGTAATCATAATAAATAGCATGAACAGAGTCCTGGAGAAATGTTAATATAAGGATTAATAGAGGGAAAACCAAAGTAACGGTGTGTAGTTTGGGAAACAGTGAAATAACAAAGCGTACTCTCAAATAATAGAGGTGACAAAACCCACGTGAACGCTGAGATTCAAGATCAGGCTCATGTAATCCAAATCCAACTCACTGCAAACTAAATAGCAAAATTTAGATGATGCATATAAATGAATATCAATTGAACTTTCTAATTAGTTGCATGCCATGCACATTATATGCTTGTAATCGGAATAAAAGTATTTGTCGTAATATGAATTTTACTATCCCAAATTCTTAGAATATTTTATTCATTATTGCTACTTAACCGGTTTAAATAGCGTGAAGTGACTGAAAATATTTTTTTACTTCGCTTTATTTAAGATTAGTTCTCCAATTTATTTATGTATTTACTACAGTGAAAACGCGTTAGAATAGAATAATATTTTAAAAAATTCTTGCTTAATGAATAAAACAAAAACTACGCTTTTCACATCTAACAACTTATTTTCATTAACTCCGGTTTTCAACTAATAAAAAAGCATTGAAGACTATTATTCTGCTTCTTCGTTTGGTTCTACAGCCGGCTTTCAGCCTTGACTGCCTCAACGATACGCTTCCAGGTTTACCGATCCACTGCTTTCATTCTCCATCCTCCGACTCCTCCCCCACCTTCCCTACTTCATCCGGCCTTCTCAATGTGGGTCGTCCCACTCTTCTGATTTTATCAGGTTCAGTAAATGTCACAGGCTATACATTCACACTTCAGAATGACCATAAAATTTCGATGCAAGTAATGATTCTTCAATGATTTTTATTAATATTTATTCGCATACTGTAGTAAGATATTTATTTTGAGTATACTTTGATCTATAAATCTATGGAGTTCAATAATCCACCAAAACCAATTCAGTCTTAAAGTTTATTTCAAAAACTAAAATAAGTCACACACGAGATTTCGCCACTTTGTCATCTTCATCTGTAAAAAAAAACCAACATAACAACAACACTATATAGAAATTACATATACACATAATCTCTTTTTATACTTAGGCATTTTAAATTAGTTACTTCACCTGTTATATCACAAAATCAACACAGTTTCATCTTAACACATCATACGTATGGATTCAAGTTTGATGTAAATTACGACTCCGTAAACTTCATAGCGTGTAGATCATGTGACACTACTTTAGTCAGTTAAACTCCTTTCTAGTTTACCATTTAATTACAAAAAGTATAAGAGATGATATAATAACATATATATTGTGATGTAAACGTGAAGGTGGTAAAGTAATTAAATTAAGATAAGAAAAACTAAACAAAATTTTATTATACAATGAAAATAAATTGCTTTCCTCTTATTTAAATCAATATTTACAATTTTTGTAAATGGGCTTATTAATATCTCTTCAGGGAGTTACGTGGGCGGGGTAAATACCTGGGAACTGAACTGTCTCGGTAAAACCTTAAGGAAATGCTTCACTTTTTTTAGTTAACAGGCTACATGAGGGTGATACTGAAACAGGCAACTCCCCTATAGTAGCATAGGAATGGAATTGAAAAAGGGAGGATGCTGAAGGTAGAGCAAGGTAACCAATGGTTGACTAGCGCCCCCGGGCTATAGTTTAAGGATCATACCCTATGTTTCACCTAAAGAGATGCAGGGAAGACTTTAGAAAACCTGCATCAGGTAGGTCGGGCATTGGGTACTATTCTCACGCTCTTCCGAATGACGGGAGACGAGTTTGCAGCAGTTCCTTCTCCGTGAAACACCGGGTAGGATCCTTAAATCATAGCCCGGGGGCTCTACCTTCCACATCTCCCCTTTTCAATTCCCTTCCTACACATAACTAACCCAACATCAAAAATATCACAATATAAACCTCAATATATTCCCAGTACCTAGATAGAGTCCAAATATCTCCGGTAAAATAGCAGTAATAAATATATTTTCAGTACTCTGACAGATTGAAAATTTTCTCCCACTTAATGGTTAAATTAATATTAAAGGTCATAATGTAACACAGCGACTCGCATTACACCAAACTCAATAGTTTTATTTTTATTTGCTATTACTTATCAACTTATGTATACATCGTATCGACGATCCAAAGAAGTTTTTTTCTCAGCGTTCTGCAACAATAGATAGTAAGTGGTATGAGATACAGGAAGGCGTAATACGACTTTCAACTCGCAATTGGTTTACACGCCGGCTTTCGCGCAGCAATTCCAAGAAATCTTCCGGTAGAATTAATATTTCATTTATATGCATATTATATATCTTCTGAAATATATCTAAATTAAATATGCACGAATATTTAAACTAAATTTATTTTTTTAAACTCTCAAATTTTCATTGAAATCCTTTGAGCAGTTACGGAGCCTATTCGATACAAAAATACTGACAGACAGACAGATAAACAAACCTCAATTTTATTTATTGGAATAGATTTGACGGACAAATAACTTATAATTTTTGTCAACTTGTTATCCAATAATTTAAACCGTGAAATAGTTTGATTTGTGAACTGAAACCATTAAATTTTTTCAGAGTAGTAATTCGCAATTGGAGGATCAAAATAGGGAATGGACTACTGCAGTAGCTGTAAAGTATGTTTCCCTAAATGATCTTTGTACTGCCACAATTCTAAAATTAAAGTTTTAAAACTAATAAAATTTTAAGTATACG
Organism: Eucriotettix oculatus; assembly: GCA_034510155.1. Lineage (NCBI taxonomy): Eukaryota > Metazoa > Arthropoda > Insecta > Orthoptera > Tetrigidae > Eucriotettix > Eucriotettix oculatus. Next base: position 50,363,408 of record CM067376.1, on the reverse strand, counting down.
GCGGGGTTTACGCAGGAATAATTTGCAAATTCATGTAATGCAAATGTAATTGTCAGGTGTTAATGTCTCAAATTAAAGGAAGAAATTATTGCCTCAGTACATTTGTTCTATTTTTAAATTAAATTATTACAGCTTGGAAACGAGAGAGAGTTTTCAAATTTAATTAAAAATTAATCTCCTGGATACAATTTGAAAAAAACGTCATCCAATCGATTCTCAGTACATCTGACTGATAAACAAGGTATCCCTACATCGTCATTAAATTGTGAAAATGCACGGAGCTTTAGACAATGGGTTTCACGATGAAACATAAAGGATGGTGGTTGCTATGTTACAGATTCGAGATGCAAATTGCTGCGTATCGGATGCTCATTAAAACACGCACCACACGGCTTCAACAGAAAAGCAATGGTTTTACATCGAATATTTTTTAAATGTTATCTTTCGATAGTCGTCTCAAGAGTCGACACAATAGTGAATTATAATTATATTAGCAAATGTAGTACCTCTAATAGAAATAGAATATGTATCCGAATATAAAGTGTTTCTTTCATAATGGTCTAAAACGACACGGGAACTACTTATTTTCGCCTTAGTTTACTCATAATATCAATCTGTATTCATCAGTTCACCACTTATATATCTATAGGTAATTTATTTATATTAAAATTGTATGCACTGATACTTTTGTTTTCATACGTTTTATAATTTTTCTTTTACAGGTTAATTTTATGTCGAGCTAACGGATATGATGTATTTATTTTTTGTGCTATAACCCATCAGCATTTTCAGAGAATATTTAATTTTTTATTATTTAAAACTAAGTATTTAGACTATATAAAAATTACAGTGTTTCAAATAAAGTAAGTTATGTATTTTAACCTATTAGATGTAAATTTTGTATTAACCTATTTTCCATCATCCATTCTACTTAAATACGACGTCTATATCATTACGTTTATGAAGATCAAGCGAGTACTTAAACGAGAAATAAATTTATTTTGTATAACGTTTAGTCGCCTGGGGAGTATTTTTAAAGCCATGGCGTAAATGTGAGACCCTACGTCGATTTGGGACCAGATAATGGCGTTGTAGGTCGTCTTCAAGATGTACCGTTAGGCTACTATTTTTGTATTTAAGATCGTTTCCTTAAATTCCACTAGAAGATGTTCAACACTGGTTTTGAAGTTCAGATTGGAATACCAAAACAGTTGTTTTAAGGTACCCCGCTTTTTGTATAGGGATGATGATTGATTTCTTCCATATGTCTGGGATATCATATCGCAATAAGAATTCTGGTCAAAAGAAGTAATTAATTCTCTGGAAGATTTTTAATGGGTATGTTCGGGATCAAGTCAACTTCTGGTGATGCGGATTACATTATTAGCAATTATCATTTGAGGGAAGTGGATGGGGTAAGAACGGAAGTCGGAGGTTACGAATGGAATACGCTCAGCAGATTAGGAAGGATATGGGATGTTGTAGTTATGCATAAATGGAAAGGCTTGCGCAAGATAAGTTTGCATGGATGATTTCATCAGACCAGTCTAAGGGCAGAATACCACAACAACAACAATCTCAACATCTATGCTATCGTTAATAGCGTCGGTTCCATAAATGTCTGCAGTATCATATTCCTTCTCCGCTTTCCTTCGCAGAAAAAAATGCAGAATACGATTTGTTCGTCAAAGAGTCCGTGAAGTTATTTTCAAAGCAGTTCGCAATGTCGGTGAAATATACAAATAAAAATAACTAGTTATTCTACTATGCAAGAAAATTGAAACTGATTCACTACTACAGATCATAATAACATCAAGTCTTAATTATCACATATTATAAGAAAATAAAATTTAAAAAATCCAAACATTTGCATTAACCTTTTAATTCAAATGTATTTGGCCATTCTTTTAAACTTCTCAAAGCTTTGGTTAAAAGCTTAGAAAAATATTTCAAATATATAAACGTATACATTTGTACACACATAATTTATAATTATTTTACAACTAGTTTCTGAGGTAGTTATTTTATTAATTATAAAATAAATAAATTTTATATTGTCTTTATTTCATTAATCATTAGTGCCACTTGCCATGAAGGTTAATCTCGATTCATTTTTGAATATCCATTTTATAATTGAAGATTAATTGTTTCTATTAAGTGCACCTCCGCAATTTGATTTATGTACAATTATTTACTCATTTGTAAATATAGTCAAGCTTTTGTCAGTAATTACGAAGTATTTTTATGCCAACTCTGAATGTAACAGACTTTACATATGGACTCGATTTGTGTAACGTTTGGTACGTAACAGTCTCTTAAAATATTGATTAAAGAATTATATGCAGGCTCAAAAATACTCTGGGATTGAGAAAAATAACGATTCTAAGCAATTATCATGGTCAGCCATTATTATTACGCTCTTGATAGTAGTTTTCAGATTTTTGTTACCTGCAAGCTAGAAAAAGTTTCCGTATATCGAATGTTGGCAAATGCAAGGGGCGAAGAGGAGAATGAATGACTGGAATAACTTACCTGATGGTAACAACTTCTCTAATGGAGAGAAAATTTAAATTCAATTTACTGGATATAGTTTAGGGTAGTGAAGTGCTGGATCCACTATCCATAAATACAAAAATAGAGGAAAGAGATATTTTTTCTTTTTTACAGGCTAGGGCATTGTTATTTTTATATTTAACATACAACATCCTTTTTATGTTATGAATCCTCGATTCATATATTTATTTATAAACTTTTTTAAATGAGAAAGGTCCACAAGTCCCGTTGATTTATTTATTTATTTTTATAAAATTATTTATTTATTGTAGCTACATGCATCTGTCACAGGACAAACTCCAATTTTGTAGACCACTATACATATAAATAAATGGATAGATTTATCAATTTAATTAGTTCTATACTAAGGTAATAGAAGACGAAAAAGACACTATACATTTATTACAATAGAAATACACATATGAATCACTAAATAATATATATATATATATATATATCCATAAATTTAGAAATTTGTTCCAGAATTTCGCTTGAAGATAATTTTTTTCCGATGGGACACTTCGTCCTTATCACAGTCGTTAAGTAATGAGTTAGCACCAGAAGATATATAAAATAAGAATTCACGTATAAATAAATATTAACATTTATGAATAATCAACGAGCCAAATAACACTTTACACAAAATTTTAGTTGATTTAGTTTATTGACTAGGTCTACAATGGATGGCTGAAGCATTTACTTTGGGTTAAAAAAATTGATCAAAGTTTTATTGTTTAAGAAAACAGATAATTCATAATTCCTACCTGATTTACTCACTGGATTTTGAGATGTGGTCCGGTTCGAGCACGTGGAAAACGTGACAGAGAGGACAACCAGAGCGCAGAGTGCCACCTGCTCCTGACAGAGGTAGGCGGTGGAACAATGAACTCCCTTCGTCAGTTACTATGAGGGGCGGTGAGAACAGTTTTATACAAAAGAGGGCTCCTCATCCTGCCACGCTCTCCTGCCCTGTGCCTACCGTCAAGACCAAATTTGACTAGCACCCTAATAAAATTGAAAATACAGCAATATGAAGTTTTAAAATACCAGAAATTTGACTATCATGAAACAGAATTATATAAGTGTGAAAGATAATAATGCCTTTACTCCCATAGTGTTACAGATTAAAAACCCCCAATGAAATGTTTACATTTATGTGAGAAAAGCAAATAATGTTTTTAGATTACAATGGGTTTCCGTTAATTGGTCCGGGAGAAAATATATTTTAACTTATATTAAACATGTTTGAAAGTTACAATATTAAAGAGTTAACAGTTGAGAAAAAATTTAATTGTATACGTTTAAACTTACTAGTTTTAATATTCCCTTCGTCCCTTTACTTAATTTAAAACTGAGCATAAAAGTTTCATAGCTCGGAAAGTTTTCCGAGTCTCATGGATAAGTAAATAACTTTTGAGGCAAGAAACGGCGACAAGGAAACACGCCACAGAAATATTTTTTGTCAGCAACTCATACAAAATGAAATTTTTAGCTTTATTAAAAGCATCATATACTATTCCCGATAATTATAAAATATAAATAATATCGAGGGGCATTAAGTTTTATATTACGTATATATAACGTATGCTCGTCCGGTGAATTCATTCAATGAATGATTCTGGGTTTATCAACTGGGTCAACTGTTTATTAAAACACAATGTTTCAAAGAAATCCATTTCCACCGTCGTGAGGTGCATGACGTGTCAGACAATTTTTCTCTACATTCAGTATTCGATTTCCATCGGAGTATTTTCTCTGAGCTCTCACGAGGAGAGGGCAACTGGGGCACCTACAGCCACCCGCTGAAAGCGTCCAGAACCCTTGAAAAAGTGACCTATGAAAATTGTGCCTAAGATCCACTGCCATCTCGAGTCCAACTCCAATGTGCGTTGGCCTGGAACCACCAGGTGGGCTTTGGGGTCCCTGAAAAATAGACCAGAGATCCTACGTACCACAAGGTACCCATTTCCCGGAAGGACGGAATTGGTCACAGCTGCGCGTATTGCTCCTTCAGCGCTTACGTGATCTGGATGGGTCGCACGCGCCATGAATGGTATTTCCTCCTTGGCTCTACAGCCCACCGAGTCGACTTTGGACACAGCGTATCGATCCTCCACCAGTCTTAATCCCGGTCTTCGCGACCATGACGACACAAACATCCAAGTCCATGCCAGGATTCGAACCCGGGACCTCTGGGTTGTGAGGCAGCAACGCTAGCCACTACACCACAGGAGATCGGCAAATGGTCCTTGATACTTGTAATTATGCTTTACATATACGCCCATTTTAGACTTCTGCAATTAATCAGATTACAGAAGTGCAGTTTTCCGTGTTGTGGTTGGTAGATTTTTTACCGATGCCCTTAGCGTTTTGATGGCGGGGGAATCCGATGTGATGACCAGTAATAATTTTATCCCATTCTAAAGCTGCATTGATATAGTACTCTATTAATCAGTGGCTTCCTTCATAAGACTATCCAGCCAACCTTTTGTGTGGCTAAGAGTCTTGGTGTTTACAAAACACTCACTCTGCCCTGTCACCAGTTAATTATTAGCTACCGCATGTACTGTATATCTGCGTTTCTGACGAATGCCTTTGTTCCACTATCATCACCGTTTGTGCGCTATAATCCTAACCACAATGACAGGTAATATTGCAAACCACAGAGGATTGTCAGAAGTGTTCGCTCTTAATTTCGTTAGTTTACCATTATTTAATATTTACTAAGCTTATTTATAAAAAATTGCTTTGGAATGATAGGGTAGACACAATACTATTATTCTTATCATCTTGGTGAATAGTGGCCTAATATTCACATTTTGGTTGTTGATAAGTTTTTTTTTTGCGAGGGCAGGTGAAAATCTTCTAAAGACTCAGGGTCCGCACTGGATAGTAGTGTGGGATTCTACCCACTAAAAACACCTCCCTTTCCAACGATGACTGTGTGTATCTTCCTGTGGGACCGTCGTTAGACATTACTTCACAGGAAGCAGTCGTAGCGTCAAGCTCTCTCTGTCTCCTTTAAACACTATTATTTCTCTCTTTTTCGTAATTTCTTAATCTTTGAATTACTGTAGAGGCATATGCACTTACTTTATTCCAGGTATTAGGTGAGAGCAGCATATTGGGTACCAAATTATCTGGTGTTATTGAGGTTCCAATATCACTTTCTAATGCTCGTCTCCCATATGAAAATCTTGAGCAACTGAAAAACACGTGTTCTGGTGTCTCATTAACTCCACATTCAGGGCATGCAGGTGAATTATCTATGGCAAACCTGTAGAAGTATGCCCTGAAGCAGCCGTGACCGGTCAAGAGTTGAGTAAGATAATAATTCACTTCTCCGTGTTTCCGATCAATCCAGTCTTTAATTGATCTTATTAACCTATGGGTCCATCGGCCTTTATTGGACTCATCCCAACGGCGTTGCCATTCTTCATATGTTTTGTGCCTCTCAACCCTCTTGCCTTCCAGACCTCTGTTTGTTTGTAGTCTGCGGCACTCATCGGCCAGAATGTCTACCGGAGGCATTGCTGCCACCACACAAACTGCATGGCACAGGTAACGCGTAGTGCACATAGCCTGTGGACGGAACTAACCTTTCTCCTGTTTGATTTTACTGTCAAAGCAGTACACCATATCGAAGCACCATACAAGATCACTGATCGCACAACATTCGCGAAAAGAAGTCGCCGGTATTGTCTTGGACCTGCAACATTTGGCATAATTCGTGACAGTGCAGATACTGTCCCGGATACTTTACGTCTTACATAATCAAGGTGGTGTTTAAAAGACATCCTATCATCTATCATTATACCAAGATATCTGATAGACGATTTCGAATAGATTTCGCAGTTTCCGACCGTAAGGGTGATGGATTCTCTAGATTTTCTCCCAGTGACAAGAACTGCCTCTGTTTTTTCTTCCGCCAGTTGCAGTCCCATTGTCCGTAGCCATTGCCCAATCACATAAATAGCCTCATTTGCTATCTGAACTATTTGTTCCCGGTGCTTAGCGACGACGACAATTGCTATGTCGTCTGCGAAGCCAATAATTTTGCTTTCCGTGGGAATCTCAAGTCTTAATACATCATCATACATAATGTTCCACAACAGGGGTCCTAGTACCGATCCTTGTGGGACGCCTCCTGTGATGACGTACTTTTCCACGCCGGTTTCCGTATCGTAGAGAAGAGTTCTGTTGGAGAGATAATTCGTCACAATTCTCCTTATGTATGATGGCACCTGTAACCTGCGCAATTTCTCGAGGATACAACTCCATCTTGCCGAGTTGAAAGCGTTTCTGATGTCCAAGGTAGTTTGTTGATAAGTTTATACTTATGCTTATGTGTCAGTTCTAATACATCTTTTTTGTTACTTAAGAGATGCATATTCTATTATTTGATGTCCTTGAGGTGTATTTAATCTTCGTTGGACATATGATATTTGATAAATCATTTAGTTACTCATCTATTTGTGTTCCTAGGATGTAGTCCATGACCAGTTGGTCTGACCTGTGTTGTTCTTCATTCGCATAGAATTGCATCTTGTTGCTATTACGTAGAAACTTTTACTCTGATTCTGAATATATCACTAATTATATGATTCTTCAATCACTCGAGTTTACGTCACAGGCAGGCCGCTGGGTTACTACCGCTTGTTTATACTTTACTGAAAGACAAATCAACTATAGCACTTCTACGGAGCTTTCAAAACAACTTACTCGTTCCAGAGCTTGAAAACGAATGATTGAAACTTTACATCTTAATAAATAATTGACCAGTTGATAAACCGACAGCCATTTATTAAATATGTATGCACATAGAAAGATTTAGATGTACCACTCGCACCGGAAAAATTCTGTCCAGAATTTTACTTCTTAATGAATTTTAACTTACTTTATATTTATATCTATTTTGAGGTTAATTTTTAAATCAGCAATTTATTTGACGTCTTTAACACTCAGATTAGTTGATTATCAAGTTTTTTGAACGCAATATGAAGCCAAACTTTGTCACCTGCAGACCGTGCTATAGGAAGCCCTGGCGTTCGAGGTCTTGTGTACACTTTGTGAAGAGGAAGGTCAAGGGCTCTTCTCTTCTTCCTTCGTTGCAGGACCCTATATAAAAAGAAGAAGACTGAGAAACGGCGAAAAATATTTACCATAACCACCTGTCGCAACAGTGACGCGGAAAAAAAATTATTCCAGCCCTTTATATCAATGTTTTACGAATTAAAAAATATATCTATTGTCATATTAATAACCATAATATGTAGCATTTCATTTTTCATTTTATTTAGCCAAAGATATATTTGGCAAGTAGTTACGTTTTAATAAAACACAAATAATTGGCAGATTTCAGAAATGGAATAATTTATTTGAAAAGTTTCGTTCCAAAACTATAATTAATTTATAGTTTTATTTAATTAAGACTTGATTATTATTTAAGATATGCTTCTTCAAGATTTATTTTTAATTACTATTTAATCGAGGTTATTAGTGTAGGTATATTTATTATATGACTAACTCCCTACATCGTTTACAGAATTTTGTTACTACCATACATTCCATTGGGGCCAGGCAATCATATAAGGAAAGTAATTAATTATTTGCACATATTCAGCACGTTTCTGGCCAAAATAACTTAACAGTTTTCTGGTTTATCAGGAATGTTGTCATTCTTTGTTTGAAAAATGTGTTGCCTGAACCTTAGGATATAAAAAGCAATTAGTTTGTCAAACGTGGTGTCTATAATAATTCTGTGAATAGGTACAGAATCGTGATTCTGTTTGGGGTATGTAAAAAGTACAATAGACGTTCCTACACCCGAATAATTTCAACCTCTGATTGAACATGTATTCCAGAAAATGAAGAATGGCCCAGGGTTGCGTATTCGAGGGTATTTGAGGAAAACTAATAGACGGATGTATTCTACATCTTGAACATCTACAATAGAATTCCAAACATCCTGTTTATACTGAACACATTCACTCATACAGACGGAATTTGACCATTAGTTACAACAAATGCATAGTATATATTTGAAGTTTTATGATTTATTCTATCGAATATGTGTTGTGGGTAGAGAAAGAATTTTAACATTATCTACCATTTTAAACAGTTAAAATAATCATATTGGTTAATTATTTGCAATTTTAATAATTTCATGCCACGAAAGCATTTCGGGGTAGACATCCCGTAAGACACAGTAAATCTTGATCATGTTTCCGGAATATACTATGTGTTATAAATATTAGGCACTTATATGTAATAAGCAAGATAATAATGAAACTGATGGTTGCGATTCATGAGTCAGTAGTGTGTTTACTTTATTATTGCATTAATTTGATGGTAAGTTATTAATTGTATACTTCAATACGTTAATGATTGAAGTGGTCATTGTGTTTATTTTCAATAAATCATAATATTTACTAAGCATTTGTTGTTACGAATGGTCAACTTCTGCCTGTAAGGGTGTTGCGTTCAATATTCCGTATAATTTCATATCCAGCCGCTCAAATATTACTTAATATAAGTTCACAAGAACGAAATGAGTGAAATGAAATTTAGTACATCAAAGTTAAGACTGATGAGTCATCACTGAAACATTGTTGATAGCTTCTGAGAGAGTTTGCATTTGTTTAACATTTCTCCACACAACGGGTAAGATTCGAGACGCTGTCGTTCGTGAGCGAACTGCAGAGCCATAGCGCTACATACTCGGTCGTTTGACATTAGAGAGCACAGCTAAGGAAATCTATCCTAATTAAAAAAAAACCTTGGAGGTAATATACCCAAAAGCAAAGACACAAAAATATCCTAAGAGCATAATCCTATGATTCTAAAATAAAATTGCCGTTTTACCTAAAGATCTAATTAGTAATACTTCATAGTGATAGTAGAAGCAATGGTCTATCCTCAATCACCAACACTCAAAGCTCCTATGAAAATTATTTACCACCAGGCAAGGGAAAAATAAGCTCGGTACAGTTGTTATGAAAAATGTAATAAACAATCTGAGCTTCAAAGAGGGGAAATGAGAGAGAGGAGCATTAATGCCAAACTCTGGCTCAGAATCATAGCGTTGTAGTCGTTCGTTCAGAGCAGGAGAGGAGTTCTTGTACCCAGTCCGACTCCACTCAGTGAGAGCCGTAAAATGAGTCATTTGGTTCCTAGCTCAGAGCCTACGGGAGGCGGATCCTAGGAAAGAGTCGATCGTTTTAAACGACTCGTTCACGAGCGACCGTAGCTCACTGACTTTCCTTCCCAATTTAGCTGGTAGAATATCTAGACACACTTGAACTAGAGGGCAGAAAATACCAATAAACTCTTTATTAAGAAAAATATTCCTGGTGGATTGTTATATTTTAATTTTAAATATTAACGGACGGAACTCAGATTGGAAGCACGAAGATCAATGTGGTAGTTCCACTTCAATTTATCGCCTATCTGCATTCTTAAGAAAGACGCATGATCTGAATATTCAACTGCTGCAATGTAATTGCTTTCTGCTTTAAAGCGTGCCGAATTGCTCTTCCGTGTGCTGGTTCTGAACGAAAACATCTAAATTCCTTTATTCCTGTCTCAACTGTCATATAGAAGTATGTAAATCCATATTGAAAGAATATTAAATATCAATGGCTGCGCAGACGTTTGCAGCCTGATAAAAAAAATATTAAACAAAAGAACTAATCTTTGTCCGAAAGTAAACCCTGGGAAACACTACAATTGATAACATCCCGTTTTTTTCAATAAACATCAAGTCGTTGTTTGTACTCGTTTAATCAGATATGGCTTTATAAAAAACTACCAAATTTTTTCATGTCTGGTGAATTACGACACGTGAAAATTCGGAAAGGAAATATTATCATTATTATTAAATGTGGAATACTTATAACAACTTATGGATTTTTGCTTCTAAGGGCATGTTTGTACTTTATAGTGTGAACGTTGTGTTTTCTGTTTTTTTTAATACTATATCTTATTTACTCTAGTTATGTATTTAAGGATTTCTGGAAGTTTATCTTGTTTTCTCAACCGAGAACTAATGGACAACAATTAAACTAAACCTATTAAAGTTTTTGTCCAAATTCTGTAACTCTATTCCGTAAAAAAATTGTAGAAATTGTGTTTTTGATATCTGCTTATAATTTTGGCCGACCTCCTGTGGTCTAGTGGCTAGCATTGCTGCATCAAAACGCACAGGTCCGGGGTTCGAATCCTGACATGGGCTTGGATGGTTGTGCTGTCATGGTCACGAAAAGCTGGTCACGGATTAAGACTGCTGGAGAATCGATACGCTGACCATGTATCACTCCATATTCGGAATGTGACATCTAATAAGACAGCCCGTAGCGAACCTGTAGGTCAAGGCCTTCCATGGAAGAAGAACACTAAGAAGTATATAATTTTGAGACCAACAAAGTTTATTCAGGTAAATGATATTGTAAAAACTAGCCGTGTATAATATTCACCTGTTTTTGGAAAAATATATCTCTACTGTTATATTTTAATTATATTATATTGCAAAAGGATAAAATTTACAATAATAGTATATTTTGTTAGTTATTATTAATACATTAATTAAAACTGTTTATATATAAAGTCCATGTGGTGTTATTTCACGAAAAGCTGTGACATCGATCGTTATTACAATGATAACGCGAAAGCTATAAAAATTTACGTTGTCATCTGTATAAGAAATAAAAAAAAATTCAGTGTTTTATGATTTGAAATTTTAGAAATATTGGAACTCTATCAATTTTTTGGCATCTCTTCCGATAACAACGAAAAAATTGATTATTAACCTTCTTCTTTTCTTGTATTACGAGCATCATGATAATAATGATGAAATAAAAACGTTTTCTTCTCTTACCAGATGTGATTACATTTATATTATGACTTTCTAGTACAAGAATGGTTTCTTTAATTGTTACAGTATTATTACGTAGTTAGCGTGACTCATTGTTCACATAAGAGACAGTCTTCAAATTGAGAGTATCGACAGAAAACTACACGGTTTAAAATAAGGAAGTAGCATTCTAATTATTTATATTATATCTTATTACACCGCGGGATCGTAACGCTGAATCCTGTGAAATTACATTTCCATTAGTAAATGTTTAGTTCAGTTTCTAAGTTGAAAATGAAGCTAATATTCATGTTACCTCATCTTTTTAAGTAAGTACTCCATTTGAGAAGTAAATTTGATATACTAAATAGTGTCCGTTGCACATTAATCTGTTGGCGCCTTTCCACCTTGCAACACACTTCAATGCTGTTTTAAACCATTAGTGTTCAGATCTAGAAACATTAAATAATCAGGAAAATATCAATACTAGGAGACTTCTCAAATCGCTCTTAATTTTGATTTACAGAATTCAAACTTTCTGGAAATTAAACATTCCTATGCATCAAATTAATAAGCTTTTAATACACGCTAGTGAAAATTCAAATTCTCATGTAATTATTATCAACTCCTGTAAAATAAAATTATTCTATTATTTTATCACCCAATACGATGTATTGTAATACTTATCCTTTCATAATTTACAAATGCATATGTCTATTTTCACAAGTTTTATATTTAAGTTATACGAGTGAAATGAATACTTAATCATTCATTATTTTGCTGCAAAGTTTTATGACATAAGTAATGCAAGATTGGCGTAATAGTGTAATGTAACGATTGTCTGAAATACATAATCAAATTTACAATTCTAGAAGTAGACCGTTATGCAGTATAAAATATTCTATTGGATTTTTTCTAGTCTTATTTGCTCAATACAACTTTAATATTTGTATCTTACGTGACGTGTGTCAATGATTTGTCATTAATAACAAAATATACGACCTTATTTAACAGATGAACCTTAAAAAAACAAAGTGAACCATTAAAAACATTAGATAAGCTGACATTATTTAAAATGGGATATACCAGAGATACAAAATACTAAAAATGTAGGGGGAAATAAAAATCCGAAATAAAAATCGGAAATATAAAAACGCGAGAGACAAAAATGGTAAAAAGAATTACAGACGGTTTAAGATTTCATGCTGAAAGGGAAAATTGACGTAAATTTAAAGAAACATTCGGAGAGAGGAAAAATATTAGCAAGAACATCAGGAAGCCCATTATTGATAAAGAAAGTAAGTCATAAAGATGGAAGGAATATCTCGAAAAACAATGTCATCGTGGAAATCTAGATCAGCCAGTAATAGAAGAAGAAAAGTAAGTGGATGTGGAAGCGTTGGGAGAGAAAATTTTAAGGTCGGCGTTTGATAGGGCGCATATCGATCTGAGCAATTGTAAAGCGCCAGAAATTGGGAACATTCCAGCAGAGTTGATAAGATCATCGGCCGCAAAAGCAATATAATGGCTGTTCGGGATAGTTTGCAAAATATACTAAACAGGAATAACATCAGAAGATTTTAGTAACAACATAATTATACCCATACCGAAGAAGGCTGGGGCAGATAGATGCGAACAAAACAGGAAAATTAGCTTAGTATCACATGAGTGCAAACTATTTTTTCGGGGGATAAACAATAGTATATAAGAGTATGGAACGACAAATAGAATGCGATTCAAAAGAAGATCAGTTTGGTTGTAGGAAGAATGTTGGGACAAGAGAAGCAATGTTAATAAACACTGCGTCTTAAAAGACAGGATCAGAAGAAACAGGCATACGTTCATGGAATTGGTATATTTAGAAAAAGCCTTTGATAATGGGAACTGAACACACTATTAAGGATACTAAAGAGTAGAAGAATAAAATATCAAGAAAGTAGGCTTATCCATAACGTTTGCATAAGGCAGTCAGCAGTAATTAGAATTGAAGAATAAGAAAAGAAAGCAGAAATCAAGAAAGGAATAAGACAAGGATGCAGTCTGTCGCCCATACTCTTTAAGCTATATATATATATATAAAACAGGCGATGAGGAAAGTTAAAACGGTATGTGGAAAATAAATCATACTGTAAGGAGAATAATTAAAAACCTACGGCTTGCCGTTGAAATTGTAGTATTAGGAGAGTCAGAAGAAGACTTGGAAACGATAAAAAGGAATTAAAGTGGTTCTGGAGAAAGAGTTAAATATGAGGATTAATAAAGGGAAAACCAAAGTGATGGAGCGCAGTGTGGGAAACAGTGGTGTAAGAAAGGTGTTAGATTGGTAAAGGATATTTTGTAATAAGTTAAGGAATTCTGCTACTTGGGCTGCGTAATCACTAGTGATGGTAGACATAAAGAGTAGGATAGCACAGGCAAGGAAGGCGTTCGCAAAAAAAAAGGAATTTACTTACGGGTAATATAAGTATGTGTACATTTGCAAACCATTCTTAACAATGAACAATGTCAGTATGTGATGTGCCGTTATATGGGTGGTAGAAGTGCAGAAAGGAAAAGAATACAAGCCTTTGAAATGCGGTGCTATAGGAGAATGAAGAAAATCAGATGGATGTATAAACTAACAAGAATAGGGCAAGAACGAAAAATATGGAGGGCGTTGACCAAGAGAAGGGATAGGCCACGTTTTAAGGCATTATGGTCTTGTAAAAATAGAACTAGAGGGAAGAACAGAAGTGGGAGGCTAGGATGGATACTCTAAGCAGATTAGAGAGGACGTGTGGTGTCGTAGATATGCGGAAGTGAAAAGGCTTGCACAAGATAGGTTAGCATGAAGGGTTGCATCAGACCTGTCTTATTACTTAATACCACCACAACAACAACATGGAAACACTTAAAAAGTCTCAAACAACACACTGTAAAGCTTACTAATATTATCTGTGCCATGCTTAAATATTAACCGTTTCTGGATGATTTTGAATTTGTAATATTTCTCAGATCAATCTTTTATGAAACTGTAGCTCTTTGCCAACCCATCTGGATTTTTCGAGATTATACTCCCACGGGAACGCTTTGTCTGAGAAGGTGATAAACACGTGGCTGCCTCGATCAATAATAGATCGACAAAAAGTTAAATCAAAATAGAAGATTGTATTTCTTCGCCACTGCTAATGTATACATTTTGTAAATTTTCCTCTTTTCAATATATTCCTTAATCTGTATCTGTAAATAGACTAAGAATTGTCCTTCGATTATAATTTCCTAACGAATGAATCTCAATAGTTACTAGACTAATAAAACAACTGTCACACTTTGTGTTAAATCATTAGACATTACATTTACAGATTTTGTAACACATTCGGAAATAAATTTAAATGTTTCTTGCCTTGTGAATTAAATTATTTAACAAATGATTGCCGAATAGCATTATATTCGTGTTCCCTGAAATTTTATAAATAAGTAGATAAGTTGATGATAATATATGCAGTATTGATGGCCACGGGAATACGGTTGAGACGAGGGACGGAGCGAATTCCCAGGAGATATCAGGCAATATATCCCGCAATGTGTCATATCGCAGTTACGAGCGCCATTTACCACTTTTATGTATCCGCGTCATGACATTATAATTTTACGGCATTTTTTACTATATTGTGTGAAGAAGGTCCTGATTCACATAAATAGCATTATAATTTAAATTGTTACTGTCATGCAGAACTACTTGTCACTGGGTAAAAGTTCCAGCAACTTCGTTGTTGAGGCGTTTCATTGCAAATGTTTAACGTATTTAATACTAGAACAAGTAGCCCTATTCAGCATGTATACTAAACCGTATATTTTGTATTCAATCACGTAAGAATCATTACTCTTAACATAGTTTCAAAGCTAATTTAAAATAATTTATAAAATACTGGGAGAAGTATAGTTACATTGAAGCTCATCCAAAGACGATGAATTAAATTTAGAAAACCGGGCACGGGAATAAAAATCCCGGGGTTTCCTGCGGTTGCTCCAAACCAGGGGTGCACAAAATTGAACTGCTGGAGATCTACCTCAATATTGTTAAACTCCGATCGATCGACTCTGAGAGTCTGCAAGTATATGTGATGCAGGATTATCGTCTAGGTAGGAAGGGTTATTGTGGCGCAGGTTTAAGATCAGGGACGTTGCAGAATTTCATGGCCATGAATTCAGGTAAAATTAGTAGGAACGACAGAAATTAGTTTTCCGCATTATACATTTTTTAAGTAAAGGTAGGCACTAACTTAAAATTCAATGAAAAAACTCGTACTTATTCAAAATTGCGAGTTTATTGGTTCTTACAAAACAAACGAGTTCTAGTTTCTAAACAAGTAAGGAATGACTTTGGATGTTAAAGCGAGGCACTGCATGTCTTCAGAATACTTTTCATAAGATGGTTAGTAATTACCGAGTGCTAATCTAAGTCATGATGGCATTTTATCGTCATTTAGTCGTTAATAATTTTCCCTCATAAATATCAAAATTTATCTAAGGAATTCTTGCTTTCAAAGATGGAAAATGTTGTAATCATTTATTTTCAGTTCGTCTGTCATAAGTTGCAATTGATTTTAGAATCCGTTTATTGCGCTAATCATCTCAATAATGGATTTTCCTTTACGTTGAAGCTCTAGTTAATGGTGTTTAAATGCATTGTGATGTCTGCCAAAAATGCTAAATCAGTCAGTCATTTTCCTTTTTTTAGCATCTGAGTGTCATTACCTCTTTGGTCCAGAAAAGCTATTATTTCGGGCAATAATTCTTGAAACCTTTCTAGTAATTTGTCGCGACTCAACCACCTGACGTCCGCGTAAAGAAATCAGTGTGTTCAGCAGATTCACTACCTTCCATCTGCAATTTAAAGAGCCTTCATTGCAAGCTACGGGCACGGATGGAATTCACAATTTTTATTGCAATTCCCATAATCTCCTCCATGTTTAGAACTTTGGAACACAGAGCTTGTAGATGCATAATGCAATGGAATGAGAAAAACGAAGGGAAATCGTCATTAGCTTCACACAATGTCAAAAAACTGACTCCTACTCCCACAGGCGCAACATTTATATTGGCGCGGACGAAGTCTCGAATGTTCTCAAGTACCTATCTAACTAATATTTTTTCATAAGCGTTCCGCCAAAAACTCCGCTCGAAGTTTATAGAAAAATTGGCGGGAATCAAAAACGTCGCGCGTCGCGGAATTTCTTTGAAAAGTACCGCGAGTTTCCCTGATAAAGCCGCCTTTCGCTGCTAGCACGGGATTATTACGATAGAAGACAGTGATTTGGGGATTATTCTGACCTAATTCAGCATCAACTAAAACAAAATCTGTGAATAGATCTATATCGGTAAATTTTTCTCGAGATCGACTTTAAAAGCACTCACGATCGACCGTTTGAGCACCTCTGCTCTAAACACTGAAACAATCCGAGACGAACCGAGGAACCCATTGCATCATTGCTCTTGTTAAGGTTAATTAACTAATCATACTCTTCATGACCTAGCTCTATAAAATTTGGTGGAGAATGAACTTTGTGTAAATTGCTCAAAGGAACATGAATTACAATTCAAATGGAGAAGAATAGCTGGTATGAAACTCAGCTAAAGGCCATGAAAGTAAATTTAAAGATAATTACTAAGCACGAGGAACCAGTTTCGATTCTCGTTTCCAGTCTACTTTCTTCCATTCTGATTTTATCAATTTAAGAATTGGAGTTTAACGTTGAGCATTGCTGTCAATGAACTGTTAGAAAGTTTATGAACTAAAATTAGGTTAAATACTTTTGCGACAACAAACAGTTTTCGGCGTCCAGTGATTAAGCGCCCTTCGACATTGTTTGCCCTCGGAAAATTCCATAATCATCTATAAACATTTTGTCGAGACGAGGAACATCTCAACCAATAAAAATCAACCAACCAAATCACTAAATAGAAACTCAAAAATCTAAGCTCCATCTACTGCGAAGCCTTTGCCATCCACGATGCCCTAGGGATGAACCAAAACTTGCATGCAACCAAATTCGTAATAAATACAGACTCAAAAAGTGTCATATCCAGCATGAATAATAAAGACAACAACGAACCAATCATCAACAAAATTAGAGAAAATACCATGAAATTGCCAACCCAAACAAAGAAATAATAATTGGATCGATTCCTTCACATACTGGGATCATCGGCAACGAGATGGCAGACGTAGCAGCAAACGAAGTCATCATCCTGGGTGCACCTATAGACACTGCATCACACTCATACCTCAGACAACATTTCCGCCGAGAAATAAAATCATAAAATCATCAGCTGACCAGGAATGGACCCGAAAAATACCAACTAAACTTGCGATATAAGAAGTATCTTTAACACAGAAAAACAAATCCTATTAGACAACAATGCTAATTATACTAGAGACCAATTATTTATGCCCGTTTCCGAATAGGCCACTTCAAATTAACAACAATCAAACATATATTCGAATGAAATTCAATACAAGTCAACAGAAATAGAAATCTAGTCAACAATAACCGAAATGTCTTACTCAACAATATAAACAAAATACATTACTAGACCGTAGCAGTTAATGCGGCGTTAAATTTCAAGTAAAAAAGAACTAAATCTCCGTAACAAATATCCACAACCAATTAAATGATATCTATGTAAACAAGTGTCGTAAAAATGTAGCAATCGATAATAACCGCAAGGCTCATGTGACTTAAAATAAATAAACTAAAAACAAATAATGCCGGGTACATGATGCAATAAAATACATTAATGACCCAAAGCTCCGTAACCAATTATGACAACTAATTAAATAACATCCGTGCAAATATGTGATTTAGCAGCTGCTAATGATCGAAACGTTCACGCGACCTATATAAATTTAAAATAACTTATGATATTTTACTTAGTTTTTGGTTAATCTTAACCAGTTATGTTCACTTGATGAGTTCCACCAATTGGTGCAGGAAACGTCGTGAGTTTATTAATACTTTAGTCTCTTCCTTTGGCCACATAACTATTGTTTTATTAATATTATTTAGTATTAGTTGTTGCTGTAGGGTTTTCGGTCTTAAGACTGGTCTGATGCAACCCTCAATGCCAACCTATTTTGCGCAAGCATTTGTATTCATGCATAACTACCACATCCTACTTCCTCCCTAATCTGCTTAGCGCATTCCATCCCATCGCTCTCTCTTCTTTTCTTACTCCACACACTTCCCTCTAATGTTACTTCTACAAGACCCTCGTCTCGAAACGTGGCCTATTAATCTATCCCTTCTCTTGGTCAACGTCCTCCATATTATTCTCTCTTCCCCTATTTTTATTCGAACTTCCTCGTTAGTGATACTATCCATCCAACTGATTTTCAGCATTCACCTATATTAACACATTTCAAAGGCTTCTATTCCTTTCGTTTCTGTAACTCCTATCGTCCATGCTTCGCACCCATATATTACACCACACTCCATACGAACATTTTAGTAATGATTTCCTAATATTAAATCTTAAATTACTCCTAAGTAAATTCCTCTTACTTTTGCGAAAGTCTTCCTTGCCTGTGCTATCCTTCACTTTATGTATACTATACGTCTACCATCCCTAGTAATTATGCTGCCCTTGTAGTGGAAATCTTTAACTTTGTTCAAAATATCCCTTCCCAATCTAACACCCTTTGTTATTCCACTGTTTCCCATACTACACATCATTACCTTGAACTCTTTCTCCAGGACCACGTTCATGCCATTTACTGTGTTTTCCCAGCTTTCTTATGACTCCCCTAATACTACAATATCATCGGAAAAGCATAGGGTTTTTATTTCTTCTCTTTGTTTCCGTATTACTTTTTAAGTTTCTCCATCGTCTGATCTATATATAACTTAAACCGCATGGACATAGTCGTATTGTTATTATTATTTTCTATTAAATATTCTTACCTTTGTTTTATTAAACAATATTACATAAATATTGTTGATATGAAAGACCAGTTTGCGCCGCACCTTCATTTTAAGTGTTCATACATTACTTTACCAACGACTGGTTAGCAGTCTATGCGTTTAAATTATACATAAAAATTCAGTTCAGTTCAGAATAAGTTGCAGGATCTTTACACTACATCTCCGTAGACGAACAGTTTGTGGCTCTCTTCTAAACTCTGAATTATTATGTTTCAAAAGCGTGATCCATCAGGCTCAACACAATAAGTGACCAAACTTTGTTTACAAAAAGCGAGTTAAGAGATACAACGCCTAAGTTAAAAGAGAATTGTGTTTCAAGGTGGAAGGTTGACTTGCTAACATAAGCTGTCTGTTTGAATATTTGAAAAAGGATATTAAGCGATTATTTCGTAATAAATAATAATATTTTGTAGCATTTTTAATGTACATTCCGTCTGTATTCTGAAACTGTGATAATAGCCTATAAAGGTGATATCAGCAAATTTATAATTATACGTATTTAAATTGGGAAAGACAAGCCATTAAAGGGGCTAATTATTTACGAGCAATTTTTACTGAACCAGAGGGGTTTTCATGTGCTTCTTAATGTTTATAAGTAGTTGCATTAATTTCAGTGTTGAATTTTCGCTTCTATGTCGACTAAGCTGTCGTAGCTGTCGACGAAATTCTTATCTGATTAATTTTAATATCATTTCCCAATTTCTTCTATCAACTATTAAAACTTACTTACAAACAATGTAAATTGAACTTATTATATCGAATTTGATGTGTCCGTCCACACATATTGTGTTGAATAAAAATCTCTGCTCGATAGACAATACACTCTTTTTATTTAAATGTCGCAACAGTCATAATCCTTATCCGATGGAAATAACTTCAACTTTTTAACCGACAATACAGTTTCGATATGAGACCCTGCCTCGCAGTGACTTGTTTTGACAGCTGTAACCATACAGAATAGTATGAGAAGGCAATGTGGAAGAATAAAGAATATCTCCTGGTTTTAAATTGAAGTATCACTTAGTCAAGGGAACATAGTCCCGTGGATTTTTTAGGGTTACAGACGTTGAGAATACGGCAATATATTTTCAATCGATGCATGGATAGATATAGGAATGTCGTTTCCCGGTATGCAACCACAATCTCATTCACAAGAAAGGCGTTAGGCAAGTACCAAGAGCTCAACCTGCTTCATACTTTTTTCGGAAGGTTTTCCGTTAATAATTTTTAAGTGAATATCCCGGTGTCTATAGTTAACCCTTAGCTATTTTCAACTTCTTCCGCATAGCTTATTTTAAAGGGGGAGTCCAATCTCAATTTAGATGGAAGTACCTTGACTATCGAAGAATTATGTGAAAAAAATTAGCGGTGTAACAATTAAATACACACGCTCTCTCGTTAACTGAAGCATGTTGTGCAAATCTTGGGACAGGCTCAATAAACATATATTTGTGGATTTACGGTGCAGTAATATCATATATTTCTGCAAGTGTTATTTAATACACATTTAAGATATAAAAGAAATTAATATAATTCTTCATCATTCAGACTGAAATCTCTGGGAAAATTTATCATTCCTACTTCTTAAATAAATCTCCTGGTTTTGAATTAAGGAAGTCGTCAAGCCAAGTTTTAGGGAGCGTTTGCACCAATTTAAAAGAGTTTGAAAAGTGTTGTATAGAGAACGAAGAAGGCGGAAGTTAGAGGGCGCCGAGTTGAGTGAATACAGTAATGGGGAAGAATATTCCAATCTAGCTCTTGGATAAGTGATTTTATCAAGTTGCTGGAGTACGAGGTTGAGGTTGAATGCCTTGTTCACTTTTTCATAACCACGAAAGGTATTTCTCAGACCATAATCCACTTATAAAGACGATTAGTATTGCGCCGTGAAGAAGGAAACTGGATTTCATAAAAAAAATATTAAAATATTATATGTTTCACATTTTAATCAGGGATAAGGATTTAGATTAGTTGCTACCAAAATTATAGTTTTAGTGAGCGGGTTGTGATAATAAGTATGGCCAGTTAGAGGAACAGTAAATGAATTTAAATAGAGCTACCAATCTGACTGTTCTTACGGTTTTGTCGTAATTAAACAATTTTGCGATATGCTAATAGTTGTTGTATCAGGAGATATAAATACAAAGTACGTTAAGAGGAGCCAAATTGCGTTGATAGTTATGTCACCTAAAATATCGCCAAGTCGAAGTACCTATATAAAAAGCATTTATCTTGCATAAGCCGATAGCCTGGGTTGAAAGTGTGGTAAAGAAGTAACGTAATCTCAACGTTCAGAAGTTGAAGCGATGCTAAAGCGGACTCTTTCAATTACAAATACTAAAACTAACACCCGAATTTTTCAAAGAAATACTATAAATTGGCTAAAAAATACTTATTGTACTGAATATGTACATCTCGTAGACCTACGCAAACAGTTTCAATTGAATCTAAATGTGAAATAGGCAGCCCAATAAAATGTCCAGTAAATCATTTAATTCTTCAGTGTGTGTTACATTATGGCATAAAATAAGTCTTCATTAATTTTATTCCTACAGACGTGACAAAATACTTAGTCGATTGTATCTATTTTACTAACTGCTGGAAAATCCGGTTGGCAGTCACAATGCCACAGCAACGCAAGCCTTTTGCAGTAGTCGCTAATTGGCCAGTATTGAAGCTGAGGCTCTTCAATTTGTACGCAGGGCTTGCTTCCACTCACCACGCTTTTGTTTAGCGTTATGCTCTGCCGACTTCGTTAGAATATTCCACAACAACATGCAGCAAGGCTTACGCTAGATATTATTGGAATGATAATTGCGGGAAAGTAATAACCTATTCTAGTCTTAACATTTTGACTCTGTATGAGTGAGGTTCATGAACGTCTTGTGACGAGGCGGCAAACAGTGACGCAGTTTAAACTAAACATTAGGAAAGAAAATAATAGCAACGAACACCAATCACCATATGAACGGTTCCAGTCTACAGCAAAGTCTTAAGAAATAAATTAGCTGACCATCAAGCTAACCTCACTGCAAATTCCAACCACAATTTAATGTACAATATTACATGCTCCGCTCGTGACATATGGAAGATATATAGCAAGAAATTTCTGTAATATGGGAACCTCAACAGAAGATCAAGTGACGACGGATCATTCCGCCTATACCTCAACAATCATTATAATTTTTCTGATCCAAGGATCTCACAAGAAACGATCAAATAGTGATAAGGACCAACGACGAAATTATTTCTCACTCTTTTTTGACAAGAATCTTCACCCCAACTCAACTTTTGCAAGACTCGCCTTACCATAGAGCACATCTATGACCTCTACCCCAATTAAAACTATCAGAGAAGATATGTACTAGGATCAATTGGACCAATGGACAAAAGAGACAATCAAAGAATATTTGTAGTTCATCAGACGTATGACAAGTCTGAAACGATCTCATTTTTACGGCAATGATATGCAACTGTAAATTTTTGACTTTGTGCTTGTTCATTTAACTAGTGTATATTCCACGTAATAGTTCCTGTTAATATTCGTTTGTAGAATGGAAAACCAAAAACATCACCAGTTATATAGAAGGAAATTTTGAGGTGAAATAATTAAATGATCAACAAAGGGAAATGATGGAGATTTGGAAAATTTAATAATTTATCAATTTTGAGATTTCACTGTATTTAATGAAACACAACAAATCTTGAATATATTACCAAAATAATGATGAAAATTACTAATAAAATAAAATTTAATATATACGTCAAGCTATGGACTGGAGGATTGAAATACACCTTGCGACCGAAAAGTTACGAGACAGTGTATTTTCGTAACGTATAAACGACGTCAGTGCACTTTAAATACTAGATATGCAATTAGTCAGTCAGTGTTAAGTAGTGGTTGAGAAAGTTTTGTTAGATTGAAATCACAATGGATGAACGAGCATTGATTAGGTTTCATGTTTCAGCCGGTAAAACGGTAACGGAGACATTCAAGTTCATGGCAATGGCTTACGGCGTTTAAGTCACGTACGAGAGTTTGAGTGGTTTAAACGTTTTAAAGGACAGGTTGTCGCTGGAGGACGCTGAGATTACAGAGCGCCCTACATCAAGCTTATACGAAGGAAATATTGAGAAAATTCGTGATATTTGACAGTCATATCTCATACGGAATTAAACCATCATACCTAAAGCTCTTTCGAGTGCTCCTTATGTATTATTATAAAACAAATTTCCAAAATATTATCCCGAATGTTTTTACGAACAGAAATCTGTGTGAAAAGTTTGTCTTCGAATAATCATTATAGTTGCCTTTAATTACAATAAGTGTTATTAACTAGCGTTTATTTTCAAATTTATTGTTAACAGTTAAAAATATTTACAGAAATAAAATATTTCATGTCTTTGCTTTTAAATGTAAATTGGGGCATAAGTATTTATACAAGCAAACCTTGATGCTGGATAAAAATAACGCTTTGACGCCACCCTATCTTGATTTAAATAACATAGTTTGTTTATTAATGATTTAGAGGTCAGCACTTTGCCTCGTGTATGTCTAAAGTACTTCATTTGGCATATAAGGTCCGTAAAACCTTCGGCTAGGATGCTCACGCCTCCCGTGAGATCGGTTCAGGCACGTGACCTCCGAAACCTTTATTTCTATCATCATCAATCGATATTACCCCAAAGACATCCAACCGAGTTCACAGGAAAGCAGATGGCATTTTAACTCTCTCGATGGAAATGCACTACGAAACAATGGAGTATAAAAGTCACTTCACGAAGTCACTGAAGCTTCAGCAACGTGCCTGGTCCACGCCCTCCTTATGTTATGCTCACCCAGGTACTCAGAATGCTGGCAGGGAATTGTAAACTGCCAACCCTTACGTTAATCGTGGTCCTATCCAGTAAAACAGCTTCCAAGCCGAAGATCACAATGTCTACCAGTCGTTTTCGCTGACAGTTCTGTTCAACGTCGTGCCACTATTTCAGAGAAAAATGTAGTCCCACTCGTCCCTTAGTAACATCGGCGTTGTCTCATTGGTAGGATTATCACTTATAGGCCTTCGATCATCTCAAGTCTTTGGTAAGTGGAATACCCGGTGCCAAGAGTACAGATCTACTTACCTGACTTTTAGGATTCCACTTCTACCGTGAAACAAACGGATCACCCATTTCCGATACCCTCAATGTCCATGTAATCTAGCATCTATCCTGTTAATTCTGACACAAAGCTTTGATGCCAACAGGGTTTTGATTGCAATGAAAAGCGAAGAAAATTCTGTTCTGGAAAAAAATCATTACTACAAACGACAAAATGATGGAGACCCAAAGACCAAAGTTCGAATGGCAATTTCAACATTGAAGACGACGACCGTCACAGCATTTGTTCCCAAAAGGTTTTACGATTAGCTCAAAGTATTAAACACATGTGTGGTGGATCGGCTATGAAATGGAAATCAGAGGGTTCACCTACAACAGGGTGGGGATTAGAGAGAGTGAGAGACGAGAATTTCTTTCTGCTGCACGGTTGGAATCGTAGTTCATCCGCTATTGAAATATAAGTGCCAGTCCTCAACCATTTTAATTAGATAAATTTTAATTCAAATTTTCCGAGCTGCGAAAGTCGAGGGGTATCGGGTCTGGCCTCACATCTATTGATGTGATGGTATTTGAGGGATGAAGAAGCCACTAGATAGAATAAATTGACTCTTTAGCACCTAAGAACTAATTTTATTCCCCAAAATAAAAATTTACATGACGTTTCGACGGCCTTTATATATTCAAGCCATTGTGACCAAGATTTTTTTACAGTTTTATGAATGTTTTCTCTATTCAAGTGGGAAGAGAGTATATAGAATATCATATTATGTTTTTTTCCTATTTTCTATTCATGCAGCCTCGAAATTTTCCAGACAGAAGGATCTATCTCCATCAGTTCGAAATGGAAATTCAATTAAGATTTTTAAGCCCAAAGTAGATACTGTATACTTATAATCCTGAGCTCTTTATATACCTAGGGATTTTATATAGATCTGATTCGAGCTTCAAAATAATTTTTAGAAGCATTTGCTAATAATAATGGAAAAAATAAATATTAGGCGTCAGAAGAGTTAGTCACTGTTACTTATATTAAATTAATAAATTTATTATTTGGACTTACTTTCAATTATCCGAATCGTATTTCGTTCTTAGACGTGATTAATGAAAGATTTAAAGTATAAAACGAAAATAATTAATAATTTCAAAATTTATTTGACTGTCTCTGGTCTTCTTACTAATCTATATTTTAATAATTCCAAAAATGAAAATATAGAAAGAAGAGTAAAAGCCGAAGGTCAAATGATAGATACTGTATACAAAAGTGTCTTGTAACTTGTGGTCTGGGACATACATTTTCCAAATTATGAAATGGGTTATTTCAATTCGTTTTAATTAAATAACTTTTAATTTAAATTTTCCGAGCTGTAAAAGTCGAGGGGTATCGGGTTTGGCTTCACAACATCTATTGATGAGACGGCATTTGAGTGATGAAAAAACCACTGGATAGAAGGATCATAAATGTATGTGTCGGGTGATAAGCTTTTGTCTTTACATTTTGGCACAGAAAGTTTATTAACCTCTGGTGCGTGAATTTTGTGACTTCTGAAAATGAATTCTTTGGATAAAGAGTGGACATTTCCCGGGAGAGAAGAAGATCGGAGTTTTAGAAGCTGTTTGGAGAAAATTGAGGATTTAGTTGTAGAGTGCTTGTTGAGTCGTAGAGGAGTTGTTGAGTGGTCGTTAAGAAGTGGTTATAGTGGGATGAAGAATTCAGATAGTTAGTTAATGAAATTTCAGAACGTAAGTGGTGGACAGTAGTACTTCTTAAATTTGTTGAGAAGTTACGAGGACCTATAAACTAGACTTAAAAGGCGGAGGTAGCAGCCAATTACAATTCCAGAAGCTGCCTCTTCAATGGTTCTAAAGGTTCCGGTCAGAACTACTAACAGGTTTTCCGGTGTCGGTGAGGTACTAGATGAAACCATAAATCTCTCAAAGCCAAAATACCACGGATACTATTGCACTATCAATTTGTGTTTGGAATATATATACCAGGTTTTTGGGCCCACCATCCCCAGAGAACAAGAATCGGTTTGCTTATATTATTAAATTTTAATTGTGAATTCATTTTTCAAATTGTATAATTTTTTTTAAAAAAGACAGGAAGATAAGTCATTTCGTCACCAATGTCCAAAAATTTCTAAATTAGACGATTGCCTTTTATCTATAGCATAAATCAAGATTATTGTTCTAGTTTTAAATTAATTTTTCACAACTTTAATTTTACTTTTCCTAGCATAAAAAAAGTCGTTTTCGTCTTCCATTTAACAAATTTGACTAGGAGTTACAGTTCAGCAACCCAAGTGGCTTAGAGCTTAAATGCAATTTCTTCTCATCGGGAACTAACGCACATTGGCTGTCTCGTTAATTAAGTCGTACATTTTATCTCTAAGGAATTAGCCAAGTGAATGACCACTGTACAGCCGTCTGGGGAGATATATATATACCTCCTCGCCAATATCGACGGTCTGTCTGAGCGAGTGTGGGAGGAGTTGACTTATGAAGCTAGTTAGCCTTACTCCTCTGTGTCTTCTTTTCTCTCAAAGTCGTATCGTATCGGGCGTCATGTGATTGTTACAAAGACAGAAGAAAGGAAATAACGTACATTATTAGTATACACTTTGTACGTTATATACTCGTTAGTTTGTCGTCATATTGCATTGTTCTCAATATTACTTAATTCTACAATGATATTTCAGAGTCCATATTTATGAATTGATGATTCATTGATCTTCAAACATATTTAACACCTATTTAATAATCCATTTAATACTTGTTTTCGTATTAAATACCAGTTGTTTTAATATTTTAATTATTTCATTCGCCACTTGATATTTAAAACTTCAAACATATCCCGCAATGTCCGTAACGTCGTTTTACCTTTCAAAAATTTCTTTCTCATTTGATTTTTCTAGCTTGAATTTTAAGTACACTCATCGAGTAAATCTATCCCTCCTCTCGGTCAACGTTTTCTATTTTGTTCGCTTTTCACATATTTTGTTTTTAACTTCCTCATTAGTGATTTTATCTTCTCATAATTCTCCTATAGCACTACATTTTAAAGGCTTCTATTTTTTTTCTTTTCCGCGACTCATATCGTCCACGTTTCACACCCATATAACGCCACGCTCCATACGAACATTTTTTGCAACGATTTCTAATATTCACATTTATATTACCCGTAGGTAAATTCCTCTTTTTTGCGAAAACCTGCCTTTGCTATCCTACTCATTATGTCTACCATCCCTAGTTATTAAGGTTCCCAAGTAGTAGAACTCCTTAACTTCCGTCAAAATATTCCTTCCCGATCTAACACCCTTTTTTATTTTACTGTTTCCCATACTCCATTAACTTTGTTTTCCCTCTATTAATCCTCATATTGAAATATTTCTCCAGGACCACGTTAATGCCATTTATTGTTTCCAAGTCTTCTTCTGACACCCATAATATTTCTTCTTGTAGTATGATTCATTTTCCATATTCCGTTTTAACTTTCTTCGTCGCCTGTTCTATATATAAGCTAAACAGCTATATATACGGACTGCAACTTTGTCTTACTTCTTTCTTGTTCTGTGAAATTTTTTCTTGATCTTCAATTCTAATTACTGCTGACTGACGTCTGTAGAGGTTTCTTTTTCAATATTTTATTCCTGTGTTCTTCAACGTTTTATATCAGTTAGTAAATAAAGTTTATATCACGTTATACTGGAAATAACTCGCAATAGTCTGATTTATAAAAGAATTTATCTTTTTATTGAATAAATTAACAAATGTTTATTACAAAGACCAAAGGAAAAAAGAACGTAAATTATCATATAAACTTTGTAAAGATTGTTCATTAGTTATTCGTATGCTATACGAAGGCTAGTCAAAAATAAAAGGGGATTTTTATTTTCAAGCCTCGTAGGAGAGTCGGAGGGCCCGGTTCCTTTACCACGAATTCCGTCTGGGCCTGAATGAGCAAAAGGTTCCTTGTTCCGTTGTGCAACGGATTATCATAAATTTTTTTTAAGTGAGGAATGTGACTTTCCGAAATTTTAACACGATTACGGACACTATTAAAGCACGAGACTCTCTCAAAAACCCGCGTGAACGTGTGACAAAACAATTTTGTTTGAAGGCCGGAGAGTGATGAAAAATCAGCCACTATTGGCGTCCTCGAACTTCTATCACAGAAAACAACATTCGTGCTGTACGAGAATTTTGGAGAAAGACCGGCGCCTCACCGTTGACTAAAATCTTCTTCAGCTGGTCTAAGCCACATTTGATCTTCATAAAGATTTCAGCGAGGTGGGTTCCTCGGCTTATTTTTCCTGCTCAGAAAAACGCGACATGAAGCAGAACAGATTGTCTGAAGGGAAAGTTCGTGCCACTGTGTTTCAGAATTTCAAAGACATTCTTTCGGTTGAGTTCCTCTGCGGTCGTTGAACAGCGAAGTCTGAATATTACGGTCAACTGCTGAACAAATCAAAAGCAGCATATCGAAGCAAAAGACGGCGTTTCCCAATCACAAGCGTCATCCTCCTTCACGACAATGCAAAACCTCACTCGGCGTGGATAACTCAGACCAAATTGGAGGCAATTCAATGAGATCAGTTAGTACATCCACCGTACAGCCCAGATTTGTCACCGTGTACTACCATCTGTTTGGACCATTGAAGAAGTTGCGATCAAAGCGATTTAGATTGTTGATTTAGAGTGACGCGGGATGGCGTAGACAAGTGCCCAATAGCCCGTTCATCCTCATGCAGGTTTTCTAGTTAGCCTTACATCTCTGTAAGGCCCGGGGGCCCCTGCCTTCTTTCCCTTTCCCTACTCCCTTTCTTATTTCCATCCTATGGTATTAAAGGGGATTTTCTGGTCTCTGGATCCACTACTATGTAGACTACCATGAATAAATATTAATTAATATTTAATTAATATTAGTATTTAATTAATATTTCACCATTTTTTTAAAAAAAATTATCTGCATTCTCTCAAGTTATTAAAGTCGTGTAACATTTTAATTTATATAAGTTTTGAATTCTTTTTTATCACTCATATGTTGCTTGATTTAATAAAATATTATTTATATTTAGAATATTATTCAATTTATTTTTGAAAAATAGGACAAAATTTCTACTTTCATTAAATCATATTCCACACAGTTTTCTTAGGATCTTGAAGAAATATGTAATTAACCCAGGCTAATTGAGTAAATTGAATTTAGAAATTATGTAAAAGGATCTTGGAAAGTCTCTTAGGTTTATAGCATGAGGAAAAAATTACTAACAAAAATTATACAATTATAAAACCTTTTTTAATTTACATATAAATTAAAATGATGGGGAAATTTGTTTTTAAAATCAATTAATCGCCACGGAACAAGTAATTCATGAAACAGACTTTCTGCAATCGTCAATTTGAAACAATTTGAAACACTTTGTTAACGATCAGCAATAAATTTCAAACAGCTTTTATGCGTAAATGACAGTTTAATTTAGGCAGAAAAATTTCTTGGTTTATAAATTTAATAAATTAGATACAGCAATAAACTATACGTGACTATATATTCAACAGAAAACCACCCTCTATTACACAGAAAAACAATTAACGTTATTGTAACAATTTAATTTACTGATACAATCTTTCCTAAGTTTTAGAATAAGAGTCTACTCAACCCGGTATTAGTCTTCTTCTAAAATAAGCTGGCGGGAAGTTATCAAGGCTTAAATTGCAAATTACTACTTTAGGCCCTCCCATTTAGATTTTATCAAGCAAAGTATTGCTGCTGTCTGTTACTTTGCAGAATCTGAGATAGCCTATCCTTTCTTATAACAACTCCTCCTGTGGGAGAAATTCTTCCGTTCACCAGAATTCTTTTTTGCTAGAGGTTCGGTCTAGAAAGAAATTCTCCAGTGAGCATCGAAACATTTATTACGTGGAAGTCCAGATTGACGCCGTATCGCTCCCTGCTCTTTTTTTTTTCTCGTGTGAAAAGTCAAGAGGACACTGCCGATAGCATGGCTCCTACGTAAGTGCGGAAAACTGCGCAAAAAATTCCCGTCAAGGTTTCACAAAGAGACATTCTGGACAATCACGTGTGAAGCAACTCGAAAAAGATTTATCTAAATTCGACATCTTAAATAAAATCGAGTTTATTTCAATAATTTATTTTATTTTATTTAACTTCAATTTAAAAGGGAACCTAGCACGTAGTTTTCATTCCTCACTTTTATTATTTTTTTAATTTGATACAGAATTTTTTACACGATACATAAAATGGGTTCCCCACTTATTGAAAATGCAAAGACGAAGTACACGAATATTAATGTCATTTTTAAGTATATGTAGTAGGTCAAGCCCTCAATAATTACAATTCCCAGAACTTATGAACATAACTGTATTTTCATTCTCTTACCTTAAAATATGTACGTGCAAGTTTAATTACTTTGAAGCAATTTCTAGAACCAATGAAGCAAGCCCATAATTGCGAATATACTCACTTTTCTTAGATTATCAACCAAAAACAAATCACGAGTCATCATGTTCTTATTGTATTTTATTAAAACAAGGCAGTATGTATATTTTGTAACTTGCTGTCTATTGATACTGTCTACAGCTCAAATTTTTGATAGATTAGATTCAGATTTATTGTTCTCTTTCGTTTAGTCCTTGGTTGAGGAAATAGAATACTTCATACATTACATCATGTGAATAATACGTAGAATAACAAAATATTATAACGTAATTAACTACAAAGTATTAATAACCATATAACTGGAATAAACAAGATATAGTATGAAATCATTGGAAACACAACTTGCACACTACAGAACATAGAAAAAAACTCTGAGAATCACAAAAACCACTTAAAAAATGGACATTTCACTTCATCGACTGAACGACGAGGCCCTGCCCTTTCGTAGTATTTAAACACATCCATTAAACAAACAAACCAAAGAGGAGAAAAACTAATATGTTTTAAATTTATGTAGTAAGATATTTTACAAAGCAACACATTCAACACTTTTGCAGGAATATTAATTTCAACTACAAGGGGAACGATCAAGAGACCACTGTAGAGTAAAACGAGCCATTCAGTAAAATAATTTTACATCGATTCACGAAACGTTCGGAATTATGATTGTTCTTAACCTCTGGAGGAAGACTGTTACATAAATTTATCCCGGTTTGGTCATTACTTTCCTGGTAAAGAGTAAGGCGATTTGTGACCTACCTTAAAGATAATTGATTTTTAGCCTTAAGTTTCTATATACTTAAGTGAAAACGTACATACTGGAAATTGTATTTATTAACCATTAATTCAACATACCAGCCGCCCTCCTGTGTTTTGCATCGCACCGCACAGGTCTCGGCTTCTATTCTTGGCATGGACGTGGATGTTCTGTTATTTATGCTCCCTTAACGATCTCATACACATAATAATAAAATTCGAGTGCAATCTCGTCTCCCACATTTCAGAGCAGTATAATTTCTTAACCATCCGTCTCCAATAAGACAGAAAAGAACTATGAAGCTCCTTTTTTTACAGTTCGTTTAAATTTTTTTCATGGAATACACATTAGTTAAAGTTATGGTTTAATTTCAAATAAAATTTAATACTGTATCATGAAAAATATGGTTGAATAGAGACAAATATGACAATCAATCAATTTACTTTAAAAACAATCTCGCACTATTTCATGGCCTATACAGGAGTCAAAGTTATATGTCAAGACGTGGATATTTAAAAAAATTGAAATAAAACTTAATAGCTATATTTATTAAAAGAAAATAAAACAATATAAAATACGTACAAAATAATGGTATGGATTACCATATTTTTGTCCACTGTTCCAGTAAGAGAGTGCATCTCAAGTTACCCGTGTTTCGGTATATAACTTGAAATTCCGAAGAATTTACGTAAAAAATAATCTAACATCGCAAGGCTCCAGGATATAAAACAGCTTACCAGCAAAGAATAGTTACCACAGAAATTGAAGAAATATCAGGTTCATCCAGTCACGTGTTCACCAATCTTCTCAGTCCCTCCTCGTCCTTTTTCCAAGACCAATTCCAACCATAAAGCGTCTCCTGGCTCTCTCTAATTTTCTACCTTCGCTGTACTCCCCTCTCTCCTTTTGTCGTACAGTTCACCTAAGAGGTGAAAACTGGTCTTAGCACCACCAACCAAATACGTTACCAATTTCCTGATTGGTTGGTGGAGAAGTTTTCACTATCTTCTGGGGTGTATTATTATTCACGCGTTATAACAGCGATAAAATACGATAATTACGTCTTGAATGCGTTTCAAATGTTATTTATCACTGTTTATCGATATTTATTTAAAATAAAATGATACACCAACTTTAAGGAATTTCTTTTTCATGTGACAAACCGTAGAAGTTATATACGCTGTAAACTAATACTGATACAGCATAACTTGTACGTTATGAAACCATTATGGATTCCGAAACTGACCCGTAATGATTTACGATCATCAGTCTTTCGTAAGCACATTATCCGCTTATGAACGTTGTATGTAAAATTTAAGGGACATCCATAAGACGCTTCTTCTTCAATGGCGCGGAAATGGAGAAGCGTGAAAAGTGAAATATCGTCAATATCATATTACATTGTTCTATTGAATTATCGGCTCGTATAACTTTTAAATTGTTCTCAGAGGTTTATAATTTTCTCCATAAAGTAATGTTTAAAGTTGACGTTAATATATTCCACAATTATGGTCTATAAAATATATAAATATTCATTTTTCTCTCACTGATTCTTATATAAAGTGTCTTCAGTTCAGATATTTCTCAGATAATTTTCAAATAATAATGAACTTATTATATGAATGCCCTGCTTAAAATTAACAATAGTAGTTTGATTTGTAATGTAGAATATTTCAGAATAAAGACTTACAATAATGAGGTTATCTGTCGAACCTTAGTGCATTGACAAAATTGAAGCTATGGTTACATTTAATACAATGGCTCCTTAATTATTTTATTTAAAGTGATTCTTGTCTAGCCGATATAAAAAATGTCCACAATCAGAACAATTAATTTTATGAACAATAATGATAATGTAAAACCTATATTTGTGTACTTTTATTAATGTAGGAAAGAAGTTTTAGACTTAAATATTACAGAAAATGTTGTATTTTAAAGAAATGCATTACGTTATATGGCTGAAATAATTGCCTCATTCAATATTGTCTGCGTATAAAGTATAACCTTTTTGTAGTAATTTTAATAAAAGCAATTTATTATCATATTAGTATCTTTCTTATAAATAAAATTGTATGTGTGTACGTTCTGCATAGAAATATAAACACGCAGAACAACTTTGTACAAGAGATATTTGTGACCCGGAAACCGAACCACTGCTGTGGTAAGACACGACTACAACCACCACGAAGTAGTTTGGATTTCGCACGTATTTACATATTAAGGAAAAGAACAAATCTGCATGCAATAAATAATTATCGGGATCAGTTATTCTGTTATTGTTTTCCGCGAAATTGTTTGTGTTTTCAGCAAGAGGTTGGGGTTGGGGGGAGGGGCGTGTTACCCCTAGAGGTGTTGTGGATGGGGAACATAAAAAATGAAAAAAAAATCAGTCCTTTCATTGTCTAGACCGGTGTTATGGGAGTCGATGAGTTTAATTCTGACATGAAACGTGTGAGTTAAGTTTCAGTTATGCCTCTAAGAGAATGAAAGCAGTAATACAAAATTACACCATCAATCTTCAATGGGTGGGGGGTTTTCAAGGTCTTTGCGACGCAAAAACAAGCACTGTGAGTGAGAAGTGATAACACTAGGATGGCGTTGGAGGAAGAAAATTTTAAAATGGCATTTTTCTCAAATTTTTTAAGGAGCCAGTGACATTGATACTGTTTTTCATGATGTTTCTTATGAATAATGTCCACCCTATTCGGCTAAGGGGTGGGGTGTGAAACTGTAGCATCTAAAAATTAAACCTATAATAATTAAGATTATCAAAACTACGTCATCCTTAGGAAGGTATTCCCACTTCATCAGCAGAAATTATTGTACCCGTTTCTGTATTCCTAACTCAAGGTTACTTATCTTTACCTATCATATTTTTCTTCTAGTAAACGATTATCTAGGAATCAAGTTATTGCTTCCCAAAATTAGTCAATTTGGTTTAGGAGAATCTGAAATAATAATTTAGTTTCATTTATGCCATAGTTACACTCATATACTCTCATTAACATGAAATATTTCATTTTATTATATTCATATTCTCTCGTCGCGGCAAATCAGGTAGTACGCAAAGCATGGAATTTTATGAAATATCATCTAGTGCTGTTATCAATTAAAATTTTTAATTGTATCAACAGTATTAACAGCTGGACGCCAACAATGTGTTTATTAGTCGGCTGAGTAACTGACTTACAGGGAGTTGATGGTGTTTCTCGAAATCAACCCAGTCTGGTGTCTATTCCAGGGTTATGGAAGTGATTGAGATTTCAATACTGGACCGGTCTAATATAAATAAATACCCCACCAATGTCGGCCTCGCAGCTGTTTTTCAATAAAATTAAATTAAATTTTGACTTCTAAAATTATCCGCATTTTAATGTTTTTCATTCAGTATAATACATTTCATATGTAACTATTATTATGAAAACGAATGGCAGTACTTTTCCCCCGAACAATGAACAGATGCCTGCAAAATGAAATAAAATGTAGATCTGCAAATACGGTTTGTTAGTCTGAATATTTTTTTTGTATTATTATTGATTTACAAATTTAAATTAAAGTCATAGTGATTTACTTGTAGTGCTGAGACTATATGAGGCATTCACTATTTCTGTTCACAGTAAATTTTCATCCAGAATTACGTGTGTCATATTTCGGACACGAGATTTGTAATAAACCACAGCCTGCTTATCGTTCTTTCTTTTACAGACATTAGCAAAGCAGTTTATGGCCCCGTTACCTTTTATGAAAAGCATTTCAGAGGTTTCGCGTGATACGTAAGGCTGAGAGGAAATGTGTTTAGCGGGGCAGGAGTGGTTTCTAATGGCTCCGACACGAAACTAGCTCTGCTTCTCCATCAGATAGCATTCTCACGTACGTATCTGTGCAGAAATAAGAAACGTATCTCAGTCTTTCCTCGTATTTAACATTCTCCTTTTACTACTTACAACATTGCTCCTGCAAGCTGAGCACGCCATGATGTAACTAGGATAAGATGCACGAGCACCACATACCAATTTTAGTGCCACTAAAATATATGTGAAAAATAGATATTGTTTGATGAAAACGCATAAATGGTTCACGTCATAATTCGGCCCTTGAGCTAAAAGGACACACTGGAATGAAAAATTAATGCAGAAGAAATATTGCAATTTCGTACGAAACAGCTTAAAAATTGAGATTCCTTGATAAAAGGGTCCACGTTAATTTGACGAACGTCTAATTGGAGCTAATATATATTAGTTATTCAATAAGTGTAAAACACTTTCAATACATAAAAAGTAAGGGAAGTGAAAGTCTGAAGGGCTGTGACCTATTTTTTGTGTATGAATGGGCAGCGCTTATAATAAGAGTCACCCATCCCAAATCTGAGAAAGATTTGCTCCTGTCATGCCGGAAGCAACGAGTAGCAGATTAGAAACGGCTAATATGTGCGGAACTAATACAAAACACATGTGCGATGTCACTTGTTTTCAAACAGCAGCAAAAGATTTTCCTATTGACTTCAATTGTGAAAGAATTTGCTAATGGGTGCTATTTAAAATTTGAGAGAGTTGTTGAATCGGAGTGATCACAAAATTTTGAGTTGCCTACAAGAGGTCATTAAATTAAAAGCCGCTGTTGAAAGACGGGTTGAGCTCTTGAGACCTCAGGAGATGCAGATATTGTAGTAAACGTTCCACTATTTTGGCCTTCATCCAGACAGCCAAAACTTCAGATGTAATCAACGAGAATCAAATTATGCGACGCCTCCGAAGCAGACCAAAGTAAAACGACGACAAATAATGCAGCTGCAGTCGACGACGAAATCGTTGATTTTGATTTTACATGTTCCACATTACGAGACCCATTTGCAATAAAAAAAGTGCTTCTTTTGGTTCACCCCACAAGTGACCTGATTTTAATGAGTTTTGTGTGAATCATAAATTTATTATTGCTTTACCGTCTTATCAGTATATAAATTTGTCATTGCTTTGCCACTTCATATAAATTCTTATTGATTTCTTACGGATTTTACGAATTTCATTTATTAAATTTTATTATTATGGAATAAACCTGTACTTTATTTTAAATTCTTTTCTCATTATTGTATATTCTCCTTAAAATTACAATTTCCCAATATTAAGTAATAGTTTAATTCATTAATTATACAGATATATAAACCATGTCAAAATATTTACGCTACACACAAACTGTCTTTAATATTAAACTATAATTGAATAATATAGTAAAATTGACTCGGATAATTTTCCTGGACTTGCATTAAGCCTCCGGGTTTTATTTTTTGGAGAAATGAAATTGTTCTAAAATATCTTAAATTATCTTAAAACATTATTTATTTAATATATCACGTTAGTGAAATGTCGAGCGGAACTGAAAGTTGCTGCTTGGTATGGTGTTCTCTATACCATCTATGTGTCAGGTGCGAAATTGCTCCATCTGTTGTATATACTTGGATACAATTTACTGTATGTAATTTTTAAATGGCCTAAATTATGGACATAAATAAAGAATGGATATTATGTACAAACTGACCAAAGATTTTTAGTGATTTCAATTCAAGAACACGAGAAATGATTGGAACAAAGTTTAGCCAAAGATCCTATGACTCCTAGTCTGCTAAAGATTTTTTCGTTCTCAATTTCGCAGTACGTTTGGCTGTGCTATGCACAGGATATTTATTGTGCCTTTGAATTGAAATCATAAAAAATCTCTGATAAATTGACACACAACTTCTTCATTGAAGTTCAAATTTAGGCCTTTTAAGAATTAGATTAAGGTCTACAGAATGTTTAAAGACTCGAATAGGTGCAAGCGCAGGGTCGATTACTGGTCTGTTAGAGATTTTTTTTCCATTCTAATACTTTTTATTCAATATCATGGTTTCATTAGCGATTTGTGTTCAAAGCCATTACAACGGCCTTAAAAATTTTAAGAGTTTTATTTGAGTGCTGCAGAAAATGTAACAAACGAAGACATTTAAATTTTACAATGAAAAATTTTTAGTATTTATAGTAAAATTTAATCATTCATAATTATGTAATCACCAGGATATGAAAACTGGATAAATAATATATATTTTCAAAATAATATTTTACTTGTCAGGATTTAATCCTATTATTGCTTTATATATATAATATTAGATATATATATCTAATATTAATTTTTTTCTCAAGTTCTTAATGAACATAGAATATTTCAATACTAAATCTGTTGCAAGTCAAAAGTGTAATTATTTCCATTTATAGTGTAAATCTTTCAAAGTTTCTTTACCTAAGTAGGAATTTCATCTGAATCCAGTGTGATAATAGTGGTAGTGCTTTCTTAAAACATATTTAAAAAATGTCGACAAGTGTACCTTAGGATGTTCTCATACGTTACATAAATATATGTTATACAACTTTTACTGGGTGGTTAGTGAACTCTTAAATGAAAAATTACCGTACTGTCTAGCATATTTCCTGAGATGAATATATAATTATTTTATACATGTTCTGATTAATTCCAAACAGAAATTAATATTTTCAAAATAAATGTAATGTATCTCCTACAAAGTATATCGGTCTACGTTTCCTTGTTTTCGTGAGCGTCTGGATAAAGGATTGTATACTTAAGAAGACCTTATTCCTCTGAGATGTCTGTTTACGATATGATCAGTTTGAGTAGAGAATTCCATTCGGTCGTCTTATGATCGCCGTCACTAGTTTATTGCATTCTCCATCCAGGTTATGGGGAAATTCTCCATATAGAAATGCAATTGGCTCCGTGCAAGCTATTCGTGATGAAATGTGCTCTTGGAAGGGGCCGTACGTCCAATCAGGTTAACTTGATTTATCGGAACTTATGCTTAAAAACATTGATTTAATCAAATTAAAAACGTTTGAGAGAAACTACGTAAATTTGCCCGATAATTTTATTATTTACATTCTATAAAATTATACAAATAAGAAACATGTAAGAGTTGTAGTGTGTAAATAGCTTTAAGTTATGTATACAATTTCTATAATTTGATTTATTTTGGTTCTATAGGTATAATACCTTGTAAGTAATAATTCAGTCCAGTAAAACCGATTAATTATAAATAAATAAAATGAAATATCAGTGTAATGTATAAAATTTTATGATATTTCCTTATTTTAAAATTAGATTTGTTGTTATTTTTATTAGTCCTTGGTTGAGGAAATAGGATAGGTCACACATTGTAACAATAAGTAAGATCAAAATGAAATAACATACAATTAACTAAAAAAAATCTAGAGTAAACCCGTCGCGACACGTATACTAGAAAGCACAAACAGACTCATAAACAATAAAGATTTCACGTCTTGTAGCAGAATTCGAGGAATCTGACCTTCCGTATTGGCTCCGGGTAATACTTGAAACAAGCATAAGAACTGAAAAAGCTATGAAGAAAGTTTTAGAGTTACAAAGCAACACATCCAACACTCGTACAGGAAAATTAATTTCAATTATTAGGGAAACGATCAAAAAACTCCTGAACAGATTAAAACGCGCCATTAAATATATTAATATTACATTGAATAACGAAACCTTTGTAATTATGATTGTTAATTTCCTCTGTGGAAGGGTTTTATACAGGATAATCCCGGTACGGTGAATACTTTTCAGGTAACGAGTAAGGCGATGTTTCTTTACTTAACCTTAGAGGTAAGCGATTTCTAGTCACCTATTAGTGAAATTGCCATTGGCTTGGAAGAAACAGATTCATGTTTCGTTTTACAAATTATAATAT
The DNA here is from genome assembly GCA_034510155.1 of Eucriotettix oculatus. NCBI lineage: Eukaryota > Metazoa > Arthropoda > Insecta > Orthoptera > Tetrigidae > Eucriotettix > Eucriotettix oculatus. Next base: position 50,323,970 of record CM067376.1, on the reverse strand, counting down.
ATCATTAATGTATACGCTAGGCAGAGGAAGTATTTGCAAGCTTTTGAAAATTGTCCACTAACACGATCTAAAATCCGCACTCGAAAGTATTCTAATGGCATGTTTTTGAAACAAATATTTCATGGCTACTGAAGAAATTTCCTTAATTAACAACGTCAAATCACATAAACAAATGAAAATACGCAAAGTACACAATTTTTACTTATTATGTCTTCATCTTAATTTAGTATTGTACATTTACAAATTTGTATTGAAAATTATATTTTATCTCACAAAAATAAATATACTGACTCATCTCATTAATTTATTATAATTATGTATTTAGCCGATCCAAACGTTTAATCACTTTAGACTGTTTAATTTTTATTCGCTTGGGAAATAAAATAAATTCTACAAAGGTTATAGAACAAAACTCGAACGGTTATGGAACTTTATATCACCAAACGGAGATTTTTTAAACAGTCTAATATTGTTTTTTTGGCAAAACACAACTAAATAAGAAATTTTGCGGTAAAAAGTCAAAGGCAGTCGTCTTGGAAGAAATTTAAGAAGGATGAAAACGTAGACAATTTGACGGTGGTCTAGGTTTTCTAAAATCGCTGAGACCTCGTCACACCAAGCTGTGTCGAGGCCTTGTATTTTCCCCTAACATAAATGGTAAATGGGGTGAATGACTCCTCACAAAGTCTTAAGATATATACTTTTGATTGGAGAGGATTTTGTCTCACCACCGAAGGAAATAGTACAATCTAGTAGAAAAGGTTATTTAAACGGAATAAAATTGATTCTCGAGCATTACGAGTTTGGAAAATTTGAGATAGGCAGTTGACAATCAACAATTTGATGCTTGTATACGTAGAGGGACTTGAAGTGTGATTGACAGAGAGCGAGAGAGAATTGGGGGGGGGGGTAAGTGTAGGATCGATCGAGAGACTGTTTCGATCTGATGAGAGGTCACAAATTGGATTTTCCAGGACGGAATTCTCTTGATCGTTGCAGAGAAAAAAATATTAAATAATCAGGGTATTTATTTCCCTGACTCATTCCACATCCTTATAGCTTAGCTTCTTTACAGGATCAACGGAATATGATTATTGTTATTATTACAGAAGTTTAAAGGAATCTGTTTGGACCGGCACGTGATCTGAGGAGTTTCAGGTAAAGGGAAAACGGTAATTACTCTGTTTGTAACCTTTCTTCCGGTTTCCTTGTTCTGCCAATTTTGTGTAGGGCTTTTGAAATTTAATATTCTTCTATGAGAAGAACCTTAAATTCTACTCAAGAATAAATCTCGTTAGTTTGCAAGTAGTTGAATTTTTGTAAATAATAGTGACACAATCAACAATAATAGGAAACGAAAAAGTGGAAGAAATGTACAAGATAGACCAAGACAGCTGCTTACACTTCTCTAATTAGAATACGGGGCAGGAAGTTGGGATCCGTACAGAGCGGAGCACATCAATGCCCTGGATAAAATTCAGAAACTGGCTGGGGCTTTGTGTCTTTGAAACTTAATGGGAACCACTCGGTGGTAGGAGGAAAAAGGCTAGAATTGGAGCACTCTACAAAGCTTCCACGAACGAACCGGCCTGGTCGGAAATAAACGACCATAATTACAAAATAAAGGAAAGGGACCAAAGAACGGTAGTGGGCAAATATTCCTCCGTAAACAGAGTTACAAGGGACTGGAATGCTTTTTCTGCAGGAGTACTATAGGCTTTCCCTAAGAATACAAATGTTTTCAAAAAGAAGTTAGAAACACTGAAAAGTTAGATGCTTATTTCGTAAGAAAAGGACGGGAAATATTTTTAAATTGTATTTTTTAATTTTTTCTATAATTTACCTTTATTCTTTTAGTTTATCAACACTTTGTAATTTAAGTTTATCAACAAACTGCCACCGGGCAAATGCCCACCTGTAGTATAAAGACTGTATGTATATTAGTGTCTGAGAAAGAACCTAGATTAGTAATAATAAAGTTATTAATGAATTATAATCAAGTTAAAATATCGTCATCCGTTTTATAATTATATTTTGGGAATTCAAGTGTTATACTTTCCCGCTAAGTTTGAGAATGTTGTGAGAAGTATAAGCGGCAAGTTGAAGGTTGTGCCTGGACCGCAGCTGACGTTCTCGTGGACTCTTCCAGAAATATATTCAGTATTAAATCATATAGTAAGTATCTCTTCAGGATTCTTAGACTGTGATTGTAAGATTCAAAGCCCTGATGTCGTCGTATGCTAGTAGACAATTCAAAATAACGTTAAAATCTAATGGAGTAAGTACGGAAGTAAAGGTATTAATGGGCGATAAAATGTGTTGAGTAGGAGAATAATCCAGCTCTATCTTTACAAATCCTACTAACATGCTGAGACAACGTCACAAGATTCTATAATATATCCAGACACTGTTCAGTGCTGTGAAAGTGACTTCAGCAAACTTTTGCAGTATGTATTTTCTTGGTGGAGTTTCTTTATTAAATAGAGTATAAATTGGAAGACATTTATAGGGATTGTCGGATTCTTTATGTGGTAGTGGGAATACGCCCATATAATATTTATTTGAACTTAATTCTTTGGAAGGGATGTCAAATAAATACTCGTTTAATAAAAGATAAACTAAGATTTACTTTAAATCATTTTCGTTTTGTTACTTCACCTGTATCTTGTCAAAATTTCTCCTCGTTCATTTTCCTTGTTACCAGTTAAAAATTTAATATTGCAAAGTTTTGAATGTTCTAATAATAACTTATATAAATTATAAAGTGTAATGATATGCCTCGGATATATCTAAAGTATAGTATGGTCAAAATAGACAATCAAGACGTTTTCTGGCTTAGCTCTCTGAAAGTTAGTTAATCCACTGAAAGTTTACGATTAATTTAGACTTGATTTAGGAATTACAATTCTATTTTTAATTATTTTAGGTCTCATCAATTAGGGGAGTCTCATTAGCGACCGGTATTTTAGGGGTTAGTTATTACAATGTCAGATTATTTTTAATATAAATCCGTTGCTGAGCTTCGTGTATGAATTTTACAACGTTCGATATTGCCTTAGTGTTGTTGCAGAGGTTCAGTCTTGAATATTTAGCAAGGGTTTCAGCCGTGATGTTATCGAGGTTGTTGCACTCGAAGATGACGTGTTGAATCGTTAAAGGACTGTTGTATTTTGTGCACATTGGTTGAAGACATCTGAAAAATAAGGTTCTAATTCTTTTTAGGACCACTTACTACTTTCAGGTGAAACTTCATTCTTGGGCAGGGTTCTTCGTTATTAAATGAAACACAAATAATGGCCAAAAGTCAGATAAGAAATCATTTTATTTGAAAAAGTTTCGCGCTTCAACTTTCGGGACCTCCTCAGGTCTTTAATAAAAATATCTCCCAAACTTTCATGTTGCTGCTGCAACAAGTAATTCAATTACTTTATTTATAGTTCTTAATTATTGTTAGTCACCCAACTAATCCGAAAAGGGACACATGAACGGGTTGATTTTTACTTTCTGTTCGTAAGTCTCATCTTATACTCTTAAATTTATTGACTGCAATGTCAAAATGATATTATACTAAAAAAAGATTAATGTTTTATTCCCACGAAAGTGGGAAATGCTCATAATGTAACCGTTTTACGAAACACTATAACCAAAAATGTCTTAAACCACCAACGCCTTATCGAAAAACTGATAAGAAATATTTGTAACCTTCTAGAAATTATTCTGATGTTGGTAATAATGTGTGATCCAGGTTTTTACCAATATTTTATAGTATAAAATTTTTCTCTTACCATTACGGAACCACAAAATTAAATATTGAATACTCTTGTATATCAGCCGCACGTGAACATCAATGTTCATTTGGGCTCATCAAAGAATTGTTGACTTTCGCGATGCCAAACCTTTCCGCTGTTTGCGTTGATACAATGAAATATTAGCGCACTCTCCGACAGTGCACTAGTAACGGAACTTCCCAGGATATAAATAATGTTTGCCGTGGATTATTGACAGATATCTCCTGTATCCGCAGCAACTAGATGCAAGCCCCGATATTCCTAGTCGTGAAGCGAAACAAGCCTCTTATATGCGCAAAGGTTCCATATAGTAATGTCAAGAAGCATTTATTAAGCAATTAATATATTGTAAGCATTTTATGTATACATGTATTAATAAATAAAATATTAATGAGGTTCATTTCTACAATGCGTCTTTAACTACCGATAACGACCTATGGTCAGCCATATACTTGTGACGTATTTCGTCAATTGCGTAAGTCATAATTCGGTTTCCATAACCTGTTTTTAATATCAAATAGAAATACAGACAAAAATTGTAGCGCAGTAGGATTCCTCCCTAATTTTATTCGAATTTTTGAATGATATAAATGTTTAGCAAGAACATTCTGACTTGGCGACAGACAGGTAAGAAGTAGGTTTTCCCGGCGCCAGGCTGCCGGATGGGAGACATGCCTGTCTGCCAACCTATAATATGCTTGTTTCGCTGAAGGAACGTTCACCCTTCAAAATTTCCGAAGGACACTGTTCACTTTGTCATGGTCGGGCAATTGGGTACTATTCTCACACCATTATGAATGATGGGAGACAAGTCAGGTGAGCCCCGCAGTTAATCTGGAGAGAAATATCTGCCATAGACAACTCCCACAGGTATCCCTGTCCAGATGGAGTGTTCGAACCAGGCATAAGGATTCAGTAAAATCTAGTAATATAAAAATTATTACATATTGGCGCGACTTTAAACAAATTAAAACAAAGCTGAATAATAAAAGGTAATAAATTAATTAATGAATTATATAAGCAAAATAATTTTTTCGATGGAGGATGAAACGTATTATATTTTTCCATTTCTGATTTTCGATCATTCTTTGTGTTTTATTTGAAAATTATGAACTTAATATTTCTCCAAACCAAAAGTAGTATTTACTGAAGTAGAAAGCAAAAGAAAAAAATAGGTGTCTTTATATGTCACGTATTACTTTCATGGAGTTTCTGTCGCATAATTCAACTTTCATATAACTTTGTTGTTTAAAATGTTTATAACTTTTGGAGGATAACGTGGATGGGTAAAATCTAATTTAATTTCTGCTTTGAGAAAATAATGGCTGGTTTATTTAGCAGGCTTGACTAATCTGGAGGATAATTAATAATTAATTCATGGCCTCGTCTAGTTGTCCCAGAAGTTTGCATGGCCTTGGAAACAGTTTCGTAATTATTAACTCCGACTCGCCGCCATAATTGATGCCTACAACCTAATTCAAGTTATCCGAATCTGCAGAAAGGGAGCAAAACATCTCCCTCCGCTTGATGCATTAGGCGTGGAACGCTAATGACAGCTTCTGAGATTAGGTTTCAACGAACATCACACTTTCAGCTGGGAGTAAATAGTTTCGACAGTTTAGTAAGTAGACCAGAATAATCTTGTTTCAAGAAGATGTGACTAACTAGTCAGTAATTGAATCTTTTACTCATGGCCTTCGCTTATCAGATCCAGACACATCAACGGTTTACAAAAGAGCGTTATATATGTGTGTGTAATCCGTACAACCGTACGTTTTATCTGTCGAAACTTAATTAGTTTTTCCGTAATTTAAGAATTTATTTTCTCTTTCTAAAAAATAGGGTATACGCAGTCTGTAGTGTATAATTCATTTGTAATTAGTGTGTTGAATATGATTCAGTGAATCTTTGTTAGGCAAGTAAAAATAAAGTATTTGTTGGAACACGTTTTCGCGAAACATTTGTGTCATGCTAGTTGGCGTCACATTAGTACATTAAAATTTAGTTTAATTTAAAAACGCGAGTTTAGTTTGGTTCGGCGTGTGAGAGCGCAAGTCGCTGGTTGAACAGAGTTTCTTTATTGGGTTTTGTTTTCTTTGGTTCTTCTTGTCTTGGCTTAGTTTACGTAAATGTGAATGTAAATATTCGTCTTTAAATAGATCTTAAGAGTTAACTACAAAATTGGCGTCTCACTAAAATCAATGAAAAGCAGGGAGTCTCATGCAATTAAAGATAATTATCTCTTTGATATTTAAGCCAGAGCATATAAAGACTAATATATATTTTAAATGCAAGGAAAGATCAGATATTGTTTGAAACACATTTTTGCAAAAAATTGATTGGAGAGATGAACTTGTATAATAAGTTTCATATTAAATTAAAACAACATTTTATAACCAAAGAATGGTCTCAAATATTTTCAGCTATTTTTTAACCCATTAGTAATAATACTGGTAGAGGATAAAGTGTTGAGTCAATCAGAAACAGGCCTCAGGTTAAATTTTTTTTCGGTAGGAAACTTTTGACATTGTCATTTTCAACCTTAAAAGCAGCATTTAGTACAGAAACCGCTATTACAATAAGGAATTGTACAGTTCATTACATAGTTCATTTAAATAAATACATATACATACCTCTTTAATTTGTGTATATATTTAAAAACATAACTCTATTATTATCTCACATAATTTAATTTTCAGATTATTATATTAGTACAAATGCAGTTTAAATTCGAATCAGAGAATAACCGTAGTACTTAGTTTTAAAATTATTCTAAATTCTACTGAAGAGAGCATTCTGTCGAATTTATATGAATCCCGTGATCACCTAAGGGCTTTAGGGAAGCACGAAAACAACAGATTTAATTGAATAAACACGGATTAATAAACGAACCACTCTTGTGTTTTTATAACAAATACCTAAATGAACATATTGTTTTTATATTTTTAAGGAAGAAATAATAACTTTTCTACCTTCAATTATGACAGATGTAACTTTGAATAATTCAGGCCGATTAACTTATATTGATTAAAAATTCTGCCGACCTCCTATGGTCTATGGCTTGCATTGCTGCCTCACAACACAGAGATACAGGGTTCGAATCCCGGTATGAGCTTGGATGTCTGTGACGTCATGGCCACGAAGACCATGATTAATACTTCTGGAGAATCAATACCCTTAACACGTCTCACTCCAAATTATTAATTTGTCATGTGAGATGACAGTCCGCAGTCGATGCCTTAGCTATAATTATTTGCATGTCATGAAAAGCTGCATCGTGAAACTCGCAATCAACTATCGTTCTTAACAAAGATTTTGTCGTTCACTTTACAAGTATAATAAATTCGTAATCAATATCCTTTGTTAACTAACCTGAAATATTTAAAATTCCATTACCTTTGAATTTTTCTGAATTATATGAAGGATGTCTCAGATTTTTGCCTTGATATTTCCACGTAATTGAAATTATTTTAATGAAATGGTTTATTAAATTATAAAGTATTCTGAAAAACACAATAAATAATTATTACATTATATATGTATGTACACGCATAACTTCCGAACAATTGCACCAAATTGGATAGTTCTTTTATTAATATATTTGTTTTTGTCTACACAAGTTTTTATAAAATAATTTTTTTTAAAAAGTCGTATGGTAAGATATTTAAAATCTCTTAATATGAAAATATCCTACGGTAAGGTTTCGTTTTATTCATGCGTTTTAATCTTCGAAGTACATACTCTTGATATGTTTATGCTCCGAAGCGGCTCAACGGATTTCAATGACAATTTAAGAGAATGAAACAGGAATTTTAACTTAATTTTTCTTGTATATTTAATTTCGATATCTTGCAGAGTTCAAAAGATCTTAACGTAAATATTTATAAATTCATTGAATTGCTGTGCGAAATGCAACTTAAAAACCACGGCTGCGGAAGAACCCAAATCATCGGGTTCAGGCGAGAGGTGACAAAAGCAGACGAGAAAAGCGTAACAATTACCTATGAAGGTTTGGCGTATAACGTCTGAACGACTCCCCTAAGGGGAGACGTGGAATTGGCGGAAATTTTATACATAATAAAGGCTCATATTTAAGTCTAAATAGAAGTTTTCAATTAATTTACTTTTATCGTGTTTTACTGGCAATATTTGTGTGTAATTTTAACCCTTTGCGGGATGTGAAGGCTTGGGGTGACAATAAGTTATATAAAAATAACAAGAATATTATCGACTTTGGTATCGAAACCGGTGTAAAGGGGATCGCTGAGTTATAATGTAACCTTTTAAGATGCAATTAAAGTAAGAATTCAACACTTAAGTGGGGAAGAAATTTTACTCTGTTAGAGTACTGAAAATACTTTTAGTTCTGTTATTGTACTGGGAGTATATTTGAGGTTCATATTGTGACGTTTTCGATGCCGGTTCAGACCGGGATAATATAAATAATTACCGGGTCACATATATGTATATGTGTGTGTATGTATATACTCGGCAACGTTTTCACTGAAATATATACATATTATATATATATATATATATATATATATATATTAATGGGTAAGAATGGTGAAGGATATATTTTTTAAATAAATAAAGTATTTTAACAAGCAACATGAAATCTTCTCTATATTGTATTCTATTTATTATTAATACAGGTGGGAATTTTCCCGGTGGCAGTTTGTTTTTAGAATTGAAGTACAAAGATAAATTGTTGATAAAGCAAGAGAACAAATATAGTTTACAGAGAAAAATTTAAAACCCCAATTTAAAATATTTCATGTCCTTTTTTACACAATAAGCACCTAACTTTTCAGTGTTTCAAACTTATTTTCCAAAACATTTGTATTCTTAGGGGAAGCCTCAAGTTGAGTATTACCAAATCTTCCAATCTAAATTAAAATAAAATTTTGGCGATTGAAAGAAAACAACTACTGTGATATGAACCGTCGCAGAACTCCCGTAAAAGTGTTACCCTTCTGTTCGATTAGTTTCGAATTACCTCGCACTATAATTTTAATTTTAAATTTCAAGGTGAACAATAGTAATCGCATTTTAGTCATATTACAGACATCACTTTAATTTAATTGGGGCTGAGAACTGAGGGGAACACTAAGTAACATTTAACATTTACTTTCATTCGAATTCATTTCGAATTTGACGGACAGAATTTAATAATTTTCATTGTACGTAACTTCTTATGAGTCCGTAACAGGATTGAAGTACATTTAAATAATTGTATTCTTTCCCAGCCATGGGACTGTCTTCATGAGGAAACCAAATTAGAGGTGCAGATGCCCAGGCGAATGGGCGCCGCCATATCCTCTGGAACGTGAAACGTAATTGGGCGTAATTTAGCAGCAAGGACACAGCATTCACGACCCTTGACTGGTAACGAACAGAAATGTGCTAGGTAATCAATGCAAAACACGGGTTGCAGTGCAAGAATTGGCTGGCGGAATTCAATACCTGCACGTGCCACAGAACAAGACGTTGTAAATTAGTTCTTAATTTTTTTCTTTCATGTGTTCTAGTGAACCGATTATTTTGTTTCCTTTCTTCTTGCAGATTTGTCGATAATACTAATAACGCATTAATGCTTCGAAGGTTTTGTATGGGCGTAGAAATTTACACAACAGCAGATCGTCGAGGTGGATGGTTGAAAAAAATTGCTGTAACCTTACAGATGTTTGGTGGTTTAAGTTCCTCAGTAAACATTTTTATTATTACTGATTATTACGGTGGTCAAAATTATGGAAATGAAACCCTCTTTAATTATCAGGTTTAATCCAGGCACTAACCATATCCAGTATAATAATGCTATAAATATTTCTGAATATTGTTCTTCTTTTATTAATTTAACAATATTATGACATTTGCAATAAACAAAAATACGGCTAATAAACATCATACTATTTTATTACTATTTAATTATTACATATAAATACGAAGTATCGTCTTTTTTTAGAGACTTACTTCAGAGAACATGAACTGCTAAATTGGTAACTACTGAGCCATGTTTCTATACACAACATATTGTAACATAGAACCCATATTTAATATTTTGTAATGTTATGTTTGTATAATGCCTGATGAAGTCTCGAAGGAGAGACGAAACGTCGTAATTACATTAATTAAACAGTAATATAATTATATACATATTTATTGGCCACCATTTTAGTTATTGTAATCTTATAGTAAGAAAACTATGTTTGAATTAAGACATTTAATCGTTTACTGTAACCGTAAATTAATGCCCATCAGAAACTTTTGCCCATTTTACCCTTAAATTAATTTAAATTTGAACTATATTAATAGAATGTTGTCCGACGCTAGGAGGTCGCCTGCTGACACTGCGCAGAGGAAGGTAGGGAGCGTTAGTCCGGTACAGCTAAGTAGACAGCCTGCCTGTTGACGATGGCGGAGATTGACGTCGAAATGTTATGGAAGCAAACTTTGACCCGAGAATAGTATTTAAAACAAATTCACCGAGAAAGTCTTCGGTCTCTAAGCTCAGTATAGATCTCAATTAGGTAGTACCCACTACAACTATCGTCTCTTGGAATGTGGCAACGTGAAAAATCGCTTGTGCTTACCTTTTAAGTACTCGAATATCTAAAACAAAATTCCAGTAGCATAAATGTGTTTCTTCAAAGCCTGAAATTTTCTGACACCAAGTTGCTTTAAATAATTCAGAATATCAACAAAAACTACACTAATTTACTATACTTACAACTAGTTTCTGTCGCAACAAGTTCTATATTTAGAAATTATAAAATGATAGTCATTATATTAGATCCAAATAAAGACGAATTCAAAAAATATAAATTATCACAAATTGAAGGTATTAGAAATAACGTCATAAATGCGCTATTCATCCTAATAATTCAAATACATCAACACTTACAGTTTTATTCTGTTTCTAGCTTACTTATTGTACTGTCTTCACTATTTTGTACTGTCTCTTTCAAGCTGGAAATGCCGTCTTTTTAATATCACTGCGCCTCCAATGTCAAATATATGCAAAGAATGCTACTATGGGAAACCGTGCGACAAAATGACTGTGAGAATATGACGAGGGTCCCAGTAGTTGAGAGCGATTGAAGAATTCTAATCTGAAAGTGGATACATTGCATTGTGGGGAAGTGAGGTTCTAATTGTAACATGGCTCATTAAACCATTAATATGTTGTATAGATTTCGTATTTAGTGAAATAGCCCCTACTAATATTCGTACTGCAATACAATTACGGGCGGATTAAATGAAAAATTTGAAAAGTTTAAATTAGTTCAAGTGAGGAATAATAAATAGGATCCCATTGAAATTGTTGTGGTTCTTTGGAGATGTTTAAACAGGGATGGGTTGCGATCACCAAAAGGAGATGAAGAGGAGGGAAGTATGTAGGCACGTGATGCATGAAGAGGTTTGAGAGTAAAGTGTAATTCAATTATTTATTTGGTAATATGAGCATTGCTGTTTTAAAGTTCGCAGAATACTACATTGACTTTAAAGTTTGTAGAGATACAAATATGTATAGAATTTGACTAATAATATGATTTCATTACAAACTATTGTTTCTTGGTTCTGATACTGTCAAGATATTACCAATGTTGCAGAATTGTATAACGGTATTTATAATTTATGTTGTTGTTGTTTATCTAATATTTATATTATTTGGAATTAATTTGTGATATTCCGTATTTCATATGTAGTTGGAGAGTGAATCTTGGGTCAACTTTGAGGACGAATGTTCCGACGTCATCATATGACATCATCCATAGACCGATATCCTATTTTCCTGGATCGACGTGCATGATACCCAAGCCCAAGAACTAATTGTATTCAACCAACACTATCCAATCGCATGTTGCTGTCGCACAAGAGCAGTATTCTAGATTTTTGTGCCCTTCAACCCACCTAACTATTGCTGAGGTGTTTTTCATGGTAAAGAGACCCTTCAGGTCGAATTGTCGGCACTTTCGTCCCTCAGCTCTACGATTTTCATTCTTTCTCTCCTTCCGTGAACTACCGTATTAAAGGGCATTATGCCCGCAGGTGCGGATCCAACACAAGTTTCTATTACAGTTACTATACTAACAGAACACGCAAAGGGGGTGTAGAAAGTGGTAGACCCCATACTGGTGGTGAAGAGGGCATCTCCTTTGGAGAATTTGGCACAATTGAAAAAATACTAAACCTGGCCGTGATCCACTTTTCCTGTCATCATCCGCTTGGAGTGAATAACTCCTATTATTGTAACTGTGAGAATCTAATAATTTGATGTTGTTTTGGTTTTGTGTGAACTATTAGAATGTTCCCATTTTCGGGTAATTATAACCTGAGAAATCAAGAAATTAAGAGTTAGTAAACAATTTTCATAGTTATTTTAAAAAATAAAGGCACATTTATCTTTGTGAAAGAAAATAAAATATATGTGAACTAAGTACGTAAACTAATTCTGGATAACTATAAATAAATTGTAAAAATTATTTCCATTTAACACACACACACACAACCAAGAAATATAATAGGATCAACATTTTGAACATTAGAATTGTGTACGGATAATGAAAGAATGAAATCACCTTTAAGGCTTCATGATATATTGAGTAAAATAGTGTTAATAAAGTTAAGTGAAGAGACTGTGTGACTAATGATGGCATTCCAAAGTTGGCACAATTTTTTGAAAGAAAGAGCACTATTGATTAGGCTCAAGAACCTTCATGTGCAGTTGTCGTATGATTGATGGAGGAAACTTTACTGTGACGTCTAGTAATAATTTTAAAAGGAAAAGAAATCGGAGATTGTGAATCAAGACTGAAGCAGAATAAAAGATTTTTATAATAAGTTCTACAACATACAGTTAAACGAAAGAGAGAAATATTGTTATACACTAAGCAAGATGCTATGTTATTTAATTAAGAACAGGTCATAGAACCTCGGAAAGCGGAAGATTATCTATATGGGTAGCTCAGTGGTGAGGCTACGATCCCCGGTTCAGGCGTTATTTTTCAACTGTGTAATTGAATAATGCAGTTCGAATGTTCGTATATTTTCCCCAGCATTCATCCACTTGTTCATACTGTGTAGTACATTAATGTAATATGACCGATACAATTCTTTATTTTTTCATTACAAAAAAGGTAGAACACCGTTTCCAAATTTTAAGAGTACCGGTGAATCTATAGAACGATTGTCGGAATCAAGGGGTTTTAAATTTTAAGTATTATAGGCTATAAGTAACAGAAAATTATTGAACAATTTAACACGTTGTGTGCTTGAATGAGGGTTGAGAATTTTAGAATTCATTATTGTAATGCGAATAAAGAATTTTGGCAACTTGTTTGACGCTCATGAGGGTGATCCTGAAAGAGGAAAGCCCCATTAATAGCATAGGGAGCGAGTTGAAAAGGGGGATGATATAGGTTGAGAAAGACAGCCAAGGGTTGAAAGGGACCCGGGCTATAGTTTTAGGATCCTACCCAGTGATTCACCTAAAAGATGTGCAAGGAAAATCCTGCATTAGGTTTATCTCTCTTGAATATTATTTTCACGCCCTTCCGAATGATGAGAGAGGAATTTGCTGTGGGATCGCAGCATTCTTTTCTCCATGTCCAACAAATTTAGAAGACGCTTGGCCGACTTGTCGAAAGGGAGCAGCAGACAACTCTTACCGTATGCTCAAGGTCTACTGGTGAAGAGTTGGTTTGTCTAAGAATCTTACCCGATGACACTTTTGTTATTTGGCCACATGGAAGACCGGAACTTGACAACTTTTTATCCCACCTTAATGGCTTCCACAATAACATCCAATTCACCATGGAAACTGAAATAGATGGGAAAATTCCTTTCCTAGACATCCTAATTGAACGGAAAGTAGACGGGAGATTGGGTCGCGGTGTGTATAGGAAGCCAACGCACACCGACTTATATCTGAACGCAAGTAGCTACCATCACCCTGCACACAAGTGGGCGGTGGTTTCTACTCTACTACACCGAGCCCGCACAATAGCAGACGAGGAGAATTTACCTGGGGAATTATCTCACCTTAGGAACTCTCTTCTCGCCAATGGGTTTACGGAAGCACAATTTAAACGTGCACTTCTACCCAAACGAAAAAGACAAACCGAGGAGATATGTGATAAGCTGGTCTATCTTCCGTTTGCCGGTTCCACTACTAGCAAAATTGGTCGTATCCTGGCCAAGCACAAAATAAAAACCATTTATAGGCCCCTGGCAAAAATAAAGAATAAACTGAGGTCAGCAAAGGACCAAAGAGGACTGCGGACGCCGGGGGTGTACGAAATCCCTTGCCAATGTGGCCTAAAATATATTGGACAGACAGTCAGGACAGTTGCTGATCGTATTGTGGAACACCGCAGGTTTCTGAGGCTGAACCAAGGGGATAAATCTGCAGTGGCCGAGCATTGCCTTGATACAGGACACACTATTCTATTCGATAAAACTAAAATATTAGATCATGCTGGGACATACTGGGATAGTGTGATCCTGGAAGCAATCAATATTAGATCCTCGGACCAGCTAATGAACCGGGACGGAGGCTACCAGCTTAGCACGGCGTGGGCACCGATGATCGGGCGGCTTCGTGAGAGGGGGCTTGCGGGTCGCCGGCCGGATGCTTACCCGCCTGTTGAGGACGACCTTGAGCACAGAGCAGACGACTAGCGACTGATGGGTCCAGCGGGGCCTACCCCCACCCCACCCACATGGCGCTAGTCAAACAACCAATCGGGACGCTTCGTTTCGTGCCGACGGGCACCCTGATGGGGTATATATACGGGTCTCGGACGGAACATAAACACTTCAGCCTGGAAGATGACGGAGTTGCTATCTGTCGAAACGTCGCTGTTTACTGAGACTACCCGGTTGGAAACCCGAGAAACGTTTCTACATATTCTTCACCGGGAAAGCCTTCGTTCTTTAAATACAATAATCAGTTAAATCAACCACATTGTCAGTTTTTTAATTTAAATATTAAACATTAAAACTTCTTCGGCTGAAGGAGTTATGGAGTGAGGTTCCATGTACAGCTAAATTTCTACCTGAAGAAATATCAAATGAAATATGAAACGTTCTAATGTTTAATATTTAAATTTTAATAAACTGACAAAATGGATGATTAGTCATTATTCTACGTAGAGAATTTTTATAAAAAGTAACAAATATGTTGTGTGACCCCAGGGACATGTTCCAATAATCCCGAGGGCGGTTAACGTGCTAAGTAATACCAATTCGGAACATTTCAAACAAACGTCTGCTTACAGTAGAAGGAATGTTTTTATTCGGATACTGATAATTGAATTAAGAGAAATAATTTTACTTCAACTGTTTAGACTAGTAGAGTAAATAGAGCTCATGTTGAAAATTTTTCATATATTTTATTATGAATACACTTGATACATGTAAATGTTATTATGTACAAATACAGTCATGACCATATTTACTGAGACAATGATTTTCTTTTGGCCTATGAATGATGTGGCATAATATAACAGATATCATTCATGCACAGAAATATACACAAATTCATAAGATGTTTGTTTCTGATTGATGGTTTCGAGCAATGTTAGGAGCCAAGTTTTCTCATTTCCTTTAATATATAGGATGAACGTGAGGTAATTAACTGTCTACTGCCTTCCACAGAGTCACATTATGATCAAATTATGTAATACAACAATTTCTTTTAGGACGTGTTTCGGTTTAGTTTAGTTGTGCATTTTCTTTGAAAAATATTGAAAGTCGTAACGACTATTACTGGGGAATTTAAATTCTTCTGAGCACAAATCAATGGCTTTAAAACTAATGCGTCACAAAGAGTAGAGGGTGGGTACTAAACGACTTACGAGAACTAAATGAAATGAAACAAGAACTGAACACAGTTGTGCGATGAATCTCGCATATACCTAAAGTATAAAAAGAATGCTGTTTATAAATAAAACTACAAAAACGTATCAACAATAATTTACAACGAGGAGACAAAAGTTTGTCTTGAACAAACTTTTGCAGACATTTTTAGGAACAGGTTGTTTGAACCAGCGCGCATTCCCTTTTCCGTACACACAAAGCGACTTTCTGGTTAACAGTCATAAAGCTACCCACTGTTCAGTCCCTCATTCTTTGTACAGTATTTTCGGTTTTAACTTTATGACACAAAAAACATATAGATGAAAGAAGTTCATTCTTGATCGGCGCGACTTTTTTATCATAAGGTTGTGTGACACGAAACACTCAGAAAAAGTGTTAACATGTAGATAAGTAGTGGTGTCTTTTACATCAATAAATATAACATCTCGTTGAAGTGCACAAATATAAGTCGCAAGAGTCAAGGGCCTACACCATTTCCGTGGCAGCCAAGAGAGGCGTGGTGACGCCTGGAGGTGAAACGTTGTTGACCGTCTTCATCGGAATCGGCTTGACGACCGTTGTTTTGGCAGACACGTTGTTGTTCATGGGAAGGGATGACGTATTGTTGGCCTGTAATGGTGGTTCCAAGCTGTCGTTTGAGTCAGTGTCTTTGTCGGGCTGTGTGTTGGTGCAGGCAGGTTTCTTTTCCCCAAGCAGCCAGTAAGTAGTCACTTTACCCTTGCCCTGGAAAAACGCGAAACAGAAAAATAAATTTAACACATAGCTTTTCGTCGAGGTTGCAAATTCGAGATCATTGCAAAACTAATTTGACTTGAATATGAGAATAATTGGGGAAACAAACACATGACGTCAGATTAAATACTGCTTCTGTTATGCAATGAAATCGAAAGTCTATAATATCTTACAGAAGTATAGTTCTCAAGAATCATACCTCCGGAATTATTTATGGAGTGCGAAAATAGAATCAATCAGCTACTAATAGCAGTTCTTTTCCAATGAGAAATTCTTCCGTGTATCGTCGAATTTAAGCACTGTTGTTTTTAATTTATTTATTTTAAGTTGCATGAGCCTTGATACATTTTTACGTCGCATATTTACATAGATAACATTTAATTGGTGGTTATTTGTTACGGAGATTTAGGTCAGTAATTTATTTTATTGTGTAATTGAGTGAGACATTTACGTTAGTGTTGACTATAATTCTGCGGAGTTGTGTCTAATTTCATTCGAATATATGTTTGCTTATTATATGGCTATTACAGAATTCGTTGAGTTGGTGTATCTTTGGATAAGAGGTTAGTTTGGAATGGCGTATTCTTAGGATAAACTGGTCTCTTCTCTATTATAATAGGATTTGTTTTTCTGTGTATAATGTTTTTATTTTATCTTTTTTGGGCCATTATTGGTTGGATGAAAATTTTATTGCTCGGTGGAGTTATTGTCAAAGGTCTGAGTATGACGCAGTGTCTATAGTTGCACTGAAGGTGAAGGAAACCATCGATTTATTATTTCTTTGTTTTGGTTTGCAATTTAGAGGCATTTTTCTCTTTGTTGTTGATGATTGGGTTTTTGTTGTCTTTCTTATTCATGTGACTCTTTTTGAGTCTGTATTTATTACAAATTTGGTTGTATGTGAGTTTTTTATCATCACTAGTTCTTCACTGATGGTAAAGGTTTCGCAGAAGAAGATGGAGCTTATGTTGTTGAGTTTGTATTTACTGATTTGGTTGGTTGATACGATTGCATATCCTTCTCCATTTGAAGTGACTGATCCATGAGTGTAAATTGGCTCGTGGGAATTGGGCGTGTTTGGATGATTATGGGATTGGTTTCATTTTTCGTAGGTCAGATGATAGGTCTATTTTGACTGTATTCGATAACCATGGGGGGGGGGGATTTTAATTTGGTTTAAGTGTTTAAGGGTTTAAGGCTTTGGTGTGAGTGAGAAATTGATTTCTTCTGGGAGTTTGCTTAGGCGTAAGTAAAACGGTTTTGGAAAATTTTTCTGGTTGTTATATTCTGTGATATGTCTGTTGGTTATAACATTATTGTAGACAGAGTTTGTAGGCGTGTGGTGAGTTTTTGTTGCGTAGTTAATGCTTAGATGTTTACGCCTTATATGGCAAATCATTGGTTGGTTTAGAGACGGACTGATCCTGTAACCCCGATAGATTTTCTCAGTCCGGTAATGTGGACGGAATTAAGTGCTTTCAAAATGTTTTCTTTTCCTGAGTTGTAGATGATTGCCTCGTAGTCTAATTTTATCCAAAGTGATTTGAAGATAATGCTTTCACTATGTTGATTCGCTTTTGACAGTCGGTTTTCAGTTGTAAGATGTGGAGTTCCAATGTTAATTTTTCATCGAAAGTTAGGCCGAGGATTTTCATCTTCGTGCTACGTTTTTGACCATGCAACTTTGGTTTCGGAAATGAGACGATGTGGTAACGCTTGTGTATTCTGCTTTCTTATTCTCTGAAAGGCATAACGGCTCCTATTTGAAAACCATTATTGTCACTGACTACTTTATGAGAAGCGATTCAGTTAAACATGCACAATTTCAATAAGAAATTTACCAATTTATGACCGTTATAATAAGCGAAACATTTATTTTCGTTCGGTCAACAATTTATTTTCTAGTCTAATTTCACCTCTGCCACCCCTTACTTTTCACAAAGTTGGAAAATATATTAATTCCCTCCATAGAAATATTGAATATAAAATTTGTGATCCAAACCTTCATTTCAACTTCTCCTCGAAGTTCAAGTTCAAAAGTTTCGAAAACATCGAGGACCGCTTTTGTCATGGGGCTTACGTGGATCTTCAGAGCTGAAACATAGATAAGTTTTACAAACTTATATAATGATTGCTTCGACAAATAAATGGTGTGGCGTTATGTATCATCGGGCAAACAGCAATACTTCAAAAAATTAGCTAGATAAATACAAAATATGACCATTATTTTTCCGCTTACCTTACGTTCACACGTTGTAATAAATTCAGTTTTGTATATCGTAGCATACAATACAGCTGTAGAATATTCATGAAGAATTTAGTAGAACATAATTTCACCATATCATGCTGTTGTAGGTGAAATTATTAAGTCAAAGGTATATTTCTCACTAAAAATAAATAGAACTCTTTCCTTAATTCATCATATTCCCCTTACCTTTATTCGACTGAAGTTCGCTATCACTGATTATAGTTTATCTTATCACAATGAATTATGAAGTTTTCACATAGTTTCTCATTTAGAATAATGACGCATTATAAACATGTGCCTCATAAACACTCGAAAAATAAAGTTGTGTACGACACGTTTCATTTCAATAATTTAAAATCAAACACTTCTTATCGGTACACTGTTATTGATTTAAAATACGACACACAATAATTATGTATTTATGTGTGGAAATATATTAGAGTGGCAATAGTGTTTCCATTTTCATAAATGTGTTTTATAAAACGTCATTTTTAATTACTATACAAGAATTCTGTCTTATATTAACAACGAATAAACAAAATATATTTATTTAATTTTGTCAGGCCATTTAACAACAATCCCGTACCTTTCAGCAATAATCATCCTGAAGTAAAATATTTTTGCTGTGTGAGTCACACGTCCAAACATTTATTCTTGTTCATTCGCCTAAACGCAATTATGAACATTATCAGACGTTTGAGAGTTTAATTGTTAAGAGATTACACCTTGTTCAGTCGCTGTTTAGGCGTAGGCTAGATTATTTCTTACTTACATGTAGTGTATTCAAAGTATTTAATATATATATAAGGTATTATATACATACGTAGTCCATTGGATTCCATTCGTGACGCAGTATTGACTGTATCTCCAAACAGACAATATCTAGGCATTTTGTGTCCTACGACTCCAGCTACACAAGGACCTGAAAGTTAAAGTTGTGACAGTAAAAATAAAATGTAAGAAGGATTTTAATAAAAATTATACTGCTTTTTTTGTACCGATATTTATTTTCTAATATCAGAAGATTATTTTGGCGACATTTTTTATCAATCATTATCTCACATCTCACACTTGTTCTCCACTCAGTCACTGTCTCTATTTAGACAGATTTTACACTGAGAAAACAGCTTCTGTATGCCTGCATTAATGAAAGATGCAACCTGTGATTACAGACGGTCGGCACATTTTTATGGCGTTCGTTAAACCAATGTGACCATATTATTATCGGTCGATCCGGGTACAGGAAGCATTCGTGGACGGAGTATGGTTGGGAGATTCAATGAAAACAAAGGCTAAAATTCTACTTTCAGTGTTTATTTTTAAAGACTCCGTTGCTTATTGCCGACTTGGTAAAATTAAATGGTTAAACAAACTTAGACTTAATAGGGTCAAGTCTAGTTTTCGGGGACAAAACCAGGAATACGCATCGCAACCAGGGACGTAAAATTGAAGCCAGAAAACGGGAATAATGTATAATCTACTTCCTCACTCTCATCATCCATTTTTATTTTCCCATATACATACAAATTTGTCCTCGAATATGTGCTGGCGTAACATGCCTTACATTCAAGGAACTAACCATTTTTTAACTTCACAGTAGACGGATAATCAATGGTATTATATATATGGGAACACTCGAAAAATGACCATTTTCATACCTTGTCTAAATCTGGTTAAAGAACGTCAACGTCGTTTGGCTTTTAATTTTCCTATAAATAATTCAGTCGTCTGCGTAGAGCTTTATATTTGACTGGATACTGACGGATAAATTATTTATAAAAATGTACATAACGCTTCCCTGGGGCACGCCAGAAAGCATTTCAAAAGAATGGGATCGTTATGAATTATTTTCCATCCCTTCAAAAGGTCCTGAATACAGTGCGGTATGAATATATCAACCCTCATTACGCTTAGTGTAGCTAATAGAAGGATACGAGGTCCAAGGTTTTTGAAACATTTATAATTGATTATATATCAGACCTGTCAAACGAAATGTCAAATCTTTATAATTCATCATTAATTATTTATTGTATGAAAAAGTCAAAATATAATTTTATATACAATAATATAATGAATGTAATATGTTAATATTTAGCAAACAACTTCTTGGTTGATAATAAAATTACTAAATCAAACCAAATTGTTTTCTTAATGCAGATATTATTTTAAATTGTTATTACAACGCAGGAGATTTCGGCAATTTCTGCCATATTCATCTGCCAAACCAATTTCGTCAATATAATTTTCACAATATCATTTATTACCGAAAGCTATACATCAAGATTAGAGTTTGTGTTTAGTGTTGATGTTGAGTTGGGACAGGTCCGATTGGGCAAAGTCTAAGTGAAGTGGACATTACACATGGAACAAAAACTGTTTTCTTATTTTGACATGTGAATAAGTTTTTCACTCAATTGATAATTGAGGGCGTAAATTTGAAATGGTTTACTTATTTCGCAAATAAATAATTCTTGCATACCACCTTCGTTTAGTTTGTCACAGTATTATTGGGGAACCATCGCTAATTGACTCGTTAGAATATCTACGGCGCTGCCATGTTGCCTGTTGAATAGAAATCCCGGTTCGTCCCAGAGATTTCTTAACTATTCCGACATTAGACGATGTAAGACTTTACACGCGACTGACTTTAAACTTACCTGCTTATAGTTTCTAGTTCCTGATCATGGGCGCGAATAACAGTAGCATTTTTCCCACCTTCTGGAACTCCGGAATTATTATTTAAGATGAAAATTGTCGGATTAGGTACATTATCATGACTTGTCCATCAATAGGGGTTTTCAGTTAAGGGCTGGCCAAAGTTGAATTAAAATAAAACAACCTGTCCGTGAAGCATTAACGAAATTATGTTAAAATAAAAAAATAATTTCGTTTATAGCTCTCACACAGATTGTTTTATTCAATTTCAACATCGACCCGCCCGTATTGAAAAACACTATAGCTCCCAAACTTCTTCTCAAATACCATCTGGCCTGACTGATTTGTGATTCTTTAATTTTTCTAACAAAAAATTTTTGTTCACATTTGGCTGGAGCTTTACTGAATTTTCTGCGGAATGAATTATCTCCAAACACTGTTGTGAAGTAGTCTGTTTAGCTTACACTTATCGTTTACTATTAGTTTTCTATTCTATTCGCAAATATCATGAATTTTTGGAGAATGTCATAAGTTTAATTTCTAAAGTAACCGAGGCCAAAAGATGTAACATCGTGATAAATGAAAGAAAACTTGTAGAGGAATTTTGACACAGTGGAGTCAGTACGTTAAAAGTAATAATAGCTGGTCTATAGATGAACAATTTTAATTACCAAAGCTAAGTAATGAGCCGTGGACGTGACTGACCTGTGTGCATGCCGATGCGCAGCTTCAGCTGTTCGTTTGGTCTGTGTCGGATGCTGAACCCTCTGACAGCCTGGAGCAGTGCTAAAGACATCCTCGCCACTTCCCTGGCGTGAAGGTTACCGTTCCTCATTGGTAGACCTGACACTACCATATAAGCGTCTCCAATAGTCTCCACCTGTAAGATATTCTATGGTAACATTGTGTTGTTGTTTCTTCTTTTAACATTTTATGTCGGATAGAATTTTGGTGACCGGCTTTTTCTTTCTTTAACGGATATAGTGATGTGTGGCATTAGCTGACTACCAAACGCTACAAGATTACATTTTACTTCAAATCTGACTTGGAATATATTTATTTTAAAACTAATTGCGTACCCGTAGTTCATAAGAAAATGAAAACCTTATTAGCGATTCTTTATATTATGCACAAAAAATTATTTCTCGATTGCAATATTAATACTTTTTAATGCGTTAGTCATAACTTGTCCGTGTATAAATAATTTTTGTTATTTATTGGCTCTAGCTACGAGGGTGGTTCAATTAGTAATGGCTTAAATAAGTTACTTATGTGAAAGTTGTGAATTTTTCACAATCTGTGAAACATTCTCCTCCAACCCACTTTAGTACAAACTTACTAAATCAAAAGGTAGCAGCACGACACTCTACTTTAAAATGACTGACATTGATGAACAACTTAGACAGCGTTCCGTCATTGAATTCTTAACTACGGAAGATGAAACGCACTTTCACATTCATGGAAGGCTGAACTGTGTATGATGATGCAACATGTCGGCATTGTTCGATGTTGGATTCGTTGCAGCAAAGAAGCTGAAGGGTAAACACTGTTGGCTGATGGAAAGCGAAGCGGCAGACCGGTTACTGCAAAGACTCCACGCATTGGAGAAGACCGTCGAGTAACAACTCTCTCCACAATCTCTACAGTACTTGTTCTTGGTTCGTAAGTGACATGCATAACAAGTTTGGTAGGTATAGATCCAGGCTATAAGTAACATATAAAGTATTCTATGCCATTCGATAAAGTGACCATTTCGGGAAGAGACGCCTTTCGCGTGATATTTACCTTTTGGGTAAACATCGTAATGTCGTCGGAAGAACATGCAACTAGCAATATTTTTTTCAGGATTTTGACTTAGACGCCGTGTCCTTAATAATGGGCCACAAACAGGTACAAATTTAATGTAAATATATGAAAATACGAAATTTTTAATTTTTTTAAAATTACAACATGAGAATAAACATAAAACGGTCGTGTTTAGTGGTCTAATTTGCTTCTTTATATTCTTAAAAACTAATATACACATAAAAATATTTCTTTTAATATTTAATCCTTACCTTATACACATCAAAATTTTCGATTATTGAATCGAAGCAAGAGTACAAGTCGTTTAGCAAGTCAACTACCTGAAATAGGAAATATTTAAATTCGTAAAATTATGAGTCAGTAATAAATGGTTCTATAACAATAACAGTAAAATAATACAATCATATTCTGTGGAATTTAATTTATAACTTCATAGTCTAAGTAGTTATTTGACCTGCATTGGAGTGCTTTCTGCGGACAGAGCAGTAAATCCAACTATGTCACTGAAGTAGATGGTCACATTGTCGTACGTCTCCGCTATAACAGCTTGACCCATTATTAATTGACTCGCAACTGACCTGAAGAAAGATTATACAGGTTGTATGCAGAGATTGTTAAATGCAAAGAAAATTAATCATTAGCTTAACAGGGTCCTTTACATACTTTGGAAGTAGCTGGTACAAAAGCTCTTCGCATTTCCGTTTTTCTTCCAAGTAGTCCGCGGTTCTCTCCTCCACTAATGTTTCCAGGTTGTTGGCATACTGCTCCATACGGGACAGTAGATTATCGAGAATGTTCCCACTCTCGTTATCTCTAAATAAAAAGTTTTATATTTATATATAAATAAGAGAATCACAGCCATTGAATACTGTAATATATTTTGCATTGTTTGTGAAAGTATATTTAAATAAGTAATTTTCTTCTGCCATGGCTGTTAAATTACATATAAACATTTAAAATATTGTATTTCTATATTATAACCCCACACGTTGTTATTCAGTCTGTTATTAATTTAAAACACAAGTTCTTTTACAGCTAATAAGTCAAAGAGGAGACGTCGACAAATTTTCATTAATTAATAAGACAATAAAAGATTGGAACATTCTACCTTTAAAAGAGATCAAAGCAAGTCCGGTAGCGGAACATAAATTTTGATCAAACTTCAAAACATTGTATAAGGGTAAGATTTGAGGAAGCGAAGTGATATTGCTAAAGAAGTCACACAAAAAATACAAGCAAACTTGGAAAGTGGCATTGTGTTTGAAATTCAGAAAGTGTAGAAGAAAGAAGAATTATAAATGCTTTTCAAAATATTATTTCTCTTTTGTTTTTTTTTCTGTATTGATAAAAGTGGATTTTACATAATATCATACATGCCTAATTACTATTGCCACATTGTTGTATAATAAGTAAATAAATAGTATAGAATTTGCTTATCTGACTAATTTATATGTAAATAAATTATAAATGAATGTCGTTTATATACATATATGGTCACTTTTTTTTCTAAAATAAGAAAAATATTTATAAAACATTAGTATTCAATTTTAAATTTATAACAGCGTTTCCACCCTGAAGGTTTATATTATAAAAATAATATAATATAAAAACCATTAATATTAAATTATATTTAAAATGCTTGAAAAATATAGTGAAAATAATGTTAAACAATTCTTTGCAAATCGAACTCTTTTGACTCTTATGACGAATCGGAACTGGAAATTACAAGTTCTAATATGAAGGCGATAAATAACAGTTTGAGACTCCGTAATCAAATGCTACATAATTCATCCATGAAACCTGTTGAACTCTCAAGCACTGTAATAAACTCGAATTACAGCTTCCATATAAAACGAATCTACTAATCACTTGTCAATTAGTTTGTTAGCTATCCATAGCTTACAAACTGTTAGATAATGAATGTAAATTAACATTAGCTATGTATGATGACGTTTTCACTCTTCTATTTTCTCCTGGTATTTTGATTCTTATGTGGAAATAAAACTAAAATCATATAAGTAAAGAATAAACAATATTGATGTTGACAGGAAGAATTTCAAGAGCTTTTACAGGAGTAATAAGCTGTGAAGATAATTTATTATTAAATATTAATGTCCTATTAAAATAATTTAATGTCGATTAACGGAATTTTCAAATTACAAACCTAAGTTAATATTCTCGAAGTTATTTTTTAATAGTTTACTAAATTATATGCAGAGGAACAAATAAATTAATACAGTATGTGACAAATGTTTGTAAACTATACATATAACAGAGAAATCTCCGATAAATATTAAGGAATAATAATTTTAACGTTAAGAATAAAGTTTAATTTTTATAATCCGGACCATAAGGTGATTACTAATAATTTTTATAACTGTGTTAAGGCCAAAAGTATGATAAAACGATTCGGAAATAAGCGCCTATATATATATATGTTCACGTAACAATCATTATCAGTAAATAAATTACTAGTAGTGCTCATTTCAAAGTATGTCGCCGCTGCACCATGCATTTGCGATTTTGAGCATGCGCGATCATGTCCTCCATTCATTAGCACCAACATTCTCAAAAGAAAATTATACTCTGATACCCTAAACGTAACTTTGAATACTTTAATGGCGAATACTTTTTTAAATGTAGAATTGAGAAAATTAAATCATCTTATGGATTAGCTATCAGAAAAACAACAATAAATTCTTTGTTGTTCTTACATTTCTAAAGAGCATATAATTTAGACATATCGAATTATTCAAATTTTATTTACAACACCGTTCATAATCAGTTTAAAGCAGTTTATTTAATTAATTACAAAACAACGTTTGGTACATATTTGTACCTTATTCAAGGATTTTATTAATCAAACTGTCTGAAAATGATCATAATATGTATTACTAAACTACGATTTATTTTAATATTACTTAATTATTAACCTACATGGGATAATAACCTGAAAACCTGGAAGATATAGAAGACAATTCCGTGACTGTTTCATTAGTTTGTCAACATTATCTGCGTGATTAGTTAAACTCTTCTAATAATGATAATATTTACATTACTGTAGCATAATTGAATTTGATCTATTTAGAAACATTATTTCACGTGAAACAAAACAATCAATGAAACATGGCAAAAAAATAAAAACTCACGAAGGAAATACAGTCCAATTCATTTCCACTATCTGGTCGATAAGTAATGGGGTCGTTTTCAGTTGTTTACCCGTGATCGGTCGGGAAGGAATCTGGCAATCATTATGACCCTCAATATAGACTTTTGAAAGAACCGGGCCATGATCGTGACGGTGGAGGCTATACTATTCACCACACCAGGAAAAATTTATATAACGACCTTCCTACAGGGTAAATAATATTATTTTCGTAAGTCAGTGTAAAATATTCTATTAAATGGCGCATTTTACTGTATACAGGATTTTATTGATCTTTCCCCTACTAGTTGAAATTAATGTTCCTGCAAAAGAGTTGTATGTATTGCTTTGAAAATATCCTATTACATAACTTTAAAACTTTCTGTATACTTTTTCTGATATTTTTTTTGTGAAATGTATTGCGTTTTGCTACTACGAAATGTCATATTCCTCGTCGTGCAGCTCCAAGGAGTGAAATCTCCATTGTTTATGAGTTTGTTTGTGCTTCTCAGTATCTCTAGTGTGCGTGTTGTGTTTCCAATGATATCATACTCTACATTGTTTATATATATTTTGTAGTTAGTTACATTATTTTGTTGTTATAATTGTCACATGATGTAATGTATGACGTATCCTATTTCCTCAACCGAATACAATAAGTGTAAGGTGTGTGTTTAGAATAAAGAAATATCTGTAAAATAATGTTCTCTATTAAATAAATATCGGTACATACTTTATACAGCTTTCATAAATTGGTAATGGAAGAAACAATAGTTGACTTTCCATAAGATTAAATATATAATCGCACAGATATTTTGTATTATTAATGTCCATTTGAAAGTTATACATCAGTACGCCCACTAGTTAAAAATGTGACGAATAGTAAGTCTATGAAGTATAAAAGTGCTCTATAAAATTTTAAAACAACTTGTACTAAAGTACAGAAAAAGGTTTATGGAAAAAGTGCTTGTTAAACTTTGTACGAATAGAAGGTTAATGAAAATCGGACTACAATTGCATTGTTTGCATGATTTAGCTTTCAAACAAATAAGTCTATTGTTTGTGGCTTGTGAGTCCGATAATTTAAGATACATATTTGGCGAGTCCTCCTCGTAATATCTGATATTAGATTTGAATAACCCTTTCACATACAGTGAGTCATACATATGTAACGACAGTATTTGCCTTCGTTCCAAAACAAACACGACGCACTCCGAGTAGAATCATGGCTGTCCCTCTCTACCCGGCCGAATAATGCAAACTAAGGCTTGCAACCCTTCATGCAAACGAGACGTCGCCTAATGCGGAGAAATCGAGGGCGATATCTGGCGCCCGTTTCAAACAAATGAAGGACATATACAGCCTAAAGTGATGTCTTCCTTATCGTGCAATTTACGTTGATGGGTTAGGTGGACACTTGTTGCTACTTCAGTCCGGCCGAATTCGGAGTATAGTGAAGAATATCTTACACGTGCTGATCTGTCGAATTGGTACGGAAATATTATTTCGCATTTATATTGTATTAAATACCCAAACGCTCATAACACTATTCAAGGCTACTTTGTGCTCATTAGAATATTTTAATTTACTCAGTAAATTTATAGGAACTGCCTGTTATTAAATAAATAACGAAACCTAATTCGTCATTTGACGACAAGCATGTAAGTCATTCACACTGGGAAGTATATACGTTTGTTAAAGGTCTGGCCAAACATAAGAGAAAATTGAATGATAAAACCTGTCGTTCAAATTTTCCTCACAGCAGTCGCCTTTATTGAACCTAATATACGGAAAATATATGGTTTGTCTAGCGTACACATTTATGAGAGATTTTTTGTGTAGTATGATTTTATTTATAATATTTCGTACATCGATACACGCTAAGCAGATTATGGGGGATGGGAGATATGCGAAAATGAAAAGGCTTGTGAAAGATTGGTTAGCATGGAGAGTTAGTAATGTCTAAGACAACATTTATACACTAGGTTCTATACAAGAGGCCCTTTCAAAGAACCACTTTAATTTATTGCGGAAATAATGACATAGGTAGCATATCGTATTTACGTTTATGGAAATGACCTGCAGAGTCGACAATGTCAGCAAAGAGATGTGATGACGATGTGATGATTCTGACGATCATGGGACAAAATTTTAACCGTGTTACAATTTACTCAAACACAGGTTATTTACAAGATTATCCCTAGTGCGCATTCACAGTAATATTTACAATAAGTGCTCAAAATTCAGACCTCCAGGGAGTTATTGGAAATCAGTCGCAAAGAAAATTTATTATTCAAATATCTGCGTGCTCGGCAATCATATTAATACTTCAATATAGCAAAAAATTTCACTGAAAGGAATGATACGTTTTGTTTCTGGCGAACGTCGCCGTCAGGTCAGAACATAATGTATCCTGTTCTATATGTCATTAGGATGGGAGGGATACGAATTGTGTCGCGGGACACATCATAAAAGTAACTGATCCCGAAAACTATTTATTCGACGTAAATTAATGGACGAATTTGCATATTTAAACATTTCCGCCCCAATGGCCGTATCTTACCCTAACAGTGATAACTGCCGAGTCGCAAAGAACGTTAGTGCAAAATATTGATGAAATTGCTCCACGCGTTTTGATTTGTATGCGGAACATACATACACACAAACATACACCGGTACGAAATTTGAGCTCTTTTTACACATAAATCTGAATTTTATTTATAAGAATAATATACTTGATACATCTATTTGGTCTCTTTATCGCGAAATAACTTGTTAATTTAATGAACGTTTTATTAAGTAACAATATATTTTAAGTACTTAGAAAATCCACAAAACTTTTTTAACTCTCGAGTGAAGCACACACTTGGCGCCATATAAAAGTGACGCGCTGTGCCGCTCACAGTCAATTTGTTTTCTAAGAATACAGACTTAAAATATTCATGTAAGCAGGGTAATAAGTAAATTGCTGTAATGTAGTTAACATATAAGGGAAACATCCACTGTTATTTCCCCCTTTTGATTTTGTCTCTTCTGAAGTTTATTGGGAATGCTCATTTCAGTTTTCTGGTTGTAAGACTTTATTTTTATGATCAGTGAATATTTTTGATAGTTGGCAGGAATTCCTTTTATTTTACTCTTTTAAAAAAGAGCGCTGAAGAACTCTGCACACATTAATTGTTTTCACACAGGCGGGACTGAGCTTAGCGACAAAGAAGCGTGTCCACTTCAAGATTATAAGATATATGCTCCATTCCTTGCCAAACAATGACGGAGGTAACAGCTATCGTGGAATTTTTTATTATTTTTATAAGCCTTTGGCTTATTTCCGCATATACAAAAATGTCCTTTAAAGAAAGAAGGAAACTAAATTTTAATGAAAACAAAAGCTAAATCCAAAAAGTGGGTATTAAATTATTTTATAATTCTTCTAAAAGACCAAACTGTTTGCCTTTTGTGTTCATATTCTGAATACGAGTTAAAAGAAAATAACATTACGCGGCATTATAGGATTAAACGCTAGTTCAGACATCAATATTTATATCATATTTGGTAGCGAAAGCCTAACACGGCAAGATCAAATTTATAAATTTTTCATTTCCTTTAGATATATGGTTATTTCCATTGATCCTCGGTTGAGGAAATAGGAATCGTCATACATTACAATAAGTAAGAAATAATTAAAAGTACAAAATAAAATAACATATTATTAACTACAAAAGCCTTTACATACGTAACTGGAGTAAACAATATATAGAATAAAATAACAAGAAAGACGATAGGTAGACTAAAATGTAATAACACACACTCAGGAGGATAAAAACACGAGCATAAACAATTTTTATATTGCGACAAAATTTTCCTTCAACGTGTTAACATTTTCGATTTATGATGACGAAACTCTGTACTTATCAGCAAATAAACTCAGATATTTAATTTATAATGTAATGTAAGGTAAAACAATGAATGGTTAAAACACCCATAAGTCAGACGAATTAATAAAATTATAGACATCATATCTCATGACGTTTCGTCCCTCAGTTTGGGACCTACTATGGTGTTTTAAAGAAACAAGAAATTTAAGCATTCTTGACTTATCACATGCCAACATTCCTTCTGCTTAAATTTCTTGTATCTTTAAAACACCATATGAGGTTCCAAACTGAGGGCGGAACGTAGTGTAATATGATGTCAATAAGTTTATTAATCTCCTGACTTACAGTCCTTGTTACCAACTATTATTTAAAAACAATCACATCATGTAATGAAGTATAATCAGTACTCCAGAACATATTGAAAAATAAAATACAACAAAAATCGTTACAAAAATCAAGAAATTAACAGGTGCGAAACGGTGTGCGTCCTCTTTTGTTTGTATTCCGGTCAGCACTGAAAAATGTTTTGCAACTTTGAGTCAAAGAATCCCATTCAGAACGGGAACCCAAAGACTCTAAAAATACTAGCCCGCCACACACTGCTATAAAAGCGATAAAAAAACACTGCCTTGTAGTTTAATAATCTAAACAATATCACATACAATACTTGGATTTATAATAATAACCATTATATTACCGTATGCTGGATCACTGTCCACAGTAAGATTTTAGGAAGTGAGGTAGCTGACCGTCTAGCTAAACTCACTGCAAACTAAAGCCATGATTTTATTTCCGACAATACATGCACCGTACATGACATTCGGAAGATTTACAGCACTAAATACCTGGACCACTGCAACATTAGCAGAAGATCTTTTAACAACCAACCATTCCACTATCACCTCAACAATGATCAGGATTTACTCTTTCCCATGCATCTAACAAGAAAGGAGCACATAATCATTTTCAGGGTAAGGGCCAACGACACCAATTTTTCTCTTTGCTTTCTTTCTTATAGAGAACCTCCACCACAATGTATCTCGTGTAGGATGAACATAACCATGGACCACATCATCTTCCACTGCCCCAAGTGTTACAAGCAAAGGAGAGATATTATCGGACTGTATGGACCTATGGATATCACATCTTCGGAAGAAGAAATTAAAAGAACTTTACAATTTTTAAAAGATATTAATATTTATGAAAAAATATAATTTAACATTTCATTTTATGATAGTTATTTATCACAATTATATGTTATATTCATATGTGCTAATGTAATTTATGTTTATCACTAATGATTTTATACTTGACGCGACTAAAAATAAATTAAATAAAGAAAAAAGGTTTTTTGGAGTACGGACTAAGTCGAGTATGTGCACGACCTTATTTAACTTAATAATTTTACCTAAAACTCAGAGATTATTGTTTTGCACAGCCACACAGTTGCAGCCATAAATTTATGACTATATGTGGTTGGTATATAATATTAATTTACTTAAGTTATATTTTCCTTGTTGTAAATAAACATTCAGGGTATTTACAATAATTTATGAAGCTGATGGTTGCAGGTATTGGAACAATTTGAAGCACAAATGAAATAAAAAACTGTTTTCTAATAGAAATATTAATTAACTAAACGTTCTTCATAATTTTCACTCTCACTTCAAATTCTTTATTCTACTAACAAGACACGCTAACTATTCCACCATGTAAAAAATGCCTTCCCTCGTCCTATCACGGGTCCTCTGTGGACTCCTCACATTTCCACTACCCGATTGCGATTCTTTCTCTTTACCGGATTCCTCTAAATCTTAGATTCACGCCAATAATTTCCCAGTCTTTAATTTTTAATATACGCATTAAAGTCACGCTTTAATGTCGAGAAAATGAATACCTTTTCACCTTATTACATTCTAAACCTCCGGTATTTCGCTCATAAGAACAACGTATTATATTATGAACTGAGAACAAGTAAATCAAGCATCCGATGTCAGTATTCCATTATCCGGTGACGATAGGAAACGTTCTTTAATAGTTTCATAGGTGTCGTAACTAACCTGTTTAGCCTCCTGATGGCTGTTTTGAGAGCGGGAAAGTCTGGTCTTTCCCCGGGGTCTTCTGCCCAGCATTTTCTCATCAGCTGAGCAACCACCTCGTCCTCACAGCAGCTCGTGTCCACTGTCGGCCGGAACATAGGTTTTTGGCCATTCTTCACGTTCTCAACAATATCTGAAACAGACAATCCTCTAAATAATATACGGTTAATAGTTCATGCTTAAATTGGTCTGTATACATTTATAACACGTACAAGATTTTTTAACTTCGCTAATATTTATTTAATTAATTCATTCTAATGTTTTTAATCTCTCAACCTAGGACTCCATAGAAGTTGTAAAAATATATTCAAGTGGAAATTTACTGGTACATACAAATAGTGTAAGAAGGAAAATAGATGATCAATGAGATACATCAGCTACATATTATATTTCTCGTTAATTGGCGACTACCTGGTTAAATGGAACGTAAGGGCCCATTGGTATATACTTACAAACTGAGACGTGATTAAGTTGCACATCAATTTTGTTGGATGTTATGTGCGACTCTGGTACGTCTGAAAATATTATTTCGGCTTTCTCTTTCTGAATGATGCCTGAGAGGAGGGAAACCAACAAGTGTGAGTTCGTAAACACCGATTCTGTAATATTCTTGAAAAAATTATAAATTTTTACATTTTTAATCCATCAAGGAGTATTTTATAAAGAAAAGTGCCAAATTTTTACGACGTATTAGTAAATTAAGTTATGTAAGTGATTTTATAGAACTATGAAACACGTCCATCGTCAGTGAATGAATCTTTGTCACATAAACTGAAATATTGAGAAAAGTGGTGAAATGTTGATGTTCCTTGATTTTTAAAATAGTTTGATTGGTTCCCAACAAATGACATCCAATTGTTAAATCAATAGCTGTTTGATAATAACAGTCATTAATTACCTAATAAAAAGATAAGTGATATGCCATTGTATCTTTGATCATAATTTTAGAGATCTTTAATTAACTTCACTGTACTTTTCACATATTTCCTTATGAATAATTTACTGGAGTTTTTGTTTTTATTCACAGGTGTTCATTTACTACTCTATAATCAAATTTAATTGCAGAAAATGGTCTCCTGAAATAAATCTAAGTAGTCTATATGTGCGTTTGTGGTCGTTTAACGTCGATTTAATATACGATTTTACGTACAGAATAACTTTACATATGTTTAGATATTTATTTGCAATTCAAGTGATTACATTGAATTCAACCATTTCCATCTTTGAGTTTTTTCAGTATATAAATGCAAAAAACTGCAGTCCGTTCGAGCTGATGTTCCGTAAGGTCTTTAACTACATCCTAACCGGATAAATTTAAATTGCAATGATCAAATTAATACTATTGCATTTAATGGTTGATTTTTAATATTTTGTGTTTCGTACATAATACATTTAAATTTCCAAACAGTAGACCTGTCCATACATGAATTATATCGAACATTCATCTAATCAGTGCTGCAGAAATTCATAAATCACTCTTACCATTTCAAAGACCATCGAAATCAAATTCTTGAGACATCTGCGATCATTCGATGCGCAACTTTACAAAATAATCATTGTATATAGTGAATAACAAATTTCTCATATCTAGGATCTCATGAGTAAGCTGATTGTTAATTAACAACCAAAATTCCTCATGACATTGTAGTCGTTATAATTTTATTTGTCGGTGTGATGGAGACATTGTTTCACTACTACTACTACTGCTATTAAGGCTGCACTCATATTTTGGTATGAGTCCTCTGATGAGAGGATAGACCGTGTCTGAAGGATAATAGTCAGAACGGTTTAGAATTTCCAACATATATTGATTGAATTCATAGGGAACGACCAACGAACTATGGCCCAGTGAAACGTCTGACCTTCCAGCTCATGTAAGTCAAAAAATCTGGTAAATTTTCAAGAATGGTCCATGAAAATTTTATTATTTAGTACATATTCACGTTTAAATAGTCGCTCGTACAAAACTCTACGCTGTGAAATTCATAATTCTGTAAATATATAATATTTAGTTGTGGTACTTTTTATTTTATTCCGTTTTGGTAATGATGAAAAGATAACCATTTCCGTAATAATATTCGAATCTTAAAATAAGAGAATGGTTTATTTAATTTTTGTTCTTTCTTCCTGTAATACTCAACTGACCTCGCGGGCCAAGGTGACCGTCAACGACGAAGAAGGGTCCCTGCCTGGTGATGATCTCGTGGATGATGATGGCGAAGCTGTAGACGTCCCCTTTCTGCGTTCCCTCTGGCGGCCAGTTCGTCATGCGCAGGAGTTCGGGCGCCGTCCATAGCAGGCCTGCTCAATAACAAGACAAATTCAGATGACATTCCCCCGGGCTCAGCCAGGAAAACTTAATAAAATAGTACGCCTTCAATGTAACATCAGCTCATATCTGCCGTCCATCTCCGTCATATAGCCTGCACTCATAACGAGAGCCGGTGGACATTTGTGGACACACAAAGTGGTTTTAATAATAGCTCCAGGTCTTATTCCCTTTTATTTGGTAAGGTTGAATGAGGGAACGGCTTCCTAACATCACATAGTGGAATCCTATTCTTAGTAATTTGAGAATTATTTAATAAATAATTTTAAATCGCGATTATGAGTTAAATTTTATTCAACTTAAGTTATAAATAAAACTGGAGGCTTTAATTACTAATAAATAACATAAATAGATCAATAATACTCGTATTGTTCAGACAAAGCATCGATTTACAGGAACAGAATATGTCCTTTTAAAATTACATTTTTATTATTGTTTTAGTGCCACTTTGTATGAAAGCTAAATATATCGAATAATATTTGATTGACATGAGATGGATAACCCGCGTTCCTTGAGTAAAGTATTTAATTCGACACGAAACTTTTTGTCAACACGTAATTTAATCGTTATCGAGAGAGTCACTTTTCTGAACTTTTATCTTTTCACGCCCACTAACAGACCTATATCTCTGTATGTTCGCATTAACGGTACCTTTGAAAACCTTCTACTTTTAGATAACTACAACTTAGTCGGGATTGTAAACGACAGAATGAAATTTAGCAACTCCTATAATCCCGGAATAGACACAAATCTTGGTTGGATTTTGTATGTGAAGTCTTTCCGCTGTAACTTTGACGAATACTTATGTTCATTTGCTGTAGAGGTTGAAATTGAGCATTTAAAGCTTGTAGCGTGACCCTATGAAGTCAGCGACTTTGTAAACTTTACATTCGTTGGTATTAATTGGTGATTTCTCGTGTTTTATTTTAAATAACACCAGCGCTACATGTAATTGGTCTATTTAACCAATACAATAAATTGTAAATTAAAAATCGGTAATAAAAATGGAAAAATGAAACTCCAAGTTAATGTCAAATTTCAGAAAAAAAATGTTTCAGGTTTAAAGTATTAGAAACCAAAATATAAGAATAAACACATCTACCCCAGCATCAGTATAAAAACTATATCTTCATATAAAATAGTAGTTGAAAACGGACATGTGAATTGAGTATTTAGTATCATTTATGATTTACTTTTATTGGTGGTTTGCGGAATAATTATTTTGTGCGATAAATTAATGCTTAATAACACACAATATTAGCGTCTTAATATGAACAATAGAATTTATATGAACTTCAGTGGTTTCGTAATTTTAATATATTCCTAAACGACTTTAGTTCATATAAATTCTATTGTTGATATATATATATATATATGTTCTATTTTACTACGAATGCGTTAGCATATACGAAGAAGCAATTTTTTGATGGACGGGAGGGGAAGATAAATTATTTGGAGAAGTAGAAAAATGTTTGTATACATCATAAGACATATTTTAAGATACTTTGAGCACTTAATACGGATAAAAGTAAAGTATCTAGCATCTTTATGTTAAGTAGTAAATAAGATTACTGGTTTTATACATTAATGTTCATTTGAAATCATTTATTTGAACTGATAATTATTGGGAGCAAGGGTTCAAAATATGTTATTCAAAGGAATTTAGAATTGGATTTTTATTATTATATTAATTTCCTCCATTTTCCTGATATTGATGCCAAAATGTGTAGTCGTTTCCGCCTAGCTCTTAGTTCTCCCCTCCTGTCCCGTAAGGAGGAAAGAGTTGAGGCAGTCAAGAACATTGTGTTATTGCTTTGGTACAGCCCAGTTCTTGGCGAGCCTCTTAGAAGAGAAATATCAATTTAATTGCAGCTTGAATTCTATTCATGGGTGAAAGTCATTCCTCTTCTACTAAACACTTTACATCCACCCAAAAAAAACGTATATCACGATGCAGACTAATATTATTTGATTTAAAATATTTATTTTTTAATTAGATTGTATTTACGTTCAAAATATTATTAAATTCCAAAGTAGGATTGATAGTTCGTCTAATTTCAATGTTTTGGTATGTTCTAAATTTGTTTATTTAAGTTTTACTTGTTATTATTTGATTGCATAAATAATGTATTCAGAATTAGTCAGATAGGAGTTAATGAAACAGAAATATTAATTTAGATTACCATGAAAATTAAAATGAATGAATCAGTTTTTTATAAATACAAGAATGTATAAATAAAATACTAGAAATGGTGGATGGACCGAATAAAAGGTTCTCGGGATTTAACCGGGGTTACATCGTTTGTAAAATACAACTTTTCGACAGCTAACTTCGTAACTGAAGACGATGGCGGAGTTAACTGTCGAAAGGTTGTATTTTACAAATAATATAACCTGGGTGAAATCCCAAGAACTTTTTATAAATAAAATAATTTACTAATGTAACTTAATTTTACAAAGAATGTAAAATGTCAGAAATAGAAGAATTTAATTTGAATTAAAACGTATCGTCCCCAACTTTCGGATCCTCTTCAATTCATTAATTAACAGACCTTAAAAATTTCGGTTCCGGATGTTGTGGTAATAAATTTATTTTAAATGAATAAACTTTTTAAATTAGAGAACGGAAGAGGTCCCGAAAGTTATAGATGAAACGTTTTAATTTATGAATTTTTGCCATTCTTTGTACTTTAAGTGTAATAAATATTGAACTATGTACGAAAGAGTGAGATAATAACTAGAAAATTTGGTAACAGCTTACAAATTGTTAGAAACACAATAGTTAAACAGAATGTGTTAATAAATTTTGCCTTGTACATTTCTTAAAGTCAAAGTCTTTAAGGATTGAATTATTATGGGTATTTAATATTTGAAATATGGAGTTTCCATCACAATGAAATTAAAATCAGGTTGTTAATGCCAGAATATTAATGTAATCGTAAGTCATTAAAAATATAGTTAATAATTATATTTTTATGGGGTTTGGAAGTACTTCGATATTACATATAGTTATCTCGTTGAATTATTAGCAGCTAAACGATTCCCAGATTTTTTGTATGTTTGGAATGTCGAGATAAAATACTGAAAATGATCGTCTGTAAATAAAACGATATCAAATAATAGTGACATTGCCTGTTTCATGTTACTGTCGGAGTGCTTAGTTAATTGGACTAATTGAAGTGAACTGAGGTAACTCTACACGCACTGCTTGTTATTTGATATTCTGCAATTACAAACAGTGTTATATGTAAAGGTAAATACCAAGAAAGGACGGGTAATGGAAAGTCTCCCCCAAGCGGTAACGTATTGCACTTTGACCTTTCTGAATCGGGAGACAGAAAGGAATCGGTGACGAGGTCATCACCATGCAGTAGAGAGAACATGTGCCACAAAGCTTCTAACTGACGCTGCCTTGCATAGTAACCAATTAATCTACTCGCGTAGTGACTGACCTTTGCCGCCAACACTGATATTGTGACAAAGTAGGGAGAGGGAGACAAGCGGTTTTGCGAAAGACGAAGTTGGGAAACAGCTGAGAGCTTGTTAATAAATGTTACGGCATTGAAAATTCACGCTGAATAACCTTTCCGAAATAAAAAATCATCAATTTCGCGATAGATAGATATATAATTTAAATAAAGCGTTTATAACAGTTAAATAACCTTGTTTTAAGCATCTCAGTTACGGTAAATGTAACTGTTCCAAAAATTGTAGATATTTGACATTTATTTTAAATCTTTCCGTCGATTTACTTGGACCGTGAACAACTCGTAAATTCACGCCTGGTCACTTAAAATTCTCGTGAACGGTTCTTCAGATAAATATGCGCTGCACGAAACGACGTTATGTGAAATCTATACGTTTTACCGATAAAGATTAAAATGTTAAAAACGAATTAGAATAAGGACAACAACCAGGACAGTCTCGGAATACTTCTTTATTGTGTTTATAACATTTTTTTTGGGTAACAGGCTACATGAGAGTGATCCTGAAACAGGCAACTCCCCTTTAATAGCATAGGAAGGGAATTGAAAAAGGGGGGGATGCGGAAGGTAGAGCAAGGTAGCCAAGGGTTAACTAGGGCCCCCGGGCTATGGTTTAAGGATCCTACCCGGTGTTTCACCTAAAGAGATGCAGGGAAAACCCTAGAAAACCTGCATCAGGTAGGTCGGGCATTGGGTACTATTCTCACGCCCTTCCGAATGACGGGAGACGAGTTTGTTGTGGGGACGCAGCATTCCCTTCTCCGTTTCTCCACCAAATTCAGGAGGCAATTGGCCGACTGATCCAATGGGATCAGCGGACAACTCTTGCCATATGCCCAAGGTCTTTGACCCCAGTACATATACCTCCTAAAATAGGTGAAGGTGTCTCGGCATATGAGAACTTTGATAAAAAGTACCCAGAGAGAGTGCGAGGCATTCCCGAAATGATCAGGTAAGCCCCGCAGTCACTCTGGGCTGAAGCGTCTGCGAGAAAACTCCCGCAGCGCCCTCCTTCTCTGCTTTGGTATTTCCACTTGCCGCTTCTTCATTATTATGTATGTTATGAAAAATGTCATATTCATCTTATTAAAAAGTCACTATCTATCCCACTAACTGCGAAAAATATCTATTCGCGCGAAGTTTATTTACGTTTAAAATTTCCGTTCCAACCACCCCCGCGCACAGGGGTGGTACTTGAACCATCTCTTCGGTCTGATTTCCGTGAATAATTTGTGTAGCTACATATCTACGACAAATAAAATTGATTATGTGCAGCCCGGGTCTTTAAATAATCAATCTTTATTTTACACGGTTATTAACTCAATCAAAAGTATAATGACTTAAATAAAATGTTTGTTAAACTTATGCATTATTTCACGCTTGACAGCTATTTAATTATCACGTTTAACAGGCTACGTGACGGCATAACCTTTCCTGTTACAAGTTCTTTTTTTGTATTGAAAGGGGGAAGGAAGGATTATAAATCTTCAAATGATCGACAGAAAACTTCTCTAGGATGATCACCGCTTAACATTAACCTTTCATCGCAATCCGATATACGACCTCGTAATATGCCTTGTACATCGTAGTTGGTTTTCAACAGGTTCGGCTTTAGCGCAGAAATTGATTTAAAGATATTTATAATAATATCTTCTGAACCCAGCATGATATCGAAATTAAACATACACGAAAATTTTGGATTTGATCTTTGAAATTTTCATTGAAATCCGTTTAGCCATTTCGGAGACTATTCGAGACAAACTTTCAGACAATTAGACAGACACTTCCATTTTATTTATTAGTATGGATTTTCGAAACTGTTATGGTTAAATATGGAGCAAATTCTTGTGGTACAAGTGACAATAAACTTATTACAGATAAATATTTTTCTATCTTTAATGAAAAAATTAAACGCTCCCCGTTAGTGTAAACTGACTTATTTAAGGTACTTATAAACTTTTTTTCGTCAGAGAAATGCCGGCTTTTGTAGAATAATGCATCACCCTGTCACACCTTAACGACTTTTTTCCTTCCTGAAGCCCGAAGATAAAATTGCAAGAATATTAAACAAGTCTCAGTTCGCGGGATGACATTGACTTGAGGGTGTAAATCCTCTTACAGACTATCTTGTTAATTCTGCTTAACCGCAGAGACCCAGTTGCCTCCGCTCTTCGCATTACGATGCAAATGCTCCAGTTATCACTCTATTGGCGTTGGAAACTAGTTTCCACCTCTCTTCTTTCACTTATCCTCCTCCTTTGACGACTATCGTAAAATACAGCGCTTCTATTTTCGTAAATAGTCTTCTACAAAACGTATCCACAAACTAAGGGATTCTGTTATTCTGAAACAACGTTTAGGAATTATAATGAATTTCTTGTTCTAACACTGACTTCAATATAAATTTAAATAAATGGAAACAGCCATTTTAAAATGACATAATTTCATAATATTGAAATTTGCGACTTCATTAATGTACACAATGGAATTGGAATGTTGCAAATGATTCTCTTACATTACTTATAATACTGATGTTACATAAATAAATGTTACAATCAATAAAAAGATTGCCAAAAAGTCAGCATATAAATTTATCCTATTTTTTCAATAGCGACGTTTCGTCTCCATTTTGAGACTTCATCAGGCGTAAAATTTAGCAATACATCATATTTACTCCTTTACGGCCGTAACCGTGGCTGGAGATTGTACATGCGCGACGCTAAATTCTTCACATGTAAAACAATTTTTTCGGATGACTATTTGTCCGTCTTTTTATTTATTGTAAATTTTAAAGTCAGAATACTGTGTTATAAATAAATTTTGTGTAGTTTCCAAAGCATGCTCTATCTGCAGCACCCGTTGTTTCTAAATTCACGTCTGCCAATGCCAATAGCATTTATTGATAACTAGCTGGGTGACCGGCGATTCCTGGGAATTAATTTATATTCGTCCACTATGATTGTTAATTCGATAGTTATATTTTTTCATCAACACGTTATCAATCAGCGAGTCCGTCAAATTTAAGAAAATTTACTTTCTCACGCCCCATAATTGATAAGAGCTGAATTTTATCATAACTACCCCGATGATTCAGATTTATAAAAAAATGTACAATATCGAGAGAGCCACTATCAATCGCACTTACAGTCAAAATATTTATTCCCTTACAAACATCTGCTGTTTATGTACTCTTTCAATTTCTGTATTCTCCACCCCTTCCCTAGGAGGGGAAGTCATGTCTTATCTCCTTATCTTCCTTTCGGGTTGCAAATAACAGTTGTGCAAAATTTAGTTGAAATTTATATACGCCTTTATATTTTTATTCGACACATATATTCACAAAAATACAGATAAACTTTTAATTATATTTATAAGGAGAAGAAACTTAAACTATCTGTTCAGTCTGTTTACACATACATACATATACATAGGAGAGTCTCATATTTTACTTTGTAATTATTTAATTTTTGAGGGGTTTGGGAGGTATGGATGACGAGCGAGTACGATTTTTCAAGTTCTCCTCTCTGTCAAACGAAAATACATTCAACATAAATACCCTAAAATGAAAACACTTGGTTAATCGCTTAAAGACCAGCAGTAATGGTGTATTTCTCAAACTCACAAAAATGGGCTTTTGCTCCAGCTGCGACTACTGCATCCATTCCTTCGTCCAGCGAGCCATTTATTGAGATTCCGCGATGCTCAATAAATAAAACTGGACAATTATAGATATAGTAATTGAAGTAATCTGACTTGTTCTTATAAATAAACTCCAAAGAATGGCCAAAAGTCAGAAAGGGAATCATTTTCGAATTGCAAACGTTTCGTCTCCCAACTTTTGGGACCTACACAGTTCTTTCAACAAAATATTTATATTAAATATAAATAGTTGAATACTAATAAACTTGGTATATTGAAGTTACTTACAATTAAAATATAACAAAAATTTTGTTTCTTCTCCAACGTAAGTGATCAGCTCGTATGTAGTAAGGTGCACAAAAATCTTTAATACCTGCATAAAGCTAGCAGACAAGGATGTTCGAGACAGGCTGGACTTTCGGCATCTTCTCTGCCTGTCTCAGAATATTCTTATGCAATTTTCTTAATTTAATATAATTTGTAATGCGCTACAATATCATTTAACAATGAATTCAAAAGTAACTGACAATAAGCGTATAACGAAATAACTTATAGATCCTTGATTATTGGTTTTATGCAGCACCTATATTCTTTATTACACCGCCCTAACAACGAAAAAAATATTGTTGTATGTCTATAGTATGCTATCTAGCAGACAATTCGTCAACTATTATTCATTTGCGCCAATTAGCGCAATATCGGAGCCAGGCCGAGAACTTTCAGAACAGCTCTAGTATATTGAGATTCTTCTTATGATTTAGTTTCAGATTGCAAATGACTTAAAATTTAATTAATTTGAGATATTAGAAAACCATAATGTAAATGGCAAAAGCGCATGTGGCCTGATTCGGTGACCCATAGTTAAGCGCTCCAGCTCTTCGCATTACTTGGACTAACATTACGCCTGCACAAAGTCGGGAACCAAATTACAAGCCAGTAACGATATGCAATTCAAGCATGGCGGAAGCATCTGCAAAGGAAGATCCTCATACAGTGGAACAGTTAACAAGCTTTCGATTATACGGACATCGAATAGTGTCGTGAGGTACGATGGCCAATTATTTCTCTAATTACACACATAAATCAGGCTGCACAGAGTTTGCGCAGGTAGTTGATGGCGGAGAGTGCTTCGCTCCATCATATACACGCATGCTAAGTGATGGTGTCAACACTCGGAAGTCGTGTTGGCTGCTGTGAGATTTCAGGCTTGATAATCTTAACAAAACATGTTTCCCTGTAGGCTATATAATCGCAT
This sequence comes from Eucriotettix oculatus, assembly GCA_034510155.1. Lineage (NCBI taxonomy): Eukaryota > Metazoa > Arthropoda > Insecta > Orthoptera > Tetrigidae > Eucriotettix > Eucriotettix oculatus. The sequence continues at coordinate 50,281,031 of CM067376.1, read as the reverse complement.
TATAGAAATATAAAAAGCATACTCCATTAAGTGAAGTCAGAAAAATGCCTACACAACATTATTTCAATTAATTAAAAATCATATTAAATTTGACTGGAGAACACACGGAATCATCCCTCATATTTATTTATCCCCTCTCTTTCCCTAAATCTCTCTCCTTCTCTTACCTCTCTACACCTCCCCGTCGCTCTATTCCTTTCTGCCAGATTTGCCAAATTTCCATCCATGACCGACGTATTTTTCAATACCATAACTATCCAAATCGCAACACCACATTAATATATTCAAATTAAATTTGTATTTAAGTTTTAGTACCTCGGGTTGGGCGCCAAAATTGTGGTCTTTTATTTACGTGTTTTAATTAGTTAATTAACGTCCAGTAGAAGTGCTAACCAGTTTAGGCATCAAGGAATGAGAGATATTTCGGATTCGTAATAAGACATATGACGAAATAGAAATGGTCGGAAGATTCTCTTGAAGTTATAATAATACCAGTCGAGAAATATAAGTTTATATGAAGAAGTAATATGATAAACTATCAGTCTTATATTTCATCAATATAAAGTATATTACTGCTGACTAGAAGGTTATTTCGCAAACTGGAGAGAGACATTAAAGAACAGTTTGGATTCAGAAAAAAAAGACATGACATATTCAAGCGTATTGAAGTATAAATTTAGAAAATCATAATTTTTTTTTGATTTGGAAAATTTTTTGACAGCGTTAAATAGAAAAACGTGGTGGACATCTGAAGTGGAAAGAAATAGATTTCAAGGAGAAGAGACTGATACAAATTTATACTTAAAACAGAAAGTAAGGATTAGAATTGGAAAGTTATACGAGAGCAACAGAAGACTTGCCTTCCCCTTTCTCATTTCAACATTTACTTAGAAGGTACCAAAGGGAAATCGTTTTTTGAATGAAGATGAATATGTGTCTGTGCAAAGAGAATAGAATTCATAAGATTTGATGATGACGTTGTACTGCTGACAGTGAAAGAATGGTAAATAAAATGACGGAAAATATAATTAAAGTTTATGTGCAATACAGCATGGTTAAAGCGAAGGAAGAAACGAGACAAATATTAAATATACAAATATATATTAGTCAAGTAAGTTCCCTTAAATATCTTGGAAGTATAGTCACCGAAAAATGGAGATACCATCAAGAAGTTAAATTCTGCATTGCCACAGCTGAGGAAGAATTTAATAGATTAGGAAAGATATGTGGACAGCTAGATAAAGAACTAAGGAAAATATTAGCTAAGTGCTTTTGTGTGAAGAGTGGCACTATACGGAGCAGAAACGTAGACGTTGAGAGGAGAGGATGAAAAACGCTGGAAGCTTTCGAGATCAGGGTGTGGAGGAGGAAGGAAAGAGTGACATATGAAGAAGTGTTGAAAAAGGGTTGGTGAGACGAGAAGACTGCTACAAATTATAAGAGAAGTGAAGAACTGAGTAGGCCATGCAATGTTACGACATTACTTAGGAAGGAGAAGACACAATATAATAGATAACATTGAAGGAAATGGAAAATACGTGAATCTGAGGAAGATGGCAGAGGACGGAAATTAATGGAAAGCTGTTTTACGGAAACCAGCCTTCTATTAGAACAATAATGATGATGAGTTCCTATAACGTTAACAAACATATACCTCGGCTGGTTAGCAAATTTGAACTATCAAGATCTTCTCTGTGAATACCGGAATACAGTATTTTTTAAAAAACATCAGACGAACAAGTTAAGTAAGCTTTTAATTTTTCAAAGTTTCAAAGTTAAACAACCCCTCTGTTTACAGTACATCCTATTGACATAGAGTATGTAATAATTTTTGACGCCTAATGTTAAGTCAGTAGGGGATCGAGATAAGTATCTTGAGGGACGGGGGACAGTTTTCCAAATTTATATTTATATCCGAAAGTAAAATTATCCTTTTTTCAGTAAACGGCAATTCTTTGACTGAGGGAGAGATTTAATATATTTAATTTGTAAATTTAATTGATTAGAAAACGGAAAGGTTGTCCATATAGCTATAATATAGGCATTATGCCAGTAAAACATCGACCGACATATTAAGGTTTTGTTCAGCACATTTTTAACAAACTGTATCTTCAACGGAGAAACGATACGCTATATATAAATTCATTTAAATACTTACTTTAATACCTCAATTATCTAATACGATTTATAATGAAGAAAAAACTAATTCATCAGGAAATCACTCACGTTGTTAAATTTGTAATTTTATAATATTCACTGACGCAAAATTGCGTTAATTTTAAAAAAATGCATTGCATATAAGGTTTCCAGGCAATTGAAATGTACTCAAATATTTAACAAATTAATTTATTGCAGCGTTATTCATAAAACAAAAGATTGTAAATGTTAATGTATCGGATGGAATAAAATAAAATAACTTTTCTCAAGAAAGCCACAGGTAGATTCCAGTGAAGTTAGAGATGGATAGGAGGGAAATTTGTGTACAATTCGACTTCTTTAGTGTGTTTCCTTGTAGTTTGTTGTAGGACGTTGGTCCGTATGTACAGAGATTTTATATTGTAAGTATTAAATATTCATACATTATTTACTTGCAAAGAAAATATGGTTGTAACGTGGCTGTTGGTATTTACAGATTCAGAATGGCCAATTAGACCGGAAGCTTTTGTGTTTATTAATGACGATGCAATAAATTTATTTGTTAAATATTTGAGGACATTTTAATTGACTAAAAACTTTATAAACATTATTAAGAGTTCTGCTGTACCTTATTGATAAAACTACATTGCTTCACTGGATTCGCCACTGATTTGTTACAAAATAATATGAAATGTTTGAGAAATACCCCGACTTTAATGATAAACACCGCAATTTTTCACGTTTTAAGAAATAATAAAAAAAGGCACGCTGAGCAATCGGTAATTTTATTCAACAACTTCGTCGTCACCGTCACAACGGCACTGTTTTGACGGGAAAAACTATGTTGTTTTAATAAAATTGCTGATTGCTCACCGTGGTATCTATTAATATCTACACACCTATATATTATTATGGCCATCGCACGTAATCAGATTCATAGGGCCCAGAAGATTACCAACTGTTATCTTATAATCTGAAACATCTATGTCGTTGCCGGCAATAACGCTGCCACTACACGGCGCTCCGATTTAAGCCAGACTGAAATTTATGAGAATCATAGTATAGGATTAATTGACTCACGTCTCCAGTAGGCGTAGGAGTCCTCTTCGTCGGCGTCCTCGCCACCGCCCCTGAGACTGTGGAGGCCGAAATCTGTGATCTTGAGCACGAAGCGACTGTCCACCACGCAGTTTGAGGACTTAAGGTTTCCGTGGGACCGGATATCTGTACCGTGTAGATAGCTCATGCCCTAGAAAAATAATGAAGTTTGTAGCTAATAAGAAAAAGAAGTACATTAGCATTATTCGTCATAGCCAAAGAACGAGCGGAATTAAAGACAGCTGACAGATTCATTCATGTATCTGTGAGGTAATAGATGTGAAAAATATACGAAATAATAATAAAATTTCAGAGGAAATATCAATAAAATAGTATGTAGGAAAAACAAATACAATTCGAGTTAGGAGAAGATCATTTTGGTTTTAGGAAGAATGTAGGGACAAGGGAAACAGTAATGACTCTGCGTCTAATTTTAGAAGACTGTATAAGAAAAAATAGACCTACGTTCATGGCATTTGTAGATTTAGAAAAAGCTTGTTAACTGGAAGGACTTGAAGAGCAAAAACGCAAAATATCGAGAAAGAAGGCTTATAGATATCCTCTACAGAAGGCATTTGTAGATTTAGGAAAAGCGTTTGATAATATGAATTGGAACGCACTATTAAGGATTTTGAAGAGCACTGGAATCAAATGTCGAGAAAGAATGCTTAAATAACCTGTACGGAATACAGGCAGCAGAAGTTAGAATTAAAGATCAAGAAAATAAAGCAGAAATCAAGAAAGGAGTGTGAAAAGGATTCAATCTGTCACCCATGCTGTTTAACTTATATATAGATTAGGCGATGAAGAAAGTTAAAACGGAATATGGAAAATGAATCATACTTCAAGGAGAATAAATAAACAACCTATGCTTTTTCAATGATATTGTACTATTAGGGGAGTCAGAAGAAGACTTGGAAACCATAAAAAATGTCATGAACGTGGTCCTAGAGGAAGAGTACAACATGATGGTTAATAGAAAGAAAACCAAGGTAAAGGGAAACAGTGGAATAACAAAGGATGTTAGATTGAAAAGGGAAATTTTAAAGGAAGTTAAGGAATTCTGCTACTTGGACAGCCTAATAACTAGAATTGGTATACTAGACAGAAATAGTAAGATACCATAGAGAAGGAAGGCTTTCGAAAAAAAATGAATTTACTTACCGCCTGTATAAGGATGAATATTGAGTGTGGCGTTATATGGGTACGAAATGTGGAAGATAGAAGTTGCAGACAGAAAAAGAATCGAAGCTTTCGAAATATGGTGTTATAGGAAAATGCAGAAAATGAGATATGTGGATAGGGTAACTAACAAAAAAGTTCGAAGCAGGATAGAGGAAGAGAGAAAAATTTGGAGGACGTTGACAACGGTTTGAGAGATGAGGGTGTTGTAAAATTAGCATTCGTGTGAAGTGTGTGGGGTAAGAAAAGAAGAGCGAGGCTTAGGATGGAATACGCTAAGAACATTGGGGAGGATGCGCTATGTGATATCTAGGTAGAATTGAAAAGGCTTACGCAGGATACGTTAGCATGGAAGGTTGCATAAGACCAGTCTTATGACTGATAAACAAAACAACAACAATCAAATGTATGAATTAGTAATTCATAAAAAGTAAGAAAATATGAGTTAATATAAAATGTTATTTGCAAACACAGTGTCACGTTTTTCTTCCCATTCCGAATACTAGTTGAACTACTGCAGAAAGAAATTCTGTAAGCTACGCTGTCACTTCTCAATGCAGAAATTTTTCTCTTCGTGTGACGTTGACAGTGAGCCCAAGTGACGTGAAGTATTATGACGTCAGAAAGTCACGTGGGTACTTGATATGACGGCAGTAAGAGATTCAACCTGCACTAGTCATATAACGTGAAGTCACGGCAGTGTGTGTCCATCATAACGCAACCAACGAAAAACGTTGATTCGGTGAACGATTGAACTGCCAATGTCTTTATAATTATAAAATTTAACAATATTTACTCAGAAAGAAAATGAAATATCTCACGTAAAATGTTTGATAATTCTTTTGCGTGGATTAGGTACTTCATTCCCCAGTTTCCAAATGACAAAAACACACATGCGTTTTACGGCGTTTTGGACGGGTGCCAAGTTCGTAAATTCTCATATTTCATTCTTTTTTGGTTGATTTAGGTTCTCCGTTTTCCACGTTCCTACTATATCATGTGCTTTAGGAGCCTCGATTCTGTTATTGGCAAAGCAATCCGCATGAGTCATAAATACAAAGTATACGCAAGGTATCTTTTATGTTTGGAATGTGATTTTACAGTGGGCAAGAACTTTCAGTAATGAGGTTGTATACACAACCATTTAATATTTGGAGGGGGCGTGGCGGAAAAAGGGAAGGTCCACCCTCAAAGAAATTTCTGATCAAAGGGTTCTAAAACATTGAGGAATTAATTTTTCGAAGTGTCGTGTACAGTATAGCTGTTATCACAATACTTCAAATACTCACAATACAGTTATTACCAGGAATTATATTGTGTTGAAGTAACGTTTATGTGGTATCTGCGTACCTTGACAATGTCATGCATGAGGCTGTACCGGAACATCCAGTCCAACTGTATTTGCTCGTTTTCTAGAATATCCTGAAGACTTCCCTTAGGACAGTATTCAGTCAACAAGTAACAGTTCGGTAGATCTACACAGGCTCCCAGAAAACGCACCAAGTGGTCGTGATGAAGATCCTTCATCTGGAGAATGACAATAAAGGGTTGTACTAAAAATTAATTATATTAAAAAATTATCCAATTAAAATGTTTCCTTTAACACATAAATATAGTTGATAGAATAAATAACCTTAAAATGGTAAAGGTAGCGGTTATAGAGAAAGGAAAAAGCCAATATTTTAAATATGAATTAGTATAAATTGAAATATTATTTAAGTTATATATCAACCAGACTTTCTTAATACCTTTTATTTTCATCAAATGAAGACCATTTCTAGTGCGAATTTTAGAATCGTTTGTGTTTTACGAGGGATTTAATTAATTATTCTTACGCGAATTAAGGTGGCATTTTTGTGGTCGAGGGCAATAATACATTAATCATAATTTAGCTTTTTTGTTAAGCATTCAGATTTATTTTCAGTAAAACTTACATTAAAATATGTTGTTATTGTGGTATTAAGTTCTCCACGCTAACCTATCTTGCGCAAACCTTTTCATTTATGAACAACTAGCATGTCCCACATCCTCCCCAATTTGCTTAGCGTATTCCATCCTTCTGTTCTTACTAAACAAACGTCCCTCTAATTCAAATATTACAAGATCCTCATGTCTCAAAACGTAGCCTATTAATCTATCCCTTCTCATTGTCAAGTCTTCTATATTGTTCTCTTATTTAGTGTTCTGCTTAGAACTTCCTGGTTAATAACTCTATCCACCCCTCTGATTTTCAGTATTCTACTATAGTAAAGACTTATCCGTGTCATATTAATCCATAATAATATAAAAATAAAAAAATACGAAGGGTCACAGAAAGGAAACATCTGGTACATATATTTAATTCATGTGTAATTTTAATCCTCTATTTAACAGTTTGCGTCATATAGATATTTATTAAAAAAAATTCCTTAGCTCTGCAGCTCATTCAAGCCTTGGCCTACCGGGCCGAAAACATTTAGGTAATTATAGATTTATTATTTCCCAAAATGATACTCTTCTCAGACCATTTAACGTACACCTCAACTCCTTTTCCTAGAATATAATCCTTTTATCAAAAATATTGGAATATACATTAAATATTCGTATCACGTACATATAAATAAAAAATAAATTATTACTGGTTTGAGAATAATATCTCATTCTGCATGTATAAGGTAGAGCAGTATGAGTTTAATATTTATCGCAATTAATCACAAATTAATATCTAAATTACAGCTTAGAATTACTTAAAATTACTACAAGATTAAATAAATAATACAGCTAATTTGTGAGACAAAATCTAATAAGCATTCATTTAATATAATTCAGACGTTTCAACCATTTTGTGGAATTTACCTAAACATGTTAAAAATGAAAAAACTATTACAGGTATTAATGAATTTAATAATGCAATAATAGTTTTATCTATTTAAAAATTTACCTGATGTATTCCTCAAAGATGGACGAAACGTAGTAATTAGAGTAAATAAATGTTAATTAAATATTTTTCTGACAAATTAGCTGTACTTTTTATTAATTATACTCAAAATCTGTTAATTTATTTTGGTACTACAACCTAACTTTTAATATCACAGTACTAACAGAAACAATTCTCTTCTTCCTGGTGTCGACTGCAGACTGTCGTCTTACATGACAAGTCACAGAAACAACACACGTTCATAATTCTAATTAAATAAAAACGAAGATTTGTTTTTAACCTTATTTCAAAACTATTTCCAATAAAATTACACTACATCTAAAATGGGGGACAATGATTGCTACCATGATTATAAATCGACCTATTGTTTGTTAAACCGTAAGCGTTTAAAATTAGCCACAAATTTTAATACATTTATATGTGAGGTGTGCTAATTTAGCAAAAATGAAAAGGTTTGCGCAAGATAAGTTAGCATGGAGGGTTGCATCAGATCAGACTAATGATTGAATACCACAACAACAACATAAAATCATAAAGGTCTGACAAAATGCATTATAATTTTAATCACATTTTATGAGTAAGTAACAATCCTAAAAATAGAAGTATAGTGTAAACGTATTTAGCTGTCGAATAATGATAATGTTATGAAAGAAGTTTTGAATGATTCTTAGATAGTAATTTGTCAAGCCGGTCTCCATACAGTGTGCAAAATAGAGAAATCATACTAAACTAATTAAGATAACACATTAATTTATAAATACGATTACTTATCATGAACTTTGTGCTGTTTATAAGTTATAATAGTCGAATGAGTATACATGTTATTAATACGGTCTCAATTGACTATAAGAACAAAACGAAATGACTACATCCAGTTCAGGCTAATAAAAACTACCAACGTCCAAAGCCTCGTCGCCAAATAAGGTGTTTCATATCAGTACATCGTATATCAACTATTAATTACGAAGTGTTGACTTTGGGGTGTTTGTCCCAGAGTGAAGTTATTTCGGCCTCTCTCGCGGTAGGCAAATTGTCTCGGCAGAACAGCCACAGTAATGGTAATGCTATCCTCTCTGTCTGGAAGGAATTATGTAAATACGAGCGTGGGCGGAGTCTGAGGCCGATTGTAGAGTCGAGAGCCTAAGTCAACTACTAATAACGCTTTGTCGTCAACTGAATACAAAGAGCGGAACTGCGTAGCAGCATCATTTGGTTTACTGTCTTCATCAGCCAATAACGAGGCTAATTTTTAAACTTTGAGTAATAAAAACCATTCTAAAATGCTCTATCAAAATCCATCACTTCCTTACTCTCATTATCAGGTATGCCTTAGTGGCTAATTAAGAATATGATTCCGAAGAAAGACAAGAATAGAATAATGTCGACCGGACCAAGGACTAGAACCCCTGACCTCATGCTTTCCGGGCGGGCATTCTTGTTTGTCTTCTAAATTTGCTGTAAGCTATTAATGAGCTTCAATTGGAGCATTCTACTTCCTTTCACTTGAGGATGATTCCATTTTATTAATCAAGCAAATTAGGCTACAATTATTTATGAGATAGAAACATGCTGCCTAACCATAACAACTGTACACCGTCGTACAATATAACTGGAGTAAAAGCCGTTTTAATGTTTTGCCGCTATAGTGCTGCAACTGTTATCATATTAAGAAGCCCGACTTTGTATGATATTCTCTTTTTTGAAAGTAGTAAGCCAAGAAAAAATTGCACTTCGCAAACAGGTATACGACTTGATACTAAGAATCCCTATTAAAAAGTATGTAAAAACATACATCGGAAATGATATTTAAGTAAACTGATAGATATTTTTCACTTAGTTAGCTACAAAAGTATCCAAACATATATTTCAGACTTTTAAACAGTTATGATGCTGTTTAGGGTAGCAGTTTACATGAGGGTGATACTGAAACGGCAACTCCCATTTAATAGCAGAGGAAGGGAACTGAACAGAGGGGAAGGTAGAGAAACGTAGTCTACAGTTGCCCAGGGCCCCCGGGCTATAACTGCATCTGGTAGATTCGACTAATGGGTACTTGTCTCACGCCCCTTCCGAATGACGGGAGAGGAGTTTGCTGTGAGGTAGCAGCATTCCCCTAACCGTGCCTCGCCAATTTCAGGATGTAGCTGGCCGACTATTACTTGAAAACTATTTTTTTTTGGTTAACAGGCTACAAGAGGGTGATCCTGAAACAGGCAACTCCCCTTTAATAGCATAGGAAGGGAATTGAAAAGGGGGGATGCGGAAGGTAGAGCAAGGTAGTCAAGGGTTAACTAGGACCCCGGACTATGGTTTAAGGATCCTACCCGGTTTTTCACCTAAAGAGATGCAGGGAAAACCCTAGAAAACCTGCATCAGGTAGGTCGGGCATTGGGTACTATTCTCACGCCCTTCCGAATGACGGGAGACGAGTCTGCTGTGGAGTCGCAGCATTCCCTTCTCCGTGTCTCCACCAATTTCAGGAGGTAGTTGGCCGACTGATCCAATGGGATCAGCAGACAACTCTTGCCATATGCCCAAGTTCCTCGACCTCCTAAAATAGGTGAAGGTGTCTCGGCATATGAGAACTTTGATAAAAAGTACCCAGAGAGAGTGCGAGGCATTCCCGACATGATCAGGTGAGCCCCGCAGTCACTCTGGGCTGAAGCGCCTGCGAGAAAACTCCCGCAAGATAAGATGGTGTGTTCATTAGTTCTTCTAACAGTTATGAATAATAGAAAATGAAAATTAGACTAAGACATAGAAATCCATGAGATAATTTCGCAGTCAATATTTTCGTATTGTGTCGAACTCCAAAAAATATTTCATCCCAATAACCTATTGCCACAAATTTCCATGGTTATTTTGTCCTATTTGTATTAAAAATGCTTGATTCTTTGGTTCAGAAGTTGAAAAAAACCTCTATTGTTTCCAATTTTATTAATTTCAATTATAGCCCTGTACATTTCTAATTGGCTTCGATTTGCAATAGTTCCTTACGTTGCTAGTAGAGAACAATCAACAATAACACCAGTTAAAGTGGCTTACAATATTATTGTAAGGGGTTTAGAAACTGAACAACAGACCAGCAAATGCAGCACTGAAGGGTCTCTCAGGAATAAACAATGGAGGATCAGGTTTCAAACCTATTATGAAGTTGCAGATGTAGGACTTAGGAATTCTCTGGCTTGTTGACTTGTAAACAAAAATAAGATGATGAATAAGTCAACTCAGCAGTTTTTTAAGTATCAATAAATACTGTACTGTGGCGATGGCAATTTTGTGGACGTGATGAAGTAAGAGTAACTAACTTTAATAATATATGTTACATTAGCACTACTTAACAAAATGTTGTCTGTATAATTACGAATGCCTATTTAATAATCTAAATTAAAACAGATGTGATAAATACAGTAATGTTAGGCTTTTGTTGTCAGTCATAATAAAATGCTCACAGATAAATTACGACCGTCCGTTATGAGCAATAAAGTAATAAAAATTTTGTCTGTTAATTAGATGTTTATCTGCTGAACTATAATTCTTCGTTCCATATTAAAGCGCAATTTTCTCTATTAATTCAATTGTTGTTTATTTAGTTTACATTCACTTTGGCGCGATGAAGCACAGGTGGAGAATTTAATGATAGTACTTTCCGGCTAAAATTATTCCGCAGTTACTAGGAATATGGTGTAGATTCCAAGACGTCGCTCGCACCCTGGCAGAACGGGGAAAACATCTCCGCAACCAATCAGGAAATAATTAATAGATATGGCTGGTGGTTTTAAGACAAATTTCAACCATTGAAGTGAACAATATGAAAAAGAGAGGGGAAGGCAGTGGTAACAGAAAGGTAGAGCCAGGGAGCCAATTTTTAGGTTGGAAGCGACGAAGAGACGCAGAATATTGGCGAACATGTGGCGGAATGAACCATACATTGTGTAGGTCTTTGTGGGAGAGATACTTTTACTCGTAAGCCGTCGGAGTTTTTCTACCCAGAGCTTTGCGACGCTAAAATTATTATTTTTGTTTAAAATCTTAAAGCATTTAAGTTTGTATACTGATATGGCCAAAATTTACTATTAAATTGGTACAAATTTTTATGTTATTTTCATTGAATAAGAGTATAAATTAAAAATTTAAATTACATTTAAATACGTGGTAGTTCTACTAAGTAGGGCCCGTTATTTGTTTTAATAAAATTTAGTATTTATTTATTGGATATCACTTTCTCTATCACTATTTACATTATTTATTGGATATCCTAGAATTAACACACCAGTCATCGAACCGTCTATGATAACTTTTATTAGTCTTGGGTGCCTTAGAATATTTTCGTCTCTTACTTTATCATGATGATCAATTTATTGCCTACCTCCAACTTTACTTCTCACATGTCTCCGATTCATTAGTTTTCTATTCCAACTAACCAAATTAAATTAGACCACACTGCTACTTTAAAATATTGTTATTATGAATTCTCTATTCAAAAATCGTGGTTTCTACATTATATTTATTATTGTACTGAATTAGTTACCCAAAATCACAGGTTTCTATTTTTGTATTATATAAATTCATTTGATGCATCTCCTTAGGTAAAACACCGGGTAGTATTCTTAAACTAAAGCCCGGAAACCCTAGTCAACCCTTGCTGTACATTCGAAATTCCCCCTTTTCAATTACCTACCTATGCTATTAAAGGGGATTTGCCTGTTTCAGGATCACCTTCATGTATCCTGTTAACCAAAAAAATGTAAATAAAAGTTTCGCCAAAATGTGAAAGCTATTCAGAAGTGATTTACAAAACTGCATTTGTATGTATAAAAACGAAACACAAATTTAAACGCGATTGGTTAATTTAATAATTGTCATCATAGTGACCAAGGCACTAAATATGAAAAAACTGTCAGGGCTGCGACTGTAAAAGTGAATATTTATCGTGTTAAAAATCTACAACTCTTCAATTCATATAAAAGTGCAAAGCTATAGTTATTAGACATTCAAGTAACTTAGTTACCGCATTAAATTTGGAGTTAAGAAGATGTAGTATTGTGAGCGACATTTCTGGCATTTAATGCAGAAAATGGAAATTTCCTCTGAGAAGAATTGTACGTAGCGTTAACAGCAGTTCTGGTGACAAAGGACCTCATTACTTAATTGCGATTCTCAACATGACGGAGGTACCTGTCCTCACTATAATTTATTTTCTTAGAATGCCATCCAGTAATACCGGTCTTTTGTAACGGATTAAAGCACTTAGTAATGGTACAAATTATAAATTCGTTTCTGACTGTCATAATACCGACGTTTTAAGTACTATAAATATTATGGATAGTATAACAAATGTTTTTCATTACACGACTATAAAAGTGAGCGCTTCTCATTAATTTATTTGGGGAATAAATCGCTCTAATTTGGAGTTGAAAACGCGAGAAAAGTTAACGGGTGAGATGAAAATGTTCTTGCAAAAAGAAGTGTGATTTTCAAATATATAATTCAGATAAGCCTATAAATTTCTTTTATTTTAAATCGTTAAAATGAATTTATGGTTGTTTTATTAAAAACAATATCTACGGCAGTAACAATGGGGAAATAAGAAAAAAGGGTTTATTTATTTTAATGGAATACCCATAATAGCTAAATTTTTAGTTTGAAGAAATAGAAAAATTATTGTTCACGGTACAGTCTATTAAATGTGAAAATTACAAGATAACAGAATATATATATATATATAATTTTAGATAATGCTTAAATGAACCGTTATTGACGGCACTGTTCAAAAATATTTACCAATAAAAAATAATTTTTCTATTCTGACAGAAGATTTAACGGAAATCATTTCTAGAATGGTGGGACGTAATATATTTATCAGTTTCCTCCTATAATATTGAATGTAAAACATGCTATTTTCATTATGACTAATGTGTAGCAATTTTGCTTTCAGTCATCATTCATAATTAACACTAATAAAAATTAAGGAAAATTCCAGTTATAACTTTTGCGGGGTTTTCATTGTCTGAGAGAAATGCGTACCAGATAACAGGAGAATAAGATGCCTAGGAAACGAAAAAAGGCATTGAAATCTCTGGTGAAAAATGTGAGACAACAGAAAAAAGGCTTTAGTATAGTATTAAATACCTTCTTCAGTTCTAGTAGCAGAGGCCTTGTGAGTTCAACTCTCTTGTGAATTGATTTTAGAGCAACTTTACTGCCCTGGAAAAGAAAAAGAAAGCAAGGAATTATATAACTTTCAATATTAATGGAATAGAACAACAAAACAATTAAAATAAATATACATATGTGCAATTTCTTAAGTAATTTCCTGGTATAAAATTGAAAATATGAATATATATATATACATATATATAAATCCTAGGATAGTTCTAAAATTTTTCAGAGTTTCTGTTCAGATAGAAAAAAGAACATGCATGTTGATATAAGAAAATACATAAATACTCATTATATCCATAACTCTTGTTTCACCCTAAAACCACTATAATCGGTTCCCGTGGCAATGGACGCCGGAACCGAGCATACAGGCTATATTATATTAGTAGAAAACCAGAACTGAATATTTTCTGCACCAGCATCTATTAGTTTCAATACCAGCTGCTGCCAACGTAGTTGATTTATGGCACTGTCAAGCGAATTATACTGCAGACCCTGGGGATCGTGGACTCAGCTGTCGCATAAGCGGAACAATACTACAGTTGGTGGTTTATCTCAACTGAAGCTAATTTAATATAACTGCAATCGGAAGCTTTTTTGCTTTCATTTATTTTATCTTCAAAAATTCATATCATAATTAACATACTATATAATCAAACAGATAATAGCTTCATTACCTTTTCTGATTTACATATTATAACTATTTACTTACTTCTTTATAATTACCTTATGCTATAGTTATTTGATAATATCAAAAATAACACCAAAATGTTACGATACTTAGTGCTTGAAAAACATTTTACTTGTGGTAATTTTACTCCTTCCAGGAGAAATCTGAGATTTCATTCAAAATTAGATAATAATTATTAACAGTTGTGGTACATATGTATCGAAAGTTAGGGGTTGTTTATGGGTTTAAATTACCTGTCTCTTACAGCAACAGAGTGTCTTACAGATGCATATTTACCACAAATTACGTCATGCTACTATTATTTAAATTTTTTATCTGTAATAAAATATATTTTTTTCACTATCGAAGCCTAATCTCGTATTTTGCTTCATAAACTTCTTATAACTGAATAGTTTCTTTCATACTGGAGTTAGGTGTATTGGTGCTTTACGTTTAATTTTTAGAGTCTGTAGAAATTACATACTCTGCTAATTTACACTATTTCGACTTGAACCTTCTTTAAAGGACCGTCAAAAGGTAGGACGGAACGTCTGTGAATTTTAACATTAAAACACTTATTTATTTTCGAAGGACGAAGTTTGAAACTGTGTGTTTTTCATTAACGTTGAGTTGATAACCAAAATTTTTAAATACATCAACATATTTAACGCCACAGTTGATTTTTCTTAACATTTCAATTTGTTCGCTTTGACGCGATGCCTATAGAATTTAAACGGAAAAGGGAAAAAAGATTTATGATGGGTAAAATTATTAAACAAAAAATGTTTTAGTGTCCACTGTAAATCAGACGGGATACACAGATAAGTCGTATAATCATATATCATATACGTCGTTTGTATTACAGATCTAAATAGTTTTTAATTGAGGGGAATGAAGGAGAGACGTACTAAATTGTATTATTATATTTCGCATTCAACCATTATTGGCATCATTGTTGACTACATAACAACTGAATAGTTAGCTGAGTCTATTAATGTATTCGAATGTTTTAGTGCTTTATTATCAAGGCAAACTCCCATAGCTTAGGTGAACTAAAACTTTTTTGATCAATAGTAAAGCGAATTATGAGTTATAAAATTTATGATATATATGTTTAAATGAGGCCAAAAACAAATGGTTTATCAAAGACACCAGTGTTTGGTGCTCGTCTATGATATCTTCGAGACATCATCTCAATTTCTGCACCTGTATTTGATAATTTAAATAATGTGAATTCTGTTAAAATTACTGTGTGGATTCCTTCGAGAAATCTACTTCATTATCAATGTTTATCCATAGAAAAATCTGGAACTTGTCTTCAATATTTGCGAACCTTCATCTTAATATCAGAAGCTGAAATCGACGATAGGAACACAGAGCTGTTTTATCTTTGAGATATTTTTTTTCAATTAGTTTATCAAATAACTCTTATAAAATTTTGGAACTCGTCTTTTATATACTCAAGACATCATCTCAAAATCTGCATATGCAATTAATAATTTAAAAAATTGACTGTTTTTGGCCTCATTAAAACTTTTATTTAAACTTACAGACGTTAATCACTATTATACTTATGAAATATATTAACATTATTTCATTACACTACACAACGTTTCGTTTCTTAATTTGGAAACTCAACTCGCGCTTTTCGCCCTCTACGCTTGTCCAATATGTACGCCAAAATTTTCTACTTCTTAAATTTCTTGTCTCTTTAAGAGATTATATGAGGTTCCAAAGTGAAGAAAAACGTCATCTAGTAGACAGAAGTAATGTTAATAAATTTCATAATTATTCTGACTCGTAGGTCGTTTTATTATTAATTCGTTTAATAATTTGTTCCATTATCTCACTGTGTGGAAAAAATAATTGATCTGCCTATTACTGAGCACTTTCAATATCAACTTGCTTAACATTATTTCGTGTTTCACATTTCGTCATATTCACTCGTTCAACGCGCATGTCTTCATTTTCCTAAATTTCTTGATTATCTAAAATTCAGCAGATGAGGCTCTAAATTTAGGAAAGAAACGTCGTGTACGAGACAATATTAATAAAGTTTATATTAAATTCGTTCTGAAACATAAGCTGATTTTTTATTTATTGCCTTCAACTTTTTGTCTTGAGTAAAACGAAGTTCTTATAGATATTTGAATATTGGAAAATGTGAAGTAAGGTTATTTATGCATATTCGTTTTTCTAATAAGCTCAAAGCTATATGACATTTCATCTCTAAGGTGGATTTTGGCTTTATGCTCTGAGTATTGACCGGCTCTGGCACGGTTTTGTTGAGTAAGACGATAAGAAGAGCTTTATGTATAAATACAAGGGCCCAACAGATCTTGGAAAATCCATTACACAACACAATAGCAAGAGAGGCCCGCTTCTTCAAATGGAATTCAAGAACATTTCCACTTTATCACTTTTTAGAAGGCGTAGGAGCTCCGTCAAGAAGTCACGAGCTCCTAAAAGTAGTCATTATCTCACCATTTTAATATTTCATGATGTTAAGTAATGTTTCAATGAAGTAAAATCTTAATTTCAACACATTAAAATCAATTTTTTCGTACGCGCCCGTAACATAATAAAATGAAGTAATGACGACACAAGGACTCAAGTTCTTTATATACGTCTATATTTAGCAAATAACTTACATAACAATTAATACCAGAAACAAAATTAGAAGTGTTATAAATATTGTTATAAATAATTTATAGAACAACTCAGATCACGTTAAGAATGGACATGTATGACGCGATGAGGGAATATTTGCAGAGGGAAGTGTGTGGAGTAAGAACAGAAGAGGATGCATATAAGATGGAATACGTTGAGCAGATTAGGGAGGATGTGGGATGTACTACTTGCGCAAGTTAGGTTAGCACGGAGGATTACATCAGACGAGTCTTAGGATTGAATACCACAACAACATGTATTATTAAGGAACGGAATTTGCCAAATACTCATTCCTAAAGACGAAATAAATTGACTGCTACAATTTGAATGCAAAAGTTTTTGTTGCATTCGCTCTAGTAGATTATTGAAATGAAGTCATAATTCATAAATAAACAAGAATGAAGTGTAGTAATAGTAAAGTTCACAAAAATTAATGACCTATTTGTCGAAAAAATTAATAATAATTGAAATCATAGCATATATCGTTTCGATAAACAGTTGTGACCTTTTGCTAATTCTATAGCAAAATGAAATAATGACCAAATGTAGCTAGTTACATTACAAAGAATATAAACACATATTGGCATATACCACAATATGGACCGAAACGTCTATTCACTTTGTTATATCTCACGTAAATGACGTTATAATTCGAATTTGGTACATGCGCGGCGCGAAGCAGAGAGGCAGAAAGAGAAAATCAGAGAGAGGATTAAGTTCTTTTGGATAGGGTGTCTTTGGTTTGGAGTTAACAGAGAAAACGGATTTACACACGAGGTCTCTAAAGAAAAATGTATGTTTGCGGGAATGATTATCGTCTATTAATAAATCAAGTAAAGTTTATTTAACCTGGTACTAAATTAAATTTGTTTCTTGACTATTCTGCCACGACTGGTATTATGTTTAACACATTCATTATTCATCCCTGAGAGAGAGGGAGGGGGGAAGGGGGAGGGAGAGAGTTATGTTGTATATAGATTTCGTCATCATGATGTAATCTACGATTGCGGCTGGTCAGAATTAGTCTCTGGTGCCCGATGTAAATATAAAACATAAATTATTACGAAACTGATGACAAACTCAAGGGAAAAAGAAGTTTAAATTATTACGAAATTGATGGCTCAACGTGAAAGGTAGCTTTAAATGTTACAAAGTTTTGCACCAGATCGTTGGACGTCATATAACATATAAAAACAAATGTTTTTTTGTAATACCTGCAATATGGGTTGGTTAATTCTGTGTTATATTAGTTTTTAAACGCGATAAATGTCTTATTATATGCTATAATACATTATATATATGCATATTATTCTTCGGTTTTCCTTTTCTGGTCCGGAATATTCTATTTATATTTTAAGTACTTTTCAAAAATTAATCCTCGATAATACTATTCTTCATATAACTTTAATAACCGAAAAATGTCAAAAAGTCCAGAATATTTACTTATTTCATTTATAGTATCTTCATGTAACTGCCACCAGAAAAACTGCCCATTTGTAAATTAATTAAATACATACTTCATACATAATTCTGTAAAATACATGTATTTTTTAATTTTGTTTAGAATATTAATTCTCTTTTCAGTTTAATGTGAGAAAGTTATTTTTAAAGCCACTCAAATATCGAGAAATTTTTATGTATTTACATGAAGAAATAAGCTTAGTTGTCACTCTTAGCTAGGGTTTACTACATAACAATTTGTAATGTAAAAAGTAGTATTACTCTATTTATTATCTAATTTAAATCCGTAATTTTTTTACTAAATTAGAAATGCAGACAGTCATGGAAATAAACCATTTTCAATGCGACGGCTTTTTTTTCTATGTTAGGATGAAGCTCTTCATTGGTAAGATAAAACTGTTATTCAGAAGGTGTCAAGATAAAGGAACGTGGAAACGTGTGGAATGAAAGCCGGAGAAGTAAAACGTGGTTTGATGCAGAGAACCGTGAACAAATAAAATTCCGGTATCGCAACTCTTGTTTTAGATGTCAGCATTACGAAATTTTTGTAAACTTTAAAAACCAGAGGATTACGAAGCTTTTTTAACTCTTTGACGAAAAATCTTTTTAGGTACATAAATATAATTTCGTGAACGGGGTGACAAATTTCAAAATACCTACGTTTAACCCTACGTAATATCTCAGCGGACGGTTAAAGGGAACGTCATATTTATCTCGCTTGACTGATATGAAGATCCAGCATAATGAGAAGCTCCGAGTTATTAAACTCTGAAGAGAGCGTAGGTGAGTGGTATTCATACATTTTACTCAGGATCCTACTTGAGTATTCATTACACTCAGACTTTGAAGCCATTGTTTATGTTTGAATGCACCGGTAAATTTGCTCAAATCCTCATAACTTGTTCAGCATGTCCCAAACATGGAGCGTGAGAATATAAATAAGGTAATAATTAGCTTCCTAAATTTATACACATTTATACACGTTTATACACATTGCTGAAATTAATAATATCTTTGCCTGCTTCGAGTACCAGGGGTAAAGCACTTTCATTATGTCAAAACGCAATTAGGTAATAAATATTTCCACGCGTTTTACATAATTTTTTAAAATCTAAAATATTTTCATGGGGAATATTGACACTAGAACATTGATAATGTTCACTTACAATAATCTATTTTGTTATCATCCTCTGTTGTATTGTTAACTAATAATTTTCTGTAGCTATTAATTAATCGACGTTGGTATTTTATATGTATATTTTTTTAAATCACAAATTTTATTCTTCACTGAGGAATTACACTACAAACAATTTATTAAAGAATAATTCAAGACTTTTGTGTGTTAATAAATAGACTTATTATATTATAAAATTAAAAAATAACCTTAGTGTGCCAATTTCAAAAATATTTTAGACATGAAACACATTTTTTGACTGGAATAATTTCCAAATTTTAGATAGAAAAACAAATTACAAATCACGATTAGTGAACGATTTGATTTATAATAAGTATATTACTAATTTACGTAACGTCAAAACTGACAATGATTGTTCAGAAGGATTCATAATGTGTTTATTCTTGATATGTAATCTTCCAAAGTTATATACATATTATTTTTAATAGTTTTAATGTCGCCTTGATTACGGACCATATGTGGATAGAAACATTCTTTGCGATAAATTAAATTAGTTCATTATAATTTCTATTTTCCGTTGCGTAACTTGTAGCTTACATATAATTAACTTGTTCTATTTCGTGCATGAAATAGAACGTTTACCAAGTGTGTCGAATGTTTCTTCCCTTGTAGCATTTGTTCTGCAACCACAAAAGTGTTTCCATCTCCAGTAGCATTTTTGCGGAAACCTGTCAAAAGTCAAAGATTCGTGCTGGTTCCGCAATTAAATTTTAGTTTCACTCTCTTCACCTCCCAAAATGTCTTCTGTTTCAAATTACTGTTTCTCCTTTTTTTGTCACCTTCCAAAACATCTTCTGTTTACTCAAATAAACATTTTGAATCATCATTTGTAGTTATTACTGTCGTTTTCCACAATTCTGTAGTAAATATTTATAAGAATAACGGAATGGACTTGGACCACTAAACAGACAACTACGTTGCTCAAATACTGACGCGAGAAGAGGCGCGCAGGGTGCAAAGTGCGGAAGGCATAAGTTGTTCATTTTTATAACTATTAGCATTACAAAACGGGAAAGATAGTCGTATTCCAAATCAAAGGGAATGCTCAATAATGGTACTTATGTTTAATATTTCTGCTCTACTAGGTTCAAAAGACCACCTTTTGCGACGGGTTGATGGCATAATATCTCTATTCTTATGCTATATTCGTAATCAATTCAGGTTAGCCGCCATAAATATTTACTTTTAGAAATGTTATAATGAAATGTTGAAGATCATAGGTTTAACCCCGTGAACCTGTAGGATAAACAATTCTTGGGCTTGCACTCGCGCCGTAATAGAATTAAAACAAGACGTTTCAATGGAAATCTCACCCATGTTTATACAGGGACAACCAGTGTGAAGAAGATTTTATGTAATTGAGTTTGCAGTGATTACGAACGGTAAGATATATATTAAATATAAAATTGTCCACGTGAACAAGAGATAATATTAAACAGATACGAGTCGCCATTACGAGAATAGTATCAACTCAAAATAGTAAATAATTCGTAATCATTGAACTCGGTTTACATTTTCAGGGAACAGCTTGACAGTAATTTTGAAAGTGATAAACATTTCTGGATTTATATATTGTGTTGCACAGCTTTCATTAGGCGATAAAAATTCTACGTTTGTGAAATATACACATGTATACATTCGTCTAGTGTGTTGTTTCGCAGTTGCCCTGTAGCGAGGAGCTTTCTCCCAAATAAATGCAGAGGATTCATTTCAGGGATGCGGTCATAAAAAAGCATCAGCGTGGGGTCTGGATAATACAGCACTCGGATAAACAAAAGTCGTCTGCTACTAAAGAGTCTGCATTTCCTGCACTGACCAATGAAAGCAAAACCAAGCCTCCATCTGTAACTATAGATACCCAAATTTGTTTACCTGTTGGATCAGAAGAAAAGAAGGGATTTTATATAATTTTTGTTATATAATAATATTTTTTAAAGTGAAAATATTTTTCTTAAGCTTTGGTCACAATTTTATTATATATCATCATTATATCGTCATCGTCGTATAAGATTAGAATTTAAAAAACGCGAAATATTAAAAAATTTAACTTTATGTATTCATGATATAATTGACCAAATGAAGGATACATGAGGCCCTAGAATAAAGGTCGTAAAGAGGAAGTGCAGAATAAAAAAATTGCTGTTTGTCTCGTTTATTACAGAGCAGATGCAATATTTGAATCATTTTTAAGATCAATGAAGACTATAATTAATTTCACGGAATATACACAGATAAAATGAATATGTTTGTTTACATGCCTGCCCGTATGTATTCTTATGCAATTCATAAGGCTGCAATGTAATTTTGGTACGTTTCGACGTTCATCCCGAGGAAAATGTCTTCCCATATTGCGAAGATTTGGTCCGTTACTTCATTTCAGTCCGAAAAGGATCCTCACTCAAAGTAAACGCTTCTCAACAGGTGCCATGCGATTTGTAGGATATTTTCAAATTACTTTTGTCGTATAGCGAGGTGACACGTTATGTAGACACAACAAAAAAGAATGTGTATTTCATGTCCTTGGCAAGTTTGACTGAATTGAAATCAATCAAATACAAACTCACAATTCAGTTCATGTGTCATACTGATTGTGTTATTACAATAGGTAATAGGTATCACACGCTTCTTTGTTTTATTTATGCTATCCAAGCGACAAGCAATATAATTGTTTAGCGTAAAATAATATTTAAATTCGACTGACATCTAAATTAAATTGTAATACTTAATAATTCGTTAATAAACATGAAAATAGTTTTATAAATCGCTGTGCAGATTATGCGGCTAAATATATAATGAAGGGGCAAACATAATCGATATACAGAAATAAATAGATACATTATTTGACAAACCGAAAAGAATGGAGTGTTTCTGTGTAACTTTGTGTATGTAAATGCGCAGAAATTTACACCAAACTTGTACACGTGTCCCTCGTGACACGAAAACGTGCATGTCGGAGTAAGACTGCTACAGCTCCCAGAAAAGAGCTAGAGTAATGGAAAATTTAAAACGATCTTAATATTGTTTCTCCCGATGTTGTTTGTGTAGAATTTTAACCACATTTGCCATGGAAAAAGAGCGTTTATAATGGCGGGATGTAATGGTCGTTTTACTGTTCGGCTGAATTTACATTTCTTAACCTCAATAAAAGAAGAAGAAGTGAGCGTCGAATTAAGTATCTTTGGTTGGAAAGAGTCGCTGATAGTGAGCAACAATCTTTTTATTCATAAAAATTTCAAAATAAATGTTTGAATAAGTTAATGTAAATAAATGCATATGAACTTAACTCAGAAAGCGGTGTGAATTTTGATGTAACGCCTAACACTATGCACGTAACTTATTCGAGTGATATCGTGAGTAATTAAAAACTAGTAAATTGCTCCACTGTACGAGATAATTGAATATAATTCATACTTAAGTCACTCAATATCAAGTAGCTATGGTTTATATGTAGACATAAACCTTGTCCTGCCAACTTTCTCTATATTTTAATTAAGAGGAAAACAGCTGGGTCATTTTTATGACGTCAGACTAAACGTTTCGAGTTACTAAAAGGGTTCTTCGGAAATTGTTTTGAACGTGATAAAGCTAATTCAATAAATATATGATTGAAATCAGTGAAATGCAAAAATATATTACAGTGTATATTGCGGAATGTTCAGTCTGAACTAAAACTAATCGCAATGATTAGTATGAAAGATATAATAATTGCCAATGGTGAGAACAGAAGTTGCTGTAAGATAGTTTAAATTTATTTGATTTGAACAACCTTCAATATTTTTAACCTAAAACTTCGGAAAAATTAATTAGCTAATAAAGTGTTAAAGTGAGGTTTGCAAGGGGTGGAATTATGGCATACAAATTCCACTTGAATTGTATTTTGGCCTAGAGTGTAGAGTGGTGGGGGAAGGAATGTCAATGGATGTTACAAAAAATTAATGCGAAAACAAACAATTCAGTGTCTATTTTGGGATCATGGGTGTCGCTGAGTTCAATTCTGACATTCAGCATCTGTATTAATTCAGCTTAATGGTGGGGGGTGGGGAGGAATGAGTGAAGGTATGTTATATAAAAATAAGGCGAGAATAACCGACATTGGTGTATTCTTGGCTCTATTGGTGCAATGAATATGTTTGACTCTCAAAGTACCGGGAAAATATTTTACTCATAGATTTTTAAATTTACTATTAATTTACTCATAAAAAAGAAATAAAATTTTAGATCTATACCTTGGCCCAGTCCCAGTCGCCCAATAAACCAAATTTAATTAAACTGACCAACCATTAATTATATAAATCAAATTCAAATAATATAATTTCTAATTTTATTGAAAAATAAAAACTAATAATCTTAAACCCAGAAAAGAAAATATAATTTAATACCACTAATAAACAATCTTCTCAAGCAAGGTAAATCAATTTATTATAACGATAACGTGGGTAACTTCATACTCACAAAAAAGAAAAAGAAATATATACGAAGTTAAAAAAATTAAGAAGTAAAGTCATCGCCAAAACTAGACTAATTAAGAATATCATTAAATAATTATAGAATATTAGATAAAACAAATTAGAAGAAACCCACCGTATTTTACATTAAATTCAGAAAATAACTCTCCCTCAGAAAAATCAAAAGGAGTGAATTAGTTTCAGATAAGCATGGAAAAAGATGGAAAACGTATAGCAATAAATAAAATCCTTTCTATAGAAAAAATATGAATTCATAAGAAACTGTTTCAGCTACACCTCGTGAAATTCCCAAATAAATAATAATTATAATTTAAAGAGAACTAACTGCATTTTCAGACTTTCCTTACGTTATTGTGCTTATTTAATGTAACAGTCGAGTTCTTGATTAGATAATATACATTTAATATTGAGCTGTTACATTAATTATGTTCAAAACTAATTACTACATAAACATGGTCTGATGATTGTGCTGCGGGTAGCAGCATCGTCGATTACCCTCTAATATTGAGCGAAAGAATGATTGAAGTCTAAAAGAATAAAAATGTTTCCAGGTAGTCTACAAATATACACATATTACTAATTTTAACGTTTCATACACACTCGATCTGGCTAACAATGAATATTTGTTGCGGCTTATTCGTCACGTCTTACTATTTTCCTGCTGTGAAGTCGCAGCGT
The DNA here is from genome assembly GCA_034510155.1 of Eucriotettix oculatus. Taxonomy (NCBI): domain Eukaryota; kingdom Metazoa; phylum Arthropoda; class Insecta; order Orthoptera; family Tetrigidae; genus Eucriotettix; species Eucriotettix oculatus. The sequence goes on along the minus strand of CM067376.1, from coordinate 50,256,396 downwards.
TATCTTGGCTGAAACTCACGCTGATCCAAATCCTCTCGCTGTTAAGTAACTTCTAAATAAAAATCCACCGCCGCTGCTAGGTAACCCGACAAACAAAGATTTCGTTGCTAAGCAACTCGTGAACAAAAGGAATCCAGTCGCTGTACTGTGCAATATTTCTTATTATCCGCTTTCTTCCCCTTACATATCTGTCCAAAATTTTATAGAGCATTCTTCTTCTTTATCGAATACAGATTACGGTTTCTCGGCGTGATAATGGCATTGCTGATCAGGGTCTTCTTTCTTGGCTGATCCGAATGCAGCCCTCCCATTGACAGATGAAAGAGATGTGGATAATATTTTTTTAGGTAAGTCAAGAATTTTTTAAATGACATATACAAACATTTTATTAGGAATAAGTAAAATATTAATGATAAAATTGTTCGTTTCTTTTGGTAGCATTTTTATTTTTATAGTACTGTTCATTTATTTTCATTTATGAATTTATAATTTTTTAAACAATTAAAGTTCTTACAAATTTATGGGACAAAAATTTTAATTCAAAAATTGTCCAAAAAAAATTGAGAACATTCAGTTTATGAAATCTATTTCATTGTAATATTATAAATATAGTGTAAACATTAAACTTGAGTATTTGTTGGCTAGTATAAACGGATACCCTATTATGGTGCTACAATGAACCTATTTTATTGTCCAATTCAATATGTACTTTTCGTTACTAAAATGTTAATTTGAGGGAATTGGTAATAGAATCTTGTGTAATAGTCAAATAATCACATATTCATAACTATGAAATCTTTTCTGTTTACTTCTTAAATGAAATCGAATTGTTTGTTTTTCACGATAGTTTTATAGAGATTGAAGTAAAATGATGGAATATACATTCATAGATTATTACTGTAAACTACAGTTGTTAACTGGAAGGTACGAAGAATTTAGAAAACAGGGCATGTAAAATATTTCATTAAAGTAGTAATTATAAGTAAACCGTACAGCCAATTCTTCAGCAAATAATTCTATATTTATTTAATACAAGTACGAAAAGTATTATATTTATACTAAATATTCTGTTCCAAATTTGCAATTGTTTTAATTAGATCTTTGTAGTTACCTTATAAATTCCAAGAAACGTCTTAGATGTGTTCAAATAATATAACATTGTTTGCTGACAAATTGGCTACACAGTTTATTTATTAAAATATTTCATCTTGCTCTGCGGTTATATTCCCAAAGCTTACTTGATGATCTTCCTTCATTCCGACCATTTCGTAATTATATCAGTGGCCATAAATTTATTGTTTTTTTGGGTTTTCACAAATCCTCAGATATTTGTAGAGTTAGGGGCCCATTTCTGAACTCAATATCAATAAGAGCTTTGCTATCTCCCTTGGTTCCTGAAAATTCATTCAGTGACGGAGTTTAGTACCTTAATAAAGAGGGCACAATACCTCCAGTGAAGTGGAATCATCGTCACGTATGACACCCATATTATGGACGTATCAAAAACTGCCTTGACGTGATTGGTTTTAGGTGAATGTGAGTGTGCCACACTTATGGACCTCGTGACTCTGTCGCTTCATGTCCACAGTTTTAAATTCAGATTACACAGGACGAAGTGAGGTATTTTATATAAAACATATTAAGTTTTAACATAGAATTCGCAGTATTGTATTTATAATATATAAAGGTTTATAAGAGATAAAACTTTGATAGATCAATAAAGTAACCATCGGTAACAGATCTGAAGCGATAAACAAAAAAAAACATTATTTTAAAGTATCTACCGTGGGGAACGATTGTTTTCTGCCGCAAAATATATTTATTTAAAATATTTACGTTTCAGACTTTTTGTGGTGTAGTGGTCAGCGGTTATAGGTTCAAATCCTGTCATGGGAATGGATGTTATATTACAGTTAACAAGAAAACGAGTTCCCCTTCCGCAGTCCCATAGTAGTTGATGCGACTCCAAATATAGGTTAGGAAAAAGATTTACGAGCTGATCGCCATAACGTTTTATTTGTTGTCAAACGTTGATTCATGTGGTACGTGCATTTCCAGCAATAACTTTGATTTATTTTCACTTTTTGAAAACGAAATCCACAAGCATAACAGAGGCTGCTAATTAGCGACATGAGTGTGATGACAATTCACAGTCAAACAGAAACGTCAAAGCCGTGCAACGAAATGGAAACTTGTTATTTTAGTATAAAATTTAGCCTTATTTTGTAAATATGCAAGCAGTATCAGTTCGACTTTTTGCAGTGGCAAAAAATTCCATAGTATTCGTACGGGTTTCTGTTATTTTACGGAGTCTCTACTTATTGGATCGTTCAACTTCATTATCGACGTTGGAAAGTGAAGATGAAAACTGGAATACTCTCAGCGTTTAAATAATTTTATTCAAGTTTATATAAAATAGTTTAATAAATATTTCAAATGATCATGCCGTGACTTTCAGGATTGGAAGGAATACTTTGAATGTTTTGTAAGATTAATGTCGCGTATGTTAAAGCAAAAATACTTTTATCTACGAATATTTACACACATACGGAGCACAGTGACACTAATTACTGGTGGAGTATTCAGTTCTATAAATATACATTTATTCATAGTAGAAAGTTTTTACTAACTACATCGAATGTTAATAAACGTATATAACGCGATAATAATAATTAATTATGTTTTATTTTATGATACCAGATATTTGAATGCATTTTTATCTTTCACATTATTCATAACTTGAAATTTAACGATAAGTGTGTATTATCTCATTAGTTATGACAGACAAGGCATTTTTGTGATTCAAATGGAAAATGGCTAAAAATATTTTATTTTCTTGAATTATTTCAATAACAGATTTTTCATTTTCCCATCTCCTTCCTCGTTATATATGCACACACACACGCACACACACATACACATACACAGACACACACACACACACACACATATATATATATATATATACTATCAGTTTCATAAGTAAACGGTGAACACAACGTATTTTGTGTCTTCATATAAAAGTCCGTAATTCTTCTCCTCCTAAATGGCTCGACCGATTCTGATTTTCGGTGTGTATCTATAGAGTCACCTGGATGATTCTTAGCTATATTAGGATCCGGTCGATGGCGCTCTTCTCAAAAACCAGAATATTCTTATAATTTTCCTACCAAAATAGCCTTTTAATTTCTCACATAAAAAATTATCCTATCAGAAATTTTCAGTTTGACCATTTGAATTATGTGACACTTGACTTATGACGCTAGTTCATTGCGTCGTTGCTTGTCATTGTTTTGACATTTAGATTTCGGATTTCTGAGTTATATATTCCATGGACACTAGTTGCGTGAATATTGTGTGAAGTATTTATTGATTAATTACACAATGACCAAATTATTTTGACAATGAGTCACCACGGTGGCTATAATGAAATCCATCTCTCATAAAAAGGGTGTCGCTCTTGCTAATCTCATATTGACAAACAGACAGTTGAATTAAATACTGTAGTGGGCGAATATAAACAAATTATCTGGCAACGCCGGGCACTAAGCTAGTTTATTATTTAAGTCAGTAGAAGTATAAAATAAACTCACTTTATAAAACGCAGTCGTGACGAAAACCTGCCTATTAGTTTCGCCGATGCTCATGGCGTCTTCTGAGATAGTCTGGAATATAAAAATTTCAAAATGAATATGCAGCTTACTTTATTTTCTGAGAGGCTTGTCAAGGTGTTTGCTTACCACTTGGCTGCCCCTCTTGGCTAGACTGTAGAGACTTCCCCTGGTTCTCCCTTGAGGCATCACTAGAAGGTCAGACCACTGAACTCTCCAAGTCATGGACGCAATTGCTGCTTCTAATTTGTACCTCCTGTAACAAATATTTATTTATATCCCAAAAATTATGATAATAACAATACTGATTAACTTAAAAAAATACTTCTTGTTGATTTAAGACGAATTTTTCGTGTTTTAAACTCGAATATCTAGCGCAAAAAACTCCTGTAATAAGATCACCTATTTCAGCGATAAATAAAGAGTTTTAATTCCTGTTTAATTTTTTATGTACATACACAATTTTTTTTCGTATTTCTCACTTTTAGGATTCATTAAAATAGAATAATAACGATATATATCAAATGAGTGCTACAGTCTAATTACTCCGAAATAATATTAAACTTAATGATAAACATTTAAAACATAGTTATGAAATTCGCACGACCTATCCTTACTTCCTTCATTGAAGTATTTTCAGGTGTATATAATAAATAATTATGAATTTAAAAATACAAAGAAAATATACAATATGTAATACAATTATATACTAATTTATGAAATATTACATCAGTTGAATTCATGAGATATAAGTGGACAAATTCTTGATTGTGCTCATTGCACAAACATTGACACTGAAATTACTTATAAGCACAAAGCTGTTATGCATATTGTCGACGATAAAAATTTGGTTCACAATTAAAAAAGAATTATAAATTTTATTTAAATTGTTGGTACCGTTATTCACATTGGATGTGCTGTACAACATTTCACTCATCTATCCAGAATAATAAATCTACTTTTCATTAAAAATTTTAGAAGTTGTCTATAAAAATCGTGGCTATTCAAGTAACTATGTTTTCGGCATGACTGAATCATTTTGAACGCTGAATTTTAAATTACTTTTTTGTTCATTGAAGCGAGTTTATAAATAGGGTTCAGTTTGCCCGTTGTAATTTGGTTCACAATCGAAACAGTTAATTCTATAAATGATATTACATTTGTGAGAAAAATTAATTGTATCCTTAGGTTGTTTGATTATGTTTAAATTACGGCAAGATTTAAAAATTACATGAGCACCAAAATTATCAGACTGATTATATTCAGCGGTGGAAGTGATATATTTCCAATAAAGTCAGATTAATGTATCTGATAAAAGTATATATTGTTATTTGTAGAGACGCAACTATTTTGTATAAAAGTAAGTATAAATAATTAATTTACCACAACGTCCACAAAGATAAATATTTTTACTTTATTTTTACAGCATAGTCATAAGTCTAATGGCTACATCCTGACGAAGACCACATGTTCCCGTATATGAGCAAAGAGGGAACTAAACTTAGTCACTTTTAATGATATCAACTTATACTATCAGATCAGGCTACCAGAAATTCGGGAACTGACTCATTGATACAATTAGATTAAAGAATAACCATTCATAAATTGGACCACATCTGAGACATTGGTAGCGGATCACAGGTATTCTTATAGTATTAGTAATAATGCCATCCAGATTGAATCTATGTTGCGAAGGAATATTTGTATTAACATTTTTATCACACTTGGTCACAACACCAATATACAAAGAGTTACTTTATATTATTAAATTAATGCTCATAAAAGGCGCTTGAGAACAAACGAGGACAAATATGAATACCCGGTGTACGAATAGACAACATATCTGAAGATATTTTAATAAATCGTACCTCTCTACAAATTTAAGAAAACAAGTACCTGTCGATCTTTAAATATGAATTTTAATTATGTGGATATGTTTGAAAAATGTTCAATCTTGACTGATTGCTAAAATTAGATGGCCGATTTATAGAAAACGTTGAGAATAATAATGGAGTAATAGATTTTATACAGGGACGATTAAAGCAGTATTAAGGTCCACTTCAAGTAACAAGAAAACCTAAAAGTCAGTCTTCAAGATCAAAATTCAAAAACCAATTGTCTGACTTTAAGTATATTTGATGAAAAATTCAGCCGATTTTCTCAGATAAAAATATAATTATTATTTAATTAAAATAATTACGACGTTTCGTTAAAACAAATAATATTTTTAAATTTAATTACGACTTGAAATTCATTACGTAAATTTTTATTTTTACAGACGTGGACGAATTTTTGTCCTGGACTTCATTACAGCCGAAATGTAGTCGTAATTATATTAAATAAATATAATTTAAATTTCTTGCCAGCAAAAGTGGCTGTATTTTTAAACTTTACTTCTTTTAATAATACGTTTTAGATTTAGATAAGTTTCAGAATCGGCGTAAGGTAAATATTTGATGTTGGGATAAGACGAATATCGAGCGATCGTGGGTTTCAGTGACGTTATTTTAAAGGTAAAAGTATTTAGATGCCTCGCAGTTGATCCCTGAGTTTTGTCAAATACGTCATATGGAACTCAAACGTTTGAAATCGACATAATTGTCTCCGTATTTTTTCTCTTAAATTTTTGTTTCCTGTTACAGCTTCTACATAATAGGAACGTGAATAGTATTGTTTAATTTAAAAATGCATGTGGGCTTAGATGTCGTTTAAACACTTTACAAATGCCGCATTCAGGTTTCATTTAGTAATTCTACCTTGAGTCTGCAGAAAATAGCTTAAATAGGATGCTGTTCCCGTCTCTAATTAAGTCTGAAATGATTATCCGTTATTACGTCAGTTCAGTAAGTGAGATGTTCTCCGAAGTCTAAAGCTCTCAGAGGTTTCAAGACATTTATTTAATATTACTAATGACACGTAGCGTTGCCGGCTTCGTCTTTGTATTTCGTCGATCCGAAAATGTGTCATGTTCCCGGCTTAAGCTTTCTAAACTATCTAAATAGGCTCAAAGAGAAAGAAAGTTGCTTATAAGAGGTAAATAATTAAACATATTTTAATTAGACTGAGAAAGTTAATTTTTGTTTACCAGTTTTTTATACTTCAGAGAAGTTATCCCCTCAACTGAACGTTAAAATAACTCTGTTGCATATTTAATATATGCTTGCAAAAATATATATTAATTAATGCTACCATTAGTCATAGTAAGTAATATGAGGGCTTTCTCTAAAGTTCGAACGGATATTATTAATTAATACAGGCTTTTATTAAGGCCATCATTAAAGTTTCACAACAAGAAGGGAGACTTACTCCTTGCGGATATATTCATCTCGTAAAAGCCATGGAAATATTTCCATTTTTCTATTATCTTCTTCTAAATTTAGTTTAAGGCTTTTGACTGGGCTTCAGTTAAAGCAATTGTTCTTCCTTCGAAGTTGAATCTATGAAACTTTGATGAATTTACACAATGTCCGTTATTTACTGATTTCCTAGCTGAGGAGTAAATAGCGTGATTAGTAAATTGTAGGAGAGATTAGTATAGGTTTACAAGAGTGGAGGAATATTGAATCGGATCGGGCAGTCAACCTGGACTAGCTTAGTTGGCTGGAGCTCCACGTGGTACGCGGTAGTTCTGGGTTCGATTCCCGGGTCCAGTCGACATTATTCCATTCTTTTCTTCTAAATAAAGTCGCTTCCGTTATAAGGAAACAATGTTTTGTATGCTTTCATTAAAGAAAAGATGCCGCCTGTGATGAAAGCCAAGTCTGAAGTTTGTTTCCCAGCATCATCGTTGTTGAAATGTGTTCTACTTCCTACCACTCCATCACTCGTTACTGTTTCCCCATACACCTCACACAACAGCCTATTTTCTGGTGTTAAATTAGTTTAATTCAAGATACTAATCCACAATTGGCGGGTAGTTTATTTTTCTTGAAATATTTTAAATGTTATAACTAAAGAAAAACACTAAGTGACAATGTTTAACAGCTGCGACTAATGTTTTCGCGCATGCTCAAAGTCGTACCCGAAACGATGTAGCCGTGAAATATTAAATATATTAGTATTATTATGCAAGAATAATTTCTATAAATCAAAGATATTCCTGCTGTAGTAACTTAGGTGAGTATGCAACCCGCGTAACGTAATATGCTCACAGTTATGGAATTTAGCTGCTACCAAAAAATTATTAATGCGAAAAAATAGAAAATTAAAAAATACAATTAACTTAATTTAACGACACGATTTAATACATTCCAAGCCTGATGAGCGGAATGTTCCGGACGGAACATTCCGTTAAATTAAACTAATTATATTTTTTAATTGTGTGTTTTGGCCACGTTTAGAGTTTAATTAAACCATGCGGACGAAAATCATTTTTACATTTTCAAGGATGGTAGTGTTTATTCCTACAACATTTCAAGCGATTATAAAACCGTGAAATATGTTAACTAAAATCGAGAAAAATTAATATTGACTATAATTACATAACAAACTTATGTCATCAATATATCACTGTCAAATGCTTTTATTATAATATATAAGTATGAGTGTTGTGGTAGATTTTGTTATATTTTAATACATTAGACTAAGGTTATTCTCCGCTCTAGACTTGGTTAACCTATTGGAATTTGCAGACTGCTGGGATAACGTTTGCGCTTATAAAGATAGATAAATAATTGATGTTCAGCAATGTAATATCTTATCTACGTTTCTTGGAGATATTTTATTATGTTCCGGCCACCTAAAGACGTTGTTAGGGAAGGTGTCGTTACTGAACTAGTCTTTCTCGGTTACACTTTCAGGAACCTCAACTCTGGTAGGAGTTCTCAAGGTTATTCTTTACGTTTAAGAAACTGGACGAAAATCTGTTGGTAGCCAAGATTTTTGCAAAATTGTAACTAAATAATTGGGGATTTATTCTAGATTTGTCATTTTTTCATATGTTATTAATAGATTGATTTTATTATTCTGGAATTTACTTTTCATTGCTCTTACTAAATTCCAAAGTTCTTTTAAATTTATATTATAATTAAAATCCACCATCTTATTGACCCATGTTTTTCTGCACACCTCGTTGTCTTTCTAAAGTTATCTCTGCATTTTTGAAATGCAATCTAATGAATTTTTTTTTCTATAAGCGTTTAAGGCTTTTTTTTATAAACATTGTGCGGTATTTTACAGTCTGAATCCCACCACGGGGTTTTATTCGAATTTAGAATGTAGTTTTGATTAATTTTTATGGTTACGTTTGGCAGCTTTTAAAATTAAATTGTTAAAGATGCTAAGAACATATTAACTATTATAAAATATGCGTACCTCTGCTTATAATAAATACTTTGATAGTGGGCAGTATTGGTATTACGGCATTCCTAACGCGAAATATTTTCAATTTATGTAGGAATTATTTATAACTGATTACTTACATAACCCGCCGACTATTAAATATTGCAAACATTTTTTCGGAAATTAATAATGTAAACTCTATGCTACCTAACTATGGCACAAGCGTAAAATCATTTTCTTTTCTTAATGTTGTATCATTTATTCCTATTTAATATTTAGCACAGTATCCACTCATAAAAATGTTCGTATGGAGCGTGGCGTTATATGGGTGTGAAACGTGGACGATAGGAGTCGTGGAAAGGAAAAGAATAAAAGCCTTTGAAATGTGGTGAATAGGCGAATGCTGAAAATCAGATGGATGGAAATAATCATAAACGAGGAAGTTCTAAACAGAATAATATGTAACAATATGGAGGACGTTGACTAAGAGAAGGGATAGATCAAAAGGCCACGTTTTTGTGAAGTGTGCGGGGTAAGAACAGAAGAGGGAGGCAAAAGATGGAGTACGCTAAGCATAATAGGGAGGATGTGGGTTGTGCTAGTTATAAGGAAATGTAAAGGATTGCGAAAGATATGTTAGCATTGACGGTTGCATCAGACCAGTCTTAGGACTGAATACCACAACAAAAACCACTCATATTGTCAAAAAAATCGCGAATATAATTTCAATGCGTCAAAATTGATAAAAATGAGAAAACATTAGGTTTAATAATGGAACTGAATTGTTTTCATGACTAATACTGGAAAACCCACCCAGATGGATCTCATAAATAAGATAAAAAGGATAAACTGTCTAAACAAGCTTCCACACACAGAATAAAACTTTAATAATTTTACATACTTCGTCACTAAAAATAAGGCATGATCTAACCCATAAAAGTTAATTGCCGATAATCAATATAAACAGTTTTGTTCTCATGATAAGGTCCACCAAGTGGTAGAAGAACCGTCGTTAGTTTCAGGAATAGTTTTCTCTGCTTCATTTCATTTATAATTCCTGTATTATTAAAAATTAGCAATTGAAAAAATTGGGAGAAACCAATTAAAAGTTAAAAATAATGACTTGATTTAAATATTGCAGGATTGTGTTACAGAATTAATATACACGTGGCCGAGAAAACTTCAGACTCCAACAGCATGAACTTTTCCTCTCAAACTATGTACCAAACGTATGAGTCGATGTACGATATAATTGTTAATACAACAACATATTTGTGGTATTTGCACCAATAAACACCATGTTGCATTTGCGTCCTCTCGGTATATATTAACGAAACGTTTCCATGTATCTAATTATCGGTATGAGTTTAGAATTACTTACCGATATATAACAACTGATGCCACTGCAAGGATAACAAGCGCAGAGCTGAGGATTATGCTCAAAACTGCATAATCAGGCAAAGCTGAAACATTAAAAGATAAATTGAGTTTTCACATACTCTTTTGCACAATGATATTTGTAGCTGCAACGCAAAACGAAAATTATTTTGAGTAATAAATTGTCACAAACGTAGATGTTGAAGATGTTCCGATAAAATATAAATTCAGAAAAGAGAACTACAATACGCAACCACGTAACCATGTAAACGTTCAATAACTTGGCATTTTAGACAGCAGACAGACCGTACGATATCTTTATAAAATTTACAACAGAAAATCGCCACATTTGAAATCGACGATAAATTTGTTATGGTAAGGATTATTTGATCTGCATTAACAATGAAGGTAAAATAATTTATAGCTTAGGGGACAAAATATTCCTCTGTAAATGCAGCATTAACTTGTGGTTCATAGGAATAATGTGTAGTGACTACATATTTCAAACTAGCTACGGATGAGAATGTTGTTACATACTGGGTCGTGTAAATAAACAGCATCAGCTAACAAGCACTATTTGCTTTAGTCGAGCTATGATACTGTTGTTTTATTGTAAGGACACAAGACTCACAGAAAGCAGCATTAACCTACTGAATCAATATTCAGTTGCAAAATAGATCTAAATCAACGAGTAATTTTTTAGATTTAATCGAAAGATTCGAAATTTCATGCACAATAAGAGAAATAATTGCGAAAATATTTTTGCTAGCGAAGATTCTAACCGTATCAAACTATGATAAATCATTTCGATGGAAATAACTTATGAATTATACGTTGTCTAGATCTAATCAGAGTTAAAAAAATATCGTGAGAAAACAACGTTTTAGAAGAAATAATCCAATTTATACTTTTTCATACAAGCCGGTCCTCCGAGTCCTTATTTCAATACAAACTAGTACTCGAATAGTACCGTTTTAGACAATAAAAATTCTCTAATAGAAAATTTTCCATAAAGCTCGACCCTACGAGACACTTTGCAATGCTTTCAGTGTTAGGACCGAACGTTTATACGCCAACTTAATGCCATTTCGATGCGCCGCTGTATCGGAAAAATGTGTAAGAAAAGTAGGAGTAGCTTTGAAAAGTCACATTGCGTTGCGTGTTGTAACAAGTTTATTAAATTCGTTAATAAATCAATTAATGTTGATTGATAATGTCAATTATTATTTAAAGTGGATTTCAAGAAGTAGATGTGAGTGTTTTCAGGAAAAAGAACTTAAATAAAGGACGAAAATTTCAAGAAAGCTTTGACGTTAGTGATGTACTAGAAGAAGCAGGGGATGATTTACGAATAATTACCGGCTCGGTTTTGCGATCTTCTCCTGGGGTACATAGTGCTAAAAATCACGAGATTACTTACAAACCAATTGTGCAGGTATACATTTTAAATAAAATAACAGCAAAGTTAACAAATAATATTCAAGCAAACAAAACTACACGCAAAAACAAATGATTTCTTTTTAATACTTAAGCATTTTTTGAAATTTTAATTTACGTGTAATTTATATTTTTTTCCTTTTTTAAAAGAAATTGCTATTTAAATAATACAAATTGTAATTATAAAATGTATAGAAATTTACAAAATATACCTTCAATTGATTGTTATACTAATTGTACAACATGTATCGTTTTATTTTGTTAGTAAAATATTACCAAGCGAATGTATACGAATATTTCTGTATAATTTTGTTTTCAATTCATTCACCTGAGTATAATTGATCATTTCTTGAAACATCATAATTCTGAATTTTCCCATTACTGTTATGAAATTAATAATTAAGTACATAACTTTTTGTAATTAAATAATATATTAAAGTTATATTTCATCCGCAGTATCTTTTCTCCAAAAGTCCATCAGTTATTAAGGATATGTTTGAGGTAATGTCCAATCGGAAGATAATTTAATTCACTAAATATTAGAGATTGCTCAAAAACATGCGTAATTATATTAATATTATCGAATACCATTGAGAAAAGTTATACTTACAGAGTACAATGTACACGAGCAATCCATGCTTTTTTCCGATCGGTTTCTATTGGCGATTTATAAAGCTGTAGAATTTCAATTCTGGAATTTTATATTACAGTATTGGGGCACTGAGGAACGCATCAAATTTTTCCCATTCTTTACTTATTTTTAAACATCAGTTTCTTTCAAAAGGTCGAATCCAGTATATATTGCATATAACAACTACAGCCGCAATCACCCATTTACTTACACAATTCTCCACCATGAGGTAGAACCAGTCTCCGTTAGTCAGGCGTATAGAGAAATATACTTCCTACCATTGCTGTAATAATAATCAGTCTTTACACTGGTCTGATACAACAATCCATGCTAGCCTATTCTGCCCAAGACTTACATTCTACATAACTACAACATCCCCCATCTTCCCAAATCTAGTAAGCGTATTCCATCCCTGACATCCCTCTTCTGTTCGTACCTTACACACTTCTATCTAATGTTAATTTTACAAGATCCTCATGTCTGAAAACGTTGACTATAATATCTTTCCCTTCTCTTGGTCAAAGTACTATATATTGTTGTGTCTTCTGTTATGGTATTAAGCTTAGAACTTCCTGGTTAATAGTTCTATTCATTCATGTCATTATTATATAGCACCACATTTCAAAATCTTCTATTCTTTTCCTTTCTGGAACTCCTACTTACCACGAACTGCACCCATTTAACGCTACACTCCATACGAAAATTTTAAATCATGATATCCTACCTGTAAGTAAATCCATCTTTTCTTGCGAAAGATTTCTTGTCTGTGCTGTCCTACTCTTTATGTCAACTATACTTCTAGCATCCCTAGTTATTATGCTGCTGAAGAAACAGAATCCCTTAACTCCCTTCCAAATAAAACACCCTTTGTTATTCCACTGTTTCCCATAGTATCCCTCTATTAATCCTCATATTGAACACTTTCTCTACAATCATGTTCCTACAGTTCATTATTGTTTCCAAGTCTTTTTCTGATTCCCTAATACTATATAATACTGTAATAAAATCATCGGCAAACCGTAGGGTTTTTATTTCTTCCCTTTGCAGAATGAGTCTTTTTCCGTATTCTGTCATCATCGCCGTGTTATATATAAGTTAAAGAGCATGGGTGACACTGCATTCTTGTCTTACTCTTTTCTTTTTTCTGTTTTCCTTTTTTGAACTTAAATTTCAATTATTGCTTACTGCCTCGAATGGAGGTTACGGGTGACCTTATTTTTGGATATTTTATTCCTATCATCTTCAAAATTTTAATAGTTTGTTCCATTTTACATTATCAAACGCTTTTAGTAAATTAACAAATGTCATGAAGATAGGGCCGGCTTAAATTATTGTCTTCTAAATTTAGATTCACAGTCAATATTGGTTCTCTTGTCGCAACATTATTTATAAAGCCGAACTAATCTTATTCTAACTCGTATTCTATTTCACGTACCATACTCTTATTTGATATTTTCGTTAAACGTTTCACACATGGAATATTAAATGTTACGTCTCACCTCGTTGCCCTTATAAAAAACATTGATGTTTATTATCTTAGTACGACATACCTGAGTGTTAAACCCCTACATAAATTTAATAGTCTAGATCGTAGAAATGGTTGCTTGTATGTAAATATAAATCCTGTTTTTCTTTATTATAAAATATTGCAGATGAATATGGCTTATTAATACGAAAGCTCCCGAGAGAAATACATGACTGACATTGAATTATATAACACTATGTCAATAAACGAAGACTGAAATTGGGTATCCATTCATTAACATTAAATTTCTTTGTGGCCAAAAATGAAACAAAATGAATCGATTCTCTTTGCATTATAATTTGTTTCTTGTGATTAACGCTAGTATATTATTCTAATTCTTTACACTTTTAGTTTTCTTCACTTTACCTGTGAGTACACGTAGTTAAATTTTAAAATTCATTCATTGCTGCTCATATACGTTGAAATTCGCCCATGAAAGGGAAAGGCCAGACAAGATAAAGTAGGTGACGATGCCCCTGTAACAGCATCTCGAGTCCGTTTTACTCGAGGCAAAGAAAGAATCGCAGGCAATTAGAATTACATTAGCCGGAGCCTATCTGTAGTGACTGCGCAGGGTTCTTTCCCTTCCACAAGACATTGACTTGCAAATGAGAAGAGCTCCCGCCGCGGTCTTATCAATGAGCTCTGACTGGGACGCGTCAGCCAGACCTCCGCAGATACGGAAAGGCATTAGCCCTAACTAGTTGCATAACTAAACACAGGCAAGTAATGCGACCATGTTCCGCAAGGGAAAACATTAACCGCCTCGAGCTCATAATCGTGCGTTTCCTTTAAGTAGCCCACTTATCTTATGCCCACTCGACTTAACAAAACGACGACTACTCGGAGTGTTTCATGCATAAGAGGACTGAAATTTAATTTTTAAAAATTCAAAACTATACAAAATTCTATTGTAATCTCTACTTTCGTTCCCAAAAGATATTAAAATTTCCCTGAAAGTAAAATTAGCAGATTTTATTTAATTATTTTTCACGTGAGGAATAGACGAGGGCTTTTACCTTTTATAGATTCAGTTCATTATTATTTAAAGTGTAAAAATCTGAAAGTAATATATTAACTCTTTTGGAACTTTTTAAAAATATTGTTGCTTAGACATTACATGTTCTCACTCAACCACGAGACAATACAAAATATTTTCTTTACTTAAAAGATCAGGTTGAATAATCGTTACCAGACCGGGAATATAACCCGGGATCTCCAGTTGTAGGGTGGGCAATCTACTGTTTGTGTATATTGGAATATCCATATTACTTTTGAAATGTTTTAGTTTTACGAATCATATGTAAAAATTGTATTGAATTTGTGCTATTTAATAGAGGGTTTCAATACTATGAGTAAATAAACCTTTGATCACGTAATTTCAAATTTGAATGAATGGCCTGTTTAATGTGTAATTAAATGCAGGAACTGTCAGAACAAAAGGTGGTATTGAATCGTCTCAACGATATGTAGCTCGATTTTATTTTATTAATTTGTAATGTAAAAATTAGCAAAGGATTGGAAGGTTGAGTGGCTCCACGAACGCGACAGTGGAATGTTGAGCGGCGCCTCCATGTTGGCAGGGATAGGAGGCTGTAAAACTATGGGATACTGTCAGGTCACGTATAAAAGCTACCTGCGCTATTCTCATAAATCCCAAACATCAAGGAAACAAATAATATTTTAAATTACTACGTGGTGGCCCTGGATATCGTGGATAGATAAATCGAGTGACAAAGATCGATTTATCGAGGTGGTGGACACAGCGGAGAGGCTGTGCAGATGCATTCGGTTTTAGGCATTAAGAGAAGACGGTCTGAACTGAGGACTTGGGCTGGATTTTGCAGATGCTTAGGAAGATAGAAGCTGTAAAGAGGTACGCTGCCAGGCTTTCCAATTCAGATCGTTTAAGGGAGGACGACACTTTTTTATTCTTGACATCTGACGTCCAACGCTAGCCTAGCGAGACCCTGAACTCTGCTGTACGAGTGGATATAGGTTGTCCTGTTTCCCTGTCTTCGAAACCTGTCCAATCCGAGACGCCTCCGTCGCATCGTTCGCCATCTGATCTGCAAAGACAGGTCTCCCTTCAGTAGGCTCAATTAAGGTCGTTCCTTCATGAAAGTTTTCTCTTCTTCCAATTAAAACATCCCGATTTTAAGGGCAAGGTGAGTGCTTCAGGGATGAAAAAATTGAGTATCTTTTTGAGAAATATAATCATCCCAGAGTCTTATTCACAGATGGGTCACGGTATATTGATGGGATAGGATGCTCGGTTATCTCTGCTGAACTCAACGATTCAATGACAACGAGTATGTTTCAGCCACAACGGCTGAAACATTTGCGATACTGATGGCTTTACAATATTGCAAAGACCACCCATCAGATTTCACGTTGATTTTGACCGAATCTCTCATGGCGATCAACTCAATGTCCAACCAACGGCGTAGAAGTGGTTGCAACAATAAAGTCAGGAACCTTCTATGGGAGATAAACATAAATAAACAACAGATCACCATCTGTTGGATCCCGGCTCATGCGGGCATCTTGTGAAACGAGTTTGATGATAAAACCGCTAAGCTGGAGGCCTCCTTGCAAATAAACCGCTTGGACTCTCCTACTTGTTCAAGGAAAGACTTAATGGTCGGGTGCATCAACCTCCTGAGAAAAAAATTGGATTAATAATAGAAGAGGAAAAAATGTAGAAATCCTCTATAATAAAATGGAATCCTTCAAGGAAATAACCTATCCACTTGATACCATGAGAAGACAGCAGGTCGTTGTTGCAAGACAGATCTTTCCATTGCAACCTTACACATTCATTTCTCTGTTCTAGGATTCCTCAGCCTTTATGCTCACTGACTATGCCGTACATCCTTTTTGACTGTCCCCGTTATGACACCGGCAGACGGTCCACGATTGCCAACTATTCCAGTCGGGAACTAATGTACATCTCCAGCGGCTGTTCACAGTCTTCTTAATTTTATTGTAGAAATTGGAATTTTGGAAGTAATCGAAGCCGTTGATATTTGCCGTTGTGATCTGCTCTAAAAGTGTTATTTTTCCTCACTCCTTGCATCCACTCGTACAGCAATTAATATGTAATGTATTGTTTCGTTTTGTAGTCGCCAAGGACAACCACTAATGACGCGACTATAATTCCAATTTTTTAAAAAAATGATAATGTGTCCGAGTAGAGTGCAGTCATAACATTAATTTTGCGAACTTATGTTGCCTATTTACTCGTATGCGTTTTAATATTGTGAATTTTCATTCATTACTGTTTAATTTATATATATCATAACTTCATGCCCTTGTATCTCGTTACAGACAATTTGTTTCATGTTTAATTTTCGTATTAATCTTGTGTTGATTTATAAAGTGTTATACAACTAGGTTAAGTTGTTGCAATATTTCCTTGTATTAACTTCCGAATCGGAGAACGCGTTTTCATTGCGCGCACGGGCCTCAATCACATTTGTGTAACCCAATATTGATCCTTGGTGAGAGCTGTAAACGAATTTTATTGCTCATAGCTGAATAACAGTACTTTTCATTGTATACCTCATATTTATTTTATAAATAAATTTGTTATAATTTGTGCAAATGGGATTAATTTCGACACGCGTGTACGAGTGGTAATTGGTGGCAAATTCCGGTTACGCGTTCATATTTCTGCCTGTTATCGCTTCAGATTGAACTGCCGCAATTCCGCCTATTAAATTCGTATATTTAGAAATTGTGTAATTTCTCGGGAACATCGCGTTCAAAGGAATTACTGGCGGCCGTATTTTATTTGTAGATACAAAATTTTGTCATATTTTTTACAACTCTGATAAGTTCTCTGTAAGTTCCCGGTATTGTTAGCTGAGCGAACCTATTCCCTTAGTTTCTCTCTACTGGACAATCCACACGACGAACCACCTTAAGGGCAGGTAAAGGTGAGGATCAACGTAACAACTAAGGAAACTGAGAGATGAGGCTGTGTCTCTTACGTAGTAATCATAACACGAACGTGGAAACTTCCTACTCCCTCTACTTACCTTTTAAATGTAACATTGGTCTCAAACGCGGGGCTGAAAGAACTTGAAAACTACGTAACGTGTCTTCCTCCTCCCTCGTTCCTTACTGGTTAGCGTTTGTTACAATATAGATCAAATCAGTGTGATATTATTTGTAAGAGATTAAATGCGTACACAATTGAGGGATTTCATAATGATACTCATATTACCTTTATTAAACGAAATTGTCTTCAAATATAAATGTGAAATCGTTTACAGCAAGAAGGTTGCGTGGTTACATGCTGACAAGAATTTCGTATAATAGATTCATTGCGACGAACGCATTTAAGGCACTTAGCCACGCAATTTCCGGCGTGGAATTACGCAAATTGGGTGTTAAACTTCCAGTATTTTCCTGCCGAATGGGAAAATATTCATAGACGTTTAACGCGTTACAATTACTTATTCAAATTCCAATTATAAAATTGCAATTAACGCCATCATTTGTATTGATGAAGCTATGGAAGAGGAGGATGGAAAACTCAAATTCATCTGAATGCAACTAGACTGACGTATTTATGTGACATTTAAATTTTTTTTCTGATTCAGATATGTAAGAATAAACTTTAAGCCAACAAGGATCTCGAGTCTAATAGCCTCAAATTTAGAGGTTATTTATAAACTTAGCTCTGAATATTCTGATTGAATATTGAAAGAAAAACCGTTGACGCCGAAGCAACAGTGTCATTATTATTATTATTATTTGTTATTAATGTATTAGCAGATAGTGTAATTTAATCAAGGTTTTAATGGAAACTTATGAGAAATGTAATTATATTCCGCTGTAATTTTTTCAGAAACAGGAACGATAAAACAAAGATAAGTCTTATGTGCGCAAATAAATTATTCTTCAAGAAATGATGTAAAAGCATTTTTAGTGATCTAATAATTCAGTGTAAGTAAAAGTAGTACAGAGTACGCATAAAACTAGAATGAGTGAAATATTTCAAAGCAAATTTGTCACCATAATTGAAACTAATCCTATTAATTGTATGACGAAACAGACGTAAAAGCAAAAACAATGGGTCAAATTTCCATATAGTATGCATTGTATTTTATTACCCGGTATCAATGCGTGCGTGGAATTTAAATAAAATTATAGATGGAAGTGTCCCATTGAAATTTGAGTTTGTAGTAGAGCAGGATAAAACATTGCTTTCAGCTTTTATATCGGTGATCGTCCATCTATTTATGTTACACGTCCACGCTTCACTTCTCTGTGATAATGAGAGAAATAATAATGCCAATTCATGTCTTTATCTGCATGCAAAATTAATTAGAGCCGCGGAAGGAAAAATTTCGAAGCACTATTGTTCTGCTTACTCACCACTGATGGAAGTCAAATATGGAACTGAATTGTAAACAGGAATTAATGTTACCAAAGTTTGAATTCAGTAATGACCGTAAACACAGCATGAATTTAGTAAAGTTAATATTTTATAGCATTACCATCGACAGCGATATATATCTTAGTTTATCATAATGTATTTAAATATTTATAGATTAAGTATTTTCTATTCTATTAATAGATTCATTTATATTATAATATACATTTATAATAGCAAATTAAGTCGACCCAAAAAATCTATTTTAAAACTACTCTCCATGCGCATATTTGGGACAGAAACAGCTATTTAGGTTTTTAACTCATATTGTATATGCAAACACGTAATATTTACCAATTGTGCAACTCGCTGTGAAAGTTATTAAATATTCGTTTTACTTCAAGATGACTAAGGAATAGAGATTTGCTAATGAATCATAAAAATCATTTGATATATCAGCAAGTAAAATCAAATTTTGCCCCGAGGGTTTTTTGTTAACAAGAAATAAAAACAAAATTTCCGTGTTTCAAATTATTTTTGTTTTAATTATTCTGACAGTTTCATCGATTATTCCTTTACATATACAACTTTATTTTCATTCTTCATCGTTCTAACTAGAGGTAAGCGATATGATCTCGATCGTTATCTCTTCAGAATTAGTAATCATTGATTTGGAAGTAAATAGCGGTAGCTCCGTTGATTCACTTCACTCCTGTGAATCAAGAGCTACTAATTGTTTGAATCAGATAGCGTGGACCGAGATCCCAGAGCTACCTGCTCTGAATCACTCACTCACGAATCAGAATCTTTCTTTCTGGATATCTTATTGTGGGACGTTTGTTTAGTAAAATTAAATTTAATGCATGTGCAAAAAATATTGTAACCGAACGTTAATATGTTTTTCTCTTATCTGCTCAGAATATAAGCGTATAAATCACTTCTATAATCTATTGGTCCACGTATTGCCGTTGAATATTTCCATATACTTTCAGCTTTTAACTCTTAAGATCGCTTCACTTTATACTATTTTTACTAACAATACTTATTCACTTCATTTTCTTATATAGAGTATAATCTGGATCATGTCTTTCATTACGAGTACTCATCATAATATTAATTCAAAGGACCTATGTGCAATAACGATACAAGGAACATAAAGCGTAAATAAAAAAACAGCCAAAATAAATTATTAAAATGTTAAGCTATAAGACTGACGAATCAGTCCACATATTTCTGTATATTTTGAAACCGTTACTCATTATACTAATTTTAATTGCGTAACATAGGAAGGTATTTGAAACGATGTTTGCGGGAGAGATACAGAGTAATTAATAGTTACAGTATAAGTACAAATTTAAATATTTCCAGTAATTTTGTTCCTATTTAAGAGAAAAAAACTAACCCTCGATTATTTATTATTAAATTTGAAAAATGTTGATAAATTTTGTAAATAACCTATATACAGAATAAGTAGTAAATCTTAAAAAGAATAGTCTACTTCTATTGAGCGAGTAATTTCGATCAGATCACGAAAAATAGCGACTTTGCCTAACGTCCATTTAGAGACTAAGCCTACCAGGATGACTGTCGTACTATCGACTTTCCAGATAAATTAGGATTTTTAGAATAGCACGTGGTCCGTCTACCGATACTCCTACATTCGTCACTATAGATTTCATGTCCATAACTTATAAAATAATACACAAAGATGTTAGACGAAGTGAACAACCAGCACTGCGTATCATTTGTGTTCAATGAATAACCAGAGGGGAGTAATGATTTTCCCCTTTCCTCAACTAAAGAATTTTAAATAATTTTAGTTCCATGGAGAGCTTAAACTCGAATTTTATAATATAATGGATTTAGAAGGATATAAGAGGGATGTTTTAAAATTAATTTCTGATAATAATTACATAATAATTTAGTAGCTTACAGGTCCCACTACTACTCCACAGATTCCCCGCCGTTATTCAGGCACTTGGCGTAACGGGAAGCAAGTTTTAAATACTTTCGTTAAATTAGGATACTAGCTGTGTTGTAAGCAAAGTTTTCACTTCATAAATCACATAACAACCGTTAATTTTTTTCTACCAAGGAATTTATTCATATTACGAAACAGATGAAAAAAGCTTGATGCAAAATTCGGACATTACGGAGGGTAGCCGAATTGTTTCCAACCAAATTATGTGGCCAGAACTTGAGTTTATTTGATGGTGTGAGATTGGGCTTTGTCATTAATCAAATCAACGGAAAAACATTCGTCTTTCATTGTGCATTGCATTACGGAGCTTTCGTAATTACTCATATTTCTGGGCAATAATTCAACCAACAAAACGATGTGTCTGTTACGTGCAAATATTAATTTAAGTGGATAGAACCCGTCTAATTTTTTTCTTTTTCTGTGTGCATCCAGTCCATGTACGACGTAAGAAACCATAAAACATTCGTTGATTCAATAAATGAATCACTGGTTTTATTTCACAGTTGACGGATCGGTCAACTGTTTTGAAAAATTTGAAAAAGCTCTAAGAAAAATGAAACCACAAGGTGACGATGCATCCCAGATGCGTTTGGCTTCCTAATGCATGGAGGAAGGGATCTCGCATGCTCAAAATCGCAACTGCAGCTCTATAGTGGCAATATAGGCCTCGTAGATGGATGAAAAATTCTCTAAAGGAGTTGGGAATGTAAATATTATATTGTCCTGCTTTCGTTGGTTTGTCTACCATCCATATATTTAATATAATGAACTTCAGCGAAGGATTTTGGAAATATACTTACAGTTGTTAGCAAAACTTAAAGTATACAGATTTTAGCGTAGATAACCTAAAATAGAGCGTTTATATACCACAATATATTTACCAAAATTAATTTTGCAGCCTGAAAAATGTCGTAGGATTTTTTTCTTAAGAGTAATGAAATTGTAAAATAAACTTTAATAGAATCACAGACGGTAATAATTGTCCACCAATGAGATTCAGTAAGTGTGAGAATATTTGCAGGCAGAAGAATCGCAGTGTACTCATTATTTCCGGCTTCATTGTGGTACTTGCTTATTCGTTCACGATGGTAGATGGCAGTAATTAAGTACAATTAATTATAAAGGATAGAGAAGTCATTAGTGAAATGAGAAACAGAGGAAACAAATAAATAGGAGTTAATGAGTCATTGGGGCGTAATCATTACAAGAATACAACGAAGAGGGAGAATTTACACCTCTACAACTTCTTTATAGATGAAATTCTAGCTAAAATAAAATATTTATGCGAGAAATTCACCGGGATTTTATGAAAGCAATGTAAATCTATGGTCATAGTAGCTGGGCTCACGGTTGCACTATAAAAGGGATGTTTATAAAAACTACCACAACAGTAAAACTGTAAATGAATTATATGAAATATTGAAAAATAAATTATGTAACTTTTCAGTTGCGTTTTGTCGTATTTTATAGTTATTGAACAACCTTTCTGTTCATGGATAATGATGTAAATCCAATTCTCCCAAATATTTATCTTGTATGGCATAATCTATGACACAAATGCTCCTACTTAATAAACTAGAAATTCAATCAGAAAGTTGTGAATAAATCTCAATTATGAATAGATTTAATAACTTACATGTGTCTGGGCATAATGACCGGTCAAAGCCGCACTCGGGAACGTCAGGAGGGGCTTCGGTTCGACCACCAGCCCAGTGAATTTTCTTCCCTGAAACGTTCTGAAGACTCTTCGTCGCACCGATGTAAAACGCAACTGTCTGCAAAAACAATAAGAAGAAATTAACTAATATGCAAAATTGTAAATCCTCTCCTAGAATTCAACAGTAGCAGAGATAGAACTAGAACTAAAAGCTTTTGAATTACACCATAGATTAAAACACTTAATTTGATTTCATTGTATGATAATTAGCACATTTTTCAAAAATATACTTCATACAATAACTGAAATTTTGGGAGACATTTGCACGGATAGAATGTAATATTATCCGTACGTTCTACATTACGCGTGAGAAATGCGAAGAAATATATTTCTGGCATTTTTAATAAATTCTTTATCATTAAAAAAGGAATATTCAGCAACTGAAAGTTATCATTAAATGGGATTTTTATTATATTTTATTAAAATACGCTGAGTGTTTTGAATTTGCTAAGATTACACAGTGTACATATTTCTTAAAATATATTTTTTTAAAGTTTAAATTCAATTTTATGATCTCAGCTAGTCTACCTAATTTAGGTATATGTTATTTAAATGTAGTTGGCTGTAATTTGTCATTATAGTAAAAAATAAAGGGCAGTAAAAACAGTAAATATTGTATACCGAGTATTAGAACAACTATACGCAATTATCGATTGTTAAAACAAGTGTCAACAATTATTTTTAAATGCCACTCAGTTCGGCTTTTCAGAATAAATACAAGCATGTATGAAATGCTATTTCAATTATCATATACTTAGTATAACTATGCTACATAAACATTCAGGCTAGAAAAAATTTCTGCAGCGACATCCGATTATCGCTGGGATGAAATTAAATATATTTTAACCGTATAATTTGAATGAACAAAATAAATAAATCTCATATACGAAAATCTATAGATATTGGTTACAAATTAAGAAATAATTCGTGTACTTTCAAATGAAGACTTGTCGAAATATTCATGGGAAAGACTGGATTTTAATGGTACCATCTATTGATTAAACATTCGTTGTTAGTTTCAATAACGCAATCCTGAAATAAATTACAAGCGTTTTATTTTTAGTGGAATTTTTTAATGCGAATTTCGTCGTTTTTGCCACTCGTTGATACACATGTTTCCGATGCCCATGAATTTTATTTTTGATTCCTACTTGTAATAACGGAGATATTTAACTCTAACGTCACATCTCAGTTCGCTACAATCTCTAGCCATTTACATGACGCGCACTCAACCCAAACAATGAAGTCTTACCTCAAAATTGTGTTTTAAACAACTTTGAAACTGTATTAGGATGTCAAAAGGATACAATTAGGTAAATATAAAATTTAAAGTACAAGCATAAACTGGTTGATCTCCAATTCTCACAATTACAAGTTTGAGTTAAAAATAGGTTAATGTATAGAAGTATACAATTTAAAAATTTGAAGTAATACTAATTACTTTTAACTCAATTGTACCCTCTGTATGATTGCTTTCTTTGAGGAAGCTAAAGCCGAGCTTACCCGATTTGATCCGAGAGTTTCACGAATAGCGTAACTCGGGGCTATTGTATATAGGGATAGATTTACTCCAAAAGGTATGCAAATTTATTAGTTCATATTTTCAATATTAGTTTACTTCAAATAAAAGTATTTGACAAGTTAAATTAAACGTAATTGTAATGTAATGTGATTAAAACAGAAAATAGGGCCTTTATTTTTTTTAATAAAGATGTATGCTATATACTTCTAATTAGGTGAAGGCTGGTTGTTGCCTCTCAATTCTTAGTAGTTGTCCGTGAACAACGTACAGTAAACAACGATGAAAACATTATCAATAAATTAAAAGTTTTGAAAGATATCCAATATTCACTCTTTTTATTTAAAATATTATTTTCATGTTTATTTCACAATAATGTAATATTTACTTGTAGTTAAACAACTACTAGGTAGAAAACAAGGAGGTTTTAATAAAAATAAAATTATACCCATACCGAAGAAGACAGGGGCTGATAGATGCAAAGAGCTCAGGACAATTAGCTTAGTATCCCATGCATGAAAAATATTATATAGGAGGATGGAACGTCAAATAGAAGGCGAGTTTAGGAGAAGATAAGTTTGTTTTTAGGAAAAATGAAGAGACACTGGAAGCAATATTGACTTTGCGACTAATTTTAGAGACTGAATGCGATAAAACCGGCCTACGTTTATGGCATTTGTAGATTTAGGGAAAGCGTTTGATAATATGAACTGGAACACACTATTAAGGATTCTGAAGAGCACTGGAGTCAAATATCGAGAAAGGAGGCTTATAAATAACCTGTACGGAAGATAGGCAGCAGTAATTAGAATACAAGATCAAGAAAAGAAAGCCGTAATGAAGATAGGAGTAAGACACGGATGCAGTCGGTCGCCCATGCTATTTAACTTATATACAGAACAGGCTATGAAGCAAGTTAAAACGGAATATGGAAAAGGAATCATGCTTTGCCGACGATATTGTAGTATTAGGGGAGTCAGAAGAAGACTTGGAAACCATAATAAATGGCATGAACGTGGTCCTGAAGAAAGAGTTTAGTATGAGGATTAATAGAGGGAAAACCAAGGTAACGGAGTGTAGTATGCGAAGCAGTCGAATAGCAAGGCTGTTAGATTGGGAAGGGATATTTTGACGGAAGTTAATAATTTCTGCTACTTGGGAAGCGTAATAACTAGGGATGGTAGAAGTATATTAGACATAAAGAGTAGGATAGCACAGGCAAGGAAGGCTTTCGCGAAAAAGACGAATTTACGTACGGGTAATATAAATATGAATATTAGGAAATCGTTGCTAAAACTTTTTTGGATGGAGTGTGGCGTTACATGGGTGCGAAACGTGGACGATAGGAGTAGTGGAAAAGAAAAGAATAGAAGCTTTTGAAATGTGATGTTTTAGGTATTTGCTGAAAGTCAGTTGGGTGGATAGAATCACAAAAGAGGAAGTTCTTAACAGAATAGAGGAAAAGCGAACAATATGGTGGATGTTGACTAAGAGAAGGGATAGATTAATGTGCCACGTTTTAAGACACGAGAGTCTTGTAAAAAAAACGCTAAGCAGATTATGGAGGATGTGCGTTGTGCTAGTTATAAGGAAGTGAAAAAGCTTACGCAAGATAGATTAGCATGGAGGGTTGCATGAGACCAGTCTTCAGACAATACCACAACGACAACAACAGTAGTTTATTGAATTCATTGCGCTTTTGATAAATTTCAGTGACAGTGAATTATTACTTATATAATAATTATTACAACATATTGATATTCTCTGCTGTGACGGATTCTAGATGAGCAAATATATTACTTAAACATATTTCCTGAGTGACATATTTTGTCTTATGATTTCAACAGACTCACGTAAAAGTTACAAGATCAGGATGTAGTTTTTTAAGTTATCACGAATAAGTTTTGAAATGTTTCATCTTACGTGTTTGTACCAAACTTAAATATATCTTTCCGAATAATAATGAATTTACTATAAGAGATCTTAATACTACATAATATGTTAAATATATGTTTCCGGTGCATGGTGTGGGAGTACCCACTCGGGTCAGTGAAAGCTAAAGCCTCGACGTTCGATGGCGGCATCTGCCATCCATCTCAAATAATTAGCCATCGGGTATTTTTTGAGCCGCCTGATGGAGGTATTATTAAACTGGAATTTTGCATTTTCACATTCGTATCTGGAGTTTAATTTGTTCGCCCCTGTGCCAGCCTTACATAAAACCCATTTTATGCTGAAGGGATTAACCTTTAATGAAAATAATGTGTATATGACTGTTAAACTAGCTTTAGAACATACGCTGTTTATATAGTATGCCCATGACAACCGATTTCAGGATAATATTTTTAATGACGTATTTGACTGCGATCTGGCACTTCTCAATATTTGCCGATGCCACTGTGCCACAGTATGAATTACTGCAATTATCCCTTTTGTAGCCTACGGGATATTTAGGTGTCGCAGATGTGCCGCGTAAATAATAACTGATCTTTGACCCTATGCGAATGATAGCACCGTTTTGCAGTCTTCCGTGTAATTGTTCAGGTATTTCTATTTTACTAAATTCGGTCGATGTCACGGATTAGCAGTTTAGTGGAAAAGCGAGGTTGCGAAATACGTTTTTTAATTGGTTTCGGGATAATCGCAGTTGTACATTTCCCTGCGTGTATTCTAAAGCGTTGATAAAGCCGTCTGTAAAATAATACGCCACAATAATGAGAGAGAAGAGTAGCCATTGAACATTAAACAGTCTTTATTGATAAATAGAGGTTACTTAGATACTGTGGTTACATTAATTAGATACGTTATGAGGCCCAATTTCCTGTTATTAATTTATTGAGATCGTTTAAGGCAGTAATTATATTTTTACATGATGTTTTAATCGTTTTATTCTAGAGGTTAACTTACGACGAAAAATAATTGAAAATCACATGCTATCGTAACTTATTTTCTGTAACCGTGTTCATGTGATGCTTCAGTTGAACAATATTTTATTTTTCTTGTGGAATACTCGAAATTTATAAACTAGATGAAACTGAGAAAACCTTTTCGATCTAATGCTCGTATTCCACCCAAGTATTATATCCATGGTGTCACTTTTTGCTTTTCGATTTACAGTTCTGTCTTATGACTTCCCCAATCTGACTTTAAAATATTTCCCACTGAAACACAATCGGTAATAAGCCATATCATTTAACGGTTTAGGAACCAAATATATTATAATTATATATATATTTATATTATAATTATATATATATATATTTATATTATAATTATATATATATATATATTTATATTATAATTATATATATATTTATTTATATTTTTTGACGATTCATGGATGTATATTGCCGTTTGTGCTTGGTGAGCTTCTTCCGAATAAAGTTTGGAAATCAAAATTGAAATCTACTTTTGGTTTTTGAAACTGACTGATATAAATAAGAGAAAAAATTATAATCATAATAAAATAATTATCAATCTTTAAACAAAGATTTAATATATTCCTTCATCAATAGTATGCTATTTAGTTTTAAAATCCAGTTATTGTTTATTTTATCTTAGCAAATGGTGTCTTTGAAATTGTAATTTTACATTTCCAACATAGAACTAATTTTTTATGTATGAAATAAGTTAATTATTTACAGAAAATGTATGTTTTATTTTAGTTTAAGAATTTACTTGTTTATTAGAATTATTTTCTAACAAAGCAGAAAATTTGATAAAAGTAAGTTACATACCAAAAAATTAAATACATATGATGAACGTCACATATATTTGTATTTTATCTCACCTTTTAATTAATACAGTGATCATAACTAATTATTCAATTGTAATGTTTGATTATTGTAATGTATCAATAGTAATCTAAAATATGTATTAATGCTTGGATACTTTAGCCCTTTAAGGTAACAATTCCAATCAGAAGAGTCATTAATCCCAAATTGTTTATTGTTATTTTTCAAATTCTATTATATAAGAGGGATCAATGAGATTGTGATTGAATTATTTTAATAATTTATTTGTTCAAATCATACCAGAGAATGGGCTCAAATATAATTCTATAAATGTAAGCTATCTGTGTGTATGTGGACGTGTCATTTCCATATTGGCCATTTGTAATTGTATTCACTTAATACAAATAAAGGATTAAATAGAAAATTAATATAGAAACCCAACCTTGTGTTTTAAATTTTGTAAAACTTAATAATACAATTCAATATGATTATGGATAAATTTACAATGTTTCATTTTAATAAAATCAACTATTAGGGGAAACATTGTTGTTTTTATATTTTAGTGCATCTCGTCCATTTGTACAATGTAAGCATAATGTGTAAAAAATTTTGGTTATAATTTACGTCATAAGCCTGATAAATATAAAGTTACCAAGAGAGAGATAACTTTGTAGGACTTTATGAAATTGTTAAATATTTTACAACGTAGTCATCTGACTTTAAAATTTATAATAAATAAAAAGACGGCCAAAACGTCAGCATATAAACACATGTATTGCTAAATTGTACACCTGACGAAGTGTCAAAATGGAGACGAAACGTTGCTTGTGAATGAATAGTGACAAATTTATTTGCTGAGTTTTTGGCCGTCATTTTATTTATTATTAAATATTTTATTAATATATATATATATTGATTAATTGAAGAATAATACAGACCTCAGTTATGCAAAATTGTTAGCTCTATTCGAACGAAAAATAATAATTTTACAATTTTTTATTTAGGAAAAGGAAGAAGATTATTGATAATCCTCTAATAATGACGGCTTATTCGTAACTGAGATTCGTTGCTGAGTTATTAGCTGTTTTTACAGGGGAATGTTTTCCGATATTTCCTGGAGTGAGAATAACTTTCGGTTTTGATTCCCAAATATTGCGCTACTGAATAAAAACAGCAATCCGCCTAATGGGTACAGTTCCATCCGCAAAACCACAACTTAGACAACACCAATGAAAACCATTAGTTTGCGGTTCGTCCACGGTGGATGTGGTTTTAACCGCCAAACTAATTATTTAGCGAAGCGCTGAGAAATGTTTCAAACTTCTACCGCATTTATGAGCGCAATTAAAACGGTACTTTTCCGGAATTGAGGTGTTCCTAATTAATGCAAAGGTGTCTGCTACAAATATTATTATTATTTGCCAAAATGCCTTAATTAGTACCCTAATAAATTGAGAAAGAAGCATAGTACTATATTTTCTACAAAATGAGTAGTACGTTGAATAAAGCTGTCCTATATCTGAAGACAAACGTAAGAATTTTTAAAAGTTCAATTAAGCGAAAAATACTCAAGTAACACGTAGCTGTTGTAATAGATTACTGAGATATAACTAGCACGCTAATGCTATTCAAGAGTAATATGAGGATTAATAAAGGGAAAAACAAGGTAATGGAGTGTAGTATGGAAAACAGTTGAATAACAAAGGGTGTTAGATTGGGAAGGGATATTTTCAAGGAAATTAAGGAATTCTGCTACTGGGGCACCGTAATAACTAGGGATGGTAGAAATATAGTAGACATAAAGAGTAGGATATCACAAGCAAGGAAGGCTTTCGCGAAAAAGAGGAAATTACTTACGGGTACTATAAGTGTGAATATTAGGAAATCGTTGCTAAAAATGTTCGTATGTTGCTTGGCATTATATGGGTGTGAAACGTGGACGATAGGATGTTGCGGAAAAAAATAAAATAGAAGCCTTTGAAATGTGGTGCCATATGAGAATGTTGAATATCAGATGGGTGGATAGAGTAGCTGGCGAAGAAGTTCTAAACAGACTAGGGGAACGTTGACCAAGAAAAGGGATAGATTAATAGGCCACGCTTTAAGACATAAAGGTTTTGCAAAATTAGCATTAGAGGGAAGCGTGTATAGTACGAACAGAAGGGGGAGGCCAACGATGGATAACGCTAATCAGATTAGGGAGAATGTGAGATGTGCTAGTTATTCGGAAATGCAGAGGCTTGAGCAAGATAGGTTAGCATGGAGGGTTGCATCAGACCAGTCTTAGGACTGAATACCACAACAACAGATCAGGAATAGTAGTCATCCCAAACCAAGAGATACCTGCGAAAACTTATCTTGGCTATGACATGTGTTTCTCCCCAGAGTGACGATAGGGCATGCCACATTTTCTCTCTGGCTTTTCATGGTTTTCATATGTCGAATCACTTCGGCCTCCTTTGAAGGTGTATCTTCAGCGGTCCAAAACAACTTCAAAACGATAACCGTTGTCCGCTGATTTTATTGGAATAATCGACCAAATATCTTATAAACATGTCCACGCATGGAAAGAAGAATGCTACTACCGCACAGCAAACTCCTCTCAAGTCATTCGGAAAGTATGAGAAAGGAATCAGAAAGGCTGACCTAAATAATGCAGGGTTTTAGGTTTTGCCCTGCACTACTTTCCTATGAATACCGAGTAGTATCCTTAAACTATATTCCTGGGACCCTAGTCAATCCTTGGTTGCCTTCCTCTCCCTTCCGCATCGCCCCTTTCAAATTCTCTTCCTATGCTTTTAAATAAGGTCGGCGTTTGAAAGGACGATCTGAGCAAAGATAAAGCACCGGAAATTAATAGCATCCAGCGGAGTTGCTAAGACCATCGGGCGAAGAAACAATATTGTCTGTTTATGATAGTTTTCCAAATCTACGCAACAGGAAGTATAACAGAAGAGTTTAATAACAACGTACGGAAGAATACTGGGGCTGATAGATGGTAACAGTACCGGACAATTACTTTAGTATCCCATGGCGGTCAAAATATTAATAAAAATAGTATGTCGGAGAATGGAACGTCAAATAAATTCCGCGTTAGGAAAAGATCAGTTTGGTTTCAAAACAATGTAGGGACAAGAGAAGAAATATTCACTCAGCATCTAGTTTTAGTTATGGGAGTCAGAAGAAGACGTGTAAAACATAATAAATGGCTTGAACGTGGCCAAATGAGACCCATTGAAATAGTTGTCAGCAAGCAGCTAGCTGCACATGCAAGTTATGTATGTTGTAACATGCAATATTGCTAAAAGTAACAAAGCTCTGTCTGTTGTAAAACACTGCGTGCTCAAAGTTTGCGATATTTTATTTCCTGACAAAAGAAAAGGTTTTGAAACGATAAGCTTATCTCGGAAAATAGCAATAGATACAAAAAAATATTATCACAGTTTTAATCAAGGATTGACCAATTTAAATTCTGCTCAATTTCTATTGATGAAAGCTGTGATATAAATTATACTGCAGAGTTGCTATTATTTGTATAAGGTGTTGTATTACAGAGGAACGAGAATGCATGAGGCCGTTGAAGGGAACTACAACAGGGTTAAAAAAAATTTCATGAATTTATGAAAGGAATTTCAAGTGGGCGGAGAAATATCACGGGAAAAAAATCGGGATTTGTTGGGGATCTTTAACGAAAAATATCGAGATAAGAATGTTATATTTCTACATTGCTTCATCCATCAAGACGCCCTGTGTAAATCTGCGTTTGGATATGAAACCTGTGTTTCACCTTATTGTGAAGCTGATTAATACTATTCGATCTCGAGGGCTTGTTCACAATCAATTTCAGGAGTTTCTAGAATTCATGCAATCAGTACTTTGATATATTGTACTACCCGAAAGTGGCTTAGCGAAGGACGAAATGGTGACATCTTCCTTGAGAAACAGGAGTCAGTAGAGTACAAAATCCTAGAAAATACTGCATGGCATTCGAACATTACATTTTTTACGGATCTTGTGCCACAAAAACAAGTTAAATGCCAAGATGGAAGGCAAAAATCAATTTATCGATTATATGGTGGGGTCATCTCAAAGGATTTAAACTACAACTTGTTCTATTCGCGAATTAGCTTGCTAAGAATGCCTTGTCTCACTTCTAGAGGTTGAGTTCAATAGCCACGATGATGAAGGATAAAGCTTAGAGTTACAAAGATAGTTTGAGGGGACTCCACGGGGAAGTTGAACGAAGATTTGAAGACTTCAGTGGCATTGGAAAAGACTTTGAAATTTTCACTATGACTTTTAATGTGAACTGTGAAACAGGACTTGCAACTTGAAATGATTGAATTACAATGTAACGCTCAACTCCAGCAGCTGTTTCTCAAGTCTTTGTCGAAATCCATTTTCCAAAATCTTATATCTCATGTCCTTCATCATATATATGTGAACAGGTAACAGTTGCCTTAGAGACAGATTGACAGATGAGCATTTAACTTCTCTTATAAAATAATAAGTGCATCCTAGTACGAACCAAATTCTGAAAAACTTTTATAAATGCAGTCACATTCACATATATTTACATTCTCCTCCAAAATCTTTCAATAATTAATAGGGTTTAGTATCACAAACAATACAAATACTTTGTAAAATGTATCATTGTTATTTTTTTAAAAAAATTTTGGCTCGTCAAAAGTTTTTTTTCCTTTCCTTTGGGCCTCTCTTTAAAACGTTTGGTCTAGATAATAGTTGAACGCAGACCAATAAGATTTTTTCTAGTTTAACCGCGAATAGTCAGATGTATTTATATTTATGCTAATGATAAGAAGAGCGTCATCCGATAAAAGGTCGTAAATAGCACAGCAGTTTCTCGGCCTTCCATTTGTTGCGAAGACATCCAAGTTCGATTGATCGATAAGACGGTTTTGAGTTTGACAGGAAGTCGTAATTATTCTCAGTCATAATTCGTGAAAGGTCTCTCGTCATTTCCCGGGTAGTTATTTATATTAATACGACATAGTATTAAAGTCTGTAAAAATAACTTGGTCAGGGTGTCATAACAGTTTCTTTTTCAACGCGTGAAATCAGTCTCGAGCGCACCTTTTTTACTACCAAACCACAATTAAAAATTACCAAGGCCCACTTATCCGCTGCGTGCGTACAGAGATGACGGCGGCGGCCACGGCATTCACGATAAATAATTACTTAAACAGAACGTTAGTGACATTTAAGATCTCGCTTGCTGCCGTTACAGCAAGTTGCAAGTTCTATATATGTTTAGGGTGAGACCTTCCGCTTTCCCTTCACCTATTTTAGGAGGTATATGCACTGGGGTCAAAGACCTTGGGCATATGGCAAGAGTTGTCCGCTGATCCCATTGGATCAGTCGGCCAATTGCCTCCTGAAATTGGTGGAGACACGGAGAAGGGAATGCTGCGTCCCCACAGCAAACTCGTCTCCCGTCATTCGGAAGGGCGTGAGAATAGTACCCATTGCCCGACCTACCTGATGCAGGTTTTCTAGGGTTTTCCCTGCATCTCTTTAGGTGAAACACCGGGTAGGATCCTTAAACCATATCCCGGGGGCCCTAGTTAACCCTTGGCTACTTTGCTCTACCTTCCGCATCCCCCCCTTTTCAATTCCCCTCCTATGCTATTAAAGGGGAGTTGCCTGTTTCAGGATCACCCTCATGTAGTCTGTTACCCCAATAAAAAAAACCTTCCGCTTTCCCGCTTTTCAATTCCCTTCCTATGCAATTAAAGGGGAGTTGCCTGTTTCAGGATCACCCGAATGTAGTCTGTTAACCCAAAAAAGGCATGATTTTGCCAATAATTGGGACAGAAGGGAACCTAAATCTTCTGAAAATCGACAGAAACCGTCTCTGCGGTGAATACCAGAGTACAACCAAAATTTCATGACAATCGGATGCATAGGAAGGCATAATGAATAAACATTAAAATTCGCAGTTCGGTTAAACTGGGCACACTATATAAAGCCTATGGTGCACGCATATATTGTCTTTCATTTATATAGATAATATAATTGTTAATATGGGTGAAATAACTAGACGAAAACGCATACAGATACGAATAAACAATAAATAAAAAACTAGTTACATTAGGTACTAATATGAATTAATAAATTTTTCTTGAAGTGTCAACATTACTGAACCTTAAATTATTATAAACAGGCATTCAGTTTTTTCTGAAAAATTTAAAAGATCGAATTTAAAATTCAGTGGAAAAACGTAATCGAAATTGTTAAATTGATTTTGTCTAACCGGCAGTTAACGTTTTCACAATAATATTATTTGTAATAATTTAGCTGTGATTTCAATTTTCATAAATTCTTAAATAATACATGACACATTAAAGACGTTTGAAATTAATATTGATACGATAATAACAGTCACAAACGGTAAGTGCATTCTAAAGAATGATATTTTAACTTATTACATACGCACCTCAAACTTCCCAGATTCTGGATTTAAATCCATGAGAGCGTAATCCGCAAGGCGGTCACCGTTGCTGTCGATTGTAACGTTCCCTGTAATACCTGAAATTTGAAAAAAAATATATCACTTTAGAACAAGTGTGTCATGGAAAGTAAATATTGAGGTTGGAAAATTTGTTTCACTATAAATTACTCTTCTCTTGTGTCTGATAAGAAAGCAAAACTTTCGAAATTTGTAAAATAACTAAATATAGTATGATTAATTTTTTGGTTTTCTCATGAAAATTATAATGATAATGCACAACTTAATATGGAGTGTGGTGGTACTAATTCAGAAATGGTCAGCTTGAGGGATATTGAAAGAGGTTATAGACAGGGGGATAAAACGAAGGAACTTTACTGTTAATCGTGCCTTATAATTGCCAACTATCGGTGGTAGTTGAGATGATTACTCCTCCAAGGTTCTCGACGTGGATACTTATCATTGGGGAGCAATTTGTCCCCGCCACCACCGATGGATAAAATATACTGGAGTGGGGGAAAGTTTTAAGGAAAGGACGCTGATGGATTTTGAGGTAATTAAGGCAATCATTGTGAATTAGGAGAGAGACATTGGAGATTGTGTTTTAAGAGATTCAGGTGCAAGATGGAGTGTTAATGGAGCCGGTTGAAGGAGTGACTCTTTCAGTTTTGTTACGTCGTCTTGACTTAGATGATCCAGAGTTGAATACTGTCGTTCTCGGCGGCGTTTAAGAAAATTTATTGAGCAAGATGCTCATATTTTAATCGGAAGTCCAGAGGAATCATTCTACCATTCCATCTGAGCGAGACCTGAAGATTTTCAGATATCGAAGAAACCGGTATTATCCGAAATTGTTTCTTCCCATTGCTTTTTACTGCCCATTTCGGGTACGATTTTTTTTTAATAATTGCTTCTATGAGAGGACCTTTAATTAGCTCGGCCCCAGATTAACATCCCATTGCTTCGCATGTTAGTTGTTGAGAAATGAAAACATGTGAATTTTGTGTAGAGTGTAAATATTATGAATACTAAAAACGTGGCTCCATAAGAACAATTTTTTGCAATGAACGTGGTATAATATTCAATTCTAAAGTGTAAAACTAATTTATTCACACCGTTCATATAATATCTATCATTATATCATTAATTTAAATTAATTCCCTCATTCGTTTCAACGTGTACATACTTGTCTCATAGTGAAAGGAACAGACTTTCTCCATATATGTGCCCGTCTTTTCACCCATATATATATATATTCTTATATATATATATATATATATAAATGTAAAACTATTTAATTCCGTCCATTACAATGTTCCCGCTTTAGAAGGACGTATGGAAACTAGTTATTATTACTATTATGAATACACATTACTTGAATTCCTTGACGGGCAATAGTTCAAGTTAAGTTTAGTATGAAGTTACTTTGCAGCATTTGAAGCGCTATTCTTTTCATGGAAGAACGAGTTTATGAGAGGGTCGTTATACACGGAATTACGCATTTCTTCGTTTTTATCAACAGCAATCTCTGAATTACGAGGATCGCGTGGTACTTTCTAGTCCATTGGTTTCTTTGAACACTTCGTCACTCTCCATTGGCTGATGTCATAACCGCACACTCAATGTACTTCGAGTCCCAAACATACGATCGTTGATAATCTATAGAAGAGTGTAAGGTTTATTACACCATTTGCTTATTTATTTATGTCATCACAGAAAACAATACAAAATTGACGCTAATTTCCATCTTCTTTCAACAGAAATTGCTTCTTTTGAAAGTATGTCAATCAGCGGTATTGAATAAACTTTATTCGATAACTTTTAATATGGAATATTACATTTTTTCGAGTCTCTGTTGAGTCCTTCCTCCTTCTAATGTGAATGAATAAATATGTCATGTATAGCTAAATTGTTACTTAAAACTATCTTCATTACATTATTTTCTAATTTATGAACATTTGTGCTGCGGATATCTGTCGTTCAAAATAATACGTATGTTTGTTAATTGCGATTAAGTTGTCGTTATAAAACTTATTGTTATTGTCATGATTGAGTCCGCCATATCTTTCATGCGTCATTTTTTGCCCTGTGTCTCACAAAGGATTTAAAAATGAAATGCGGACTGAAAAGGGATATGGACGAAGGACTCATAATTAAATAATGTAATTTTATTCTGCAGTGATCATTTCTCTGTGGACTTTAATTCCTTAGTTTGCCGAGAGCCTTGCGTTTCATGTATTATTCAATTAAATCTGAATGAGAAGTTCTCTCATTCGACAATATCATGGTTGCGAATAACGTTTTTTTAACTCCACCTGAAGGAAAGTATTTTTTATGCAGAACTTTATTGTTCTGTCGTGAGCAATTATAGCTGCTCCGTACGTCTGTTGACTTGAGGTCTCCCCGTTTCGTGATGTGAAAACGAGAAATTGGAATTAGGCTTTGAGTTGAGTGGTACCATTGTTCTTGATGAAATTTAACAAGTTATGAGGACCATTGCGGGCAAACGAGAGTTAGCCTTAATTTAATGCACTGCACTAATAAAAAGTTACAATTAGAGGTGTAACTTTCAAAATGATTAATTTACTACACGGATAAATTCAAGATGAATATTTTATTTTTTCCTGCATTAAGTATATTGTTTGAGAGGTTGAAAATGAATGCTATGGCAGATTAGAAAACAATATCCGCAAATCAACATTAAATGATTATTCGGATTATTTCAATTTATTGTTGTTGTAGTAATATAATTACCGTAAATTTTATTGACGTTAAATATGCTCCCGTTTAATTAAATCAAATGAACAACAAATTAAATTAATTTGTACGCGGTATAATGTTAACAATTTTCTACGGGAATTCATAACCAAATAAACTCAATTAATTAATCCTAAACACGATTCAAATTATAGCTAACCATTTCATTCATCACATAACATATGTTAGTAATAAAAATTCAATATTATATGGAAAAATTCTGTTTCTATGAGTCAAGTATGTACAATTTGAAACTAATGAGGGAATTAAATAAATGGTAGATATTATATGAATGGTATAAATAAATTAAGGTTTTTCTAAAAACATATTCAGACGGAATTCAAGAAAATCCTTGTAAGTAAAGAGGCATTCGTCAAACTGTCTAACTCCGACATTAAAATTTTGTCGCCCAACTCTTCATCATCCAACTCCTCTTTTTTTCTATTACTGACTGATCTAGATACTATAGACACTCCTTACATCTTTCTCCCTTTTCTTCTTTATCCAGGATTGGCTTTCCATCCGCTCTGCTGATGTTCTTGTTAATATTTTTGCTCTCTGCGAATGTTAATTTGATTTTCATATAAGCTGCGTGTATTTTCCCCCTTCTTCATGAAATCTTCAGCCGTTTTACATTTCTCTTGGAGCCAAGCCTCTTTGGCTGCTTTGTACTTCAAGCGTCAGTATTGCTCTTTACCATTTTCATCTCTCGCGCTTTTACATTTACGACTTTCATCAGTAATTTTAATTATTTCTTGTGTAATCCACGCTTTCCTATTGGGCTGAGCTATTTTTCCTATTTTTTCGTAGGCTCCTCTAGTCATTTCATCTTTCAAGGTGTCGTAAAGAAATTGATATATTACAAATTGTTAATCGCCTGATCGGTAACGTTCCCATATTTAAACTAATTTTCCATGATTATTAAACAGAACATATACCTCATAAATAATATTCTAGTTGCACATCTGTCTTTAATTAATTGTAAATATAAAACCTAATTGTACTTAAAATTAGTGAAATAAAGCGCTCAACTTGTAACTGGAGAATTTATTGTTCAAAGAAAATGTGCTAATATGAAGCCTATGTGAATTATAAATCTCAATTACGACAAATATGTGAGTAATGTGGAAAGAAATTAAAAATATTTTGTTTAATTAGCGAAAATATAAGCTGTTAAAGAATAGTTTAGTTTGCAGAATTTTAGTAGATAGGAAGTTATATTTGGACCGTGATTAAATCTTTCTTCTTCAAGTATTCGCTGAACGTCTGAGAATAAATTTGCGTCGAAATAGACGGTTTCCTTCTCGTATTTTCTTCTTATCTTTTCGTTGGCTCTAAAACTGGATATATGTGAACTCTGGAAGTGTGTGCGTGAGCGTAGTCTCTGAGAAGTTCCTTTGACATGAGCCGTGTGCACTTCCACAAGCTTAACGTCTGCGGAGCTGGGTTATGGTTTCATGCTTTGCTGAACTTAATAAACAAGAGACAGTTCAAAGTGGCTCGAGGAGTCTGATTACGTTACTTTAAAAGTTAAGTAAATAACGGAATTAAGATGATTATTCTAACTAAATATGTTTCTTCTATTGATTTGTAGTAATATATATATTTATATATATACATACAGTTCATAAATCAGGATTATATTTTCCTACGACGTAGAAAATGGACATCCGTTAAGGAAAAGTGGATAAGAAAATGAGTAACGGATCGTAGCGCAATGAAGAAAAATTCGTTATATACACAGATAAATTACTTGAATTAAGAGACGAAGAAAATTTAATAATAAATGCGGAAACCGGTTTCAAAATAGCTGACTTATGCACTGTATACTTGTAATAACTCATCATGAAACAGATAGTTTTCTATTGATGAAACTAGTAATATAATTTAATTTGTTTTATTCTCAGCCTATTTTCGTGGACGTATTACCATTCTACCCATTTATAGTTTCCAGCTTTAAGCATATTAGTCAGTGTTACCAAAAGTTAACTTCAAACGAATTTTCAGAAAAATTTAAATTTTAAACTACGTATACATCTAATGATTTTAAGTAATTTTGGTTAATATAGAGTATATATATACATATATATCTACAAAACACTAGAAGTAAATAAAATTTCTTTTAGAACATTAAAATATTTTACTAACATATATCGTAGCAGGACGGACATAGTATCTAATTTTAGTTAAATATTTCTGATACGAAAGATTCTATATCAAAACATTTATCAGCTCAAGTTTTTCATGAGAAACCCATTTTTTGCGGAGAAAATCGTTTTCTTAAATTCAATTTTGAGCAACATTATATAAAAATAAGTTTAATGAAAATATAATTAGATGTGTAATATATATACTTGAAGTATAAAGTGTGTTTTAGAGTATTGAAATATTTTACTAAAAAACTTCATAGTAGGATATACATAGTATATAATTCTATTTAAAGATTGTGATACGAATGATTTACATAAAAAATGAACCCATCGCAAGTTTTTTCGCGTTTATGGCTTATTCGGAAAAACAGTTTCATCGCTTTTAGTTTGGTTAACCAGGTTGTACTGTATTTAGAAAAAATATTTACCGATCATAACTTCATTAGTTTTACAAAATCCTTTTCTTACCTTTCTAAAAATATATATACACAATACATTTGTTCTTTCAAAGAACTACTGGAACACCATATTACTTAAAACTAAAACACAGAGAATATTGTGGACGTTTTAATTTCTACCTATTTATGTCTTTTAAAATTCTATTTATTATTATATTTTTAAAGAAAAAATGGTTCGTAAAGCAAATTAATTTTTAATAAGTTCTGAAATTTTAACAATTTATATTTTATAATTATTTTTTATGGTGGAAAATTTTGATTCTGTGTTATGGTATAAATAATATATACGCAATACTGTATGAAAATATATATATATATACAAAACACGAAAAATTTCACGTGGGCTGTGTATTAAAAAACGGAGTTTTGTAAACCATTCATGTTCACGTGTCGTATAAGTAACAGAAGTAATTTTCTTTCGCCGTTAATTAATTGCGAACAAAATTAAAATAATGTGATTAAATTCAAACGATTAAAACTTTATTTATATACATATTTACTTAACTGACTAATCTTTCGTTAATCACACACATTCAACCGTTTTGATTTATTCTTCCTAACACATAGTCATTGTGTTAAATCCGCTTGCAAAACATTTTAAGTAAAATAAAATATATTCTTTCAATAAAGCTGAGGACTGTATGTTGAAAATCCTATTCGACGCCTACAACATCCAGCTCATAACTAAATTAACTAATACATTACAAAACATTTGAAAGACCCAGTTGATAAAAACAAAATTTACAATGTACTTTATTAATTAAATTGTAACGACTGTCCGTGTGTATACATAGGCCAAACTAAACGAACCATCAGCACCAAAATTAAGGAACACAGATCCTATATCAATAATTAACAAGACAATTGATATGTTCTTTCAAAACATATTCTAACCACACTATTGACTGCGGTAATTTCTAATTTTTGGACAAAGACACTAATTACAAATCCTGTTTAGTTTCAGAAATGCTTCACATTAATCGCAACATGAAGACACTGAATGCAAAAACTGACACGTAGTTGCTCATTAATATATATATATATATATATATATATATTATATAAATATATAATGTCTTATTTCATGAAATATAATGTATTAAACGTATACTTATTATCTTTGTTTCATTAAAATTTTATGTTCTTTGGTTCTTTTATTATTTTATTCCTTGACTGCACTTTAATATCTTTGTAATGTAATACTTTTGTGTATTAATATTTAGTTCAACCTGAAGGGGGTCCAGATAAGGACGGAAACATGTAGTTATTTTAAGTCTTAGTTGTTTGTGTTTTACTAATTTCTTGTTTGTTTTTGGTCTCATTTAAACATTAACTCGTACCATGTCATTATCCTGAGTTCAAATCATTGTCCTGTGCAGATTTTCTTATACAAATCCTTAAATTATCAGCATATTCTCTAAAAAATGTTTACTTGAGGTACTTATAATTCTGGCTGCTTTGGTTATTAAATGAATAATCTCGGTCTCAGATACAAAACCTTAAACAACATGACTAACTGAAGGTTGAAAATTTCACCAGCATCAGTGAATATATATTTGCAGTAAATAATGGTTATGTATTTAGTTCTAAATTGGTACTGAGTTTCATCGACCATTTTCAGGATAATACGTAATTTATATTAGTTCAACCATCCATTAAATTGCACATGTTAGTGGTACAAGCCTGTACACAATTGGATATCGTATGTTGTAAAACAATTATACAGTCGAACTCGCTTAAAAACAGCGTGAACGCGAAGCTTCATTACATCTGGGTTTTATTTTCCAAAAATACTTTAAACTATATGGAAAATTACTTTCTGAAAAATGATCTGGTCACCCTTTAAAATTGGGCCTGAATTCCACTTATTTATAAACCCCTCAATTATTCCGCCATATAAATTAATTAGTTTATTACTTCTAATTTATCTTTGCAGTTGTTGGTTTCAGACGACGACGTGTAAAGTTGTTGAGCGTTGAGAAGGTTAAAGACGCCAATATAAAAGTAGCTTAGGTCATTGTAGATAAATTATGATTTTAACATTTTTACTGATTCTACTGATTGTAGATTATTTATCATTTGAACTTTGTTACTGATTGAAAGGTTCTTGTGCTTTATTGATTCCAGGTACATACAGATTTAACAGAAAAAAATATTTCTCTCATGCAATATTATAAACAGTTCGGCAAACTGTGACTAAGTAATATATGCTTCCCCTCTCTCATGAATGTTAAACGATCATTCTGATACCATCTGGAATTGCAGGAAATGTATGAGACAACGCACAAATGTAGTAGCAAGTACTGTTTATACTTTCGTCAGTTTCCCATTTCCAGAAACTTTATTGTTTTAACCGGAGTTACTCTCATTATATCGAAGTGAAGTTTTATACAA
Source organism: Eucriotettix oculatus (assembly GCA_034510155.1). NCBI lineage: Eukaryota > Metazoa > Arthropoda > Insecta > Orthoptera > Tetrigidae > Eucriotettix > Eucriotettix oculatus. The sequence goes on along the minus strand of CM067376.1, from coordinate 50,213,970 downwards.
ACTCAAGAGTTATAATTGAAACTTTACTCGCCATAACCAAGTTCGACACATTTTAGGTAGGTCAATTGATACAAGATAGTCGTAGTATGACTCTAATCATTAATATAGCTTCTGTAAAATGAAAAGAAAAGATACCATCTTTGCCGAGATTATGTGTCGTCTTTGGAAATGACGTGGCTGATATTGGAACGAATTTTGCTGATTGAAATAAACATATAAAATAAAAGACGATTTCTAAGTAAAAGATATTAATATAAATACTTTGATTGTGAAGCATAGAATACCGAATACTGGATAATTAACACTTTACTACAGGCAAAACTTGATTGGAAAAATTTTTTCAACTGGTTTGCTTGATAACCTTTATTTTGTTTGCAAATAAAATCAGGCGTCAACCCCATGAGATGAAGCTTTCATAGAATTTCATTGGCCCAATGTAATTACATCATCAGCATTTGTTTATCATATTAACGAGCAGGTAATATTTAAAGGTAAATTCATTTAGAATAAGATGTTACATTTTGGCACCCAACTTAGGGCACGACCCTGAGATTAAGTCTCTCACACTTCACCGACTGAGATACCTGGTGATGAAAATGGTGAATAATAAATGGAGCAAGAATGAGGACCCATACAAGAAGTTTAATGATGTGAAATTGGTGAAATAAGGGAAAAGGTAAGGGCAACAGGTTGATGGTTATGACGCACTTAATAAGTTATTAAGCTAACCTTTGAAGGTCCTGTTCCACATGCGTGACGTGATCACTTGGCCGTCCATCTGGCTACCGTTGTTGTGCAGAGTTTCATTGAGCGCGATGGCGTAGAGGAGAACGGCGTCGTAGAAGGCGGTGACGAAGGTGGACACATTGTTGGCGTCGAAGGTGTCGTTGTATTGGTCGCACGCCAGATCCTTGACCTGCTCAGAGAAGTGTCGGTAGTCGTCGGTGTTTGGCGTGGCTGCCGTGACCGTGAGCAGAGCTTCGTAAGCGTGCCTCGCCCTCTGGTTGCGCTCCTCTGTGTCGTTGGGGTCTCGCCACGGCTCTTCGCGATTACCTCCCGCGCTGTAAAGAACAACATGCCATGCTAAATAAATCGACAAACTTAAATCTTATATAGACATACATGTAGGAAAAGGAGTTACGGAAAAATTCACGATGAGAATACCTGGATGCTACACTGTAAGGGAACAGAGTGACTTATTCCTATATGTATACATATACATATATACAAATATATATAATATCACTGCGTATTGCAGTCCGTGAAATGCTCGGTGCACAACGGGTACGCTCGGCATTAGCTTCCTCAAAGAAACCGTGGTAGACGTGTCTTCAAATTAGTAACCTCGTGTCACTTTTAAACTGTTAAAAACTATGTTGTTAAACTATTTTATGAAACATAATATCAACGAAATAAATATGAAGTATAAACGTTTTCTTCCATTAAACCCAGCAGTGTTAATTAAATAGACTTTTAACCTATTTTACGAACTGAAACTTAATGTTTCAAACACATGAAAGGATGATGGTAATATATACTAAATATTTTCTGAAATCATTAAATTTTTCCCTCATTTGAAGCAACAACGGCAGATTTCAAACTACATTTGTCTATGGCAAGTAATCATATAAAAGCAAAGCTAAGAGTTTTTTATCTTTATAATTTAATATAATTTTTGCCTTTTGCATAAGGGAGATTTACGGTATGTGTGTGTTTTAAATTTAAATTGTATTTATATGCTTTTGATATCATAATAAAGTTGCTCATAATACAATTTTGAGGTTAGAGGTTATCTCTAGTGTTGAGTGAGCATTATGTAAACGGCTGGAGATTGTAGCGGGGTGAGTGGTGACGTCACAATGAGATATCTCCAAAATTACGAGTAGGAACTGGAAAAAAAATACGGGTGTTAGAATCATGTAAAGTAATTTCAAATGGCAAAGAAGAGATTTGCATAGTTCCATTACATATATCTCCCCCCTCTGTTAAGAATGCTCTCTGAAATCATTCTCAGAACTGGGGATAGGGAGACCTGACAACGCGCTCCATACCGCTTGAATTACATTTATTGAAGAATAATATTATATGAAATATTTACGATTCACTGACTTTAAAGAAAGTACTATTACTTTATTGGCTTTGTATGGGTGTGAAACGAGAAAGGTACGAGTTGCAGAAAGAAAAAGAGTAGAAGTATTTGAAATCTGGTGCTATAGAAGAATGATAAAAATCAGATGGGTGGGTAGATTAACTAACAAGGAACAGTAATCAGAGAAGAGAGAACAATACGGAGGACAGTTAAGATTTCATCTGAATACGGAGGACTTTGACCAAGAGAAGTGATAGACTAATAGACCAAGATTTGAGACATAAGGGTGGTCTAAAATTAGCATTAGAAGGGAAGTATGTGGGATGATAACAGAATTGGGAGGCCAACGATGGAATCCGCTAAGAAGATTAGGGAGGAAATGGCATATAGCAGTTATGTAGAAATGAAAAGGTTTGCACATAAAAGGTTAGCATGGAGGGTTGCATCAGACCAGTCTTAGGACTCAGTACTATATCAATTTTATTACAACACTGATTTTCTGTATTACTTTATTTTACATATTTAATGTAATCAGTGAATGGTGAATATTTCATATAATATATTCATCAATAAATGAATAATCTAACATTATCTTCAGTTTTAAATTAGATCCAACCAATTATTCAGTTATGAATATTGATATTTACTCGACATTTATAACATTTCGTTCATATTTGTGTATTTCATTAGGCAAATTTTAAATTAAGAAAATCATATGTATATGCCAATAATTTTTTAACGTGGACTTGCGTCCTGTGTTGGTTACGACTATAAAAAATGCGTATAGTTTTATGCATTTAAAAGTTTGAATTCCACCAATATCTACGAAGGGTGTAGAAGTCAAATAAATATCAATATTATTTTCTGACAGATTGGCTGGATATTTTATTTATAATACTATCCTTCATCCTGGAGGGTATAAAGGGTTTCTATCTCGGAAAGAAATCCTTATCACTTATTTCCATTATTGTAGGTACATTGTATGATTATTCAATGATACGCATTTACAATTCCTCATTTACTGTCAATATTGTAATGTTGCCAACTCTGAACCTTTAAGGTTTAACTTTATTGGAAACATTAAATATGTATTCCGTTCCTCAGTATTTTTTGAAAAATTAACTTCTGGCTATAATTATTTCAGGTACATTGTACGGGTGAACTAATTACATTCTTTTCGTCTCTATGCCTTAGTATATTAATGAATTCTTTAATATAAGCCCAAAAACTTTCCTTCTTCGTAATATCTATTACTACGTCCAGGTAGCTATTTATGATTTTGGTGGAAATGAATAATATAAACTTAAAATTTCATAAAATCCAGAACTAGAAAGACCGACCCGGGTTCGAATCCTGGCATTGTTTGGATTTTATTGCCTTCATGGTCACGGAGACTAGGATTAAAACAGCTGGCGAATCGATACGTTGACCACGTATCATCATGTGTCATGTAAAATTAAAGTCCGTAGTCGACCCGTTAGACCAAGGAATGGGCCGCAGAGCCAAGGAAGAAGAAGTAGAAACATTAGACGAAGTTTGTCTTTACGAAAAGTGGAAAAAACGCATTAATATTTTTGAAAATGTTTTATTAAATACATTTACCCCAATAGCATCTATATTAAAAAGGATGTATTTATGCTTGTTTGTATAGATTTAAACGCGTGCACATATTACAAAAAAAATTGTGCAGATTTTATTGAAAACAGCAGGGAAACACACGGATTATTGCATGGGTGTGTTATGTTGCTGGGAAATGAGGCCCACAGGATGCAGGGAAATACGCAATATTAATTTGAGAACAAATTAGATGTTTACTTTGTTATATTCTGACTTGTTCAATTATTATATCCTACAACGCAAGATAAACATGATGGATACTAAAGCTTTATTTACAACTGCCTTTTAACTTGGTATATTTTTTCGAAACCACGACGAAACAACGTATACCTTATTACATCAGATTAAAATACGAACTTCAGGTAATATAAAGGCATTTGGTGAGTTTTTTTGTGTCACTTTTTATTTTTGTTGTTGATTGCTAATACAGACGAAGTAATTTCAATAATGTTTGTGAATCTTAGGATATGTGCATTTTTGTATTTTGTGTAGCCTAATCAGTAGTTAAAATACCAAACATTTTTCTGTCATCAAACTTAATATATTAATTTGACAGCGTGTAAAGTCTGACGTAGTAATTTGAACTGAGAATCTCAAATTACAAACGAATTTATGCATAATAAATTTATTTTCGATTGGAGTGATTACTTTCCTTTATTACATCAGTTCTATACAGTGGACCATAGCCAAACGCCCTGTACGCTGAGGATTTAAAAATTTTCCCATTATCTTACAGTGTCACAAATACTTCCGGTACCTATGGCGTTATTTATATAATTTCCTCAATCTTGCCACGACAATAACAAATCGTCGAATCAAAAGCAGTTTCTGATAAACACTCAATTTTGCGTCGCGTCTATTTATTTGAAACGCAGTGTGTAGCGCTAATTTTAAAAATCCTGTGCAAACAGATGATTTTTAATTTAAAACACGGGCTATGGTCCACTGGGCTATGGTCGACGATTTGTTATTGTCGTGGCAAGATTGAGGAAATTATATAAATAACGCCATAGGTACCGGAAGTATTTGTGACACTGTAAGATAATGGGAAAATTTTTAAATCCTCAGCGTACAGGGCGTTTTCCTCGCCATGTGTATTCCTGGTTCCCTTACTGAACCGGAAGAATTTTAAATTCCATTTAAGTGCCAGGGATACTTTTACTCTCTCATACACAGGGATATTTTGAACTCCTTTAAGCAGCCTGCTTATTTTAAGTTCCACCAGTGGTTTTGACTGAAAGTACTGTGGGTCATCTTGCTGACTCTGATGAAATAAACATACCGTAGTGATAAGTTTGTGTGTCAAAAAAAAAATTAAGCGAACGATGCCGTTTATATCATATGTAGGTTATGAGCTTTTGTCAAATACAGTACTGGGATCATAAAAAAAGTGCCATCGAAACTCTGTGCTCGTAGCCAGTAGTCAATAAAATGGTTAATAATCAAAAATAATTTAATTAATAAGAAATAATAAATATTTATTGAAGCAATAATTACAATATTTCAAATTTTCCTGTATTATTCGTTGGTAAAATGTGAAAATTATTATTTAAAATTTCATAGTTTATGTAGAGTTCTGTTTCTGGATTGTAACTTATTGCTATGAGTGTCCCATATGAGTATATATAGCACGAAAGTTTCTGTGACGTGACTCTTGACGTTTAAATTTTAACGGAGCGTGGAATAAATTAAAATATTTGGGAGATTTTAGGAATAAGTTAATAATGGATATGCCTTCCCGTGAGTTGGCCAATTATAAAATTGTGATAGTCTCTTTTTATAAACTGAATTTTACTCTTTATTCAACTTTAATTCTATTCCATCTACATTCGGCGAAGGAATTAAATATACGAGTAGGTTAACCCAGGAAAGAGCTTGACAGAAAACCCTTAAAGAAGTTATTATCATAAATTATAAGTGTAACCCAATCCTTCTGGCTTCCTTCTGCAGGCGTTAATACGAGACTGCTCAGAATAATGAATATTCATGTGAATTCCGAAACTCGTGTCGGTGAGAACATTGCTTGAACGTACAGAATTTGAAATCTAGCTTTTATTTCCCAGCGTCTGTAATTAGAAGTTCAGAGCTAATTCCGCCTTAAATGCAAAAGTGAGAATACGTTCACAGAATGCAGGAAAAAAAATTGTATTTTTAACGTAGTTAAGACCTATCACTACGGAATGCGTTTTGAAGTTCTGTCGTGGAACGAGAAATAAGGATGAGCAGAGTCAAATATTTCCATAAAACGTGTAAACCGTGTTTCTGTGAAATCAATTTATTGATAATCACAAATAAGTTTAAATCAATTCGACCTATAAAGCCAAACAATTTCGTGAATAATTAATCATCCTTCAATAGTACGGAAAATAAAAGCGTAAAAAGATATATGAAAGGTGGAATCTTGGTTAAATATTTGATATGATTCATTGAATAAATCTTATTAATATTTTTTGATATTTTTTTTTGTATTTGTTCATTATCATGTTTGACTTTTCAATTCTTCTCTACTAACTGGACTTTGTTTTCTCCGTTTTCACTCCACAATTCGACCATAAATTGATAAAATTAAATATTTTTCATTGTACTTACGTGTTATTTTACCTGTCACTTTAAGTTAATACGTTTTCTCTTTTTTCGACTTACAGATGTACTAATTTTTATTATTAATGGTATGAATAGTTATTGTGAGAATCAATGCCTTTAAAAAGTACGATTACATTAATTCACCTTTACAGTAAGTAATATACTTTTTGTTTACATAACTTTTATTGGTATAGGTTCAGTGAATAATCATGTATGTGGAAATTCTACCATAGTATGTATTGTGTGTTTCATATTAAATATGAAAATATAATTGCGTGGCACTAATACTGTAATGGATTTGTTCAACTGAAACAAATTAATTCTGAAACTACTACTATACGAGTTTATCTGTCAGTTACGAAATCACCGCAGCGTATTTGTTTCTGAATACGCCAAATATCTTCATGGGATGAAATTTGGTAAATAACCACCGCATCGTCACAACATCAAACGGTGGATTAAGCAGTTTCTGGGCATTGGCTGCTCGTGTAATAATCTCATCCAGGACGAACAGCAGCCAAACTCGATGTTATTGAATGAAATCATGAAACGTATTTACGAATCCCACAAAATAAACACGTTGTGCGAATTGGGAAAACGTCTATAATTCCAGCCTTTTCATATTGTGCAGGCGTTAAAACCTCTTAAAAACTGTTGAGTATAGTTTCCTTCGAGATTTTTCGAAACATGGAGGACGTAGATTGTTTTGTGAATAGATTTGCTTACCGATGAAGCCACTTGTCTTGTTTCTGGCAAAATTGTGCCCCATAATTTACGATTTTTGGATACGTATAATTAAAATAGTGTAATGGAACATCAGCGTGATGGTCGTAAGGTGTCCCTTTCATACGCCATTTACCAACAGTCGTGCTGGGACATATTTACTTCATGTTAAAATCTGTTATCGAATGCACTTAATCCGACATGCTATCAGAATTGTAGTTACCTCCGTTGGCACTACGTGAACGATAGTCTACCCCATCGCTGGATTGTTCGTGCTGGGTCAAACGATATGATTCTGTTTTTCTGACCACCGTGATCCCATTGCGATTTTTTCTACGATGTCTTGTGAAAGACAAGGTAAGCTTTTCTCCATTTCCTCAGGACTGAAGTAGCAAAAACTGAATCGCTCGAAACGTTAAAGAAGAATTGTCTGTCACTAGTGTTGCAGTAAATGGTATACCACATAATTACTCGTCGTGTCACTCGATTGGCATACACAGGACATTTATAGAAACTTGGAGAATTATAGTTTTACTGTAAAATTTATTTATCAAAATAAAGTAATTACAGCGGCCACAGGTATGCTTATATTGGTCCCACTCAATATTAAACATTCTTTATATATTAGTGTCAAATAATATTTCCTCAAATAAGGACTAATGGGAAATAAATTAACCCTAGTAGTGATTCCGTCATGTCTAGGAAAATAATCATTTTCTTGAAACAATATACATATATATATATATATATGATTATTTTAATATTTTACCTCAGTAAATTAAATACGTATGATATTATCAGTGATTTAATTATTTAATTGACTGCCTTCTCGGGACGAAATATTTCAGGAGTTTATATGTAACAACTCACGTATTGGTCAAATTTTGATCGGCCAAATTCGAAAAACAAAACCTCACAATAATTCTTCTTCTTTTCCGTACAGCTTGCCAGGTATAACACTTACATTAATCTAGATACAGAACACTATAAGAAAAGTCGTGTACTTTTATTTTTACAATTGTCTTAATTGCCTATTTAAAAATAATATTATTCAATTTCAACAGACTTGATATTTAATTAGAAAGTAATTTTAATTTATAAGTAGATATGATTGACGTTTATATTAATAGTAACTTGTACTATTTTTACAGTAGTATGGTAGGAGGTCTTTGATTTTTCGTGAACGCCATTACGCGCAAATAGTTTTCTTTGAAGTGTTAATGGTTAAGCACTGACGAATTCCGAAGCAACTCGTTTACTGGCTGCGACCACGCTGTTTGAGTTGCGGTGGCAAGTGTGTTTGAACAGTTAGAATGGCGGCCTTTTAATCAGACGAGAGGAAGCTAAATTACGGTTTGGATAAAGGTTGTTAGAGTCGAGTGGAAACTAACCATTATTGTTAAAGTGCTTAACAAAAGTGAAGTCACTGAGAAAATTAACAAAACCTTCTGTTTTACTTTGTACTCAGAAAGTTACTAATGTTTAATTATTAATTCAAGTGGAATTTAATTAAAATTAAATCCGTCTCACACAGAAAAGTCTGTTCTCGTCTAAGAAAGTATGTTGGAATGCTATGTAATAGTTTATTCATTTCTCTTTGTCTGTCTGAAATTAGTTACCAAAAACCAGATAAAAAAATTGTTAAAAAAATAGAAAATAAGAATTAATTCTAACGATAATTTATAATATCCTCTTACTTTTTAAAGATACGAGTTCTCTATAAGGCATAACCCATACACGCTTAATTTTAATTTAATACTAATACTAAACAATGTTTCAAATTTTAATCTAAAGTAAAAATTTTTTAATTCATGTAATTATTACTACTCAGTTTCATCCCTAACTTGCTATTTGATTTTTTTAGAATAGAATATAATGAATTCTCTTGTAAAGCTATAAAGCAGGGCCCATACAAACATAATTTTAATTAATTCTAATATTAAACAAAGTTTCACGTTTTAATAAAAATTTACAATTTTTTTAATTCATGGAAAAAATATTACTCAATTTCACTAGTATTATATAATTTATAATTAAGTTTTTTAGAACCAAACTTAAAGATATTTTCTGTGGATGTATAGTTGGACAGTTGAAACGTAAATTATGGACATTATACACAGAAGCCTTCGAATATGGTTTACTCCCTAATGAACAAAATAATGGAAACAAGCTGTCAATTATATTTAAAAAATATCATCTAATCAATAAGGTTTTAATTAGGGGCCAGTACGGGACAAAAATAGAATAAATTAGACAACCAAAGATGAGATGGAAAATGTATATTGCGTGTATACTAATTGAAGTTAGTTTTCCATATTCAATTAATTTATCCGTCTCTAATATTTTATTTTTGTTTCAACCATAGTTAATTTTATTCATATCAGACTTCATTATTAACATTAACTACTCAATTCTAATTGTTGATATTTACAATACAAAGCCGCATTAGTTCTGAGTCTGTTTATTAAATCAGGCAAAACCATCCAAAAACCTGCTGATTGTTTCAAGCTCCTGATAAATGAATTCAAGTAATATATCCTCTCATAACTTTAAATCAATTTTAGTACAAATTATTTCTTTTGGGACAACTAGGTTTGCCGAAAAAAAGATTTATTTTTCTCCAACAACAGGCAAACAACTTGGAAACTTGATTTTCTTTTCTGACGGGGCCACATTTTCACGCGAAAGGAGATTCAATGGAAAGAAACAACAACATGCAAACTCACGTGTCACACACACGCACAACTTCCAGAAGACAATTTCTGTTTACGAATGGTCCGATACTGTCGGAGATGTTTCAATAGGATCATTCTTTTTGGCATTTATGTATTAGTCTGATGGCAGCAATGAGGCCGAGGGCACGCATTTAGACTTTCGGCGTCAGAGAGGTGTACTCTCAGTCAAAGATAAGACGGTCAGTAATATCTGTGATAGTCGTGGCAACGAGCCTTGTTTATAATATTCGTTCACACAGGTGCCATAGTATTTTCATCTAATACAGATGTATACGTTATTATTCCTTGTACCGACATCAAAACATTTTGTAGCAAAACAATTCACATTCGCCTACTTACACAATACAGACTTTCTCAAATTTCATAGTAAATACCAAGAGGGATAATGTGTTTATTGACTATGTTTATCGTCGCTTTAAATTTGTGCACTTAATTTTGTTATCCAAGTATAAAAATATATATGTATATATGTTATGATTTATGGTATATTAGCGGAAATGCAAGTGTACTTTATTTTGTGTGCACCATATAGCATCATGTTGAAAAGTTTACTAGAAGAAATGAATGAAACATGAGTATAATACGAGTTCGACGCTTTTGGCCGACACAGTAGCATCTAATTTAAATATATTATGCGTGACAACAGAATAAAGAGTCGCTGTCAACATCCCAAATTTCATATTACACCGACTTTGCCATGAATATCTTCTTTCATCAAAGCGAAGGTGATTGTTGAACAATATCAATAATTCGATTTTTGTACCATAATACGAATTCTTAGGTTAAATTGTTCAATAAGAAAAACTGTGAAGTCGGATCATTGACGTTGTAATATACCTTGATTTACTATAGCATGTATTTAATGAATTTTAAATCTCTCTTTCAAAATTTTTCCTGTCTAAATCTAAACAGGCCCGTTTCAAATTTAAGTATTAGTCGTAAACAGTCAAGAAAATTTATTTCTAGTCTTTTATTTATGCTGCAGCAATATATTTTAACTTACAATAATATAGAAGATACTTGGAAATGGAACGTCGTTTCACTATGACGTATTTGACAGTTCTTGCAACATATTTGGAATGGAAGAAAGCGCAGTGTGTTACTGTGAAAACGATCTAAGTAAACAAATTATCACATTGTTCTTTTATTTAGTTTGAAGAATTACATGTGATTGTCTACTGAGCAAGAAATCCTTTTAAAAGGAGAAAAATCCAAGTGGTTCCAGTTAAGAGAATTCGTGCCGGGTGTGGACAGCAGCCATTAAAGTTTTTACTGCATCATCCCTCTGCTGGTCGCCGATAAGAGCTGGCCGGGTTGTTAAAGGTACTCTGGAGAAGAGAGATACGGAAGCTGCTCTTGTTAGCATGTTCCGCAAATGTCCCTGAGTCTCCAAAGGACTGATATTTCCAATAAAATTGAACGACGCGATAATGCTCCACAAGATTTTTGTTCTCGAAATCTATATTCAACATAGTTCATTTACAGGGGAGAGAGTTGAGGTTTTGTCTCGAAATTCTTAGTAATCTGTTTTATTTTATTATTATTCCAAAACGTCCCCCATCAAAACACCTTCCTATGCTTTTAAAGGGGAGTTTTCATTTATTATATATCTCTTATACATAAACTTTACAGAAGACAGTCAACAGAAATTAGAATAGAAGACCAAGAAAATAAAGCCGTAATCAAGAAAGGAGTAAGACAAGGATACAGTCTGTCGCCCATGGTGTTTAACTTATATATAGAAAAGGTGATGAAGAATGTTACAACAGAATATGGAAAAGGAATCATACTGCAAGAAGAAGAAACAAAAACCTTCGCTTTTCTGGCGGTATTGTAGTATTAGTAGTATTGGAAAACGTAATAAATGGCATGAATGTAGTCCTGGAGAAGGAGTTCAATATGAGGATTAATAGGGGGAAAACCACGGTAATGGAGTGTAGTTTGGTAAACAGTGGACTAACAAATGGTGTTAGATTGGGAAGGGATATTTTGACGGAAGTTAAGGAATTATGCTACTTGGGAAACGTAATAACTAGGGATGGCATAAGTGTAGTAGACATAAAGAGTAGGATAGCACAGACAAGGAAGGCTTTCGCGAAAAAGAGGAATTTACTTACGGGTAGCATAAGTGTGAATATTAGGAAATCTTTGCTAAAAATGTTTGAATGGAGCTTGCTGTTATATGGGTGCAAAACGCGGACGATAGGAGTTTTGGAAAGAAAAAGAAACAGAAGCCTTTGAAATGTAGTGCTATAGGCGAATGCTGAAAAACAGATGGGTGGATAGAATCACCAACGAGGAAGTTCTAAACAGAATAAGGGGAAAAGCGAACAATATGGAGGACGTTGACCAAGAGAAGGGATAGATAAATAGGCCACGTTTTAAGACACGGAGGTCTTGTAAAATTAGCATTAGAGGAAAGTGTGGGGGTAAGAACAGGAGAGGTAGGCCAAGGATAGAATAAGGTGAGCAGTTTAGGGAGGATGTGGGTTGTTCTACTTATGAGGCATTGAAAAGGTTTGCGCAAGATAGGCTGACATGGAGGGTTGCATCAGGCCAGTCTTAAGACTGAATACCACAACAGGAACAATATATTTTCTCGTGTAGTCTGTCACCCTAAAAAATACTTCATACCATAAAATAAATTTCTACAAACTATAGTTTTACTTTTCCTTTCGATCCTTCTCTATCTCTTTAATGTAACGATGACTTCATGACCGATTAACGTGACTATGATACACTTTTCTTTTATTGAAATCTATTCAACTATTAATTTCAAACTTTCAATGAGTTCAACGATTTGTTTCCTATTCATCTAGATTTTCGTTTTACTACCTGCGTGGAATTTTAAGTTGTTACTTCTTTCGGGTAAATTAATAAAAAAGGGAAAGCAAACATTTTTTAATCTTAAACTCTCGTCCCCGTTATAGCAAGAGAAGTTCAAAATGGCACGTCAATTTGAATAAGAACATCAAATGTTTTTATTTGAATTAGATTTTTATCACACCGCGAGGAAAACGATTAGTTGGTAATTGGTAATTTTGCAATGAACTATAATGATAAATTTGTACAAAGGGTAGAAATTAGTTTTATTATTACGTACATGTGAAATATGTTAGCCGCTTCTCACTCTACGAGAAATAATGCGTCATCACCTATGGCTTCAGGTTTCAATAAATGTGTAGTAACCCGCTACAGTATTTAATTCGACAGTAATCTCTTTGTCATCACGTGATTAAACTGTCAGCAAAAACGACGTACTTTTTAAGAATTGCCTTTTCACGCACCCCTTCCAAAGCGATAAGCCAGTATCTTAATCGCGTCTATAAATATATTTATACATTAACTAAATACATATATACAGAAAAATACACAGAAACCGTTGATTATATTTACAAGAAGATAGTTGAACCATGTATTATCGTGAAATAATGTGTAGATACATACATACGTTTTCAACACATAAAATTGGGTGTGCGCGCCCCTGGCCTTTATGTACATCAAACATCTGTGACTTATAAAATATTTTGCATATTTATTAAATAATTATTATTTAAAAAAATTTAATCAAATTGACAGATATATTTTCTTTTGTCTGATTGTCTTAAAATAATGTGTTTACCCTGGCGTGGCCTGTCAAGCGTGAAATAATGCTTAAGTATTACAAACACTTTATTCAAGCTATAATAATTACAATAAAATCCTCTTTACAGTCCATATACCACGCTTAAGAGCTTCTTTGAATTCAATTCTCATGCTCTTCAATAAATGGTAACCTTATAAACAAAGAAATAAACGACCGTTGCCAAGTATTTCTTTAATTTGGAGACAATGAATACGTTCGTAACATATCTTGTCTGAGGAAACTTACCGATATTTACACATGTTCTACCCATGCGCCCTCTACGCGAATCGCGGCTGTATACGGAAAACAAGTTTACTTCAGCAGTATGAAATAATTATAAACGGACCAGGGTAAAGAAATTCATCCGACGACAAAACCATACAAATAACGAATTTATAAATCAGTGCTCTTTTATGTTCATATAATGTTGTTGTATATAACTTCCTATTTACATATTCGTACGATTTCAAGAAGAAATACATTTTTAACATAACAGTAGATAATTAATTACTGAAAATTGTTACGGTAATTATAAGACTTTTAATAATTAACCTAACACTTGTATAGCTTTAGAATAATAACTTTAGAATATAAGAACGAAAAAATGTCAACCGGACCAAGACTACAACCCAGGACCTCCCGCATTCCGGGCGGGGACTCTACTAGCCCGAGTCGATACCCCGAGGACCGATTCGACATCCCTCCATTCCTGTAAACGTAAGGTAGTCTCCCTTAGAATTTCATAATCAAATTCTTCACAACCAAATTCTAGAAATTCAGTGAAGATTGGATTTTAGAAAGCGAAAAGTCAGAATTTCGAGTACTGGGTCCGGTCGACATTTTTCCATTCTTCTAAATTTATTTTTACATTCTTTACTCAGTAGAAATTTAGCCTCCCTTTGAATACGTAAAATTTGAAATGCCTATAATTTAATTTACGGTATGAATCAGGAATTAACGATCTACTAAAATACAAGTAGAATAACACTGCTGAGATTTTACCCAAAGTAACATTATAATCTAGATGCTATCGTTATTTAAATTAAAATATATATTTTTATTATAATAATTGATAAAATTAGTAACGTTTTGAGATATTAGTGTCTTTTAAAATTAGCATTAGGGAGAAATGTGTGGAGTAGGAACAGGAGAGAGAGGCCAAGGATGGAATACATTAAGGAGGTGTGGGATGGTACCTATGTAAAAACGACAAATATTACATAAAATGACTTATGATGGAGGGTTACATCGGTCCAGTCTAAGGACTGAACACAACAACAACTGTAATGAACTTTATATTTCGTTATGATTATCTAAATTTTAGTAAACAATTTTAATATAAATTGTATTATAAATATAAATATTTATTGGCATATACGTTAGAAAAATATATGTAATTTTTCTTTTGTCTTTTATGGCCATTAATGTTTTGATTTTACTTGGAGAATGTCGTTTAATTTTAACTTTGATAATGTAAAGGTATTAATAATCCAAAAATATATCCGATAGTCTCAAACATTACACATAACAACAATATTATTTCGAAGTTACCAAAAGAATTCCTCATCTTTGAGATATAGTCGTCGGAGCTGTAATGGATTACAAGAACAAGCTGTTGAACGGCTTCGGCGAATAATGAAAATTGGAGAGCTTTTTTAGTAACGGGCGGAAGAGACTCGTATATCGGAAACTAAATTGAGTGAACTTCACCGATAATTTCGTTTGGCGCAGTGTGGAAGTCGCAGAAAATTTACCTTGCTAATGTCATAACGTACATTTGAATATAACGATCGCAAAACGGACAGATTTGAAGCGCTGAAGCCATTCATGCTTCATGAAGCCGTCCGGGGATGTAGTATTTTGTGTTTTTGAGCATGAATAAAATTTCCTATAGTCGCAGCCTAATGAATAATACACGGCGCAGCTCGTAAACTTTTATTTGTGTTAAACAACGAATAATTCACTGATTTTACGCTAGACGTACCAGTTTTTCGATGTTTGTGTTTTTAGTTTTTCATTTGATGTTTCATAATTTTCTATCGCTTCAACAGACGAAAGTGAGCTTCACATAGAAAAGCCAAATATGACTTCGGGAGTGAAATTTCGTTTAGTAAAATTTACTCCCGTCGTTTGAAAGGAATCTGGGAGCGTATTTGGAAGTAAGTATATTAATTATAATTTGTAACTTTTGCACATTTCTTTAATATAAACTAAAACCTATCAAAACTTAAAAATCACAAACCTTTACCACTAAAAAATCCTCATAATTTCACGAGTTATCACTCTTTATTCTTGTCCATCACATTAGTTATAAAGTTTTCCGTTATCAGCCATCATCAGCGTTGAAACAACCAACTGAGGATCCCTCACTGCTCAACACAGTTGACGTGTTAACTATGACGATGACTGATAGCCGAACAAGAAGAAAGAGTGATTTCTTGTAAAATTATCAGTACTTTTAGTGGCAATATCCTTGTTTTTTTTAATTTATTGCAGTCAAAAAGTCGGTTATCTAACTTTATAGTATAAACTAAGAATTTATTTAAATCCGGATTTCCCAAACTGTGTTCCGCGGGGCCTGAATAGGTGTTCCGAAAACATTTAAAGTGATTCTCTTTACAATATGGATTATAATATCATGTTATGATACCACTATCAATTCGTAGGACTAAAACTCCGTTTTCATCGAACGGGAAAAAATCGAATCACAACGTTGCGGAACAAAGAAACCCTATTCCATGTTTCCCGCAACAATAAGAACCAGAGTAGCAATTAACAATTGTAGACGCGTTCAGTCACAGTTAATATTTCATTTAACTTGACAATGACCAGCTTTGACCGAAAAATAAGCCAACCTTATACACGTTCGGTTTTGGAATTTAATTCAACAGCACATAAATGCAGTCTGTCAGGATCATGTAGTGCAGCGGTTGTTAACTAGAGGTCCGCAGAAAAATTGTAGTGGAAATTTCAAAACCAAATTATTTACCATTTTTGTGCGATAACATGTCTGGTGAATACAAAACACTTTTATTACACGCTGAAGTGAGATGGCTATTCCGAGGAAAAGCACTATTATGACTTTTTGAACTTTGAAATCAGTTGTTGGTTGTCTTGAAGGCAAAAAATAATTCAAGAAAACATTTTGTTGAAGTTTTAAAACTCCTTCACGGTTGATTAAACTCGCATATCTGGCAGATATTTTTACAAAGTGCAATAAACTTATCATTATAAGGTGAAAGTACTACAAATTTTAATACAAGAGATAAAATTGGAAAAAAAAAATAGAATTCGTGAGTTGAATCTAAAGATTTTAATTGGTTTCCTGCCCTTCATGAATGATTGAATGAACTAAATTTTAAAGTAGAACAAGAAGTTTCCAAAATATTATTAGAACATCTATATAACTTGAAATCAAATCTTTTGCAATATTTTCCGAAAACTAGAAAGGACGACTCCTGCGTTCAGAATCCCTTTTCTATGACAGGTAAACCTGTAGGTTTAAGTGCAAGTGACTGTGAAAATATAATTTATTTAATCAATGAAAGAAAAATACAATGGTCAGCCCTATGTGATTACTGGTCTAGTTCAAAAGAGTACCCCAATATTTCAAAACATGCTGTTATTGTTTTACTTCCGATTCCTACAACCTATTTATCTGAAGCTGGATTTGTTTATTATGCTGCAAATGAAGTCAAAGTGCAGAAACAGGCCACACCAGATATCAGAGTTCAGTTTACAAAAATTGTGCCTGGTGTCAATAAGATATGCAATTCAAGGACCCAAAATCATCAAAGTTACTAAGTACGTTATTTCTTTATACATTTGTATTATATTACAGGTCTATATTTAAAAATATGTACTAAATTAAATCTTGTTTTACTTTCTATGACTAGGAATCACCCACCCTAAAAAATAAGCCTTGTTCCGTTAGAATGTCAGATTTTACCAAGTGTTGCATTGAAGAATAAGTTTGGGAAAGACTGATTTAAATCAAAGGGAGAAGAAATGCCTCAATTTATAATCAAATCTAGGTCAGAAAATACATTTAAAAGACAAGAACGGCAAAATTTCGACTTTATCCAGGAATAGAAACCAAGACCCTCCCGCTATCTAAGCTAATCCGAGTCGACGTCCCAAGGACCGATTCGATTTCCCTAAATATATTACATACATTGAAATTTTTATTTTGATGGGTGGAAAAATAAAGGTATTAAAGTTTGCGGGGGAAATAACGAAGTCAGTTTGAAAACAGAATTATTTCGTGTCAAAAGAAAGAATATTAGTACCTGTTAATCGCACTCCGGTAAATTCTGTAACGTAGAAAGTTAATAGTTACTTAACAGTAAAAACTTATTTGAAAGTGAATTTCCTCAATGAGCGTACTTTTGAGGAGATGGCCTGAGCCGGATTAAGTGTGAGTCAGCCTTTATTCGATAACTACACGTACAACTAGAGGAGGTTAGATATTTATGGACTCACCTGACCTGCACTAGAAAAATATTGAAAACCCTTAACTATTCCAACGTTTGTGAGCGATTTTAAATTTATATATATATATATATATATATATATATATGTTGGAAATAAATTAAAATAATAATATTCTTGTCTAAGTGTAGGTAACTGATTTATACTTTTCGTGTAGTAGTCTAGATTGTAAATTATTCTGACTGTGTTCGCCATATCAGATTTCTGTCTCATAAAAACTGTGTTCGCAAAATGGATCGAAAGTGCCTATTATAGAGAATTATTCGGAATGAACCCATTGCAATTTCAGTTCTATGTGACGTTCAGGCTTGCCGAATATTTTCACTAATGTGACAAATTATCCAGTTGATAAAATCATATTAGTTTAAACAGAAACACTTTGTTAAGTAACCGTACCTAAATAACTCTAATGACAACATACTTTCTACTGCATTAATGCATAGTATTAAGTAATCTTTGATCCAATAGAGAGTTTCATGTCTAAAAATTCAACAGTATCGATTTTATGTTAGTCGATTTAGTGTAATATTATTGAATATTTACAAAACAATTGATAATAATGCCATCGTGTGAATAAGAAGTTATTGTAAGTATTACGAGGGAGCTTCAATAAGTAATGCCTCCTATTTTTCTCTTTTATTTGTGAAAAAACTAAATGCAATTTAGACAGCATAAACCGAGAACACTATTGATAAAGTTTCGCTTTTCTATATAGCCTCCATCCTTTCCCATGCTTTTAACAAGAGCATGTATTCCACTGCGGTAAAAGGCGAGGTTCTGAGATGCTATTCAATTGTTTGTATCTCTTATTCAGATTTTAAGAAATGAACCGAAGTCTCATATCCAGTCAAAAATTTTCTCATAAACACCTCTCTCTCCAAATTGAAGCTTTGCAGGAGCAAGACGCAATTGTTTCCCTGCAGTCCTCTAGCTGAATATTGTTTGGAGTCCCTGCAGTAACCAGCCTGCCGCTTCGCTTTTCAACAAACAAAGGTGTTTACCCATCAGCTTCGTTACAGCGACGAATCCATCCTCATACACATTTTTCAGCATTTCGTGGATGCGAATGGACTTTTCATCTTCCGCATTTAAGTATTCAATAGCAGAACGCTGCCTAATACGTACCTCAATGTCAACTACTTTAAGAGGGTGCAGTGCTGTTGTCTTAGGACGTCGTCACTGCAGTGGATTGGAAAAGAATGCTTGAGGAATTGCGTCAAATTCAAAACTTTCACATAACTAACTTATTTAAGAAGAAAACAGTAGGATGCATTACTTATTAAACCATCCGGGCTATAAATAATTTGTATGAGTAAAAATTAAATTAATTAGGAGATAAGTTGTCATATTAATATGGTGTTTTTATTTTCATGCAAATTTATGTTAAATTATGTTAGAACGCCATACCTGTTAAAGAGCTCAATGTTGAAGAACACGTACTCTCCACTGCTAACCATATTTAGTTCGTCAGCAGCCAAGAGGATTTCTCTGACAGTCGTCTGATTTGCACACAACACGACAACTGAAAATAGAAAACGAGATGAATCAGCAAAAATCTAATGAAAATGTGTAAATAATGCAAATATCCTGGGTTTGCACTAACAATAATATAAGCAAACCTAATGTTGAAAATTACAGAGTAATATGAAACACAAATGGAAATAAATTTTAGACTCATATAAATTTTTCTTCGATAAAAAAGATCATGTGGCGGTAGGCGAGGAAACAATAAAAGTTGAGTTATTGCAATAATAAGTTGTAGGTATGTATCCCGTCCCAAAGTTATTAGTAGATGGCAGTAAACCGAGCTTTTATTTTCAACGATATTGTGATGTGTGCCGGCTTTCCCCTTAAAATAACCTTTTCATAACGTAGTTCAGCAGCCAGAAAACAATAAAGGAAACAAATTTCGCGTTCTGACTCGTGTGCTTTATTTTTTAGTCTATAAAACAGCCTGAGTAAAAAGAAAATTGTTTGGCTCAAAATTAATATTTAGTATAGCATTACATTTTTTAAATTAGTGAACAATCAAAGAATAAAATAAAGTTTAATATAAATATATGTGATTCATCTGAGACACGTCTGGGTAAATTCCACATTTTCTTGTGGCCCGTGTGCGACCAAAACTTATTGTGTCTTGATGTGAGAATCAAATTTGAAACATTTCACTGTCAAGGAGAGCGGCACAATGACTCGATTAGTGACAATGTCACAGAACAACTGAAGTCCGCCAGCAAAGATTTTGTTTGTTTTTCTTTGGCACTGGATGAGAGCATAAGGAATATTCACAATTATTCGTGTTTATCTGTGGAATTAATTAAAATTACGTTATCAGTGAGGAATTACTCGGCCAGAATTGTTACACTGGATTTTATTGAGTGTGCTGTGAAATGTTTGGAGAAACGTCGTTTGGCCTTGCATGCAATAGATTTAGCCAGGTCTTTCACTGGAAAATATTTAGGCATGATTAGCCTTTGGAAACCAAATTATTAGCAACAAACGATAAATCATTATTAGATAGATATAATATAGCGCGATATTTATTTTATTATTTGTAATGTAAAAATTAGCAAAGGATTGGAAGGTTGAGTGGCGCCGACAAGTCGGCACACAGAGGGGCTGAAAGCCTCTGGAATGCCGTCACATTTTTTCATGTGCAACATACATGCAAACAAACAAAACAGACCTACGAATTTTGAACCTTCTTTACACATTAACAATGAATTTAATTTATAAAAATAAGGTAGTTGGTCCATCTATTTGGTCTGTTTAGTGTGAAATAACTTTTAAAATTAGTGAACGTTGTATTTAATTATAAATATATTATTAATACTTAAAAAATATTTCTCTCTCGAGTTCGGCGGACACTTTTAGCTTTATAAAAATGACGATTTGCGCCGCTCACAGACAAATTTAATTTTGTTTAAAATTAATATATAATTAATAATAATAATTCATTCAAAGCCTTGCACTAAAGACCTCCGAATTGAATTAAGTTAGAAGGATGGAAAATTCTGGAGCTGATGGGAATCGATTAAGGAACCCACACTATGCAAGTGGTTCTATTACTAAATGCGCTACCCAAATAGATTTTCCCGATCATGTATGAACTTTCTAAATTCTTTGAATTGATCTGAACACAGGACCAAGCACTGTTTACTAGATCACATTCTGCTGGGCCTAATTTTTAGGACTTGAATGTAGAATGTAAGACCGTGAAAAATATGATCAGGCCTCTACTGTTATTGCAGAAAGTTCACATATGTTGACCCTGTTTGCTGAAATAGCATGTGGACCACGTACAATTAGATGTCCTGGGTTTTATTCGTCGTATGGTAGGGATTTAATCCATCGTTTAAAAAATTTAATTTTCTTCATGGACGTGGGCAGAAATTGCATGAATGGTTTAAGACTATTGATAACTAAATAGATATTTTTAGGTATTATATATTTCTGTGCGATAAATTCTCTATCATTGAGTAATAGGTGATAAAGAGTATTCAATGAAAATTATGTGAAGAATATAAACCTTCTGATGTATTTCTATGTACCGATAGTCATTAGAATAATAAATAAATATATATATAATTCTAATAGAATATAGAATAATAAATATAAAAAAATCTACATCTAATTTAGATAAACGATTCATACCATTGAAAAATATCGTGCATAGTATTTATAAATTAAAAGCAAACTTTTAGAAGTTTGTTTATTTCATATCTCTAGTATTTTATAATTTGCGTAGTTACGAAAATAATCTTTTCCTTTAGAAACTCTCAGAGAGATATTATTTAGCATTACAAATTCATATTTTATTGTTTTGTTCTATTTAATTGATTTGATAAGAGCATCCGGAAATAATGCAATGCCATGCCTGCTAAGAATATTTTTCGAAACAGGAAGACTAAGGAAGAAAACTGGCGCTGATAGATGTGAACAGAACATGACAGTTTAGAATCTTAATCATGCAAAATATTAACGATAATAATATATAGGACGATGGAACGTCATATAGAATGCGAGTAGGAAAAGATCAGTTTGGTTTTAGGAAGAATTTAGGGACAAGAGAAGGAATATTGACTCTGCGTCTGTTTTTAGAAGATAGAGTAGGAAAAAACAGGCCTACATTCATGAAATGTTTGGATTTAAAAAACCTTTGGTAATGTTGACTAGAACACACTACTAAGGATTTCAAAGAGGGCAGAAATAATATATTGATAAAGAATAGTTATCCATAACCTCTACAGAAGACTGTAAGCAGTAATTAGAATACTGTTTAACTCAGAAACAGAAGACGCGACGAAGAAAGTTAGAAAGGAATGTGGATTATAAATCATACTGTAAAACGAAGGAACAAAAATCCTACGGTTTGCAGATGATATTGTAGTATTAGGGGATTAAGAATACGACTTGGAAAATATAATATATGGTCTTGGAAATTAGGATCAATAGAGGAAAAACCAAGCTAATGAAGTGCAGTATGGGAAATAGTGGAATAACAATGGGTGTTAGATTCTTAAAGGATATTTTGAAGGAAGTTTATAAATTCTGCAACTTTGACAGCATAATAAGAAGGGATGGTAGAGTATAGTAGACATAAAGTGAAGGATAGCACAGGGGAGGAAAGCTTTCGTAAAAATGTGGAATTTACTTACGGCTAATATATTAGGATATCATAACTAAGATGTTCGTATGGGGTGTGCCGTTATATGGCTGCAAAACGAGGACGGTGGGTGTTGCAGAATGGAAAAAAGTAGTTGCTTTTGAAAGGTGGTGCCTGAGAATGAGATGGGTCGATAGAGTTACTAACCAGAAAGAAGAATGAGGGATGAGAGAATAACATGGAGGACTTAAACCAAGAGAAAGGATCGATTAATAGGCCAAGTTTTGAGACATGATGGTCTTGTAAAATTAACATTTTAGGGAGGCGTGAGGGGTGAAAACAGAAGATGGAGGCCAATGATGGAATGCAATAAGTAGATTTGGAAGGTTGTGGGACGTGGTGGTTAGGTATAAATAAAACGCATTGATAATAATACGTTATTATGGAGGGCTGCATCAGTCCAGTCTAAGGACTGAAAACTACAACAATGACGTCATTAAATGATTGTTTACTTGAAAGTATACTTATTATTCCATAAATATTATAATATTATGTTATATTATATAAGTATTATGACTTCTTTTCCGTAGACTTGTAAGTACTTTTTAATAGTCACATAGGGCATTATTTGTAAAACAAAAAAACTCAAAGTCACTTTATCAGCTTGTTGGTAGTATTAAAGCTAATTTAAATTATAGTTGGATTCAGATTCCGGTAAACTATGCAGAACGGGTATCATTATATTTTTATTTAAAAAAATGGACATAATGTTAAGGAGATTTAAACCCATTCATGCTCCCATAGATCGAATTAATTATTTGTTATGAAATTCGGCTTCCTTGGCCAAACGATTTTTCTGTCTGGGCGGTCTTTGGAAAGTCTGGTGTTCGTCGAGAGCGTGTCCTTATGGCGATTGTTCAGGCTCGGTTAATTCTCCGCAGGCACTTAATTGGTCCATCACGGGAATAGAAGTCGCCACCTCGGCCGCGCTCTCGAGGCTCCTCGCCACTCAGACTTGTGAGAACCCTCAGACAGTCCTCTGAGTAATTGCTGTACCGTGCAGCGGAAACACCAGCGCCTCTCTCCCAATCATTCCCCAATACTCTGCTGGTCTTTGTTCTGCTTCGCCAGATGCAGAGAAAATTTTAACTGTTTCCCATCTCCGCTTTCATTTGAACTAATTAATGTGGTTTTAAAATAAGCGCTAATTGCGGGGTTAAATTTATATAACTTCAAGACATCCAGTTTATGGAAGATTACGTGAAGACGGAAATAAGTTGCGTATCTACATATCTAAAAACCTTTGTGCGTCCGTAAGTATGTACGTCACAGCTGTAGACGTCCAAACTACTGTTCCGAATTTGACTAAATTTGGTCAAACGTTTCTCAGGGTCCCGAAGCTGCCTATGATCTTTAAATTTTTTCAAATTATATATATTATTTAGCCGACCTCCTGTGGTTAGTGGCTAGCGTTGCTGCCTCACAACCCAGGGGTCCTGGGTTCGAATCCTGGTATGGGCTTGGATGTTTGTGTTGTGATGGTCGAGAAGACCGGGATTAAGACTGTTGGAGGATCGATACGCTGACCACGTGTCACTCCAAATTCGGAATGTGTCATACAAGATGACAGTCCGCAGTCGACTCGGTAGGCCCAGGCCCTCAATGGGCTGTAGAGCCATGGACAAACAAAGAAAAATTAATTATTTATATCTGTGGGAAAAGTGAAATATCTTATGTAAAAGTTTAGGTGTCCCATACCAAAGTGAATGACGATTGTCTATATTTTTTATCTACAATGCTAATTATATATTTATTTAAAATATAAACATTTCGCGTTGGAATTAACCTATTGTAAATGATAAACTTCTTTGGATCGTCGATAAGATGTATACGTATATTAGTTTTATTTTGTTGCGTCAGTTATGAAAAGTGTTAAATTATACATACTTTAATAACATAAATAGTGTGAATAAGTGAAAATGTCATCAAACCTCCGTTTTTTCACTTTTTGAAGATGTTTTCTTTCGGTGGTTTACCGCATCTAACAAAGTCAGTACTCACAGTAAAGAAACGAGTAAAGACTTATTCTCTTTTTCTCACTCAGCCCATTCCCTTCCCCCTCAACTCAATTTTGGAACACCTCCAAATTTTTTGGTTACAGCGAAAAACTTTTTCTTTATGTAGATAATGGTAGATATTTGAATGTAGTGCACCCTACCTTTAATTACTTTTCTGCTTTACTAGTTACGTGAACCCGAGTAACGCCGGGTACTTCAGACAGTAAGCAAAGGCACTACTAAGAAGAAATAAACATAACTAAATTCTGTTCGTCCTTAGATTGAAATTCAAGAGTTGAATTATGCAACTTGAGTAAAACTTTACAAAGTTAGATGTGTGATTGTGTACAGGAATTGATTACAAAAAAAAAATTGATAGTAAATTCAATACTTATCAAGTGTAATTTTTACTCCTCACCAAAAAAGAAAAACTTTGCATTTTTATTGTTACGTTTGCTAGACTCATGCGACATGTGAGAAATTGAGTAAAATTAAGTACGTGCTGCATTTCATAAATATTTACCATCTTTTGTACTATTTAGTAAACCGAATAACTTTTTAGAACTGTACATATTTAAAATAGCGACGTTTACTCCGACGTCGTGGTCGTTTCCTGCGTGTGCAGAACTCGAGAAGTGTTAAGTAAATTAGAAGCAAGCTTAAGTTTCCTAAGGGAAAACTTTCGGACGATGATCCCGGCAGGACAGCGGTGAGCAATCTCGTTACAGACTTAATTAAACTCTTCGCCGTAGGAATAAACAGTTTAACAAATGAGCCAGGCCTGTACCTGGAGACGCCGCCCTCCAGAATCACATTTCCGTTTGCAGCCGACGCGGCGCGCCGAGCGCGGGGATGAAAAGGATAATTAACAACCGCGCGCCACCCTAATTGGAAACGATGAGTATTTACGCGTGAGAATAAAGTCGACCCACGACTCAAAAGCCTGCGGAATTAATTCTTTATTTTGTATGAACATAACGTATTAAATTTAGATGTAAAAGAAAGGAAATTTTTTTAGGCAATTAAAGTTTGCTTTAAATAAACTGACCAATGACACAACCGAATACGCAAACTATTACCGTCCCAAGTCCATTCATAGATCGTCATAGAGTATTACAGAAGTTATTCCAAACTATTTTCTGTTTGAAGCCACAAGGATTACAAATCAAGGGAACGAATACTATTTTTTTACAGTGATATTACAATTAATGAACTCAACTTAACTGACAATGGTGTTTCAGTTTTAGATAAGGACTTAAACGAGTTTTCCGCAGTTGCCGAAGTTGAGAAGGAGATTAAAGGAACGAGTGAGAGTAAAAGTTTTAAGGAAAGAAACAGACCTTAGATTAGAAATGTTTCTTCTAAGTTAAAACACTGTGATCTCGATCTGAGTGGAAATCAATGCGACCCTCAATATTGTAGTCCGTATACTTCTATTGAAATTAATAGTCTCCGGTCATTCTAATAACACATAAGTTGAATATAATACTATTAATTACGTTTATAAAACTACATTACATAAAAAACTAGCTGGGTTCCAGACATTTTCAGGTGCATTATTTAATTATACAGTAATATCTTTGCCGACACACGATTAAACCATCAGACAGATCGTCACATTTTTGTAAATTTACCTTGTCACTTCCTCTATCGTCCAAATCGCACAAATGAACGCTGAAAATAAAATGTCTTACTTAGGAGGGAATATACAATGCCGCAGAACGAATCGTAATTAAAACGATTAACATTTCACAATTTTTCATAAAATATTACATCAAATACACTTCACTTGTTCAATGTTGAACTACTCAAAAAATAATACACTCAGTATTTACGGAATTATAATGAATATATCAGTGCACAGATATCCGAAATCTAAATGCCAAAAGTATGCTAAGCTACGACGCAATGAGCTTGCGCATAACTTGATACGTAAGTCAAATACCACTGATTATTCAAACGCGCAGGTTGAAAATTTGGAATTATATTATTTCTATAGTAAAATATCATAAAAATCTTTTTAAAACTTTTTGTCGTGAAATAAAAATGAAATTCACAATCACGAGAACAGAGTCACATGCCGGTCCAAGTATAGCTAAAAAGCATCTAGGTAAAACTATAAATACAGCAAAAAGTTTCATGAAAATTAGTCAAGCCAGTTAGGAGGAGGAGATTTACGAAAAGACACACACGGAAATTCTGCATGTTTAATTTTGCAAGTTTAAGAGTTTATACTGACACAAATGGTTTGATTCTAAGAGTCTTGACTGTAAGTAATTTAATCCCTGTTGTCAAGATTCTTCTTGAGGTATTTAGTCCTAAGATCCTCCACCCTAACATATATTGCGCAAGCCTTTTCAGGTTTTACATAGCTGCCACATCCCACATCCTCCCTAATCTTCGTAGAGAATTTCATCCGTGGCCTCCCTCATCTGTTCTTACTCCTCACACTTTCGTCTAATGCTAATTTTACAAGACCCTCATGTCAGTAAACGTGGCCCTTCTCTTGACAAAAGGTAGTAAACAGTAAAACTGTTGAAAAGTTAAAGTTTTTTAACGCACAGAGAAAAGGAATAAATACATACACATTTTCGTTTACACGACCTTTTCATAAAAGTTCTAAGCAGAATAGGGGTAAAGCGAGGACGTTGACCAAGATGCAAAATATTTCAAACTAAAAATTTCCCCTACTGTATCTTAGAATACAAACTTCATAAAATATCGAAGGATAATAAAAGAACTATATGTATGATTTTTTCATAATTATAATTTAATATATTTGTTAACTGCAATGTGGTGGCAAATGTCGAGAATGTTAGATTATTTGTGTATTTATGAATTATCTTTTACCTTAAGGTACTTAAACAACTTTATCAATATGTCTTTTGATTTTCTGAAGGTACTGTGCTTATTAAATGCTCCAGGTGTGTTCTTGACTCGGTTAATATTCCTTCCCTCATCCTCCGTTAATTTTAAGCTAACATTCAAAATTTTTATACGAGCTAGTGATAAATAAAACTGCCTCCTCGATGCCAGTTCAATCATGTGTTCACCAAGAGATAAACATCGAATTCATTCCCTTACCAGGCTAAAATATATACGGCCTATAAACAGGCAATGCCGGACACCCTGCTAGTTTAAAATAAAACTTGTCTTGATGAGATGTATAGTACGAAACAGAAATTTGGGATTCATTCGTGTTTCAACAAGCTAAACAACTTAGGTTCAGAATTTTTACACCACAATTAGTGAATATGAAAGGAAATGGCTTCTGTTATTACACGGTGTCTGATGAGTGATACATTTTACCACAGTTTCTCAATTCTAATGTTTGCTTGCCTCCCTTTGTCTTATTTTCAATATATGGATAATAAAATTCAAAAATGTTATATCTAACTTAAAAAATTATGTAGTCTATAATAAAAACTGCAATATTGATTAATTGAAAACAACTTAACTCTTAAACAATCAACCGTTACTATGTTTCTGTGGTATTCAGTCCTAAGACTGGTCTGATGCAACCCTCCATGCTAACCAATCTTGCGAAAACCTTTTCATTTCCGCATAACTAGGACATCCCACATTCTCACTAATCTTCTTAGCGCAATCCATCCTTGGCCTCCCTCTTCTTTTCTTACCCCACACACTTCCCTCTAATGCTATTTTACAAGACCCTCTTGTCTCAAAACGTGGCCTATTAATCTATCCCTTCTCTTGGTCAACGTCCTCCATATTGTTCGCTCTTACCTTGTTCTGCTTAGAACTTCCACCTGATTTTCTGCATACTCCTATAGCACCACATTTAAAAGGCTTCTATTCTTTTCCTTTCCCCAACGCCTGTCGTCCACGTTTCGCACCAATATAACGCCACACCACATAAGAGCATCTTAAGCAACGATTTTCTAATATTCACACTCATATTACCCGTAAGTAAATTAAAAGCTGCATGTTTTAGAGCGCAGGAATATATTCACATATACGATACGGATCACTAATTTATTTTTTCAAGTCAAATATGTTAATGTGAACTAAGTTATATTTGGAAAGTTATTGTGTTATAACCTTGACTGGAAATTCTTATAATTCAAAGAGAGAAGAATTGCTTCAATTATGCTCAGCCAATAGGCCATGAAACTAAATTTAGAAGATCATAATTTAAGAATGTCGACCGGAGAGGGAGTCTAACCCGGGACCTCCTGTTTACTGGGCGGATGCCCTATCCACTGAGTAAGTTCTAGTCAACTGGAGGATCCGATACGACCTTCCTCTACTATTGTATACCGAAACTTATATACTTATAGGCTGAGTTTTAGGACATGTAGGTTTGGTAAAATTAATATTAGGCTGAAGTGTGTGGGTAAGAACAAGAGAGTTAGGCCAAGGATGGTATACGCTAAGAAATTAGGGAGGATGTGGGATGTGCTAGTAATGCGGATATGAAAAGGCTTCGGTAAGATAGGTTAGCGTGGACTATTGCTGTGACTATTCAGTACTGGAAAACGATGAGCTTCCAATAATCGCTACCGAAATTATTACAGCAATCATTGGACATGTAATTAATTTATTACAATATGTGCGACAAAAGTAGATTATTACTTCGCGAAATTTACTTCGACCGAAATAAATTGAGTAAAACGTAAGTGAAAACAAGCTCCAAGTGTAAGTTATTGATCTTTTTCGAGGCAATTACGTTCCAACTAACAGAGTTTGTGGCAACGTGAAGCTGACAGGTTTCAACAAAGTGTAAAGTTATTAACGTCTCTTAAAATAACCACATGCGTTGGTCACCTACGCTGTTTCTCGGTAAACTTAGCTGGGTGCCCGACCATGCCCGGGTACTTGGTTTTATTATCTCGGTATGTCACTTAATTAGATACTAATATAATTTAATGTTATTTAAGTGGTAATGAGCGCGTCGTCAGGCCTTCCTATCCCCTGGATCCAAGAAAGATTTTAGAAATTCTTATTAACGGACTATATTAATCCCTTCTTGCCATTTGTAGATACTCATCATGATTCCAATGCTCGTATCTTTCTTAATTTCTACGGAGATATCTCACTGGGACGTCACCGCTCACTCCTCTACAATAAAGCAATAGTCCGAAAGATAACCTCCAACTTCCAAATTGTGTTTTAAACAACTTTGCAATTTTATTATGTTGTCAAAAGCATGCACTTAAAGATACATAATACATACATACCGAAAATTCCCACTTAACTACGGTTTCTAGGGCCAATAACAATAATTTTTCTAAAGTTAGACCTGCACTCTAGGTATAAAATATAATAAAAAGGACAATAAGTCTTAGAAAATTAATTGTAATTAAATAAAATAATTGGAAGAACTCACCAAATAAAATAAAAATATTTTCATGGCAACCTTAAAATTAATACTAGAAATGTATTACATCAACGTTTATGAAATAGGAAACTCACTCCTATGTTTTTACTTTATGTATTTTCTTAAAAAGTTTCCTATATTTTAAAGAAATTTGTTTACAAAGACTTGAGAAAAATACTGTCTCCGAAATTCTGAAGAGACAATTTATGTAAAACGAAATTCATTATGAAATTATAAACTTAAATAATGTAAGTAAAATTATTTACGTAATAATGGCTTAAATCAATCACAAAATAACGACGTCTATATGGAAATTGCCGAATTTTCCAGTCTGTACTCTACGTTTTAGCAATTGCGTCAAAAAAATTACGGTTTCACAGGAATTTTAAGAAAAAAATTGCAAAATCAAACCAAACTATTGTCTCAAATTCAGCTTTTATTTAAACTGTTGTTACAACGCAGGAGCTTACGGCAATTCCTACCATATTTATCAGTGAAATGTTTACAAATATATAAAACATGTTAAAAAGTGGTTATTACATAATAGTTATTGACACATCATCTGTGAGTTGTTTATCTGGTAAAACAATTTCGTTGAGAAACTTGTCACAGTGTCATTTCATGCAGTACGGTTTCACAAAAGTTTTTTTCATTTTCAATTCGCCAGTTTGAGATGCGGATGTTATCAAGTCTGACTACACCTTTCACATTCTGGCCAATATTGTATCATATGCCGGTGCAGAGTACGGAAATATTGTTGCCAAGAATTGGTCGTAAACAGAGGTAGTAACATATTACCGCAGTTTATGTAAAGTCAGCTGGTGTTATGGCTCATTCGCACTGCAGTTGCCCTCGTATCTCGTAAAATTTACTGAGAACAGTAAAACAGTGTCCTGCTGAGGCGATTCTGTTTACAGAAGGTTGCTGCTTAGCAGTTATAAAAGGCGCTATGAGCCTATCAAAATGTTTGCAGGATAATAGTGTTCTTCCAAACACAAATATACCGAACATCTGACTTGAATTGTTATCTACGGAGTCATACGAACAAAATCTACTTTCTGCGAGTCTAGAGGGGAGAAATGTAGACCCGTCTAGGGGAACAGTGCATCTGATTAAAATTCGAATGCATCCAAGTTAATGCTGCGAATAGTAACAATTATATACTAAACTGTCTGTAGACTGTAATAAAGGTTTCTTAATCACAACCAGTAATATAATTATGATATCACTTCCTAACTGTCAGGAATTATTTTCTTTCAATATTGTATCAATTGATTGATAATAACTGCTTAAATATAGTTTAAATACGGGACTTTTGATAAATGAAAGATTATAACATTAACTGAAACGTTTATTATTTTTAGACATCTTTAAGAAACTTTTTATTTCGTAAATCTGTAAATAATTCCTAACAACCAAATTAACGAATAATGCTCTTTTATGTTGGTTCTTTAGAAACGAAATATCAATAATTTACTATTTTAAAGAAGAAAACAGAAATGAATTAGGTCTAATTTTCAAAGTAGTCAAAAGTCGCCTATATTTGTATTAGTTAATGATTTATTAATGGTTCAATATTTTCAGTTATAAACAGTAATATCCGCATTTTTCCCCAACCCAATATTCTTGCCATATGAAATTTTTCACGAAAGATCCCTACATTCGTATAAGAAATGATTTACCGCTCCATTCAACACGATTTATTAAGGTTAAAATAACAAGATCCCAAAATGGTGAATATTGATTCCAGTGTTTAATGGGCTCTTTTCAATGGTATTTAGCTAAATTAAATTCAGAAAGAAGGAAAGCGTGGAACACCTTGATCTTTGGCATGAGAACACTCAAGAAGGGAAATGCGACATCTAAAGAGATGTCATATTTGTCATTAGTACGCCTACTTATGGAATATGATGCAGCATGCTGGGATCCGTACAGGATAGGTCAAATAGAATCCTTAGAAAGGGTCCAAAGAAGGGCCGCAAAATTCGAACCTGGGCATGGGAACGAAAAGGTAAAGCGACTAGGATGGGATACGCTACAGACAAGAAGAGAAAGAGCTAGGCTACACATTTTCTACAGAGCCTTTGCAGGTCAAAAACCTTGGCAGGGAATCCGAGATAGAATAAAAGAATCGACTCGAAACGGGAGGAGTGATCACTTGTTTAAATTACAAGCAAGGAACCAAAAAACTGACGTTGGAAAATACTCATTCCTAAATAGGACAATTAATGACTGGAACAATCTGCCTGCCTGGGGAACTTCCTCTAACAGAAAGAATATTTAGACTTAATCTTAGTTTAGTGTAGTGTAGTGCAGTGTAGTGAAGTGATCAGTGCTGCGAAATATCTAAAAATATACTACAGTGAAATATATTTCCAGTGTTTTTTTTTCAGGCAAAAAAAAATATTCATTTTGAAAATATACATTCCATTATAGGTTAAATATGGTCCTTACGACTAGATTATTAATTATTGTTTAAGTTCTATGTATCTGCCACCGATAAATTTGTAGATTTAATAAATACAGGTAGTTTTTTTAGTGGAAGAAGGCGATTCATGACCATTTTCTGATTTGTATCATCTTTGAACTTCCGTAAAATCTAAACAAAGCAAAATAACACTAAAATATTCTAAGAGGTTCCTAATATAGTTGTCATCTGCCAAGTAGGAAATTTGCATATTGGTTAAAAAGTTATAATTGTTTGAAAACTGGCTAAATTTTCAACTTCAGATTTTATCTGGCAGCATTGTACAATTTTTGGAGCACAAAATAAAGCTATTTCCGGAAAAGTTGTGTGTTTCATATTCAGTGAAATATGTTATACGGTAACAGAAATCAGGAGGTTCCCATTTGCTTCAGTTGTGTAACAATGAGGGTTCAAAAATTGGGTTTCGTGCGGTTTCGTTGCGACCGCCAACAGAAGACCATAGTTTCCATTGCACAATTCAGCCTAAAATTTTCCTGATGTTCAATACATGTATGAATCTTCATTTGTATTAGAGTTGATAACTTTGGATGAAATGACCCAAATTCATCGATGGATGAAATTAATTTTTTCAGTATTTTGTATTTCTTTAATAGGAACTCTTATAAGACTGAATTTTTGCTGAATATTATAACTTTCGATTGGTTACATTTAATGAATTCAGATCAACGAGTGCTTCACCTAATGTCATCGTCTTTATATTTCTTTTGTTTTACTTCAGCATTTGAATCCCCCTTTAAATAAGACAAACATTTACCACCAGGTTTGATTAGGATAAAGTTGTTCTAGCGTTTTTCTTTGCACCATCTCAGTTATAAATAATATTTATTTCTAGATAGTTTCAGAATCTAAACAAGATATAAATATATATTTCTATTTTACATTATTTACGTATAATTGTAAGTGTTGCTAAAAGATTATTGTTCTTTCATATGTCTTAACTGAAGCAAGAAATTAATTGCAAGTTTATATTATGTTCATAAAATAGGATTAATTGTAATGTTTCCTTTAAAGTTCTTTTCAATAAATAATACATCACATTTATACTTGCTTTCTACAAAATTGTATAACTTTTGAGATTGTACAGAAAATATGCTAATGAAAAGTAATATTAATGGTACTTTAATTTTAGTTTATTCCTCCAAATATTTTCTAATTTTCTTGCAGAATAATTTTAAGCAATATATTTCTTTAAAAATTAATATTTCTGAACAATCAATTATTTGAAAATTAAATTGAGCCAATTTGTCAGTCAAAATTTTAATTATTATTTTTATCCATTAAAAATGTAATTTACTATAATTTTAGCTATTTAAACATTTAAGTCTGTTATTTACGTAATTGAAAATATACTTTGTAGTTTAATCAAATATTATGTATTCAAAATAAATATTGCTTCTTTTTAATTCTTTTGTTTAGTTATCTGATGGAGTCCACAAATATGGGCGAAAAATTGTTAATATATAAAGTATATATATTAACTAAATTTATCTCATAAATTGGCAGTTTTGTATTAATTAATATTTTTTATTTAGCACTAAATGCTGAAGGAGCCATGTGGATGGCCCCTCCTATTTTTGCAGATTTATGCTGTATCCAGCTAAATATCGGCTTGTTTACTATTTTAACAGAGAAAAAATATAAATTTTAATACCTCGGATTCTAGTAAAACTACAGTCGAAATGTATTTACAAAAAATTAAAATCGTGAACAAACACAAAGAATGTTGACTGTGAATGTATGAAGAATATTATTAAATACTACAATGAATAAAAATTAAAGTCAATCTATAAAATTTCCTTCAATTAACATTAATGCAGGAATACCAGATAGGTTAAAAACACACTAAGACGATATCAAATAAAAACTGGATGGTCTATCTGTCGTTCCGAATTTTCTTACATAACATTTTCTGTGCCTTATTGAAGCAAACGACTTGCCATAAAACATGCTATAAAAGTCGAGATAAACTAAGAATAGATTAAATGTTTATTCCCATGGGTCCTGCTTCTGCGTTCAGACGCGTACAGTAGCTGAGAGATGATACAGATCATATTTCTCTCTACTATCCAAACCCATCGGTGTTCAGTTCTTCACAGACGAATGGGAAATTTATACGTTTAAGTATTTCATGATGCAAAAGTATATTGTGAGCATTAAAACCGACCTAGTATTCATTTATAATAATTTGCTACAATACACATGAGAAATTGTGACTAAAAGGTCTACCTGATGTTTAAAGCCACGTTAATTTTCAAAACAATTAAAAGACAAATGACGGTGAAAATAATTTTACAATGATTTTAATTTCTGTTTGCTTTTTAAGGTGAACGCTTCACGGTCAATGGATAAAATATTGTCTGTCGTGCCTTAAGGACGAGAGGACTTCTCCTTTAAGCAATGCCACGTATTATGAAATTTCTGAAACTCGTAAGTGGAATTTAAATATCGTGTTTTATTAATATTTTAATTTGAGCAGCTGTAACATCATGCTAGTTAGCCACAAACCTCCAAACGCTCAAGTTGTAAACTTTAATTCAGTATAATATGTGGAAGAAAATAGGCTACATAAATATCTTAAAGTGGTAACTAAGAAGACGGACTGTAAAATAGAAAAAGAAGAAAACAGTGTAGAAGAAGATAAAACAAGTAAGAGTAATATTGAATATAAAGTTATTACATATTTAGGTGATATGACGAAAGAAATATGTAAAATTTTCAGAAACAATGAGTTAGAACAATTTTTGCAACAAGACCTGTAAATAAGATTGGTAAATTTATTGGTAGTAAAAATGATGTAGTATATAAGATTAAGTGGAAAGGGTGTGCGAAATACTATATTTGCCATATACAAATGATAGAATTTATTTCCACAAAAATAATTTAAAAAGACATACTGAAGGAAATACAGCCTTGGCTCGCCATTTAAAAGGAAATAAGCTTTATGCAAATCGGGAAGATATTGAAATCATGCATATGGGGTCACAAGACTTTTTAGAGAACACTATTAGAAGGAATGAATACTTTTAAACATTAAGAGAATGTAATGTATAAAAGGCAAGAAGTGGGAATTGACATGTAAATTGTAACATGTAAAATAAAAAGTTGGGATATTACATTATTATTTTTTTGAGATAAATCCTATCATTCAATTATCATATATAAATAAATTTATAAGTTATGTAGATTTGTTAATTGTAAACATAATAGTATTAACAATTAATGTTAATTGTGTTGTTAATCTGACGTGAGGTACATGTGTGTGGTACGTTATTCAGCCGATTGATGGCGCTATGCACAGTCCCGTGATGAGTTTGAGGCACCCGTTCTGAACAAAACAGTCAATTTGAAGAGCATAAATAAAAATATAAGGTATATAATGTTAATGTCATATATTATAGATGTGCCTTTTACTGGATAAATCAATGTTCCAATGCTTTTTTATGTATAGATGACTATGACAGGAAACGACTGAAAGCTTCTATAAATGATGACAAGGAAAGTATAATAAAATATTTTCTATTAAATTGCTGGAGTCCAGGTTTTAATTAATCAGTAATATAATCAGAAATATAATCGTACTGAGTGAATTTAATTTAGTATAAAATGGTTTAGTAAATCTCAATGATCCGGTGGCACACATTATAACATAGTGAACGATCATTACTAAAAGCCATGAAGCTTTCAATTTCTTTTCATTGTTTATATTATGCCTCACAGATATTAGATACCTTTGGTCCTGCTGAATGATGTGATCTAATATGAATGTGAACCTGTGTTTATTTCCACTTATTCGTTTGGTACGCGTGGTGTAGCGTCGTATCGATACTCGTCGACCCCAGCGGAGCTTCCACAAATTTGTTACACGCAGCGCGATTCAATCTCGCAGCCAATCTCCCCTCAGAGTTTTTACGTGAGATTACTTCCCCTTACTAACTGAAGAAAGGCTCATGGCAAGGGGCTCAAGATTAGTGCTCCAAGCAAGCACCAGGCGCAGGTGAAATTTAATTCTTCTTTCATCGCATGCAAAACTTCCGCACAGTACTGTAATTTTCCACTTGGCAAAGTTTGGAAAGCCAGGGTACGAGCTACATTAAGTTCAGCGCGATCTAGAGTAAGTTATATAGCGCAGTCTTATGTGCCGTGAAGATATCTGATACGCGTACTTTACAAGGGGAAGATTAGCTCCACGTAGTACTGAACTTTTGAAAGAAATAGGGACTATTGGTCGTGTTACATGAAAATTAGTCTGCATAAAGAGACAACCTGTTAAATCAAGGAATGCATTAAAAACAAACACTAGTTAACAGAGTATAACGAAGGAAATTGTTTTTCTGTAATGTAGGAAGAATTTTGTTTTATAATTTCATTAAATCAAAAATTTGCTATTATTTTAACAGGAGAGCGAAATTTATAAACCTAAAAGCTAGTAGTCGCATAATTAATCATTTTATTACATTTCCTCGTCCCTATGTATTTAACAAATAATTATTTGCATTATTATTCTTAATTCAGTCTCTCTTGATGATATTCTCAATGATTGCTCTACAACCACATTCCTTATCGAATATCTAATGTTGAACATAGTTTTACACCATTGTAAATCATTAAAAAAGGTGGAGGCGTTAATTATTTTATTTTTTAACAAAATTAAGTTGGTTTTTTAAAATTATTTACTTATTTATTTAATACAACAATATTTCACTTTTAGGTCTTGCACTCTATATTTCAACAAATTTTGAGGGAAATTAAGCACTGAATTAGGAACGGCTTAGCTCAGTGTATTTTTTACATATAAAGTTTATCAGCGTTAATTAATTTGAGGCAATAAACGCCAGCAGAGTTCAAGTTTATTATGACGAACCTGTCTTAATCTTCTTTCGGCTACTCTCATGCAGGTACAAAGCGACTTCTTCTTTCCAGAAAGTTCTCAAGGATGCAGGTAGACAGCAGACTCTTCCTCACACAAGGTGTTATTCGGAATGCGGAAAACAGGAGATTTCTCACCTTCGCGAAGTTGTTCACGTCTAAGTAGAGTTTTAGCAGGGATATTGTAATTTCGTGTTTGATTTTTACTTATTATTGAGAGCATCTTCTTTCTCTTAGTTAATTACTCCTCTATACAACTTTCGACGGTACATTTAGTTCCTTCTAAATTCAAAACCCCGCTGACGGCATTTATTTATTCCCTTAGTCCTTCTCTTCTACTTTCTCTTCCATTAAAGTGCTAGAGACACTGACTACTTCACCGCCTTGCCATCCAGAAGACAATCTCTCCTTTCCCTTTCCCTATCACATGACGTGAATTCTTTAATCGTCATTCATATTTTGGCAAGCTCAAGATCTGGACCTTTGATGGAAGGTGTAAAATGTTCTATGGGCCCTGGTGCACAAACATATTTAATCTCCTGCCCCTAACAAGCAGGCATGTTTCTTCGTGTCAGTCTGGTGCCTTTCTAACACTGATGCTTTTACGTCTTCTCTACCTGTCTCCGAATATTCTTACTCAATTTTCTGAATTTAAGTCGTCCAAAAATTCGAATTAAATTGAAAGGATCCTACTGCGCTATACTACCTATTCCTGTTATTGTTTACACTGCAACAGTTTTAGTATATTACATTTAGAGTAAGATAAGTAAATAAAATAAATTTGACGACCAGTTTTAATTATATTGAAAGACGTTTCGTCACCAAATTTGGGACCTCTTCAGGGGTTAAAATTTGAATCTTTAATGAAGATATACCAAATATGTAAAAATCTATTTTCTTGAACACCTTAAAGAGCAGTTCCTCCGAAGACAAATTATTTGAATAACAGACGTGAATTGATTTACCATAATACGTATAAAGATCTATAGTTGTATAATTTAAATTGTTTTAAAAACTGAGGATTAGAAAAATTGGCTATGCGTTTATTATTAAATTTTAATATTATTGTTTTTTTTTCACTCCTTGCATCAATTTGGATAAAGAAAGTTTAGAGGAGGTATCTTTATGATCCATACATTTAAGTTAAGTTTTAATTGTCATTAATATGCACCAAGGGTCCAAAAAGTTTCAGGCTGAAATTTTTCCTCACGTACAAAATTGGTAACGGGAGCTAAGCCGTAGCAGCTTAAACTATCAACTTAAAACAAATTTTCAGCCGATAGAAAGGCAGTGTTAAGTGAGCGTAGTTCGTCAACGTTTCTGTTATGGAATCGTAATGAAACAAGGAGAAGTGATTAGATACCACGAGTTAATCGATTCTCCAGAATGTTTTAATGAAACTATATGCAGAGTACACCCGCGCATTTGACTCCCGAACAAAAGTAACAACGAATCTACGTCAGCGACAAATTGATTGAAATTACAAACGTTGTCAGTTCTGTTCTGCAAACATCATCACGAATGACGAGACTTTTTATTAAGTCGAAACTACCACATAACGATAAACGACGGTAAAGCTAGTCATTCAAATATTTTTATTAAATGTTATTTTTATTTGGTTCGTTTTATTTTGTCTGCTAATTTCCTCCTCCATTTTGCCTTGTTCTAATCTTCTTCCTTTACGAATCAATTTTGTTTTCTTTCTCCCATCAAGTGCTATAACATCTTCAATCTCCTTCTTCGCACAACTCCGAAACTCCATCCATGTTGTCTCCAGTGATGTCCTGCAGAAACCAATTTATCGTCCGTATATGTCCCATTCAGTTTTTCTTTGAAAAGTGTCACAATTTTCACTATTTCTATCCAGTTTATTTTTTCAATTCTTCTCCAACAACGCATTTAAAAAATTTAGGTACATCGTCTCTTTCTTTTTCCTTTAAATTTCGTGTTTCTGATCCATACACTTAACCAAGTACCTCCGCAATTTGAAAACAAATTTAATTGTCAGTTCGGTTTGTTTCCTGTAGAATATTGCGAGCTATAGCCATTATTCTTCAAAATGCGTCCATGGTGCACGTACTGACTGACACTTTGTAATTCTTTGTTTTCCACTTATGTATATAATTGGTCTTTAAATTTTGTAAATCTTAAATCTTCTATATTTATACCCTATTATTATTTACATTTCCAACCTATCGTTCATTTTCTATCTTCTTCGCGAACGATACCAGGTTATCTGCTTATTGGGTTAATTGATCTTCCTCCTATTCGAAAATCTTCAACTCTTTCCCAGGCTTCTTTACTTAACCGTTCACTTCAGAAGGTGAACAATACGGCACTTGTCGCACTCATCCTCCAATTAGCACGTTGATGGTCTTTCGATGCACTTTCACCCACGCACCAGACACAAATTCTTAAGGAGCCTTCTACCCCTCCAATCAATACACGATGATAAAAGCTCCTATAAAATAAAAGTGCCATTTTCAAAACAACAAATGTTTTGTGCTTTATATTTTCAGCATGCAAATTATACACTTTTTTCTAAAACCTAATATTTTCAAAATATTATTGAACAGAAGACTTACTAAATTATAAGAAAAGACACGTTCGACTGTAGTCTGTTGAAATTATTGTAAAAATGATTTAAATTATCACTTGTGGTTTGAAAATTTTGATTCATAATTATTCAATTTACATGCCATCTTAAATTGAGATTCGGTTAATATTTTATATTTGACTGTTAATAAGTACTAGAACAATGACAGTTTTGAAAATAGATTTAATCGTATTAAAAATTTGCGAAAGAAGTGATAATTAGTCTTTGCAACATAGAAATGTTTGTTTGTAATTATTATTTTTTATTAAGGTCGTTTCGAAGAATAGGATCATAATTTCCTGAGGCAAGTAAGGTAATCAGATAAACGTTTTGAGTTACTGTAAAATTTACGGAAAATGTAGATATTATTCACGTTTTTAAAGCGGTTATAATTCTGAGGCATCCAGCCGCTAGAGGGGCAAGCAATTAAGGTAAAGATTTCATCTCAGAAAGTATAACGCCCTCGTCAGAGGAAACAAATGAAAACTCGGCACAGTTTCCTCCTAAACAAATCAAATCAAGCCGCAGACTCTTGGAATTTATTGAGTTTCGTGAGTCAGCACGTTGGTGGTGTTGGCATGGTTCCAGATGTAAGCATAAGATAATATTCGATTGATTTCCCTGGGGCTCCGGAGGCAAGACGTGCGTGGTGGTATGTGGAAACCGGTCTCGGAGGCGAACTTTCTCGTACAAACAGCGCTAACAGTCGGGACGCCAATTGTCTGCCGCTGTAAATAATTGTGAGAACAACAAGTGGACGCCAAGCTCCGTAGAGTAGTCCTCACCTGCTGCAAGACTAATTTGCCACATCATAAAGATACGAGATGTCAGAGAATACAGTATTTCACGTAAATTCCTTTCCTATTGTTTGAGGAACAGGTTGACAGTCTAATCAGAAATCGTGATAAGGAAACATCAAACATCTAAACGTCGGAAAATGGAGAATTAATGAGGACTAAATTTTCTATTCATATTACCTCTCTACGTTACAATCAGATACTATTCTTCAAGGAATTTTTAAAATATTAAATGACTAATATTTAAATAATATAATAATTTGGATAAATTAATTTTTAATCCAATTTTTTTATTCAATTTTGCAGAAGCTTTTGGCATAGGGCATAGTCATCTGCCAATTTAAAAACACAAATTATTTGAAACATAAGAAATGTTGCCGATTGTGTTTGATTAGCACAGGAGAGAAACATTTGTTGAACTTCTGGAACTCCGAAGTTCGATAAATGCCCTGTGTAGATCAGCACAGTCTGGTATCATGTACATTCCACGAGTTTTTTTGTGGGGGAGGGGGTAACAGGCTACATGAGGGTGATCCTGAAACAGGCAACTCTCCTTTAAAAGCATAGGAAGGGAATTGAAAAGGGGGGATCTGGACGGTAGAGCAAGGGTTGAATAGGGACCCGGGCTGTTTTTTAAGGATCGTATCCGGTGTTTCACCTAAAGACATGCAGGGAAAACCCTAGAAAACCTGCATCAGGTAGGTCGGGCGTTGGGTACTATTCTCACGCCCTTCCGAATGACGGGAGAGGAGTTTGCTGTGGAGTCGCAGCATTCCCTTCTCCATGCCTCGACGAGTTTTAGGAGGCAGTTAGCCCACTGATCCAATGGGATCGGCGGACAACTCTTGTCACACGCCCAAGGTCTTCGACCCCAGTAAATATACCTACTAAAATAGGTGAAAGTGTCTCGGCATGTGAGAATTTTGATAAAAAATACAGAGAGGCATTCCCGACATAATCAGGTGAGCCCCGCAGTCAGTCTAGGAGAAATGCCTGCGAGAGAAATCCCACAGGCATTTTTGACGAGTTTTCTGTGAATTTAGACAACTGAGTGTATGTACGCTAGATTTAACATCGAAATTATGTTAAAACCAAATTTATTTTTATTTTGGAAATTTCCATTAAAAATTGTGTAATGTTTCAAATAATTATAGATGTGTATGGCATATGCAAAAAGCACCAGTAAAATTTAATAAAAAAAAATTGAAATCAAAATTAATATATAATTTTGGTTCATTAAATGATGTGACTGATAAAACCTAGGGATTTCACCGTTATCAGACACTATTTATAAGGCATTGACAATGTTATTACATATATAAACCGACAGTAATATAGAAAAAATATATTGAGGCATTTGGAATGAGAAACTGTTTAATAAAACCTTAATTGCCAATTTTTTATGGTACAAACAGTTACCCACAGAGTGTCTAAAACAGTAATAGATTCAAACCACCGTTTAAATATGAAAATATTTCAGCATCTTTCCTTTAGTTGGCCAGTAAGTGTCAAAGACCTATAGATAGGTTGAGAGGTAACAAATTTAATAGAAAAACGATATTCTAGTCTGTCATCACGGTCAAAATTGAAAACAGAAATTGAATAAGAAATGATATTTTAGTATTTTCTCAAACATAAAAAGAAAACAAGATTTTTCGATCATCTGAACAATTGTGTAAATTGATTTACCTGATTTTTATTATAATCGACCTAGATTGAAAGAACATTAACATAACATAATAATCATATTCCTTCGATCCTTCAATGAAGCTTCGAGAATGTTGAATGAGTCAAATATTTTTACACAGGTTTTCTAAACTATTAATAGTATATGCAGTAGCGCCTGTTAACTATTTTTTTTACTCTAGTGGAATAAATAATTACATAAATCTACACATAATAGAACGAATCGTTATGGGATAAAGTGGATAGTTGAGTTTTAAATTTGTTTTATTTCGGAGCTGTTTGATGTGAATCTGGTTGAACAGTTTTGTCCCCTTATAGTGTGCAGCTTCTGTGTTATTGTTAGTCTTACATTTTACATGAAAGTTGTTTTTATTTCTGGTGCTAATTCTGTGCACGTCTAAATGAGTAGTGTAGAAATTTTTATCGTTAACCACAACGAGCATTCATGAAAGAATGGACTGCATGTGGAGGGTAAGTATACCCAATTTTTCGAAAAGCCCTCGATAAAATGTTTTTGAGTTGACTTGATATAATATTATAATGGCCCCTTTTTTGATTATAAATACCTTTTCTTTTGCTGTCATAAGACAAACAGAATGAAAATATGCATTATATTCTAATTTTATTGTTTGCATGTCTACATTTATAGATTCAATTCTTACAGCATAAAATGGTTTTGAAAGTTTGTTGTCTACAGAAAGTGCAAAAACTTTAGTATACTTGGTTTTATGTATTCTATTGCTATTAATTATTAGGCATACAGATTTTAAAGATGCATTGTTTTTTTGGAATTATATAAAATTGCTTTTTTATATTAGGTGATAGACCAATTACAGAAAACAATCGAAGTACTTGATTTAATATAGTATTAGATGTTTCATTAAGTTTGTTCTTGTTACTCAGTAAAATACACGTACCATCTGCAATTAGTATAGCTTTTGAAAATGTATCTAATATTTTGGATGATCGTTTACATAGATTAGGAATAATAGAGGACCCAACACTGAACCCTGTGGAACTACCATCTTTATTTATGCCCATTCAGAATGAAATTGTACACCTGCTTAACGGATTCTTCAATACAAATCTCTGTTTCCTATTCTATAAATACGTTTAAAAAAGAAAAAGACATTCCATAAATTCCAAACCATTTAATTTTTTCCAATAGAATATCACGATATACATAAGCAAAGGCTTTAAAGAAATCACAGTAAATTCTTACAGTATTCCATCAGTAAGGGCGTAGAGCAACCTTTCCTCAAGTGATTGTAGGATCTGTTGTAAACTACTCTCACAGATATATTAAAAACAAATATCGTAATATGTCCGTTTACAACACGTTTTCTATATAGAGAGAAAGAAGTTAAAACGGTATAATGAATATTTTTTATTTGCAGAGAAGTAGCGCATTATGGTTGTAGTAGTGATAAAATTGCAAATTACTACAGCAATACAAAAGGAAAATGACGACTGTTGCTATTTGACAGACATGAGAAAAGAGTCCAGACTTTGCTAAGTAAAGTGAAATAAATAAATTATTGAGTCAATTTAGTAACAATTACGTTTTAATAATAATCGAAAAATTTAAAACAATGAAAACAGCAAGTCACTATTTTCATTGGAACTTCGTTCAGTATTTTTTAACAAAATTGAGTGTTTTATGTACACAAATTGCAGGTGCTTTTATCGTGGTTTAATTTTTTTATTTTAATTAAATTTTATTATGATTAAATTGGCTGTATTACATTTGTTTTATATTATTCTATACCTGTAATTATATTGAAAAATGTTGTGTGTCTGCAGAGAGTATAAATGCAGTTAGTTTGCAGAGAAAATTATATTTGCACAACTCTAATTAATTATTGTATGAGATCGTAAACGAGACGGTCGATGAAAACACAAAAATTTTACAAACGTTTTGTACCTAACCACAGCGCACGGAAGAATGAAAGCAATGAATGAATATTCGGTCTGCTTTCAGTTTCTGTCCAAACTTTAATCATTAGATATTATTTATATATAAATAAAATATTATATTAACCTGACTTAATATTATTAATGATATTCAAACAATGGTTTAAACGTACGAAATAAAATAACTTTATTTTAAGGTATTAACAATTTATAGGATTCGGGATTTTAAGAAACTAGAATCATACATGTGTATTTAATAATTTTTTAAATTACTAAGTGACCGCACTATATTCCTTATTGTTATTTATTAAAGTGAATAAATTATAATCAAATGAATGCCTTTATAGGTGACATGCTTTCATTCTTTATATTTTTAATTACACTGCATTTTAAACAAAATATAACTAATACAGAGAAAGGAAATTCTGTTTACACATTTTATGCTGTCAAATACTGCCAAAAAAGTATAAAAACATTTCAATTTCTTTCCGTTAAAGAGAAACAAAAGAAAAAGTAATTTCCTTGCACGATTTGTATTGTCTTTATATTTAAGAAGATTGTGTTAGACGCAGACCAATAACTTTTGTATTGCACACAAGAATTATGAGTGCTCAGTATTAAAGTTCCATTTGAACCACTGCCAAGCCATTAAACGAGATTTTTC
Organism: Eucriotettix oculatus; assembly: GCA_034510155.1. Classification (NCBI taxonomy): domain Eukaryota; kingdom Metazoa; phylum Arthropoda; class Insecta; order Orthoptera; family Tetrigidae; genus Eucriotettix; species Eucriotettix oculatus. The sequence goes on along the minus strand of CM067376.1, from coordinate 50,169,092 downwards.
TGAAGTGACGTTTCCTTATAAATTTTCCGGAGACAAATAACGATGATTAAAAAATACCCGCTCGACATTGCTAACTATACGTCAGCGTCTGAAAACGTTCATGAAGAGAGGCTACGAATTGGAATTAAATTAAATGCCAAACTACTTATTTCTTAAGAGGTTAATGCTTTACTTTTATATTATTTTATAAATTTATTTACATATAACAATTTAACAAGTAGAAGTTAGCTTGAACAGTTCGAAACGTTTAGTATTTCTATCGGAGTAAAATTTTTATGGGGGTGTATAAAAAGAAATTGTATTTGTTCCAGAGGTTCCTGGTTCGATTCCTGGCAAAGACCTGCAGTTTGTGTATGTATTAGAGTTCCCATATTGAGAAAATCACCAGAAAGGAATTAGAATTTCCCTAATGGGATTTAGTTAATAAATACCAAATAGTTAATGAAACTTAAAACAGATTTTTTTAAAAATATCTTGTTACAAGGAATTTAGATAATTGTCTAGACTAATGTTGTTCAGAATATGTCATATTCCTCGTAAGTTCCATCTAACTAAAATCATTTCCCTATAATTAAAATTCACTTTTACTGAAACCAAATCACCTTACACACTCATATATGTCATCAACATTGAACTTTCCTCTAAGATTGATGAATTAACCATCCCCATGAGCTTATAAACGTAAAATTTCGTCTGTCCTCTGCAGACAGGGTTAGGCGTCTGTATTTAGGAAGCTCCACTGTGTAAAATCGCCCGACGCTCTCAACAAAAGCCGTCATTACATCATGTCATTCTGCCACGCCTCCGAGCGAACCTAGGCTGCCGTTAAGTACAGTTAGCGGGATAGAACGGAATATTACTCTATGAGGCAAAATTTAACGTATTCCTCAAGAAAAGAAGGTAAAACTGACAGGATTCTGTAAATAGTATATATAAAAGTATATATAAAAAAAGAAAATAAAGGTAAAAGGAATAAGTAGTAATAAAATCTCTTTGCGAATTGATAAAACAATCAACTGCGCGCCAAATAAATATAAGAAAGAAAACACCAAAAACAATTATATCTTTCTTATTTTAAATTTAATATTATTGTTTAAATTGTAATTAGAAAACATTCTATCCCATTGTACCTCGGGAGTAAAAGTTTCTTTTTAAAATTAATTAAAAACCTAATTTCGTTGTTTTAAATTATATTGATATTAGATGAAGTAAGGAATAGAATAAAGTAATGTTTTATACCTTTATAAAACGATTTTTCTTTTTCGGAAATTTTGCATGATTTATAAGTTATTGCTAAAGTCTATTAAGAAGGAATACATTAATCTATAAATCTTGTCTAAGTTCTGCTTATCGTAGAAATATGACAGTTTTAAAATATGTTGACAATGGTCACGGAGAATTATTTGTATAATATTGACAAATACTTATTGTTAGAAACGTGCATAAAATTGCCAAATACGTTACTTAAAAGTAGGTAACTGATTTCAAATGGGATAAAATTTAATAAAAATTAAAAATTCATAAAATTTGTCTATAGGAAAATGCCCTAGGGGTTGTAGCAGCTAACCACCACTAATTACTTGAATTGCATCTCCACACAGACAGAGCCTTTGTAGCAGCAGTTGTGGCTTCAATGCTGCCAAGTACTCACTAGTGGCCTCTTATTAACGCAAGTTATCCTGAGTTAGTGCAAACTTCTCAGAGGATGCGGTTTGAGAAAGCTACCGAAACACATTAAAATTTTGACTTGATCCAAGTTTTGTGCAAGAACTTCAGTCCACTCGTGCCGTCTTACTAATGAAGGCAATTATAATGATATTGTAATGGAATATTCGTCTACATTAATAATTATACAGTTTTCAAAATGAGAGGAAAATGTCTGCAAACCTGATCAAATAATAGTTAACTTGGTTTCCATCATGACTTAAAAGTCAATATTCGTGAATTAAAATTAAGGTTAGCTAGGATGAACCTAAAAAGAATTAAATATTAAATATTTTAAACTGAAATTCCTGTTTTCCTATAATTTATACACAATAAATGTCAAAAAGCGATTAAAAGCCTTTTGAGTTCTAATTCAAGAAAATTATATTTTATTTCCGTTTAACCTTCCTTAGCCCTGCTTTTGCCATATTAGCGTCAAGAGGGCAATATTGTTTTGCCTTTTTAAATAAATAAATTAAATCTACTTGCAAATGTTGGAAAAAGAATGACATTACGAAGATCTGTCTTTGCAATTACTTTCCAAACAAAATAAAATTAGTTAGGAAACAAAGTCAAATTTCTGTTAAATTTGATAACCGAATTATTGTGAGACTAATTATGATGTCCAACAAGGTCACATATCATGAAACTGAAATTACTTTTATCATTTCAAAGAAACATTTTTTCATCAACTGAAATTTGTTAACGGTTGAAACAAATTAAGTACTAATTGAATGTAAAACATTGGTCCTTTTCCAAAAGGGCAGTTAAACTTATTAATAAATTTAATAATAAAAGAAAGTAAAACGAGCTTCTTTCATTTCAGGTAGTCGCGTCTATCTTGACTAAGTGTTAAATTAATGAATTACGCTTTAATTTTTTTTAAATGACCAGAGGTATACTCCACGAAACACTCTTGTTTATGAAGCTGTGCATTCAAAAGAGAAGCCAGACTCACGAAACCAATTAGCTGAAACAATTACGGATGCAGCTGCTGTAGCCCACCAATATATTGCTTTAACATAGAGCGTTCATATTTTCAATCTGCAGAGCTACAGGTAACGTTTCAGAGGGAAGCCAAATTGATTTTATGGTTAACGCAGCAATTCCGGGAACAAAAAAGAAGTACTCCTAGTAAAGAAACGCAAAAATACCAAATGTAAATATAATTTCACTATCGATAGTCATTATTATTAAACTTTATGTTTAAAAACTGAAAGTAAAACGTAACTGGTGAACTATGTTTTGAAAGTAAGGATAGGGAAAAAGGATTTTACAAAGAATTATTTAAGGAGTTATTTTTTTGATTAAGTAAATTTTAATGAATTAATTTCAATAAGTAACTAATAATCTATTTACAATTATACATATATAAAGGCAAATGACATTAAAAGTTTATGCATTATTTCTGTTATCGTTATGGATAATTATTTTTTGTTGAATACTTTATTTGAAGATTCATAAACCGAAATAATAAGAAAGATTATTGAAGAGTAAAAAATCATCAGTTTTTAACTTTAATGAAAACAGTTTAAATATATATATTATATACGAAATTAAAATTTGATAATAGGCAAAATTTTTCATATAATTTATTAGAGATAGACGGTTTCCCGTGAGAATTTACTCCAATATAAAATTTTGGTTTCAACGTGAATCAATGTTTGGTAAGGCAACGATTCGACATGAAGCTGTACCACCGAAGTTAGGTTGAAGTCAACGCGAAACTTACATAGGACGCGGCAGCAAATAGAGCGATTTTGAAATAACTGTCAAAAAAAAATTCATGCCACCATGATCTTTTTTTATTTGATTATTTTTGTTCGCATCAATAATTGATGTGTTATTATTGTTGTTAACGAGCCTAGGTTTTTACACATTCTGTTTATTAAATGTCTTTGTACAGTTGAGTTTCATTTATGAATATTAATAGGCCGGATATTGCCCCCGCGTTGTTGCATTTGTGTAATCAAGGGAAAGGAGCAATAGTTTTAATCCTGATATTTTTGAGTTAGTTGCACTCAAATATGATATGTTCCATCATTAGCAGAGTTTTGCAGAGCGAGCATACAGGTCGTGGAAATCTGAGAAAAAGATAAGAATAAATGAGGTTGGTGGGAATCGACTCATACTCATTTGTCTTCGTATGAGGTCATAATTGTTGATCTCCTGGTAAAGCGTTCCGTTGTTTTTGCCTTTGCTGTCGATATGACATTTATCTTCCATTTTTTATGCACATAAAGAAACCTTTGTAACAACATTATTCATTTTATAAACTTGACGTCGACTGGAGCGATTTTTTTGCTGTTGTGGTGATACCTGAAAAGTAAAGTCTACCAGCATCGGCCAACGCCATTGGATCAACTGAAAGAAAACATTCGTCGAGAGATTATAAGAAAACGGCAACAAATGTTACGGGATGTCGTGGGCAGTTTTTATCGGCTCATTGCCCTGGACGTAACCTAGTCGACGTCATTTATAAAAATTGAATAATGTTGTAAGTGAAATATAAAATCTTTTTTATGTAGATTATGATTGTGTTAATAATTTATGTCTAAACGACTTCATTGATTTTTGACAATTATTTCAAATTTTCCTATTCGCTGCCGCGCCGTGTATTTGAATTCAATAAATTGTTTCAGTAGTATTCGTAGTATAGACATTCCAATTGAATCAAATATCAACTGATTATTATTTATAATTGTTGCTCAGAAATTTATGGAAAGTAAAAATTTCTAAACCTGCTGGTGAGATAAAAATATTAATACTCAATAAAAAAACCTACGATTCAAGACGATTTGTAATTTTAAGTCTCATTAAACTATTCTCTAGAATAAGGTCAATAAAATAGTTAAATTTGATTAGTATGAAAAAGTTGGGACCCCGCTATAATACCATAAGAACGTGTCAGTTGGCGTCTAAGAGTGATTACCTCTTCCTACTCCTTCTTCAGACTTTCTCGCAATGTCTTTGTATTTTTTGTTTCCTATTATTATTTTTTGTAGTCGCCAAGTAGGTCAAAATGTTGACGCGACTATAATCCCAATAAATAAAAATGAAGACGGATAGCGACAATTTCAGTGGACAGTTCACGCCACAGACTGTGTTATTTAAAGAATTAATGCTGAAAATATCTGTCAGCAAAGTGTATCTGAAAAGGTGCCGATAGTTTATCAGCAGTAGATTCAATTTGGTGACATCGTTTTGCCCCACCTCAGAAATTAATGACTTCACCCATCACAATCGATGTAATACTGGATACGTGAACTTAATCACTGCAGTTGCTACGCATTTATCACATCAACCCTGTATACCGATGTAAAAATTGATAGCTGCATGCATTTTTGATGCTGCGTACTTAGGGTGCTTGACATGCTTCTACTTAAAAATTGTTTCTTGCCTGAAGATAGTTTCATTAAGTTGGTTGAGATTTATGAGAAAACCCCTGCTATCTCATCTTGACTTTCATACTCTTCTCTGCACTGAAAACCATGGAACCCGAAAATTGTATTTACTAGTATACTGTATAAAGAGACCAAAACTGATACGGGCAGGATCTTACAAAATGAGTTTTGAAAAATTTCTGAGTAATATGGCAATATGTGCTATAAGACGAAACGGAGAGCAGTCAATCATTGCATTAACGAAGGCCATTTATCTCTGGGAGAGATTATATTTTGGATAATTGAATCACTTTATTTGACTGTTTGAGAATGGATAAGATATTAAACCCTATGGCGAAACATTATAGGAGCATTCAAGTGAAATAATCTTTTGTTTAAAAAACACTACTTTATCGGGCCATTAAATTTAAGAATTAATAAACTATTCTTCCCAACCTTGGCTCTGTGAAATTTTTTTACGATTTTTTAAAAAGTGTAGGGTACAAAATATTGGAGCGTTGATTCAGCAATGAAGCTTGTGTTTTATATTTATGTCTTTCAACCACGACAAGAAAAGTTTTGTCCCACACTTTTGCGATGCGCTATCTAAGAGTTAGTCGAGGTCCTTTAATTAATTAATATTAAAAATATTAAGAAACGCCGATAATTAGAACTTAGCGGATAGGTTTAGAAGGGTTTTCACTGTCTTCCGTTAACGTTTCAGACCATTTCAAGCAATAGTTTGAAATCTATGAGTTTTCAAAGTCAAAGTATATAAAAAAGACATAAAACCTGACTTTTTTCATTTTTTTCGCAAAGACATGTATGAAATGATTTTCAAAATTATTTTTCATATCATACGTGACATTAAATTTTTCGTAAATCGAATGGACACAGTGAAACTTCAAACTCGGGGCTCTACTATTTTGAATACGACAGTTAATTTAATTTGTGATGTATAAGGAAGCATAATAATTAGGGATGGTAGTAGTATAGTAGACATAACGAGTAGGATAGAACAGACAAGGAAGGCTTTCGCAAAAAACTGAAATTTACTTACGGGTAATATAAGTGTGAATGTTAAAACATAATTGCTAAAATATTGGTATGGATTGTGGCGTTATATTGGTGTGAAGCTGGGACGGTAGGAGTTGCAGAAAGGAAAAGCACAGAAACCTTTGAAATCTGGTGCAATAGGAGAATGCTAAAAATCAGATGGGTGGATAGAATCACTAACGGAGAAACTCTAAGCAGAATATGTAAACAGTGAACAATATGGAGGAAGTTGACAAAGAGAATGGATGTATTAATAGGCCAAGTTTTAAGACATAAGGGTCTTGTAAATTTGGGATGAGAGGGAAGTGTGTGGGGTTAGAACAGAAGACAGAGGCGAAGGATAGAATACGCTAAGCAGATTAGGAAGGATGCAGAAATGAAAAGGTTTGCGCATGATAGTGTAGCATGGAGGGTTTCATCGGACCAGTCAATTTTTGGGAATCAATATTATTTTTTAAAAGGGCGTAATACTGAGTAATCATCTATCGGATGCGGAGAAGTTTTCTTATCAACACAATTGTGGTGATTCATGACCCTTACAGTCGGGTAAAGCAAAAATAATTTAGTTTTGTTATTTACGTATACAGGACGGAAGACGACAATGGCTTGGTGGGGCCGAGTAGGCGGGAAAACGTCACCGTCTGCAACATTGTTGGCTGCGACATTGTTGATGGCCTGGACGAGATTAGATTGGAGTGTTGTTGCAGAGAGGCTGCCGGAGAGAGACGCTAGGGAGAGACGAAGCAGTGGCAGAACAAGGCGACATGTATAAAATTTAGTTTCTGCACATTTAAGAAAGGAGATTCATTTGGTGGGAGTACAGAAAATAAAAAGACAACATTTGATCTGAAGGAGAGGCGCTAGAGAATCTTAATATGAAGAAGACGTGACCCAGCAAAGGAACAACCGGCATACGAACAAAAACGAAGAACGACGTCATCTGGTAACGGCATTTACCTCGGTTTTTCCACACAAACCATTCTCGTCTGATTCGCGAATTTAATTTTCAACTATATCGTTCGTCACCCGCGTTCCCGGGAGCAGCCATTTAAGAAGCTGCGTAGAGTATTATTTTTGCTTTTACCGACTGAGCTAATGATTAAATTGATATCGTAAATTTATATGTTTTCCATTATAACTTAATTTGAGTTATATTTCTATTCTAATTAAATTCATTATTATTACTATTATTATTGTTTGTTTGATTGTATCAACAATATATTTTTGATGGTGTAAACAACGAACACCACAAAATGTACGTAAAGGCTGTTGTGAAGTATTACGGAGTGATATTGAACCAAAATATACTTACTTTTTAAATATATAAGATGAGTTCATCTTGGGTACGCTACAAAGTAATGGTAGCAGTAGTGTAAAAGCAAGTTTGTACATCTAAGTTAGGTTTACCCATGTCAACGACGTGGCGTATGTTCTAGAGAGTAATTCAGAGGCAGAGAATGGCGAGAGCTACATGCCTGAGGCTTTAGTTGACGCTGAGACAGTGGCAGTTGCAGTTGCAGCAACAGAAGCAACACTTACCCTGGGTGGGCGCCTCCGCGTAGCCGGAACCTGCAGACCAAAGAGCTGCCACACTATTCGTGCACTAAACACCACTCAGCATGCTTTAGAGAGACAAAACCACAACGACACCAAAGCTACTTCTACACTTACATCAAAATAAAATTTAAACATATCTTATATCAAACCGCATAAATACGTGAAGAACACTATAATTTGTCATTATCTACATATTTAATACAAAAATATCTGCAACGCGGAAATGGGATTCCTACGTGGGGTTTTCCTCCGATTCAGTTTCAGGCGGGTACAACGTGTAGCATTTAATTATTTATTTACATATTACATCATAAATAAACGGAGAGCCACAGAAGTAAGTTCATAAACATTAAGGGGGGATAAAGAGAGTACTTTCACCAGAGACGCTTCTTTATTTTGAAATTTTAGAAAAGAAAAAAAGACTGAGAAACTTGATTCGAAAATCTCACCTCTGATCATCCTCTCAGGACACAATTGTGTCAACCGTTTCTCCAGCTACATGCGAACAACCCCAAATTAAGCAAATTGATTTTGTTTTCAGGCGGCGAGACCACAATTTGAAGCGAGGTGCTTTTCAATAGTCACAACCAGAACTTCAGGGTTGAAGCAAACCCGCGAATCACACAAGCGCATAATATTTTCTCTTAACGTTTGTTCTGGTTTTGTTGGAGATGATGCAGTTGTCATTCATGTGTCTTTTGGCAGCCATAGACGGGTTGCGCGGTTTCTAAATTTTATTTCTCAGTTTTCTTTTCTAAAATTGCCCAGTAACGAAGCGTCTCTGACAAGAAATCAAATGGGAAGTGTTTCCCTTTATGCACCTTTAAGTTTGTGATCTCATTACTGTTACACTCTGTATAGTTAAAATTACAACACAATTTTATGACTTTACAATATGATGAATTACTAAATTCGTAAGTTTTGAACCACGTTTTTTACATATAAATTAAAAATTGTAACATAGAAACAATATTTAATTTCTTGTAATATTTTCGTTCACCTCAGGAAGTCTCAAAAAGGAGACGAAACGTCGTTTTAGAATAAATAGTGATAAATGTATATTCTGACTTATTGGCCGTCTTTTTATTTAAAATTGAAATAGATTGTACAATTGTAAGCTTCAGAGTCATGTTATAAAATAGGGAATCCATGGGAAATGTAGATTAGGACTGTATTAAAAGCTTGTATGTTATTTATGTTACGTTTTAATTGTCTATCAGGCAATATAAAATTAATTCCATCATTTCTCTGCCTGGGCTATTCAATGTACCGTTATTCAATAGTTTCTGGAAATGAAATCACTTTGGTATTTCCTTTTATGGTCTATACTATTGATACCTGAGTTAATAGTTCTTTTTTACTGGATAGAGTAGTTTATGAACCTAAAGGTACTTATAATAGTCATAATAAGGAAAATAAAAATCCGAATTGAGTTCATTTATCAGCCTAATAAAGTCTTATAGAAGAATAGTTACCTCATTAAGTATAATAAAACACTTATTCTCTGAGGATTATGAATATTCTAAACAAAATAATTATGTATTCACATACTGGCACATATGATGTCTTACTATATTAAACTAAAAGACGTATTTTGTGCTGAATTCAGATGTGTTATAGAGTGAGTGCGAAGAATTGTTAATTGTTCTACAATTGCTTGTGGAAAGATGCGTTACAACTGCAAATGTATTTTTGACAGATCTTTTATCCTTTCTAATACTTATTTCAAACTTATAATTAAACTGTAATGATGTAAATTCTCCTCCCTTTTATGTAGGTAAATAATTTTTAATAAAGATAAATAAAACCTATTACAGACCACCTTTCAATTGAGTATAATACGGTCGCGTGGACGCGAGTTAAGCGCCTTACTCGAACGGCTAAAATACAAAGAGTTGAATTTAAACATGAAATATAAAATGAAGGAAACGAACAGTACTTAAAATAATAATACATTATATAACTTATTAAGACCATCAAAGTCATGCTAACATTAAGAGTCTCTGAATTATTTTTAAAAAGCAACACTTCAGAAACTAATCGTTAGCGAAAAAGTGGTTCACTGTCTAAATGTTATATGATGTATTATTTTAAGGTCTTTTGTCCTTTACTGTTCATATCTTTGATTTTATGTCTCATATTTAAATTACACGTACAAAAATTTTAGTGTAGTTATTAATTTAAAGGCCGCATGAAAATAACCGTTTTTATAGAAGTTGATATTTATGAACCGTGGTTCAAACAAGAATGTTACAGAGCAAGAAAAACAGCGATTACAGCTCTCCACAGAGCGAGACAAAAACAAACGCAGGACGCACTAACACAGTATAACATATCTAGGAGAATGTATAAACAAATACTGAAAAAACATAAAGACATATACCAGGCAGAAGAAGAGAGAAAACTCATTGAACAAGCTGAACAGAAATGGTACAAAGCAACTTCTCCAAAGCAGCCGTACTATCCAAGAGACGTCCCACTAGACAAATGGGAAGAACACTTCAAAAAAGTATTGCAGAACAAGGAAACAAGACCAGAAATCACAGACGGGGACGTAGGAACAGAGACAACTCATCCTTTCTCCTTTGAAGAAGTCCGCAAGCAAATAGAAAGAACAAAGAACAAAAAAGCATGCGGCCCAGATGGGTTATACTACGAACATATAAAGGATACGGCACATATTCTAGCGCATGCATGGACAGAACTATACAACGAATGTTTAAGGCAAGGAAACATCCCAAATAAGTGGAGGCTAGCAACAATGAAAGTACTATATAAAGGTAAAGGAGATACGAGAGATCCAAACTCGTATAGAGGGATAGCCCTTGAGTGCACAGCACTAAAAATACTGACGAGCTTACTAACCGAAAGATTGCGAAAGATGACAAACCACGCAATCCCAGAACAACAATTTGGCTTCACTAAAGGAAAATCCACAATCCACGCAGTGAAATGCCTGCAGGAAGATATCGCGACTGCACTGATGCAACCAAAAGGAAAATTACACGCCATATTCATAGATTACACGAAGGCATTCGATCTATTAAACAGGAGATTAATAATACAGAAAATAGAAGAAATCACCGGCAGAAACCAAATTACAAGACTCATACAAAATATTCTTGCAAAGAATCAAATAGAAATAGACAATAATGTTTCGAAAACGGGGCCGATAGAACAGTCAAACGGAGTGCTTCAGGGGGATCCACTGAGTCCTCTGTTATTCATAATAGCCACAGCTGAAATACCGAAACAAATTGCCACAGAAAACGTCAAAATATACGCATACGCCGACGATATGGTAATTGTATCGCAGACCCTAGAAAGCGCCCAGGCCGCTTTTAACAAACTTGCAAAATGGGCCAACGAAAATGACCTAGAGCTAAACGAGAAAAAAACTGTAAAAATGACTTTCAGGAGAGGAGGCAAGCTAGCAGCAAATGACGTCATCATATATAAAAACAAACCACTGCAATCAGTATCGAACTTTAAATACTTGGGTATCACGCTGCAAAGCAAAGGAAACGTATATGACCTTCACCTAAAAGAAAGAATAATAGCGGCAAAAGCGATTACAAACAGCATCAAAAACTTAAGAAATTTATCAATAAACACAGCCATCACCTTATTCCGACTCAAAATTGCTCCAATTATAACTTATGGAATAGAGATAATATGGGAGCAACTAAAAATGAAAAATTTAGAAGACATAGAAAAAACGAAATCGAACTTCCTAAAAAAGGCTCTAAGCGTATCTAAGTATACTCCCTCGAGACTCACGTATGAACTCACTAAGGAACAATTCTTCGTGGAAGAACTCCGTCAAGACCTGCTCCTACCGAATACCGAAGCATATAAAGAACTAATGCAAGAACTAAACAAGAAGAAACGACAGATACAAATAGACTTCTACTCCACCGATGCAATGATATGCAGAGACTGGACGAAAGCCGGATACAGCCTACGACACACAGTGACGAGATTCGCGGTGCACGGGTTCCACCACCGTATATGCCAGAGAGAGACGTTTCACGAACCAGAAGAAAAATGCAGGTGCAAGATCTGCGGCAAAACATGCGACAGATATGTTTAATTCCATTTTACATACGTATAGATAATACGAAGTTTCTATAGATATCTATGAAACCCTAGCTGGGTGCCCGCCGTTGACCAGTAATTTATTTATATTAGCCTTTACAATTACCTTTTCACATCCCCTATTATCAAAAACGCAAATCATGCAAAAATAAAATATCTTTTTTTATGGAATGCCGCCGAATGAACATGTGTATAAATCGTAATTCAAACAACACACCTTTCACATTTGTTCAATGTCGAATTAATCGATAAATAACACTCAGAATGCAAGCAATATAAAATATGTCAGATCACAGAAATCCGAAACCAAAATGTCAAAACAATGCCAAGCTACGACGGAATGAATTTGCTTACTTATTGATACGTCAGTAAAATTCTACAGATTATTCAAACGGTGATGATTGAATTTTGAGTTTATATATATATATATATATATATTGATTGGGTTTGTATATGTACTATAATTTATGTGAAAATTGAAATATATAAAAATTTCGTCGGAAAATTGAAAGAAAAAGTTGTGGATCTCGATCACCTGATGGGTCCAAGTACAGCTAAATTATTTCATGTGTACCAATAAGTAAAACAGCAAAAAATTCATCAAAATCGGTCAACCCGTTTAGGTGGAGAAAAATTACGAACTAACGCCCACCTGAATTTTATATAAAAAGATAATACGAATAACGTAGTAACAAATAAATGAAAACTAAATTAATTCAAAGTATTTAAATTTTTTAAAATTTAAAGATACTTCTGTTTTTTCCCATATAAATTTAGTATATGTAAATAATAAAGGTAGAAGGGTGTAAAATAATTCGGTTGTGTCAGATGGATGTATCGTTGTCCTCGTACTAGAATCCATTAGTGCGTTATCTTTTCAAATCCACGTGTCTCTCGTGAACTCCGCTTGCGAGGTAGGATAAATTACGGAGATACGGTGGCTCGGTTATTACGGAATTCTATACATAACAGGTTGGGAAATTATCTCCATCACTCCTAAACATTTTAGCGACATAGTACTAGAACATCCTTCAATTAGTAAATAATTTATTATTAATTAAAATGACATAAAAATTTTAACGAAAATTTGACAATAATTATTTATTATTAATAAAGTACCCTGGCCACATTCGAATCATTGACTATTAAAGGATCAATATTGTCAGATTTCTTCAGAGTATATTAAATGCTTGCAGACAAACCACACTTGAAATGAAACATTTAGACTACTGAAAAATATATAACACTTCTTCTACCAATTTAATTAGAGATAAAAATAATTATTTTAAAGTGTGCTGCATTCCGATCCTGAAAGAGATCCTAATAACTGTATAATATGCAGAAACACGGTAAAATATTCGAAACAGAACTTATAGCTATGATTAATTAAACAGCGTTTCACAAGCTAGAATTTATTACTCGTCTTAACTACCTGGAATGCTGCTTCGCTGTCGCACAGTTGTAATTTTCGTGACGTGCAAAATTTCACGGTTGTTCGTTCCAACTTTGAAAGCTCCAGTTTTGAGTTGCTGCTAGCGTTATACTGTGAAAATAATAATACTTAGACCGCTACAAATATGGTAGACCAAATAATAAGAACGAGACCACAGACACGGAGTCTGTGTGGCAAAAGTTCCTGCTGTCGTCTGTCTCTAAAACGTGGATGACACGAAACTTACATTCAATGGTATTGTAAAAAGGAGCTATTTTAACTGTCAACATATAATTATTTATGTATAATTGGAATGATCTTAATTTTTATTTAGGTTTTAAGGATAGAAAAACTATTTAAGAGAACATATATCAGTTATTTTAGTGTAATTGGAAATTAAGGCATCTTTAAATGCATAATTAGTTATATATATGTTCGGGAAGTCGGGGTGGAAAGAACCCTTATTTTCGTGTGTAGGATCAGTAACTTTATAATTTTTACAGCATTTCGATTGAAGATAATCTTGAAAACGCCTCGTTTTTAACTTTTTAATGGTACATATTCGTGAAGTGTTAATTAAATGCAAATAAGTTACGTATTAGGTTTAAATACACTTGTATTAAGGTTGGGTGAAAAACCTTAAACTGAGCTAGCGTGTGGGGCGGAATGGGATACTACTGCGTAAGGCAAAAACCAAAATGGAAAAACTCACCTTATAAGAATAAGCTGCAGAATTTTGTACGGTAAAAGAAAAGATTAAGAAAGAAAATGAAAGAAGAAACAGGCAAAGACTATGCAGTTGCAAAAAGATATCTTTGCGAAATAAATAATTGATAATGCTGTCAACCGTACACTAAAAAACACAAGAGGTATTTTTCTTCAATTAAATTAAATTAAATTAAATTTGTTTACATTAATTGTATGTAGAAAACATTACATCCCGTCCTGCCCCGTAGGGGTAGGAAGAACAGGAAACATGTAAGTTGTTTTAAGTTATGCTAATATCAGATTAAGAAAGAAATAGAATAAACTATTTTTTTTCAGTTTTATGACATAATTTTTATTTTTCCATAATTTTACAAAACTTGTTAATAAGTGTCTCGTTCCACCCCGACTTCCCCTACACATCAAAACATACTTCTATTTCATAATTTTTATGCACATGTCGGATGTTATTTCCGTCCATTTTTCTTACTTTTTTTAAAAAGATTTTTTTACCACAGTTAGCATGCTGTTTATTAATATATTAATTGTACTCCTTTTAAGTTCATGACCTAACGTTACTGATGATTTACAAAGAATTATTGTCAAAGGTCAATCAGTTTATTTGCTTTTAAATAGTCCTGAATTTCAGGGTGTTACAGTAGTTTGTCGTATGAGCGAATTTTTTTATTCAAAAATATTGCAATAAATATTCATCTGGTCTTGCCCTCCCCCACCCCAACGATTGCTTAATACCTCACATAGGTACTGAATTAAAAATGGTTTATGTACATTACATGCTAAGAAAGAAATTGAAAATTATATTGGCGCTTTTTAATATAGCTTTTGTATATAAACTGTCATTTAACATTGTACATTTTTAATGAATGCAAATGATTTCCTTACATTAATTAAGGAATTTTGAATAGGAAGACAATATGAAATTTTTTAGTACAATTTATTTCAATCGTTCTCATTAACTCAATGTAAATATCGTCTACTTTTAGCTTCTAGTTGAGGACATGTGCGTCGTAAAGAACCAAAAGTGTTAAACGAAGCGTATTTGCTTCAAACATCGACACTATAAATATCTTTTTCCTGCATCCTTGGTCTTCAGATATATCGTCAGGTTTATGACGCTATAACCTGAGGAACAAAGCTTTTAAGTCTAGTCCTACATGTGATAGCACGAAACACGGGGAGAAGAAACTGCAATGTGATAATGTGAAGCTCATATTGTAAACGGGAAACAGTTGGCTGGCATGTAATCCCCCAAAATTGTCCTCTGATCCGCACTACGTATTTAACATTGACAGTTGTCCCTAACTTTTCTTACATCATTACTACAAAGAACTCATTCATGAACATGTACTTTTACTGTTACTAAACACTGCACGAATCCATTAATAAAAGAAATTCAATACACTACCACTGAATTTAAATATGAATGAAGGTGAAATTTTCTGTTGTCTGTTTTATTTTACCAGTCGCAAACAAGATTAATATTCAACTGCTTGCATTTCATAAACACAAGCAATGAGTGGGCGATGTAGCATAAAAAGGGAAAGAAATTTTGTTAAGCATCTCTAAAGAAATATTATTATTGCGAGCTTCGCGAATGTAATAAGCGGTGATTTGACAAGGAACGTAAAATATTTATATCAATTTCAGGTAATTCGACAAAATACGAACTTTTAGCAAGGATATTTTAACCTCGTAGTCGTCAAAGACGTGGCGTTGATATTCCAGTTTGGAGCTTTCGGTGGTGATTAATTTGTCCATATAAAAATTCCTTTTATAATATTCTTCAATAACACCACATTTTAAAAGCATTTATTCTATATGTTATATTCCATGAAAAACAGATGGATGCTTGAAGTACATTACCAGGAAGAGAGATGAGAGATTAATATGGAGGACTTTCAACAAGAGAAGGCTTTGAGACATAAGGGCCTTGTAAAATTACCATTAGAGAGAAGTGTGTGGGGTAAGAATATAAGAGGTAGGCAGGGATGGAATACCCTAAGCAGATTATGGAGGATGTGGGATGTAGTATTTATGTA
Source organism: Eucriotettix oculatus (assembly GCA_034510155.1). Lineage (NCBI taxonomy): Eukaryota > Metazoa > Arthropoda > Insecta > Orthoptera > Tetrigidae > Eucriotettix > Eucriotettix oculatus. The sequence goes on along the minus strand of CM067376.1, from coordinate 50,153,097 downwards.
GAAATGGAAAGTTTTATGCAGAATAAGTTAGCATCGAGGGTTGCAACAGTCTAAGGCCTGATTACAACAATAGCAACATGATAATTTCGTGAGAAACAAAACCAAGCTTTCGCGCCTTTCAGAAGTAATTTTTTATTGAGAAAAAAACCGATCACATGGCGCAATGTCAACCCTGAGGAGGGGAAGGATTTTATCCAGGTTGGAGGTGAGCGAGAGATTTTGGAATAATCACTGAACAGAATTTAAACAGAATTGTTGAACAATTTAAAGAGGGAAAAATTCAAAACCTGACAGCCCAGGGAGATGAGATCCAGACTTTCCCAGCATTTCAGGTGACCTTCCCGGAGGAAAGCGTTATGAGATCTTCCGACTACAGCAGCACGGGTGATTTCCGCAGTTGCGCACCATCAACTTGTAAGTTTTTAACACATGGATCAACATTACATAAAATCCTGCAAGAGCTGATAATCCCTCTGATATTAACAATCATTTAATTAAATAGAATCTCACGGTGAACTTTATGAATTTTTTAAAATTAATAATTGCAAAATTGTATTAGTAAATTCCATTAAATATACTTCCACCATAAAAAGGACTATGAATTGACGCCCGAGGTTCTTTAATGCCAAACAAACCAATTACATGATATGGTAAGAACATTCATATTCAATAAATTTAAACGTTATTATTAATCCGTTAATAACACGATTGTAAGTGCTTCGAAGTATCGAGTCAACCCATAACAGTCTTCGTTGTCGAAGTTGACAGTTTTTATGTATAGACATAAATTTAAACGGGTTTAAAAGGATAATATCAAAAACTTCCTATTGAAGGAAGTTTATTTAAAATACTGTTTTGGTTGACTCAACACTTTTACTCACGAGTTTACTTATATTGAAATTACAAATTCAGTGGAAAACAAGTGAAATAAGAAGTCTACCATTAGAGAAATAATAGACAATTAATCATTTTATATGCACACTTACAAAAAGCAATAAACTTGATGGTTTATATTTTTCTTCACATGTTGAAATAGAAGGTTATCCGTATATTAGAACATATTAAATCAAGTAATATTGAGTTTAAGGAGAAGAGAGTTCTGGAGAATCATTCAAATCCAGAGAGTAATTCAGGAAAGTAACTATTGTAACCAGAGATTGAAAAACATATTTCGAATTAATTTCATTAATTTTCCTTTGAATAACAAAATATGTCGTACTAATAATTAATGCTCCCGAATTAACTTTATTACTTTAAAGTTGTATTATCACGGTCAATTATTTATAAATTTTTATAATTATACTTTTATAATATTTGCTCCAAAGAAAATTGTCTATACCTGTGGCAGCGAAAGGATGGAAGAAACTCTTTGGATGGAAATAAATATTTTAAAGAGTCTATTAAAACGTTATTATGAACAAATGTTATGTTTGTCTCGTGATTAATGTGTAAGATAATATACTTATCTAGATTATATTTTCAGAATAAATTAGAAAATTTTCTCGTATATAATAAGTGTTGTCTATATTACAGTGTTAATGAGGTTTTTTTTGCAGGTTAGAAAGAAGTTACACGACCCAAGTATTGGTAATTCTGTAGTGCAAGATAATCAATTTTTATAGACTTTTTCGAATATTCTATTAACGGGGAGTAGTTAAATGTATCGCATGATTATTCCTATATTGTGTGTGAATCTGAGTTGGCAACAGCTGGCGACACCCTATATATATATATATATATATATATAACCGATTTAGATAAATCCTGAGAATTTCATACTGAAATACTTACATATAAAACGCTGGAAACCAATGACAGGGAAAATTTTTTTTACAGTATGTAAAACTTAAGAGTTTAGAATCTGAGTGGACTCCATAAAACCTGCTGTACTTTTATACTTGTACACAGACATGTTATGATAAAATTACGTTATATGTATATATATATATATGCTAACGTAGAATTGAAAATATTAATAAATATATGTTTAAACACTTATTAAAACTATTTCATTTATATTTAGTTTTCAATCATTTTCTGGAAACTTTTACACCCCACAATATGGGATCATTAATTACCTTTATATTGATAATTAAAGATAACAATAATCCCTAGAAATTAAATTAAGATTATTTCGACTGATACCATTTTCAACCATAACAGTTTTTCAACAATTTCTAATAATTTGACGAGCGTCGGGTTATGCAACCCGGTATACTAATGAAGATGTCACGCCCAATAACATTCTATTATAATGTATTTAAAGGCATTAAATTTTAAAAACATAATTATAAATTATTTTTAGATATAATAAATGGATATTTTATTTGATTTGAGACGGAAAAAAAGGATTAATTAATACATATCCTCCTAATGACAATAAAACAAAAGTACATAACGATAATGTCGGGATCTGAATTGAGGACATGACTTTTTGAATGTGATTTAAATGAGTCATAGGATGAAATATTCAGTTGTCTTCTGCAATCAGAGTGAAGGCCACACTCGTAGCTAGTTAAATTCAAATGAAGGATCGGTATGGAAAAATGACGACCCGGCCGAAAATAGAACCCGACCACGGCTTTTACGCAGCTGTTTCAGAAACTAAGCTTTGAAGTCCTTTCGCACGCGGATATATATAAGTAATGTTTCCCAAGTATTTCATTGCTTTTCTTTTACTGAAAACAATTAACATACCTTTTGTCAAATAATTACATCTATTTTTTAACTAAATCAATTTTGTGAACACTGTATTTTCTAATTCTGAATGTAATCTTAATACGTTAGCTATTCGCAATTTATTATTGGCATGTTTATATCAAATATAGATCATCTTTAATTTCTTGTGCTTACAAAATAATTTTTGGATATAATTATTATTAATTTCAACTATTATCGGTCAGATATCACTTGATAACGATGACAGTGAACGTATCATAACATCGTGGACGCTTTTCTCTCACCCGGTCAGAAGCCCAAGAGTTCCTAATGCAACAAATACACAGGGAAACCTGCGATACGTATTATATATATCGGTTTTTTGCCTCTTTATAGTTATAGTACAGGGTTATTATAAATGATTGAAGCGATTTCATAAATTCATTGTAGCTCAGTTAATTGACATATCGTCACGAAACTAAAGGAAGATAGAAAAACTCAAAAGTTTTGTTTGTCGGAAGCCGCACTTCAGATTTCTACCACGAGAGTGCAGTAGTGAGACAAGATGGCGACAGGCGCCGAGAAAGTGTATGTTGTGCTTGAAGTGCAGTCTGTCATAACATTGCAACGACATTTCAGAACGAATTTCAACGAAGATCCACCAACTGCTAACTCCATTCGGCGACGGTATGCGCAGTTTCAAGCTTCAGGAAGCCTCTGCAATGGGAAATCAACTGGTCGGCCTGCAGTGGCCGCGTGCTGGCAACTTTCACGCGTAGCCCGATGAAGTCAACGGTGAGGGCAAGCAGATAGCTGAACATACCACAGCTGAGCGTTTGGAAAATCTTGCGGAAACGACTAAATCAGAAGCCTTACCACTTGAAGTAACTTTTTTTAATGGTGCAGTGTACAGACGCAATGTGCGAATCTGGGTGATAGAGGACCCTCAGGCCATCGTGCAGCACATTCACAATTTACCGAAAGATAAGTTGTTTTGTGCAATCTCACGGTTTAAAGTTCACGCCCCTTTTTCTTCTGCTAAAACTCCGTTGCAGGACACGAGTATTGTGGAAAAATTGGTTCATGCCACAACCGACATCACAGACTTCCTCTTCCAACAGGATGGTAATCCACCCCACTTCCATCATGGTGTTCTTCAATTCTTAAACAGGAGAGTGGAAAACCGATAGATTGGTCGTGACGGAGGTGATGATCTGCAATTCATGTCATGACGTCCACGCTCTCCTGACCTAACCCCATGCGATTTCTTTGTGTTAGTTTATGTGACTTATTCAGTATTTACACCTCCTCTACCAAGGAAAGTACCACAACTGCGAGATGGCATCAATGGTGCTTTTGAACACATCGATAGGAACATGCTACGCCGAATGTGGGACGAACTTGATTATCGGCTTGATGTCTGTAGAATCACTAGGAGTACACATATCGAACTTTTTTAAATGCTAATAAAAACGAGTTTTTCTATGTGTGTACAAAGCCCTGTGGCAAATAATAAAGTTATTGTAGAGCTTTTAAATCTCTTCAATCATTTGTAATAACCCTATATATATATATGCTTCAAAAACTGGGGATAGTAAAATAAAGAACAGGTTGAGTCAAAATTCGCAGTACGCCCTGTCATTTAAAAATCTCTACAGGAATTGGGAAACCTAAATATTTCACTTAGGTATGGGCGTTGTGCTTTTTGGTTGGGATGAAATTTGTTGAACTTCAGGAACTCCGAAGCTCAAAAAGTGCCCTGTGTAAACCAGCACATTCTATAATTATGTACATTCCACGAAAAATTTAAAAATTATATGTTTAAATATACATACAAAACTATTAAATTGAAAACTGAAGGTATAAACCGCTTTTATGTTGTACGAATTTCATTATATTATGTTCTGTAATGTCTCAATTAATTTGTTGTTTTTTTCAAAAAAATTGTAGATGACTATGACTTTGCCGAAAGCTCCAACAAGTTTAATAAAATTATTATCAAAATTAAATTATAGGTTTGGTTTTATTAAATTTTGAGACTGATTTAATACCAATCATCAAAATTAAAATGAAGAAGATTAAAATGTCGTAGTTTAAATGTTCGGCAGGGTATTATGTTATGATAATCAGTGTTGCTTCTAGACCGAGTCTTAATTGATTCCTACGCATTTCATCTGCAGAGCTTTCCAGATTTTGATAACCCCTCAATCAATTCCGGAAGCTCCGAAAGAGACTTGAACAGCAATCAGCTGCAGGCGTGTGGTTGTGCGAGAACTCCATTTATACGTTTTATTCCTGTACCAAACAGCTGGCTTGAGCTCAGAACCAATTCTATTCAGAAACATTTAAATCATTTTGATCTAATATCACAAACGCTTATTAACTACTAATACTAATGGTTTCACGTAACTTTATTTTTACAATTTCAAACAAAACATTTTGACCTTGTCAGTTCTGAAGAGTTGCATCTCATTTTAAGTAATAGTAATATTCTATTACACATATACGTACATTAAATTGTTTAAAATTAAAAGAGAAAGTTCATATGTCATCCTTTACGGACTAGATGATTCTTTGATTGTTACCGTTTGTCATAGATTCTGAGATAACTTTTGCAATTAAGTGTTCGCCAACAAGGAATCGTAAAGGCTGTAACAATGATTATAAACGTTATCGAAACGTCTTGAAAATACTTATTCATGCCCGGTTTGAAGCCCGAGAACACTTTTTCAACACTAGTCATTAAAATATAATATTCGACTTAATATTTAAATTACAACATTTTTATTTTATTGGATTTTAATACGAAGCCTGCTATTTCTTTAATTTACTTAACTTGAAAAAAAGAAGCCAAAATTCCATGGAGCTTTTTGGAAGTTATTTTTGTTTATTTGTTTTATTTGGAGTCGCAATAGCAGCTACTGGTCAATAGCGATTTCCTACCGTTTGTGGGCCTTATTTATTGTAGGGTTTCTCAGTATTCCAGGAAATAACGCGGGATCTCTGTGGTGCTAGGCAGCACTAGATCAAAGGTTTTATCTATAATTTTATTTTATTAATTTATTTTACTATTTTATATTTATTAATAATGTTTATAATCTATGATGGGGAATATAGGCGATACCATAAATCTATCACAACAAATTCTAAAATTTATGGGTTAAAAACTTTTAATTATTTCTATCTACACACTTCAATTTCAACATAAAATTAAAATATAATTTTAAGATACAATTTATATTATTACTTAAAATGAGATTGAAGACTATATTTTTCCCTTAGTTTTATCCGTCTGAAACGCAATCTAAGTAACGACAAAAACTATACGGCGGGTTAACATTTTCGCAGCTTCAATTAATCTGCGTTACCCTCCGGGTGTATTCGATTATCGATTAAGGAGCGAGAGGCCGACTGTAATAAGATGGAGTTGTCGCAAGGAAAATACTTCCAACGTTTTGTTACTGATACATAGTTAATACTGTCATTATTGTTATTTATTATAGAAAGTTAAGTATCATTCTAATTTATTATTACTTAAGAAAAGTGAAGCTAATATGTAGATCCAGAAATTTTTCTTTCGTAATATTAATATAAATCTTCATAATATAATATTAACGAAAGGCTATGCGTTTAATTATGTCGTCGTGACAGCAATATTAAAAGTAGGATATGTAATTGAAATACATCATCCAGTCGTTACGTACGGTATGACTACTAACAACATAAAATATAATTGATTAGCAAATTGGAATGGCAGATGTTTTGGAAACATTATTTTATTTAGAACAATTAAATAGTTATTTAGTTTCTATTTATATGTACAACAATATTTATCATTATGAAACAATACTTATAGTTATGTATTGAACATACAGCGCTTTCTGAACGGGGGTAGGAACCACGTGTTCAAAATTTGGTCGGAATTGTTCCACGCTTTTAGATATGTACGTAAAAGACGCACACACACACTATCCAAAACTCATTTTCTTAGATAAAATCAGATATTTAAAACATTTTATACGTTCAATCACTTATTGAAGATCGATATCTGAATACATATGCTTCATTCAAAGTTACATTATGATTTAGACTAAATTATATCATCTTTGATGCTGGACAGGTTGTCCAATTTCATATATAAGGAGATGATAGTCTGGTCTGTTTAGCGTGAAATAATTTGTAAATGTAACGAAAGTTAAGTAAAATTTATCTTAAATAGTTACTGATATGCAAAAAGATTCTATAACCCTCATGTTCTTGACAACAGGGTCTGTAGAAAAAGAGGAGAAAGGCTAATGCCTCTCACAAACTGAGAATTTCTCGGTCAGTTTGAGGTATGCATGTTTTGCGGTCACAGACTTGGCGCTTGTGGTGAGATTTGTTCTCTGATCCAATTGGACTAGCCGGCTAATCAAGACATGGAATCGGGTTCGTTGCGTCCCCAAAACAATCGGTCCGTCCTTCATCGTGGGAGCTGTACCAAAAGTCGGATCTTACCGATGCAGGTTTCTCTGCACCACTTTCAGGTGAAACACCAGGGAGGATCCATGGGAACAATAATCAACCCTTTGATATATTGTTCTACCTTTCACATCCCCCGTTTCATCCGTTCCTATATTATTATAATGGAGAGCCATCAAAGCGGATGTAGCCTGCTTTATAAAATAATAGAGGAAATGCCTACTTCAGTTAAGTTTTTAAATTCTAAACCGGGTTTATTAATAAATGTATTTTCAATGAAATACAATAAAAAACACCCATTAACTTACATATTTCAGGCTCCATAATTATATTGTAATTAAAAGAGAATAGTTTAAATTATCTACAAAAACGGAATTGTAATGCAGAAAATATAGTTGAAATTTTTGTAGGCGTCTCATAAATCAGTGAGTGTAACGGGAATATGTTGGTTTAATTTATCTTGGATCAAGCAGCCTCTGTTATATCCGGAAAGAAGCGGAATAGCCGACCGTACGCAGACTCAGCAGAATGTTAGGAAAGTGCTGCAAAGCCACACGGCCGTGAATATCTAATGCCTCCGTTCCGCTTAAAAGGAAGTAAATTTTGTGGTGGCTATCGCCAACCGATGTTCAGTTGGAACAATCTTGCTTCTCTTCGGGGAAATGGTTAAATGCGTGTTATTTTACGAATATTGTAAACTTGATTTCAGTTGATCTGATAATTGTCATTTCATTTGATTCCTTGTCTCATACCGTATAACATCCGCCACCAGTCACTTTACTTAATGTAAACGTCCAGTGTAATAATTTACATTGACCAACGAATTGGGGAACTTTTTAACTTTACAATACCTAAACTAAAATTTGAATTATAAAACAAATAAACTTGAAAGGTAGCTCAAATAAATGTTAGGAGTTACGTTTCGATCGGAGTTAGGAAACGTTTCTTTAGATATCAATGATATATTGTTCTGTGGCAGATGAGGTTGGACAATTCCTCAAGGTAATATTAATCTCCCTCAGGACAAAACGAACAGCTATTATTTGAATCCAATACTTTTGTGATCCCCTTTAAGAAACCCTCAAGGCTGAGGCTCTAATCATCCGTATTCTCGGCTTATCTTTCGATTTCCTGCTTTTCACTTTTCATTTCCTTTTATTCCAGCCTGAAGAATGAATATTTTCCGATTACGTTTTCTCCAAATAGAAAGGAAAACTTTGAAGAATATTTTGTGTGTACTTGGAGATATAAGCATTAATGGAGAATTAGGGGGACTGTTCGGACTTAGTATCTGTGATTTTATTAATTACGTCTGCCGAGGTGCCTTTATTAATTTTTTTATAATAAGCCATAAAACATTAAGAAAATATCTAGAATATGCTTAGTTCTTCATGTATAGTAATTGTGTACAATGTCACAATATAGCTTACATAAATATTATGATATTATGTTAATGTTTAAATTTGAGATACCAACATAATTATGTAAATCAAATGTTTGGCCTTCGCGGTCAGGACTTTATATACTTTACTAAAGTTGTTTAATAAGATACAGTGAATTATTTCTCGGGACCAAAATCCAAAATTAATTATGAAAAATGCTTATTATTTGTCATACATAGAAAATTTAAAGCATTTTAATAAAAGTGTGCTAATTAGGCAGTATAATTATTTTAATTTGTAACATATTACATCAATCATCTTATTTCACAATTATCGTAACAGAGATTTACAATGGCCAATCTCCTGTGGTGTAGTGGTCAGCTTTGCTGCCTTGCATCACAGAGGTCCCGGGTTCGAATTCTGGCTTGGGCATGGGTGTTTTGATTGTTTTCAAACTGTGAAACTACAGATCACGAGTTCCCCCTACCGTAGTTGTTAATAACTATTTTTGTTGATGCGACTTTAAATAAGAAGATAAAAATAAAAGATTTACGATCACCGTATCTCCCAAAATAAAAGAAAATACTGTGCCTTACCGAAGATTAAACTTTTTCTTCAAAGAATATATATAAAGGGTAAATAACCTTACAGCTGTGTGCGCAATATACTATTTCTGATAAAATTAGTCACGTCAGACTTTTATCAGTTATTTATTTTATTATATAAGAATTATACATTTATAATCTGTAATTTGTATCTGTAAAATGGCAGACTATTTGTCCTATCTATCACATTTTAATAAACTTTGTACTACATTTCCAAAACAAATATATAACCAAAGTACGGCATTTTGCGTTGCTTAAAAATATTTCCTTCTTTAACTGGATATGAAATGAGATTAACTCGGCGCTTAAGTCTTTGAGCAAGTGCACTCCAAATATATGTGAAAAGTTGGAGGACACACGAATGCCACCCGGGACATTATATTGCGCACAACGCTAACAAGGTTATTTATTCCTCACATATTTTACACAAACGACAAGTAATTCAGCCGTGGAGAAGTCAGAACGGAGCTGAGAATTTTCTGCTGCAGCGAAAACAAAAGTATCCGTTTCCGCCCGGAAATTTCTACAATAACTGTTTCCACTCCAGTGTGTCCCAACAGAAGATAAAGGCCAGATAACTCTTGCAAACTCGCTTTTATGAACGTCTCAATCTGCCTCTCTAATTTTGTTTTGTTATTTCATTATGTGTAACACGTAGAACCGTTTTATAAAACTTTGCGAGAAAAGAAAACCAGCCATCAAGTAGTGTGATCTATTTGTATTTTATAGTGATTATAATTTTACAATAAAAATCGACATACTTTTAACGATGTCCATCCTTTTCAAAATTAAGAATGGTGAATTTTTAAAATAATAATATCTAGCTAATTTTTGTCAAGGCAAAAACCAATAAAAATATAATACAATAATGTATGCAGTTCGTACCATCTTCTTCGTCATTTACATGATATGTTTCCTCAAAACTTGTGTGGATTAATAGTTGCCAAATTAAACAAATAGGTGTGAGATATCTGCACAGAGTATTTAATGCCTATAATGTAAATACAATTTAAATAGAATGAGTACTCTCAAAAGTAATTATTATAGTGTTATTTCTAGATTTTGATTCCTCTAATTCAAAAAGTTCCAAACTGTTCAAACAATGTTATATATATCATGATATATTTCTGTTTTTGTATTGTTAAAGTACGATTTATATTATTTATTAGTTTCGGTTTATAAAATATTTAATAATATTAATATATCATGTATTCAATATATAGACATCCTAAATTTTCACTGGTTAAAAACTAAAAAAATTACTTAATGTTTCGTTTCATATATAAAAAAAGTTAAAACCATTTTCAAAAATAATCTTTAAAGTGATTTAGGGAAAGTAATACTACGATATTAATTTACTCTTAAAATAAAACTTATGTTTGCTTTACTACTATTGCCCGTTATAGATAATAAACGAAAAATACGTTACAATAAATTTTTGCAGGCGATGTTCAATACTTAATAGCAAATATTAGGATATTGTTACTTGTTAAATAATAAAAATTTAACTTATTTGCTAATTAACTAATTGTATTGGTTACAGTGAACGTATTAGACTTTCGCCTGTGAAGAGGAAACAATTAATTCTCAGAATTCATAATGTGTATTGTCAATAGGTGTTTCAATATATGTATAACAAAAAAGCCAGAGAAAATTAATTTCTTAGCATTAGACTGTGTATAGTTTATCAGATAAAAATAAAACAGCCACTTAAAACTGTATCACAAATTTATTAGTTTCGATGTTTGTCAGGGTCATTGTGTAATACTCAAGTGTAAACAACTTGAATACCACAGAACGACTACAACAAACATGGGAAGCTTTCAACCTGTTAACTAATAAACGTGTGAGAAACTTTTAATTGGTTGTTTTCTTTCAAAGAAAATTAAATAAAATTCATAAATAAAAGAACATAAATATAACAAAAAGCCTACATTTTAAAGACTTATACTTCACGAACATTACACGTATACAATAAACTTAACACGAATAGTAACAATTATAAAAACGTATTCCAGTAAATTATTATCACCATTTTTTTGGAATTTGCAGGGATAAGTGTTTTGTGTAATATAATTCCGATTAAATAATAAATATATTTATAGTATAATAATGTACATTGAAGTGTCTAGTTTTGTTGGTAAATAATGTAAATAAATATATTTCAATTACGCATAAGAAGATGTAATACAAATTTATCGCTCAATAAAATAGTATTATATAGTCTACTAATTGTTACTAATAGTTTTAAATGTGATATTATAGGAGAATGCTAAAAATCAGATGGGTGGATAGAATCACTAACACTTGTATGCTATAAATACTGACAATGACCTCAAGTGTTGGTCGCAACGTCTATTTAATTAAAAAATTTAAATTCTTGTTCATAATTGTTTTAGTTTTCTGTGATGTGGTTCGCTAATTTTTGTTTAATTTATGTTACCTACAGTCATAATTGTACTTCGCTCATATGTTGTGCATAAAAATGTTGAAATATTATGATTATTTTTTAAAATTAAATCTTTTGTGTACTGGAATATTAGCAACTCAAATAATCACTACTCCTCGGAAGTCCTATTTAATGCTCTACTGAAGTATTAACACAAACCTGAATTATTCAATACCATAAATTGAACTCTGATATTTTAAACTATACTCGTCACTGTATTAATATGTGAATACAGTATCTAATCGTTTACATTCCAGTACTTTGAAGTGCGGCATGGGACAGAGTTGGTTTTTTAATTTTTTATATATTTAAAACTGCATGAAAACAGTTACGTTTTGAGAAATACATCTCGTACAGCGTATAAATGTAATTTGAAACCCGTATTTGAATTTATAATGAAACCAACGCGTGTATTTGCTTAGTTCGTCGCACCAAACGTGTTCGTAAATATTTATTCAAATATTGGGTAGCATTGAGAGAGTGGTAAAAGATTTTATATGAAGGAAATTTGAGCATTTGTTTGACACTGGCAGTTTCTAGTAAAAAAACCTTTTTCAGATTTACTGGAAATTAGTGTATAAATTAATAAATTAATTTTGTACGATATTTTTAAAAAGATGCTATTTGAGGATAGTGACAAAACCCGTAGCTTTACATAGTAGGGATTAAAAAATAAAAACTGTAGATTAAAGAGAAATAGGCAGTTAAGGTCTTACGAGGTCCACTGGATATAATCTGACGAGCATTCTACTAAACGTGTAGCAAGGAAGAAGCTTGGGAAAACTGCATCAGGTAGAACTGCCTCTCGATGCTTGACCCACGTTAAACTGATGGGGGATCGATTTGTGGATGCAACATAACCATCTCCAAACCTCAACAACGTTTAGGGTCAGGTAATGCTTTTATTTTTGGTTAACAGGCTACATGAAGGTGATCCTGAAACAGGCAACTCCCCTTTAATAGCATAGGAATGGAATTGAAAAGGGGGAATGCGGACGCAGTTAACTACCCATGCTTTTGTTCTGTCTGTGAGAAAATTCTTTCAATAAACTTTACTGTCAAATGAGATTAAAATAGAAAAAAAATCAAGTATTGAACATGTTATCGGCAGGAATGTAAACTTCGCGATAAACTGTGCGATATTTGGATTAAAATTTTCTAATTTTTCCAACTGTGATTATTCTACCGTATCTATTATAGTAAATAAAATTGTAGCGTTATTTATATTATTTAAAAACAAGTTACTAAACGTTTCTAGGTTATAATTCTCTAAACAAATTAACAGAGACCTTACATAACATATTAATAAGGAATGTTTTTGTATTCTTATGATATATATTTACTTTCAGTAAAATACAGAATTGAAGAATGTAGTAACAAAAGACGCAATATTGACTCTGCATCTAATTTTAGAAGACATAAAAAAACAGGTCTCCGTTCATGGCATTTGTAGATTTAGAAAAAGCCTTTCGTGATGTAAAGTGTAACACATTACTAAGGATTTGAAGTGAACAGGAATAAAAGAAAGAAGAGATGTCCATAACCTCTACAGATAGCAGCGAGCCGTAATTAGAATTGAAGTGCAAGGAAACAAAGCCGATATCAAGAAAGGAGTAACACAAGGATGCTGTCTATCACCCATACTCTTTAAATGTTATATAGTTCACGTGATGAAGAAAGTTAAAAAGGAATCATACAGCAAGGAGAAGAAATAAAAACACTACGGTTTGCCGCTGTTATTGTAGTATTAGAAGAAGACTTGGAAAATGTAATGAAGGCATGAACATGGTCCTGGAGGAAGAGTACGGCATGAGGATTAATAGAATGAAACCAAGGTTATGAACTGCGGTATAGGAAGCAGTGGAATAACTAAGGGATAATTAATTTGAAGGACGTTAAGGAGTTCTGCTACTTCGGCAGCATAATAACTATGGACGTTAGAAGTATGGTAGACAAAAAGAGAAGGCGCAATCAAAAATGGGTTTCCCAAAAAAAGGAGGAATTTACTTAGGGAAAATATAAGTACGAATATTAGGAAATCAGTCTTAAAAATATTCGTGGGCAGTGTGGCGTTATATGGGTACGTAATATGGACTGTAGAAGTAGCATAAAGGAAAAAAACAGAAGCTTTTGAAACGTGGTGCTACAGAAGAGTGCTGAAAATCAGTGGGTAGAGCTACTAACCAGGAAGTTCCAATAAAGGAAGAGAGAACAATATGTAGGAACTTGACCAAGAAAAGGGATGTTTTGAGACATGTGGTTATTGTAAAATTAGCATAATAGGGACGTATGTGGGGGTACGAACATAAGAGGGTGGCCAAGGATGGAATACGCTAACCAGAATAGGGAGGTTGTGGTAGTTATGCAGAAATAAAGACTTGCGCAGAATAGGTTATCATGGAGGGTTGCATTGGGACTGTCTAAGAACTGATTACAACAACATATTTAATTACTTCACATACCATTAAATATTTTTTCTTTTATCAATCCCTGTTGCAGTTTCCATTACATGTTATCGCTTCCGAATAATATTGGAGCACCCAAACGTTCTCTTTTCATATTTCAATAGGATACGGTGCCGCTCAAATGCATTATTTGTTCAACTAATCTATCCAAAACGCATTTTAGTTAGAGATCAAAGTGAAATATAATTTTATTCTCTAGTGAGGAATGCACCCAGATGACGATATCTTAGTGAAATAGATTATTGTATTAGTCAATTGTAATTACAACAATACGGAAAAGTAAAGTTACTGTGTAATTTTAAGAAATTTTATTGACTTTAATAAAATTCTCTTCTTTGAACTATGGAATTTTTTAACGTAGAATACATTATAATAATTAATAAATTAATCACACCGCTCATATCCAGTTAATCAGGTTTCTTGGCTGTTAAACAATAAATGTAAATGCATTATTTATTTTATTTTTACTGTGGCATAAACATAACGTAGTTGTAGGTACGTAATACCACGTCTGTAAACTAAGTAAGCATGATGGTTCTTAAATACAGGCTTTCAAGTCCATTTAAATTTAATGGGGAAATATTCTATATATCGTATTATTAACAATACGAGATTGCACATGTATTAGAAAATTTGAGGAAAGGTGGAAAAGGAATCAGAGTACCGCCGAAATCTATATTTGACCCTTTTGCATTATTTATTTTGGTTTATTGCGTATTTTCTTTGTATAATAAAATTCTACCGCATTTGACAAGCTAACTAACCTACACTCCTGTCTTTTTAATTGATAACTGAATTGAAAATATAGTCACATACAGGTAGATTATTTACAATGCTTAAAACCATAGCGTTTCTTCTTACATTTCAGAACCCCTGTCGCGTGTAGTGAAAACGTATGAACTGAAAATTTCACAAGAGCTAATAACGTATTAGTACACCTGACTGGTTCTAATTTTTTCAGATACAAAAAACAGTCAATTAGTTACCAAAAATTATTAATATTTAGCTATTATAACTAAGACATTTTGTCCATAATTTGCGGTCGTCATCGACCTATTATTTACTTAAACGAAGATGTTAATTATTTTAGTTTATATAATTGAAAATGATAGTTTATAATTTAATTGAATATTTTGTATTCAAAATTAATATTGATTTTTATTTTGTTTTGCTTAATTACCTGATAAAATCCAGAAATTGTGGATGAAACGTCGCAGATGTATTGATTAAATATTAATAAAAAAACTGAAAAATTGGCTTCATATTTTATTTAATTATACTCTTTCAATCTGTACTTTAATACTATTATGAAGGTTAAGGATATTTATGTGGTAAAAGTCATTAGTACATTTTAGGGAAACGTTTGGTATTAAATAATTTTAACGATAATTATTTTCAAGGTAATATCACCTTATAAGTAAGTAAAATCACAATGTGATTTTAATGTACTAAAATTCTATTTTGGATTGAATTATTATTTTAGAATGATTAGAGTCCATGTCGTACAATAAAATGAATAAGTGCCTCAAAATTAAGTACAGCTGAAGTGAAATTTTAATCTTGTAACGATATCCGATAAGAGAACCGGAGAAGATTGAACACAGAAATTTCTTCGTTGAATAGAAAATTAAGTAAGATCCTGCAGAAAAATTGCTTTCTGATTAATTACCTTCTAGGATGCGGTCATCAGAGGTACTGGAATACCTCGGAGATTATACGAAAAATTCAGAATCACTGCAGTCATTTAAAGTACAGACCAAGGGAAAGTGAAAAGGTAGTAATGGTCAATGCCAATAAGGAATGACGAGATGAGATAAAATACAAAAAAGAGAAAAAAGAAGGGCAATTTTCATCACAACTTATCGTTGATAAAATGTTGTAATAAATTACGGTCCATTCATATTGTAGGTTCCATTGTTCGTCAAATTATTTTTAAACGGTCAGATAAAAGCATTAATTTGGACGGTTAAATTCTGTATTAAATTAATAAAAAAAGAAAACGGAATTCTGAAGACCGGGGCAGAAAAGGGTCCCCTGACAGGGCAAGAAAAAGTATTCAGCTACTTTGCATTCCAAAGAGGAATCGAAGGAAGTTACGAACTTCCTGAAACTGTGGTAAGAACATGAGAACAGCTGTAGAACTGTAGAGCCTGATGTAAAGATCGGATGTAATAACAAAACGTTTAATAATAAAGAAGAAAAAATAAGTAAAATATAGAATGTCTAAAACTTTATTCTATAATCAACGTTACCTATTTGAATTAGCATCTACTTAAGATGTAATTAGCAACTGCACATCTACATGGAACTTAAGGATAAATTTTATTTTGCTTATAAATTAATTCAATTTAGCTTGACGATTTCAATAATTGTTTATAATTTATTAAATAGATTTAAGTCGTTAAAAATTTCATTATTCTTCGGGGTGTAAACTGAAGGAATATGACAACTTTAATTAATTACATGCATTGAATTTAATAAATATTATAGTGGTTGTCTCTAGGGATTTTCGCATTTGTTTCTGTGGTTAACCGAGCTTCATAAATGTTACCACTTTTTCTCCCAAAATTTCGTTCCAATTTCTCAGACATAGAAATTATAAAATTATTCACATTGTAAGTAAACTTTTTCTTTTGGTAAATACGGGGTGATAGGAAATGTGGAGATTATTTATCCATAGTAATTTCCGAAAATTTTGAAGATGAAATAGAAATTTCTGATATTTGTGAGGTATTTAAGCCAGTATTATTGGAATCGTAACTCTTTAATTATAAATAACAGTTATAAAAACCTCCTAGATGGGAATAGTATCTCAGAACGCGAACGTGCAATGTATTATCTAAGCGAATTAATTTAATAGTCGATATTGAAGTGTTACCGTAAACGGGAATGGGACTATTAAATGTTAAATTGCTATTGATCAATTTGTATTGGGCTGATGTGAAAACTAAAATTCGGTAAATGATACCTCATTTTTGTTTCGAAAAAATGATAGTTTTGTAAACATTAATTTTCGAACTATTGAACGTGCAGAATCATTAACCCCCAGCGAGCAGGAAACACACAGGAATATTTTTCTTTTTTCATGTGATTAGAGTATAAATTTGCCCACAACATTTGTGGTATAGCGGCTAACGTCGCTACCTTACAACCCAAAGGTCCAAGGTTCGAATCCTGATTTGGGGTTGTTTGTGCTATCGTAGTCACGGAGACTTGGATTCAGACTGCTGTAGCATCGATACGCTGATCATGTATAACTTCAAATTCGGAATGTGTCATGTTAGACGATAGTCCGCAGTTGACCCGAGAAGCCAAAGCCCTGAATGGGCAACAGAGTCAAGGAAGAAGAGTTTTAAGTTGGCGTTCATATAATCCAGGTTTATTTAACTATTAAGTGTATTAAGTTAAATAGTCTCATCAATATTTACTATTTGTTTTATTCGCTGGCACAAGTGAAAGTTACTGCCTCGTGCTGGGATTGACATAATTTAATGCCTGTTTATTTGTAATTCTTTCGAGAGTTATTATGTAGTTATAATTGTTCATGTTACATGTTGCGGAGAACGAGACTATCGTCGTGCGGCCTACCTGACGTCAGCTTATGACGTCATCCTATCCCGACTTCCAGTAAGAACCTAGCATAATTCGCACCTCTCCATCCATTTACCGTGGCTGGAGTAAACTTTGTATTGTGGCTCCCACAATAGAGCAGGGGGAGAAACGTGGAAAGGACCGGAAGCTGTGACCCACAAATACCTGTGATTCTGATGTGTTCAGGGGTTGTCAGACACAAGTCATGGGGATTAATAGAGGGAAAACCAAGGTAAAGAAGTGTAGAATGGGAAACAGTGAAATAACAAAGGCTGTTCGATTAGGAAGACATATTTTGAAGAAAGTTAAATAATTCTGCTACTTGGGCACTATAATAACTAGGGATGGTAGAAGTATAGTAGGTATAAAAATAGGATAGTACGGGCAATAAATATTTTCGCAAAGAAGAGGAATATAGTTGTGGCTAGTATAAGTATGAATATTTGGAAATCATTATAAAAATGTTCGTGTGCATTGTGGCGTTATACGGGAGCGAAACGTGGACGGTAGGAGTTGCAGAAAGGAATTGAATAGATGCTTTTGAGATGTGATCTTATAGAAGATTGTTGAAAATCAAATGGGTGGATACAGTTAATAACGAGGATGTTGTAAGAAGTATGGGGAAAGAGCGAACAATATGGAAGATGTTGACCACGAGAATTTATACATTTAAAGGCCAAATTTTAGACAAGAGGGTCTTGTACGAGGGGACTTCTAAAAGTTCTCCGCCTGACTCTTAAATGGTGTGAGGATCGCTAATATTCTGTATTAATTTTTTTGTTTGATTCATTACATGGAGTGCTGTAAAGTTTGAAACGCATACATTCATTTGTTTTCTTCCTGTGTTGTTGTTAAGTGCGAAGGGTGCCAGTTGTGTACAAAATGGAGAAAATTGAATTACGAGCAGGGATAAAGTACTTCGTTTTTAAAGATTTAACCCCAAATGACATCAAAAATGAGTTAGATTCTATATTGGAGGATTCATCTCCTTCGTTTTGAACAGTCAAAAAATGGTCAGTGAAATTTAAATGTCGCCATTCATCCATTGAAGGTGGTGAGCGCTCAGGACGTCCAAAAACCTCAACCAGCAACGAAATTGTGGCAAAATTTCAAAATGCCGTACTCTATGATCGTCGATTGAAGGTACGTGAGCTAACCTACATTGCAAAGATCTCGACAGGCCGTATGCACTACATTTTACACGAAGTTTTAGTATGTCAAAGCTTTTCGCGCGATGGCTGCCGCGTTTGTTAACCGTCGACCAAAACCGAACTAGAATGAACATTTATAAATACTGTTTATAGTTGTTTAAAAGCAATCCCGATGAGTTTCTTCGACGTTTCATAACACTAGATGAAACATGGTGAAAGAGCACCAAAGAAAGCAAAACTGACTCCGTCTGCAGGAAAAGTCATGGCTACGTTATTTTGGGATTCTCATGGAGTCGTACTCGTGTAACTACCTCCAGAAGAGCAAAACTATCACCGGAGAGTACTACGGCTAACTTCAGGACCAACTAAGAGTCGCTATTCAGGTTAAACGCCCACATCTTGCAAAGAAGAAAGCTCTCTTTCTTTACGACAATGCACCTTCACACAGGTCTCGCATTGTTGCAGCAAAACTTCATGAACTTCGCTTCGAATTGCTTCCTCATCCACCATATTCGCCTGATTTGCCACCCAGCGATTACTTCCTGTTACGAAATTTGAAAAAAATGGCTTGATGGACGGAAATTTACATCAAATGATGGAGTCGAAGCTGAGACATATGCTTATTTTGCAGGTTTGGACAAATCATTTTTACTGAGGGTATTTAAAAGTTGGAAAGTCGTTGGACTAAGTGCATTAATATGAAAGGAGACTATGTGGAAATAATTTTTTTTTGAAAATCGTGTTTTTTATTTGTCAGGCCGATAACTTTTAGAACTCCCCTCGTAACAATAGAGGGAAGTTTGAGGGATGTCTGAAATGGAATATGCTAAGGTGATTAGTGATGATGTGGAAAGGCTTGCATCAGACCAATGTAAGGATTTATTAATACAACAAAAAAATCTTATTACGTCTTTATTTGCGTTGATACTTTTTCAAAGTTTTAGCCTCCATTGTTGTATTTTGTCCATATGGTGTATATAAAACGAGCTTAGCCATTTCCTCACTACGGTGCAATGGTATAAATAATTACGTTTTTTTCTGTGCGAGGCAAGTGCATGCCTAGGCAAAATCTATTTGACTAAGGTTTAAAGGTTTGTGGAGCAGGCATGCCATCTTGACAGGTATACTCACTGCGCGCTTTTCGAGCTGCGAAGCGGAGAAGCTCGCGGTAGTCGTCGATGCTGCTGGACACCTGGTTGAAACTGCGATGCGCCGGAGTCTCGTTGAGGGCCAGGTACACGGCGCTCAGCGTGAAGTGGCACATGGAGTTGCCCTGCGGCGAGTTGACGCCGTGGTTGTGGTACAGCAGGGCGACGACTCGCCAGCCGAACACGCGCAGGATGTGTCGCAGAGCCTCGCCCACGAGCTGGTACGAGCCCATCATGCGTGTGAGCGTGGGGTAGTGCGCGGGTTTGTGCCGGAACGCGTCGGCCTGGGCGCCCGCCGTCAGCACGGGGATGCCCCACACCCCCGCGTAGCGCGCCACCGGCGCGATAACGTACTCGCACACGGGGCCCAGGAACGCATCTGTCGCAACAACAACAATAAAACACTCTTCGCAACGCTCCTCCATTCGGGCGTGCGCCACTGGCAATCAACACCGAAGACTTTCTTACGCTCGACGTACAGAACGAAATAGGATCGTTGTATATATGTAATTGAAATAAAATATTAATGTTCATTTCTACATTCATTTTTGGCTACGCATTAAAAGACTGCGTGTTTTATACAAGGATGGTGCGTGATGACACTATCGTCAGCTTATGACGTCTTCCTATCCCGACTCGCAGTACGATTAACAGTTTCTTATTTTCTTTTAAATAATATATGTAAAACAGACAAGTGTACTTTGAAGGTGACCGTGTGCAAACGTGGTAAATACCAAAGAGATATATAAACATCATAGAGAGGCTACGAGGACGTTACAGCGCCCTGGGTGGCAGCAACTAACAACAAGGACAATCACAATGTCTACGGTCAAGAACTTTGACCGTATGTACTGTGTTAAATGACTGAGGTTGAATAATCGTGTATTTTTGGGATTAAAATATATTGTTTTTCATCCCAAATCATGCCAAATGTGTGTTCAGCGTACAATTGTACTAATCGTAGTTCAAAAACAACTGGAATATCGTATTTTAAGTAAATATCATCATATTTTCGCTTTTGAAAGCACTTCGATATTTACCAAATTTCTGATCTTCGGGGTGCTCTAGAATGCAAGCCAGCTCTCATTTTATGAAAGTAGTTCTCTGTACTGTAATTAATGAATGTGTTTTATTTCGTTTAACCTTGATCCCTAGGAACTTTCAACTATATTTAATGTCAGTCTAGATGCATTTAGATGTTACTTGTACAATTGTATAATTGTAAAAAAATTAAAATTTTAGATATTGGGAGTAATCTTTATTATAGACTGATGAGCGAGATGCTTCATATCTCATCTAATAATTTTGGCATTAATATCAGAATTGACTGATTTAAAACAAAAATTATAAATTAACTATTATAAAGTTTCCTGTTCATTAACTGTCAATGTTTACATGTTGTATTTAGCATTGAGATGATGTTAATGAGCCTATCCGTGTTAACTTTAATTTCGGCACTTTCCTTGTGTGACAACAGAAATAATTTACAATTTTTAAGTGATGTGTTATATATATTATATGTAATGAAACACTTTCTAGCTGGTTTCCGCTCATTTGTAACTTTAATACATATGTATATATAGTTTTTAAATATTGATTTACGAGATACGCTTCCTGCACGTATTCGTAAGTCCACCTCAATTCAATGCCAGCAGACGACAGGACACGCCCACCTTACCACTCAAAAAATGGCGCCTGAGCCTTCAATTTGCTTCAAATATGGCGGGGCCTTGTCCAGTCCATGTTGTTTATATATGTCTTTGGTAAATACAATTTTTTCAGAAATTGACTTTAATTGTGTAGGTGCCATCCAAAAGTTCAACAATCTTGCCAGTGATGCCCAAAGTGTCATTCAAACATCAAAACGATAGAAGCCCACTTGAGTTCCATCAGCTGTTCGAGTTGTTTAAAACATTTCTACAAGTTCATTGTTTACTTTTTATTATATTTTTGTTGGGACAGCAATCTTAATATTCGGTAAAGATTTTCATTTTTGTGAAGTGATTTTGTTTATAAAATGGAAAACATACCTGAAGGAATTTCATAAAAGAGGAGAAAGAAATTTGGTGTTTTAATTACTGGGTCTTTAAATACACTTATAGGAACTATGTGCATAAAGCCTGATGACGGCGGCATAAAATGGCTGCAGAAACATGTTTTTTAAGAGCCTGACCCGGTTAGTTAACTTTGAAGATTTCATCCGAATTATTCAATGGGAAAGTCTACGTTCATTAATTATATGCAATGAGCCGTTTGTAGTCCACTTAAGAGAGATTGTGACACCTACATTTATCAGTTAGATGGTGAACTGTAACACTCTACGTGCTCTTCAACATGGTATATACTTTTATTCTCACTGAAAACTACATATTTTTTCTTTCTTTCTCCATTGCTCTACAGCCCATTGAGGGCCTGGGCCTACCGAGTCGACCGCGGACTGTCATCTTGCATGACACATTCCAAATTTTTAGTGACACGTGGTCAGCGTATCGATCCTCCAACATCAATCCCAGTGTTCTCGACCATGACAACACAAATATTCAAGCCCATGCCCGGATTCGATGCCGGGACCCCTGGGTTGTGAGGCAGCATCCCAAGCCACTACACCACAGGAGGTCAGCGAAAACTACGTATTAAATTGTAAAAATCAAACAAAAAATGAGTTATCAGTGCCAATATTTTACTCATTACATATAATATTAGAATACTATATCGAATAAAAGGAAGCTAATTTTAAACTGGAGCCGATTCTCAATTTTTTCGAATTATCATTTTCATCTGTTAATAGCTATAACGTAATTAATGTAATATTCCAGGTAAATAATGTCAAAAATGATACTAAAGCACACATGTATCACGCGAAAATAATACTGAAGGCATCCTTGGCGTTTAATTGAAGACCCGCTCGACCGGATTGGTCCTGATTTCTCCGGATATTCTCGTAAATGTCGTATACTTGCACTGTACCACTTGTAACGACACCCTTAGAAATTTAATGTCACTACTTAGAACTTTAAATAAATATTTTAGTGAATTACAAAATGTTAAGATAAGTAGATAATTTAATACTGCATCTAGAGAGCCTAAAGTGTGACTTCAAAGTCTGTTTATGAGGATAATACAATTCATTATAACAATTGGAATACACAACATAAAATAATATATTCGAATACATTTCATTGAATATTTATAAAAAAATTAACGTTTAATTTATTGACTTAAATTTACGGCTTTGTAATCACTTTTATTTTAAAAGTTGATTGTTTATATCTTAGACAAGGTTTTAAATTTTTTATGACAATTTGCACTAATATTCTCTGTCTTTTTATTTTTCTTACTGATACTAGCTCATCTGGTATGTTTTCCATTTTATGAACAAAATAGACAAGACCTGTATTTTAAGGAACCTACCCGACATTCGTCTATACTTCATTGTAATGCTACTCAGTGTGTTATAATATTTGGTTTATTTATCATTGTAATGATTTTCAAAGAAAATGAGGATATATCGCTGAGTGAGCCAGAGTGTATTTTTTGGGGGTTACTGGAATAACAGGTGGTGTAATCGTAGACTAATAAAATCCGAAAAAAATGTATTTATTAATTCAATAAAATTAAGGCATATATTGGAAACAATATAATTTGTCTTCAAATGAGATATAGACGAGAATTATTTTAAGTATTTCGCCAGTTTGAGAGAACTTCACCGCACGTAAGTGAACCACCAGAAGTAATATTACTGTGACAATATTTTATGTTTAAAAGTTGTTATTTAACTGAATCAATATAACTAGTGATTCTGTGTTCACAGAAGAAACCAATGGTATCGAATCTCTTTCATATACTCCACAGAACATCAGATTTTGCATTTAATCTGCGACAATTTTAAAATATCTGGCGCTTATTCAATTGAATTCAGCAGTAATACCATTGGAATCAGTATAAACACATATAAAGAACACATTTAATTATCAGGTATTTTACGCTGGGTGAAGTTTTGTTTATAAAGTTGGTATGAGAAGCTTATGTCTGACGTCATTTGGGCATCCTTTAAAAAATAAACGAGTTAAGTAGCACCAGCCACGCATCATTAATGGAAGCCGGGTCTAGTAACCATTAATGAGAGTGTATCTGAGGTGAAGTCATGAATGTTAAAAATATGTTCATCGTCAGTACTACGAGAGATTCGCAGTATTAAGTAATTTCTACGAAATAATACATTCTGTCTTACGTATTATCGTTCGCATTGAAAGAGGCTCTACGTAGAAGGATTGTTACATGATGAAGGTAAAAACTTAGAGAAACCTGTTTTACGTAAGTCGGACTCACGGTACTCGTCCCACGCCTTTCCCCGAGTGAGGATGAGGCTTTTACATTTAGTTATTCTTATTGATTTGAAAGTTTATTAACAAAAATGAAAAATAAATGGTAGGAAAATTTCCAACACCGTTCCCGTTTTTTAAAAAAATTTTAATAGAAATATAAAGTAGTGCGTTTCCTGAATCTGTAACTTAAAATTTACTAAAAATATTCAACCCCCATGGCTTTTGTTACTTTTATAATTAAATTAACGAGTATGCTGTACAAAATTACGGAAAATAATTATATAAAATGAAATCACAATTTCAGTCCATAAGTTTATTGTAACGTCATAAGTTAAGATGAATAAAAGTGGCAAATATTTCTGTTAAACGAATGACGTTGCATTTATATTTTCGCAATACAATTCTATTGACAAAAATTGTGATTTTCTTATAGGTTTATAAAATTTAATTATTATTACATGTTTGACTTAACTAATTTTTTCAAACAATATTAGTCATATTATGAAAATGAATTTTTTTCGCACATAATTTCACTACTAATGTTACTTATTTGTGTAATAGTTATTGCGAAACATGGAGAGGCTTTTGAACAGCGTCTGCATTTTCGGTTTATTTTTTGTTTATCAAGTGTAAATGGTGTTTACCTAGGTTGAAACTTATTTATTCGTAGTAAACCTGTCCTGGCAACTGAATTTTCTGTTTACTCCTCGTAAAATTAATGTCGAACATGTGAACTTTGCTGACCATAGTTTACTACGATTAAAAGTGCACAAAATTTAAAAGGTAACGGAGAAGCCGTTAACAAAGTGTAAGTAAATACTGGGACCGTTGCTTGTGCCATCGCAAGTAAACCGGACAATTGATAGCGCACGGGGTCACACAAAACACGGAAAACAGCGTCGAGTTCAGGACAATCCCGATACGATAGCCGATTTACTGGGTCGCTAATCCCCCAAATTCTCTTATAGCAGGCAACAACGGTGCCCCCATCGCGCAGCTGTCATCCGAAGCGTGCCATAACAAACCAATGCGAAATTGATAATGAGCTCGCAAATACTCTCCAAATCGCGTTGTCAGATTAACGTAAACTAGATTTAGTGAGAAAGGCACGAGACTAATGTATGGCGATTCGGTGATGACAACAGATTACCGCTGAAGAATTATATTTTCGCTCTGATTTCCATCCGATTCAATTATTTGCATTGGTCGAACACAATTAAGGGATATTGATGAACAAACTGCTATTACTTCTCGTGTCACTGATTGAATATGACCATTTTAAACGATGTTTACTAACAAATTTCAGTATTGTGATATTATTGTGATCTGTTAGCTGATCCAGATTTGACGCAGAGCTTCAATATATAGCAATTGGGTACGGACTTATATGAAATGACAAAACTGTTACACCATTCAAACCATAGTCTATTAATATTCTCATTTGTGACACTAGTAACTAATTAGTCAGTAGTGGAGATTTACCAACTTCTGCGTTAAATAGCTCACATACCATTGGTAATATCGAGAATCTGACATTCAATACAGTAAAATTGAACTTAAATTTTTCAAAAATTACAAATATTTTTCTTTGTACAATCTAATAATAACGTTAAATTATTTGCAAAATTCACTGTCTTCTTTACTCAAGGTTTATTTTGGTATAAATCTAATTTTCACGCAATAGCCGAATATATAAAAAACTGCTTAATTGTGTTAACTTATATAAGAAATAACCTGTTATAAATTCAGCAATGTCAAGAAGTACCGAATGATAGTGTTGAACTTGTGAATAAAGGCGGTTATTTATCTGACATTAAGGACGTAAATAAATAAATTTGCTATTAAAGATAGGAAAATGTAATATTTAACGTACTCTTAAATTCGAAAATTACTTCTGCAAAGAAATAAAGAATACAAAAAAGGAATACAATGTTTCTTCCAATCTTTTGGCCTATTCAGGTAAGAAACTAATTGAGACTGGAAAGGTAAACTAAAATAAATGTATGGAACACCATATATTTTTTCATAATTTTCTTTAAATTCAATTTAAATTCATAGAAGAGTAAGAATTATATTTACGAAATGCAAAACAAAAATGCTTCACTTAAAGTTTAAATTCATGAACTGGTTCTCAAGCGAGCTAAATACGGAGCATACGATCTGAATATAAGTTTAGGTCCAACGCCATCATAAGGAATGTTTTGTATTTCATAGATTTAAATTAAATCACGTATTTTTCTCGTGGTCTGATGGTTTTTAAATTTAGGACGAAATGTTCTTATTTTTGGCAACAGCTTTGTTCCGAGCGTTTCCTGGATATTTATTTATATTTACCCGGTATAATAATTAATTAGATCTAATATCTTTATAAGAAAGTGATTCAAGTCTTCCTGTTTCGCACATATACATTTTCTTGCCTCATACCCTAGTTAAGCCCATTAAGTCAGTTGACTGTTTATAAAAGTCAAAAAACTAATATATTTAATTCTACGGTATCTTAACGGGTGCTAAAATGCTGCTGATACCATAAGAAAAGTTTATATACTCCTAGTACCTTGAGAGAGTCTAGACTACTTCCGGTACTCGAATAAACTGAAACGTACTATCAATACCTTGAGATATTAAAAAATTTAGTTCCATTTGGAGAGCCAATTATTTAAGTACTCTCATAAATTAAAATTTTTAGTACCTTAAGCCATAAATATTTCAGGTGTAGTAAGAGAATAAAATGAGAGTGAAAACAATTGTTAAGTAGGTATTTCACCTACGATAAGTTTGTTCCTCAGTCGTAAATAACTTGTGTACAATGTTTGGTAGTAATTGTTCTCCGCATTTACCAATGTACGTTGCACTTTAGTCACGCCCTTCAAATCCCACTCCGAGGGTTATTGCTAGTCATTTACGGCCCAACATGTGCAGTACGACACGGTTGGATCCTTGCGTAAGCCTTCACCACGTACTGTCCAGCATGGAGTCCAACCTTTGCTGGGCTTTACCTCAAAGAATATGTTTCCTCCTATCGCGACGTCAAAGAAAGTGAAAAATTTTCAGTTGTCTCTTATCAGCTTCAATGTAAAAAGGAAAGAAATTATATGTTGACGTAATTAATTACCGTGACGCGAAATTCTTAAACTATATATAGGAAGATTATTTAAAATAGGACAGCAGATGTTTTGAGAACTTAAAATAAAATGAAAAGTTAATGCTGAAAACGGCTTTATTTGTTTGGGTTATTGGACGGTCATATGACATTTCAAATTGAGCTGCAAAATATCACTTCAACTGCTACGAACAGTAAATATAATTATTATTTAATAGAATGGAAGTTACCTCCGTCACTTTCCTCGCATGCTTCTGCACATCCGTCAAAAATTTCAAATGGGAGAAATACCACATTGACGGATCTTAAATGTCGTCTACCGAAGAACCAGAAACTTCTCTGGCAATAGTATTTCTTCAGTTCACTTTAAAAACGTTTTCGTAACCAATCTATTTTTCTCCTCGCGCTCACCATGTTTTCTACAAGTCAATTTTTTTCATAATTTTGAACAATTCCTCATGTAGCTTTCCCGACTTGTATATTCAAATTTATGGACTCTATAAACTTCCATGAATTCCGACAGACCAGTATTGTCCATCTCGAACAGAAATAATCTATAAAATATAAATAAAGTACGAATGGAAATTAAATATGAGAATCTGTTGGATGCATTGTCGTACGACACACGGTCAGCCAGCCTTGAAGTACAACAATAGCGGTTGGATGTTTCGGGTGCCCCGGGCTACCTTCAAACTCTTGTTCGACTGCTTGCAGTACCGCAACCCACTAACAGTCCAACTGCAGCACAGTTGATCTGTCGGGCGAATTAAAGGACTAAGGGTTGGGCCGTGAATGTCTTACATACACTACCTAAATTGATTTCAATTATACTTAAACAATATTGGGATAAACACTATCAATCTTACTGACACTGAAAAATATTAATTACACGCAATTATTGTCCGCACTTCCTGTTTCATATATTCGACACAACAAATTCCGTCTTCTAAGCATCTAAGTCGAGTATTTGATCCTGGCAGTAAGGAACGCGTGTACAAAATTAGGTCAAAATTGCTAAATACGTTTAAATTTGTATGCCGAATGTACGTAACTCACTAACGCATTCATTTTTAGGATTTTCTAGGTGAACAGTACATTAAAACCCCAAATTAATTTTAGAATACGAGCTCTGTACACTTCTCAAACGATAGACAGTTTTCTACCGTGATAGGAACTCCAATAATCTTAAACCTAAGCAACTTTCATGTGTACACAAAGCTGGGCTCAACTTGTGTGGATCTTTGTGCTTTCAGCTGTATGGTGTAATGATTAGCGATACTCGGTAACGATTTGACATACATCTATGGGAAGCTTACGTCTAGACAAACTACGGAATCGTGGAATTATGATCTATATAACTCGCTGTATATTCAACTATAGACATTTATTTGATAGGGCACGCGAAAATTACACAAGTATAGTTGATGAAACGGTCTAGAAGACCGGGATTAAGACTGTTGGAAGATCGATACGCTGACCACGTGTCACTCCAAATTCGGAATGTGTCATGCAAGATGACAGTTCGCAGTCGACTCGGTAGGCCCAGGCCCTCAATGGGCTGTAGAGCCACGGAGAAAGAAAGAAGGAAGTTCATGAAACATGAAAATAAAATAAAAGTGGAACAGTTTTGACGAATCTTAATTTGCTTCATTATTAATTAGGAAAACACAGGAGAAAAAATAAGTTGTGGTAATCTAAGACACGCGTCGCAACTACTATGCAACTAACTACATTGAAACTGAGACGTTGACTTTCATCAGATTTTATAGAAACCATCTTTCCTATATTTTTTTTGCTTTCGCTATGTATTATCGCTGAAATGGTAATTTTCTTAGACAGGATTGTTTGAAATACACATTAATCTTCTTAGTTGGCTCTGCAGCCCATTTAGAGGCATGACCCACCGGGGCGACTGCGGACATGGCACATTCCGAAATGAGTGGCACGTTGTCAGCGTATCGATCCTCTAGCAATCTTAATCCCAGTCTCTGTGAGCATGACGACACAAACATCCAAGCCCATGCTAGGTTACGAACCCGGGGCCTCTCGTTTTGAGGCAGCGACGCTAGCCACTAGACCACAAGAGGTCGGTATATACACTACTACTTTCAAATTTAAATCTGATCCTCCTATCATTAGTCACATTGAGACTTAATTCTTTTATCGTGACGAGTGAGGAGCAAAATATAGATTCGTCAGTGACACAATAAGGATAGTAATACCTATACAATTTAAAATAAAGAAATACATCGAGTTGATGTAATTGCTAGGCTTATCTGATGAGTTAAAAGCGTCGTGGATTTCGAACTACAATGGCAGTTCAATCACACAAGCCATTATTAACGTTCGGTTGATGTGTTATTGGAAACGGCATAATTTTATCAATATCAAAGTTGAATGTTTGCTTGATTACGCTTATACGACTCTTTTAATTAAAATAATTTTATTAAAAGCCCCATTTGTGGGAACAGAAATGTTCATTTGTGCTTTTATCCATGACAGATGGGTTGATACAAAACAAATATTTACAAAAGAAGGCTGTTTTTTTTAAAAAAAAAAATAAACTGAAACCACAGAATTAAATAAAAAAATTCTCATCGTAACGTCGTTTAAGATCATTGCTCGTCACCACATGTTTTAATCAAAAACTTTTCATTTTATTCATGAGAAACTATATTGATGATGTGCATCTGAATATATATAACTGAAATAAGATAAACATTTAAATAGGCATTATTTCTGTTGAGTATCGCGAAATAGCATTAATAATGAATGACCCGCTGTCATTAATCAATGTCAATCCCAAGTTACAATTAAGGATTTAATTAGATTGGCTCATCACCAGTACATCAACGTCTATGGCATCGCAAACTGTTGAGTCGCCAACTTAGTTATCCGAACATTAATGCGAGAATCATCCGACGCTAATGCGAATTACGTGTTGCAGGGTTTGGTAATAAGTATTCAGTCAACAGGTAAACTATCCGTGTCACGATGTTAAGTAAATTATTTCAAAACAGATTTGGTATTTACAATTTTTAAGTTCAAAATCTGCACTGCCATTAAAGTAGGTGATTCTATTTAGATTGAATTTCGTACATGAATAATATTGGAATCTTTTACTGCATACCCAAATGAAAAATATTGTATGAAATTCTCGCCAATTTATTATATCGTTCTATTTGGAAACATTTTCTGTTTGAAGGAGTAAAATTAACAAGAGAGAATATAGTTGACGATTCCAAATCGTAATACAAGTGAATGAAACGATTAAAAATCATGAATGCTGCTCAGTGTATGGTTTAAGGGGTATAATTCAGAATCAAATTTATACTGACTTACTAGTTGAGTGCTCGGTGTTTCCCAAGTATTTATTTATAATAGCCCCGAAAATAAATGAACATGGCGCTAATCTGTTGGTCAAAACGTGACTAAACTACCATCGATAACGTCATTCTTTTTGGAGCATAAACGTCTTGATTGGCATGCAATGGCGATTGGGGTCAACTTCAAATTAGCCAAAGTAATGACAGTTAATATTTAAACCAGTCAATATTTCTCCTGGTTGATTAAATGTTAAAGATATTCCGACGCATTAAGATAGTAGAAAATATTCCGGTACTCCTATACAGATAAAAATTCGCATTCTGTGTGACGTGGATAATGCAATATTGCATACGAAGAGAAGAATAATACCGGTATAATAAGGAACTAATAGATAATCTCGAAACCCTAAGGGAGGATAAAATATGTTCCCACTAGACTATGTTAAAATTTGTATCTAGTAAACCTTTATTTTAGTACATGACAAAACTATTTGAAGTGTTTACTGTTGATACAAACTTGCACTTGTTTCT
The DNA here is from genome assembly GCA_034510155.1 of Eucriotettix oculatus. Taxonomy (NCBI): domain Eukaryota; kingdom Metazoa; phylum Arthropoda; class Insecta; order Orthoptera; family Tetrigidae; genus Eucriotettix; species Eucriotettix oculatus. Next base: position 50,121,905 of record CM067376.1, on the reverse strand, counting down.
GTAAATTTAAATTACCCCTTTAATTTAGACTTAATTCAGGATACTATTATTCCTGAGTAAAATTTTCACATCATTTATAAAATCTATAAATAAAGTGGTTTATTAAATGTCAGGGCAATCTAAATTTAAAATTGATTCTGGTAACTTAACTTAAAATTTTAGTTAAAAACCTGAGATACATATAATGTCTGTTACAAATTTTGTAATCTAAATATGATGACTTACATCACTTCTATTCCAAATATTATCAATTAAACTCGAAACGCTTTTGAAGTGACCTACAAACTTCTGCATTACTTAAATAACAGTATTCAATATTTTTTTGCATTGAATCACTACCTACAAATCAACATACTAAATTTAACATTCTTCGTGTTTTATATTATCTTATTCCGTAGGGACGTATTTCAGGATATAATATGCTAAAGAAGGTTTAATACAAAATAATAAAAAAATATCGCCATATTGGAATACGCTAAGAAAATAATGGAGGATTAAGCTTTAATTGAAGCATTTCTACTTCATTTGACTTATATTATCCATATTATATTGTAAACATTTCCTTTGATATTTTATAGTTAAAACACTAGATGAGATCGCAAGCTAAGGGGCCAAACATCTTGAAATAAATAAATTTTTAATTCCTCTGACTTATGGGCCTTTTTAACATTTTTTTATTGTAACAGATATACGAGCATCTTTTTATTATGTAGATAAAAGGTCTGTATTTTAATTAATCATTTATGCGCTTCATTTATACACAATTTTACTACTGTTGCGTGATTTAATAAGCTGTAAAAATTGGAATATTTTAAGATTTTTGTTAATTCCGTTTGTGTATAACTCACGGCTTATTGCGTACAGTAATAGCCGTTGAGTCATTATTTTAAGTGTCATCTACATTTACGTAATTTAATAGCAATGGTAAGTTTTCATAATTAAATATTTGTAGTTTAAAAACACACAGTCGTGTTACTTCAATGAAGGTTGAAAATAACGTGCAAGAGTATAGAAGCAACATGGGTCACTTGAGTATTTTTAGAATATTCCAGGAAAGTTTACTTAGTGTATTCTCGGATCTTGGGACCTATATCGTTGTAAATGTCTCTAACTCTGTTACAGTACATAATTTCAACATAACAAACGCAGTTTTTCTTCGTTATGAAAGGTCAAGCTTGTTTTGTGATATCGACGTATTAGCAAGCTCTAAATTATGCTACTTATTATTAACAACGGCCTAATATTGGTATTTATCAACATTATGTGTGAAATGAATACACATACTACTGCTTAATTTTTGCGGAACGTAGTCTACTTGCCCATGTAGGATATAAAAATTAACGATAGTATAATGAACAACCGTTCCCACGTACGTCACGAAGAATTATTTCATATACAGTAGCCATTTTTATGCTACAAGAGATAAATATTGATGATGAAATTACTTTTACAATATTTGCAAATAAATTCTTTTAAAGGAATATCCAAAGATTTTTTAATGTTAGGTTAACTCACATCTGATTTATGCTATTCTCAATTCCAATATACTCAAACACAAGATTTACTCTGAAACAGCACCTGCGACCCATCCATCAAATACCGTATTTCCCATTCCCGTACCACTCAGTGCAATATGCTCGTATGAGTCAAAAATATTACACAAACACGAGCTACAAAAGGCATTCGCTCAAACTTTTTCACACATACCTACTATTTCTATAATTATTAAACCATTCAATGTATTATTCTGTACTAAACAAGTATCGAGTTATTTGTTTCTGAAGTTAAATTTCCGTTTTTATTCTTATACAAAGATATTTAATTATATTTTAGTTATTGTGCGATCCCTAACAACCAAAGAGTAATATTTCCGTTATCTTTTCTATCACAAATTTTTGGGATGTGTAAAAGAGCATATACAGGGTTATTCAATAAGGGCGAGTCGATGTTTAAATTGAATACAGAAATATGTGTTATGAGGTATTAATGAAATATTCTTATATTTGAAAGACTCATGAATGTCCTCTTAAATATTAAAAAATAATATAGTTGATAAATTTAAAATATAAACAAATTTTTTCAGTACAAAGGTTATAAACACTATATATTCTACTGAAAACAATCGAATTAATTTTTTAATTCTTTTGTTTTGTACCAAACCGCTCAATGTTTAAACGGTAAGCGGTGTTTATGTATTCTACGGAAAAATAAAGGGAAAAAATAAAGGATTCCTCACACACAGCTAATTTTATTCCTTTTCAACAATGAACCGATCTTATTGAAAAGCTGTATACATATGTGTGTGTCATTGATTAAGGTGATAACTGACTCGATAAGACGTAAAAATTCCAAGTTGAACACCCCAAGGACACTGGAAAAAGATCAGAACGCAATGTGTAACATGTTTTGGGGGAAATTTAAAGCCCATCTTCACAAATGTTAAAATAGTGATTTATAGAATATCGTTGAAAATGATGCACTGAAATGTTCACAGCTATTCATTCACGTATTTATCAATGCCGAATTTAATGATAAATTAAAAAATATTTTATGAATCACTAATAATTCAAAATATTTATTCTATTTACATGTACCAGAAGGTTAACAATAAGATGTGAAAATTAACTAACGGGTCTATAACAGTTTTCGAGAAACACATATCTAATTATCCCTATTTTAACATTGCTATGATGTGGTCTACCGGGTTCCTTAATTTAAACTTATTCACTGTGTGATCGTCGCTATGTTCAAGCTAAATTTCAAAAATTTGCATAGAAGCCAATATTAGTCTTTTCTGCTGTCTATAGTAAAACGGTATTTTGAATCTTTATCCTGCAATCTGGAGGTTCTACATACAACATGGTTACGGGATTTGGACTGGTTGACTTGTAAAGGTACGATAAAATTCCTGACAGAAGGACGCACAACGCAGTAACTGAGGTCCAGTGAGTGTTACTACGAGTTGCTGCATATTAGTACAACGCACCGTTAAGCTGTATAAAATCTATTTCACTTCCTACGTAAAGTTTACGCACTTATTAAAAGTGCACAGTTATCATATCTTATGATTTCTTCCACACTCAAAAAATCGCTCCGACAAACCCTGATAATGTTTCTTCTTTCTAAACTTCAAATTTAAGCTATTTCAAAGTGATACATTCTTCCGTCATTTTGATATTATTTTCTTGTCTTTTATCTCAGTTTAGATGGTCAGCTTATGGTTATGTTGTGAAGTTTTGTAATAAAATTTGTTGTCTCTCAGTACATGTATTTATTTTTATACATATTGTCCTATTATACAGAGTCTACCTCTAAAGCAAGTATTCCAATTTTTTACCTATCAACACATGTTATTGCAGACCTACAACCAGAAAGCAGCCGGATGTAAACAGCTCACGTCAGTATTGTTGATAATGATAATTAATTGGTGCTTGACTATGGGGCCATAAAACAAATATTGATATACACATTAATAAATAATTTTTTCGTTATCAATATATCCCGAAATGCTTTTCATTAATTATCATTGCACAGTAAATTCATTCCTGGGATACATCAATTCCTTATACGCAGAACGATAGACGTAAACCCTGTCTTTTTTAATAGATAGCCCGCAATTAGTTATTTTGGAATGGCAATTTATCGTTATAGTTTTATTCTGAATTTTCTTCAACTTGCTCTTTCTGTTTTTGATAAGTTGAATTTGGGTTTTAGTTGTTACTAAAATATGCGAACCTTAATTAATATGACCCATGCAGCCAATGATTCTCAATATCGAAACTGGTTGTGTTGGCACCAAAATTTATTTTTTGAGAAATACCTGTGCTGGTGAGGACGCTGTTGCCGACAAAGCGTGACGCAGTCGTAAAAACTATTAAGTCAAAAATCGGTAAATGGAACAAAAACCTACCTCTGTAGTTGACCATAAAGGACGTTTAGACGACTGGCAGGTAATGATCTTTAAAATATTGTCCGGATATCCTAATTAGTCCTTACATATCTTGCCCTCTCTTCTGACACACCCAATTAAAATTCATTTTTATTCTTCTTAAGGGCATTTGCCCTCGTGCCAAAAGAAGATAAAATACTACACAAACTAGTTTTGAGATGAAAATTCGTAATGGTTGAAAACGTATCTTTAAATTGGGAATAGAAAATACTGTTAATCTATAAATTGATTTATTAACTTGTATCAATGTCGAATAATTTACAAAAGTGTCTCAGTATGAAACTCACAATCCCAAGATTCCGTCAACAGTGCGGGAAAGAACCACAATTTATTTTTGCTCAGTTATTTCGTTATCTCATTGCGGGAATGATGATCGATACGATTCCACATTTTCGTAAGCATGTAATCTTTCAATATAAAAAACTGGAAGCGAAGCGGAAGCCTTCGTCAGATTCAGATTTGTGGTGTTCTGTGAGGTGACAAAGGGGCTGTTTCCCGGCGTAAGCTCTGGAAGTAAAGAATGAAATAAAGCAAGTCTTGGCGTGGATAATAAAATGCGGAGGCTATAAAGGGGGTACCACTTAATGTGCACGACGACGGCGTCTTCGAGTCGAGAAATTTGTCTCCCAGACGGCATATGGAATAATGTCGACCCTGGGGACATAGGTTTATTACCTTTCGTGATACTGTAACACCTAAAAATGGTTCTTATAATTATAATATTTAAAGGTTAATCTTAATCAAGTTGATTCATTTGAAAAGGAAACAATCAGGTTTCTTCGTAATATAATAAAGTATAATTTTTAAACATCGGTAGTTCCCTGTTCATTAAACTTTGCATTTGAACATTTCATGTCATTAGTAATGCTTCATGATAAAGTTTTGTGATACGGAAGTTCCCTAACAACTCACTAATCTCAAATCGTCATGTGGATGCTAGATTTAATACAACATTTATTATTAAACTCTCTCCTGGTCGACTATCACAAACTGATTATTTATTTTATGAGCAACGACCATTAGTAACTCGCTCCTTTTCAATTCCCTCCCTATGGAGTTGTCTGATACCTTGGGCAAACGGTAAGAGTCGTCCGTTGATACCATAGGATCAGTCGGCCAACTGCTTCGTAAAACTTATAAGAGACATGCTGCGACCGCACAGCAAGCTCATTCACCATCATTCTGAAGTACCAAAAATCCCTCCCACGTGATACAGGTTTTCTTGTGTTTTCCCTGCAACATTTTAGGTGATTTCTTAAACTAAAATCCTTGGGTACCTTTCTCTACATTTAACACTCCCCGTTTAAAATTTCCTTCCTATGCTAATAAAGACCTGTTTCAGGATCACAGCGGCTACCTTTTACAAAAAGCCATAACCAAACCTACCTGATACAGCTTTTTTAGCGTTTCCCCTGCATTTCGTTTAGATGAATCACAAGGTAGGGTCCTTACTCTATAGCCTGGGGGCCGAATTCAACCCATGGCTACCTACAATCCTCACTTTTCAGGTGCCTCTTGTAGCATGTTACCTAAAAAACTCTCATTCCCCGCTTGAAACCACGTCCTCTGCTATTACAAGGAAGGTGCGTCCACGTGGATTAACCCCTTTTTGCCTGCCATTTTTAAAAGAGACAGTGATTTGCTCAACTTTAATAATTGTATGGACGGAAATATTGTTCGTGGATAGTAAAGGGGTCATTTTTTGACAGAAACTACTTTTAATGAAAGAACCATTATTAATTAAAATAACAACAGAACATTATTTTACAGATATTTCATTTTCAATCATTATCTTACACCTCACGCGTAATCAAAGCGTCATCACTTTGTGTTTCCCTTTTGTTAGAAATGTTTGAAACAACTGAACGAGCAGCCGACTGTGAAGTTAGATCAGTGTTTCGATTCTTGAACAAATATAATGTTACACCAGCAAGCGTACGTCGGCAGTTGTGTGAGGTGTATGGGAAATCAACAATTATTGATGGAATGGAGAAGAAGTAGATTAGATATTGAATACGTTTAAGGTGAGTTGATGTGTAGTCGACCATATGTTATGTAGGCGGTATCATTCTTTAACGAAGGCATACGAAAACTGTTTCTCCGCAACTTTAAGTGACGATCTGGATAATTAGTGTGAGATGTAAAGCGATAATTCATAGTAAAATATCTGGAGAATTATGTTATTTTTTAATTAAATATATTTCCTTAAAACAGCCGTCGTAATATTTCCACTACTTCTGTTTCTTGTAAAGAAATGTAATCAGAATATTGAATAAACCGTCATATACTGTTAAATGGATAACATATTTTTTAATATTTTTCTGATGAATATCCAAAATTATACGTCTTTAATATTAATTTATGTTTCAAAGTATACATAAAGTTTAACTTCTGTCAGGAGTTTTTTAATTAAAATAATAATACTTTTTTAAAAATTATTTCTGATTTTGAATTTTTAACAGTTTCAGTTTAAACTTTAACTGATGAACATATCTGATATACTAAGGCCACGTTTTAAGACACGAGGGTCTTGTAAAATTAGCATTATAGAGAAGTGTGTGGGAGGTCAAGGGTGGAATAAGCTAAGCTGATTAGGGAGGATGTGGGGTGTGCTAGTTATAAGTAAATGAAAAGGCTTGCGAAAAATAGGTTGGAGGGTTGCATCAAACCAGTCTTAGGACTAAATACCACAACAACAACAACACCCAAATTTGTCAGTAAAAATTTTGGTTACAATTAACTTAATATAATTACGTTTCGTCCGTCTTTTTGGACTTCAGCTTAATTTTTAAATAGGAAAAATACATTACACAATGTGAATACGAAGTCTACGACACAAATTAATCCACATTGTTAATAATTCTTTTCCCTTTAGAAATTTACTACAAAGATGGAAGAAACATAGTAGTTAAATTAACTAAACAGTAAATAAATTTTTCTGACAAATTTGACTGTATATTATATTTAATATTAGATATTTTATTTTTTAATATTCAATATAAAATAAATGTTAGGAGCTGAATAAGTAAGCATAAAATATTTAATATAGGAATTATTAATTCAGCATATAGAAACACGATGTTTTGCCCGTATACTAGTTCCTTTTCAGATATTAATTAAGAGGCATCTCTGAATTGTATGCTCTAAAATATTGAATATTTAAAAACTGATTCAAAGACGTTGGCCAATGATGTCTCGCATTTCATATATGGAAAAATAAGCACGAAACATCGCGTTTGTCAACGAATAACTTGTAATTTCATCATTAAATACTTTACTCTGACTCAGTTAAACATTAATAATTATATTATATGTTTCAATGATGTCACATAAGTTTCAATTCATTCCAGAACGTTGAAAGAATTTCGGGTTGTGGTAATATTTGAGACCCGTGAATCATTTCTCGAGTACAATCTCACGACTGCTACAATCTTCCTCCATGTTGACCGCGGCAACGGAGAACAATATATGAAAACTGAGAGCAAAAGTCATCGTGTGACCCGGAATTTGAGGCGAAATTTCCCTTCATTAATATTACATAATGCTCCATGTTCCTCAGCTATGCATAGCTGGGCGTTGCAGGTGTCGACATTGTCTTAGGCGGAGAGGTAATTATAGCCACGGAGTGGAATGGAGCATGCATAAACAATCAGGCACAAAGATAATAATAAATCGCGGTTTCCTACTGAAAGCAAGGTAGCTTAGAGTAATTGGATACATAAGGTGTGAGAACCTCCATCAATATTCTACGAAACTCCGTACTGATTAAACGAGCTCTAAATATAAATTTAATACGTAAACCACTGATGGAACACAAATAGTAGCAAAACTAAGACTAGAGTAAAGCTAATATGAAATGTGATATTTATGGCTAGCAAGTTGAATTTTCTCTTTATTCTTGTAAAACGATCAGTTCAGTCATACAGATTCCATCTGCGGTCAGTTACTGGAACTCCATGATGCGTCGCACAGCCAGTTTCCTCGAAATCAATTTAATACACAAGTCGCCTCATCAGGCAATACGTGTTTTAAATTAGAAGAATCGATGGCAGTTACTTCCACGACATTGAATAAACAAATCACAACGCTTGAAATAAATGGTGCATAAAGAGGCTTTGACGAATAGCTATTTGGAGAAGTATAAAATGGTTTTGCTACGTGGTAACAATGCCTCCCTCCACATTGGAACGCCAGAGGAATTTAAATCTGATTATAGAATAAAACTTATTATAATGTTGTTTATGCCATAATCTGTTAAATAATGAGAAAAAAGAATTTTAGTTGATCTACATACGACAGTCCTGTAATTAGGTAAAGTTTGAAAGTTTTAATATAGGAATCACAAAAAAATTAGAAGATATGACAATAAATTGAACTTAAGTTTATCCGGCAGAGTGCCGAGCTACAAGAGCTTATTTCCGCCTCTACGATAAATTTCCGTAAAGTGTAACACCGAAAGTTTTGAAGTTTCCATAAAGCGATTTAGAGAAAGTTTTTGGGGAATTCACTCCCTAGCTTTAATTCAACAAAGGAATTCGTTAGCGTTTCTTCAACAAAGGTAGGGGTGCGATAAATAGAAAGGAATAATTCACGTTACATGGATTAAGGATTCCTCATTAACATTCTGAATACATTTTTGGATATATACCTTAAAAAGCCAAAGAAAGAGGACATATTATTTTTATGTCACTTTTCAATAATAAAAACGAAGAAAAATTTAATATTGTTTGATTTAAGAAAATATTATAGTATTATCAGGTAATTCTGCTCTTCTCTATCTGTCTCTACTTTTGCAAACATAAGCTCAGGATCAACGCCTGAACACTCATGTAAACACAAAACGTCTAAAAGTAATTATGTGAAAAGTTATATACAATTATTACTATTTTCGTTCATTGGGTAATAATGTTGGTGAGTAACTGTGAAGCTAGTTTATTGTCACATCAATCGTCGTGAGTATTCGTATTCACATTCATTTTACAAATAATGTTAATGTTTTATTTATAATGAAAGGTTATTTATCCAACTCGGACTTGTAGCCCAATAATGACTGAATTTAACTTTTAATTTTTAATCAGCTTATACAATCCAACTGACAGTAGATGTAATTATTGTAACTTCCTTCAAAGGAATTTAATTTATTTCCATGTCGACAAAAAAATAAAACCGTATTAGTGGTTATTTCATGTTTTTGTACATATTACGTAATTTATTTACGTATATTAATTGTAATTATCAATATTTTAATTATCATTATAATAATCACAACTGAATTAGAGGAACAGGATGGAACGAAATCTGGAACGGACCGGGTATTGAACACGGAACCTTCACTTACCGGGTAAAGATTCATATGAACAATCCAAGTCAAATTCCAGTGGGAGCTTTTTCCATCCATTTTATAAATCTAATGTTTAGTGTCCTCCGCGGTTTAATTTAGAAGTGTGCAGTTTGTGATTATGTTTTTAAGAAAGTGTAAATCCCGTTTTTGATTCCCCATCAGATCGAGAATTTTCAATCCTGATTTTCTTATTCAGTTTTTTTGGATTTCATGGGCGAGCTTTAATTGAAACGATTTCTTCTGTTCTTGAATCAGTAAAACTTTTTTCGAGGCTTTTTAATAATATTTTTGGATAACACAGTTCCTAATGAACGTCAATCAGGTGAAACTAGGAAAGACCAGGGGTTCATTTTATTATATGCTATACAAATTAAATTAGTTACTCGCAAAAGAAAACTAACTTTAAGTAAAGAAATTACAAGTGCGTAAAATTAGTTGGAGGTTATTCTAGATGAATGCAGTAGTTATGGAAAGGGATCTAATTTTCTTGAAACACACTATTGTGTGATAATTTCCTAAACTTGACTTACAGATTTTTCATTAGATTATATTTTCAATAAGGTGTAATTTGCTGTTGAATAGAGGAAAGAGTTACAGTTCGTTGTATCTTCCTGGTTGGACTGCTTTCTCCAACAAGTTGTATTCCTAAGTTACAAGTGCGACACTTCATATAATTGGCGTTATATATTCTAATCGGAACAGTCCACTTGAATATTTTTCTGGGTCTAATGTTATTTAATAACTCTCGGTGCAAGTATATATGCTCCACTTTGATTCCGGTTTGACTTCCCGAAAGCCAGTTTGTGTCAATCGTTATCTATAAAAAAATATCCTTAGTTGAACTTATGCAGCAGTTCTTCAGTTCTTTTCTCTACACGGTGAATAAAGTTTTGGTGACGTCAACTTAAATAATCTCGTTTAATTTCCATTGAGCGAAGTTTATGACTGAAACGTTAAGTCGGCGGCCGAGCGTCCAGCTGTGAATCAATGTGTAATTCGCTGAGGGTCTGAGGAGCTGTTGAGTCGGTGAGAGCCAAGCCATAACCCGAGCGATGACCCCGGCTCCTTCTTACATAGCGTGTGCTCTGCTCTTTCTTTATATTGGGTCAAGTGCTCCTCAATTACTATGTTTAGCGACACCAAGCGAGCAGCCACCACACTGGAGGGCAATTGCTCCCCGGTCCCCGGCATTGGCTCGTGCGTTTCCTGCTATCAATTGTAAATAACGGCAGACAGGCACCCACAGTAAAATATATTTAAATATTCTAAATTTTAATAAAGGGATAAAAATCATGAACTTTCTGTTTAATTGAACAACTCACCATCGTATAATCTCTATGTCTGAGAAATTGCTGTCGTTTTCTCCCTTTGATGTATTCTAACGTCTTATTTAATTTTTTTTGTTTGAACTTGGGAAAGTACATATTGCGATCAGCGATCAGTGACGCGAGAAGTGGAAACTGGCTGAAACGAACCTATTTTCTATTGTATTGTTAAGTAATACCTGTCTGAAAAAAATTATATTAGTTACACAGTACTATAATCCCTTTAATATTATACTTGAAAATATCTGTTTACGTTAGAATCACTTTTTTATGTCATATGGAATAGAGTAATTAGAATAGAAAATCAAGAAAAGAAAGCCGTAGTCAAGAAAGGAGTAACACAAGGATGCAGTCTGTCACCCATGCTGTTTAACTTATATAGAACGGCCGATGAAGAATGTTAAAACGGAATATGGAAAAGGAATCATACTGCAAGGAGAAGAAATAAAAACCTTACGCTTTGCCGACAATATTGTACTATTAGTCTTGGAAACCATAAAAATGTCATGAGGATTAATAGAGGAAAAAACAAGGTAATAGAAGGTAGTCTGGGAAACAGTGTAATAACAAGGGCTGTTAGATTGGGAAGGGATATTTTGACGGAGGTTAAGGAATTCTGCTACTTAGGATGCGTAATAACTAGGTATGGTAGAAGTATAGTAGACATAAAGAGTAGGATATCACAGACAAGGAAGGCTTTCGCGAAAAAGAGGGTTTTACTTACGGGTAATATAAGTGTGAATATTAGGAAATCGTTGCTAATTTTTTTATGGAGCGTGGCGTTATATGGGTGCGAAACGTGGATAGAAGATACAGAAAGGAAAATAATGGAATCCTTTGAAATGTGGTGTTATAGGCGAGTGCTGAAAATCAGATGGGTGGATAGAGTAACTTACGAGGAAGTTCTAAACAGAATAGGGGAAAAGTGAACAACATGGAGACGTTGACCAAGATACGGGATAGATTAACGAGGGTCTTGTAAAATTAGCATTAGAGGGAAGTGTGTGAGGTAAGGCCAAGGATAGAATGCGCTAAGCAGATTAGGGAGGATGTGGGTTTTGCTAGTTATGAAAAGGCTTGCTCAAGATATGTTATCATCAGACCAACTTGGACTGAAAACCAAAACAACAACATGTATTACAATAAAAAGCTGAATTTATAAATCATTTAATGCAATTATCTTTATATATAAAATTCGGAGTGAGTGGATCGTTATTCTTCTCCTCCTAAACGGCTTGACCGAATTTGATTTTTTTCTTTCTATATCACTTGGATGTTTTTTATATGCAGTTGGACCCGTTATCGAGATCCAAATTTATGTTCTTAATATTCTGCCAATTTTTTTACTCTTTATTGTATTTATCAAATAAAAACATATAATACAAAATATTCAGCCGTTAGAATAATCTGTGGTATTTGCAACAATACATGCCAAAGTTCATTGCGTCATAGCTTGACATTGTTTTGACATTCAGATTTTGGATTGCTAAGTTCTGATTTCTAACTGCATGAATTATTTTTCGAGTAGTTTGGCATTGAAAAAATGAAGGGTATTTGAAATAATATAGGATTATTCACTAAGGAAGGATCGATGTTGAAATTTTGAAGTGGGATAAAACAAGCTGTGTGTGTGATGGAATGGTAAAGAAGTGGATTTGGTATTTCAACGGCGATGATGATGTGTAACTGGAAAAGTATGGACTCGGACCATCGTTTCGTATGCAGCAGATCTCCAATCTGAGTCAACCGAATCGACTTTTCATCAGGTGTTCTTAATAGAGCTTTTTTACTCTAATAAAACTAATTCGAAAAGAATATTATATCTTGTTTTCTTAGTACATATCAAACTCAACAGCTTTCGTTGCCGTAGTAATCAGTCCTTAGACTGGTCTGATGCCACTGCACATGCTAAATTATCCTGCACAAGCCTTTTAATCTCTAGATATCTACCACATCCCACATACTCCCTAATATGTTTAGCGTATTTAGCCTCCCTCTTCTGTTCTTTACCCAACACACGTCCCTCTAACGCTAATTTTTCAAGATCCTCTTGTCTCATGTAGCCTGTTAACCCCCCAAAAAACTATCGCTTCTCTTTGTCCATATTATTTTCTCTTCTTATATTCTCTTTAGAACTTCCTGGTTAGCTGCTCTATCCGCCCATCTGATTTTCAGCATTCTTCTACAGCACCACATTTGAAAATATTCTATTTTTTTCCTTTCTGCAACTCCTGCCATACACGTTTCGCACCCATATAACGCCACAGTCCATACGAACATTTTTAGTAATGATTTCTCAATGTTCATACTTATGTTAACCGTAAGTAAATTCCTCCGTTTTTGCGAAAGCCTTTCCTACCTGTGCTATTCTACTTTTTATCTCTACTGTACTTTTATCATCCCATGTTATTATGCTGTCCAAGTAGGAGAATCGTTTGAAGACCTTCAAAATGTTCCTTCACAATCTAACACCCTTTGTTTTTCGCTGTTTCCCGTACTACACTATATTAGCTTAACTTTGCCTTTATGAATCCTCGTATTGTACTATTTCTCCAGGGCCACGTTTATGCCATTTATTGTGTTTTCCAAATCTTCTTCTGACTCCCCTAATACTATAATATAATCGGTAAACCGAAGTGTTTTTATTTCTTTATCATTTTCCATAGTCATCATTAACGTTATCACCTGTTTTATCTATAAGTTGAAGAGCATGGACGGCGGACTGCATCTTTGTCTTACTCCTTTCTTGATTTCTCCTTTCATTTATTGCCATTCAATTCAAATTACTGCTGAATGCCTTTTGTAGCTAAATTAAATTTTGTATGGAATGGATATACGTGTAAATTTATCACAGGCCTAGTGAATTAATTGTAGAAAATAGAAATAACTTCTTAAAATAAATGTTAGCCATTGAGTTGATGAGCCTGAATTTAAGGATTAAGATGGAAAAATTTTCACCAATCCAGGATAACCGTTTGGAACCCGGCAGATCTGATCTATACCCGTCGACTCCCTGACAGGTACTAAATTTCTCCATCCTTTGTACAACCATTTACCAAGCTAAGATGGGAGACCTGTAGCATAATAGGCGTTAGTTCATAGATAAATTCTCAGTTCGGTAGAGATTTTTTAAAATCGATCCTTCTTTTCTTGAACTAATTTTAATATACAATGACACCGACGTTTTATGAATTTATAAGGAATATTGAAAGGAAATGGTTGGTGTTAGCAACTGTACACAAATTTCTGTGAAGTTCCCTTGATATAGCTGAACACCATGCGGGTAGTTGAACTTTACTTCATGTTTGGAAAGATTAAATAACTGACAAAAGACGACCCAGGTAGATCTGGACTAGCCAACACCTGTCCGATCAGGCTTTGCTCTACGTGTTAATGGGATACGTCATTCATGTGGGTTCTGGCGCTCATTAATCTTGTAGGTTAATCTCCGTTGGGTTAAAAATCAACATTGCATCATTGACGCCATTTAGAACCACGCCCAACTGTCGGCAAAATCTTTACACTTCTCTCTCAAAACCACAAATAGCAGGAGTTTGTTTTTATAAATAAATAAGAGAAAAGCATTTGTCACCACATTGCTTACATTTTAATTTATACTTAAGTTTCAATCAATTGGGGATCTGAAACCGATGTACCCTAAATTCCTCTCTGTCTGTCACGCTGACTTTCTCCGCTTTTCAAAAGAAAACGCTGGAACTGATTTCGAAGAAACTTCAGTTGCGGAGATAGTGGGCGTGTTTGAAGATGTTTAGTAGAAGACTAGTGCCAGAGCTAATGAGAGATTCTGAGGATGGAAGAGAGAGTTAATTTTCATTTTAAAAGCGAGAGTGGGAAATAGTAATTTAAGTGAGTTAGAGAACTTTTGCCACTACCTTGTTTATTCCCCATCTATTGAAATAGACGGAAGAAATTTCAGAGATTTCTAAAGAGACAGTTTATTCCGTTTCGACTGAATAATGTAGTAAACTTGGTATCATAACGATAAAATCTGTCCCGATATGCCTTGTGAATATTTTCCCTTTCTATATTAAACCTGTGCAACTTCCAGCATTGAATATAAAAATAACAGCTATTTTATTATTATAATTCTACACTGTTATACTTCTACTGTGTATATTACGTAAAATATTGAATCAAAGTTATAATTATTAATTATAATTCAGGGGATAGCCGATTTCCTATCGATGAAACGTTCATACCGTTGACAGTAGCTAAAACTTTAACTCAGTTAGATTCAACATATATCCACGTGGCTGTATTACAGAAAATGGTACACACAATAAATTTTACTGTATCTAATAAAACGATCTTCCTTTTTATGTAAACAGGATCTTCAATAAATGGGGTTAATGGTAATATAATTATTATTGTCTCATCTAAACTTGTATTTTGTATTTTCTGTGGTGAAGTGAAGGACCTAATAGATTACATTAATTATCGTCGTTACGCAAGATAAATCAGTGGCTGTTTTTCAGCTAGTCCATTGTCTCATTAATATAACTTTCACGTCGACGTTTTATATCGTCGAATAATACATTATAAATCGAAACACATTTGTGAAGAATTACAGTGTTTCTATCTCTGTTTTTTAGATAAGTGACATTTATTGTTATACTGCAGTTATTTTAGTATGGCATACGAATATAAAAATAAAACCCTGTATGTACTCTTCATTAAATATTTCTATGGCTCTACATTAAATTATTTTTTATGCTAATCTACATAAATGTGATAAACCATGAATATATATATGTTGAGAATTTAATAAATTATCTATATGTAATTATTTATTCATGATTTTAATATTCTATAGTAAGATATGATCTGCTAACAAAATATTAATATTTCCTTATACATTTGCATTATAGAACATTCGATGCCCTCCGTAGAATTACTCTGTGGGTTAAAATTCTTGGATTTCCAAATGGATTAAATATTTATTAATCAACTAATTTTATTACTAAAATTTAGCTCGGTTGGTTATCTGGGAACGTTTTATCCATAATTTACTCTGTGATAATCCTCGCTCTGTTACGTATGCTTTGATAGACCCATAACTGAATCTGAGAAATATGTCCGAAAGATGTAATTAAAATAAAATACATCCCCCAAACCGTAATTTTGCCTCCGCTAGCATGAAGTGTTGTGGTAATGTAGTAGGTGTCCACTCTTTCTTGTTGTTTTCTCCATATTCGAACCCTGCCATCCGCTTGATGCATTTGAAATCGCGATTCATCAGGCCATATGATCCTTTTCAATTCACCTAGCGTCCAAACATTGTGTTCCTTTGCGAACTAAAGACGTCTACTATTGTTCAAGGCAGACAGTTGAGGCTTTGGAACAAATCGTCGGCTTCCAGGAAAATCAACATGGAAATGATAAATGCCATACATGAAGCTTAACGACTGTAGGTAAAGCTGTGGTATTGGCGTGAATCCCAGGAAGTATAAGCACCGCTCAAAACCCCATAAACGAATATAGCACACAAAGGAATATGTTAAACGACTGCAACTCTGCGCTTATATGATCTCATACCATGAACGATATGTTGAAATATACCTGTAACAAGATGACAAACAAATGGCTCCATATATGGATTTCCACAAATCCATCATCTAAGTAACAACACAGATATTGGAAGGAAGGAACAGGTTGCCATCACTAGAATAAGAACTGGACACTTAAAATTAAGCCACACTTATCTACTGGATAGATCCAATCCACCGTCATGCGATCTGTGAATTACTGCCTTAAATATAGACCATGTCATCGATCAATGCCCAAAATACCACCAACTCAGACAAAAATACCTACAGGGCAAAAACTACAAATCTATTTTAAACTCGTATCAATATCAAAAAGACATTATTAAGTTTTGTAAGGACAGTACTATTTTTGATTTAATTTAAATATATTGTATTCTGAGTTCTTTTTTGTTAAAATTTAAAAATTAAATGTAAATAAGATAAATAATTAGTTAGTGGTAACGATCAGATAAGTGAACATTACCAGTATTTTATTATGTAAATTCATAATTGTAAATAATATGTACATAATTGTATAATAATATGTAAATAGTTGTCACTGTGGTCGCTAATGACCAGGCAGTCTATGTGAACGTTATAAATAAATTAAAAATAATAAAATGCATACAACTTGTTCGTAGAAAATGTAATTGATACTTAATTAATCGACGTTTCGTTCATATTTGTGGACTTAAACAGGTAAATGATCCTTTTTTTAAATGGGTATATATATTTCACATGTTGATTATCAAGAAAAGGGATAGAATAATATGTAATAAAATTAGCATTAGAGGGACGTGTGTGGGGTAAGAGCAGAAGAGGGAGGCTATCAGATTAGGGAGATGTGGTACTTATGTAGAAATGAAGAGGCTTGCGGAAAATAGGTTATCATGGGGTGTTACATCAAACTAGTCTAAGGACCGAGTACTGCAACAACAAAAACATGTTGAACGTGTTTCACCTAAAGAGATGCAGGGAAAACCCTAGAAAACCTGCATCAGGTAGGTCGGGCATTGGGTACTATTCTCACGCCCTTCCGAATGACGGGAGACGAGTCTGCTGTGGGGTCGCAGCATTCCCTTCTCCGTGTCTCCACCACTTTCAGGAGGCAGTTGGCCGACTGATCCAATGGGATCAGCCGACAACTCTTGCCATATGCCCGAGGTCTTCGATCCTAGTACATATACCTCCTAAAATAGGTGAAGGTGTCTCGGCATATGAGAACTTTGATAAAAAGTACCCAGAGAGAGTGCGAGGCATTCCCGACATGATCAGGTGAGCCCCACAGTCACTCTGGGTTGAAGCGCCTGCGAGAAAACTACCGCAGCGCCCCATTTTATAGACAATAGTGGCTGTATCTTCTTATATTTTTACTTTCCAATTGTTGAAACGATCAATCACTGATGCGCTCGACGTATCGATATTGCTTACATAATAATTTGAACTTAAATTTTGAAACAAATAATAGCGCTTGCAGATAAATAGCTGCGAGATGAATCTTAAGAAGAAATAAATTAGTGCAGATAGCTCATGAACAACTGTGGTACATACAATGTACATAGACGTCAATTGTGACACACAGTAAAATTATAGACTGAGTGGCCAAATTATATGACCACCTGACAGCGTGTCAGTGTTGCCGCTAGAGGGCTACAAAGTTATAAAAAAATAATGTAGTAAAAGTGAATCATGAGTTACACCTTCTTGTTTGCGAAAATTTGGTCAATAGACGAGATTTAACTCAATTTGAACGCGGGTTGATCGTAGTCGCTCGAAGCGACGGAACCAGTATAATAAAAACGGCGGTACTTGTAAATTGTTCGAGAACAGCGGTTATATTTACAGGTAATGGGCTAAAAAGCAAAAAAAACGGATCTCGACGTGAGGCTTGTGATCGTCACAGGCTACTCAATGCTTGAGCTGGAAGGAGACTTGTCCAGTGCAACAGAAAAGCATTACTGCGTTAAATAGTGGACACAGTGAATGTCTTTTAACGAACGGTTTGTTGCACATTACACGGTATAGGCTATGAAAGCCAACAGCCTGTTCCAAAGCCTCAACTGTCTGCCTTGAACAGTAGCACACGTCTTTAGTTCGCAAAAGAGGACGAGGTTTGGACAGCAGGTGACTCTAAAAAGGTCATGTGGTCTGATGAATCGCGATTTCAAATTCATCAAGCAGATGGCAGGAAGAAAACAACAAGAAAGAGTGGACACTAACTTCCAGCTAGTGGGGGCATAATTATGGAGAATGTTTTCTTGGCATGGTTTAGGTGTTTTGATTGATGTGAAAGAACGTCTGAATAAGCAAGGTGCTTACATATTATCGTAGATCAAGTACGTGTGTTATGGTGTACTCTGCCAGTGATGAATGACTCCGGCACGGGAATGATTCTTGTCATAAAGCTGGTATTGTCCTGAAATGGTTCGAAGAGCATAACGGAGACTTTACCTTGCGCGTTGATCACCAGATCTCAATAGAATGTAGAATTTGATGAGATCGAATTGGAAAGTGCAGTTCATCAGGAATGGTCTCCAATTCCTTCTACCACTGACCAACATCTCATAGAATCCAGGCCAAGAATAATTCATGCTGTATTAAAAGCAAAAGGTGACCCAACATTGTAAGAGGGGGTGGTAATAATTAGTTTGGTTTTCAGTGTATATTACAATGATATTCTTACTACATGACGTAATCGGACGAGTGTTTGAGGTGAGTAAATTTTCTCGTCCTTGAAAGACAATGCTCAAGAATTTAGATGGGATAGTTGGCAAAGAGTATTACTACATTTCGTTTTAAATTAATTTCCAAAAGCGTTCTTCTCAAAATACCACAGAACATCAAAGACATCTCTTCGATATTATTATGAAACAAAAGTGGAAAAAAATCAATTGGTCCAGAAAATCGTTTACATATAGGGAATAATAAAAGACCTATGGAAATCCTTATTTGAATCAAGGGAAAAGTGACGAGGAGGCTACGACTACAATCCAAATTTGCACGATAAGGGGAAAGGGTCATAACGGCTTCCGTAATACCTTCATTGGTAATTCAGAACGCATTGCAGTCTACCGCAGTTCAAGTACAGCAAAAACACTCATAGGAGATTCAACGGGATTTCCCGCACATACTCGAGGTGGCCGCAAAAACACATTTCACAAATGATAAAACAGGATCATAGTGCAACCACTCATACATTTCTATTGGTTATTCTGTTGCCGTTTCTTGTGGTTGCGCTGTACTGTACTTCTATTTGGGGAATTCTCAGGATCAGATAGGTGAGCTTCAATTACAGTAAATCTGGACAATCAATATTTCATGCTCGATAAGGAATTTGAATACTCATCATATCTCTGGTTCCAAACCACTTCCGAGGAAAAGCAACAACAGCATTTGAACTCTGGTCAAAACGTCCGTTTCAAATTTGCACTTGTCAGTCAAAAAATTGAATAGTACAAATCTTTAATAGTTACTAAAAGCAAAAAAGGACATGATGAAAAAAGGTAATAATTGTATTATATTCTGTCCTTTATTAAATCATTCAACTGATATTTTATTGTATAGAGTTTATGTACTATATAATTTCTAGCCACGTGTAACATATAATAAAACTCAAAGGTTTACAAGTATAAGGTACATTCATCTAGTTTTATTATAATTAAAAATGAACAAAAACAGCCGAAATTTCATTACGGAATATAATAACGTAAAACTTAGGTCGACGTCACGCCACTGTAAGTCCTTGTTGCTTTTCTGTTGCACTGAACAACTCTGGAATGTCTCCTTTCAGCTCGAGCATTGAGTAGCCTATGTTGACCACAAGCTTGACGTTAAGACTCGGTATTTTGCGTTGTAGCCACTCCCTGTAAACATTAATAATTACTGCTCTCGAAAAATTGACAACAGCAGCCTTTCTTATGATCCTGGTTTTGATCTTTCGACCGTCTACGATCATCCTGCGTCAAAACTCAGTTAAATCGCGTCTTTTGCCCACTCTTTGCAAACAACCCAGTACCACTGATCATTGTCCTTAATTCCCATTTTATGGCTATCTCGTGCTCTAGGTGCTGTCAGGTGGTCATAATAATTTGGCCTCTCACTGTGTACACGTGTTAATTAGAAAAACATTCTAGAATGAGAGGTTCAAGAGAAGAAAATTTTGAATTAAAAGTAAATAATCAAACTGATTTATGATCACAGTATGGGAATTAATACCTCTGGATGTAGCATGAAAGTGATTGCACTTTAGATGTCGTATAACACATGAAACATCTACGTTTATGTTGGTATTTTCAAATAAAATTCATATACAGAATGAACAAACATTATTTTTTGGGGATTTTTGGAAATTCCTTATTTGTATTTTTGACTCTATATTTTCAACGATAACGTGTGAACATAACAAAAATGGCAGTATTGTACTCTTCCCGTCTCAGGAAAATCGATCAATCAACGGTGCCACGACACAATACAGATATTTCTCAGACACTTTTAAAGTGAAAATCTATGAAAATCTCCAATACACTATCACTATCGTATTTACTTTTTATTTCCTCTGAATGATTTTATAGTGGCAAGTGTTTAGATAACAACAAATCTCGTCGTGAAGAGAGGGTGCGAAATATTATTTATAAAATGTTTACGAATTCTTCAACGTCAAGCTCACTGGAACTGGCAGAGAAACACGTGAAGGGTAACGACCAACCGCATAAACAAAAATGATTGAAGTATAAATATGTATAAATAGCTACCTTGAGAATTGCATTTCGTATTTGTGTTCCATTAGAATAATATTTACATAACCTTGTTGCGCTTAACATATGTATGGTTCTCTTTCCAGTGCCAGATATACAAAACTCCTCTCTTGTCACTCGGAAGAGCGTGAGGCATTTAAGCCCAAGAACATGACATACCTGATGCAGGTTTTGTAGGGTTTGCCCGGAATCAATTTTAGGTGAATATCGGGTAGAGCCTCAGCCAACCCTTGGCTGCCTTCTCTCCCTTCCGTATTCAAATTCCATGGAAGGAAATTGACATTTATTAGATCACTCTCAAGTAACCTATCAGCATAAAAAATATAAAAAAACTACGAAGCTATTATTTATATACCTCATAAAGATTTGTAGTTCTTCCAGGTCAGTTTTCTTAACGTTACGTTCTCACTCACGGTTTCTTGCATTTTTAGATACAAATGTTTAATCGACAACTTTTACAAACAACGACGGAAACTTTTTAATTATTTAATGGGTCATTCATACTTGAAATGCATTAAATTATTGTTTGAGGAAGTATAATTTTATAAAATGTACAGTAATCATAATATATACGTTGGTAATTTTTTGTTTCCAAATAAAATATTCCACTTGTACTTAAAAGCATTTATATAGCGTATATTCAAAGTATTTAAATAGCGTATATTGAAAAAGAGCGTATTATATATATACGTATATAGAGGGAAGTTGCATAGTTTTTTTAAAGCTATGTGATAGTTTTTGGATCATTAGAATTTTTAATTTCGATTACTATTTGTTAATGTGTAAAATTAATATATTTTGCATTTCTTAAAATTAATTTATTTAAAGGTGAAAGAAAACACCTTTTTTATTTTGACATGCCTTTTTCAAACTTCCACAATAAAAACTAACATATATTAATATTTGTTTTTGTTAATGTTCAGGTGAAGATCCGAAGATCCTCGAGCTGTGAAGCAATGACAAGGCTGTTCCAAATAGTTTGTAAAATGTAAGGAACGTGAGAAGTTCCATCAGACCTTAAAATAATATCACTATGCCAACGCCGAAGAAGGTAGTTGGTAATTATGAAAATATTAGTTTAGTAACTCGTGCCTACGGAAACCTAACAATAATTATTTACGGGGGATATAATTCGTACTGGGATAAGATCAGTATGGTTATAGGAAAAATGTTGCGGCACTTGAAGCCATAGTGACCCTATGTTTAATTCCAGGAGACGAGATGAGGTGCACTTTCATGGCATTTCTAGTCGTGCTAAAAAGCTTCCAGAATGTCAATTTTAAAACACTCCTAGCTATTTTTCAAAATGATTGTGATAGAATATTCAGAGAAAAGGGATTATCTATAATATTTACAGAAATCATACAGAAATAATTAGAATTGATGAAGGTATTAATCAAGAAGGGATTAAGGAAGAGTTGGTCTGTCAGAATGACATTTAATTTGTGGTAGAATGTACAAAGAAGGGATACCTTACAAAAGCACACATATAAAGAAAAATAAACAAAAACAGTCAACTATATTCATAAGGCGAATATATTTGAACCATATCTTAGGTCTCATAAGTGTGAATGTATATATATATATATATATATATATATATATATATATATATCGAAAAATAAAACTTTTTTCATATTTATTAACTACTTAAGAGTATCATTACTTAAAAAAATTATATTTAGAAGACAAGAATGGAAAAATTGTTAACCGGACCAGGTAATCGAACCCAGGACCTTGCGATATCCAGCCGCATGCTCTAGTTTATCAGTGAATTGGTAGGTGAGCCTAGCTTAGGTTTACGGAATGGAGAAGTGTTAAGTCGGTCCAGGGACGTCGACTCGGATTAGCTCAGTTGCTGCTGGATATCGCAAGGTCCAGGGTTCGTTTCCCTGGTCCAGTTGACATTTTTCCATTCTTGTCTTTCTTCTAAAAAATTAACTATATGCTTTACTGGGCTTTAATTGAGCATTCCCACTAACTTAGTTTATAATAGAAAAATGTCAACCCGAGCCAGGACTCAAACTCAGAACTTCCCGTTTCTTTAAACCGTTAGTTAAATTTAAGTATTATATCACGTTTGGCAGATATATTCCCTTCGGTTTGATTACCATGACGTAATCTGTTTTCCCTGGCGTGGACCATCGAACGTGAAATAACGTTTTATAAAAGGTATGATACATTTAGTTGTTTTTCAAAAACATCGTCGTCGCGCACGCACGGTGCGGATAATTATATCGCTTGGCAGTCTTCATGATGGCATAATGTATCCTGTTGTGATTTCTATATGTCATAGAAAACCATAAGGCGTAATCAGATTCTTAAAGCAGAAATTTGGCCTTAAAAGGAGAGAGGGAGGAACTTAAAGTTTCAATATATGGACACAAAAATTTCATGGCTATCGGGTGAATGGTATAGGAAATAAAATTGAGCAAACATGAAACTGCAGAGCAGATTATAAACTTGGGACACTTCTTGCTCATAAATTGGGGAAGGAGGAACCCTAAATCTTCAAACGATCCACAGAAACTCTTTTGGGCGTAATCAGCACTAAACAAAAAAATAACGGCAATCGAAAGAATGGTATAGGAACGCCAAATGGCAATCCTTGTAATTCGTAGTGTGTTTAAACAGATACGGGTATTACAAGTACTGAAAAACATCTCATACACTGCCTTTTATATAGTTATCGCAGGATGGATTAACATGCATCAAACGCGCTCTGGACTGTATAACAACTGTGTTCATTAACGTGGTGAATTTTATAACACGCTACAATGAAGACAGCGCTTTGAGAAATGTATAATCATTTTCCTTATAATGGGAACAATTTATTTCACTATATAAAAGTTCTCGAAAATAAAAGGCTTTGAAAAATAGTATCTATTTAAATAAATATAATCTGTTCATTATATAAGATAGATATTAATTTATCATGGACATGTATTAACAAAATAATATTGCAAAACTGATTCTATCTAAGATTCTGAACATTGAATGAAACTCTAGTGACGTATTTGGATTTCAAGCACGCGTGGTCAGTGGGACGATTCCCTTATCCTCTCTAGATTGCTTTGCGTTTCATTTTTCGGCGGATTTTTATACGCTCCGCTTCCCATCTTACGAATATTAAATGTAGTTATTTCCTTATTACAGGCTGCAATCGATATCCGCTTCGCTGTCGATAGAAAATACCTGAAATACGTTATTATGTACTATAAAGAAAGTACTTGTAAGCGTTCTATACAAATATTATTAAGTTATTAATACATAGTAGATACGTAGATATCTAACGTGGAAAGATAGGGATCAATGACCGAAATTTACAGTTCTTTTAATTTAGAATATTTAAATCAATTAACTGTGTATTATATTCTGCGAACCATGCCTTTAAGAAATTGCTATTATAGTTTACTAATTCTAATCGGATTGTACAGTGACCGGAGAAATAAATAAAACCTTATTGATTCAAGAAATTCCACGATGTATACATTCAAAGAGGATTGAGAGAGGCCAGCTTTATTCAAGCGTGAGATGAGAGTAACGTTATAAATCGAAAGAGATTTTCACGAGAAGATTAACTTCAGAATCTCAAAGGAAGAAGTGAAGAAAACGAGTTGACTAGTAAAGCGCCCAAGGATTACAAAATTCTTCTAAAAGAAACAGTGATTATAATTTAATTATACATTCATTAATTTCATCCTAAAAAGAAATAACGTCACCTCTCGTCCTATTTCATCTGAAATTTTGTTAGGATATTATTTTTGTTTAGGAAGTTTTGATTTTTAAATAAAATTGAAGTGTCTGTCCGTATGTTTGTCTCGAATAGTTTCCGAAACGGGGTTCAATGAAAGTTTGAGGGTTTAAAAACGAGACATGTAACTTAAATAGTCGTTCATATTTCATTTGGATTGTGATATTAAGAAAACATAATATAAATATTAATATTACGGGAAGGCTTCTTTGATGATGTGCGTCCAAGTCTTCAAAATTTCCAGCGGGTTGCCTGTAGTCTTAATCATCCTCCGAAACAGCTCAACAGATTTCAATGAAAATTTAAGGGATTGAAACTGAAATTTTCATGTATGTTTCATATAATGTAAATAATTATAAATCCATTGAATGGCCGTGCGAAAGACGGCGTGAAAACCAACTGCGACTTAAAAGTCCTATTAGGCGTTCCAATACCATTCATCCCATTAAACCAACTGCGAGTTATAAGTTTTCCCGTTAAGCAATCATAAGTAAATTATACTGTACTTTCTTTTTAGGTCAAAATAAAAAGCGTTATTTCCGCGCTAACGAACTTGCGAGCATAGTTAATTCTAAAATAAAATAATGTGTTATACGAGGCACTATGATATCCCAGAATACAGGTATTTTAACTAGTAGTTATAAATATTGTAAGTCTTAATTTTGTTTGAAACTAGTTTGGCCCCCAGCATTGTCCGGAAATTATTTATATTAGAAAGGTGCAGTGTTCTAATTTCTGCGTCTTCCATAACCCCATAATAGACACGAATCGCGGCTGATATCGTCTACTTGACTTTCACCCCCTATTGTTTAAGCTTAATGTTGAACGTCAAAATTGAACTCAGCGTCTTCCAAACCCCGGATTCTCGATTGTTTTGGCATTAATTTTACGAAGTTTCTGTTTTTTCTCACTCTTTGCATTTTATTATTCACAAATTCTATATAATTTATTGTTTCTTTTTGTAAATATTTTTTAGTTGCCAAGAACGTCCACCGTTAACGCGACTATAATTTCAATAATAATAGAAAAAATGTCATCGTTGTTCTGTAATACATGATCAATTAATCAAAAGGTTCAATGACACAAAATCTGCACCATAAATCACTTGACGAAGAGCTTTATAATAATGTCCAACATTAATCAACTGCTTAATGCTAAATATATAAATCAAATAAAATTTAATTTTATTACACGGAATCTAAGAAAGTATAATTACCATAAATTGAATTATTCGGTACAATTAACAGTCAAGTAAAGAAAAATTATAAAGTATCTTATTTAATTCAGTTTTGAAGTAATGGTATCTTGATGATTCAAATTTTGATTACTAGTCGGACGGATTTTGTATTGATTATTTATTTGT
Source organism: Eucriotettix oculatus (assembly GCA_034510155.1). NCBI lineage: Eukaryota > Metazoa > Arthropoda > Insecta > Orthoptera > Tetrigidae > Eucriotettix > Eucriotettix oculatus. The sequence goes on along the minus strand of CM067376.1, from coordinate 50,095,873 downwards.
ATTAGTTAAAAATATTGTTTTTGGGAAGGAAACTAGATGATTTTTACCGACTGAAAACGGGTTTTTATTATAAGTTTACAGAAAGAGTCTGTTAAGGAGAAATTTGTTTTGGAAAATAGAGATTAAAATTATCTGATACATTAATCCAACAACCTTTCTCCCTTCCTCTATATCAACGAAAATTTTCTGTTTGACCTATATTTTAGTATCGTAAATATACTATAGTATTTCGTTATGTTAATTGATACAGTTTAAAGGTTAGTTCTTCAAATGTAATAATTCAAAACGTTTTCAATAGTTTTAAAAATTAAAATTTTTATATTATTGCACCAAACCGCACATTAATAACACGTAGCCTAGAACTTCATTTCTCTCAATAATGGCTATAATATGTAACTACATGTATCGAAATGGTGAAATAATTTACTGTAGTAACGACTAGTGCTCGTAAAATAAAATGATGTATGTAAAATCTAAACCAGCCGAGGGGAATTAGATTACTTTAGCCAATTACTGACCACGGATTCTCTTGCATAAATTCCCTGTTCTTGCTGAAAATACGAGTGGTTCATCGAATTTCAATTTCGATGGCGATTACATAGAATTGGAATCTGGAAGGGGGAGGGGGAGAAGCTGAAGTAGGAGTAGTCGTTAACTCGTGAGTGAGCAGAGAGGACCTTACAGCTCATGGACATTAATTGAAGTTGGCTGAGGGTTATATATAGTACGCTCATTGGCAATTAACACTCCAGGTCAAGGCCTGCCTGAATTTCTGAGGAACAGGAACCCCGAGCGTCATTCGACGAAAATGATCCTGTCTGCAGCTCTCCCCAAATTTTTAAATTTCAAGCTGGATTTCACTTCAAACTATTTCCACGCGTTTCACGTACAAACCCAATTGTCACAGTATAAATGAAAGACATAGAGTCTGATCTGGGGTACTACATTATTAATTTCTGAACGATATTATATGTTTTCTGTCTTTAGCGTTCCAACTGTTTTGCATATTTACGGCAAAGAAGACCTCACTGAAGCGTACAATAGTATCGTACAGCGTGGATGTGTTTACATGGATGACTAATACACCACGTGTCCAGCGCCACACAACGACCATTTCTTCTGCTAGTCAATTAACACCAACTGTCATAGCACATTTAAAGATACATTACACCACAAAACGTCCTGAAGGATGACAATACTTACTTTCTGTTTTCATCAACGAATGTAAATAGGTGTAATCTATACCAATAATTGAAATAAAGCCAAATTAGCCAGTAAATATTTAATTACAATTTAGTTAATATAATTATAAATATGACGTTCCGATCATCTTGGGAGCTTCATCAGGTAAATTTTTAAAAATAAAAAACTTACATAGTGTGGATAATTTAGCGTCTTTCCAGTGACGGTTACGGCCACATTATGTACGTATTAAAAAATTTATTTGATGAAGTCCACAAAAATGGACGAAATGGTAACTGAATTATTTCCTAGCCAATAAATTATTGTACTTAACGCCAGATATTTTTTGAATATTTTTGTAGTATCTGTACCAATAAATAAACTTGAAATGTCTGTCTGTTTTTCTAGACGTTTGTTTAGAATATACTCAGAATTGGCTCAACATATTTCAATGCAAATTTGAGAGATTAAAACAGGATTTTTAACTTACGTTCCTGTGTTTGTTTCATTTCGATATCTTGCAGGGTTCAGAAGCTATGAATATAAATATATGGAAATCCATCGAATTGCAGAGCCAAAGCCGGGCCTGTTCATACACACTCCGAGTTATAAAGTTTGTTCATCCGATTGCCGCGAAATTGTAGTGTTTAGCTCTGATCGTCTGTCGATCTTTTGAATATTTGGGTACGTACCTTTTTTCCTCCAGAAAATTCGTCCTACTCTAAAGAGATATAGAACTCCCAAATAGATAGATTTTGCTCTCACGTAGCCGGTCAAACGAGATAATTAAAATGCTGATAAAGGTGAAATTATGATTAAGTTTAACTAATATTTTATTTATGTAATTATACTTTTTAATTAGTTAAGAATAACTCAAAATGTTTTATAAGTCGCAGTACAGATTGACTATATAAAGACCAGGGCCGCACACACTCAATTTCGTAGATAAGTATATGTATCTACACAAATTATTTCACGGTAGTCAGACCGAAGTCTCCTTATAATTATAATCGACTGTTACATTGGATTTTTGTGAATTTATGTGCGGCATAAAAATCTACACGCGCGGAGCAACTGGGGTCAAAATTTGTACACCAGTTCCATGCAAACCGGGAGGGGTTACATGAAAATAAACTCGAGGGCAACTGATATTAGAGTCTAATCAGAGATAGAAGAAGTCGAAGAGATAAATTATGACAATCATCGTGATAATTAAGTATTTTTTCAGCCCCTAGGAGTGGGGGACTGAGTGCTAAAACAAGCTGGCGTTTACAATTGGAGCATTTTACACCAAACTCTGTAATTTGTTACTTACGTTCCAGGACGAGCACTGAATCTGTAAAACTCATCATCATATAGTACTTACCAATATATAATGATACTACGCTATCTTTGCTCATTTTTAAGATAATTTTGTCTTTCTAAAGGTACCAGTATTTAATACTTCTTTACGTCCGGAAAATTTTTTCACTGTATTGCAGTACACGTATTGTGTTTTGTGGATATCTGAAGAAATAGAATGGAACTAATGGAATAGGTCCTTAGAATTCGAATTTTGATTTAGATTCATCAGTACTCTGTCTTTATTCTGCCATGGTTTTGATGTATAATAGAATCAAATAGTAGGATAAAAAGGTCGTTCTTACAAAATGTGAAATGCTTTTAACAGGTCGAAATAATGGAAGAAATGGCTTACTGTTCATAAAACAGTAATATAGGATTACATAAAAAATCAAAAACGAAAGGAATAAATGAAGAGTAAACTGGGAAAGGAATCTGAAAAGACGATGCTGTTAATATTCTGAAACGGCGTAAAGTTAGAACGTGCTGAGATATTCGTGGCGGAACATAACGCAAGCTTTAAGAGTAGCGAGTCTCCGAGGACAAAGGAGCAAGGTTGGTGGCCAGAAGCTAGGGGACTATCTCTCACAGAGCGAGTGTACAACGCGACTAATGAACGCGATTTAAGCAGCTGCGGTCCTATGAATAAAGCACAGCCTTAGCTGCAAGCTCTAATGACACAGCAGGGAAAGGTCTCAAGAAATTTTACAGCCCCCGGGACTTAAATTAATAAAATACGTCGATATTATTTGTTAAACTTACTCCTAACACTCTCATTATTTTAGTTTCTTTTATCTTCAGAGTTGTTCAATCGTCTTAATATGTGTGACCTTTTTCTGTATTTCTTTAATCATGTCTTTAAACATGCTGGGCTGCCCCTGTTCTGATTTTCCTTTCAGCCTACATTATAAATAGAAGAAATTTTAGATTTTTTATTAATATCTCTCGTTTTATTTACTTCCTTCTTTTTCATAAAGAAATCTTATATTAATTTATAAACATTTAAATGCAACGAAGAGTAAGGCAATCGTATATACAAAAAAAGAGAAATGTTCCTACAGTACGTTATAAAATAGGAAACGAAGGAGTAACTGAGTCAAACAATTTTAAATATTTTGAGATAACGGTTATTAAAGATTTAAATTAGGGTAAACAAGTTGGTGAGGTCACAGGTAAAGGATGGATGGCGCTACACTTTGTTAACATGGTCCTGAGAGAAACAAATATTTCTGCTTACAAGACTCTGGACAGGCCAATTTTATAATATGGGGTAGCATGTTGGGATCCATATAGAAATGAACACAATTTAACGTTGGAGAAAATACAAAATCGGACTGAAAAAAATGTTTGGCGGTCGATTCACGAACAATTCTCACAATCATTTGGGAGCTCCTAGTAATAGAAAGAAACGTGAGGCTTTGAACAATATATAAAGCTTATACGGGTGAACCGGTCTGGAAAGAAATAACAATTCATCTTACGGTACCGACAGATCTCTAAATATGTCACACTTTCAAAATTAAAGAAAGAGGACAACGAAAGATGTATGAAAAAGTTTTATTTGTAAATAGATCAATACGCGATTGTAATTTCATGCCAGACGACTTTTTCGGGTAGCACTGATCAAGATAGGGAGAGGCTAAGGAAATTGAAGTCAGCATATATATATTCCCTTCTTAGAATCAGTGAAGTACTAAATTATTTTCGAAATGAAGTATTAATATAGTGAAATAGATTCCAAGTGGCTCCAGACCTCTCATTTTCTTTCAGGTCAAAATTTAATACAGTACAAAATTATTCCACAGTGTAAATTGTATTAATAGTTTATTGTATTTGTATTTTATTGTCCTGACTTTGTATATAGCTGCCAATGAGCAAACGCCCAATAGTCCAATAGCAGCTAAGTAATAATTATAAGTAAGTTCTAGTATATAGTTTTAGCGACGCTTTTTATGCAAAGGTATTCATCAGTTTTTAAGAGTTTCCTTAACAAGTTTCTATATATTTATAAAGCTGGAAGATCAGTACTCGTAACTCCTACAGTAGAATAAGAGCAATAATTCTGAAAATTTTCTGTCCATCCTGGAGACACCTGACCTCAATTTAATAACAGTTGTTTTGACAATGTCACGTGACATCGTCGGCCTGCTATGGCGTAGTGGTCAGCGTCATTGCCTCGCATCATATAGGTTCCCGGGTTTAATCCCGGCAAGGGGATGGATGTTTGTATGTGTCTAATTCATTTTAAGCGAAATCACCAAACCCACTGCTGAGGTTTCGCTGCCACGTCCGCACTGTGAGCTATGCAGGAGTTCAATCGCTTCCATCATCAACCGTAGAGAACTTTCCTCACTTGGACCTATCATTAGTGACTACAACTGAACATGTTGAATGAACCTAAGCTGCTTTATATTCATGAATATTAAACAACTAAGCAAAATCATCTTTAGCTACTTTATATATATATATATATATATATATATATATATATATGATCGACTAGTCACAATTGTGAATGTCTCCGCCTTCATTTATTACGAACGACAGTAAGATTGAAATCGAACGACGATAATTTGACTCAGATCACGCTGAGGTAAATCGAGACAAAGTCGGTGTCAATCACAGTTTCCATCTTGCAGCGGAAACGGAGAATTGGTGCATCTGAGGCGCCAGGGCAGCTCCAGACGAGTAGAAACTTCACTTCCATCTACTGATCGTCCCCAATGCCAGGCTGGCTGGCGTGGCGTTGGATGACATAAATATGTTGCTAGTTACCGTGTTGTGTTGTCACAAACATTGCAAAATGAAATGTGAATGTAAGCAGAAGACATTATGGACAGATATTTTGGATCCTTGAATTTTTATACAAAAAAGAACGATCATATAAGAGGGGTTCATTTTATAAAAAAATTTGAAACAATATCTTGTCATTCAATTAAATATGATATTATCTTATTTTATTATTATTAGTGATTTATCTCAATTTATAAATATTGCCAGTATTTCAAACAGCATCAACTGTGTCCTTTCTAAATAAAACATTGTATTGTGACACAAAGGCAATGTCACCAGCAAACTACTATTTATTTATTTTTTCCCCTCACCCACGGTGATTTTAAGCTTGAAATTTATGTAAAATATAATCGATGAATTATCATAAACAAAAAAATTGTATTTCTGAATGGGTTTGTATTTAAAAAAGTAGCGTTCTCGTTTCAATTGTCAGAGTTAACTTCAAACCAACCAGGGTCTTACACTTTTATTCCGCTGTTAGAGGTGCGGCCCATAATTGTTCGCGATTGAAAGGCTGTGTTTAGGTCAATTTAATACGAGTAAGTTCATAGGATCGGCGACCTCCCAATTCATTAAATGATTCGCCGTTTGGTGCTAGCTCGGGCAAAGAGATTTAGCCATGTTACATTTGAGAGATTAACTCACATAGGGACTGACAAATTGTAATATATATAAGTACTAAATACTACGAAAATATGTCAATTACAATTTCTATCACGTATTCTAGTTTTCGCGAACTCAGACGCGAAATTTAATGACTAATCGGACAACCTGTTGATTCCAATTGCAAAGATAAATCAAGACTTTAAAAGACTTCGTCACAAATTTCACTGCTCCAAAACCTATAGCTGCCATAGTTTAACACGCTTTCGGAAAGAAGATACAGTTTCAGCTAACACTTATATTTAGAAATGTTCCCTAGCATCTAGGCAATCATAACAGTGGAAGTTATATTGGGTACTCTTACAATTGTATGTTGTGATGTATACATTTAAGCGTTACGTCATAAAACTACAGTGTGCATGCTTGGCATTCACTACCTTAAGTTATTAAACTTCTGATATAAAACGCCGATCACAAATCAACATTTATTTTGGTTAAATAAATAATTTTAATATTATCACCCTAAAATAGTTTGGTTAGAAAAATAATTTACATTTATATTTCTTTCTCTTTTTATTCGTTCCAACCGAAAAGTATCGAGTGGTTACTATGATTACTTACGGAACACGGGGAAACAATTATTTAAAGACGAATGCTACATATGTAAAATCCATGTTAATTAGTCTTTAAAAAATTGTTACGATAGATGAAGGAATATTAACCTTACGTTTGATTCAAAATAAAGGGAAAAGGGTCCTTTCTCGTGGCGATATGAAAATAACTTTTGTAAATATCGAGGTTTTTTGAAAATTATTGGGAAAACATCAAGAGAGCGACGGTTAGTTATGGTTAACGTTTACAGAAATCAGCGGGAAGTAAATTTTATAATTTACTGATATGAATAATAGGTACCAATCATGAAAGTATTAATACAGGGTTGCAGTTCTCGCCTATTCTATTCAATCTGTACATTGAACAATAAATGATGGATATTAACAGAAATTTGAAACGGAAGCTAGGATTCAAGGAGAATAAATCAATGCCCTTAAATTTTCTGACAATAGTGTAATTTATTGGAGTCGGTAGAAGATTGAAAAGTGTTTAGGGTAGAAGTAGAGGACAACGCTAGAATGATCTAGGTAAATCAGGAGCAGAAATTGGTCTATGTAGATGAAAATGTAGTGCAAGATGCCATATAATAATGTCATTGGAAAAAAGAAATAATTTTCACAACAGTATCACTCATTGTCCATGTTCATTGCAGTCAGTTCGTACAAGAAGCAGTGTGTTTGAACTTGAATTTTTAACACCTCATTTAGTTACCTATTTATGCATTTAGTACTTTTCTTTTATCTCTGTGATACGTAATCGTTCTACATCTCTCTGTACCATTAATGTATATTACCGAAAAAGCATGCAGTTAAACGTTTTCTCAAAGCCTTTGATCGCCACTACAGAAAATTTTCTCCATTCCTTTGTCATGATACGAACTAGACTGGCGTAAATGTTCAACGGAATGTGTATAATGAAAGCGGTTGTGAGTATGAAACAGAAAAATGGAGAATGTATCGTACTTTCGATTACCAATTTACATAACATGTGAAGCTTACATGCACAAATATTGAGCTAATGTATCATGATGGACGCTTCAATTTAATTCAAATTTATTAGAATTGATTAGTCATCAGGTCTGGAGAGATCAATTTACAATTCAATATTTATATAGTTTTTTAAAATGTCAATTATGTTTTATTAATGTATTTAACGTCATATAACGTGATGTGCAGAGAAATTTGAATATAACGATAAAATTGGAGTATAATAAAAAATTTATCAGTATAAAATAATTGAATCATATTGCCATTTATGAGCTGATGAAGATAAAATCTACATCATAACGACGAACGCAAGTTTTTAGTCAAGTCTTCCTCAGTCTGTAAATGCAGTCTTCTCTAAAAAAAATAAAGAAAAAGTAAAACGAAAATGTGTAACTACATATCATGTTGGTCACAAATTCGTAAAATGACGACCTGAAGAGAAATTTTGTGATTCTAAACCACACTTTCCTTAAAACAGATTCAGGAAAATATTAAAAAATTAAAATTCTGAAATTATTAATGATAAACTCAGGTAGAAACACATTCAAAATAGCAACCCGACTCTTAGACTAGGAAAACAAATATGAGATTTATTATTACCACTAAAAAAGTCTAAAGTACTTGGACAGAAAATTGACGTGGACGAAACACTGAATGTAAAAAAGACGCAATATCCTCAATTGTATAGCCCGTAACAATTGCGGTATGGACAAGCAACTATTGCTGTTAACCTATAAAGATATAGTACGTTCCAAAATAGATTAGAAATCAATAATATACAGATCTGCAAATAAAATAAATCTCAAAAAATCCAAAGTCGTATGTCACCAAGTGCTCAGTATTATTCATATTGAAGTTACTGAATAGACGTTAGAACATCGAAGGGAAAACTAAACCATGAAATATGCTCTCAAAGCAGTTACATGAAGTAACACCATTATTTATCACGACATATACTCTAAATATCCAGGTACTAACGACAACCCACACTTATACTCATACATGCAATTGTCAAGAGAATGCTTGAAAAGTTGAATAGCAAACGCCTACTTTGGACGATTCCGGGATATTCAGACGGATTTATCATTAATCACACATCAGCAAAAGAATGATTCCAGAGAATACTGGGACCTTAAATCTACTGAATTAACAACTTTCAACAAATATATATCACTAAAAAGAGCAATGACTCAGGGAATAGAAGCCCAAGTGGTAACAAGAGGCGTTTCAATAAAACATCAACTTCACCAATATGTAAGCATTGTAACATCGAAAATATGTGGAATAATGACAGCCATGAAAACGATCAAGCAAATAAATTACAAGTTAATCATATTCTCGATTTTCCCGTACTGCAATACATAACATCTACCACAGGAAAGGCAACATGGAAATGATCAGTGCCATACATTAAATGCACCATGACTTAATGCCCTTTGGTAATAATTTGGTACAAGCGTGGGTCCCAGGAAACATAAGCACCATTCAAAACCCCATATCCGAACAAAGTACACAAAGAACTATTTCGAAAGACGGTAACTCTGAACGATATGTCGAAACTCACCCGTAACATGATGAATGGTACAAAATATGCAAATCCAGCGATCTCCACAAACACGTCTAATTAACAACGGAGATTTTGTAAGAAAGAAAAAGGTTGCCGTTACTAGAATAAGAACTGGGCGCAGCAAACTGACCCATACTAATCTAATGGATTAATCCATGCACCAACGTGTGATGTGTATAATACTGCCTTAAATAAAGGCAATGACATCAATCAATGCCCCAAATATCACTAACAAAGACTAATATATATGAAAAGTTACGATGAACAATGCAGGCCAGCTAGCGAGTTGCAATTGTTGAGGAGTTGACGCAACCCGGGCCAACAATGTGGTCTGGCGAGACGTTGGGTGGTCCGCAAAGGGAGAGGGGAGTCGTCATGGGGTGATTGGAGAAGCAGGTTGTGTCGGAGGGACGACGAGAGAATGACCACGCCCTGCAGATATAATTTTTTTTCATGCTCTGATTGGAATTAAAACTATTAAAATCTATTTTTGGTGTTTTTATGAAAAATACCTGACGCCCTAAAGGAATTAAGAAATCCTCGAATACGGAGGAACGACGGATCGCTACAATATATATATATATATATATATACCCTATATATATAGGGTAAAAACTACAAATCCTTCGTATTCTTACATGACCATCAAAATTACATTAAGTTTTGTAAAGAAAGTAAAATTTTTTATAGAAATTAAGTGTATTGTATTTTTTGTTTTAAAACTAAAAATTATTTGAAAAGGAACAGTTTATTATTTGTAATGAACAGAAAACGGACAATACCAATATCATACTTTGTAAATACATAATTCTAAAATAAAATGCAAATAATTAACACTGTGGTTTCCAATTACTAGGTAGTCGATGCGTCTTTTATAAATAATATAACTCAGGTACCGGCTGTTACAAACATCTTGCCTCATTTTCTAATGGAGAATAAATACCATTTTGAAAACTTAATTTGGAGTTTTACTAAGTACAAGCCCAGAACACATAAGAAAAATTAAGGAATTCTAAAGCCTTCTATTAATGCAGACATCTTGTTTTACGAGGTTATTACTGTAATGCTTCTTTTAAATTAATATGTATTTAATCTCACACAAATAAATTATTTCATACAGTTAAGGTAAAATTATCAGATCGATCATGTTCATGAAGCTCATTAATTTGTTCGATCTGCTTGGGGGAAAATCAATGATAACAAAATTCTAAATTTTCAAGATAAAGTAATTGCAGGTAGTCTGAACAGTCAAAATAGTTCCTACTTAGGAGATTCCACACATTTAAAGTATATTATTTCATGAAATAATAATAAAAAATTTCCACATAATATAATAAGTAAAACAGACTTGTGGATTATATTAAATATAACGCGTTATGCCGAAATTTTATTCTGTCAGTAATATATTCGTAATAGTTTATTGACCAATTATTCACACCTCATTCATAATGTGATTACGTCAGGCATTCTCTTAACGTTGAATCACGATGCCCTGCATGCTCAATGAATATTTATCACCAAACCACATCCGGAATTGATTATCTAATCAACTGGCTCTGGACTGCAAGGTGGAAGAACTGCTCTCTAAACAATCTCGAAGTAAAACTTCATGTTCATTCGTTCCTTACCTATTCAGCCGGATTGAAGATTGTAATTATTTCATTAGAATTCCCAGGAAATTTCATATGATAATGGTTAATTATAACTAACATATGTATATTTTTTAGGAAGATAATATTAGAATTATTCTTCACATTGTCACTTTTAATCTGTTCCAATTGACGAATAAGACGTATAGACACATGGGTTCAGTTTTGTAAATAAAACATTTATGTTTTACTTTAATTATGTTATTTGAAATTCTTATATGTATATGGAAAGAAATAACCAATATTTTTATAACGATATATTATTATTTTATATGATTTAGTTGGGAATTTGTTTTATTGTGAATATATTGTGGAAAACCCTCACGCAGCCTGTCACCAAAATAAATTTGTCCGTTTATCTCCTCATGACATTCTCACATATACCCACAAAGCTCCTATCTTACAGATTACGATTATTTTTATCAATAAAATGACGCTAAGCTGCATCGAAACGACTGCCTCTTTAAAATTTCACTGTATTGAATCTCAAAATAAAGTTTGACTACACTAAAGTCGTGAAGTTAATCTTAGTGTTATATTTTGTTTCGTAAATCTACTAAGAAAAGAAACTAGTAGCCAATACTACTTGAATTAATTGTTTCTCAAAATTATTTAAATAATCAATACGAAATTTTTATGTCTCTCATATGAAAAGAAAAGCTTCTCTAAATACAGTTAATTTTATTAAATATACGTGTTAATATTTTTAGACACTACATTACGAAAATTAATCATAAATAACACAGCAAATGCAGCAAAAAATGCATGATACAGGACAGAGAACATATTATTGTTTTATTTTAATGAAAGGAAACATATTTATCTTTCGTTAGGGAGGGCATGATGACATCATATTAGTAGAACCAATTCTAATGCGTGTGAAGTATTTACTGATTGTGGGATATAATCGCAGGGTATTACGCAAAATTGTTGTCTGTAATTAATACCGACTAAAAACATTATAAACAGTGCTTAATGCTAGAATTAGCTTCTTTTCTAAATGGGACAACTGTGAGAATTTTCAAAAGACGAAAAATTTATCTTTATTCGTAAATTCGTATCTTAAAACCGGTGTCAAAATTTTCAATTTAATACGGTTCGTTTCTTGAGGGCTCTTTTTTGTAAGATTTTTTTCTGGCCTACATTTGACAATAAAATTGTTTACCTATACAAAATTACTTCAGAAAAATAAAATTAATTGAACGGATTGAGTTTTAATTTTTAACTCATTCTTATTGTCGATGTGAATATGAGATACCCTGAACCTAAAATCAGGATCGTTCATCACATAGTACTGTCGATATGACGGATTCAAATTATTAATTTGTTAAAATCTTGTCGCACCAGTATACAGCTATGAAAGGATTATTCGAAAATGCTTTAAATCGTTTATTAGCGAAACAAGAACCAATTTGAGGCTCCGCCAATCTCTAGATGGCACATAGAAGCTTAATGTACCTAACAAGTTATAACAACAATATAAACATTCATATAAATCGGAACAGTCACTGGTGTATTGATGCATAAAACATGAACATAAATAAAAAGCACTCGCTTGTAAGTAATTTTCGGATATATATATATATAACATGAAGTTACGGATCCGTCGTTAACGACGGCTAAGCCGTGCCAGACTCCTCTGTTGTCGGCTTCTTTTGAAATTTGCCGACAGAATCCCGGCAATTGCTGAAGGCGCGCCGCGAACGCCGGACGGGGTGAACGCACGGAAATATCAGGAGTCGTCGCCAAACCGTGATGGAGTGAAGATGAAGGTTTAGTCTGCGAGAAATCGCAACCTTAGGTTAAGGTGTTGTCTCGAACGAGCTGGCCGAATCAAGACAGTTATTTTTGCTTTATGATTTATATTGGCAGTTCGCGGCAGGGAACGGTGGAATATGTGGGTGTAGTGTGTTAATGACGCATCCCTTGTTTGTAATGTTTTATAAAATATTTGTTTTCGAATGTAGAATGTTTCTGGGTCTAACACAATCGAATACTACATTAAAGGCATTGAACAAAAGAAATTTCAGATATATCATTTAATCCTAAATAAACTAGTACTCAAAACTAAAAGATAGGTACAACATTAAGAATTTTAATTGAATGTTTGGAGTTTGATTAAAGATATATTATATTTTTTCTCTTAAAAACGCGTGTGAAAGTCTCTTGCATTCTAAGGTGTTTTTGATTGCCAGTAGCTTTATTGATAACCTTATATCTTAATACATGCACAGTCTATATGATATTATATTTAATAAATAAATAATATTATTATAATATATAATTCTTCCTTTGTTGATATTGTTACAGGTAGCATTCAAGATTATTTTATAATTAATTACTTTAACAGTTCTAGATCATTCCTAATGGTGTTATCTGATTTATGAATATGTTTCTCTTATTTATGCGCAGGTCGCGATTATTTTCTGCGGCGTTTCTAAGACCGCCTTTGCCATCTCCTTCAAGCTGAAGATGGCTACACAATATCACAACCTGGGCGTAGAGTAAGAGATTATTTCGTTATGCCCTTAACCGTAATAGTTTAGTAAGTTATATAAAAATACACACTACATTATAAGATACGTTATGCCAATTAGCGAAGGCATTTGGACAGTGGTTGGTTCCTTGAGCTTCAGTAACTTCAGACATTTGAATATTGTCACTACACAAATACTGGGCAATGAAAACATTACAATATTCATGAAATTTTACATTATATTTCTTAGTTTACCATTGAATTTTTGTATTAAAAATTCTGGTTTATTAATTAGTGGTTATTTGAAACTCTTGATTAACAACAATTTTTTTCAAATCAATTTCATAAATGCAACTGAAGAGCAAAATATATTCCTCATAATTTAATTCTTTTTTAACTAAAGCAAACATTGCTAATGAGTTAAAATTACAGAAAAAATTAATTCTTCAGAATTCTAGAAATTTTATTGTCAGGAGAGCAACGTGAAGGCTGATATTTCATTTACCTCGTTTTTGCTAAAGGTTTTCTTTACAGTTTAATTTCCCGAAAACTCTATTATATTATCTCATAACAGTTAACTTAAATTTCAGCCGCTTTAATTTTCCTGGAAATACTGGCCTTAATGGTAATATTCATGATCTCGCGCGGAATAATTATACAAGAAAAAATCAGTTATATCCCTTACTTGAGGACTGTTCTTACTTACAGACCTGAAACTTGCGACCATTCAACCACTACCAGGTGCGCTCCATAATGAAATACATAAACGTTGAGTCATGAAGTTTTTTAATAATTTTTAAGAAATTTGGTAAGATTTTATGTTTTTGTTACCGATTTGGAAACGTACTTGAATTTTATGCACAACCATTTGAAATAAGTTCTGCAACGAGGTGTGATTTTGTATATGTGCATTTCATTAAACGGATAAGCTTTATATTTCATGCTCTTCAATGCAAATTGTGAAATCTTCCATCAAATTTTAAAAAAATATAACGGTTGTTAATATACATATCACCTCTTTCTACATGAATTGTACCCTTTTTGAAAACCCCATTGAATATTGTTTGTTTCATTGAAGTTTCATACACCCTTGTCGTACAACCACTGTAAATATTAATTATTTTAGAACGTGCGTATAGTTATAATTTTCTTATTGGATTTATTTCTGTTCAGAAAAAAGCGACGCGGTATCTAAGTAGAGCAGGATATTGGCAATATAAGAGACCAGTTTGATACACAAGGATAATGACTCCCTCGCCCCCAATATCGAGAGTGACTCGTGGTATAAAATTCGAGGCAATCATCAGAACCGCGAGTAGGAGACGTACTTTTATCGGGAAAAACCCAATGAGCTATCAAATAGGCAATATTCAGGACCCTGATTTAAGTGACTACTGAGACATTTTATTTCGTTTAAGTATTACACTCGGCCACTATATAAAGCGCAATTTACCTAATTAATTTGGAATAATATTTAGAGAGATTGGAAAACTAATAGAGAGATTACTATGTAGAACGATATGACTCAGGATAGTATAATGCTATAATGGATAGATTCAGTTGGAAACGATACGTTTTAGTGAATCGTACTGAAAGAAAAAATTAAATTTTGAAACAATTGGGAAAAATTATTTTATTTAATAACTTGTAACTTTAATAGCTTGTGTACGTATGTATTATAGTTAGAAATTGTTTACTTTTATTTTATTTGGAAGTAAGAGGAGAAAGAATCCGTTTCAGAATGGGTTTGAGCCTTCTGGAGATGTGGTCATTCTAAGTACCACTTTCTCATGTCAGGCATAAAAGTGAAAAATTACAGTACAAGAGGTTAGGGAATTTATAAAAATGTTGTGAGTAGATTTTTGGTTGCGGACAGAAAATAGTGGCACAAACACGTTTCGAGTGGCTAGTGGTCAGTTATGTAACTTGTAATTAAATAAATTAAGTCTAACAACTTCAGATACGAAAAGGTGGGTCTTTGAAAACCACTATCCAATTAAGAGCCCCTAATCGGTGGTTTGGGGTCAGTTTTCAATAGGAAAAGTATATTTTTTTCAACTTATT
Organism: Eucriotettix oculatus; assembly: GCA_034510155.1. Taxonomy (NCBI): domain Eukaryota; kingdom Metazoa; phylum Arthropoda; class Insecta; order Orthoptera; family Tetrigidae; genus Eucriotettix; species Eucriotettix oculatus. The sequence goes on along the minus strand of CM067376.1, from coordinate 50,080,600 downwards.
GTAGATGTTTAATACATCGACCACTATCCTATTAAAATGGGAAAACTTTGAGGTAGATACATGTAAACAACGTGAAAAGTTCAGAGAAATTTACTACTGTAGAGACTTTATGTCCCGTATAATTATTTGCTTTCGTTGGGGTTGTAACGCGTCAGAGGACGACAATGAGGGAAAGACCAGCCATTTTAGTGTTGTGTTTACAGCGGATGCGAGTGTGTGCGTTCACTATCAGTGCGCCTAAAATGTATGTGACTAAATAGCGAAAGGGTCGCTATTTCTCTTTGTTAGTATGTGTGGCCATCCTACACTACCAAGGGGATCGTACAGTTTCTGTCAGAATGAGAGGTCATTTCAAAACTTAAAATGTTGTCATATAAGTGTTCAAGCAGCTCATGTCACTATTAATGGGGCACTATCATGACATGACGTTGAAAGGTGGCTGTAAGATCAACATTGATCCTATTTTCTGACCTATGAATGGGAGATTAATAATTTTTTCGTAACCGTTATGAAAAAGCTGTTTATTAAATATGTGGCCTCGCGAGTTGAATGACACGAATTTAATTTTTAATTAAATATTTTCCTGCTCTATGTTGTACTGCGTCGCTTTGTTGCGGACGTAGAATGGTGAGGGTAGTAACCTGCTTGCCGGTTGGTGTAGAGCTCGAAGGCGCTGAGCGGACCGTGCGTGGAGGAGCACTGCGAGTCTCTGGACTGGAGGCTGATGTTCCAGGCGTACCTGGCGCTGACCTCCTTGACGGCCAGTTGGACGCTGGGCAGCACTTTGCGCAGAGATTGCTCGTGCGCAGGGTCGTCGGGCGCGATGACAGCGAGACGGACCGTCGTCGCCGCCGCCGCCGCGCTCCCAGCAGCCAGAAGCAGCAGCAGAGCCAGCAGCCCCGCCGGCGGCCCCTCAGGGACCATCACATCGTCGGCTCGCTGCGCAGACACCAACACTCAACACACACATCTCACATCAACGCGCACTCCGAGAAACCACAGCACTAGTCAACGCGTCGCCATCATACGGCCATGCCAGACACGACATAACCGAGTATTCCACCTCTAGTTTCGAAAAGGAGCAGAAAGTTGATTTAACAGTGACAATGACGCCTGACTTAAGTTGATCAATACAAGCATTGTCCAAACTGTTGCACCTCTTTTCTCAAAGCTCATACGCTATACATAAGGAAGTATCCAGTAAAGAAACAAAAATCATATAATGAACGTAGACTTTCCCGGTGAATAATTCGGATGAAATCTTCACGGTTAACCGCCCGGGTCAGGTATTTAAAAGAACACAACGTTTCTGCGGCCATCTTCTGCCACCGTCTTCAGGCTGAAGAACCGTGAAGATTTCATCCGAAAAATCATATATCTAAACTTGGCTATGAAAATTGTATAAGTCGCTAAATACTATATTGTTGATGTGAATAAAATAACATTAAAAAACAGTTTGTATGTGTGCGTGTATCTTCCGCGTATAACAAAATACGTGGTACAATTCCGACCAATTAGTAGCAACTAGGATAATACCCGACAACCACGCCTAGGAACAAAGGTCGATGTGGCTAATATTGTCGGAGAAAATGCTAACATCTTCGTCGAATAATTTTTTGCGGTCAATGACATTAACAGTGTGTCCAATTAAGTTTTTTTGCATATAATTTTATCCCCATACTGCTAACCCTCCTCAGAAAGGGAGGGGAATATCCATGCGTTGGTAATGGAGAGGCGTCATATAAAATAACAACAAAATAATCGTAAAAATGTGTCGAAAATGGTATTGTGGGAACCGTTAAGATTAATTCTGTCATTCAACATGCCGGTTGAGTTGCGTTCCAGACCGTAAAACAAGAATGGAGGGAGGAAGTTCCACTTAAAATATTAAATGGGTGGAGCAATTGTGACCACGTTCTTTACGCAATTTTTTTCATACGTACACTGTTGGCATAAAGCAACTACCTCTTCTAGGGATGGCGAAAATATGGAAACGTGCATCAATGACCTACATTTTCGTCAAACAACAAAAGCGGCTGTCATTTTTGAACCAAACACAATACAAATTAAACAAATTTAGTTTTGAACTGCCGAAACATGAGGAAATGCGCCATCAATATATTAATATTTTCTGAGATGGTGCGACAACCAGTGCTGGACCACTTGACATGGATTGACCCCAGGTAGAAGTGACATTACATTCTCTGAATTAAAGTGTTCTGTCTGTAACATGGTTTCTTTGACGAAGCTAAAGCCTAGCGTACCCGACGTGCCCCGCGTGTTGCACCAAGAGCGTTACTCAGGTCAATTATATATAATTTGATAACTGTAGTAGAGAGATGTATAGAAAAATCTTGATCAAGCAACCAGGAGACACACTGATATAGCCATAATACTTTTTTATTTCGACAGGAAGGATCATTGACCATAGTGGCATTTGGTGAATGCTGGTTATTCTGTACGTTATCAATGTGTGTTAGACATTCGACGCAGAGTGATTATACTGAAAGTCAGATTGATAACGCTCCTTGATTATCTTTGAAACTGTCTTATGAATCTTCTCTTACGTATTTGTTTACAACACGTATCACTTGTCCTTCACAATTCTCTGTGATTATGACTCATTTAATTTGTGGCTTATAAAACAAACAAGGGGAGACACGTTAATTACTCTCTCTGTTACAATAAATTCGTAACTGAACTTTGCTGGTGTTGAAGGACTACGAGGGAAGTTTATTATTTTTCTAGTAATAGAGAATCTATCCTTCTTTCACACCATCAATCCTTTTCTTGTTTGACTCGGTTGAACTGTTTATCTGTTGTTTCGAGGAATGACCGCAACAGCAGCATCACCACTAAAGTGGCGGAAGGGTTGGCCGGATAAGAATAATTCCGTACAGGCCGGAGCTCTATAAATACTCTATACACACTTCAGACGCTTGAACTCAAGCAATTTTTCTGAGTTCAATATTTGCTATTTTACTACAAAGATATTTTCATAACTATGTCGGATAGTGGTGAGCAGGATAATTGAGTGTCCGCCGTAGAATACTTTTTCGGTGAACACTTGTTAAATTTGGCTGAGTAAGTTCCAAATAAAATAAAATATTTAAATTGAATGGGAGGAGAAGAATGAGATAGGAAAAGACAGAGGTAATAGTTTTAAGTCTGTTTTATAATAGTGTAAAGAAAGACCTCTAGAATTAACAAACTTTTATTTTCTATTTTATTGAAAACTTCAGTTTTCCAGAAACGATCATCACTAAACGATGGTATATCACATTTACTTTTAATATTTTTGAATTTTTATCATCCAAACTGGGGATTTCTTCTGTAATGGTAGCAGTTTCACACTGCAAGAGATTAGATGTGTAGTCTCTGCTGGAGTTCATTTCTCTGCAGGATGCGCGTTCTGCATAAATAGCGGGGAAACACATTTTTAGGCAGAGCGTAAAAAGATAAACAGCGTTTTATTCGGTTTGAATTTATTACTTGCTTACAGTGGCGATAATATCTTAATTCACCGCGGAGGGCGCGATTGTGCAGTCCTTGTCGCGTCCGTTGCTTCCCCGCCATTTCCCGACTTCTTGCCAAATATCCGGCGCCCGGAAATGGACCCACGCCATCTGGCGCCGCGGCACCGGGAAATCATCTCAACGCTTTATGGATTTCGACCGAAATTATGAGCTTCTAAACGGCCTGGATGATTTAGTTTTAACGTAACCAAAGTTACATTAAACCTGAGTATTGTTGGTACAAAAGATAACGTGAAAATACCAAAACTGCGAATAAATCATTAAAATTCTTCGACATTTAAGCCATTAAATCATTTTATGAAAATAATTAATTTTCTATTCGAGTTATTTTTTAATATTGATTAAAAAACCAATTTGCTGTTATTGTATTTTTGTTAATGGTTTGACCTGATGCATATTAAAATCTGCTTTTATAACTCATAAAGCACATTACCAAAATCCCAACATTGACACTTTCATTCAAGAGTAAATCTTGAACATCCAGCATCCCAATTAACTTAGACATTGAAATGGCCTATGATATGGTGTGGATGTACCATTTTATAACCAAACTGAAATAAATTTGTGTCAAAGCCAACAATTTGTTGTAAAATTTCACAAACGGTGTGGTCATTCAAGTGAGAACTATTTGTACGTTATCTGAGAAGAAACGTTTAGAAAACGGTTTCCCACAAGAGTCTATTTTAAGCGTAACACTATTCATTATTGCAATTAATGATTGAAGACGACGATATAAAGACTCCTGTAATTACTAGTACGCTGATGACATCTCCATCCTTTGTAAAGGAAGACATTTAACATCAAGTCAGGAGGTCATGCAAAACGCTCTAAACAGCAGTTTAATTGTCGCTTAGATCAGGGTTTGAATTTTCACCACATAAAAATAAAAATAGCTATACGACTCTTACACTTGTAAATCAGAATCTAAGATTTGTTAATGCCACTTGAAGCACAACCACTAAATATAAAAAACGACTCAATATCCTTAAATGTATGTCCCGTAACGATTGGGGTGCAGACAAACAGCTATTATTGTTAACCTATAAAGACATAGTACGTTCCAAAATATACTAAAGGTCAATAATATACAGATCTGCAAATAAAAATAAACTCAAAAAACTCAAAGTGGTGCATAACTGAGGCCTCAAATATCTACAGGATAACTTGACACCGGTCTTATATAACAGTAGCTAAAGAACCTACGTTACATCATCGAAGGGAGAATCGAATAATGAAATATTCCTCAAAGCATTTAATCCAATACCATAAATATCCAGGTAATAACAACCAGCAACTCTTCACACCTATATATACAATAGTCAAGAGAATTCTCGAAGAGCTATATATCAAACAAACGAAAAAAAAATAAGAATCCTCAATGGACCATTCCGGATATTCAGACAAAGAGTATACTGGGACTAATTTTATTACCAAATTTGACAACTTTCAACAAATACATATCGCTATTAAAGAATATAAACAAGAAACATACGTCCATGTGGCAACACGTTGCGTTTCAATAAAATATATTTTCACCAATATTCCATCATTGCAACATCGACAATATGCAGAATAATGTCAGCCATGAAAACGATCAAGTAAATAAATTAAAATAAGTTCATCATATTTTCGAATCCCCGTTCTGCAATACATAACGTCTACAACAGAAAATGCAACATTGTAATGATCAGTGTCATACACTAAATTCACCATCACTTAAACGACCTTCGGTAAAAACTTGGTAATGGCATGGATTCCAGGAAAAATAACGAAAAAAGGACTCAGCGGACTATTTTGGAAGACTGTGACTCTGAATTTGCAAAATTTCATAACTTGAATGATACGTTGAAACACAACCATAACGTGATGAATACGAAATGGTACAACATATGGTAAATCTTAAGAACCAGCCAACTTCACAAAAAGTAAGAATTTTCTATAGTCAAAGTAACATATTTTGGAAGAAAGGAACAAGTGGCTATTACTAGAATAATATCTGGGCACTGCAAGTTAAGCCATACTTATGTACTGGATAGATCCAATCCACCAACGTGTGATGTGTGTAATACTGCCTTAAATATAGACCAAGGCTTCAATCAATGCCCCAAATGCTACCAACATAGACTAAAGTATATAGGGGGTAAAAATTACGGAAATTTCTTGGACTCCCATGAATATCAAAAGTTTTGTGAGTAAAGTAATATTTTTGATAGAAATTAAGTGTATCCTATTTTTTGTTTTAAATCCGAAAATCAAATTTATTTACAGACAAATAATTTCATATTTGTTAATGAACACGAAATTGAGTATACCAATATATATATAGTAAACATATAATTGTAAATATTAAATCAATTAACGTCTGCTATTAAATAAATTAAATAAAATCCACCGATTTTTACAGACAGTTTTTATTTTTTATTTAAACGACGTTTCAGTGCATATTCGCGCGAATATGCGCCGAAACCTCGTTTAAATAACCAAGGCCACGGGGAACGGTTGTTAAATTTACAATACGACAGGTAAAACCCCTAAATACCAGATGGGCCATTATTTAGTCTTGTGCAAACTGTTGACTAGATAAGGTCTTAGTGCTGCCTCGGACCTCACTTTGGTACAAAGAAGTTAACGATTGCAACAATTTTGTAGTTTTTGATAATTGGATTTTAACAATAATTTGGTGAGTTGTTAGTTTATTCCTTTATACATATGTATGTGCTATATATATACGTATTTTCAAATGGAAATATGTATTTCACAGATTATAAACCTGAAGAAGGCGCGAATATGCGCCGAAACGTCGTTTAAATGAAAAATAAAAACTGTCTGTAAAAATCGGTCGTAAATTATTTATCATATAATTGTAAAATAATATTTGAAAATAAATAACACTGTGGTCGCTAATAACCAGGTACTCGATGTGATCTTTATAAAGAAAAAGAAAAAAATGACATTATCAGCACTTTTTGGAGTTTCAAAGTGGTTGCAAAGATTTATTTCCGTCACGATTGGGATGAATGCGCTTAGTCTTTACTAGTATTGAAGCCGTACCTAAACGAGAAACAGGTGAAAGGTGACGACAGAAAATAAACTTATACCCATCAAAATAATTCTTTTTTCTACGATTCTGTCCTGACTGGTGATTCTGTGGCATCTGAGAATCGATGTGAAATTCTAGAATCGCTTTTGCGCCATACTGGGAGAGACCAATGGAAGTTGTATGGACTTGTAAGCTATTTGGTAGAAGTTAACAATGAATTATTGATAATCTATGTTCACCCATTTTAATATGTTGAAAATAAATCCAGCGTAGTAAATATATCTCTAATGTTAAAAAAACTTGGTAACGTATTTTGCAACATTTCAAGGCTACAATGATCGGATATCAGTCATATCTTCATCAAATATCCATGACTATATGTATGAACAATTGAAATGTTTACCAGGATAAACCAAAAAATTGAAATCCCTTCAAGTTTGTCTCAAAATTATCGACACTATTATTGAATAAATTAAACTAATCAGAACATATGAAAACAAAAATCTTATTTTCGTTATAAACTAAGTTCAATTATATATAGTTGCTATTGAAATTTAGTTGTATTTTCTTGTTATCCAAATTACAACAAGCTTCACAATAAAGAGAATAAAGATCTTATGAGACACTTTAAAATGACTTTTAAATGTATTATATTTGACCAGGTACCACCAATCATTCTGAGAAAAAAAACTAATTATAAAATACGTAATTCGTTATTAACTAAAAATAAGTAAAAATGTAGCAATGTTGGGAAATTCGTACGAATTCTATTAGAAACTTCATACGCTATTTAAAATGAAAAGTATAGAAATATCACTATGATTAATGCGCTAATGATTGTGTTTTCACTCTCATAAAAATAATGAGAAAACGTAATGGTAAATTAGACTTAACACATCAGTTGAACAACTTTAAGTCCGTGTTGAAAACAATTCAAAGTATCAAAACTAGGGGAATGTTTCGGCTTTGGAATGAAATAGAACATGTTCATGAAAATGGTCAGTCACTGAGTTCATAATGCAATTCATAAAATTATAATGATTTTCGGTCCGAATTTTCAGGGATTAAATAAGGCACCTTCGACGTAGGAACGTAACCACACAATGAATTCTCTCTCAGTACTCAAAGTTTGTACAGCTAAATTATCTATTTTCGTGATTATATTTTCTGACTTCACTGAAATTAATGAATACAACAGCCAAATTAGCCGAAACTCAAAAATCATTACATAAAATGTTAAGAAAAATTTAATAAAAACTTATCGTTTCTTCATTAATTTTTACAAAAAACGAATTCATAAAATTGTAAGAAAAATGTATGAAATACATTATTTATAAAAATTTATGTTTGCACCTGAAGAGGTTCAAAAGTAAAGAATGACAGGTCTAAATTTAAATTTATTTGTGACCAATTTTTCTATTCATCTCTTTTCATTTCATGTTCAATTTATAAATACCGAACATGTATGAATAATTCAGTATTGGCGGTTATCCAAGTAGTTAATTTAATTAGTGTTATATTTAATAAAAGAAATAATAAACGAAACTAAAATGAGCTTCATAGAACTGTAATAGTGATTTTCCTTTTCAAATATGTACCTCTAATGGCTTTATTCTTTATTAGAAAATTGAGTACATTATACAGGTAAAGACCTGGCAGCCAGTCTCTTTATGCCCTATTTACTGCTTCTTCCATGGAAACGTTGAATAAATTAGCCCCAGTGTGGTTTCAGGCTAAACCACTTTTTAATTAAACTTTTGACGCAGTTTCGTACTTTAGCTTTTTTTATGTGCTCGGAAAATGTTTACGAGCATTAAATAAGTTCGTCGGAAATTTATCAAGAACTGAGGGAAAGGTTCGATTATATATCTATTAATAATAGGTGAAAAAATATTTATCAGGAGAAATTGTAAGTCAGTACTTTCGGCATTACGGTATATAATTAAATTGATTCCTATTTACTGAATGTATTTGTCGTTTGGAAATTATTTAATTTAACAGCTAATTAACGGTTTCTTACATTTCCTAAATATTGTTTCGGCTCTATGTTTACAGTTTGTATGGGGTCATTCTATAAGTGGTCTAATTTGTGAAATCACACGCGCTCGACCATTTCATATTTCGTTTAAATTTTGCATAAATGAAGATTCATATATGAAATTTAGTTCATGATGTGTGCAATTCAATAGAAACTATAGCCTCTTATTGGGACCTTGCCAATCGTTCTCGACGAAACCACACGAAGCCCCATTCTTCATTTGCACAAAGCTGAATCAAATAAGAACATCCTGATTCTAATTCCCACAGAAAAAGAAAAGAATATTACAATTTCTCGGGATAAAATTTGTATTCATATTCCAAAAATAAGGGATGAAAGTGTCTGATAAAATCTGAATAAAAAATTTTATCCGGTTTTCAAACACGTATAACTTTGCAATTAATAACGGAAAAAATTCTCCACTTGGCAGATACACCAATATATTTTAGATAAAAGCCAAATCAATATATTTTACCCAAATTTGTATGGTTTATATTTCATTCAAATACGAGGATGATATGAAACACAATGTGGTCAAAAAGCGCCTGAGAAGTTTCTTAAAAGCACTATTCAGAATTTTATTTTTTACTATGCCATTATGTAAAGAATATTCAATTTTCTAGAATTATTATTCACCATTTTGGAACCTCGGCATTTTAACTTGATAAACACTCGATTGCCTGGGTAAATCAAAACTTGTACAGCTTGTTTACAAGGAAGTCATTGGTCGCGAATCAATCAATCTTTTATACAGGGAAACTTTACATCGATGGGAGACTATTGTCGACTTTGCAATATTTTGGAAGCGTTTACCAGTAATTTAATCCACAGATCTGATGCCTCAGAAAACGGTTCACCTTGATCTGGTGTTATTCTGTAGTTGCTACATACACAACGCGGACGGAATTTTGATTCCAGAAATAGATGCGGTCTATATCTCGAATTTCTGTTCCTACATTAGTGCTAGCAGCATCTACTAAACTAAAAATCTTAATTTTTAAGAAAAGTAAGAGATATTTCTAAATTTGGCAGTATTTAAGAAAAAAATAACATAATTATATACATAATTATTGTTGCTGTTCCTGTGAGTTTCATCTACTTTGAGTTGTAATTACTGAAGAATTTGTAAAGTTAGATTACTTTTCAAGTATAAAATATGTTAAATCAAAATGCCAGGAATATGTGTAGATTCAATTAATAGTTTTTGTTGCATGCGTGGTCAAATATTATTTTCGTCACGCCTCTTAAAGTAGGTAACCAGGAAAGGTCAAGGGCTCGGCGTATGTGTCTCAACCATTGTTCATTTATGCTATGAGAATGTCTAAAAATAAAATATGTATTGCCTTTGCTTTGCTTATGGATTGGCGGGAGGTCTACACACCATAAAGATCTCTGAGTTCCTGCTTGACTCAACCTATAAACGCACGATTGTCAATGAAAGAAGGAGGAAAAGTTTAATATCCGAATTTTCCATCTGCTACTCGACCTATTTCACATTCAAATAGTTTACCAGTTTCTAAATCAACCCAAAAATAGAAAATGAGGACAGTTTGTAAAAACACAAGTCCTTTTCCCCTCCTAGTTGTGGAGCCATCAATGATGAATATGATAAATACTTCATCAGAATAATTCTTTAATGAAACATAATAACCGGACTGTTACTACGAAGAAATACTTGGGTATTATTGCTTGTATGTGAGAGGCAAGCCGACAGGCAACGATCTCATGAAGCCACCAGATGATTCTCTTCAAATCCAAACAACTGCCAATTATTCTTCAATTATTTTGAAATTATAAGAATATAAGTGTCATTTAAAAATTTTCAAGTGTACTTTGAATGTTATTGAGATATGTAATTAAAATGTATCATTTTCTCTTAATCCGTAAAAATAAAGTTGGAGCTAATAAGGAATTATCTTTGCCATAAATTGTTTTCCTAACCCTTCATTGACCCATGAATTGAAAGAAACATTAAATTGTTTTAGCCATTAGTCTGCTTCTGGATAATTATCTACTTTACTATTTTTCTCGTAACATATAGAGTGAAATACAATTAAAACATTTCAATACCTCCGTGAATGTGACGGTGATTCGAGTGAGGAAACTGTTTCATTTAGTAGTCACAGATTGATCCTTGAGGTACTCCGACGCGAGTTGCCGGGATTCGGACGCAGTGAATTAAAACATATATGCGCGTTAATACGAAAGCTTGTACGTCATTTCCAGGTAAATTATAATTGATGCTTGATCTTGATTGCTATCGTTTCGCTGATCTACTCTTGACCGTTTGGTGAACCTCGTCATCCATTACGAGTGTCCCGCTGCAACCACACGAGTGGATTAACTATCCGCACACCGCCCCCGCAAACCAACTGCCATCGAGGCCAGAAGCTTCCATCTGTCGGAAAATGATGCTCCTTAAAGTGTATTCATTTCAAATATAATTCTTCAAAGGATAAATATAAATATAAAGGATAAATATAAATATAAATGATGTGTTTTATTCACTGAGCTTATATGGTATGTTCAATCGTTGTCATAAATTTCCCCGAACACATTCCTCTGCTGTCTTGTTAGGCATTAACCTTATCTATCTAATGTAAATGTCAAAAGCAACACCGAAATGTTTATAGCTTTATTAGTAACTGAAAACAATCTAATACAGGTCATATAAAAACGGGTGTTCAAAGATTTTCTCAAATATTTTCATTACTGTTATTTATTTCAATCAAAACAATGAAGGAAGAAAAACCTAATCTGATACTTATGGGACAATTGACTTATTCTCATTTAATGAGACCCAATATTTTCATTCAATTTGGTTTCAGACTTTAACCATTTAATTGATTTAATCCTCTTAACAGATACCAATAAAATGTATCACTCGGTACATTACGTAAATAACAAATTGCAAATCGTATATTTAAAATAAAATAAATAAGTGACAGTAATTTGTTTGCTATTAAAACATTTTCATTAGCTCGTAAATAAAAGAGATTTACATTTGATTTTCTGGGACTCGGACAATAATCTGAAATGTGAACGCAAAAAACTTTGCCTTTCAGATCAATATAAAAATATATCGTTAAAAATCGACCTTCAAGCAGGTTATAAACGGCTGTATTATATAACAAGAAAAAATATGTTTATAAGATTTATTAAATTATATAAATATGGGCGTGACTTTAAGCTGCATTATGCCACTTAAAATGTAACCTACTTATGTAACAAATAATTAACTTATTAAAGCATGTATAATCCCATTTTCACTCAGCTCATTGAAACTATGTGATCCCTTTTGCAATTCAAGTCAGTCGTAAAGTTGTATAATCTTCTATGGCCTTCCAATATTTTAAAAAAATAGTCCGTTATAGCTGATTCCACGCGTCGTCATTACGTAATTTGGTTTCATAAGCTCTGTTCCCATGTGATGCTCCCTTCTCACTGCCTATTCACCTACGTCTTTTCCTGTTCCACTAGTCGACGATAATATTAACTTATCCTCTGAATTGCTGCTCCCTGGATTGAAATAAACTCTGTACGTTCGTAAAATCACGTTGTGTCCGAGTATTTTAGATTCTTAAACCCATCTCAACTCTGTCGTCTGTCGGCACTCAGTCACCAGCCAAAGGTGTTAACGGTGTGTTTTCTGCATGGTGTACCTACTTCTCAACCAGTTACAGAAATTGAATCCACGGAACACTATAGAAGTATGTATGTTCATGCGATGAATTAAAGATGAAACGGGACGTTGACAATTGGAAAATTTTGTTTGGCGAGGACGATATGACGAGAAAGATATTCAATAAAAGCAGATTGAAATATACATATTTATTTGTTCTTTACTGTAATTGAGTAGTAAATTTCATTAGCAAACGATCTACTCGTAGCGGAATTTTAATAGCTTAGGCAAGTTAACCCTCATGATGGATGACGGTTTCTCCGCATACCAGGCCGTGTCCACTGTCCGTGGTTGCAATTCTCACGAGAAATTATCCAGTCTTGTTGGTCATTTAGCACAGTCAACCTCAAAAGCTCGTTTCACATGGAAACATAATTCCAATCGGCAGAATAAATATTTTAAGATTAATTAAAAAACCGCTTACACTTAATAAAGGGCTTTAATGTTGATTTAATATGTATTAAGACTATTTCACATTTTTTTACCAAACATACCCACAGTAAAACCAGGTATTAATTAATAACATCGAATGATATCTTTTGGTGTTAGTTATACATGAAGAAAACTGTTTGTTAGTCATTGCAAATAAACAATTATGACATTATTTATTCACAGGAATAAATTCTCGTTAATCAAATAATGTAAGACAACCATCGAGTGTATTCCATTGTACAATCAAGTATATCCAATTAACTTTTTAAACCCCTATTCAAAAATGGCCTTAAACGCAGATGCAATGTAGCCACCATCGTAAATCCACCTGACATTTCTTTAACAACAAAGTTTGTGTCGACCAGGGCTCTTGCTGATATTCGTATCCACATCCGCAAGTGCGGCGTTTCAGCATCGATTTGGACATTGCATCAGCATCCGCAATAATCAATGCGGGGTCACGACAAGAAAGAAAAGTTTTTTTTTTGTTTGAAGATAACAATTTATATGTCGTCGCCACCCAAACTATAAGTTCAGATAGCGAGGAAAAGATTGCAGAAGATATTTTGAAGATGAGAAGCAGTGAGGATGACATTTCAGGTTCTCTTAATTAATAAGAATGATAGAGTCCTCGGAAAGAGATTATGAACAACCACGGACGTCCGCTCCGGTAATAAAGCCATTCTTGTGAAGAGATCTTGAATAAGGCTGTAGTCGTCAAGTGGAGATCAGAGGGAGGAAACACCAAAAATTGTTGTGCTGTGATCAAGAAGGAATTATCTTACCTCAATACGAGAAGGGTCAATGTGCATGTAAATCCACTTAAATGGAAGAGCGCTCATCGAGAAGAATTATCAACAATAGCCAGCAGACTTTTATTGCCACTATCATCCAGTGTTCCTAAGGAACAGTTGTTCAGTAGCCTGGGTTTAATTTATGAAACTGCGATACACATTAAACCCAAAAAGGTTGTGATATAACTTTTTATTATATATAGCTTTATTTACCAAATATTTAATAAAAATGTTAAATATCGTGATATTTTCATTTTATTTCTGCACCCATACGAAGTTTCTTAAAAAATCTTAAGATCGTCATCTGCATTCGCATCCGCGGATGCGAACTTTCAAAAATCCGCATCCTCAACATCTTTAGTGCCGACCCGATGGAAAGCTCAAAGTTGATACAAAAAAAACTAGTAAAATGAGAACTCTTTGGTTCCTGCCCGGGATGCATCTAGTATGAAACACGACGTTACGTTGACAAACGGCGGAGGTGGATGTGAGTACAATGTGTTTTGTTTCACACGAGTCATAGCCCGGGTACAAACTAGAGAACTCTACATTCATATAAGTCACCATGTATATGAAATTATATAATTTTTTGAAGAATGTTCTGAAGAGATCCCGAAATTGATGACAAAACGTTTTAATTCAAGTAGCATCGTTCTGTTTCTATTTTTGCCATTTCTTATTGTCTCAATCACGTGCATACCAGGTGGTGCAACGTCGGATGAAAGGGGAGAAAGTTCGTGGTGTCAATAAATTCATCTGGCACGTATTATGTAACGTTGTTTCGGACAAGCATAGGAACACACCAGGGGAAAGAATTGATGTCATGTAGCTCTTTCGTGAAAAGGGAGGCCAACGCCTACGACGAAGCTTAGAACGCGGGCTTCCTTATTTTCTGATGGCGCTGATCATCGGGAAATATTACACTAGAAGGTAACCAAGAAATTATTTTGGTTTTACATCTTATGGGATGTAGTTCAATGAAATTTTTGGTTTTTATAAATGTTAATAAAAAATTATTATTTTGCAGTTAAGCCAGTGGCTCGCACCTTTCATTAATGCAATAAAAATTTGTCAAAAATTTTAAATTAAATTTATTATTCTGATAAAACCTCATTTTCATATAATACCAGCTAGAATCACAGCGTTGCCAAGGAAAAAAATATATTAATTCAACACAGTATTTTATTCGACAGTAACCTTTTGTCACCACGTGATTATCTATCACAGACAGCGTCTTCTTGTTTTTGTAAATTTACATTTTCACGACACATACTTTATGTCACTATTACAACAGCAATGACAACGTATTTAATATTGTCAAGAAATGAACTGAAACCTCAAATGAATCCATGTATACAGAAAAATGCAAAGTTACAGTCAATTGGACAAATACCCATTTTTATTTTTCCTTCAAAACAAAACACAAGGAACATAATTTCAACAGAGTTAAATTCAGTGAATATATGTATATATATATATATGATGTGCGGTATCATTTGTGTACCTATTTTATTCGTAGTATCTAAGCTTCAGGGTAAATGTTATATTTGGCAGTTCGATTTGAACAGGTCCCTCTTTCAAGGCTAGGTTAGCAAAATGTTTTAATTATATATATATATATAGCCGAGAGTATAGGCAATCTGCGTTTAATTTTTGAGATCTCGACGCACGTATGGACCACGAACCTTATGTCATAAAATGTTTTTCACTTTTTATGTTTATATACAGTATAAAGAACCTACATAGAACTATTAACCAGAAATATTTGCGGGAGTGAGCTCAACAACTTCCCAAAGTTTCATGGCTATGCGATGAATGGTGTATCAATGCATAAAGGACAAACAGAGAGTCATACATTTTATATATATATATATGTAACTAATTGACCACAACAATTGACTTTCGCAATCGTTTCAGCTATAAAATTCCGTCCGCCACATGTGACTGGAAAGATTCATCATAAAAAGAAATGTTTTTCGCCAAAAAAGAAAGTCCCTTCAAGGCACCCAAAGACGATGTACTTGAACGCCAAAAAGAAATCAAAATTATAAGGTACGGGTAATAACTAAACATTTAAATATTATAAGTGCTCATAATCCAGACTACAAAAAATACAATAATCCTTGGAAAGTTTGAAAGAAATGTATCGATTAAAATTATCTCATAATTTCATAATATAATTAGTGGAATCTTTTTTTTAGCCGATTTGTGGTGTTTTGTTTGGTCAGAACGCCATGACAGTTCAAGAGAAGTAAAGAATGTATTCATAAACCTGCAACGTAATCAATAATGAAGTACGTACGACAGATTATTCTCATAAACATTACCCATTTTAAATGATTAAGGAATATTAGTAAATTCAATATTTTTAAAATTAGTAATATTTGGAAATTCAATAAAACTCAAGTAAATGTTCTTCTATTACAAAAACAACCTCGCATGCAATCTATTAATTAATTAAATTATAGAGACACGAATAAGTCACAATTACGGAAAAGCTTTATACTGTTCAATTTCCCCTTTCAATTGAAAAAATTCTGTAGAGAAATATGAAGGGTTAACACGATAAATTAAATAACTGAAAATCGTAACAACTAAGAATTTAACTGAAAAATAATTTTGCAGAAACGTTTAAGTCATATAATCAAAATATAAATAATATTCTGTGGATATATGATAGATAAATTTCTTCATCTTTACTCTAACTCATACATAGCTCTTTTACTATTCGATTTTATAAATATATGTCACATGTTGAATGTCAGATTTCTTAAAACTACTTTCTAACTGTGGACAACTCTCAGTATTTACCCGTAATTTAATGGAAACGAAAACGTGCAGATAGCCAGAAATTAATACCGAAAATGTTTAATCACGAATCCATTCCCCATCTTTGAGTTGTTTGGCACCATCGGAGATTTCATCTTAATCTCAATTAAACGCTTTAAATAGTTTTCCAATAAGCAATTTCAACTCAGGGGTTGCTTTTAATTCGGAGCGGCGAGAAATTGCGTTTGTCCTTTCTCCGTGGATCTAATCGATTCTGTCTTCTGAGAACAACCTCCCTAAGCAAGAAAGTTTCAATACCACTTCCAATTAATTGCCGAGAACGTTAGTTCCGTAAATAAAATCTTATAATAAATAATATAATTGGTGAATTCCGGCCATATTAACATTTTTTGCTTGTTAGACTGAATAAGTTGGCATGTTTTTTTATATAATAAAAATTACCTTACTTTTCATGATAATGATACTTACTTGGCAATAAACGAGGAAATAAAGTTCAGAAGAGAAACTAAGGTTTCTTAACCTGGCGCTGGTTAAACATGATATATATATGCAAGTCAGAGTGGATATGGAATTGCCAAAATAATTAAAAGAATGGAGTGGAGAGAAAAAGAAGACGTTGGTGGCTTGCCTGAAATTGTTACTCGGCGTCGCTATTGAGGACAGGGTGAAATGCTTCAAATTTTTGAATGCGCATGCTTGCACCTTAAAAGGAGATAAGGAAACATACTCCGTGTGCCTCCTTTTCTCCTGAATAAGGAAGCTAACGCCCACGACCAAGAAGCCTTCATCCCCCCCCCCCCCCCGCTTCAACCAACCGGTTCGTTCCTTTCAATATGAACTGTTTGTTATATAGGGGAATTCAGGGCGAAACGAAATAGCGGGATAGAACGTGATACTATTTTTTTTACTGGATAGTGCTGGAAGTTAGTAAATAGGGGTGGAACTTTGTAACTGATCAAGGTAGAAGTCCTGGCAGCCAACTTGACCAAGTTTTGACTCTACCTCGTGCATGAACTCTTGCTTTAGCGTCTTACGTCTGTGACTTTATAATTTTTTAAGCATTTTGAAAAAAGGTAATCTAAAACACTCCTTGCTTTTAACCCATTACTGGTGTATATTCGTAAACTAGCTGTCTTTAGCTGTATATAAGTTACATGTAAGGTTTAAATCTACTTTCATTAAGGCTCGGTGAAAAGCTTTTAACTAGGATTAGCGTACGGAGCGGAACGAAATACTACTGTATATAAGTTACTGACTGAATTTGTGTTTCTCAAGAAAAAAAGAGAGACTCATCTTATGGGAATGAGTTACAGGATGCTGTACCAAAATAGAATAGATTAAGAAAGAAGAGAAAAGGGAAAAGGAAAAAAATGTTATCAAAGACTGTGCAGTTGAAAAAAAATTGTTTTGCGAAATGGAAACTTGATAAAGCGATTAACCGTACGCTAAATAAGAAATAAACCACAAAAAGTGTTAATATTGTGAATGAAATAGTTGATGGTGTGGTTTATTTATTTAAAATTAATTAGACAAAATTTACTTCCACTTTAAAACATAATAATAATGTTATTTGTATTTAAAAAGAGATTCTTTAATGGTTCTTGAGCAATATTTCAAATTATATATATTAAGGGGAATTACTGTTTAACTATCAAGGGGTTTCTCAGGGTTAATTACTGGGGTAACAACGTGTAGCAGAAAGTTTCACCTTTCCCGACGAAACTGTTTGATTTTCTAGTCGATTCCGTAACTTCCGCGTGGTAGATTTTTCCTCCTTCACTCTCAGGCTATCTTTGTCCGGTTGTGCATTTCCCCTCTCTTGCCGGAAAAGGCTCTAGACCTGGCACTGCCCAGCGATTGAGGAAAACATGTTTTCCTCATTGGCAATGTTAATATCTTTGCTAATATGGTAGAACTCTGATAGGCTTGTACTTCATACATAAATTATCTGAATTCGTTGTTTTAAGTTATATAGATATTAGATTAAGTAATAGAATAAACTAATGTTTTATACGTTTATAAAGTCTTTGTTTCCATAATATTACACAATTTTTTAAACAATAAGTGTCCCGTTCCGCCCCAATTTACCCTACATTGGTATAATATTACTAACATGATTTTAATATTCTTCCTATTTATTACTCTAAATAATTTGCACAGAAAGTCAATTTCAGGCGTTTAAAGCATATGGAAATAATAAATATAAAGAACAGTACGAAATAATAAACTTATAATTGGTTGACTAAAAGAGTATTAAACTTGCAATAGATTCATTACAATCAGATGAAATTAGTAATGATATTGAAATGTTTAATTATTGGTTTTTTTTGTTAACAGGCTACATGAAACATGAAACAGGCAACTCCCCTTTAATAGCATAGGAAGGGAATTGAAAAGGGGGGATGCGGAAGGTAGAGCAAGGTAGACAAGGGTTAACTAGGGCCCCCGGGCTATGGTTTAAGAATCCTACTCGGTGTTTCACCTAAAGAGATGCAGGGAAAACCCTAGGATACCTGCATCAGGTAGGTCGGGCATTGGGAACTATTCTCACGCCCTTCCGAATGACGGGAGACGAGTCTGCTGTGGGGTCGCAGCATTCCCTTCTCCGTGTCTCCACCAATTTCAGGAGGCAGTTGGCCGACTGATCCAATGGGATTAGCAGACAACTCTTGCCATATACCCAAGGTCTTAGACCCCAGTACATATACCTCCTAAAATAGGTGAAGGTGTCTGGGCATATGAGAACTTTGATAAAAAGAACCCAGAGAGAGTGCGAGGCATTCCCGACATGATCAGGTGAGCCTGGTGGTTACCTATATATATATATATATATATATATATATATATATAGAGAGAGAGAGAGAGAGAGAGAGAGAGAGAGAGAGAGATGGAAAAATTTTGAACTCGCAATCTAAAACTGTAATTTACAATTGTATTATACTTTCTAATTATTGTTGTACTGTGATGTACAGGATAACTAACAAATGTATGAACACACTTAAAAAGTTGCAAAATAAAGTATTAAGAATTATCTTATGTAAAAATAAATCTTTTAGTGTCACAATAACGCTAAGCGAAATGAATTGTCTTTGTTTCAAATAGGTCATTTTTTGTATAAATGTATCAATAATTTGTTACTGTCGTATTTTAATAATTAGGGAAAAGTTGGAGTTATATTCCACATGTATACGCCCCTAACTCATGATAAGTGTACAACTGGTGACGTCGCAGTCTGTTAACGTGTGTGTAGGGAAACTGTGACGTATTACGTATTCCCTTTTAACTACAGTTGAGTTCTATTTAAAACAATGCAGTATATTTAATAAACACACAAAAGTATTTAACCAATTACCAATAGAAATTAGAGAATGTTAGACTACTAATAAATTTGAGAAGAGTTTATTTCAACATTAAAACTTACTTAATATAAACAATAAAAAATTGAACACTGTAGTATTGAATGTAATTTCTTTGCTAAATAAATTTATTATTATTATTACTTCATTGCCCCGAGTTATTCAAGTATACTCAAACTCTGCAATATTTTTAAGTTTATTACAAACTATGTTTTTGAGTCGACAAATGATTGGTAAAATTGTTTAACAGAGAGGGCCCAACAATAACCTAAAAAGGTGATAAAGGAATCCATCTCATTAGAGTGTCTGGTGTAACCTCACAGTGAACAGTTGGGTAGGAGTTTCATTGATCAAGTTAAGGTAAATATTTTTAAACTGATTTTTAACAGCATAAATTATGATAATCTAATATAATTTTACAATATCCCCTCATTTTTAAAATAGTGAGAAAACGTTTAAATGATATTTTCATAACTTATCCAGTGAAGATTGATATTCTCATTTACTGAGATACGCTTCAAGGCCTAAGGGCTGTATTCCTCACGTCCCTAAGTACTGGCATCAACCACTTTAACATTACTTGCACCCAAATAAATTTGTCTCTGAAAGTTGTTTCTTCGGCACTCAGCTAACGAGCCTCCAACTACGACCTCACACTCCATCACTTGCCCTTAAGATAAGCCTTCTTGATGACGTCATCCTCACACTAAGTTTGAACAGTAATCTAAAGCTTAGATTACGTTGGTGGGATGCCGGAGTTAAGTTGCGCTCAACTTCATAGCTAATGGCCATGTAAGGTTTGATTTGGCTCCTTAATAAGGGTGGGTTAAAGATATCACTCAAGAAGATCTCAACAGTGTAGACGATGAGTTAACGGAAAACTATATTTGGTATACACAATTCCTATATTATATAAATTCTTTTTGATTAATTTTATACAATAAGTATTATCGGATATAAGGTCCAAATATGATAGAAGTAGTTTCTGTTCCAGAAGTAAATTACTTCAATATTAATAACAATTTTTTAATTTAATCAAATTACACTTTTAAAAATGTTAATTGTATTAATTAATGACGCTAAAGCTAAAAAAACGCGGAAATGAACAGTTATAAAATGAACTATAAATAATAGAAATTTGTTTGCAGAAACAAATAGAATACAGAACCTTGTAAGATATTATAATTATATGATTTACGTAAATTCATGAATTATAATAATTCAATTAATCTGACTTAAATATAATACAAAGAGTGGCCAAACGTCAGTTTTGGTAGCAAAACAAATTTTATAGCATTTTAACTAATGAACTGAGGATGTCCCGAAAGTTGGGGACGAAACGTTTTAATTCAAATTAAATTCTTCTATTTCTGACTTTTCCCCATTCTTTTGAATTCATAAATGTCGAAAGAAAAGAATATTTTATTTATATTAGAGTCTGTTGTTTAGTTATGGCGCCCAATTTTAGATTGAACACATTTAAATTAAATTGTCAAGATTTAAACTGATTTGAAGTCCAACTTAAACTTGAAAATTTAAGCTACAAATATAACCATAATAAATAAAGTCAATAAATCAAAGTAAATGCAAATTATGCTTTACGATCATAAAAATTCTGGGATTAGAGTATAATGTTAGATATATTGATTACTGTGAGTGCTTATATTCGTCAGGTTTTCAAAATGGCGGCGGGGTAAAATCCTGTGAACATGCTCCTGGTGTAGATAATGTACAAACTAGAAAAAATAACCCTCTAGCGGTATCATAATTTAATATTGAAAAAATTAATAATATCCTTCCACTAATTCGGATGCATTAAATTAAATATGAAATTTATTATATACCAGCTAAACCTTGTAGTTATATCTTACTTTTTATAGTTTTTCTGGTTTATGAAAACATTATTAACAATTTTCAGCCTATATTAATATTTATTTTAATTTTTCATAATTTTCAATAAAATATCGAAGATAAATTTACATCTCATATTCATATTGTGTAATAAGCAAAAGTAGTTGCTTAGAATATAAATATTTTTACATCGTCCAAACGAAAGACTCGTTAAAATTGAAATTCCGGGAACTCTTCACCCAGCATCTACGCCGGGAACACCTACGTTCTCTAAATGAAACGTTACACATCAGATCCAAAAATTTCATCATTAATGAAGAGAGCGATACCAATAATTTAAATAATAGTTATTATTATTTTTTATAGTTCAATGTAATAATTTTTTTTGTTATTCACGTTTGAACATCAACGATACGATATCATTATTCGACGTGCAGGTTAAGTCCTTAATAAGTGTGTAAGATAATATATCTTCATGAATAGAGATTGTAGAAATTTGGTAGCATTGTAATATTTTTCTGATGATAAAGGAATTCCAGTTACATTTATTAAAATTTAGTCGTTGAACATTTGTATACGTTCACGAGGTTCTTAATTATTATTGTAATTTGTTAACGGATGTTAAATCACTTTTAATTTATTCCACATTTCGTTGTCTTTACTTTAATAATCGTAATAGAAGTTCTAAACACAATTCTCGGGTTTTAACCCGGATCAAAGTTTGTTTACACGACGTTTCGACAGCAATCTCCACCATCGTCGTCAGGTAGACTTTAGACTCATCTATCTGACGACTATGGTAGAGCTTGCTGTTGAAACGGTATGTAAATAAACTTTGACAAACGTTGAAATCCGGGACTTGTATTTGGAAAAAATTCACCGGGAAAGACTTCGCTGTGTAATATGTTTGTAACTTTTATTTTTCTTTCCGAAAATCTCAGCAGACATTTTTTAAAACAACGATAGCAAATAAACATTTTCAAGTGCTTCACTTTCAACTTAATATTTTATGGCATAAATCTATTTTTATCCTTATAGAAGTCAGTTTCCTTACGTTTAGCAAACGTTTCCGTTTGCACATTTGCTTAAGAAGGTTTTATCCTCCAATAGTTATGTGTATCATATTTTTTTAATACGGTAGCTTTATTCAAGACACTAAGGTTGCCATAGTAACAGACAGGAAAGGGGAAACGAGGACTGATGGCAGTTCGTTGCCTTCGTTTCTATTTCTGTAGACGTGCATATGTCTAGCAACTGTTCACCCGCTGCCTGCTAACCACGGCATCGTCCACAGACCTTATTTTCGGTTGATGTGGCTATGCCACCCCATTCCTTGTATTGCTAATTTATTCTGTGTTGCAATCTTCCTGGGAAGGGGCCGATTAAACCGTTTGGAAGAAACCCTCTGAATGGACGGATATTAGCGAACTCTGTTTTTTACGATGGCAATTCCGCGAAGCTGTAGGCCTATTCAGACAGCGTAACTATTTTGCAATGGAAAGTAACACTGGCGGGGGAGGGGAGAATTGTAGGCGGTTGAGTTATGAATGCTGGATGCTGTTTGGCTCTTCGTATCGCAACAGTTTTTCGCTAAAACTTCTCGTTAAAAACAGGCTATTTTCGACATTCAAAATCAGAAACAATAACGTAATACTTTATTTTCTTAGCACAGTCTGATGATTTATATGCACCATTCAGTGAGTTCAAATTTATTTGCTTCATCACGTTCCTTCAGAAATACTGACATTTAGCAACTATTTTAACATCGATACTGACATTAATCTGACTCCAATAACAATAAATAAAAGTAATTGCCTATCGGTCACTAAGTTTGGCTCCTAAATTTTTTCTCATTCAGGTGAATCAAAAAGTAAATGAAGCATTAACTAATATTATAATCTAAAATATTTCAAAAATCTTGAATATTCTAAAAAATACATATTTGAGCGTTTTTGATAGATTCAAATTTACAATGTGATTGCTAAATATATCAACCAATTAGGCTGTTACAGTTCTTGTTGTTGTAGTATTCAGTCCTAAGACTGGTCTGACGCAACCCTTCACGTTAACCTATCTTGCGCAAGCCTATTCATTTCCATATAACTAGCACATCACACAATATACATAATCTGCTTAGAGTATTCCATCCTTGTCTCTCTTCTGTTCTTTCCCCACACACTTCCCTCTAATGCTAATTTTACAAGACCCTCATATCTTAAAACGTGATCTATTAACCTATCCGTCCTCCATATTGCTCGCTCTTCCACTATTCTGTTTATAACTTCCTCGTTTGTGATTCTATTAACCCAACTGATTTTCATCATTCGCCTATACCACCACATTTCAAAGGCTTCTATTCTTTTCTTTTCCGCAACTTCTATCACCCACAATTTGCACCATACAACGCCACGCTCCATACGAACAATTGTAGCAACGATTTCCTAATATTTACACTTATATTACTCGTAAGTAAATTCCTCTTTTTCGCGAAAGCCTTCCTTGCTTGTGCTATCCTCCTCTTTATGTCTACTATATTGCTACCATCCCTAGTTATTACGCTTCCGTCAAAATATCCCTTTCCAATCTAACAACTTTTGTTAATCCACGGTTTCCCATAATAAACTTCATTACCTTGATTATCCCTCTACTAATTCTCACATTGAACTCTTTCTCCAGTGTCCCGTTCATGCAATTTAATTTTTTTTAATGCAGAATTCTTCACTATTTTTGTAAAAATAACTTGTAAATTTTTATAACTAATATGTATATATATAAAGCAATGGCTTTGGCTTTATACACAGGACCTGTTCAAACGAATTGTAAGTATAAAGTTTGTACCATTCTTCCGATTGTAGTGAAACTATGGTGTTTAGCGCTCATCATCCCAGAAAAGTTTTTTGTCAGTCATTTAAACATTAATGTTCCTTTCTCCCCCCTTTAAGACATAAAATGATCCCTGGCCAATCACCTGCTCTGCGACTTCATGTTTTTCCGTTATTCGTTCCTATACCATTCAATCAATTAACAACAAATTTTGGTGTATTGTACTGGTCTGCACACAAAAGGTTCCTGTTGATGTTTCAAAGATTTAGATTCCATACTTCCGTTCCTCCTTTCTGGTCAAATAAGTTCTTGCCCTAAAGACATATAGAACTTGTACGACCACACGTATCTTGCCAAACGAGATTATTAAATTTATGTTAACCGTGAAATGATACCTAAATTTACCTAACATATCTTTTAAATATTGGGAACATTTAATTTGTTAATAATAAGAATCCAAAATTTTTTGTAAGTCACAAAGCTAAATGATTGAGGATTATGATTCTGCACCTCGAGAAGGATTTTTCGGTAACTAAGTCGCTTATCCTGTGCGATATTCTCGACAAACAATTAAAATTAGCATTACTTATATAAACTTTTGCTTTACGCTTAATATCTATAAAATTATCAGTTGTGATATCTTTTTAGTTTATAGATAAGCTAAATGTTGCAGTGCAGATTGATTGTTTGAGGAGCCAAGTCGCACACGCTCAATTGTATTTTTCGTATATGAATGCACCTGCAACACTTTATTTCATAATAATCAGACTGGAAATACGGTTCAAGTATCGTCTCCTTATAAACATAATTGACTGATTGAAGTGAATTTTTTTTGTACACATATTCTTTGTGAACCGGAAGCAAAAGAGGACTATAAGGATACAGCACTACAACCACCCCTAGTGTGTGCAGATGGAGGCTATGGAAATTTAAATCGAACATAAACTGCAATTTGTTGCATGGGAATAAATATTTCTCACGGCTAGTGAGATTGATTGGATCCCTCTCGGCATTCTACATTTTTTCAGACTGTTAACAAGTTCCGGTGCTTATTTAAGGTCCCAGGGGATTTCTTGACTAGATTAAGACACCGAGTCATCGCGTTGATTATGATGAAATGAAAATTCCGTCATGTTTTCTAGGGTAGAAGGCGTGGAAATGAATATTTTAAAAGAAGGTGACACTCTCGATGATGGTTTAATCACGGGTTGACAAAGAGATTATTGTAGAATTAAATACCGCAGCCAGCTAATATAAATGAATCCACGGGCATCGGCGGACACTCGTAAAATACTATTAACCCAATGAACGCTGACTTAAATACCGCGTATGTCATTACACTGTGATCACAATTGAATATGAATGTATTTTCACACTTAAATGTTTATAAAAAGTTAACTGATGAAGGGAAGCCACAAGAAATCAAGCAAGCTTACACAAGTGTCCTCTGTTCACCTCCACAGATTTAAAAATCCAGTTCTGAATAAAGTTACGTCACGTCATCCGAGCTGAATGGGTTTATATAGCATAACTTAAAACCAATCTTGTATTAATTTTTTGAAAGAAATAATAATTACAGCAACTTATATGAGAGTTTAAATTATTTTTTCTTTACCGAAGATATATTTTACCTTCAACTACAACGCTCTTAAGCTTTTAGCCTCAAAACAACATAATATTGTATTTATTAAGTTCATTTGTACAGAAAAGGTTTGTCTGCATTAACAGTGGTTGAATCTTAGATAACTATGCCTATGTTATTTTCTATTCCATACGTCAAAGTAGGAAATAGTTCCAATAAGTGGCACGCAATACGACCATCTGTTGCGTGCGATTCTTAACGTTATACATATAAATGAACTTTTCTTCAATTTCGCTACATATTTAAGTTTGTTGTCTTTACTGAACACGTGATAGATAAGAATGAAGAAAGAAATTTAAATTATGATTTCATATTTTATTAAATTAAAATCAGAATTTTAGTGGAATTAAAAGTTCTTTGGTTTAAACCCGGGTAATGTTGAAATTGAAGGATGACGTTTCTATGAATATCTCATTCGCCTTTATCACATAAATTTACTTGATAAATATGAATGAGATATTCATGGAAACATCGTCTTTCATGTTTGACATGAGCCGGGTTGAAAACCAAGAACATCTTAATCAAAACGTTCACCAGGAAAATCTACGATCTTCAATAAGTTTATTTTTCACAAGGTGCGTACAATTTACTGCATTCTAGATTAAAAATAGTAAATCAGCCTATTAGTCAGATCAAATTTAATATTTATTATTAATTATACTTTTAATTGAGGAATTTATTGATCATTTAAACTTCACCTCATGAGCTTTCAAATTGAGGGACGAAACGTCGTGTAAGTTTAATGTAAATAAGGCATATTAAATTTGGTGTGACTGATATGCTGATTTACTATTTATTTATATCAAATAGTTATATAATGTCACTAAGTAATCATATAATCATTAAGCATATTTTAATTAAAAGTTAAAGTAGTAAATACACATTGAAAATAAATATACTTCCCTCATCACATTCCCCTAATGCTTGTGAACCTTGTTTGGATGGATGTGAGATTTTTCACAACGCACCCTGCAGATACATATGCATATATATATATATATATATATATATATATATATATATATATATATTCTGTGCAATTCAAATATATGTCAACAGAGGTATTTCAAATTTTAGTTTCTAAAACGTAGAATGCCGCAATATGAGTTTCACGTTGCGCAATTGAATAATGCAACAAATTTGATTGGGCTCCGAGAATTTAGTTACCTGTGAGTGTTTTTAACTCTAAAGGTATTGTTTGCAGAGACTCCAAAGCTCGAAATGTCGATGGTTTAATTAACAACACACGCGGCTGGATGTCGAGCCACCAACTGGGAATTAATAGTTTCACGAACTGTTACACAATGTCAACACCTGTACTACGTATATATCTGTTTAAAACTCTAATGTTGCATTTTGTTTTTATTTCACTACATTATTCTGACTTCTGCTACTCTTTCCATGTATGTGCCTCATTTTCTGAATTTATTCGTGTATGGTTTCCCCTTACTTTCATATATACTGTAGCCATTGCATTGCGACCTATATCTAGTATTAATACATCAATAAAAACAGGAAATACAGATTATTAGCTTCACAAAAAAACTTGTATTAGCCTGTTCTCGGGTTCACAAGAATACTTGTTCGTCAAATGTAAAAATCCACGAGAGTTTTTATTTCTTCCCTGGACATAAATCATCTGTAAATACCACCGCGGGCTTCGAAGCTTACAATGTTGGAAGATTGTAGTGGTTTTCACGGATGATTATGTACTGAAAATAGTTGAAAGCGTCTGTAGTTTTTTTAAATTTGACGAACAAGTGTTCTTGTGAACTTGAGAACAGATTAATAAAGCTTTTTTATGAAGATATACTTAATAATATTTCGAAAGAAGAAAAAGTATCAATAAATCTGGAAATATATTTCAAAATTGTATGATTTATACGTTTTATATTTAAGTATGTTTATTGAAAAGTTTACAGAGAAGGAATAATGTATCCATGTAACGCGTAAATCATTCGTCTGCATTTCTGCCACAAAGATATTTTGGAGTGTTGAAAATTTATATTTAGTGAATGATTTCCGAATGTTTCTTCGATTACTACTATAGTGTACAAGTGGTATTTTGAAGCACGACGTTTCGATTACGGGCATCGACTACATCTTATGGAGAATTAGATATGAACGGTGCTTATTAACGAACCACCGTGATTAAATTTTGGTAAAGATGGGAAATCAGTGTACTTCTCGTATAATAGATATAATTTACTTGTGAGGAGAATATTATCGTTTATATTAACATGAAATCAGCAAGAACAAATCTGAAAAATGATTGAACTGTTTATAGCACCCCGTACCATCTGGTAAAATGGTATGAATTATTTGTTTTTATCTCCAATGTTGTACATAAATGTATATTTTTAGGGTGATGAGACGCTACACATCTGTTGCATTCTTAATTAAATTCACATTTAAGCTGACATCCTTCCTGGTTTTCATTTCCTATGTGGTGAAATAGATTTTTTTAAGCTAACAGTATCTAAGTCGAATGAATGTGAAAACAAAAGTCAAAGGCCTGTTCTCTTCTTGAATAAACGACAGGACCATAACGATGTGATAAGAGAGCTGTTACTATTTGTACTGTGGAATCGCTGAATACGTTGTGAAATAAAATGATAGTAAGTCGTTGGCCAAGTTTAGGAAAACCTGTAAAGAATTTGTTAGTAGGCCTTAGTGTGTACATAAATTAATTTCGGATGATTTTATTCATTTTGCTATTTTATTTAATCCAAAAAGTTTTGGGGAATTAATATTCTTACGTTTGGACTCGCTGTACCATTGAACATAACCCATGTAGGAACCTGAAGGGAACAGCCACCAGCGACCCTTATATAAGATGATTAATGGTAATAATATATTACAACACTAACATTTATTTAAAACGTTTTATCGCGTACGCTAAATTTTCAAAGAGAATCTTGTGCCAAGAATGAGGAAAGTTCTTATGGACATGGAACCAGCTTTGTCACCCCGTAGGGGATAGATAACGGCAACACTGAGATTTATGGGGGCACGGATTGGATTGGCCAATGTTTTCCAGAGTTCGAAATCTGGTGGGCGGAACATGGGGCTCACCGAGGTTGTGGAGATGAACAGCAGAAAAGGGAAAAAGGCAGTGATCTAGTAGCAGGGTAAACGAAAATTATCTCAATGGTGGAGAGAAGGGGAGAAGAACATTGAGTGGAAGTTGTTCAGTATTGGAGATAAATAGTAATTGAGAAATAAGTTACTGTCGTCGTCAAAGTAGTATGGTCCTGAGTTTGAAAGATCACTGTGTCCACTTGGAATGACCTACGCTATTATACAAGGTCTCTTTTTACGCAGAATTTAATGCCATTTTATGATACGCGAAAGAAAAATTTTAAAATCACTTTATGCATGCGTTTCGACGAAAACTGTAAAGGTTTATTGGAGCGGGAGGGGTATTTTTAAAAAAACGTAAAAAATGTTGGAGCGTTGCTTCATCAATGAAACATATAATTTATATGTATGAATTTCAATCGCTACAAGAAAAGCTTTGTCCCACTCTTCTGCGATGCGCTAAGATTTAGTCAAGGTCCCCTAATTAATTAATATAACAAATATTAAGAAACGCAGATAATTCAAACTTTCCAGATAGGCTTGGAAGGGTTTGCACTGTCATTCGTTAAAGTTTCAGACCATTGGAAGCAATAGTTTGAAATCTACGAGTTGTCAAAGTCGGGCTATATGAAAGACTTTTTCAGGTTTTTCGTCGCATGTATAAAATGAATTTAAAATTTTGTCTTGCGCGTATCATAAAATGGTATTAAATTCTGCGTAAAAAGAGACCTTTTATAAAAGCGTAGGTCATTCCGAGTGGACACAGTGAAGCTCGTCAGGGCTCTACTATTTTGACGACGACAGTAGTTGCAGAGTAATGTATTACTTGGTTAGTGTAGAAGGAAATTTGTTCAATGATACAGTGGATCGATAGGTAGTTACTTAGCGGTGGAGATAAGCCATAAGGAAGTTTGAGATAGTCCAGGTGATAGTTGCAGAGGAATTACTAGTTGAACTAGACCCGCGTTTCCGGACCACGAGATAGGCTCAAAGGAGACCGACAAAACAGGCAATCCTCTTCGGAAAACTGTTCGGATGACGGAAGAGTAAGTAAGGCTTCTTGGTTACCTCCTCTGCAGACGTGACAGATCATGGAAGGACGGGTAAAAGATTGAGACGACATGTCACGTTAAAGTGCCACACTAGCCAACATTTACACATATTTACGACCACGCTATTGAACCAGATATCCCTTAATAAATAAAGAGTGTAAATTTTTTTTCTGCTTATACAGCAGTTAGTTTCCTTTTTCCTAATTAGAGCAGGAATATAATTTTTTTATTTTTGTTCTTGAAAATAAAAATTGTTAACGGTTGTATTATTAAATAATCAATAAATAAATATTTGTTATTTTACTAAAATTGTAGCTTCCGGAGTAAAGTTAAAGCGAAACTACCTCGAACGGCTATAAAATTATTTCAGATTGTTTTAAGAAATCCTCTATTGAGGATTGTACAAAATTAAAAGTTACTTCATAAATGAAGGATCAACCATAAAACTGTCTCTTGATAGTGGCAGATTCAACAATATTGCAAGTTTATACGGCGCATTGTCTCTGCGGTCTTGCTACACACCTGTGTGTTAAGACTTACTAACGCCTGATTCTCGTTAGTAATAAGTTAGTTGCTAAGTCACGAAATAATAAAATAGAGATAGATATTTTAATAAAAAATGTAACATAAAACCAATAACTGATTGTCACAGATCTACCGGAGAAATTAAAATTTCGGTCATTTAAGTACGTATAACTTTTTTAAATATATTACAGGAATTCAGTACCCGGGAAGTTTTCCTGAATAGAGATACCTTCCTAGATTGATAGCACACCTGATGTTGTGAAAGGATCCGATCGTGGCGGCAACGTGTCTCCTTCGCACATACTCGGCGTATGAAGGTCATCAAGATCGTGATGATGTGATCGTGGCTTTAAGGCACGACAGGAAATGCTCACAACTATCAACTGATCTAATTCCATTAGACGGAACGTACTCCATACACATAACCTATTATTTTTTCTTGGAATTGAAAATTTCAGGAATGCAGCAGTGGCCAGCGTATTATTTACACACGGCGGTGAAAGGAAAAGTCCCTATAATAGATTCTGTTCTAATATACAAGGAACCATATCGAAAACAATTGTTGAATTAATTCCAGCTCATTAATATAAGTTTAATAAGGTTGTTAGCGTGGTAGTAACGATAGTATTGCGACTGGTATGTCAAGGTACATATACATTTAAAACGAATTTTTCCACGAGGGAAGTTGATTGCTACGGCTTAGATATATCTCTACCATCCCGGTCATTGGAACAGAATCAACGCCATGAAATATAAACACATTTTCTCAAGAAATATTAATTTTCATATAATGTTATAATTCAGAAAATCAGGATCTCAACCTGACCGGGACATAACTGAGCGTAAGGGAAGTGATAAGTATGTGTAATTCTATTATTATCTGCACTAACTTAAATATTACTACAAGGAGAAGTCCGAAGAGGCGGCGTCAAGTCGCCATTTTGTGTGTAAGTATCGTGGAACAACGAAAATATCTCGAAAGCTATGTGACACATAGCACCGTCCTGTTGCAGGAAAACATTGTTCACGGCTACATTCATCAGTTTGTCACAACGAAGGTACTGTTTTAAGCACTGTCGCTCGTTATATAATTGTGTGCAACTGAATAATGATTTTCAAACCTAAAATCAGCAACACTGACAGTTTATAATTATAATTTTCATATGCGGCGTTAATACATAATTATTTTACATTATGTTTCATACTATATTTTACTATATTCATACTATATTAAATGTTACATAATAAACGTGCCGACCTCCTGTGATCTAGTGACAAGCAACGCTGCCTAGCAACACAGAGATCCCAGGAAATTTGGTTATTGCAACCTATGTGATTACAGACGAGAAATGCTGTTCGGCTGAAGGGATAGAGACATAAATAAAGTTGCAATTAACAAAGATTGCGCAACCTCAGACCCACAGAATTTATCTTGTTCTACTATACGAATCGCCATTCTCTTACCTTTTTTACTTTAAGCACCACCATTTCTTATGTTTATACATTTATGCCATTCTAATATGAAAAGAGGACAGCAATCTCCCGCGAACTAAGAAATTCTGCATCAAGATGACAGTGAACACACCCATTTTTTAATACTAATTGACTTGTCCTCTTTGGATACAGTCGAACAGTGTTTCCTCTTAGTTAGAAACGGTGGATCTACGTTATACATTTTTAGGCGTCTCCATTTTATTTCAGATCTCGTTATTTCTTATTGCTTCATTCCAATATACAATATTTCGACCATTCACCTTCTCTCGATACGTTCAGTTGCCTTTTTCCTGTTTGTCACTCTTTCCCATCATCTTTCTTTCGTTAACCTTTCACCACACAAAATAAAACAGAATATTGGCCCTACAAGTTTCACGAAACTATTTGCAATTAATTTGAAAGTCAAGTTTAAACGATTCATTCGAAAAAAGGACACCCTACAACACAGGGTCATGCAACTGAAATTAATTTTCCTTTAAACTGATTTGAAAATCTTTCTTTGAGAATTATATAAAGGAAACATATTCAAGTTTTGTCATTAACATCTCAGCTTGTGTGTCAGCCAACATTTCACCATACTGATGTATTATTTATTAAATTTATTTATTGGACCCATTAAATGAATTGAATTCAACCGTAATCAGACCTTTTTGTTTATTTATTTATAAAACACTGACATCAGGTCCACAATAAAATACACTAACGTTTTGAAATCATAAAATTCATTCGCCGCCATGATATTGTCCGACTACGAGTGCCACAGAAAAACTTTTTATGATTATTCCGAAGGCCTTTATGTAATTTTTCTTCTCTCGCCACGTCCGGGACCGACGATGTTTTGCTCCCCACCTTCGCTGAATGAGTCGTAACGAGCTGTTGGGGCTTAATACGCACAGGCCGCATTTTTAATGAGCTCCATTGAGCCGCAATCTCCCTTTCCTTCGACACGCTCCATCCTCACAGAATCTGCTTCCCACATTTTCTTCTGGTTCTCTTACGTAGTGAAACTTTCCTCCGGAGCGAAAAAGACGAAGGAACGGCGAGGCTAAACGCCACTGTCAGCTGTGATGGAAGACCATCGAGACGCGGGCTTGTTTTCAGTGTCTCAATATTTCCCTCCAAAGATAAGACAATAAATGGATAAAAAATTATATTATAGATCGTGAACAGAAACCTTGAGAAGTATTGCGGTATCGAAAAAACGTGTTATGAATTAGAATCAAAATATTTTAAAACTATATTTCTCTATTACCTCTTATAGCCCAATCTGTTTCAAGATTACTACAAAAATAAAAAACCAACGATAAATTAAATTTAACACAAAGTTTTATTTAACAGTAATTTGTACACGTCATTTCTTTCCTAAATTTGTAACCTCATCTGGTATGTTTCAAACTTTAAAAATACAAAAGAAATTCACAACATATATTATGTAAAATATAATGTATAGAATTACTGTTAAATATATTTTCTGTCACACAAGCTGCTGTTCTATTTATGTATTTCTGTTGTATTTAGAACAACCTATTACGATGCTAAATATTTCAAACCCGAATTTTTCCCAATTATATCATATATTAGATCAAAAGATAATGGAAAACATAGGTATGAGTTTTAAATCCTTATACTTTAATATATTTTTTGTCAATTCCATAAGTGAGAATTGACCTAAATTTGTATTTTGTGGACTTCTTATTTTCGAGGACTGTTTAAATATGTTTAACAACCGATAGTTAATATGTTTCCAAACTGAATAATTCTCGGATTTCCTCATTTTTTCACGTTTGTTTTATGCAGTAAACTTAATTTATACTTAACAACTATCCGAAATGTACTAATATGTGACGGGCTCACAGAATAATAGGAGACTGTAATAGAGAGGTTTAGTGACAATCCAACATTGTTTACCACGTCAGAATAAAATTGCAAAATTCTTTAAAACCAAATTGTGAGGTTAGAGGTGATGTTTACAAATTCTTAAGTTTGCACTCTTATAGCGACTTACTACAATAATTTTCACTCTGTTAAAATGACAGGGAATTTTCACATTCCATGCTAATTAGATGTTCCAGGACCATTCTTGACTGGGTTAAGTTACCGTCATTCGTCATTCTCGTTAAAGCTAACACCCAAATGGTGTGAACTCATAACGAGATAAATGATAGAAATAAACCGGTCTTGATGTCAGTTAAAACAGGTTTTGGCCAAGAGGTCAACATCATTTGGCTAGATGGTGTAATTATAGCCTATAACTGCTCCAAGTTGGTTAATAACATAATAATATTGTATAATAATATATTCCTAACAGCTTACAGAGTTAAGCTAATTTTTAATTTTCAAACGAAATATTTAAAGAAATCTTCCGTGCAGTAAATTTGTGACAGCTATTCATGTTATTCCTATAAAAATACGGTTGTTGGTATGTGCAGCTTCAAAACAAAGAACACAGGGGCATTTTTTAAATTATCTGTTTTCATTGGCGATAGAGAGGTGACGAACGCCTTTGCCAACCAGAACGACTGCCAGACTGTCATCTGCAATTACAGATTCTGTATCTCTGACATGCACATGGTCAGTGTAACGGTCCTCCGTCATTATTATTCCCAGTTTTCGTGACCACTCAAAATATCATTCCGGGACGTCTCTAATGCGAATTCATAAAATAATTACATTTTTTATATAACCTTAGGCAATCTGTTGCTTACCACGGTCTCGGGTAGTTCTAAATTAACTGACTTTCATTCTCCAACATGGCATTAAACAGTGAATTTCTTCAAACTAAATTATGATCTAGGGCTAGGGTGAGGTAGGATTGTTTTGTAGGCATAGAATCTCAATCAGAGACTTTTGTAGACACAGACGCTATATTTTAAATGCATAATTCATTGAAACATAGACAAATATAATCATCACTTGTAATGAGACTTACATAGCGTCTATTTACCTTATACTCTTAGAAAGATTGAAACCATATTTTCCATACCGCTATTGATTGAAGTGAAGCAAATGGGATTTAGTGCCCGAGCAGCTAATTCACATCTTTGAAACACGGAATTATAGTGCATTACAGTTTTATCACTGTTAGAATGGATAGTACGTAAAAAATTTTGAATCAACTATTCTAGAATATTCGTAAAATTTTTAAACACGTTTTAATGGTTAAAGTCAAAATCAATAAATTTACATTCTTACGGGTTTTAGAATGTTTGAATCTTCTGATTTACGTCGCCTTGTTATATGAGTATCTCACCCCTCCCCTTCTTTTTGGAATTCCTCCTCGGTGTATTTCTTTCGGTTTTTAGAATATGTGTACTAATTCCATCTATCCACACGCATAAATCTGTATGAAGAATTAAAAACAAACATAGTTTTTTATTGTATATAATATTATGTGGTCTATCTATTGAAAGTGATTAAACATCTTGGTCGCGTAGTTCTGAGTTAGGAATAACTAGTAGTAATTAATTTATTCTTTCACTGGGAGACAGTATTTACCCAGAACGCAGCATGCTACGTTACATTCTTCTTGACACTAGTTGAAATCTTGGAATGTTTTCTTAAATAATTAAGAACGGACAACTTCAACCTGACAACACTCGGAATATCTTAATTTACATTCCGCAAACAATCAATGGATTTTCTTTTTATTATTTCAAGATCGGCGAAGCGAATAATGCCTCGTTGTTAATATTAAATTACTATTTGTGGATGTATAAACTTCTGTAAACGTTAATTATAATAACATATATTAAATTTTACCTCTAGTTGCTAGGTTTGCGCTCGGTAGCAGCGGAATTTCTGCATTCTCCTCTGATTTGTGCAAACACTTTATGCAAATAGAGAGTATTCAAGCTGACATCGCTTCTAATTCGCGTTTTCCACACTTTTGGGTAAAGTAAACATAGGCAAGATAAGGTAGTTACGTTACAGGAACTGACACGAGCCTAACGGAGTCCAAAATGAGCTTTGGCATGTGTATTTAAATTTTCTTTGGTACAAAAATAAGTTACTGCATACATCCGATTCCGATGTTATTGGATTATATATCAGGCATTATAAATTTCTAAACTAAACAACAATTAGGAAGAAATAAATTAGTTACAGGAAAACATAGTTCTTAAATATGACAGTAATAAATTCATAAAACCTAATAGAACCTCAAAATATTCTTCTAAACGCATTTTAATAATCTGTAGAAACAACTTTTTTACAACTTTACTTTAAAACCCTTGTTGGTTCCATATTAATGATTTAATTATTGTAATGTTGTTCACGAACGCTGACCTCCTGTGGTCTAGTGGCTAGCGTTGCTGTCTCGGGTTCGACCCCTGACACGGGCATGGATATATGTAAATGTCTTATGTATTCTCATAACCATAAAACCGATTGCAGAATTCCTGCTGCCACGTTCGCAAATTAAAGCTCTGCAAAGGTATAACATCAACCGGCGGAAGATAATATGAAACCACCGCTGCATAATTTGCCTCGATAGAGTAAATTGTCCTCCGTCGTGAACGTTCCTGATGGGTACTTTAATACTTTGTACTATAATTTAAAACGACGCACGGCTAACCAAAGTTTCATACAATTCAAGAAAACAAGATTTAAAATACATCGGTCCAATTGGAACGTGTATTTTCCATAATTCGATATTTGGTTGGCTTGTTTAATCCTGCGGTCATATCTCCTCTTATTATTATTTATGCCAGGGATAATCAACCGTTTTTGAGAGCAGGCAAAATAAAAATTTTAAGAAAATTACGTGGTTGGCATATAAGAACCATTATAAATAATAACAACAATAAGTGTCAGACACTAATTATCTCTATTAAGTAAATGACAACAGACTAAATAAAAAAAGTAAATATTGAAATACTATACAGGAAGGAACATACAATTATTTCCATGGAAATGAGGCTAAAACAAACTTTAATGAGAAGATTGTCTATTCTTTGCAAACAATTGGCTTTTACTTACTGATTTAGAACGCACAGTAATTTTCACGCAACTTTCGAATTGCATGCCATTGAGCGTCGATCACCTGTGTCTTTTTATTTCGCTTTCAATTTTATAAAATAATTGCTCGCAAACATAAGTAGTTTCAAAAAGATTCATAATTTTAAATAGAAACATGTAATGTTTTATAAAGTTTTTTAATTCTGATAAGAAGAAAAATGTTCGTCCACATTTTTCAAAGGTCTTTCGATTCACAGCTGTCCATTCGCTCATTGCAGTGCTGCTCTTTCTCGTGTGTTATATGTTATAGTGTCAAAAGTCGAAATTACTTTCTAAAAGAAACATTCATTACAAACTATAAAGGCGAATGAGATTGATATTTCAATGCTGTATCTGAATTTACCTAATATAAAAATTTACTTGCTGCACATTTTTTTAGTGTGTAACAATAGTGTAGTCCAGCTTTCTAAAGTTAATGTGGCATGAATGCGATCCTTGAGGAAGAGTACAACATCAGAGTTAACCCTTTGCGGTCGTATTGAATTTGGACGTGCGTGTAGTACTGCATGGAATTATTTTCCATGAAAGACCAGTGAAACATAAAATGCAAGATTATGAAGGATAAACAAGATTTATTAATTCATTTTTGAACATTAGATGTATGTTTCGACAACAATTGTTTTGATAACATGTTTTTATGTAAAAATTATATATATTTATATATATATATATTCATTGTGTGGTATCTTCGAAAGCAGTCTCCAATATGCAGTCCTGGATTTCGGCTACACCTATCACAAAAATAATTAGTTTGGCGTCTTCCGTCTCTAAACTTTCCATTCGAACTTGCAGAGAAATCTGTACTTTTCACGACTTCACAGTGTCGTAATATATGCAGTTTCCCATCGATATGCATGGAGTAAAGAGACGTAAAGTTCCTTGTTGTGGATGCTGAGAACAGACATACGATCGGAATGGTAAAGAATCTCTAGTTGCTGAGATCAGATAAGCGACTGCAAAGGGTCAATAGACGGAAAACCAACGATATGTAGTGTAGTATGAGAAACAGTGGAGTAACAAAGTGTGTTAGATTGGGAAGGGATACTTTTAAGGAAGATAAGAAATTCTACTTCTTGGGCAGCATAATAACTACGGATGGTAGAAGTATAGTAGACATGAAAAAGTACGATTGCACATGCAAGAAAGGCGAAACGTGGACGACAGGAGGTGCATAAAGGATACGAATAGAACTTTTGGAATTTGGTGCTGTAGAACAATACTGAACATCAGATGGCTAGGAAGTTGTAAGAAGAATAAGAGCAGAGAGAACAATATGAAGGGCTTTCCCCAAGAGGAGGGACGGATTAATAGCACACGTTTTGAGACATGAGGGTCTTGAAAATTAGAATTAGAAGGAAATATGTGGGGTAATAACAGAAGAGGGAGAGAAGAATAGAATACGCTAAACAGATTGGGGAACATGTCGGATGTGGTAGCTACGTAGAAATGAAAGGCGCGTATCGTACCAGTCTAAGGACTGATTACTTCAACAAACACAACGTTAATATTATTGGAATTTATACATGTCTCGATCGATTTTGTAGTACTGTTATTGGGTTTACGTTGGGAATAAATTTTCTTTAAGATATGAGACTTAATTACACATTTCGGTAACCTACGTATCTGATACAGTTTTTCTATGGTTTGCATCTTTTGGATTTTTACTTCCGCTCATTCCTTTCTAATTATCTGAACGCCTAATCTCTGTTAATATTCTCTGTTAACCTTTTCTGACTTCTTTATTTGGCTAATTTACATTTATCCAAAAATAAATAATCAGTGTTTTTTAATCTAACCTGATTATCTAAACTACACATTCTAATAAATACGCCCAATTAGACCCGAAATATGGTAAATAAGCATTCGAAATCCTGGGCGAACATAAATAGAAATGGAGGGTACAATTAAAATTTCGAATAACTATTTGTTAAGCTTTCAGGTACAAAACATTCTATGTGATATTTTTAAAAATTCTATTTTTCTTCGTTATTATTACTTTAAAATAGGATTTTCAAACACGAGGCCCATTGCAAGTTCATCTGCGACCCGCAGACGAGAGACTGGAAATCCAGACTCGCGGAATTTCCCATCATTGGCACTAATTAATTCCTCCCAATCCATATTGTAGGGTACGCAATGTGAATATGCTTGTTTGTTCATTTCCGCAAGGTATGGATAGGGAACTAAAGAAGTTTGGTTGTCTGTCAAAACTAAGATATTGTTAAAGAGATTTCATTCGTATTGTTAAGAGATTGTTTTATCTTACTGCAGAAACAAGTTAAATGATTGGTGAAATTAATTATGCATACTCAGTTCCAAAGGACAGTTTTCCTTTACACACCTTTGGAAATCTGTGTTGTTTTCACTTGTTCTAGTATGGTGAGACTTCATTTTTTATTTAAATATATATATATATATATATGCAAAGAGTTAAATTATTTTTGTAATATTTTACTGGTCGTTCGCAAGTGTTGCAAGGTCACGCAAGAGGAGGGGGTGTCTTGACGCCCATAAATAAAGCCTTTGTACTGAAAAAGAGAAAGCCAATTCGGGGTAGAGGGGAGATGCCTGAGAGCTAGCAGGAAGTAAGACGTTGTCGTAGTCTCCATTCCCAGTTCGTATGAACACTATTAATGTTTTTAACAGTGATAGTAACGATTCGCCAGGTCGCTTGGAGGGGAAGTTCCTCCTCAAACGACAATACTCCAATTCCCCTTTCTATACTGTGTATTTGAACATGCCGTGAAGAATCTCACAAACAGTTCTAATCTTTTTTCTACGTTCCTGAGAGGTTAAAAACTTACGGAAATGTACCCTTCTACAACGCTCCTTCATGAAATCAACGAATACTTCTCAGAGATAAAGAATGATCAGCACTTGCCGTCTTAGAGAAAACTCTGAAGTACTATCAAATTTTGGCAAAAATAAATGTGTGACCTCAGGAAGAAACCCTAAAAGTAATGGAATATTCGCTCATTGTTTGAATAAAATGTATTAAACCTGTCCATTTTGAACGATTGCAATTTACGTTTAATGTATAAAATTCTATTCATTTCAATTCTGTACTGCAGGTCGGGTTATTTTCATTTGCGGAACTTACTGTACTAGATTACTGTATATTCCTGAATGTGAAAAAGCATTGCACATTTCTGTACTGAAGTAAGAAACATATCCTCTAACAGATTTATGCAGTGACAATAATTTCGTGTATATATGAAGTGAGTACGGACCTCAACAATATTCAATTGTGACAATGTAGCACTTGTAGGACTCTGAATTTGACAGCCTGGTTTAAAGTTTTTCCATTACGTAAAATATAAAGCATGACCAAAAGTCAGATAAAGAAAAAAATTAAATTTTAAACGTTTCCCATCCAAGGTTCGGAAACTCTTAAGATAATTAATTTTGTGTTGCTACCGTAATTTCCGGGGTAGAATTTATAATATTCATATTAGCATTTTTACTTATTTTGTTTGCATTTGCAATACGCTCCGAAAATTCCTAATGGCTACAATTCACTGCGTGCCTTTTACGTAATTTACATGTAATTTACCTTTATTATTTGGAAACCAGTTTCTATATATTTCCTCCCTTCTCTATGATAATAAGTGTACATCCTCTCGTTCCGATTCACATTTACGACGACGGTTTTCGTTTCGAAACTGAAAAGATTACCCGGGTTTTATGACGACGCCTCTGCAGTTTCGTACGGATCATTTACTGTATCAGTGGAGCAAGTTCATATGGCGTTTCGTAAATATGAATCTTATGTACCGTATCTAGAGTGGAAAAAAATGGAGTGATTTCAGTTTTTCAATAATTCATTACTACATGGATTAAAAAACTCTCCATTTTCAAAAAGCATTAATGAAACCAATACAGCATATCATTGATTATATTTAATAAGTGTCAATGTATATACATCAGGCAAGGAAAAATTAACGTCGTTTATGTAAAGTGTTACCACTAGCTGGGTGCCCGGAGATGCCCGGAAATTCATTTATATTAACCCGCTACAGTATTTAACTTGACAGTAAATTCTTTGTAAGCGAGCAAAATTGTCCTGTTACTTTGCTGAGCATAATTTTATTACCACCGCGATGACTTCGTATCTTAAGAGAGTCAAGAAATCTTCTAAGGTACCTGTGCAAAATAAGGCCCGGATCCTAATAAGGCCAATCCTCATTTTATGACCTCAAAAATATGACAATAGCACAAATTGTCTTTGGTAGTGAAAGCTTATGGCATCTAATGCTTACAAAAATAACTACATCTGCAGCCGCTCTTGTATCGGTCATTTTATGTTCATTTGTGTTATTTTATTGAAGGATAAAGGGCTGGTTCTTATTTGCAAGGTACGTTGTATCTAAAGCAATCGCGATTGATATGGAGCAATTTAGTCTGTAAATATATATGTATTAACAGAAAATTGTGCTTTATTAAGGTAGTGGCTTCAATTTTTTAAATATACAGTTTCTTTCAACACTATTAAATCACACGTGTTTTAAAGCAGTTGCTCCCATTAAGGCCCTTCCCAGGCACTTCAAACAAGGCCCGGGTGTTTGTGCTGACAATAGAGAATTATTTAAGTATATTTAACTGTGGCACATCCACATGTGTAATGTATTTTTAATATACAAGTTAAATTTATTAAATTTTGAGAATTTTTACATTGCTATTAGTTGGTTGCTTAGACGAGGGTCACGAAAAAGAGCTTTGCAAAAAGAGTTTTTAAACTTGCTGAAGTTGGGTATTCAATTATAGCTTAAGTTTTCCAGCGATGCGTATTTTTATACTACGAGAATAATAATTTGCAGAATCCATTTAATCATACGAAAGGATTGGTTGGACTATTCCTATATTATATATATATATATATATATATATATATACATATGACAACGAGAATTACTGTTGTCAAATCAATTTCGAATGTTGTGTAATAACCTTAAAAATCTGCACCTATAATTAAGACTAAGAAATAGAATTAAACAGATCTCAGTATTATTTCATTCCCCTTATTACTCATATAAAAGTGTGTTCAAATAGTTTTCTTGTCATTAAAATGCTCCATAAAGGAAGTATGAACAGTATTTGACTATGGGCCATATTTGGAACAGGGTTTCCTAACAAAGCAAGAGTTTAACATTTACTTTCATGTGATGATATTAATTAACTTACCTCTCTGTTAAAATTTATTATTTAACTGCATACATTTGGAGGATGCTACGTGTATTGTATATTTCAGAAAAGGTACCACTTACACACATTGAATAAACAAATCTTAATGTTAGGTGGGCCGTGTATGTTACACGTACGTTAAATATAGAAAAATAAACAGACGCCCTCAATTATATTTATAAGAAGATAATCGAACCGTCTCTTTGGTCGGATTAGCGTAAAATAATGAGTAGATACTTGTATGTACGAAAAAAATTCAGTTGGTTCTACCCTGAAATTTTATGTAATGAATCTGCACTACCACTTGCATATTCATTAACTAATTAAAAATTATCACTACTTCAATAAACTGTTGTCTTAATTAAAGCATTATTTAACGCTGAACCGCAATTTAATCATCACGCTTTACAGACGATCTACGTAACAATACACCTTTCACATTTTCACACAATACTATTTCAAATAAATTTATTTTCAATTCTTCAATGTCGAATTGATCGATAAATAAGTCTCTCATTTTGCATGGAATTAAAATAAGCGGAGTATATCGGAACTCAGCAAACAGAAATAGAGATGTCAAAACAATGCCAAGCTACGACGCGAAGAAACTGCACACGTATTGTTGTGAAAGACAAATTTCACCGATTTTTCAAAGTATCAGGATAAAAATATATATTATATGTTTTTATGTAAGAAATTCAAAAAATTAATATTTAAAAAAATTGGTCATAAAAAACATTCTGAATCTTGACAATAGCGTCACCTATCGGATCCAGCTACAGGTGACCCATCAAGTTGATCACATAACTACAAAAAATTTTTATTGGCCATTCTGTTTAGGAGGAGAAGAATTACTAGCACCCGCACACCGTTATTTGATATATTTTAGGCTAATTTGTTTTTAACATATTACATAACTACATACGTTATATTACGTAGAAGTAAAAATAAAAGGAGAGGATTTTTAGTTTTTAATTTATTATATGACAGTCATTTCGCTAAAAGTAATTTTATTTGGCTTGGAATTACTTTTCTTTTAGTATCTATAACGTAAATCAATTTTATGTTGTTTACTTTGAATGAACGGTCCTTTCTGCAAATTTGACTGACAATATGACGACAGACGATCCCCGTCTGGTAAAACAATATTAGCTGGAACGTCTCCTTCGCCCCGAGGCAATCGAGGGAAAATGGTTGCTTTTCTTTCCAATTGCCCACAGAGCTTTCTTTCATCTCCCACAAACTGCGGTGGAAAATACGGCCAGAGGGGAAGAGAAGAAGAATGCGTATCTCAGCGGCCAGGTTTTATTCATCCGAGGTCTTTGCTTAAGTTTTTATAGGCACCATCTTTTCCCCGATATCTCTCCAGATGCGACGTATATGTTGAATAACAAAGTTTAGATTGAGTGTTGCTCTATGAAGAGGACGTTCCTTGAAATATGCCATGCTGCTCGTTCCTTTAATATCTGGCCTTATTTTTCTTTTCCGACACGATTTAGGTGGAGTTTTTACTTACATGCGAGTTTTCAAGAAGATTATAGAATCTGTCAGCGTCTTGAAAATATAACATCCTTCGACTTGATATTTCCTGTTAT
Source organism: Eucriotettix oculatus (assembly GCA_034510155.1). Taxonomy (NCBI): domain Eukaryota; kingdom Metazoa; phylum Arthropoda; class Insecta; order Orthoptera; family Tetrigidae; genus Eucriotettix; species Eucriotettix oculatus. The sequence continues at coordinate 50,036,672 of CM067376.1, read as the reverse complement.
AGTGGGTAATATATTTCTAAAACGGCAAGACTCAAAATGTATGGCCTTATAATAAGCAATCCTTAATGAGAAACAATTGTAAAGAAAATATATATGATAGCAAGGTTTCTATGCGGATTTTCATACACCGACCAAATTTAAAATACCTTTAATACAAGAACTAAAGAACATAAAGAATCAACCTGTAAACACATTCCTATTACTAATCGTTATATGCAATTTAATTACAGTTCCGCTTTTAACAACACCCTATTTTAAGTCAGGGAACCTCACTATAGTCGAAGATTAATATGAGAAATGTTCGCTAAAATTTCAACCAAATAGGATAACTGTAAATATTAATAATGACTATGAAGATATTATCATGCTATTTAATGTAATAAATTAACGACCATAATAAGAGAGCTTTTAGTTAGATTGAACGACGTTTCGAAAACACATTTGGGACTTATCCAGGTGTTACCCAAAAGTTATACAAAACATTGACATTAAAAATTATTAAAATATCATAATTTTTATATCATTAGTTCAATAAAAAAAGGAACTTATAATTTTGAAATTTGTTGAAAAAATGAGAAATCTGTAAACGTACTAACGTGACCGCTTCAAATTTTGGTAATTTAGTGATTATTCAAGAAGTCCAAAAATCTGGACGAAACGTAGTAGAACACCTTTAACTAATTGAGCTAAATAAAAAAATCAGATGTACAGAATGTTTTTATGAATATATTTATTATTATAGGAACAATTAACAACTATGAATAAATATATGTGAAGAATTCATACGGTAAATTTTCAAAAATTTTGAACATAAGGTCAATGACAAGGACCGCAATGGATTGTCAAAACTTCGATTTTCAGTTCAAAATTTATTGTATAAATCTGTTACACAGATCATTAATTCTTTATATATAATTATTATTTTAAATAATGTATTTTAATTTTTCCTTCATTTGAAAATTAATTTTTAAAATTTTTTGGGTAACAAAAATTGACAAACAATGTATTTGTACTGTGTTGAGATTTTATGGATATACGTTTTAAGCGAAATTCCAGTCGAATCATCACCCTTCCGAATATAAATTGGCTATATTTGCTAATGCTAAGTTGTATGCTATAGGGTTATTTCGTTTTTCCTTTTAGTCATAGACTTTAAAATTTATTTATTTATATTATGATCACATTCTTCTGAGAATATAAATAAGTTTTTTAGAATTTATTTCAATTAAGAATCAGAAATATAAAGTTTTTATGGGCTAAAAGCCATTCAATTGCATTACACGTCGAGATTGAGGACCACTTCAGGGAGCTCAAGTCAATGATTTAAATCACTGGAAGTGAGTCTCCTCAGCCATCGTCTGTCTTCGGGTGGTTTGGCCAGAATTTCTTTAATCTTCTGCTTGTTCTATTCTCCAGGAGTCGCTATAGTAGAGGATTCATATTGGGTTCCAGTTTGGTGTGGTGCTTACGGGTTCTTTCTTATGTAATTTCATTTATAAACTTTATGCCTAAATTTTCATGTATTGTTATATTTAAAACGTACCAAGTGGCATCGACTATACCTCTAATGTGTTTTGATTGAACCATTGAATGATTTTCAAACTTGATTTACTGGCGCATCCGCAAGGTCTTATAACATGAAATAAAATCGGAATGATTGTTATTTTATAGAGTATTGAATTTAATGCCTAAATTATTGTCAAAAAAGATGCATTCCTAGATATCGAATTGTTGTACTTTGGTATTCGTTTATTGTTGGTGATGACTGGAGTACATTGCCTTCTTTTCTCAAAGTTAAAGAACGTGTTGTGATTTAGTTGCATTTACCTAGATTTTCCATTTTTTAAGCATTCTTGGATTGTTTCGGTGATGTTGTAAGTGTAATTTCTGGATCTGTATGTTTTGCTAGGATAACTGTTGCATCAGCAAATGTTCCAGTTACCATGTTTGTCGTAGTTGGAAATTCTTCTGTGAACAGCAAAACAAGAAAGTGAGCTGAGGCTTTCCCGGTGTAGTTGATGCAGGAATAGTTCTCGGGTTTCCACTTGGGTGCAGGTGCGATGAAAACGCGACGTTTCGACGACAAAGTGCTTTGTCGTCATCTTCGCGTTTTCATCGCACATGCACCCGAGTGGAAACCCGAGAACTATTTCTGCAAAACAAGAAAGAATATAAATATAAACCTCAAGGTATCAAAAGAGCGAGTCTTCGATTGGGCCACAGACGCAAACCAAAAATCAAATACTCCCAACGTTAATGGTTTTTAAAAACTTTCCTGGTGTATTGACGCAGGCATAAGGCTAGGACTTCCCTGAGGAACAATATGTTGTCATTTTCACAAATATATCTCGCAAGTAAACGTACGCAGATGAGGCGCAGTTTACTGACCTTGTGGTTGAGTGTAGGAGTATCCGAATTCCTTGTAGCAGCGGGACGCTTTCCACTTTCAAGAACTCCATAATCTCTCTCCTTTTTTTAAATACAGTACCTCACAATAAATTAGAAAAAATCTGATGTCAAATAGAGTCCAAATTATATAGTAAATATTTAAACGTTTACATTACTTATTTTTCCGAATGTACGTCACCTGAAGCGAAATGTAAAGATGTATAAGCATATTTTATTCTGCGCGAGGCTGACAATCCCAGATGGAAGTAGTGAGCTTGACAGCCGCGTGAGCACATTTCTTCGTTCGAACGATTAACGGAGCACGTTTGCCAAATACATAAAATACTTGTGTGGAAGTTATCGATCAGTGAAGCACGGTAACGCACACTTTAGGCGAAGGAAGTAGATCATTGAAATTCCTCACTATTATTGAATGGTGACGCTAATAATTCTACTGTCATAATATTGCGTGTTTTATTTTTCCCGGTGATTCTGCACACGCTCTATGTTCAAAGAGAACTTAAACTGTTAACTAATATATTCAAAAGATTACCTTTAATCAATTACCTCTGTCGGCCAGCAGGCTGGTAATTGATCAAACTTTAATTGCGAAACTGTTGTTTACCGCGGGAGCAACACCCGACCTCAAGACCGTGGACATTGGTCGAGGTCGTTCACCTGCAACGTTTTCCGACCGAGTTCCTGGTATACGAATGGTTGTTTAACCCAAAAGAAATAAAAAAAGAGGAAGTATCGTAAATCAGCCTCGACCTCACGATTAACATCTTCATCTTCTTCGTTTCGGAAAAAACAAAACTGTAGGAACCCGTTCCTTGCAAACAACGGGTCTTGCATCTCAATACAGTGCAAATGAGATTCAAACTTTGTTCTCAAAACGAAATATTTTATACTTATTGTTCCATAGAAATTTGACGCTTGAGTAAGAATAAGCTGCAAAGTAGCGGCCGGAACTATTCAAAGGTTGATAGCTATGTAGACGATGGTAAATTTTCTCTGTGAAGACATACGTTAAGCGTTTAACAAGATATAGCGTAATAGCCTATTACATGAAGTCAAATTAAACTTCTAGTCGGTTACTAGAATCTGGTGAATCGTACTACGTTTGGATAATTGCCACCCACCATTTTCTTCAGTCTCGGCATTCCTCTTGAAGTAGTGGTGGTGACAGCCATCGAATCATCGTCCAATATCGGCGATTTAATCGTATGGATACCCTAGAAGACTAAACGCATTATTAAATAGACAAGACAAATTTAGCGCAACGATAACCAAACGTCTTAATTTAGTCTCCTCCTTCTCCTTGGTTCTGCATCCATTCAGGGCGTTGGCCTACCGGGTCAACTGGGGTCAGAGTACCGATTCTACGGCAGTTTTAATCCCAGTACAATACAGTCTACATTTAATACAGGTAAAAATGATGCGCTCGAACTGTAATATATTCAAACGAACTGGGAAACGATTTGATAATTTTTCTTTGATAAAGATAAAAGTAAATTCTGACTTGGAGTGTGAGGGTATTTGAATATGTAGGCGTTTTCTGGTATTATGCCAAATTCATGTCACACGCCGAAATTTAAGGATGTTAAACATTGTAACCAGAAATGGAATATTATTTTGTAATACCTTTACAAAAGCTGTCAATCTGATGGTGTTCTTGATTCACTTACACCCTCTTAGATATGAATGTATTAGAAGTGGTGATAGAAAAGAGTAATAAGTCTGCCTGAAAAATACCGTACCTAATTTCATTCAAACTTTTAGATCCAGCAAGAATATTCTAACTCGGCGACAGACAGGAAAAAGTGTTTTCTCCCGGCACCAGGGTGCGGAAAACGTGCCTGTCTTCAGCTTTACAAGAGTAGGCTTGTTTTGTTGAAGGAAATTAACCCTTAAAATATTCCCAAGGACACTATTCTGTACAACAGTGAAAGGACTTCCCACGCTTTACGGAGGATGAGTGGGAATTGGCGAATACCCGTCACGTGGGATAGCGCATTCCCCTGGAGAATGGGAAAATAAGAGTTTAGCTGGGGGACAAGAACAGATTGGAGATGAAAAGGAGGAGGAAGCGAGTGTGTGGAACAAGAGGTTAAAGGGGAGAAGGAAGCAATAGATGTTGATCGGAAGTTGAATGGGAGGTGAGAATTGTTCCTCTTGGGTGAGAAGGAAGTGCGGTTACCAAGATCAGAACTTGGGACTTATTTGAACAAAGAAAGCGTAAAACTGGGGTTTCCTCAATCAGCCACAGGACCAGGTCCATTGAATTTTCCGCCGACAGAGGGAAAGCTCACAACTCAACCTGGAGGAAGAAGGATGTCAGAAGGTGGAGAAATAGTACCGGAACACGAGGAAGTTTCATAATCTGCTAGTACCTGCATCGTCACAAAGGAAGATCAAACAGATTCCTCAAAAAGAACGAAAATCTCAGCTGCACGTTGTTACCCAAAAATTAATTAACCTTCGTAACCCTTTGAAATTTAAAAATTGTCTGCTTTAATTAATCTATAATTGTAATAGTGCCCAGGGCCCATTAATAAAATTTATATTTTTTTATATAAATAAAGTAATTATTATCTTTTAAAGCATAATAATTTGTTAAAATAATCTTAAATACCCCCCAAACCATTTACAATATTTTGATACAAGAAATAAATACAGCAAACCTGCCTTCAAGAAGTACATTTACAGACCACATCAAGATTTACCTTTCTCAAGAAAGCGTATTTCTAAGGTACAACGGATCTACTGTTTCTATGAAATATTTCAGCGAGATAATAAATGTTGCCAAGAAAGTCTGGCAGATCATAAAATTTCGCACCACCTGTAACTAACTATACACAGAATATCCGCCCGGATCGAATTACGAAGAAATAATAGAGTAATAAATCATACAGAATCGCAATACATTTACAGCTATTTGCCAACACACGCCCTACAATCATCATAAATCAGCATAACAATTCGCAAATTTGTTTCCAAGAGATGTTCTTAGATTATGCATTCCCATAATATGATCGTTCATAAATATAATTTTAATTTATTTCTGTTGACAATGGTTTTAACGTGTTAGTGATAGATATGAATGCTGTTATACGATTTAAATAATCTTTTATTTATTTATTACTTTAAACCACATGCGCACACAGACGCAGATAAATAAATAAGGTTTATAAAAGTTTGACACTCGTGGGATAGGGTTCAAATTCCAGTCTCAAAAAATATTATCCAGATAGATAAATTTAATAGTAATTAACGACAGGCAACTATAATATTTTGAACAATAATTTAAAACTGAAGCTAAATAGACTTTCCGACCATCAGTCCTTGTCAATATGTATAACATTCTGAATTAATGGGGATAAAGTTAATACAGTTCCTAGAATAAACGAAATATGAAACTAAAAAAGACAAATAATCCATCATATAATATATTGAATTGAGAAGTGTTATGTTTATATTAACAGAAATTGAATTACTTTTAAAACCAATGAATTTTCAGTTAATATAAAATATGTCATTTCGCTGTTCACTATTACTTATTAATATTGACAACGGCCACAAGTGTTGATCGAAACGTCTATTTAGTTTGGGTTTCAAATTCTCGTTCAAATTTTATTATTTGTCTGATATACAGGTGGTTAACTCCTATTTAATTTTAATTATTAAAATATATATGCTTCAATAATAATTATTTTCTCAGATTTTTATTCGAACATAATATATATTAAGATTATTAAATATCCTTCATTACGTCTTACACATGAAGAAACAAATCAGGGTAAGTATTTTCCACATCACCGATAACCTTTGTCGCTGATTTTAGAGCCACGGATTTAAATAACTTTTCAATAATAGTTCTGCGTGTTATGTAAAAATCCTTATAATAGTTCAATTTATTTTAATATTTGTGAATCCACGTTTATTTTTCATAAATTAAATTATATTTTTATTTAAGGCTTATATAAAGTATATCCTGCGACCAGTTAAATTATTTAATGTTTGATAATATTAACGCAGAATAAAATAATCTAGGCTAATTGAAATATTAAAATTGTTAATTTAAGTGTGTTATAATTCAGAACACACTCGATTTTTGAGTATTGAATTTTTGTCCTACATACGTTTCCAATCCACCAGTGTATCATTTCCGTGCTGATAACAATAACCAAAAAAAGTTTCTGCGTATGCAGTTATTTGAGTACCATAATCATTGAAATGAAATTAATTTCAGTGGAATTAATTAAGTAATTTAACAATATAATGGTTAATAGGTTTTAGTGTTTTTTCATTACCGCTTACGCAGATTATTTATCCTGTTAAATATGGAAATACTGGAAAAAGTTCTTGGAATTTGTCGTTTTTCATTACTAATGAGTTTGCAGAAATCATTTTAGGACAATAATTTAAAGGTTTGCGTGGAACGCTTGTGATAATTACACTAAATATTTTAAAGAAGTCATAGAAATGTTAATATTTCTAAACAGGTGAATACCTAATAATGACTTAAATAATGAAGCTAATGAAACATTCAGTAACACAGATCACTATTCCTGGTATAGTTGTGGACTAATATGAAGTTAGAGTTATTTTATTTTCATTTAATTTCTTTTGCACGAAATATAATTTGAAATTCTCAGAATAAAATTTAATTTTCTAAGTATTTTTATTCGGCTTGCTTTATGTTCAGCAGTCAAAAATCTTGATTAAAATATTTTCATGATGCATATACAGTGCTGGTATTAAATACAGAAAACAAATACACATGAAAAACAATAAGATGAACTTCTTGTGAAGTAGCTCGTGGAACTCTGCCTTAGCATGTATTACAGATAAGAAAAGCAACCGCTTGGAAATAGCGGGACCACGTGATTGTCCTGGAGCTGAGTTACACCTCATCACCGGATGACGCGTAAACAACAAGGTTGGTGAAGGATCTTATAGACTCATAAATAGAAGGTTGCAAATCCGGACAGTCACTTCGCCAGAAGATGATGACAAAGAAAGTTATCATTGATACCAGGATTGAGAACCGAACTGTTTATACACACAAAAAACCGACACAAACTTAAATATTTATTGCCAAAATGGTTGTTATAAGCTTCCAAATTTTTGTTTATATGTTAAAGACTGAAATTTAAATTAATAAATATTTTTCCTTAAACTTACTAGGCTGAGATTTACCATTTAAATATGTTACGTATCACTGACGAAAATGCCGTCAAATTGTCAATAAATAGTAATGTGGCGTAATATGAGAACGTATTGTAGTACTGTAGGACACTACATTCTGTTACACGAGCAATTATGACATAATGGCATATGCGTTCACGGTCCGATACCCAGCGCATGCATTAGGATGCCACGATGCACTGCCTAATGTTTGCTTTGATTCCGCATCCTCCGCAATAACTGTAGTTTAGCCATCTCAAACCCGGTTCTCTCTAGTTACAGTGTTCCTCATTGCAGCAATATCATCTCATTTCTTCCGGGAAGTTGTCTTACAATCGGAGCAAAATATCCGAATATTTTCACATATTTTGCATACATAAATTCGTCCGCTCTGTGTAAAATTTACGCTATTATAAGAACCGGCGAAATATTTCCTTTTCAATAGATATTGGTGAACAACTATGTATACTGGTTACATTGAATTGAAGAACCACATCATCCACTAGAACGTATTCTAAATTTATTTGTGTTATAGAGGACATTTGGTTTATTGCCTTTTAACTTTATAATTCTCCTTGTAAAAATCGCATTCCCTCAGCTACGCTGGATGAAATACTTTTGTATCTGTAAGATACAAAGCAAATTATAAAGTGATACTTAGCCTAAACGTTTTTTAAAAATGCATAGCTCATTTTTAATTAATATTTTAGCAGTGCAAATATCTCATATCAATGAAATAATCAATTATAAAGGTTATTTGAAAACATTTATTAGTTCATCTATAACTGGGGGAAATACGATGGATGCTAAGTGGTCCGCTCGTAGTTGGGAGAGGTTGGAAATCACTTCAACAATGATGATTATTATTGCAACTTGGTAGATCTCTATGTTAAAGACATTGACACAAGTACTTTAGAAGAAAGACAAGAATGGAAAAATATTGACCGGACCAGAGAACTCGAGCCCCGGACCTCCAGTTTTCCGGGCGGGTGACCTAACCACTGAGCTAATTCAAGTCGACTTCCAATTAGGGTGTGAAGAATGTGATTAGTGAATTGAAGGGGGCCTGGCTTACATTTACGGGAAATGGACGTCAACTCGGATATCTATACGTCTCTGCTAGAGCTTCTAGTGAAAGCATTTCTACTTCTTTAGAAAACATACTACGTTCAACCTTAAATAACCGAAGCTGTAAAAGCTAAGGGAGGACAATTGCAAATAACTTAGCGCTGTCTATACCCTGTTACTAAAAATATGACCTCTCACCCATTACTGTTCTTGTTCTGCGCACTTAACAAACCGTTCTATTTCTCATGACCTATATTTTTTATCACAATACCAAAAACATAAGTACAATTAAAAATTTTCAAAATAATTACGCCATTTTAATTTTTTTACATGATATTACGTAGTTAAAAACGAAAGAAAAATAAAATATTAGCTCAGGACACAACTCAAAAATGTCTAGCAATATAGCTTCCATTAACTTATGGAAAGTAAAGAATAAACCTACTTTAGCAGAGACAATGAGCCGATTTATCGAAGTCACTCATAAAAATAGTACACATTCTGCAATTGCAACAACGTCTGCGAAATATAACCATGAAAGCATTCAGTGCATTGCGCATGGAAATAATTTTAACTTTGTCTTAATACATTTGTAACTTCTGAAAAATATTTGGCAAAAGAGAATAGAAATGGTGCGAATTATAAAGAAATTCGATGTAAGTGTCTTCGTAAATAATGACATGTCTACAATAAATCTGAAAATAAAATTAAGGCCACTATCACAGCCTACGGTTAGACGTTACCAGGCGAGTAAAACGAGAAGGGTCGGGAATTCCAGGAACCCAACTTCCCCACTTCTAGTTGATCCTGGGACTGCCCTCTGTACGTAGTACAACTTTCGCGCATTAATTTGGGGGGCCTGTACGTGGGCGTAGGATGGTATGAAACTGTCATCCGCCGAGACTAAAGATAAATTTTAATTGTTTGGATTAGTCATTTATTCCATTTACTGAAACAGATGAAGAATATTTTTATTAAGCGTCATATAACTTTTAAGCTTTTGATTTCCGTATTTACTTTCAGTTTTAGGCGATGTTAACACCAGATAAAAATATCTTTTTTGGAAAAAAGTTGCGAAGAAGGAAATTTTTTGGTTTATGTAAGAGTCGAATTAACAGCTACTTGCCATTAGCGACTTTCCACCATTAGCAGATCTTATTTCTTGTCGGTTTTCGCAAAATTGGAACTGAAGCACAAACACAGCTCTTGCAAGGAACCGAACCCGAAGCCTGTGTGATATAGATACCCACTTGACCTTAGAGGCCGGTCAATAATCTTATTGATAGTCATTCACAAAAGTATTAAATGATAATACTATTATGTCGGCATATTACGTTATATGTACAACATTAAATAGTTCCCAATTTTTTCCAGAGTACTGTTAACCGTAGACAAATTTTTGTGCCTAAATTTAACCGTAAAGCTAATAACCGTTCATGGTAGAGAATCAATATCTTGTATATAAATCAATTTTGCTTTAAAATTATATTTATACTTCCTAGAAGACACACGTTTTTGCTAATATAATCGGCTTAATTTCTCAGTTCGCTGCTTATTTATACGATAAAATTGGGTAACAGAAACAAAATAATAAATAATTGGAACATGTAGATTATAATCCCCACGTATACGTCATAACATTGAAGCCCCTGATTGGTGTACAACTACTGACGTCATAGTCTGTTGGAACATTCATTTGAAAATGCATAAGTATACACAAAAAAAGTTAAATGATGAACTATACTTCCATTTTCGTACAAATTGTGCAGGTTCACTTTTCTTCAAACACGTCACCAGAAATCATCTCTCAAAAAACAGTTAGACAAATAACTCATGTTCTAATCGTATTCACGTATAACGATTGAAAATATTTTTAAAACAGGTCAAGTAGAACAGAAAACGAACAAATATGTCACTATTTACATACGACTTTACTCATACGTCCCTCTTTGCACCCCATAATTAACATCGTGTTCCGAAAATTCCTCAAATGGCGAACTAAATCGTGACAACCAAAAATTGAGCAACACAAGTGCAAACAATCGAATAACATTATTTTGTTCCCAGAATATACAATTAAATATAATTAAAAATATTTTAATGATAAAATGTTGAAGATAAATGTCAAAAACCTGTTTCTAAATTTGAAAAATTGTAATGATAAAGTATTTTAATTAATTAAATATCTGTATAGAATGAAAAACAAAATGTTACTAATTGTCAAATGTTTAAATCATAAATTAAAATAATGAAAGAAAATCATGAACTAAAATAAAAAAAATTATAATAAAGTGTTTAAAATCGAAACATAACGTGTACTGAAGGAAAATCTGTTTATAAATTTCAAATATATGAATATTATACTATTTAAGTAGATTTGAAAACTGCACGTGGAATGAAGGAAAAACTTTTACTAAACTAAAAATAATTTAATGTCAAAGTATTGAAATTGATTTAAAAGCATACAGAATGAAGGAAAATCTTTTACTAAATGATGTAGGATAAAATATTTAAATTACTAAATTACAAAATATTTTCAAGGAAGTTAAGGAATTGTACTTGGACAGCATAATAACTAAGGAGGGTGGAAGTATAGTAGACATAAAGATTAAGATAGCACAGAGAAGGGACCAAAATAGGGGAAATTACGGCCAATATAAGCATGAACATTAGGAAATCATTATTAAAAATGTTAGTATGGAGCGTGGCTATTTATGGGTGCGAAACGTGGACAGTAAGAGTTTCAGAAAGGGAAAAAACAGAAGCCTTTGAAATATGATGCTATAGGAGAATGTTGAAAATCAGATCGGTGGATGGAATAAGTAAGCATAATAGGGGAAGAGCGAACAATATGGAGGACTTTGACCAAGAGAAGGGATAGATTAATAGGCCACATTTTGAGACACGAATGCCTTGTAAAATTAGCACAGAGGGAAGTGTATGAGGAAAGAAGAGAAGAGGTTGGCAAGGATGGAATACGCTAAAAAGATTAGGGAGGATTTTTGATGTGGTAGGTATGTGTAAATGAAAAGGCTTGCGCAGAGAACGTTAGCATGGAGGGCTGCATCCGATGAGTCTAAGGACTGATTAGTTCAACAACAACAAATTACAAGTATTTTAATAATTAAATAGTATGATAAAATAGTCGCGGCAAATGACGCTAATAATATTTGCGACGTTCTCGCCAAAATAATTACTATAGTGAATTCTGTTTTAAGCTGTATGTACATAAGTAAAGGTTGAATACTGAGACAAGAGCGTGTTGTTTTATAAATGCAAGTTAGGAATCGGATTCAGGGTTGTGAAAGAATGTTATAATTATTGAAATAGCTGGAACTATTATTTAGGCTGAAGACAGAACCAGGATATGTATTGTCCTATTGCTATATCGGAATAATTAAATTAAGTTTTGTGTTATTTATTTAAGTGATTCTTCGAGGAATATGCAACAGTATGCCCTGTGTACCGATCCGTAACCTGAACAACAATAGTGCGCGCTACTCGTTATTTTCCGTGGTCTTCGCTTCCAGTGCATTGTGTGCGTAGGTTGTTGCGAGTTCCGCAAGCTAGTTGGGAACAATTGTGCATTTATTTGTGAGCCGAGGGACAGGCCTAGGACAACCGTGGTGTGCGGCCAGTCTCTGTGGGATGCGCCTCGCCGTTATGACCGCAGGCAAGCGCTCACTGCAGCGCCACGCCAACCTCCCAGATGCGAGTTACAAGTGCGTAATTATCACTTACATGTGTCTTCTTATACCTGGACAGATATTTAGCGATGCAAGTACTCTTTTAATACATCAGACGGGTAATATTCTTTATGGGTTGTCTTTAACACGATTCATAACGTTGTAAGTAACTAGCTGAAGTGCAGCAAAACAAGTGAAAGGTGGGTCCCGAAAGTGTTAACTCAATAACCCAAGGACACGAGACTTAAAGTTTGTCCCAACTTGAAAGAATGCTATGAAAGGGAAGGTGACACTTTTTTAAATAACATTTTAACGTGTGATGAAACTTGGGTTCATCATAGTCCAAGAGGAGTCCAGCTACAACGAGGAGATACTATAATTTGTGGGAAACTCGCTTAAACAGCAAGACAAGGACTTTTGCTTCACGTATAAATAGGCTTATACATAACATCTACAGAAGAAAAGCAGCAATAATTAGAATAGAAGATCAAGAAAAGAAAGCCGTAATCAAGAAAGGAGTAACACAAGGCTGCAGTCTGTCGCCCATGCTGATTTACTTATATATAGAACAGGCGATGAAGAAAGTTCAAACGGAATGTGGAATGGGAATCATACTGCAAGGAGAAGAAATAAAAACCTTACGCTTTGCCGACGATATTGTAGTATTAGGGGAATCAGAAGAAGATTTGTAAATCATAATTAATGGCATTAACGGAATCGTGGAAAAAAAGAGTTCAATGTTAGGATTAATAGATGGAAAACCAAGGTAACGGAGTGTAGTTTGGAAAAAAGAGGAATAATAAAGGATGTTAGATTGGGAAGGGTATTTTGACGGAAGTTAAGGAATTCTGCTACTTGGGAAGCGTAATATCTAGGGATGGTAGAAGTATAGTTGACATAAGGAGTAGGATATCGCTGGCGGAGAAGGCTTTCGCAAAAAGGGTAATTTACTTACGGGTTATATAAGTGTGAATATTAGGAAATAGTTACTAAAAAAGTTCGTATGGAGCGTAGCGTTATATGGGTGCAGAACGTGATACGAGCTGCAGAAAGGAAAAGAATAGAAGCCTTTGAAATGTGGTGCTATAGGTGAATGCTGAAAATCAGATGGGTGGATAGAGTAACTAACGAAGAAGTTCTAAACAGAATAGGGGAAAAGCGAACAATATGGAGGACGTTGACCAAGAGAAGGGATAGATTAATATTCTACGTTTTAAGGCACGAGGGTTTTGTAAAATTAACATTAGAGGGAAGTGAGTGGGGTAAGAACAGAAGAGGGAGGCAAAGGACGGAATATGCTAATCATATTTGGGAAAATGTTGGCTGTGCTACTTATGAGTAAATGAAAAGGCTTGCGCAAGATAGGTTAGCATGGAGGGTTGCATCAGACTAGTCTTAGGATTGAATACCACAACACATAAATAGGTATTTGATCGATGAGACACGTGTATTATATTCGTAGGGATTATGTTGAGCAGTAGTAAAAATACACCATTTTTTCTTTAATTATTAAATGTCCTTCGTTTCGATGTTCCGTTACCGTAGAAACCTAACAGGAAACAATCGTCACATTAAATCTAACCATTCAGTTGGACCACAGCTTGAAAAGGGTACTAATAAGTACCAAAAATAGCACTTTTCGAATTATATAAAATACCATTTTAACATATTTTATTAAATTATAAGCAGACGTTAAAATAAAATATTATTTTTCCAACCTTCGTTGGTGCAGTAGCTCACGTCGCTGTCTCGCAACGCAGAGGTCATGTGTTCGACCCCAGGCAAGGACAGATATGTTGTGTGTTTGTTGTATCTTACATTATCATCCTCTGTAACACACGGGATTGAGGCCTGTCGATGGCATAGAAGTGTAACATCATAGTCTGTGACTGAACATCGCAGTTGTAAACGCGGTTTTAAATCACATCGAAAGCAGAGATATTCAAGATCATCGTCTGTGACTGATAATTTCACTATTAAAAAGAAACTACAGTTCTGTTTGTGTAACAAAAACTCACCAGTGATCCTTGAGTATCAGATTGATGGCTATACAAGATAATGTGTGCGAATTTAAAGTTTCAGAAGCTGTCATGGCTTTTTGTTTTGTTTAAAGTTGCACTAACACTACGGTCATTTGCGATTGTGCACAACGGGGAACGTTATATCTAAGTAAGGTATGGTAACTCAACACAGCGTCCAAGCCCAAGCCTCAGGAGGTGGGCGTCATGATATTGTTGGTTGTAAATATAAAGCTTCATTAAAAGTATCACGACCTGACGTAGGACTCGAAAATTTTATTTTTACGAGTTGTTACAACCTCATGAGGTGGGAAAAGAGAATCCTAGGCATTAATTACAGCCAGAAGAAATTCACCCAATGTCATATGATGGATGCAAAGGATGTCAGAAATCAACTCGAACTGAGAATGCGAATTAAAGTCATTACTTTTCTGCACACTGAAATATATTCAATATTTTAAGATAGTTAAATTATCTGTGCGTTAGCAATGGAATAAAAATTAGTAGAGAGGCACGTGGAATTACGGATATAATAAGACACCATACACATTGTCCTGGTGTATTGAGTTAATAAACAATTTTTGTTCTTTCACCGGGATGTCGATGGAGACGAACTTCGCGGAAACGGTGCGTTGTAATGAACAATTGACCAAGTTGATAAACCGTGAATCATTGACTAAAATCACAATCTATTTCTTCGAATCAAAAAAGCTTTCGTGATTAAAAATGCTCATATGGTCTTCAAAACCTAATTAGTGCTGTAGGCAGAATCGTCATTGTATCCCCGCTATTACCGAAAACAAAAATAGCCATTTGGGTTGCAGCCATGTACAATAATTACTCTTCGTTCAAGGGGAAATTTGAGCAAGAGCTTTTATTTTGTGTGTCCAGGGTAAAGTGAACGTTAGCCAACCGTTTGTAGTTTCTAATAAATTTCGCCGTTATTCTGGGAACACACATCAGACGCGAACTTATCGACAGTGGCAGACACATTCTTTTAGGTGATGTTGTATCCCTTATAATACTACTAAAAATTATATATCTTTATTGTAGGAAGAAATTAACATATCTAATTTGTTAATTACTTAGATGTGGAATAAAGTTATGTTTTATGTTGCAATATTTGTTAGTTGATGTTAATAAGATCAACCTTAGCTAACGGGTTTCTTATCTGCTCTGACGTACTTGTGACAAACAAAAGAGGATTGTAAAAATCATTCTTAGTGATATATATGACTTAAGACTACGATCTTTACTCGTATACTACGTCAATATAATTTTCGTATATATATATATATATATATTAACTACTCGTAAAGAGGGATACGAAATCTTGATCGCCAAATGGAAACAAGGATTGATAGAAAACTTGAAACCAAACTGTTGTTTGTACTCGTTTCTGGGATTCGTTTATTAACAACGCATCACTTTCTTTGCTTACTAAACACGGCCCGCCCATCACACGAACCTTTTGGTGCTTTTCTTTTGTACCCACACACACACACACACCAACACCCAAAGCCCAGAAACGTAGTCCATGATGAGGCCATAACTCAACATTCTGGCATAAAAGGTGACTTTTATCTTTCCAACATTCATAGAGACGAGATTATACGTGTAGGCCTACATATAATTCAGTAGTTATTAGTCCGATATTTTGCATACGAAAATTGCTAACGCAGTGATTATATTAGTTATTTCACTGAGAAACAAACTTCATTATATCATTAAGGCCTCGTTTAAAGTAATAGTATCAAGTAAACTAATTGACTAATTTTTGCATTAAAATATATCGATTACAACTTCGGTACAGCTATTTAATGGTAATTTATTTACATTGTATAATTATATCTTTTCATAACAGCCAATAAGTTATAACGACTATATATATATTTATTTATTATTCAACACATGAGATAACTTGCAAAGTTGCGCAAAAAGTTTGGAATTTTTTCAGCTAAAGAGATCAAATTTCTTTAGGTGTTAAACTTTTAGTAAATGTAAATATCTTAATGAAAAATAGAGCTCCGAAAGTAAACATTTTGGTTCTTTTCACTCTTGTTCACATCTCAAAAATCGCCATTTTTATGTACGTAGTCCAGGAAGCAAAATTTTAACTTCCAGTCCTCCAGTTTTAATTAAGATATATGTACAATTGTGTGCGAAACATTGTAACGTATCTATTGTGTTATATTATATAGTATTTATAGACGTATTGGTTTTTTGGGTGTTTATTTGTTAATTTTAAAAATGTCAGATTTATTTAAATACTGTACATCTTTTCATATTCCATCTTTATTAAATTATTATATAATTAAAATTACTTTGACCTCCGACAATTTGTGACGAGATAAAAACACATTCAACCATTTCAACTTAAATTCTTTCACCGAATGTCGTTTAGGGAAATATAAAAATTATAAACATAGTCATTTAAATTAATTTTTAACATTCATCATACTGAAAAGAAAATGTATTAGTTATTTAGAAGTTTTCGGTAATACAAGAAACAATTTTTACATTCATTTGAGTTATTTTGTACTTCCAGTGAAGGCAGAGCACGAGAAACTGTACCACTTTACCCCCTCTTCGGAAATGTGAAAATTTTGATGGAAGGAAAGAAAACGCCTGGAGTGTTTCGAGATGTCGTGCACAAGAGTGGAACGGTAAGGAAACGCGGACAGACAGACTAATGAGGCCCTAAGCGAAGTGGACGAGAAAAAGCGAGTCAATATTGAGCTCAACTCTTCGGCTGAACCTGAAGTGGGTTGTTCGTATCTGGAGAAATAAAGGTATACTGCATAGCTTTACGGAACTCGAGAAAATTTAAAAACTAAATAATAATATAATTAATAGGTGTAGACGAGTTTAAAGAAAAAAATTGGTAATTTATAACAGGAAATTAACATAATTAAATATATTATCCTTTTTCATTTCCACGCGATCTACATAATGATCCAATGGGCTCAAATAATACATCCGGTTTATTTTTATTTTAATACAAATGCGTATTTCATTATATGGCTGCCTGACAGCCATCAGAAATGTTTGAAAGAGATCCTGTCAATCGTTGATTGGTAATGATCGCTACCTAATTTTTCTACATCCTTTTTCATATGGGAGGTATTCTGAGATCCAGCGAATGAGAACAGATAAGTAGAAATACGTTGCCACGCCATCTCATTTCACCCTCAAGAAAAACTCCTTCCTTCAGCTGCGTGGGCAATACTATGTGACAAAGCCGCACGAATTTGATTGGATGGCTCAAGTAACAACTTCATGGTCAAATCGGCTCTCATTTGAAAAATGCAATAATGCGATAGTAGAGAGATGGAATTCACTTTCGTTACAGGAGGACGTCGTACGCTGATTACAGATTAAGTTCCAGGACTTTACTTCAGTAGCAAGCAATTTTCTGGAAGTGGTAAATTGCAACTTACTATGTTATTAATGACTGAAATTTAACCGTGCAGTCGCACGTTACTTAACTAATAATTTACTTAACATTTTTAAAACCTATTAAACGAATAGTACACGCCAACACTTTCAATAACCACTGGAATTGACAATTAAAATTTAGTTTATTATTTCCCACTTCAACAGTTAACGGATCGGAGTAACCGAAGGAAACGTCAAGAGAACGGTCCTCCGAAAAGGAGGAAAGACATGTAGAGTTAAACGAAGGTAACAACTAATTCTAAATTGAATTCCCTAGAAGTTGTGAGCAGCAACCCCGATACTTTCCTTTCCAATAATTGGAATTCACTGGTGCTTGTAACAATGTGGACGGAGGTCGATTTTCCGACGCCGAAATGCGACTGAAAATTTTGAATTTATCAAAACGACGTATTGTGCATTTCTGTGGGTTATTTCGAATTGGTTTATAAAAATTAAAACTTATTTAATTACCTAGAAAATTTCCGTTCGTCTGACGAAAGTGAAGGGACTTATTGACATCTTACCTTCAAGTGAACAGTGAAGCACAATATAGTGTTCAAAGAATCTAACCATGGTATTTTTCAATTCACTACTGAATCATTCTAAATTATATTCCTTTACTCATATCCACATTTCATTACAGAAGTTTCGTATAGAATGATATGATATTTTGTTCTAAACACAAAAGGAATACGATCAGCGCGAGCCTTGTACCTCAAGACCAAGAAAACCGCAACTCCTCAACGCAAATAAAAAACGAAAAGAAAGCAAACAGAGCTGTAGCAGTACGTACATATGAAAAAAAGCGACGTATGCCGAAGAAGGAAGTGAATTATAGAGGTGCGTTGATTAGGGATCGAGTTCAAGGACCTACTGTCAGGGCCAAGGAATTACTTGCAATAGAAAGAATCGGTGGATCTCACTGCAGTACCGCTGTATCGTAAATTATGAGCCTCTTTATGATGACAATTATTTTGTGAAAGGAAACGAGCTGCTGATATCGGTGAAGATGTTTCTCGTCAGGAAGTCCGCAGACGAGTCGTTACTAGGATTAATTTGTAGTTAGTCTTCTTCATCGCATCAATTTAAAGAATATTTAAATATAAATGTAACAAAAATTTAGATTAATGAGGATTATAGAGACAGATATTTGGCTTTGGTTACTGGTCCTTTCTAGGTGGTATACCATTTGGTGAAAAAGCTAACAATTGCAACTCACTTCAGCGTGAAAGGTAACGAATACTTTTTAAGGTCAAAGCCCGACGTGGTATTAAGTGAAAGGCGAACATTATGTTTGAATATGCCGCCCACATTTATTTAACTCGTAGCTAAACACGTAGTTGGCGTTCACTGCGGGCGGAGGTTTCTCGAGAGGCGCTGTTGTGTGCTGTCGTAGTCGTGGTGTGGACACTCACTTGCACTCGTGTAGGGAGACTCTCCGGGTCGCAGCTTCGCGGCACACTGCACGCACGCGGACTGAACTCTCGCTCACAGCAGCGCACACAAGCGCGCGCATGCCCACGCCTCCTCACCACTCGTCTCGTCTCGTCTCGCCCAGCCACTGACGGCTTCTTCCCCATCTCGGACTCTCTCGTCGTTCCACCTCTGTGACCATCAGGCATGCATCCTAATATAACTTATGCGAAAAATCAATAAGAAATTCTAGCCCAGGGGTCGGCAAATTTCTTTTGTACCCGGGCATATACCTCAAAGACATATTTCAAATATCAAAATAACATATATTAACAAAATTTAAATTATCAAATTGCGAAATCTACGAAATAGGAAGAAAACCCAACGATAGCCTATAGACGTTTTCGGCTGATAGATTCGAAATGAACACGACATTTAATTTAGTATTGTTAATATTTTCATTTAATGTATGTTAAATTAATAATGCTTTATTTAATTTAACATAAGATCAACATTTTTATTTCAACAGAACACGTCGATACATCTTTGAACAGAAGACTAGACAAAACCAAAGAACACATACATTCATAGCGAGTGATGCCACCTGAGCAAAAAAACAAACTAAACTTAATTCTCTACAATCCCCCCTTCGGAAGAATCATGAATTTGTGAATGATCATTCCGCAATTCTTATTGGATTCACAAGTTGGCGGCGATGAAATTCGTGCGTTTTCTGGCATAATGCCTTCGTCAAAATATCTGCAATATTCTGTTCACTTCTGATGTACTTTAGATCTACGATCCCGCTTGTAACCTTTTCTCTGACAAAATGATGCTTTATTGCAATATGCTTCGTCCTTGATTTATCGACATAACTTTTGGCATGTGCGATAGCTGCTTGACTATCGCTTCTAATCAATGTTGCTCCATCGCCTGCAACCTTAAACATTAAAGACTTTAAAAATTCTTTCACCCAGAATACTTCCCTTGTACAATTTGCTAGTGCTATGTATTCTGCTTCCATGGTGCTAAGGGCAACTATAGTCTGCTTCGTGCTCTTCCAAACGACCGGTCCACCTGCTAACATCAGAACACATCCGCTTATGCTCTTACGATCAACTGTACAACTGGCCCAGTCTGCATCAGCGTATGCGACGAGTCCTTTTTGCGTCGCACGATAAGTAATGCCATAGTTTTTAGTCTCCTTCAAGTATCGAAGAATCCTTTTTGCAGCATTCCAGTGACTCTCGTTGTACTTGGAGAAAAATTGAGCTAACTTCCCAACCGAAAAGGATATGTCCGGTCTTGTTTACCTTTTCTGTATGATGAATTCTTACTTTTCTTCACAAACATGGCCGTTTGTCTGTGGTCAATATTTTCATGTCGTCGTGCATCTTCAGCGAGAAGTCTTCTTTTAACTGTAGCACATTTAAATTCATCTTCTGGTAAATTACACAATGCTGTCACGACAGTATCCCAGTCGTCCGATAAGCCACACAATATAGTCATTGCCAAATCACCATCGTCGATAGCGTAGCCAATGTTTGCAAGTTCAACGACGGTTTCGTTCACTTGCGCTAAATATAATCCCATTGAATTATATTCATCCAATTTTTGGGAATAAAGTCTTCGACGTAGTTGTACAATGCGAAACCTACTGTCACGTGGTGCATACAAACGTTCGAGTTCTTCCCATATTTCTTTTGCTGTTGTTAGATGTCGTATGTGCATCTGCTGTTCATCACACAGAGAAAGAGCAATCTTTGCACATGCTTTTCCTTGTCTCGATATGTATTTCCGTCTCTCATCAGCGTCAACATTTTCACCGGGCTTGTCCTCACCTGGATTTATGACGGTCCATAAGTCGCACTCCATCAAGACCATTTTCATTTGGTAATTCCACGATGCATAGTTTGTTCCATTTAGTTTTTCGATTATTCTTTGTTCCGACATTTTGAATACGCTTTTGAGTTATTCGACGACTTGCACGTATTTTTACGTTGATATCAACAAAATTTTTGAGACAACACCTAACCTCACTTTTGTATAATTCACGTGTAATCTTATCACAGTTTCACGCCTGGGCCCATAACCATTGTTAATATTTTCATTTAATGTATGTTAAATTAATAATGCTTTATTTAATTTAACATAAGATCAACATTTTTATTTCAACAGAACACGTCGATACATCTTTGAACAGAAGACTAGACAAAACCAAAGAACACATACATTCATAGCGAGTGATGCCACCTGAGCAAAAAAACAGAACTAAACTTAATTCTCTACAAGTATCTCATGCGAACAAATTACTATCGAAAATAATATGTAGAAGGATGGAATGCGAGTTATGAGAAGATCAATTCGTTTTTAGGAAGAATGTAGGAAAAAAAGGAAGCAATATTGACTCTGCCTCTAATTTTAGAAGAAAGAATAGGAAAGATCAGGCCTATCTTCACGGAACTTGTAGATTTAGAAAACGCCCTTTGATAATGTAAACGCAACTCCTATCGTCCACGTTTCGCACCCATATAACGCCATGCTCCATACGAACATTTTTAGCAACGATTTCCTAATATTCACACTTATATTACCCGTAAGTAAAACCCTCATTTTCGCGAAAGCCTTCCTTGCCTGTGCTATCCTACTCTTTATGTCTACTATACTTCCACCATCCCTAGTAATTCCTTAACCTTCGTCAAAATATCCCTTCCCAATCTAACATCATTTATTAGTTCACCGTTTCCCATACTACAGTCCATTACCTTGGTGTTGCGTCTATTAATCCTCATATTGAACTCTTCCTCCACGACTACGTTCATGCCATTTATTATAGTTTCCAAGTCTTCTTCTGACTCCCCGTAAGGTTTTTATTTCATCTCCTTGTAGTATGACTCCTTTTCCACATTCCGTTTTAACATTCTTCATCGCCTGTTCTATATATAAGTTAAACAGCATGGGCGACAGACTGCATCCTTGGCTTACTTACTTGGTCTTCTATTCTAATTACTGCTGCCTGTCTTCTATATAGGTTATATGTTATTTATATTAAATTCATATTTGAATTTTTAACATTTTGATATTAAATATGCATCTAAACTAACAAATATATTTCGCATTAATGTATAAAATTGGGGTTCGAAAAAATCATGAAGATTTAAAACTAAGTGAATGATTACTATATAATTTTCACAGATAGTATACTTCATTCTCTTTTATTCTTCAGATATACTAAATACTTAGTTTGTTCTAGTTTCGAAACAATCACGGCTGGTATGGACAATCCTGTATTTATCATCCGTTCGGTGGTATGAATTAAAGTAAAATAAAAAGACTGAACTCATAATAGGGAGGTCACGAGACAGTAATGCATCATAAAATGGAACGACCCCATATCAACGAAGGATGGATACTTCATATGACCTTTATAATATGGTGATTGCTTGTACCAAAATAGAGTTTCAGCAGTAAAAACTTTCCGAACACCTCCGAGAGGATGACAATTTCGTTTATGGCAAGGTTGGGACTTGCTGTTATTACGACAAAGGCAATTTTTAAGATCTTCAGCAGTGTGTTAGTCCCTCAGTACTGGCTTACCTACGTGTCCAATTTCGTCACGGAAAGAAGAATAGACTACGCGTCACTTTTTACTACATAACAGCACATCTTTTAGTCAATGCATGCACTTCGTTAATGAAATAATACTGAAATGTGCTGATAAATTATCCTTTACCAGCAACTGTTAAAAGTAATAGCATTCCTTGTTTTAGTTTTTAAAATAATGAATGTTCAGGGGAATATTACGAAATATTATTTTAATCATAGCTGGGAAACCCAAATTAAAATGTTTATTTTGTACAATAGCAACTTACAGAACTGTATATTTTTGGTCTTTAATTTTGGTTTCTGAAAATTGTCAATTCATAATTACCAAAAACGTAGTCCGATGTATGACGTTTTAAAAAAAAAGGTTTTCACGTTTTGTTCCCTCGATTGCCTTATATTGACGACCACAATTACATTTTAAGTATTCATGTAACTTACAATTTTTTTATTTTATTTTTCATAAGAACTTTCAAAATTTCTTTGAATTTGAAACATGACTCATTTTCTCCGTATTCGGGGTAAAAATCTGGAAATCACGATTCTAAGTACGCTTGTATAAAATAAATGAGTCATTTAAGTGTAATTGTTTTATGTTGTATGATAGATCCCTGTAAATCCATATCAACATTTAGTACCTTGCCAGGTAGTATAAGCAACAATCGTATTATACTTTAGTCAGCCATTATACAGTCATATTAGCCCTATAACATGTACGTAAGATGGCGTGTATTCTTCTCAATCACCACTTTTACGAGAACTATATACTTTACGCGGTTTTCAAGAAAGGAGAGGAGTCTATGAAATACTTCTTCATATTATGGTCAAGTTGTAATCCACTTCCACAAAGACGTATAACTTGAGTAATGAAAGACGTTACTTTGCGAAACTGCGCTCCACTTGGCCTGCGGGACACAATTAGGGACACAACAGATAAAAATGCAACCCAAGGGTTTCAGACTGCTGTAGCTCTTATCACGAAATAAATAAACTAAATGACGCCTCAGCACAAGCTCAGAAGATAATGAAGATGGAAAGAAGACAGTATAAAATATGAAGTTCAAGGTTTCGGAGCTTAGGAACAGAGTTAGATTTACTTGCGGGAACCACCTTATATATATATATATATATATATATATATATTATTCCACTATTTTCCTTCTATTAATCCTCATATTGTTCTCTTCCTCCAGGATAACCTCATGCCATTTATTATGTTTTCCAAATCTTCTAACTCCCCTAATACCACAATATAACCAGCAAACCTTAGGGTTTTTATCTCTTCTCCTTGCAGTTTTAATCCCTTTCCATATTTATTTTGAACTTTCTTCAACACCTGTCCTATATAAACGTTATAGAGCATGAGCGACAGACTGTATCCTCGTTTTACACCTTCCTTGCTTTTTGATTTATTTTCTTGCCCTATAATTCTACTTACCGCTTACTGCCACGTGGATAACTCTTCTTTCTCGATATTTACATCCTGTCATCTTCAAAATGCTTTAATATATATATATATATATATATAGACAAGTTAGGTTCCCGACGATGCCCGTAAATGTATATATATTAGCCGCTACAGTATTTAATTTTACAGTAATCATTTTGTAAACACGTGGTTAAACATTCAGAGAGAGTCGCATTTTTAAAAAAATTTCTTTTTCACATTCTTTCCTTCTGAGAGCCGAATTTCATCACAATTAGCGGGATTACTCAATATCTTAATCGAGTCAAGAAAATCTTCTGGAATCTTAAATAAGCACTGTAACTTAAAAAAGTCTCAAAAACATGTACAATAAAATGAGTGGTAGTATTGTCGTTGCTTGCTTCCGGGTCGAAAGGAACACGTGTTCAAAATTTGTTCGAAATCGCACCACGCATTTAAATTTGTATACGGCACATATAGAAAAATTCATTGAAAGAGTTAGTTAGATTTAATAGGAGAAGATACTTTAGGCATCTTTTCGCTCTGATTACCACGAAACAAATTTGTTTATATACATATATACAAAACAATTGAGTGGTTGTGGTCCAGGTCTTTATATATTCGATCAGCAGAGCAACTAATAGAACATTTTGCATAGTTATAAACTATTTCACCCAATATTCACAGAATATGTCAGAACTCAGTATATATATATATATATATATATATATATATAAGTAGGGTTCGAAAATTTAAAAAAATCTGGATCTCGGCAACAGCGCAACCAAGTACATTTATTGCTAAGTACCATCCCGGTGATTTATTTAATTAATATTGGTTAATCCGTTTAGAACTGCTAATCCAAATAATATAATTATGGGAGGTTGATTTCTTTGTTGGTTTCCGGACACTCTTTAAGAAGAATATTTTTCTAATGCAATTGCATTTAAATCACAAGATATTTCGGAATTAACTTGCAATTCTTGTTAAGGATAACTTCCAATCTACTATTTTCGTAACACCTGCGAGTTAACTAAATAATATTTTTGTTGTTATTTAATAGATATATTTTTACCATCTTCGCTGTGGTCAAACGGAAGGAGTAAACCCAAAGAGAAAAACCTACTCGAATGTTGTTTAAAATACGCCCATGGTTATGTTTTCGTAGGTCATAAAATACGTATGCCCAGTAAGTTGAAATGGAGGTTATGTATCCAAACATATTTAAATGCCACAGTCGGTTTAATCAGAATTAAATATTATATATTAATTGAAATAAATTTCTCAATAACTTAATGAAAACAGCTTAACAGGTCGTTTCTTTCGTGAGAACCGTTTCAGCTGCAAAAAGTTATATAAATATGTTGTCATAAATTATAATAGAAAAATTTTAATACAACAATAATTATATGCCCAAGGAAACAGATCGACGTTTCCTACTACACCTTATCAAGTGAACAAAACTAGATAAGGTTAACCCAAATCCCAGGTGTTTATAAGCGATAGTTATCGACGTGAAGAACTTACTAAGTAAAATATCATAAATTTTACTTAAAGAATTGCGATCACTTGATGTTCCACTAATGTTACTCATTTCACGAACAAGTATAGTTCCAACATCAAGGTTTTTGACACTAGTTCATTTAAAGTTGTGATTTTTAAAGAACAGATGTTAAGTGACGACCGAATGCTTGCCCGCGGGAAACATAATTCGTCCTATGTTCCTTGATTCTGGTTTACAATGCCATTTTGGTTTGACCTATATAAAAAGCGTTGCAACCAACCTCATGGCACAACATGACATGACAGTTGCATTCAAGGATTTTTAAATGATGCCAATGCTATATTGGTAATGGGAATTGGTTATATCACTATGTAACCCATTGTAAAAAGGAAATACAAACTTTATATTGGGAGTATTGTGATTTTGACGATTAATGGAAGGCGACAGTGACAATTTCTTGTGTTTATTGTGGATGTTGATATGAATAAACGAAGGAGGATAAATATTAACAAAAATAATATTGGTGGATTTTAGGATTTTCAAATAGAATGTCAAAGAGGTTTAAAAAACATAGCATTCTTCTGGCTGGTTAGTAAGTTGGTTTTCTGAACCAATTTGTCAAATTAGTTTGCTACCTATAGGGAGAAGTCATAAAGGTTCACAATTTTTGATACCAGTTTCAATTGTGAATTGTAGTCTGGGATCATACAATTAAAAGTTTGAACCATAATTGGGGAAATGAATAGTGCAGCAAATATCGTCTTCGTTACGAAAATAGCAAATGGGACTGCAATCAACAGATGATATACAAGTGTTCTTCTCTAAATCGCGCATGACAGTCTCAGCAAACAACGGAGAGCCTTCCTGTTGGTGAAAATAAAGTTCTTAAAACAGAATTAAATAGAGTTGAGTATGCGTTTAATCTGTTTCGTTGGCCATATAATTATTAACATTTATGATAGACATACTATTTTTTGTAAATAAACAGTTTAAGTTTTTCAGTGTGATTAAAAGTACACTCATTACATATTTAATTGAAAAAATCAATAAAAATGAGTAATGTATGAGTATAATGGTGACCCAGTTGCTATGAATTTGTTCTTCTTCTAAAAGCAATTTCTCCAGGACTGAGGAAAGAGTTACAATCTGTTATCAACGTCCTCCTATCAGACGTTAGTAAAGATCAAGGTGAGATATTTCTGCGGCTACGATACTGAACATGTATCATGGCGGACAAGTGCTGTTCCATTTTCGGATATCTTGCTCCATACACTATTTTTCTTGTCATAAAACAACGGTTGACAGTATATAATAACCATAAAGTCAGATAAGAACTAATTTTAATTACAAACCAAACTTACTTGCACATTATTTTATTAAAAAAACCATTCCAAAACATGATTTAGAAAAACAATATACATAATTGAAGTAATTATATAAACAAAGATATACATTACAAAACTCAAAGGTGATTTTTTGCGAATGCAATCATAAATATTGCTGAGATTATTTGTTACGTTTTAACAATAATTTATAAACTTTTCTATTTAATGTGTATTGATTTTCCGTAGTATTTAGTTTCAGAATTTAATGGTTTTTCATCATTTCATTAAAAAAATGTGGTTGATTGACATGTTTACGGACAGCTGAAGATTTGCCATATGTGTTGTTTGAAATAATATATATCCAGGTGAGTTTCTAATGTCCATTTTCTTTGTCCTATGTAACAAATTTTTAATTCCCTTCCTATGCTATTAAAAACAATAATTTCTACAAGAAACTATATATATTGCTTTACGCTTAACTAAATCATTCATATGGTCTTTTATATAATATTTAAATCTTAAATAATTCAATTATTTTAACCCTTAAAACGCAAAAAACTTGGACAGACGCTAGATTACGTTTCTTATGCACGTTTCACATTGAAAATGTAAAATTCACCAATTGAACATCAATAAAAGTTACTTCAACATAACCTTTTTGATACTACCGAAGAACAGTAGTTTTAGGCAATGAAAAAGCAACACTATATGTAAATAATAATTATCGTTGAATGGAGTTAGTCTGCGACACAAAATTATTCACATTGTATAACAGTTTTACCCGTAAAAAATTTAGCAGATGAAGTTCACAAAGATGGACGAAACGTCGTTACCATATTAATTAAATCTTTTACTCATAGATTTCGTTATACATTAATTTATAATATTAGGAAAAGAAGTCAAACTTCTGTGTTATTGACTCTAGAAAATACAGATTATGAAATAAATTTTTAAAGATGAAATTTTCGGAATCACAAAAGAATCTCAAAAATAAAAAACTTAACAAAACATTTTTATTTATGTGATAAAATTTACAATTCTGCGGAAGGTCTAGCTCACTAAAATGAGCTTCAGTTCAGAAGTCTCTGAGCGTGTGGTATTATCACGCTGGTGAGACAGCTGACTCCTCGTTTCCCTGAGTCATTGCTGCAAATTTATTCGCTTGGAAAAGCCAGCTATCGGCCACGTTAGCAGCATTGGCCGAGAATATTCAGTTTCGGTTTTCTACGATGATCAGGTAACTGAGTATACTACTAACAGGATGCCACAGGAATCAAGTATACTGGATTCTGGTGGTGTAAGGGCTAAAATATATATTCTTTATAAATGGGGGAAACATAAATATTGTTTCATTCTGAAGGCAAGATTTTTAATTTTTTTAAATAAGAGTTTTAATCATTTTCAATGTCACTTATTTTTAGTTCTTTTTGTACTAATAATTTCAATATGAGCAATTATGAAGTCGAACAGGGAATACAGTTATCATACACCGGTATAAAACGGACCATCAGACCAAATGCATTCCTAAATAGGTCTAAATTTATGTAAAAATTTATTGGCCAGTGTTAAAATCGGTAAATCGACACACAACAACCATCAATGGATATAGAGTGAATATTCTCGTCACTTCAAATCCGTTTCATTATTCTGAATCGTATATGATGCTGCTAACCGGATTTTCTTTTGTAAATGAGTTGTGGTCGGAGCTTCTGCATTGAACGTCAATCGACGGATTTCGACCCACGAGATCTCACGTTCTGCCTCCAGCTTATAATCCCATTCACCAATAATTCGCGACGCTGAACTGGAATTGTAAATCCCACTTTGCATCACGCGATTACAGTGAATACTAATATCCTTATTCCAACTTAATTTTTCTGATTTTGCAAGATTAAATCATATTATGCAAATTGAAACTTTAATAAACCTGATACTGATCAAACAAAATCACAAATTTCTTTCATCAAATTATAAATATTCTGGTTTTCTAACAGAAGAGATTTATCAGCTGCAAAGATTCTTTTCTAAGAGCTACAATTATATCATAAACAGAATTATATTTTTAAGAGCAGATTCTCGGATCATGTAAAGTAAATAAAGCATATTCAAATTTATATTATTAATATCATAAACGGAAACTCTGAAATTACAATCGACACGAAGTTATAGAGACAGAATCATTGTGACGTATATTTATCAGGGAATAAATAAAAATACTTTACTTATAAAATACTGTTTTCACTTTAATTTATCCATTTCTTAATATTATACTGTGTATATATTATCAAGTAATGAAAAAAACACTTAAAACAGTCTCACAATTTATTTTATTTAAACACGTTGAAATATTTCGACATTTGTCGTAATAATTCTTTAAAATTCAATTAAACAACTTATATATTATTCTTATGTCATTAATTAAGTTTAGTGAAAAATTATGTTACACGCCATATTTAAAAGACTGAATAATGGTAGTGACGGGCAGTATTCAAATGGTAAAATCACTGAATTAAAATTTATCTTGCCTAGCCAAAATTGGGTATCGACGTTTGCTGTGTAAATTCCCGCCAACTGATCGTTAAAGTGTTTTCTTAAACATTTTACAGAAGTCAATCGATAATTCGACAATGATCGATAGTATATTATCGTCATAATATACCACATACCTATGTTTTAATATAATATTGCCTTAGGTTATCTATAATAAGAGCATAATGCGTCCCTATTTCTGCGCCTTCTTTCTGTTTTATAATTCATTAACTTAATTGTATTTATATCAATATAAATAGAATTAAGTTCTGAGCTTCCGTAAACCTAAGTTTTGTTCTTGGTCTATTTTTATGGAGGATTTTTGTATCTTCAAATTTAATTGCATGATTGAGTGTTTTTACGTGGGTGGAAAGTGCAGTGTTATTTTTGGATTTAGGCTTATGGGTTAATTTATGGTGGTAAAGCGTGGTCTTTAGGCATAATCATCACAATCGATCCTATAAACTATATTGCAATTGTCGAAGGTATTAATTTAGTCCACTAATTTTGTGAGTTGGTTTTTAGTAAGGTTAGTCGGTTTTATACAAAATTTGAAATCATTAATATTGTATTTGTATTTTTTAATAATTTTATTAGTAAGACCATTAATAAAGGTAATGCTGACAAATTTATTTTGAATTATGTTCAACGTGATATTGTTGCAGATGTTTCTAGTATCATCATGAGTTTCGAAGAAATGTAAATCATGTTTTTGAGTCGGGGTTTTTAGTTTTTTAATTTACCATTTCATTACAATTATTAAATTATGTTTCGGGATTAAGTCGTTGCATGTTCACTGCTAAAACCAATTTTATTCCATTGACCAACTCGGAGTGAAGTACCAACTAAGCCGAGCTATTTTTAATGCCCCAGTAAATTGTATGAGATTTACGACTTCAACTTTATTAGCCTTTATTCTATTCTTTGCATTTTAAGTTCTTTTATATATTCTCCTTTTTCTACAGTTTATTCCGTAGCTGATATACGGGATGAATTAATAACTTATTTGCAGAATACACTTGTAAAGTATTTATTTTCTTAAAATTTCCCTGAAACAATTAAAAAGATTATTAGGTCCTAAATTATTGAAGTATTCAATAAGATATTTCAACCACCATTGTGTTATATGTCATACGAGCTGAGTGCCTGACATTTCAGAGAATTCATTTACATTAACCCACTACAGTATTTAATTCGACTGTTACATCTTAGACAACGCGTGATTAAATCATTAGCAAGACCCCCTACTTTATAACGTCATAACCACCACGACGAATCATGATCTTAAGCTACCCCTAATAAGTGTATACATTGAAAAAATAAGCAGAAACAATCAATTATATTTATAAAGAGAAAGTACTTGAACCAGCTCTTCGGTTTGTTTGACGTGAAATAATGTGGGCAGATACATATAAAAAAATTCAAAAAATAAAATTGTGTTGTGTGGCCCTGTTCTTGGCCAAACGTACTTCAATCATCTTCCCTGTGACTTATATTTACATTTTATTAACTAATTAAAAGTTAGATATAATTAATATTCTATTTACGTTAATCTACGTTTTAATTGTTTTTCTGAGAACGTCATCGTCACCACGAGCGTACACAACGGATCATATTTTCGCATCGTAGGTTTTGTGGGGCCATAATGTATCCTATTGTAAGTTCCTTATCGACTTACTGTAGGTATGATATAGGAAATTATAAGGGATAAACAAAATCTTAAAGCAGAAATTGAAGAGGGAACTTTTTTGGCCCAAAAGCAACCTAAATGTTAAAAATATCGAAATAAACTTTTCTGGGCTAAAAAAATACAATATACACCAAACTTTAATAGAAATTGGGTTAATGGTATCGGAAATAATAAGGGACAAACAAAGTCGCAGAGCAGATGATGATGTAGGACGATTTTCAGTAGGTCAACAGATTCCTTTTTTGGGGTGAAAAGGACTGGACACAACTAATTTCACACCAAATGATTTAGGAACGTCTAAGGCCAAGTCTTAAAGCAAAAGCGTAACTGGCAGTGTGTTTGAACAGACACAGGTATATAAAGTTTGGAGTCCACCTTATGTAGCCTGTCACACCACAAAAAAAATATAGTCCGGGGACTCTAGGCAACCCATGGTACCTTGCTCTACCTCCACGTCCCCCCCACCCCGCATTTAATTACAGTCCTATGCTAATTAAGGGGAATTGCCTGTTTTAGGATCACCCTCATGCAGAATGGTACACAAAAATGCTTACATTGTCTTTTATTTATATAATAATTCAAAATACATTAATTATTTCATTTTATTATATTGAATTATAGAATTAGTTTGTCAATCGTCGTTAAATATATCTGATTATTAAGAAAGTGAAAGTAAAAAGCAATCAGTATTTAACTATCGATGATTCCATTTTTTTCATTTAATTTGCATATTTCTATGTATTATATTACGAGAATTTCTTCACAAAAATTCCAACGATGGCAATTGGTAAGTTTTGCTGAATTTATAGTATAACAAGATGATATAATCTTTAATAACTATATTGCATATAAAAATAATAGCCTTATCATTTATTGTCGAGGCTATACTATTAATTAGGAACTTGATCCGCAAATATCTGAAAGGTTACATTTCCTCTGCAACATTTACGTATCCCATTAATCACTTTGACAGTTTAAATAAATGTTCTAAAAAATACATACTATTGTTGAGTTGAAATTTCTTCGGTAATGCGGTAATACGTTTTATAACAGGAATTCCACTATTTTTATTATTCTGTGTTCTTACTATAGAATGAATTATTATTTAAAAAAATATCATGGAAGATGAAATGACTTGAAAGTTAAAGTGATAAATTACTGTAATTACGTCTAAGCGTCCATTAATACCTGTCCGTTTATAAGATGAATTGGGCATTGTTTATGACAGATGCCTCAGATATGAAGAAATTAATGCAGTAGTATAGAAAACTACACTAACAATAACGTTTCTTATAAACAGTTCAAATTATCGAATATTGTAAGATTTAATTTTACAATTACAACTTTCCGGTAATTTTTGCTTTATGTTTACAAACAAGCCGGTTCTACTTTTCTCTTCAATTAGTATTCAGTTTATTTCAAATTTAGATGTCCAAAACATTAAATTCGCTCTTCATAGTATTAATTGTTCATATATGTTATTAGCCAAGACGGTGACAAAAAAACGAACCCTATAATTAACGCTAACATAATAAGGGATCCATAAATCATCTTAATTATAAAAATTTAAATAAATGTTTTCTCAAACACGTTGAAAATCGGTTGGGTAAACAAATAGAAGAATTTTACAATAATGTGCTCTGAGACAGTAGTCATTTCAGCACACTGTGATATAATCAAACATTCCCCCAGTAAATCTTAATTCTAAATCAAATCATTCATTATTTTAAAAATATTTAGTATTATTTTATAATAAAACGTAATGATATATTTTTGCATAATTTTATCCGAATAAGAAGTTCTCGGGATTGCACTCAGGTTGTCATTTGTAAAATACAACGTTTCGACATCGTCTTCAGGTAACTGAAGATATTATAATGATTTTATTATTTAAAAATCCCTTTGTATTTCATACGACTAATATTTTAAATTAATTTATTTTATATTATTAAGCAATTTTCTTGTAAAAAAAACCCTGTGGAGATGATTGAAACCAGGAAGCTAAACAGGCTGTATTATAGGTAACATAATTCTATATAACCCTTTTTTTATTTGACGATGAAATACAATACAATAAAAAATTATTCATTTCAGATGAAAAATCTGTAATTAGGAAAACAATGTTTCAGCGGTTGAAATAATTCAATTGGTTAATGATTACAGGCATCGATGAAATATATATTTTGTACTTGAAATTAAAGATGAACGAATCTAAATAGGAAAATTAGTTCCTATTCAAAAATTAATCTGTGCTGTGGGATCATTATTGTCAGCAATAGAAACATAATTGCAGATTGGAATTTATATAAAATATAGAATGGTGTACTGAAATAATATGTTTAAGGTGACCTTGAAAATGTGCACAAAAGACTTTATAAACACAGAATATACTGCGTAGTAAATGTGAAGGAAAATATGTGGAAAGAGTTCATAAATACTCCAGTCATAACGTGTGATATATAAATTTTCATTATCTGTATAGTTGTTGTTTAATTACTTTCAGAGTGTAAACTTAGCATATTGCATCCTTATACAAAATCCTTAATTAATAGTATACGCAAATAAATAATATGACATGTACTATAATGAACATGGAGGGATTATTGTTAATTTAAATAAAAATGAATTATCTGATTGGATTAAATAAAATGAAATTAATTTTATTTACATAAAAAACAACAATAACTATAATACTTCGAGTTAAATTTTTTAAAATTTACCACGGCTAGCTGAATTGCAGTTAGCATCGGTCTGTCTACTTAAGGGTCATTTTTATGGGCTTATCGTGCAGCAGCAAAACTCGTCATGGCATACATTTCAATATTGACACTAACTCACCTGAGATTTATTGTGTGTCGTAAACAGCTTTGCCCACGCCGGTATTTTGGGGTCCGTCTTCCACGAATTATGGCTGCTTCTGGACTCAATTCTGAACTCTGGGAAATCACTTGTAGTTCGCCTCGCTGTACGAACATCTCCCCTTCTATACGCGGGCAAGGTTCCTCGTTTCTCTCGCCGCTTGTTCAATTCTCCAAGCCTAACTGCCGTGCCGTGGATAAAACACCACCTACCCTCTAGAATTCCTCCTTCTTCTAGCTTCATTGCCCAACAGATGTGCCGTGGATCTAACGCAACGCACCCTCCAGAAATATTCCTCTTTCAACAATCCATGCCCGACTGATCAAGTTTTTCTCTTCCATTTGCAGGTTATTTCCTTCAATCACCCCACCATGAGTTGCATGGCGGATCACCTAACCAACAGCCTACGGCCACCCCACCCCATCAAAATTCTGCTTGGGCCGCGGTTTGTCTCCCTAACTTCTGGTCTTCCAAAATTCGCGGGGTCAAAAACTGAGCTCAGGTATCAGTATTTTAAGTCTCAAAACGGTGTTTTTGACATGTTCTTTATCCGGACGTCTCACCTCTGACGCCTTGTTGTTTACCTGGACTTCTGTCTCCAATACGGGGAAATCTTTACCCAAATGCGACATAAAATGGCGATTGCCATATCCACTCATTACCGTACGAAGCCCATCACTTTAGTATTTTATTTTTGTTCTGCTTATGCAAATGGTTTCCAAGAGATTCTATACGTAGTATTGTAATGATAAGTTTTTAAAACTCAAAATCATTCATAGTGCTTTATTTCCAAATGGTTACAAATTATATTAAAAGATTCATGTCTCTCCAGTATTAAATCAGAAAACAAAACTTACCAACTATATTTTAGTACTAGTAAGGTAAAACATTTTCTTGAAAGTATTTCATCTAAAACGTATGATGCAGGAGGCTATTATTATTTTTTAATTTATATTGTTATTTTTAAGTAAAACAGTAGTAATAAATATGAAATGATAAAATCATCTGTAAATATATTTAACAACCGAACAATCTCTGAATAATTCGTTGACAGTAGTTTCCAACTGATACATCACTAATTTGTTGCATATTCTCAGCTTAATGTAAATAGTTACAACAGGGAGAAATAAGTCCATTTAAAAGTTAAATTCACAGTATACCTATTCACTATTGTTGATTGGTAAATTAAAAGTATAATTTTGGCACACTTTCAAATTAAAATAGTTATCGTCGACTGAGGCTTATTTTTGATATTAGTTCTAATAAATTATAAGAGTCATAAATATTGTTGAAGTCGTATAAATATGTATATTACGAAACTGTTAAATTTTATCGTCTGTAATATGAATAATTATGTACTTTTAATCTGAGCAGACGTGCACGTTTATTTGCAAGAAAATTACGTTAATGTGAGGCTCGTTACAGCTGTGGGTAGAGCTCTAATTGACGTGAAGTGATGGATTGATTACTTTTATTTCGTCGCTGTGAGCTTGTCCGATTAGTCGTTTGTAATGTAAAATGAAAAGGTAACATCGATTACTCTTCACACGTTAAATTAATGTCAGCCTGTTAATTGTTCAGAAAAAGAACTCATTAATTCAATAGCTGTATTCCATTATCTTAACAAGGGTCGCGTTCACATGTCGTTAGATCGCCATAAACCACTCTAGATTTTATTAAATATTAAATGAATTTCAATTTTCTTCTATTTTCATATTCAATAAATCAAAATTCGGTCAATTAAGTATAAATAAATTAACAATGTACAGCAAACTATTCAGCATACATACATTATTAAATTATCAAAATAAGTTTTTCAATTATCATGGACAATGTGCATGTAGGTACATTATATTTCTCGGAAACAGATTTACAGTTATTTCTTCCTGTAGCAATCAACACCCACACTGCTTACACCAACATTTTGCGTCTTAAGGAAACGTTATTTCACGTACCTTCCGAAGCCGCCGGAAAATTGATGAATTAGCAACGAAGAAAGTTGATTTCCTATTCGAAGACCCGATGCAGACGGCATGATTTCATAACATAGACTGAAGAAACTCATCAACTTATGCAATTAAGTTGATTTACAAATTCATATTTAATGAAGAAATTTTTAAAGCAGGTACTTGCGGGTGAAGCAGAAAGAACAGACTCGCAGAAAGCGCATGCATGTCGGTAAAAGAAGAAAGTTACTTACCTCCGTAGTTGTAGCCCACTTCCTGTGGAAGATGCTCCTTGAAGTCTAAATCTGGGTACTTCTGTAAATCGTAAGTGCCGTAAGTAAAGTTACTTTTCTTCAGATACTCTACGAGAGTTTCCATGAAGAGTTTGCAAGTATCCTTCCCTGATACCTCGAAGAAACCATTTTTGTCATATATGAGCATCGTTTTTTTCCAGTTGTACCTAAGAAGAGGAAATAAAATCAGTATATAAACCTGGAAGCTAAATTAGTTAACTGAAATACCAAAACAAGTATCATTTATGTTAATTAGTTGACATTTAGGTAGTTTATATGGTCCATCGTTTTGCGTTTTGAATCACCTGACAAAAGCAACGAGGTTTGCAGGACAGTTTTGTATTTATTTACTTATATTCTTCCTGTAAATTTGAAACTTTTAGTGTAATTAGTATACGTTTAACAGACGTTCTAAAGAAAACAGGCAGCAGACCATGAAAAGAAAGAAGAAATCAAGAAAGGAGTAATAAAAGGATGTAGTCTGTCGCCCATGCTGTTTAACTTATATATAGAACAGGCGATGAAGAATGTTAAATCCGAAAATGGAAAAGGAATCATACTGCAAGGAGAAGAAATAAAAACCTTACGCTTTGCCGACTATATTGCGGTATTAGGAGAATCAGAAGAAGACTCGGAAACCATAATAAATGGCATGAACTTAGTCCTGGAGAACGAGTTCAATATGAGAATTAATAGAGGGAAACCCAAAGTAATGGATTGTAGTATGGGAAACAGTGGAATAACAAAGGGTGTTAGATTGGGAAGGGATATTTTGACGAAAGTTAAGAAATTCTGCTCGTTGGGAAACATAATAACTAGTGATGGTAGAAGTATAGTAGACATAAAGAGTAGGATAGCACAGGCAAGGAAGGCTTTCGCGAAAAAGAGGGATTTATTGACGGGTAATAAAAGTGTGAATATTATGAAATCGTTGTTAAAAATGTTCGTATGGAGCGTGCCGTTATATGGGTGCGAAACGTGGACGAAAGGAAAAGATTACAAGCCTTTGAAATGTCGTTCCATAGGTGAATGCTGAAAATCATATGGGTGGATAGAGTAAGTAACAAGGAAGTTCTAAACAGAATAGGGGGACGTTGACTAAAAGAAGGGATAGATTAATAGGCCCCGCTTTAAGACACGAGGGTCTTGCAAAATTAGCATTAGTCTATAGAGAAGAAAATAGCCGAACTGGAAAAACTCATTGAAACTCTCCGACCGCGTGAAGCTGTAAGAAAGCAGGTTCAGACTGAATAAAGAGTGGCGGTTAACTCAGTACAACCAGTGATTACATCGAACACATTTTCTGTTCTGACTGACCAAGACGAAGACACTAAGGCCACGGACAAGCAACAAATGACATTAGTGCTCGAAGACTAGTGAAGTGGTCCAAGCTCGACGAAGTCCTTCCAAAATTACGCGAAAGCTTTCCGTAATCCAGTGAAAAATTTTGTATTAGCAAGTGTAATGCGAGATTTTATATTCAGTGTTATAGTAAAGAGCAGGTTTTCGAATGCAGCTCAATTGAAATCTCAACTATTAAAGACATAAAAAATTTAGTAGTCTTATGTATTTATCGAAATATAGTTAGTAATGTAGAAATTTCTTGAAATTTTGGAATACATTATTTCAAAAGTTCATAAAGAAGGGAAAGATTTAATTATCTGTGGTGATTTCAACATTGACTTTCTGTCGGACACAAGGAAAAAGTGAGTCCTTGAACAAATCTTCTTTTTGGCCTTAAATTCTTAATTGTAAAATTTTGTATATTTCTTGTAATATTATACTTGGCGTATCCTATTGTTTGACCGAGGTCTAGTGGATTGAATACTAAATCTAAATCTATTCAGTCCTAAGACTAGTATGATAAAACCCCTCAATGCAAACCTATCGTACGCAAGTCTTTTCACTTCTAGTTCCTAATATCCTGAGCGTATACCATCCGTGACCTCCTCCTTCTGTTCTTAGTCTACGCACTTCCCTCTAATTCTAACTTTACAAGACCCTCATGTCTCAAAACGTGTCCTATTAATTAATCCCTGTACGTGTTATATTATATGAAGGAACTGAGCATATGGACATGGAACTCTTTCGTATGAAAGGGACGAAGGCATTCTTAGTTCAGCGTTTTGATTGGTTTGGTCCTGATGTAATATGCCTATAGGAAACAACTACATGCATGCGAAATACTCCAGTATTACCGAATATTTTGCCTTCATTTCTTTATAACATTGAAAATATAGTGATGGGCCATATTCTCTTTTACCTACATCTATTGTCTATTAGATGCTCACAATTAGTTCTATGAGTGCTAGGCGATCTTTTGGTCCCTTTTCACGTGTTTGCCTGAGATTGTAGTTGCTCAGGGAGTCGTAAAGAAGAAAAGTAAGGATCCTTTGCAGCTTTGTTTTGTAGCAAAATCTGGCATTGACTCTTCAATCGATGCTGATTTGGACCGTAGAAATGAAATGGGATGTAAGTATTATCTCAAAGGGCTTTAAAGATTCACGACACGTGAGGATTGTTTTGGTAGTGTGAGTAGGAACGCCCGAGTCTGATCAGGTAAGAATCGGAATGTTAGGGTCTTTACTAGTTTCAGATGTGCATAATAACAGTCAATATTACACACTGTAAGAATTGGGAAATGAATATGACTGTTAGGTTAGAAGTGAACCAGAGCTTTTTGCCTTGCTCTATACCATTGAATTCCCTTGAAAACGTGGAGCGAGAGGATTTTGAAGGTGTGCTGTGGGTGTGATTGTCCTAGTATATAGGTCCGCTGATATGTCAACTTGATCCTTGCATTTCCACAACACCGCTGTGTTTTTTAACCTGTATTGCTATTGTCGTGAGGCATGCGTCCATACACCAAGGCAAATGACCTATTTGGTAGCCACGAAAACGGCAATTCGTTACACCTTAATGACTTATTGTTAATGGAACGTTAAAACAAAACGAAAAATGATTCTGCGATCATTGCGCTCTCATAAGTGCTGCAAGAGATATCCAAGATTTTGGTTTGTGTAAATCTTATGTTTATCAACCACTACTCGAAAGAAAAAATGATAGCAGAAGCGTTGTATTGTATGCGTTATTTTATCACCTAATTTTGTCTGCCTTTTTTGTGTATATAGTATACTTTTAACGGGCATGTTTTATATACCGTTTAAAAATAATATTATAACAGCTAGCATGTGTTTATTGTATAAAAACAGTACTGCATAATTTGAAAATTCGAATGCCCACATTATTTAAATTAACTTCGTTAAAGTGGTTTGATATGTTAAAAATTCTCTCTTGAATTTTGATTAGAGATTCCCGAATAAATCAAACACAAGAATAATCTAAGAGAATATTTTTCCCATAAAAAGTAATACATGATTTATTACATTAAATTATAATTTTGTGAACTTTGTTTCCGAAATATCAATAGTACTTCTATGATTGCATTATCATTGTAAATAAAGTACATTATAGTCTACAGAACAGATTATTAATAAATCTGTTTCTCCAGTTACACCTTATCCGAAAACGTCAGTATTTTTTTCTGTTAACGACGGATAATTAACTGTTAATAATTGATACATTTACATCTTAAAATGCATGGTGTTATATAAGATTTATTATTAATGAAAATAATAGATTGTAGTATCTTTCACTGAAATTATTGGTCGAGAAGATTTGACAAAGGAATAACCAAAACTTTTAAAGAAATTATTTGTTTCTTAATACTGTGGCTACGAAGTTTCTGCTTGAAAATTTCTTCCGGCGCACTCCAATTTACTTTCATGTTGCTCTGTTCATAACTGGTGGAGCGGGAGAAATGAAAAACACAATGGAAGTAGAGACAAAATGAGAAATTATTTTACAAATATTAACATAAATAAATAACCTATTGTAACTTTTTCATTTTGAATAATTAAATCATAGGCCAAACAAGGAATCTAATTATGGAATCCACTACAGAATTACGAACTGTTAACAGAGATTAGTTAATAAATATGCGAGATCACTGCTTGCATAAGTGACGAGGTAGATTTAGTCCGGCTCTCTGCGTGAACATAACGATATTCAAATTGAAACTTTATCCTAAATGTGACAATAGCAACAATTATGAATCATACAAAGTAGTTGATGTAGAAATATTTTCCAATGGTTAGAGAGATTATAAACTTAAATAAGTGATACGTCCCACCAGTGTGCGCATAATATTAAAATGAAGCAATACGAAACTTCCATGGACTATACATGTTAATGAAGGAAATTCAATTTGGAATACTTTTACAATAAATAAAAAGACAGCCAATACGTCAGCACATACATTTATCACTATTTATTAAAATGTGACGTGTCGTCTTATTTTTTTAGACTTCCTTAGGGGTACTACAAAGATAATACTACAAGAAATTAAATATGGTTCTATGTGCCAATTTTTAAATTTATATATAAAAATCATTCTTTAAAACTTACAAATTTATCAATTCATCATATTTGCTCCTTGAATTGCTAAACTTGTAAGTTTTTAACCATTTTTTTATATATAAATTAAAACATTTTAACATATAACCATATTTAATTTCTTTTAGTATTATTTTTGGAGTATGCCTGAGGAAGTCTCAAAGGGGAGACGAAACGTCGCTTTTTAATAAATAGTGATTAAATTAATATGCTGACTTATTGGATGTCTTTTTTAATTATTTTAAATTTTTAAGTTAGAAAACTATGTTGTAATTTTAAATACCTTTGCCAAAATACGCATGAAATATACCATTTTTTAATCGAGAAGGAACTGTGAAAGTGGGTGATTTTCTGAAAGGTTAATTGTAATTATGTTAATTTTACGCTGTTTGTAGTGTTACTTATTGTGTAACGGCAGGAGAATTCAATAATTAAAACATTGGTGACTGTATAGAACGTATACTTTAACGGCTGAGCTACTTCAAGGAAGTGTTTCGTGAGAATTGGGGAAAGATGAGTTATATGGGGCTCTCTATCAATCGTAGGAATCTAATTCGCTGATAATTCATTGCGACGATATGGTGACGGCAGGAGCAACGTGAAAATACAATCTACCTTTGGCGGTCTGAGTGTACAGACACATGCAGTTGTTGTTCACTAAAGTTTTGGAAGTTTGGATTTAAAAGTCTCTTAAAATTGTTGCTGCAAGTTTTCATAGCAGAAACTAATTAAATACCTGACGAAAGGAAAAATCATTCCAAAAATAAATTATGCAAATATCAATCACAGGGTTCAAGTGATTTCTTTATTATTAGTATTTTATGGGTATATTTTATAAACATTATTTTAAAGTATATAATTACTTTTCTGTTATAAATTTTTCTAATCTTGTTGTTGGATAAGCAATTCTTGGGCTTCCGCCCGGGTCATAATAGAATTTAAACTCGGCGTTTCGATGGAAATTTCGCTTGAAAAAGATGGGTGAGATTTACATCGAAACGTTGTGTTTTCATTCTATTATGACCCGGGTGGAAGCCGATGAATTTTTTATCCGACACATTCACCGGGATAACCTACGATTTTCAAGCTTGTAATTTACATTGTTTTGTGATAAAACGTTTCATTACTTCCCTATCCTGGCCAATGGCTTGTGTTGAAACGATCAAGTGATTACATTATAAAGGTCACGGATAAAATTTGTATTGAAATATGAAAGTATTTCTTTAGAAAGAGAAGCTACGTGAAATTATCTGCTTTGAGTGCTCATCCTAAAATATCATAGGAAGGGATGGAAAAGGGAAAATGTGATGAAAGGTAGGCAAGGGATGACAAGAGTTTAAGGATCCTACCCGGTGATTCACCTTAAAGTGATGCAGGTTTTACCTGCATCAGGTAGGTCGGATGTATAAGTGTGGCGTAGGCGGCGATTGTGTGTGTGTTGTGCTTATTTAAGGTACCAATAGATTTCTTGAATCAATTAAAGTACTGAGTAATTGCGTATTGGATAGATGCCACTTGATATCCGGCCATTTATTTATATTAACCAGGAAAAAGAATTAAAGACAGTAATCTATTGAGAAAATGAATAGGGCAATGTACACAGTAGCTATATTGAGCACCATAAAATATGGCGCATACCTTATTTGTACCATTTTTTTTCGTGGAAATTTATACGTTTTCACTATGTAGACAATCTGGGCGCAACGCTAGGTAATTAATTTACATTATCACGCCCATCACAACCACTCAGTATCTTAATCGGGTCACGAAATCTCCTCGTAACGTAATAATCACACACACACAGAAAAATTATCACAGAAACAGCCAATTATATTTATAAGAATAAGATACTGGAACCCTCCCTTCTTAGGTCTGACACTCGTGAAATAAAGAAATAATAACATTGGGTGCCTTCTTAGCCCGCGGACTGTATATAACGTACCTCAATCATCTTTGCGTATTTAATACCTAATTAAAAGTATTATTAGTTGAATAAAGTATTAAGTTTACGTATTATATGCCCTTGACAGATGTATTTTCTTTGATCTGATTAGCTTTGAATAATGAGTTTAGCCTGACGTAACATAAAATAATATTTTATTTAAGTAATCATCCTTTTAATTTTTTACTCGTCGGATAAGCTATTCGACTTTTACTTACCGAAAAATCCGTCTTGAGCGAATATGTCGCAATTATAAATCATTTGCATTGCAACTCATAGAACATTTTGTATTTTTGCTGACAATTGAATACTGCCAGTGCTTGAAATAAAATGTTTGTTAAACTTTAGCATTATTTTACGCTTAACAGTAAATTGTCTCATTGAAAATCTACGTGATAGCATAATGCAAGTGCTGTTGTATTTAGAACCCTCTTTGGCCTCAAAGGGAAAGGAAGGAACCTAGATATTAAAAAAAATCAACTTTCTCTCAACACAACTATAATCATATGAATGGTATAGGAAATCAGGAGGGACAAACATGAATTCGCAGAGAATATTATTGACGTGGGGCGTTTTTGTGTTGAAAAGAGGTGGAAAGAAGGATCCTACATCTTCAAAAGATCGACAGAATAATCCCTTTTTTTTTAGATAAAAACCGCTTTCCACAAATAATTTTAGGACAGTCGGATGAATTGTTTCTGAACGTGTAAGGGGAAACCTTAGAACACCTTTAACTCACAAAGTGTTTCTGCAAT
This sequence comes from Eucriotettix oculatus, assembly GCA_034510155.1. NCBI lineage: Eukaryota > Metazoa > Arthropoda > Insecta > Orthoptera > Tetrigidae > Eucriotettix > Eucriotettix oculatus. The sequence continues at coordinate 49,993,144 of CM067376.1, read as the reverse complement.
TCCAGGTATATAAGTCAGAAGCCAAACTGTCTTTGTGATTGATATATGGGTAAGCAGGAGGATATCCTACTGGGAAATGAGTGAGAGCCAGGTGGAGGTTGACTTTCTCCTTCCTGGTTTTCCTCATTTCCTCCCCCCTTGGTCCATGACCAAAGTAGCTAATTTAAGACTCCTGCAGGCTGAGACGACCTTGAGCAGTTTGAGAGGTGTATGTACGGGGGTCGAAAACCTTCGGCATACGGTAAGAGTTGTTCGCTGATCCCATTGGACCAGTCGGCTAACTGCCTCTCAATACTGATCAAGGCATGGAGGTGGGTTTGTTGCGGTCCCACAGCAATCCAGTCTCCCGTCATCAGAAGGGCGCAGGAGTAGTACCCGACCTACCTGAGGCAGGTTTTCTAGGGCTTTTCCCTGCATCATCTTTAGGTGAAACACCGGGTCACAGATACATGTCTCGAAAGGGACAAGCAGGAAGATATCCTGCTGGGAAATGAGTGAGAGCCAGGTGGAGGTTGATTTCCTCCTTTCTGGTTTTCCTCTTTCCCTCCCTCCCTTGGTCCATGACCAAGGTAGCTAATTTAAGACTCCTGCAGGCTGAGACGACCTTGAGCAGTTTGAGAGGTGTATGTACAGGGGTCGAAGACCTTCAGCATACGGTAAGAGTTGTTCGTTGATCCCATTGGACCAGTCGGCTAACTGCCTCTCAATACTGATCAAGGCATGGAGGTGGGTTTGTTGCGGTCCCACAGCAATCCAGTCTCCCGTCATCAGAAGGGCGCAGGAGTAGTACCCGACCTACCTGAGGCAGGTTTTCTAGGGCTTTTCCCTGCATCATCTTTAGGTGAAACACCGGGTAGGATCCTTACACTATAGCCTGGGGGCCCTAGTCAACCCTAGGCTACCTTGCTCTACCTTCCACATCCCCCTTTTCAAGTCCCTTCCTATGCTATTAAAGGGGAGTTGTCTGCTTCAGGATCACCCTCATGTAGTCTGTAACCCCCCAAAAAACTGTCTTTTGTTTATATTAATTGTATTATGTTTTCCATCAATACGTTAATTCCAATTACTGAGGCATCAAACGTTGGACTAAGTAAATCAATATTCTTAAAAATCTTAAATGTAACCAATTAAAAATGCCAAGTATTTAAATTCCTTTGGGAACGCTGTAGCAGTTGTTGCATACTTACTCATTCATGACGCTTAGTACAGTTCGGGACATGTCTCGGAATGAGACAGTCCCTATGCGCACCAGCATGTAATACTCGTCGCTGCAGCAAACTTTCTTGTCCGAGTAGTTGTAGACCAGACCCCCGGCAGTGATCAGAGGAATCCCCCAGAACTTCATCATCCTCGCAACAACCGCTGAAATGAGACAAAACAACCAAACTTAATATGTGTACCATAAACATGCATGTAATGAAATAACTGAAAAGGAAACCGAAAAACATAGTCTTTCAACTTGCTTGCCCCCCCTCCGCATCACATTCAATTCAATTGCATATTGAGTCACTGGCAGTTGCTTCCGTCAATAAACGTCCTCCAAAACTGTATATTCAAGTAGGAGAAGTAAAATCAACATAAATCAAATCAATTCAAGGAAAGTCTCCGTGCTTGGATATTAGATCAGGTTGAACTCACAGTATTCTTTTTTTATCATGGAAAGCTCCATCTGCAACTTGATTTAGTGTTCAACCATATACGTATTAATAAGCAATACGTAATTTATTAACCAAAGAATGGAAATGTAAACTGTTAAAAAAATACTATTTTAACCATAAATATTATTATAAAAATTATAAACAAGATTAGTTACATCTAGAACATGGTTGAGCATAAATTCAATGTGCGGAGATTCATTCCTTATGGAATAAAAGTGCCGCCTCAGTATTCTGGAATCCACCTCCCTCCCCTTTAATATTTTTGTCATTCTGTAAATGTACCTGATATATTAAAAACTGCGAAGAGAAAAATATTATTTGAGAATTAATTATTACGACATCGTTGCAGTTCCAAAAATTTTCTACACTTATGAAGTACATTTCTTATAAAAATACATTTTATGCATATTGTACAGTATATTCCGATTACTGAATTAGTAATATACTATGTTGCTCCTGAAACATCCCTTGGAAAATCATTCTGGTTGTACGATAACTTATTTTTGTATGTACCCAGCATACGATTTATTGAAAAATTTCCTTAAAATTATCGTACATGGTTCAGTGAACTATGACTTGTAACGAATTTAAGACTTATTACTTTCTCTCCTTCAATTTATTAAATTTTAGTTTTATATATCATTTACATTATGATTAATTAATTTTAAGGAATAAATATAAAAAATTTAAAGTATAAATCAAATATTGAAGCACAATTATTACTAATCATTAACACATACATAGATAAATCGAACATATGAGTGCTTATAATTTTCTGCTTGTATTGTGCACTTAACGCAAAGTAGAACAAACAAATAAAGAACTGAATAACACAGCCAGCTTAGTCAGAATTAAATTTTAATTGAAATAAGAAATTTTAAATCATATAAAAATTTTAATTTATTCATGTGCAAAAGAAATCTAAAACATCTAAATAAAACAGAGTTTACATAAATGATATTAATAATATAGATATATTAAAATATAAAGAGCATAACTTTTAATTTATATAATTAATTTAAAGACAAGAAATTTTTATTTGTACCTAATGTACACCATGAGTGGCCAACTTTTTGCATACCAAGCGCCAATTTTTTTGACAGACGAGTTCAGATGCGCCATATGACTCGAGCAGAGTTCATAGTGTCATGAGTTCATGGTTAGGGGTTGGTAAATAAATATGAGGATAGAATCATTTTTCTTGGGGAACGAAAATGTATAACTTTTACGTAGTTAAATTAATTAATTTATGTCAATTTATTGAAGTACCAATATAAAAACTCAGGCATGATGTTCCATACGAGAGGGTGATACCTTCATGATGATGCTATAGCTGACAGAGAGTCTGGACAACAGTTGTTGGCACTGAGAGCAAAATCGATTTCTCAGAAGAACTGTTACTAAATTCTTCTATTTCTGAGTATTGGGCATTCATTTTATTCATTTATAATACGACAAACTGTAGAATGCTTTCTACAATGTAAAGGGACTTCTCGTCCGAAATATAAACAGGTTCAAGGATGCAATGCGCCACTTTTAATCGTCAAAAACGCCACGTTTGGCGATGTACAAGAATTTCAGTCAAAATGACTGATGTATACACTCAGCTGTTGCTGAAGTTTAAATTTAACAATGGGTCATATCTTTCAATTTTAATAACTTGTTTTAAATATTTTTATAATAATTTATATTTAAGTTCAGTATTCACGTTAATATCCCAATTATTAGATCTAATGTGCAACATTTCCCTAATCCATTTTGAATAAAATTTACATTCTTCATCTAAGCCTTTTACATTTTTCAAATAAAATTTTAGATTGATTAAATGTAGTTTTTTCGAAACGACTAAATAAATTTAAACTATGAATTTTAAATTGTTTTTATTCAAGAGATGTCTTTACTCTGTTATAATTTAATTTCACTTCAATTTCATTGTGACTTAATTGCCTGTGTTATTCATTTCTTTCAGTAAAGTCATATTAACTTAAATGCAAACAAATAAATAATACGATAAAGAAATCCTGTACAGTGTAGACAGTAAATTTAAATCAATATTTCCAAACAACTCGAAATATTGTAATTTAGAACTATTGTTATTTAACCATTAAATATATTTTATGGTAGGACAAACCTGTATTATTAAGAAATAATTAGTAATAGATGATTTCTATAAGCTCAGTTTACAGTTATTGGAAAGAGATAAAAGCACTCTGTATTGCTGAAGAAAAGTCTTTCCTCTCGTACAACGCGCTGAGAGGGAAATATTCTTCCAGCAAGATGCTAGGGTCTTTCGGAGCTTCGCGTTCTGTCGCAGGGATTTATATGGCAGTAACTTGGAGTATGGACGGAAGAGGGGAGTAAAGCAGTCTTCCTTAGGGAAATGGAAATAACCGCGAAGTGTTCGCCGAGGTTAGTGCCGTTTCAACTATGAGGGGAGATGAACCGAACTGCTGAGACGACTTACACAATGAAATGAGACAGACTCTCCAAGACGTACATTAAAGCTAACCTGATAAGTTTTCTAAATTAAAATAATTAAAAAATGGCGGTTGATATTTGACGACAGAGACTGAAAAATAGCCAAGAATGAATTAATATGGCTTTGTATATTTTGCGAAGTAATGCTGAATCGCATTCGAGACAGGAATATCTGAAGTTGAAACTTTTCCAAATAAAGTTTCAAACTATTTATCAAAACATCGTAGACAAGGTTAATAGCACGAGATAGTATATGACGTATTATAGAAACTTTTGATGACATTCATCAAGCGATGAAGTTTCCAGTTAAAAGCAATCTTACGCGAATGTGACAAGGTGGTCAAATTTATAAGGCGAACAATAAATAATAGTAAGTCAATTTTACTCTTAATTTCATGTTTCTGAACCATTTTAACTAAATTCTCTGATATATGCTCTTCCTTTTAGCAGGATTACACTTAAATAATCTTAAGGATCACAATAATTTATTGACAGAATTATTTAAAAATCTAATCAAATGTTTTTATCGACTGTTGAAACTTATTATAATTTTTTATTTAACAGCACATTTAATAGTTCTAAATCGTAAATTTCTAAATTCCGTTTTATCTTGAAGGTAGGAGAAATATTTATTAATTTGATGGTATGTAAATAAAGGAATTTCACGGAAAAACAGATAGGGGAATTCGGGGAGCAACGGGATAGCGGGATGGACCCCGATACCATTTTTTACTGGAAAGTGCTGGAGCTCAGTAAATAGGGGTGAAAGATGGTAACTAATCACGAAAGAAGTCCCGGCAGCCAACTTGACTAAGTTCTGACAGGAAATTGGGAATGATTTCGCGTCTTACATCTGTAAATTTATCATTTTTCCAGTATTTCGACGGAAAGCAAGCTACAAAACTCCTCGCTTTTAACTGTTTCATAGCATATATTAGTAGGTGTCTTCATCTGCATATAAGTTACGAATAAGGTTTAAATATGCTTGTATTAACCTCAGTGAAAAACCTTAAACTGAAACTTACGTCTGAAGTGGAACGGGATACTACTGTGTAAGGCAAAATGTAATGCGTTCCTCAAGTCAAAAATGAAACACTGTCCGACTAACCTTATAAGGGATAGTTACAGGATGCTCTACCCAAAAAAGAATAGCATATATGAAGAATCGGAACGGAAAAGATGGATAAATGATTGCAAAGACTGTGCTTTTGCAATAACAATCCCTTTGTGAAAGCTAAAATTGACATAGCGATTAATGATATGCAAAATAAATAAAACACAAAAGTTGTTAATATTGTTGTTAAATGAAATTTAATTATATTGAAATAATTGTAATGAAAAACAACCCGTCCAGTAAAGCCCCGGGGGGTAGAAAGGAATTTTGTAAATTTCTTTTTAAAATTTCATAAAAATCTAAATTTGTTGTTCTAAATCATATTGTTATTAATATTTTCAGTAAATAATAGAATACACTAATGTTTTATACTTTAATGAGGTGATTTTTCTTGTTCCATAATTTTACAAAAAATTGTAAACAATAAGTGTCCCGTTCCGCCCCGACGTCTCCTATAGACTACGAAGTGTGTTACAAGCTCTAGCAAATTCCTGATGTCGAAGAGGAAATTTTGAGAATATAAACTAAAAACTGAAAATCATTCAACTCGGGAAAAAGGAATTTAGAATATTCATATTTTGCTCTGAATTGGTGTGGTAGCGAAGGAGTTACATGGAATATTTCTTTGTTACAGAGAGTTTTAAACTATAAATAAGAGTAACAGGTTATAAATAGACAGGTGGAGAGAGGAAGAGCGATAAAACTGAATTCGAGATCTACAGAAGAAAGAAAGCAGTAATTAAAATTGAAGATTAAGAAAAGAAAGTAGAAATAGAGAAACGATTAAGACAAGGATGCAGTCTGTCGCCTATGCTGTTTAACTTATATATAGAAAAGGGAATGAAGAAAGTTTAAACTAAATATGGAAAAGGAATAACACTGCAAGGCGAAGAAATAAAACCCCTACACTTTGCTAAGAATATTGTAGCGTTAGAGGAGTCAGAAGAAGACTTGGAAACCATAATAGATGGCATGAACGTGGTCACGGAGAATAATTTCAATATGAGAATTAATAGAGGGAAAACTTAGGTAATGTAGTGTAGTATGGGAAACAGTGGAATAACAAAGGGTTAATGCATTCTGCTACTTGGGAAACGTAATAAGTAGGGATGGCAGAACAATAGTAGACATAAAGAGTAGAATACCATAGGCAAGGAAGGCTTTCGCTAAAAGGCTGATTAATTTTCGGGCAATATTAGTAAATCGTTTCTTAAACGTTTCGAATGGAGCGTGGCATTACATGGGGGCAAAACGTTGACGATAGGGGTTGCGGAAAGGAAAATAATAGAAGCCATTGTAATGTGGTGCTTTATTAGAATGCTGAAAATCAGTTGGTTGGATAAAATCACTAACGAGGAAGTTCGAAACTGAATAGGGGAAGAGCGAACGTTGACCAAGAGAAGGGATTGATTAATAGGCCACGTTTCGAGACATGACGGTCTTGTAAGATTAGCATAAGAGGGAAGTGTGTGGGGTAATAAGAGAAGAGGGGAAAGAATGGAATACGCTAAGCAGATTAAGAAGGATTTGTGATGTAGTAGTTATATAGAAATGAAATTCAACCTGGCAAATCAGTAATATCCCCGAGTTCAATTAAGTACTTTGATGAAAATCAGTTCCAAATTCATATGAATTCACTATTAACCAGTCACTAGAATTAAATGTAGTATAAATAATTTACAAAGTCTCGAAATAATGTATGCATAAAATTAAAGTATATTCGCTACGGTTTAAAAGGTTAACGTATAATTAAAATAGTCATAAAATGCAATGCTTTATGTTTCTGTTAACAGATCTGTGGACCATGAGAACTGTAAAGTCAATTAATAAGACGTGAAAAATAAAATTTGAATAGGAAGGTCTTAGGACGTGGAAACCCAAAGCATAAAAATTATATAAATTATAATGGAAATGAATTTATCAAATAAATTGCAAATATAAGAAACTTTTGTAAACCGTAAATAATTTAACGTAGGTCAAAACGTATGAAAGTATGCAAGCCAAGGCTCCACAACCAACTACAATATTTAAATTTCAGCCCAATGTGTTGCCATGATACTTTATTAATTTCACTGTACGGATCTGTAGTCTGTTAAACGTGCTATAAATGACAAGTCATCCTACGAGAAAGCGTATTCAGGATATTCTTCCAGCCTATATGCCACTACAGCTGAAGGTTGGAGAGATGACCCGTAAAATTAAAACACAACCGCTCGATATTGAATGAGTCGTACCAATTAAAGAAGGTTCTGTAACATATCGTGTGATTCAATTAGGTGTCACGCAGATTTATTTATCTTCTTCTTTGCTACGGACCCCGTTTGATACATGTTCTGTGTCAGTCGAGTGGTGTGTTTCCCTCTAGAATTAATTTCGGAGGGTAGAAAAAAAGTAAACATGTCACGTAACTGGATTTAATTGCTGAACACTGCGTTTCGTTTATAATTTTGGTAATTTTCTGAATCACCATACGAAATATTTAAATTTAAGCAATTTGTGAGAAGATCAGTTTCGTTTTAGGAAGAATTGTGGGGACAAGAAAAGTAATATTGATTCCGCCTTTAATTTTAGAATACATAATAATAAAAATCAGGCCTACGTTGTAGATTTAGACAAAAGCCACTGATAATATGAAGTGTAACACACTATTAAGTATTTTGCAGAGCACAGAAATAAGTTATCCAGAAAGAAGACTTATACATAACATCTACATAAGGCAGTCAGCAGTAACTAGAAATGAAAGCAGAAATCAAGAAAAGTAGAAGACAAGGATGCATTCTGTCACCCATGCTTTTCAGCTTATATATAGAACATGCGATGAAGAAAGTTAAAAATGAATATGAAAAGGGAATCAAACTGCAAGGAGAATAAATAAAAACGGTAAGGTTTCCCTGTGGTGATGTGGTATTAGTGGAGTCAGAAGAATACTTGGACACCATAATAAATGGCATTAACATGGTCCTGGAGAAAGAATACAAGAGGATTACTAGAGCGAAAACCAAGGTGATGGACTGTAATATGTAAAATGTTCGTATGGAGTGTGTCGTTATATAGATGCATCACATGGACAGTAATAGTTGCAGAAAGGAAACAAATAGAAGCTTTTGAAATTTGATGCTGTAGAAAAATAAGATGAGTTGATAAAGTAACTAACCAGGAAGTTTTAAGCAGAATAATAGAAGAGAGAACAATATGGAGGACTTTTATCAAGAGAAGGGAAAAATAGATAGGTCGCGTTTTGAGACATGAGGGTCTTGTAAAATTAGCATTAGAAGGAAGTGTTTTGGGTAGGAAGAGAAGAGGGAGGCCAAGGTTTCACTATGTAGATTAGGGAGGATATGGGTAGTGATAGTTATACAGAAATGAAAAAACTAACGAAGAATAGGTTAGCATGGAAGGTTGGATCAGACCTATCTAAAGACTATAACAACAAGAGGTTTATAATTTTGAGTAAAGCTTAATTTTTAAAGCTGAATCAGTTTTAATTATTTAAATTATAAATATCTTAAAACCACTATTGAATCAACTCGTAAAACGATAATCAATGTTTTATCATCAATGATGGTGAATGTAAAATTAGTTTTTTACACTTTGCTGAATGGAACAAAGTATCATGAACGCTTATCACGTGATTCATTTTATTTAAATAAGTGTATAAAATTTTAATTAGATTATATACAAATATTATTGAGGGCTGTGTTGCTGTAAGCATTAGTATCACCGATCAACAAACTGTGGAAGTAATGAGCCATATGGTCGTTATTAGGTCTTTTGTCAGCCACTGCAACCGGAATTAACTACAGATTCGAAAATGCAGGCAAACACTATTAAACAAATATTCACCTTTAACACTTCTTAAACGCTAGATGGTTGGAGTGTTTATTTTGGCAAGAGTTCATAAAAATCAGCAGTTATTGTTGGCGAGAGTTGAGACGTTCCATCGGAAATAAGGACATGCCACTATATTAAGTGAAATAGAGACGATATAATGAGAGGAGCGAGAGAGTTATTTTACAATTTCTATGATGCAATGAGTTGTAATGTTTTTAAAGTTAGGTAATATTGAAAATACTTTTAAAAATAGAGCAGGGTAAATTAAATAATTAGTCAGTTAAAATTCTATAATACATTTAACATGTGCACACTGTGGTGCTTTAGGCGAATGCTGAAAATCAGATGGGTGGATAGAATCACAAACGAGGAAGTTCTAAACACAATAGGGAAAAAGCGAACAATATGGAGGACGTTGACTAAGAGAAGGGATAGATTAATAGGCCTCGTTTTAAGACATGAGGGTCTTGTAAAATTAGCATTAGAGGGAAGTTTGTGGGGTAATAACAGAAGAGGGAGACAAGGATGTAATACGCTAAGCAGAATAAGGACGATGTGTGCTGTGCTACTTGTAAGGAAATGAAAAGGCTTTCGCAATATAGGTTAGCCTGGGGGGTTGCATCAGACCAGGCTTAAGACTGAATACCACAACAACAATACATTTAACAATAGAAAATATCATATCCCTGCTGTGTCTATATATATATATATATATATATATATATATATAAATCGCAATGAAAGACAATCCGCCTTATTCACCCTTGCATCATGCGACTTTTATCTGTTTTCCCAGGTCAAATTAAAAGGAGCAAAACTTCAGTTATGGAAGCTGTGAAAGGAAAAGCGGCACAATACTTCCAACAAAGGAAAATTAGTAGAGTATTGTACGTATAGTTGAGGAGTGTATATTGAAGGTCATAATTACTAATAATATATGAATTCATAACAAAATGTTTTGCTGCAATAGTCTTGTTATTTTGTACCTTGGTATATAAAAATTGGAACAACAGTAATCAAGTATAATAAATTAGCAGATCACGACGGTGTAGTTTATTTCCCGAACTTCGGTTCCTGTTGAAACTTGAGAAATAATTCAGTAAAATACTCCTCGGGAAAATCATAAAAAATGTTAAAAAGTCATTCTTAGTACATTTTAAATGAAACATCAATGTATGCGAGAACGGCATTATGTATGTTATTTTGAAAGACTCACTTATATAATAATATTAAATTCTCTCTGATATTCAAAAAAAAAATTGCTTCAAATTGAAGCTCAGCCATGGGCCTCATAACTGAATTTTAGAAAATCAGAATGGGAAAAAATGTTAATCAAGCCGGGACTCGAAGCAGGGATCTCTGTAATAAATTTTAAATAAAATTTTTTGAAGTTTTCGTCTCGTTTAGAATACAACGTCTTGATGCGACTACTAACGCTATCTAGCGGCCGCGTCGATAAGCTACGTTCTCGTGTATCTTCAGTTGAGTCTCATAATGGCATTATACAGAGAATTATAAAATTTCATTACAAAACTATAATTCATAAAATGATTAATTTTTATTAATCGTTGGCCAAATTAAATTTTCTAAACAGGTTCAATTATCTAAATATATTAATTTTTGTTGTACTAGAGTCATATCGAAAGAACTTGTGTCATTGTCACAAGTATCATAGCCGTATTTTTGTAGATAGTGTATTTCTGGTACCATCCCAGCTCAGAAATATTTTTCACATAGTTTCTGGAAGAATGATAACTACCTTTATGCATTGCTCCACCAACGAAAATATTTTTGAAGAATGATGGAAATAGCATGGGTGGATAGAGTAACTAACCATAAAGTTCTAAGCAGAAGAGGAGAAGAGAGAAAAATTTCGAGGACTTTGAACAAGGAATTAATTAATAGAGCACATTTTGAGACGTGAGAGTCTTGTAAAATTAGCATCAGAGTGTAAGGTAAAAACAAAGACGGAATATGCTAAACAAATTAGGGAGGTTATGGGAAGTTATAGTTTTGTATAAATGAAAGGGCTTGCGCAGAATATTTTATCATGATGGATTGTATCAGACCTATCTAAGGGCTGAATACAACAAAAACATTTACTATAAGCATTGTTTTGTATCACTTGAGCACGAACAAAATTATTGTCTATATGTTTCATAATTAAAAGAAAAGAGAAAGACTATGTTTCTATTTGAATCGTATAGTGAAACTGGAATAGTTTTTCTAACTTTTGCTGTAAGTGATTTGGTTTGAATCTGTTTTGCCTCGATTTGCGATTTGAAGACACAAATGTGTAAATTATTAGGAGGCGGTAGCAATTAAAACCAACAATTGCAACTTCATTAGCATGGACCAAGGATTTTAACTTCGTAAACCCTGGGATCCTGTATTGCGAAAACGTGGACGAAAGGAAGAACAAGATTTACAATAATTACGCAAGTTATTGCTCGAACTCGGAGGGGACAGGACACGACACGTACCATGCTACCTAAGGATAAAGTATAAAGGCAAACTACCTTCAGTTGAGAAAGATGGCAGAATATGCCATCGAAACGTCGTGGCTTAAGCTTCATTTGACGCGGGTGGAAACCAATGAACTGTTTATGCAGAATATACACCGGGAAAATCTTCAATTTTAGATATAATAGGCGTTATAAAGTATATCAGTCGTTAATGACGCCATGGTCCATGTGACTTTAAACTGTAACGAAAATAATCAAATGCCCACAGGCAATTACGAAGATTTATTCAACTACTGTCTTTCGTCTCCAAATTTTAAACTTCAACAGGTACAAAGCAGATATGAATAGATGTAATTTTTTTTTTGGTTAACAGGCTACATGAGGGTGATCCTGAAACAGGCAACTCCCCTTTAATAGCATAGGAAGGGAATTGAAAAGGGGGGATGCGGAAGGTAGAGCAAGGTAGCCAAGGGTTAACTAGGGCCCCCGGGCTATGGTTTAAGGATCCTACCCGGTGTTTCACCTAAAGAGATGCAGGGAAAACCCTAGAAAACCTACATCAGGTAGGTCGGGCATTGGGTACTATTCTCACGCCCTTCCGAATGACGGGAGACGAGTCTGCTGTGGGGACGCAGCATTCCCTTCTCCGTGTCTCCACCAGTTTCAGGAGGCAGTTGGCCGACTGATCCAATGGGATCAGCGGACAGCTCTTGCCATATGCCCAAGGTCTTTGACCCCGGTACATATACCTCCTAAAATAGGTGAAGGTGTCTCGGCATATGAGAACTTTGATAAAAAGTACCCAGAGAGAGTGCGAGGCATTCTGGACATGATCAGGTGAGCCCCGCAGTCACTCTGGGCTGAAGAGCCTGCGAGAAAACTCCCGCAGCGCCCTTAATCCCCCTTTATAGATGTAATAAGTAGATACGGCCTTATATTAACAGACAAAGCTTACAAAATAGAGAGAACTAATTAACAAATATCGATGTGCCGACGTTTCGATGCTCACTTTCACCATACTCAAATGGCTGTTCTAGTAAACTGACGGAATATGAAACAGGAAGAAAACATGTATATAAAATCAAAGATATACCAGAAAGTATCAGAGAACTAAAATAACACATCGTAAAACTTACCCTCATTGTTTGCGTCATGCTTAGTAGTAACAGTTTTACGATGATTTTTAAAAGGTAAATTATCTTAAAACAATGTTTAGATAAAGTATATTTAGACTTAAAAATGCAAACAGATTTTGCTGTTTAAACAAGCCAGTACATTTTATAGTACATCACAGAAAGGCTTTCTTACATTATGAAGAGATATGTTTAGTTTTTACATTATAAATATTTTAACTACATATAAGGTTTTGTACAAAATTAAGAAAAATTTTATCATTTCAATAAATATAATACTTTTTTTAAAATTTGTATAAATTTTTTAATTAATATATTTTATATTTCTTAACTTATTTTAATAAATTAATTATCTGATACATGGCTGTTTTATTTATTTATTTCAATATCAACATTTTCACATTGTCAATTTTAATGGTCTACGACGTAATTTTGTCTTTGAATACTTAAATCACATTTCGGTTGTAACTGTCAATGGATGCGGTTGATGACGAAAAATTTCATATTTGAACCTCCATTTTTTACCAAGATTTACAATTAAATGCATAAATTTTAAAAAGTAAGCTTTTATTATTTTTATATTTTGATAAAATGAATTCAAAATTGTAAATTTGTGTAATAAAATTTTAAGAAATACTGTCATTTTAAATTTATATTTTTTTGCAACAATGCGGTAATTTATTTATATCATAGTTGCATCTCAGATGGTCCCAAATTTTATGACGAAACTTCGTAGTTAAAATAAAGTTCTGAATTGTCTGTAAGTATGGTCATTTGATTTATCTTTATATAATTTTGTTTTATAATAAACAGACGTATAGTAAAATAATTTATTTTATTTGTATAGTTTAGTCGTATATTCTGTAGCTCGTTATTAAATATTGGCGCAATTAATTCAAACTGAGATTTAGACAGTGAATCGCGTGAGTAATCATGAGATGTTGAGTATTACCATGTGCAATGTAAGGAACGTCCAGAACCCGGAGTGGAACATCTGGAGGAAGTAAGAAATGACAGGCCTGCAGAATCGCCAATACAAGGGTAAAGAAAAGGACCCTCTATGACGCCGGGCAACTTCATAATCTTCAGACACACGAGGGTGACCAATGTGAAACATGTGGGACACACCCCAGAGGAAGAAAAAACAGATGCTCTGGTGATGGAAAGTTGTTGAGTTTTTGTGCCTTTAAGAAGTGCGACTGCCCCAAAATTGTTTTAAAGGGCAAAGTAGCATGAAAGCAGTCGCTGGCAAAACTTCGAATACGACAGTTGATGACTCTACAGACAGCAGTCGTCATCATTCGCTGGCAAACCACAGGCATGAGAAACCAGACAAGCTGACTACACGACGTCGCCAAGGGGAAACAACAGATAAGTCGTTAGTGCTTCACATTCTCGTAGTTACGCAGACATCTTAAATCCGTCATTTTTCCAGGACCAAATTTATCCCACGGTCAACCCGAGATTTAAGATTTCATAGTTGAGCAGCCAGTGTTAGAACAAAATGTATATGTAATTTTTAATAAAATTAATATTATTATTACATAGCTGCTATTGGGCATTTGCCCGGTGCCAGCTACATACAAAGAAAACACAAATAGAATTACAAAAAGAAAATACAATTCACACTAAGGAACAACTTTGAAGTGTAGGAGTCACACACAAATCACTTCACTGCACTTCACTGATTCTAGAAAGCTGCTCACTTTTGTTTCCTTAGCCTATTCCTAAACTGATTTACGCTACCCCGAAAAGTCGTATTTATGAACTCAAAGAATTCCAACGGCGTATAAATCTATTAACAAATGAAAATGTTCCTACGTCAGGGCGTTGCCCTTTTTCTTTAATTTTGAACGTATGATCATTTTTAGAAATATAATTCGGCGCCATAAGATGGTTTGTCATTTCTTTCCAGGCCGGTTCACCCTTATAAGCTTTATACATTGCGCACAACCTCACATGTTTCCCTTTATTACTGAGAACTTCTCAATTCTCGTGAGGATTGTTCGCGAATCGACCCCCAAACATACTTTCAGCCCGTTTTTGTATTTTTTCCAACGCTAGAGTGTGTTCATTTCGATATGGATCCCAGCACGTTACCCCATATTCTAAAATTGGCCTGACCAGCGTTTTGTAAGCAGAAATATTGGTTTTTCTCGAGCTTTTCCTTTTTTTTCTTTTTTTGTGGGGATTAACAGGCTACATGAGGGTGATCCTGAAACAGGGAACTCCCCTTTAATACTATAGGAAGAGAAATGAAAAGGGCGTGATTTGGAAGGTAGAGCAAGGTAGCCAAGGGTTGACCCCGAGCTATGGTTTAAGGATCCTACCCGGTGTTTCACCTAAAAAGATGCAGGGAAAACCCTAGAAAACCTGCATCAGGTAGGTCGGGCATTGGGTACTATTCTCACGCCATTCCGAATGACGGAAGACGAGTTTGCTGTGGGGTCGCAGCATTACCTTCTCCATGTCTCCACAAGTTTCAGGAGGCAGTTGGCCGACTGATCCAATGGGATCAGCGGACAACTCTTCCCATATGCCCAAGGTCTTCGACCCCAGTACATATACCTCCTAAAAAAGGTGAAGGTGTCTTGGCATGTGAGAACTATGATGAAAAGAAAACCAGAGAGAGTGCGAGGCATTCCCGACATAATTAGGTGAGCCCCGCAATCGTGGTTTTTCTCAAGACTGTTTACAAGTGAAGCGCCTTCTACCCTTTACGTACGAGTAGAATCGGTCCGCCAAAATTTGTTTTCTAAAAAAAATTATACAGCGTTATGTCATACTAATAAATATTTAACTCCCCTCCTTTATTATATACATATAAATAGCAACTAGGACATCCACTCTGGCGGCCAACAAATGAAGAGTGCGCCATAATTCATTTCAGTAATCTTTTATAATAACTGCCACGGTTTGAAAAATGAATGTGACTCATACATCAAACGTCACATTTGCACCACAGTTGTGAAATTTCGGTGAAGGCTTCTATTTGAAAAGGACGTAGATATACGACGACGTATTGACAGACTTGACTTCGGAAACAACGTAAACCCCATCTTTCTTTCTTCTTGGAAACTGCGAAAAGATTTAAAATTCTACGGCGCGGATTCTCGAATGGCATGTATTCTATCATTTTAACGATGTTACCATTTGTTGCTTCTTGGAGAGACGAGGTTAGAGCTGAGTCTTGCTAGTAAGAAGGCGCCATCAATAACGGAGGTGACAAGGGTCGTATCAATTTTCTCGCCATACTCAGGGCAAGGCTGCCTGGAACCGCGTCTTCACTACTCCAATCACTAGCACGTCTTATACGTTAAGGCGCCCGTAAAATATTCACTACTTCGTTTAGAAAAAAAACAGCTCTGAATTTATTTACCACATGAACAAATGCATCTGTTGGGAAATATTTTCACAATTGAGACTGACAACTGATGCCCAGGGTATGCTTCAAAGTTTAGCTTCCGGATTATTTAGTTTGCATAGTTCTCCGTTGGAAAGAATGTGATACTGTTTTAAGTTTATCCCAGAATAATCAGTGAAACAAATGCAACCGTTTTAACACAAACAAAGGATTTTAGATAACACAGGCTCCTCTGCGTGAGGCTAAATTTAACACCCACAGCAGATACCCAACTACACTCGAAGCTTTTATTAGCCCAAGGCAATGCAAAAGTTGATATTTCAGCTGACCGAACATTCTCAATGAGATTTATAAATGGCATATGAGTAATTTGTGACGTAAAAATCTGAAAAGTGGGCATGTTGTTATGTCAGTAAGGCAGTTGGATGTTGTGGAACCGACAAACAGCAATTTATGTGCTTGGGAAATTTAAAAACTTTCTTCTTATTCTTGTCATTATATTTAAATACATAGTAATCGTTATTTTATTGAATTCATTTTTTAAAATTTATTTAACGTCTTGTCCTAGGACTGTACATTTTTCCTCATAAAAAATATAGTAAACATGAAATGTATTATCCGGTACAGTTCACCAATTGCCTGAAACTAGTTCTTCTGTTTTCTGTGATTACATTTGTCTTTATTAGCTAATTGAATTATCGAGCCTCTACCGCTTCCGTCTTCTATTTTGTGATTGGTCGATTGGAGCTTTCACGGGTAATGCAATGACGGGATTGCTATGCCCAAACATTTTATTCCGTTGAGATACATACATTTTGTCATAACGTTGTTTGAACCGTGGGTTTTCCCAGTTCGTTAAGAAGAGTAGAGTTTCTGGCGTACCAGGGTGCTCCAGTCATGAATCGCATGACTATGTTATGAGTCAACCGCATTCTTTTGATGTGACTTTTGCAATCTACAATCCTACAATCCTCAATAGTAGTGCCAAATTGGCCTTGTTAGCGATAAATATATTAGAGAGATAAGGGAGAATTTTCCTGCAGAAGAGGTTTGAGTTCACGGATTCTTTATCTTATTCTTCCAACTAAATATTTGGTATGAGCTGCTTAAGGTAGTTGATGATCAAAGTGAGGACCCAAATATCTGACTACAGTATCAATTTGTACATTCTTGTTGTAAATTTGTAGTCTTATATTGAATGGAACTACTGTTGATTTTCGAGGATTTACTTTCAATATCAATTTATTGGTCCAACTTTTGGCCAGGTTATCTGCGTAAAGAGCTACTATTGGTCAGATAGTGGGATGTCATTGGAAAATATTAGGTAAAGCACGTACCTAAGGTACACCTGATTTTACTGGTTTCGAAGCGAAGACAGAATTTTTGTATTTAACGAAGAACCTCATCCACTTATGTAATATTTTATTAGCTTATAATAGGAGTCCGGGAGATGATTATTTATTTTACTCAATAGATCATAATGATATACTTTGTCAAACGTTTTTCCTGTGTTCCAAGATAATGTTCATTAAACGGTGGAGCTGCTGAAGGCATGCATGATGGGATCAAAATCCGAACTGTTCATCAATAATGAGGTGATACGTGATGATCCATGATTTTTGGTAGAAGTAATCGTAGTAGTATTTTGGAGAAGAGTGTGAGAGTAAATTGAAATTTTGTCTCTCCTTCAATGATACGTTGTGAAATTGCGTGGTAACACCCACAGTTTAGGCTTTCTTCCTTAGTTTGTCACCAAAATCAACTGGCAACCGTACTTAAATGTCTGATGAAAACATAAAATTTCAACTGCTCAGCTCCTTCACAGGAACGAATTCAAGCACAGATTTTGTGTTCGGACATTTATAGAGATCAGAAATCTCCTAAAAGTTTGTTTTCATGCGATATAGTATTGTGGGCTTTCTCTCCCGTATACAGACAATCTTTATATTAAACAATTCCTCCCTACTGCGATCATATTTCACAAATAATAGAAACAAATGATGAGATCTAATTAGCATGCTGTGGAATAAAGGGACAGATTCATTTTGTTTCCGAGTTCCTGAAAATAATTATTACTAGTTCGTTTCCAATGTTAAGTGATCAGCAATGTTGCTAAGACAGAAAGACGCTTTACTGTAATTTTTGGGGGAAAAAAATCTGATATCTTCACTTGGAAATCTACCAACTTAGACGAAGCTCAATACTGTGTCTATAAAACGAGGGTAACCTCAGCTCCCTGCATGTTTAGTACCTTTATAATAACTTTTACCTCAATTTTTTATAAGGCTGTAAAACAGCTGAGAATGTTTCTTTGAAAATACGGCAGCTAGAAAAGCTTTCCTACCTTGTCAGAACATTAATAAATGATCATCGAAGCTGGTGAAGTAGACCTTGGTAGTTTTACTACCGGTCGCAAAACCTCTCACGGGATTTCAGCATTCTTAAATCGAGGCTTCATTCTTCCGATCAGTTCTGGAAATTCTGTCTAATTATTGAAGGGGAAGGCTTCGGAATGTTTTCTTTGTGTTTTCAAAATACTCTCAAATAGAATTACAAAGAGTTCAACAAAATTAACTTCACGATTACCAAATGTAATAAAACTCAGAAATATATCAGGTATTGAATAATCTCTTTCGTTAAATTGTTTTTTGCGTAACAAACACAATGCTTAAAATAGGATATTTCGTAACAAATAAAGCTACAAATTAGAACTTATTTTGTTAAGGTCCATTTAAGTCGGAGAAGTTGTTTGGGCAATTTTATACTGTGGTGTTCAATAAAAATAGGAAATTAAAGTGTACAGTAATAGTAAATGATATATAGGAGACACGAAATTAAATATGAAGAGATGGTTCATGATTAAAAATTTTAAAATGGAGGTAAACTGGATGGGACACATCCTACGGAGAAATCTTCACTGCAGGTGCTAGACGACTTCAGGAGGAAAAGTCAACTATATTGGGTTATTAATAAATAAGCAGAAGAAAAGGCAAGGATGAGAAGAAAATTTGCGGACTAAATCAAATGTGAATAGGTGGGAAGTATGTAATGAGAGTACAAATTATAATTAAAAAATTAATTATATTTAAAACTTTTGCTTGTTTCTACCTGACATGACTACAAAATTTCACAATATATGTAATTAATAGATTACAAAAATAATGTCACACCATTTTCTCTCAATACAAATAGCTTTACAAATTTTACCAATTTTTAAACTAACTAATGAATATTTTACACTGGAAGGAACATTATTTTAAAATTAACATGGTTGTATGCTACAGGCAACGCAGAATATTAACAACACTTGACGATTCTAACAAAGTAATCGATAAATCGGTAGAACTAATCCTAAACAGGACCAAAAATATTAGCAGCTTGATGATATGCCTAAAACATAGTCAAAAGTAGTAAAAATATTTTTTTATATCTGCATTGTTTGTGTTGTGGCATGAACAATTGTGAAATACGGTCGAAAGTTCTCGACTGTTTTAATTCATAAAAGAAGATTGTAAGACTGTTTTGAATGTTAAATTAATTCAGTTATCTTCAATATTTAATAAGAAAGAACGAGACCCTAATTTGTAGACAATTTCAAGTATGAGGAACAATTACGGAGAATATATTTTTTAAATAATTTCAGGACGTTTCCATGCTGCTTTGCGTCTTCATCATTAAGCGTAGTAAAATATATTGTAAAGTAAAGGAAAGATGAAGAAACACAGAGAAACACAGGAAATAAAAAAATAACTTAGAAATAAAGCACCCATAAGATTTTCAGAGTCAAGTTTAATATTAACAAATGTTAGTTGACTTTTAATGTACATCATTTCAGAATTTATTCTTTTACAATAATGAGGTTCACTGTGTATTGTAGTGGCGTTAAAAATTTAAAAATTGTTACTTAATTTAAAACAATGATTAGTAATATTAAATTATAAAATTTGTTTTAATATGATTGTGTTTACTTTCAGGAAGTTTGACATTAAATGTGTGTACTTCAGTCACAGTATTAAAAGTACCTTTAGTTTTACCGATGTAACCATGAGGCACAATTACAATAATTCATTTTTTAAGTAAGAAACAGAAACGATAGTTTGCTTTACATTCAAGTCTATATTTGTAGGCTGTAGGATAAAGATGTAAATCTGCTTGGAAACTTCCAGAACTGTTCTTTTTTTCTAAATTGGGGTGATAGCTTCTCAAACTAGAAATTATCTGCTAATTATAGTCCTGTTCTTTATTATCAATTAATAACACATTAAATTTATTTATATCAACTTGAATATTTTTTCAAAATAAAGGATTTTTTATATACGTTTTTGAAATTGTAGACAATCGTTTCTAACTACAAACGTTATAGCTTTAAAAAGAGAAAAAATCCTTAGTATAGTGTGCAAAAGATAATTGATTAATGAACTATTTTATACACGCAACAAAAAAACGTTTTTCACGTAGCTAGAGTATAAACTTGTTGATTAAGAGTGGTCATACTATTTTTCGATTACCACTTCTCAAATAAATATATTCATTTTTGTATTCCATAACTTTATTTATTATTTACATTGCTGAGTGGTCGTTTACACAAAAGTTTATCCTCCGCACCTAATCACAGTACTTTTTAACACTCCACTCCAATTTTTATTAATTCATAGATTCCTAACAAATCCACAATTTCTAATTCAACTTTTGTGTTATGTATATTAACGTTTTATGTCACTGTATACCACTGGAACGGTGTAGAAAGAGCTACAAGACACCAGTTTGTTTACCACGCCTGTTCCCGCTCTGTCGCGAGGTCGTAAAATGGTGTTTGCTGTGTGTTCTCGTACCTAATCAACGCCATTGTAGCCGCGGAAGAATTAAACATTCATAAGACCCTGAGTCAACATCTCAACAAATAGTCTACTTTCCAAACGAAAAAATGTGATTCAACCAGTTTTGCGTTAAATAATTTTATACATTACGCGTTTGAAAACGTCTTTAGTACTGAAGTGAAAGATACTCCAGATCGCCATTTTTTTAATGAAATAATATTGTAATGAATACAAATATTTCGATCGCCTTATTATCCTTTTCCGTTCAGAATGATGCAATTTTAAGAAGTGTTAAATACACAAGAGTTAAGATCCTCTCAATGTTAACCATTCAATGGACGAAAGAAGATTTTGCAGGGAAGAATAAGGAAGTAAAAGTGTAGAGGGACAACAAACTAAACAAGGGATATTTAATTTTTTTATAATTTAAATATTAAATATTACAACTTTTCGTTTCTCATTTGAGATTTCTTCTGGTAAACAATTATCTGTACTGCAACTCACATCATGACTCCTTCGGCCGGTTTTATGCACAGATAAATTTTACCTGAAGAAGTCTCAAATAAGAAACGAAATGTAGTCATATTTGATATTTAACTTATAAAAAATATATATTTAATAGTCAGATAAAATATTAATTTTATTTTATTTTCAGAAAGTATATTTGCTTCTATATTTTGTTTTTATTTATATTTCTTTTTTAATTACTGTTTTTAACTAACACCGAGTGTTGCTCTGTTGCAAGATTACAAGATTCATCCATTCGGTATTGACGATAGTCGGTATATTTACTGGGTGTTTCAAGACCTCACCGAAAACCTCAGTGACAGTCTATGCAGAGAGAATCATTTATTGCATAGGAACATATATTCCCATCACATATTTTATGACTTATGCCCACATATTAAGGTGCACCCGACACTAACCGCAACAGACCCGCACATTGTTCATCTTTTGTGGCTGTACGCGGTTATAGGTTTAGTTTTCTGATTTTGCTGTTCGTTTGTGGTTGTGAGGCGCTAATCAACATGTAGTACAACTTGTCTGTTGATGTTGTTGTGGTATTCATTCTAAGACTGGTCTGGTGCAACCCTCCATGCTAACCTTTACATTTCCGTATAAGTAGCACATCTCACATCCTCCCTATTCCTCTTAGCAAATTCCATCCTAAGCCTCACTCTTCTGTTCTTACGCCACATACTTCCCTCTAATGTTAATTTTATAAGACCCTCATGTCTCAAAACGTGGCCTATTAATCTTTCTTTTGTCTTTTTCAAGGTCCTCCAAATTGTTCTCTATTCCACTATTCTGCTTAAAACTTACTCGTGTTACTCTATCCATCAATCTGATTTTCAGAATTCTTCTATAGCTCCACATTTCAAAGATCTGAACAAATAGTTTTCAGTAAAATGTAATTTGTATACAATTGTTTGTATTTAATTATGACACTTACGCAAAACTCATAAAAACTTGTTTTTGAGTATATTTTCCCTATAAAAAGATCCTGACTGAATGGTCTATCAGTTTGTCACTGAGATACTATGCATATAATAATATTTATTTATTTTACTTTTATTAAAAATATAGCATTGCCCTAAGCAGGTTTCGTGTACAATATGTAAAATATTATTAAATATATTTATCCTTAAAACAGTTAATAAAAGTAATTAAAGTTAAATACGCAATAATTAGTACTTCATTTTAAATGTACTATTGTAATTTGCGATGATTTTTACCGTAAATATAAACCATATCTCAACACAAAAGTAAATTTCCTGTGTTCGTTCAGTATAATATCTCTACGAACAATAAAGCAAATTAGTTCTGAATTTTAGGCGCCGGGAGGATATTGTCACCTCTGGCTCCATAAACAACTGTTCTGAAAAATTAACTACTGTGTTTATTAAAAACTGTTTCATGAAACAATGCAGCACAATTCGTGGTTGATAGCGTAGAGCTTTCCTGTTTCCTGTGTCGCACAATTCTGTAATCCATAGTTAATATGTTCGAAGTTTCCGTCCAAACGTCGAAGTGTAATTGCCATAACTTTCTTCTTTTACCCATAGCTCTCCATTATTTACCTATAACTTTCAATGGCATCTATCACATGCGGCCGTATAACTTTTAATATAACTTTATGGATTTATAACGTTCTGTAATTTTCTTCTGTCTTTTCATCGTATAACTTTTACTGGTTCTCCGTAGCTTCTGAATCGCCTTTTAAATCCTCAGAAACGATGAATCCACTCCTCTAAACCCACTCTACCTGGGTTTATTTCCAATCCGAGCTCAAATTTTGGAATATGAAATAAAAAACTCCTATGCTTAAAACAATTCATGTCGTGTTGTCTCTTTCATCTTTCTAATGTTCAATTATATATTATAGAATGTTGGGTAGAAGGTGTAGGGGTTAAATTTAAAACAGCAACTGAGCTAAATCTTTAATAATTCATGCACCTCTCATTTACAACCATACCTTAACAGTTACACTATTCTGTTTCAACATAACACTTAAGAAACATTTCGTGTAAAAATTCCATACACACTGTAGGAAAACCAAAATAAGTTATATTAGACGATTGCGTAACTTAGACAAAGTTTAGACAATAATATATGGATGACTTCGGTTTGACTCCCGGCCCGGTCGAGATAACTTCTTCCTTGAAATCGATACTTGAAAGTGAAACTTTACTGAAGAGTGTCTTCAAAGAAAATACATCTTTGCCTTATACGTAAAAGATGGGACTATTATCTTTGGCGGCAGGGATTAACCCGCGGACGGTTCTGGGCTGGTGATCGTCCTGTTTGTTTGGAAATCGGAAAGATGATTATTATTCGCTAAAACTTAATTGGTAGAGATTTAAAAGAATATTGACATTTTATTTGAGTGTAGACTATTCTGCAGAAAAACAGCGTAATATTGTGATCATAATATGCTAAAGAAGTTTTGAGTAGAACAGTTGTGTGATGCGATGTTAAAAGGTTTAATTAATTCTTTGAATATATTTAGTCAAGATATGTGAACTTAATTCATTAGTAGACTTATTAAATTATTTTATTGCAAGCCCCGATTTTAAAGTCCTAGAAAAAGGAGTAAAATTTTGTTTCATATACGTGACGTGTTATAACGTCAGTAAGTTTTAGCATCTTTTTTGGTGATAACAGACTACATGACGGTGTTCCTGAAACGGGAAATTCCCATTTAATATCACAGAAAGAGAATTGAAAAGGGGGGATGTGGAAAATAGAGAAAGGTAGCCAAGGACAGACTAGAACCTCCGGACTATAGTTGAAGGTCCCTACCTAAAAGTGAAGCAGAGAAAACTCTAGAAAACCTGCACCAAGTATATAGGGTGCTGGGTACTATTCTCACGCTCTCCTGAATAATGGGAGAGGAGTCTGTTGTGGGGTCACAGCATTCCCTTCTCCGTGACTTCAAACTATTTTACGAAGCAGCTGGCCGACTAATCCGACGGGATGAGTGGACAACTCTAGCGCCCGTTCACACGATAGTCTCAATCGCTTAGTCACAGACTATTGAAGTCAACTGGGGAAAGCAGGTACCTGCTAACTGCATTGTGACAATGATAGCCGTTCAGACGATGTAAAGACACTTGACTTGACTTCACTAATTCTGACTTTGAGGCAGAAAGTGACGTAGCCTTACCTACTTGACTTTCCGCAAACAACGAGTCAGCAGATGCGCCAGCTCCCATCTGGTTTGCACTCAGACGGTAGTCAAAGTAACCGATAGTCTCTCCGTTCTTGACCGAATTTTTATTTTTTTTGAGTGTTTTTGCTTTATTTTTACGCAGTAGGTTTTTGACACCAAAAAGTTAATTATTTCTGCGGAGAAAATAACCACAATATGGAATATGAGCTGCAAGGAAAACGACAACAAAATACCTAAATAAAGTGATTGGATGGATGTGACTGCTGATATTTACGAGGGTTTTGGTGCAATATCAGTGTAAGAGCAAACGCAAATTGGTAAGTAGTAAAAATATATAATATTATTAATTGTTTATGCTAGTTCTCTGAATTTATTTAAATGAAGTAGTATTTTTTCGTCATTCGCGCCTCGTATAGTAACGCCCCAGATCTGCGACCCCAGTACATGCACCTCCCAAAATCAATTAAACCAGAGATAGAACTAGGCATCGCCACAATCATTCTGGGGAAAAATATCTGCAAAAGAAAGCTATCACTCACGTTTAACACTTTTATAACAGGCTATATGAGGATAATCCTGATACATGTAACTCGCTTTTATAGCATAGGAAGATAATTGGAAAGAGGAGGGAGATGTGGAAGGTAGAGCAAGGTAACCAAGACTTGATAATTATTATCTTCACTTACAAAAGCAAAGGACAAATCATCTATAAATAAATTCTTTTATCTATAGTAATGTCTGTATCTTAAATGATAAGAGGAAATACAGATCACAATGGCCTGCCTTAAGTACGTATCTTTTGATGTTCCAAAATGTAGTTGTATCTGTTCCAATAAAAAGGCCCTTGAGAATTCTTAAGGTTCGATAGGTTTCGATGTAGGGTCTGTCATATTACTATATTGCATAATTCTACTATCGTTATTAATAAATTATACCAGTATTAACTGTTTGTAAGATGTGACTGTGAGAAGTAATTCCTTTCAGACTAAATCTACTACGAGGATATAATTTACTACTTAGTGTAGCGCAGTAGAACCCCCCCCCCTCCGACTTAAATTTAAATTCATGGAATTTTAGATTAAATGAAATTTCTGCAAATAATGTTGCTGTCCAGGCAAAAGGGGTTTGTCCGCGCGCCGAGTTGACGGGATTTCCTAGGGACACATACCTGTCTCATCAAAAAAATCTCCCACGTTTGACGAAGAACTCATGATCATTGGCAGACAATCGTCACGGGAGATAGTTTTTCCGTTGGAGGGGGAATATACGAAAGTGACCCGGCGGAAAAATGGTCTGTATAATGCTAGGGTAGAAGGTAGAAGTCAGTATGGAGCGTTGATTGATCATTGGAGGAAGCAATGGACAGTATAGTAATGGTAAACCGTCGGACAAGTGGAGGCAGCAGCGGAACAGTATAGTAATGATCGAACGTCGGCCAACTCGAGGAAGCAGCAGCATTGTGTGAGACATTCGAGATAGCAGCGAAGGAATAAGGTTTTAACAACAAGTTAAGACAAATGAAAAGGCTCGAGTTTTCCTTAATTCCGGCAGCGTCACGTTCAACCCGAACAACGAGGGAGTAAGAAGGAAGCCCAATCAACAATTAATCCGTACAAACACGCAAAAGCAAACAAAACAGGTTCGTCCAGTGAACGGAAACTGCTGCACGTGGTTATCCAAATAATAATCGAACTCAGAGAACTTTAAATTCGTCCCCTTCAATTATTTATTTTTGTACTTGTAAAATTCACGCTAGACCCCATTTAAGGTTGTGTTTTTATTTAAATAAAAGTATATAAATAATTCCTAAACTTAAATTCATTAAATAATTAATATAACCCCCCTCCATCATTTACAACAGTAATACTTTCTTATGTTTCTTTTTCGATGATTCGGCATATTTCGGCAAGACTCCATCAACACAGAGAGCATTATGTAACAATGAGAGGCTACTTTGTTCTTCCAATCATGTTCATCTTTAGCCTAACACGTGGAGTATTCTCACAGGTGCGATATGACGTCATAGACATTCATTTCTCTTCCCTAGTAGATGTAAACTGTCAGAGAAGATAAGAAACACGCCAGGTCACAACAATTAACTTTTTAAGTTTTCTCAGGCAACTCTCAACTTTATTTCTTATTAGTTTTTATACTATTTTGCGTAAAGAACGCTTTTAAAATTGTTTTTATGATTAAACAGTATATTTTGCAAACTTTCTCTACACTACCCAAATAATAATCTGTACTCTTGACAGCCACAACCAAAGCTCTCATACTCTTCCTCATTTACGAAAACTGTTGCATTTAAAACTAAAATTTAAATTTAACACACCCTTCTGAAATGCAATCCTGTTTAAACGCTTTCTGCAGCACTAATTTGAGCTTTTTCAAATCTCATCATTATTCTGCTAATTTAATTGTGTTAATTAATCACTCGCTGTTCAGTGTACATATAATATGCACCTGATGATGACAATAAAATAAATCATATTCATTCCATAATTAATTAACTGATACGCACTTTAAATTCAGCTATTTGGGAAAGTAATTCATCACGCAGGAGAGGTTTTGATTGCCCGGACTCAATGGCATGTTGGTAATTGTCCTTATATATGACCAACCAGGGGGAAAAACGAAAAACCTTCAACTGCAAAAATATTATAATTACATCAAATTTTTTGAAAATTTTTTTCACTCTTTCACATTAAAATTTTTTTTGTTGGGCTGGTGATCAAAATATCACATGAAAAATTTTCAATTGAATATTAAGTACGTAAATATGTATCTTACTTGAACCTTTCATCGCCGTGTCCGGTTTTCTTGTTAAACATTGCAATTTATGATTTCCCTCCTATAGTTATGTATAGTTAATTGTATTGCATTATAAGACAATATTTTTTAAATGTTTAGTAAATTCAATTCTATACATGATATCCTTTATGGTATTACGATTTCCCTCAAGTCTAAGTAGGTATTGAATTGAGAAACATAGATTTTTAAACGATGACCCTGTAAATAGATATAATTTAATGTGCATTAATGGTTATTCTGCGAGTTCACTAAACCTATAAAAAACTTTAAAAATGAGAACTATAGACTGTGACCACGTATATTCAAGTAAATTCACTATCGTGACGCAACGCCTATCACAATCACGGACATTGTCACGTTTTATATTGTTATAATTGGTATTACGTTATTCATTACATTTGTGTAATTAAAATTACGTATTGTATTTGATATTTATATGGGACTGTAGAATGATAACTGTAAAATATTATGTGTGGTGTAAACGAGGTTGAAGATTTTAAGATATTGTTTATTAATAACTGTTAAATTTTTTATTTTGGATGACAACTAAATGAGGGTGATTTAATTAATGGCCACTCCACTTTAACAGAATAGGAAGGGGATTAGAAACGGGGGATGCAAATGTGAGAGGAGGACATAAGTTATCATGCCTGGTATTCAATTAAAAGAGATGCAGAACTAACCGTAGAAAGCCTGTATCAAGTGGTTCAACCAACGAAAGGAGTTTTTTAAGCCTCATATCCTAAATCAAATTTGATTAAATTTTATATTTAATTCCGTACAACAAAATTCACAGTATTATCAACGTTAGAAAGAAGAATTTCTATTGCGTTGCAGACTATTCCACTCTAAAAAATCTGGAGAAAGTTAACTTTTCTCTTAGGTAAATTCAGGTATAGCATTGAAAGCTGTTCGCTATCTTATCAATACTGAGGCTTCCGACGATATCAAGCGTGTGCACAAACTTCAGACGCGGTTTTATCGGCTTCACGATATTAATAGTTGTTGTCAGAGGAATTCCTATTAATAACCTCGTGAATTTGCACGTAATAGTGGAAACACTGATTGAAGTGGTTTGTTGTATGAATCTGGTCGACGGACACTTCTTTTTATGTAACTGTAACAATTATTTCTTCATCTATTACAAAATTGTCCCGTTATCACATATTTTTATGTTATTATTTTTCATTTGGGCAGCGGATGATTCAGTTGAGTTTTAGTTGAATCCAAAACAAAAAGTTTTATGTTGGTTACTTTAGGCAGCATACTGTGTAAGTGTGAAGTATTTGCATACGTCAGGCGTTATAGGAACTCAGATGAAAGGATAGTTTCAGTGAGGACACCATTTCCCAGAGTTTCGAACGTGAAGGCTAGCTGTCAGTTAACTGTAGCCAGGATGCTGTCGTGAATGGTTAGCTGTGAATTGCGTCCAATCAGAGTTCATGCATAAATAAATACGCACACTGAGCTGATGGCCGGAGAAGAAGCGAGCACGACCTTCCTTCAATAATACATTAAGCTCGTCCGCCACATGTGCGTAATTATCAGAATTTGACGGTTTGATATCAACGTTCCACGTACAGGTGAAGTAGCTGCTGGGTTAGTCAATTAAGCTTCTCTGAATTCACTTCAGTAAAGCATATTGCATATTTATGGTGATTGTAAGGTTTGGAACAAATTTAAAACTGTCGTCTTTAACAAAATAACAACGTTCTTCAAATTCCAAGATACGTCTTATTACAGGTTTGCATGGAAGCTATCACCAATTTTAAATGTGGCTTGTCTATTCCGTCAAAATTCATGCTGCTCATTTAAATGCTTTCGACCGTTATTGTAACTTTATTCTTAATTTCTATCAAAGCATTTAAAAAATATGTTTCAAACAGAAATATATTTCATTTATGAGATGATCTTGCCTAAGAATTAAGTCAGAAGTGGCCGAACCGTCGCCAAACGTGACGCTTTGGACTACTATAAGAGCCCGTTTTTATTTCTGGACGAGAAGTCCTGTTACGTGTTCGTCCTCAGGGAGTCGTAAACAAGAAAAGTAGGGACCTGTTGCAGATTTTCGATGTAGCCTTGACTCTTTACTCGATGATGGCTCGGGACGTGGAAAGGAAATAAAATATATGAATTATCTCGAAGGGTTGTAAAGATTCAAGAACGTCAGGATGGGTTTAGTGGTGTGAGTAGGTACGCCTGAGTCTAATCAAATAATAGGAAGGTTGGGGTTTTTACCAATTAAAAAACAGACATGTACTTATAGACAAGTGTATAATTATCGTCAATATTATTCATTGTAAGAAGTGGGAAAGGAATAGTGGTCTGTTAGGTTTTAAATCCAACAGGGAAGTGAACCAGAGCCTTTAGCTTAACTGTATGTCATCGAATTCGCTTGAAAACGTGGAATGAGTGGCTTTATAAATATCTTTTGTGGGTGCCATTGTACTCGTATGTAGGCCCGGATATATGTCAATTTCCGCAACACTGCCAAATTTATTAACCTGTATTGCGATTGTATTGAAGAATGCGTCCATCCACCAAGGCAAATGACCTATGTTGTAGCCACGAAAACGAGTTAGTTACAGTTCCTTTGCATTGTTAAATTACATTTTAAAGTTATAAATGCATGATCAATAATATTATAAAAAATACAAGGAATGGCTAAAAGTCAGAAAAAACAGAATTTAATAACAGTTTTTCTGGAAAAATGAGAGAGAATACAATTGAAAGTTCCAAACTGATCTCGCTTTCAGTGCTAACAACTGTATTCCAGAATTATCTTCACAAAACGAGACTCTTTCAGCTGTAGCAGCATCATGAAGATAATCAGTAGAACATCATTATTGACTTTTGTATATACTTCATTAAAGTGACGTAAATTGAATAATTTAACTGCGGCAAAGTTATTCTTATCCTCATAACTATAAACCAATGTCTAACGATGAACGTAAGACTATATAAAATGTGCTCAAGCATATGATGCATCTGAACTAAAATTGGCGCTTGATATGCAAAACCCCTGAACTAGATAATCCTTCTTTCACTTGATGAGTTCGTCCCATTGACAAGTCCTCCTTAGAACACTTTGCAATTTTGGTTTAAACCTTCTTGTATTATTTAAGTATAACTGGTATTTTGTTTATGTGGTTTTCTAGTTTTATGTGATGATTAATACATTTTGCAGCTATCGTATCTTTGACGTGTACTACTTTCAATCTTTATGATGCGTGTCGTTAGAGATGATAACCTTGAGCATTACAGAACTTACGTAATATTTCTCATTGGATTCTTTGTATTATTGCCATACTACACTTTCTGGTGGATCCTCAGATTTAAATATCCTTACCAATATTATTTAGATTGGTATTTTTAAAAGCTAGAGCGTTACTCAAGGTTTGTCACTGTATCTTAGTATACAAGATCAGGGCATTCCTGTGCATAACGTTCCTTACCTTCCTAAAATAAAACTCTTAACATAGGAAATTCAGAACCAGAGTGAATGAAAGTATGTTGCACAAAGGAGATGAATTCGGGCGTACCGTATGGTAGCGTATTGGTTCCCCCTTCTATATATCCTCTACCCTTTGCATTTACTAATACATGAAAGGAAATTTAATGTCTAAGAGTATCTTGTATGACTTCACTCGAGGAAATAGAGATCTAAATCAAGATTCATAACATGACGGTAGTCGAGATATTATTTTCACTCAACATTCCATTGTTGGTAAAATTTGACACTATTTTAAGCATAGCTCGTGCTCATCGTCCATACTGTTTTCTCTTTCATTACTCTCCTTAGAACTTCCTGGTTAGTTACTCTATCCACCCATCTGAGTTTCTGCATTATTCAATAGTACCGCATTACAAAAGTTCCTTTTCTATTCCTTTCTTCAAATCATACCGTCCATATTTCGCACTCATATCACACCACACTCCATACAAACATTTTTAGCAATAGTCCAGATTCATCAGTAGTAACAAAGTAAAATGAAGTATGCACGTACCTAAGCTGTAGTCGCAGGTTGGTCCTATGAGCAGGTTGACGCAGTCGAAGGAATAAGCATCCACAGCGAGGGCAGCCGAGAACTGGGCGTCGCATCGGGAATCCCGGGGGATGAAGGTTATGTTGATTTTGAAATCCCTCAACACACTCTTAGACGCGCAATCTAACGCAGGTTGTATACGTTTAAGGGAAGGCTCGTACACGTCGTTATCCGGGAGAATAACGGCGGCCAGGATCTGTGATAGAAGAGATAAAAATAATTATTAAACAAAAACAGCCATAAGTTGTCAGAAAACTGGCAAAAAGGAATTAAATTCTATTTGTATTAAAGACAGCCAGGGGAACAGATCACTTAACGTTAGAAGATAAAGATCCATTTTTGAACCTTGTTTAGATATTAGATGTAATGTGACCATTCATGTCAACTGTTTATACTATTACAACATACAAGGTTGGATTTTCGCCAATACAATCTCTAAGAAACTTATATTTCAAGCTTATGTGAATAATAAACTTAAATAAGAGAATGACAAAAATAACTAAGGTTATGTGCGAGGAAGGTTAACGAAGCAACGGCTCCTATTTTTCTCCTTAAATTATTTTATTGTGTAAAGTTTTGAATTTGGCGCGACTCCTCAAATAGTCTTCTCCAATCTACTGTAAGAACTTCCTAAGTCAACAGGCACGAACACTGCATCCTCTTGCAAAATGTAAAAAGTATGTATTAGATAGTGTTCAGTGATTGAATTGTTAAATGCGGAAGGTGAAAAATCCATTCTGATTCATGAAAGGATGAAAATGTATATAGTGGTGCGAGCACTGTTTGGCGATGGATTCGTCGCTGAAGGGCAAACACAGTAGGCTAATGAAAAGCGAAGCGGCAGGCCGGTAACTGCAGTAACTCCACGCAACATTCAGCGAGTCGTTGAGGTCATTCGAGAGGACCACCGGGTAACAACTAATGAATTGTGTCTCAATCGCTCCATCACTTTTATTCAACATTTAAGATACACCAAAGTTTGTGCACAGTGGGTACCAAGAATGTTAAGCGACCAGGGGGAAAAAAGAGACAAGAAAACAAATAACTTACATATTATTTTTGCGCTTCAATTTGGAGGAAGAGGTGTTCTTGGGAAAAATTCTGACTGGAGGTGAGTCTAGGCTTCACAGAAAGCGGTTGGCTTAGGAAGCAATACCACGCTTTTTACCGCAGTAGAATACAAGTACATAAAGCATGCTAAAGTACGAAGGTTACATTGAAAACTGAAGCATTAATCATTAGCGTTGTGAATTTATGCACTTGTCTCAACAAATCAAATAGATATTACTTATTGAGCCAGCCTCGTAAGAAAGGAAGTATGCAAGAACTCGAAAATGGCTGCGTCTTAGAAGAGAAGGCATCTGTCGGACACAGAATGTTCGGAGTCGCAGTGTTAGAAAGACAAGATGGATAATATCAAATAATGTAACAAACTTTTTAGCAACAGTCCACATTGTTTCTATGGTATTACGGTAAAATGAAGTACAAAGATACCAGACAATCTGTCGTTTCATCCTTTTTTAAATCATTAACATTTTAGGCAGTAATAACTTGTGTAACCTTAGCTCGTCTGTGCTAAACTTCATCTCCTACCTCTTTATCTAAGGCTATGTTGAAAAGCACACAAGATGGGGCGTCTCCTTGTCTCAGCCCTTTCCGTGTAATCAAAGGTTCGTTCAGAGCCTTTACTAAGTATTTTACATACTTTAAGGTGAGCTCAGTGAACTTTATTATTTTTGTACAAATACTACATTCTCCTATATCCTTGAAAATTTATTTCCTATGGTTTCCTAGACAGTCCATAACTTTATAGTATGCGTGAATCCTATGTTATTTAAAGATTTTCAAAATTAATCTTATTATATGGTTGTATTTTCAAGTCAGAATCAACACTGGTAGTTTCCAACCACGTTTTTTACATATAACTGTAATCAGTCAAATAGCACATCTGAAAAGATCCTATATATACCATTTAATAAGTAATGCCGATCTCCTTTCTTGTATACAGGGCATATTAATACTTACGACACACAAATAAGAGGACGGTATAACGTTTACACTTATTTTTTGTGGACACAGCGTCTCTCTATATCCTAGGAAGTCCATTGCAAATTAGACAGGGTCCACACGTTCAAACAACTTCTCCTTCGCTCACTGTCCTCCGTCGCGTACGAAAAATAGTCGGAGCCGTAAACGTTTACACCCCTCAGGCGTGACTTTCCTTCTCCACCTTCTCATCCCGAATGCCCCTTTTTTCCTCATGCGCCAAAAAGCTTTCACTTCGGCCAAGGTCCAGCTTTGTATTCCTCCCCTCACGGTCATCCGTCCCTTTTTCTTGGCGGGAAAATATTTCACGCGCTTTCTCTCTTTCATTCTCCGAAACATAAAAAACTTTTTAACGTACTAAACAAACGAAAACTAAATACACGTGCTACTTACAATCAGTGCTCCATATATGTAATTATCATACATATAATATTCTGCAGTTTCATAGACACTTTGAATGTACTCCTACCATCTTTTAAGGACTTTTTTCAGCGTGCAACTATGGGTTTTTGTTTGAAATCCCTCTCTCATTTTACTCGTCTGTTTCGAAAATATTCTTCCTTCAATTTTACTATCACACTCTTTAAGCATCCTAATTATTTTAATATAATTCTTTCTGTTAATGTTCATGCTCATCTTTATTTAACTAGCAAAAATATTTATCAGCAATTTCAGTTTTACAGATTTATAAATTTATTTCCTCTTTCGCATTGTAAACGTCATTCCTTTGTTTAAAAGGATGATATTTTGATTCTCCCTTTGTATTTGTTTTAATTTCTATAAGAAGATCAGAATTTGATTCTCAACACATAGAAGGTTTCGAGACAAGTTCATCTTGAAACGATTGGAAAACTTGCATCACAAGATAAGCCCTAGAAGTATATCCTTTGAGTCGATAAGCCATCTCCTTTCCACGAGAATAATATTTCTTGCTACTACGGGGTATGATAACATGATCGAGATTTATAACGTTAACGTAAATTATACGTTTTATTTGCCAATGGCGAATTCTTAATCGTTGGCAAATTTTATTCGAGTGAATATTTTTGGATTTGAATAAGTATTAAGTAAAGGAAACTTAATTACCTGTTTCTCAAACCGTTTTGCAATTTCAGTTATAATTCGTGGTTACATAAAGCGTAATTAATGACAATTACGCTATTTTAAAAATTATATCAAACAATCCCAATTACAATAACATTTCGTCAGACAATATTACTAATTTTCACAAAATTTATTTTTCAAAGCCTGTTAATTTCATTCTTATACACATATATCAATATGCAATGTAGTCCTAATCAAACAAATTTTATTCAGAACGAAAATCGTAAATGAAAATTCAGTATCACCATGCTCTTGCAGCCACCCTTAAAAAAATTAGTTTGTTAATGAGTAACATTCCAATATTTAAAATCTATTATAATAGCAGAATATTGGTCTTTACCCATTTGACACATACATATGACACCTGAAATACGGTTAATTGATGATAGTAAATAACCATTAGATGCATATATTCCAAATGATCTGAATAGTAACAATAGTCATTACTTTCAATAGAAAGTACTAAAAATTTTAAGAAAACAGTTTATCTGATAATTGAATAAGCATTAATGAGTTGCAACAGAAACTTTTTTATTTTTCATTTTATTTAAACAATGAACTATAATACGTAATCCAATGTAATTTTCATTTTTGTATCCTTGAAGAAAAATAAAGGTAGGCATATTTAGTTTTAAAATAATTAAACTGAGTACATTTATATTTTAAAGTAAAAATATAATTGTTAAAAATAAAAATATATTCAATTTAGTTGTTCTGTAATATGTTAATAATTATAAATGATTCAAAATGTTCTATCGCGACATCCGACGCATATTTTTGTAACCGATACTATTTACAATATTTTATAAATCTGAACAACGAACTGTGGTGTACTTTCAACCTCACTTTTCCGTTATATGAGTTGTCAAAAGAGAAATGGTCACATGTCCCTAAAGGTATAAAAACTTACGATCATGGACACCTAAAATATTATGAGGGCAGTACATGAGAATGGTATCACGGGCTACAAATATTTATGAACCTTCATGGTTAGGTGACAGTTTTTACTTACATTATTTCTACTGGCCGTATATACTAATTTAAAAATTACAATATTATTCCACTACAAAATATTGCAATTTATTATGTAAATTGAAGCTGGAAATTAAAATATAATTCATTTGATTTCTTAATTAACGTTGGTGTTATGTATAAAACTTTTTAGTTTCGTCTAAAAATGAATTAATTTATTTTTATAAAGTAAATAAATAATATATTAAAATCTTAAATATTACAATTAAATGAGAGAATTGCACTAAATACAGTACAGAACTTTGCGCCAACTTTAAAATCTGATCGGGTCATTTATTAATAAAAAATTAAAGTGAGGCCTAGGTGAAATGTATAAAATACAACAGAAGTTTTCGTGGTGTTTTATAGTAAAATTTTTATTCAAAGAGGTGTAAATTTTAACTAAAAAATTTTACAAACTATGCAAGTTTGGTTCCAATTGTGATTTATTTGAATAAACACATCGATGCCTCTTAATTTTATTTAAAAACGAGGAATTTTGTAAATATAAATATTAATTATATTATAATTTAATGTGATCTTGGTGGATAAGGACAAGTTAAAGAAGGACATTTTTTAAGGGGGTAGGTACAGGTATGTGCGGTCAAAAAATGCATTTTAAAAATTTAATGTTAATAAATTCTTTACATTTTTACTTCTATTATGGTGTTTGTTCCATGTGAATTACTATTTTCGTTGCCGAGTTATGAACAAAAACGTTAACTGATGTAAGTGAATTGCAACCCTAGGGACCGAATTTTCCTGTTGTGAAATATGAATCAGTGAGTGTAAATAATCACCGTAGGAACCGTAACAATCTTCTTCAAGGATCATTGTAATTCAAATCTACCAAAAAAGGTGTGAAGGCGGTTAAAAACAAAATGCATTGAATTAAATTACATTCAACGATTGGAATATAAGTGATACGGATTATAAGGATAGGAACAAATGAAGCTATTATTACCTTCAACCATGGTGTATTTGGTAGAATAACGGTATTATAAACGTTGGTGCTACCATAAGGAACAACTATTGTTCTATACTTCAAAAATGAGGAACTTGTTACGATTCAAGACAGTAGAAAAGAAACACAACGCTCCATAAAAGAGGCTAGAAAAACCGATAAAGGCTTAGATTGGATTCCGAGAAGAAAAATAAAATAGTAGAAGGAACAATTTATGTATCTGGAAAGTTTTAATGTAAGGAGTGAATTTTAAGGTGCAGTAATATGCTTGTTGAACCTTTAACATTGATTTTCTCAGAATGTTATTTTTTGAAACGGTTCCCAAAATAACTCTTGAACTCATACATAGATTTCTTCCTAACTTTCAGAAAATTACCGCAGTATATATGTCTACAACATACACTAGAATAAATAAATTAGTATAAATATTTTTTGACTTAATAATATTTTCATGATTGAAAAATGATTGAGTTTTTATCTAAATATAATTTATAATAAACAGACTTAGGAACCATGTAACTGAATGATTATAGTAAATGTTGAACTGAAAACACTAACCTACTATTTTCTAATAAATAAGTGAATTAATTCAAATTACAACATGAGTTTCAGGGAAACGATGAAAGAAACTGTTTTTATAAGTTTTATTAAATTAAAAAAAATCAAATATAGAATTGAGTATGATAGTTAAATTTATCATTACTATAATGGATCAATGGTACAAAAGTGTTAAAGGTTTTATGTAAATAATGTTTACCGTTCATGAGATATGAAAGTCCAAACTTTGCCTAAATAGAGCCTCGATAACTGTACCTACCCCCTTAATGGTGTTGTGTGTTATACATACAGACTCATGTACGGGGCGGAACATTGTTCCCAACAAAGATCAAAGACAACAGTGTGGTCTATGACGCCTTGCCTTTGTCACTGCAAGGCCGCGCTCAGGTCAGACGGGTTTGGGGCATGTGCAGGCCTTGAAAATTTGTTTAAAATGTTTTGAGAACTTATTAATTAGGGCAGTTAACTAGGGGTGTAATCGGGCCTGCCGTGTGATGGTTGGTAGAAGTTTAGTGGGTCTTAGAGGTCAGAAGACGTCGTTTTGTGGTGTCGAGAGCAGACTGTTAGACGTTAATCTGCTACAGGGCGTCAACTTGAAAGTTGCAGGAGCACGTGGGTCAATGTTGTCCACATTCTGGAATCAGAAGTGGAAAGAGACGATATTACTATTCCATGAAGGTGGAGGGGATGCTCCACGCAATGGAATAAGTTGAACCCTGAGGATACAACATTCAAGTCGGTAAAAGTTCACAATTTGATATGAGTAATTTCAACTAATTCAATGAACTTTTATTGAGAAATGATATAAATTACTGTGTGTATTGTGGTGCAATTCTAGAAATTGTATGATCAGACAATCGAAGATCTTAAACTCTTCTGTGTCTACGATTTGGTGTGAAAATGTGTAATGTAAACTATTGAATATTATTTTTCTAATTTATGTTGTAATTTTCTAGCATTCTGTCAATGAATTCTCAAAATGTTTGAGGGAGATTGCAGGTGCAGAGAGACAAGTCAAATTAATAACCACATGTAAGTTTTCTTATCTAAATTGTGTTAGAATTGCAAAGATTTAAACTTCCCTTAAAACATCCAATTCCTCTAGAAAGAGGATCTCGTGCTATATACAATATTCATTCAATAATATGACGATTCAATGTTTTTTTTTCTTATGTTCAAACCTCAGAGTTTTGTGAGCTTAATAATTATTATAAATAAATATCACTTGTGAATTGTTATAAATGAAAGATTCTGTTTTGGGTCCAAGTCTTAAACCGTAATTTATCTTTATCATTACAAAATTTTAAATTCAAATTATTCAGAGCTTTTTGGTTGCTTTTTTTATTATCTTATTTATACTTTGCGTCAGATGACATCAATTTGTAATTTATTTTCGTTTTCAGGTTATTTTATTAATATACATAAGGTTCGATTAATGTTTTTATAAAGTCTGCCATGTTCACTGATTGAATTACTGATTCTCATGCACACAAACGCTGATTTACACTTAATATATATCAGAAGAAAAATAATTAAAAAGAATCAGTCACGTCTTTAGCTTGTTTTTATTGTTTCTTAATATTTTCTGTGGTCGTGGATAACTTCTTCTGAACATCTACTGAAAGCAATCCATTCAATTTACTTATGGTCCTATTTAGGTAGAATTTGTTTTCTGACGTCATTTTTTATAATAATTGTCTCACCATAGATTATGACAGAAGTACGCTTTATGCAGTCAATGAAGTAAACCGATGTGTCTTATTTTCATCTCCACGACTTGGTTGTCATTTTAAAAATTTTGCTTCTTTCTTTCCCACTGCTTTTAAGGTATGCATTTTAATTAAACTGCAAGGATCTCGAAAGATTATAAACATACTGTACTAAGGGTCTCATAATAACCTTAGACATAATTTTTCAGAAATAATGTTACCCTCCTTCAGTATTATTAAAATGAAATGTAATAAGTTCCATGTTTCCCTTGTAACTTTTCAAATTTTGTCATGCAAATCACATACAAACACTGATAGACGTCGGTATTTCTCTCAAATGTTTGCATTGCCTTTCTGTAGCTAATGTGCTTCATTCACTAATTAATCCATTATGAAATAAATATTTATCCTCATATGATAACTGTGGTTTTTAGGGAAGGAAAAATTGCTCGTGGGCCCTTTTATAGGGTTTACCCTGCATCTCTTTCCTTAAGCAATATCCCAGGCACCCTAGTTACCCCTTCTTCTCCCTTCCGAATCACCAGTTCTTCAATTCCCCTTCTATGGTATTAAATCGGAGTTTCCAGTTTCTGGATCACCCTTATACTCGTACAGCCTGTTACCCAAAAAACAAAAACAATATCCTCGAACTTTTCCTCGTCAACAGTATGTGTATTTCGACGTTTCCTATTTTTTATACAAATAACAAAATAGGCAATATCCACACTGAATGTATTTATACGCATCACTGTTCAATACGAATATATCCTCAAAAATTATATTTAGAAACTTGAGTAGGCTCCATATCATAACGATAATTAGAGGTTTTCAACTAGAGCGGACCTATGTTGAAATTTAAAAAAAAACGTGTGTGACGCAGTAACGAAATTATTTTTTATTTTAAAAGTCCCATGTATACCCTCTGAAAGAAAGGAATTTTGTTAATATCTCACACGTAGCTTGTTTTGTTTCAATTAAACACTGACCCGCCATTATTGAAAAACCCTATGTATATTATTTTCCGAAATAAATTTTAAGTCTATCTATTGACACGCTTCTTGGAAACGTATTAATTTTTATGGTTCGCACAAGGGTTAACAGTAAATAAATTTAGTTACGCTATTAATAATTCTCTGTCGTTTAAATATTTGGCGACTAAATGGTAAATATTTCTCTAATTATTACTTATTTGACAGCGTTAATTGCATCATTTGTCCCTAAATATGGCCTTCGATACACTATATATAAAATAAAATGTTGGAATAGTACTAGAAACCATATGGCGTGGTGTTCTCTTCTATATCGATGTTCCAAGAACCGCAGGTGTGTGGAAAGACTCTTCCATGGGCTGAGGCAAGCAATATCGCCGAAACAAAAAAAAACACTAAAACATCTTGGATTTAGTAAAATTAAGAATATGAATAAAATAGCTAATAATTCAGGAGAAATATTTGTTTCTATTGTTAATTCCGCCTTCAGCTTGACAGGCGGATATTTTTATCAAGTAAAATGTTTTTATTTAAATCGCCTTAATCGATAAAATATTTAAATAATAACAATTTCAACAAGAAATTGTCGTTTTCTGAACATCTATTAAAGTGGACTCCTCTTTTCTTTAATTCATATATATATATATATAATATATCATCTGAAGCAGTTCGCAACTTGGTTACGACATGTGGTGTGCCTATTTAGCATACAATATTTCACACTAATTGTAATATTGTACTTAATTATACATTAACTGTCCACTTTCTGACATATGGCTAATAAAGTTATTTTGTCAAACTTACGAGTGAATTACAGATTATTATCAATTTCAATCGGGTTATTCATTATTCGAGTTTCGTTTAAAATGTATTCATTTCAAATCATTGACCATAGTATCACATATACAGCTAAAAAAAGAAACTTGTTACATAATTACAATTGCAAAACTTATAATCACCGTTTAAGATACAATTAATTGTACCAAATATTGAAGTATGTCCTCATCATACTTATCCTGTTATGCAATACAGTTAAGCAGTCTCATTACTTAACACTAGGTTTTTGTTTTTACATCAGGATTTTTCACATTAGGATAATTAGTTTTTTAAAAAGTATATTTTTAATTTGCGTTGCGTTGTATTATTAACAGGTAAACTTATTTTTACATCTGAAACATGTAATATACATAATTTTTACAAATACTTTCACTTGGTTACAGATGTATACGTAAGTTCATAGTAGACTTTGTTCAAATAATTCCAGAAAATTGATCCAATTCTACTAAAATCATGAAAAAGGCGTGGATACATGAATTGATAAAATAACGGAAGCAATTCAGAATGGGAAAGCACGATAAACATATAATTAAATTAATTCAACCTAAAAAGTATAAATATTACAGCAATATACTGGAATTCACTAGAAAAGATCAGGAATTTTATGTGTAGAAAACTGTTGTAGGTTTGCTTACATTTGATCTTACGAAAAGCGCCAAATAGTTTTATAAATATTGTACACATTAAGTTACAATAATCATAGAACAAGCAAAAGAAAATATAAAATAATACGTTTTCATATATAATGGAAAGTATTAATAGAATTATCTGTTGTTGCAGTAATCAGTCCTGCGAAAACCTTTTAATTTCTACACAACTACCACATCTTCCCTAACCTGCTTCGTGCATACCGTTCTTCGTCTTCCTCTTCTGTTCTTTCTCCACACAATTCCCTCTAATATTAATTTTACAAGACTCATGTCTAAAAATGTGGCCTATTAATCTAACGCCTCTATTGGTCAAAGTCCTCAATTTTGTTGTCTTCTTTTATTCTGCTTAAAACGTTTTGATTATTTACCCTGTTCAACCATGTTTTATCTATAGCAACACATTTCAAAAGCTTTTATTTTTTTCCTGTCAGCACCTCCTGCCGTCCACGTTTCGCACCAACATAACGCCACACTCAATATGAATATTTTAATAAATAATTATTTCCTAATATTTATAGTTACAGTCCTCTTTATTGTGAAAGCGTTTCTTGCCTGAGCTATATTACTCTTTTGTCTACTATACGTCTACCTTCCCTATTTATTATGCTTCCCAAGTCGCAGAATTAGTTAGCTTCCTTCGAAATATCCCTTCCCAACCTAAAATCCCTTTGGTATTCCAGTGTTTCCCATCCTAAAATCCCTTACCTTGATAATCTCTCTATTAGTTCTTGTAGTATTACTCTTCGTCGAAGACCACGTTCATGCCATATATTACTGTTTCCAAGTCTTCTTCTTACTCCCCTAATACTATAATATCATCGGCAATCCGTACGGTTTTTATTACTTCTAATTGAGAATGATTCGTTTTCCACATTTCATTTTTTAAATAATTTAAAAAGTCCAAATCATACATAGGTTAGAGAGTTTCATTTTTATTTATATTATTTGTAGTAAAGTGTTACGTATTTAGAACATATTTCAAAACTTCTGATTTTAAAATTGTACTATTTATTTTTACGCAATTTTTGATATTGTAACATGAAAAGTTACACTTAACAATGCAGGCCAGCTTGCGAGTTGCAAGTGTTGAGAAACTGACGTAACCTGGGCCAACAATGTGGTCGGGGAGTCGTCATGGGGTGATTGGAGAAGCAGGTTGTGTCGGCGGGACGACGAGAGAATGACCACGCCCTGCAGATATAATTTTTTCTCATACTCTGATTGGAATTAAAACTATTAAAATCTATTTTTGGTGTTTTTATGAAAAATACCTGGCGCCCTAAAGGAATAAGAAATCCTCGAATACGGAGGAACGACGTTTCCGCTACAATATATATATATATATATATATATATATATATATATATATATATATTGTAACATGAAAAGTTACACGCAACAATGCGGGCCAGCTTGCGAGTTGCAATTGTCGCAACTCGGGCCAACAATGGAGTCTGGCGAGACTCGAGCAGTCGTCATGGGGTAGAGAAAGGAGAAGGATGTGTCGGCAGTTGCGGACGGAGAAAGGCCACGCCCTGTAGTGATAATTTTTCTCATGTTCTGAAATGGATTAAAGCTATTAAAATCCACTTTTTTGGTATTTTTATTAAAAAATACCTGGCGCCCAAAAAGCATTTAAATCCTCGAATACGGAGGTACGCCGGATCGTCTACAATATATATATATATATATTCTAAATTACCACCGGGAACTATAGCATTCCTATTTAATTTTATACCTGAATATATGTAATCTAAATAATTACGTAGAATTTTGTGACTTAAATCAAACCATGTAAATATCTATGAATTTATATTTAGATAAATGTTAAGTAATCAAAGATATTTTGCTGTAAGGTTTTGTATTGTACATATTACCCAGGATTAATGACGATGACTAAAGATTTATTTTACTAGATTGGTGCTCGAGATATTAAATTGTTTAAATATAACAATCGTTTGATACTTTTTGTTTCTCGCGAACGTCGCCGTCGCCACCGCCACACGCTATATAAGGGCATAATGAATCCAGTTGTAAATGTCATTAGGGTATGACGGATATAAAAAGTGTCACGGGAAACACCGTAAAAGTAATTGACTTGACGTTTCTCACAAATTATACTTTACAAAATATTTCTCATAAATTGACTACAACTATTTATTGTTTTCTCGACTCGCTTCCTTCCCAGTAGTCAGTTTTTTAGAGTCTTATTTATGGAATGATTAGCTTATTAAAAAAGTGTTTATAGAACATTAAGTATCAGTTTCTCCATCCCCTTATTATCAAAGTTTAAGCAGTACGTAAAATTATGAAATCATTTTTTTCATCCATACCGAAAAATTTTTTGCACAATAAATCATTCAACTCTCGGAAGTGTTTTCACTGGTCTTCACGTTCTCGCCTTATTCTTCACTGATAACGAAATAATTGATCTACATTTTATTCCGGACTGGCAATGAGTTACGTGCTTATTTGTACGAAATAGACATTTCTGGTATGACACACACACACACACACACACACACATATATATATATATATATATATATTAAATGCATGAGTAAGAAAATAATATAATTTCTAGCTGCTATACTTTTACTAATTTTATGGAAAGTTCCATATATTAATTAGCAGAGCACATCTCTTGATTTCCGACCAATACGTAGTATGCATTAAGTTCATTGTGCTA
Organism: Eucriotettix oculatus; assembly: GCA_034510155.1. Taxonomy (NCBI): domain Eukaryota; kingdom Metazoa; phylum Arthropoda; class Insecta; order Orthoptera; family Tetrigidae; genus Eucriotettix; species Eucriotettix oculatus. Next base: position 49,949,197 of record CM067376.1, on the reverse strand, counting down.
TCCTCTTAGTAAAGTATTGGCATAAGCCGCTAAATATGTCGAAGACAAGCCGTGTTCTTTAAAAAGCAAATAAAAAACTAGACGAAACTTCAAAGAGCTACCAGGTAAATTTTCTGAAGCAATTTAATTTCCTCCTTTCTCAAAGAATCTTAAGTTGTTAAAAGGCTTTTACTGAATATAATTACGTCGCTCCAGACATAGACTTTCAGACTCGGATATAAACTCGAATTTTTGTTAACTCTTTACAAATTATATCCTATATTCACATACCAACATCATCTCTCCCAGAATAAATATTTCCTCTTGAAAATGTATACGGCATGGCAAACGATTCCGTTATAAGTTTTTATAAATGGTAACTGTAGTAATTAACTGTTTTAAAATTAGTTTATTATTTAGACAAGGTCTTAGAGATCTGCTGAATTAACAAAACATCTGTCATCAAAATATAATTGCAAACAATACGCTAAAATTTAATTAGAAATTTTTATTTACTACAGTTTATACTATCTGGGTGCCCGGCAATGCCCGAGATATAATTGTTCAAATATAACAAACATTTTACTTAAGATAGGATACGTTTTATTTCTCGCGAACGTCGTCGTCGCCGCCGCCGCACGCATACACCCAAGCTACGTAAAGGCATAATATATCCTGTTTTATATATCATTAGGGTAGAACGGATACAAACTGTATCGCACTAAAACCGTAAAAGAAATTGACCCCGCATGGTATTTTTGGCCTATTTTGCATATTAAAAAATTTCCATCCCTCCATCCACACCATTTTGGGTGGTAGCCATGTCTTACCTAGGCACTGCTGATTTTCGAGTTACAATGAACGGTTGTGCAAAATTTAGTTGTAATTGCTCCCCGCGTTTATATTTTATGCAGATCAAAAGAGCAGGAGACAGGAAGGCGAGAAGGAAGTTCCTCGTGCTTCTCCACGCACAAACTAATAGCTACGAACCAACTCGAACAGCGTCTGATCAATAGGTGCTGTTCGACGAAAATATAATAATAATAAAATATAAATTAACGTAACACGAGGCTGGAAATGAAATATCATGAAAGGGTGCAATTAGTCCAATTGCAAATACTCGCTAGACTAGATGTATAAGTGGATTTTAGTCTAGAAATTAGTCGAAACTTCAATACGTTTGCTTTACTAATGTTTATTTCTGAAATATTGTATAGTATTGTAAAAATGAATTGTAATATTTGTAAAAAAGACCTCATTTTGACTCCAGATAGTAGATCGTTAGTTAAACTAAAGAAAAAATGCACACAAACCTACACACCTACTAAATTTATATTATTTTTACACATATCCAATGAATTTCTTTTATAAGAATAATGTTGTTGATCCATCTGTTTCATCTGTTTAGCTCGAAAGAACTCGTAAATTTAATGAACGTTTTATTTAAGTAACAATATATTTTAAGTACTTAAAATAGAAGTACCATTCACAGCCATTATTTTGTATAAGATGAAGTTTAATGCCAAGAACAGATCATAATTATTTATTTATTATATATAAATATAAAATCATTGCAACACACATAAATTTCATAGTTAAATATTTGTAAAATAAAGTAATTTTTAAACAAGTGAAACAATTTAAATAATTAAAACTTAAATGTTTTTGTTTCAGGTCTATGTTGTTAGTGTTTATTACACTCGTGGAGAATTAATTGATCACACACGAATATTTCAATATTTTATGGACAGAATCGGAGTTTTCTCCTTGATACTGATTATTAGTAAACGAATCAACACGAGAAAATAGCATTCTCGATATTTTTTTTGTTAGGCCAGCGGAAGACGTGATTTGCTGCGACGTACTGCCAAGAATTAGCGATCACAAAAGTGTTCTATTAGAAATAGAATTCAACGTATAATCGTATAGATAAAATTAATATAGTTGGCAATATTATAAAACAAATAAATTGGGATTGCAGACTTTCTTGTGGGAGAAACTGGGTGACTTTATAAATAGTGGGGGAGATATAAATGAAATATGGACAAATTTTAAATATATCATATTGGAAACCAAAAATAGGTTTATATCTCGGTAACAAATGAAACTCACGGCAAAGGCAGTAAGGAGGAGAATTATTAAATTAAAAAACAACGGTCCAGATGACATTTCCACAGAAATAATAAATTTGAGTGTGGGGGGAGGGAATTATTCCGTATTTAATGTATCCATAAATAACTCAACTTCGCCAACGACTGGAAAACGGGAATAACTGTACCTGTATTAAATCTGGAAATAAAACGGACAAATTATAGACCTATTAGCCTAACCTCAGTAGTATGCAAAATCATGGAGCACTTAATAACTACGTAAATTCGGGATGCACTTGAATCTAAATGGTGGTTCTTTGAAAATCAACATGGACTTCCATCGGGTTTTTCGTGTGAAAGTCAAATAATTTTCAAGATCTAGCAGACGAAGTCTATCGTGGTGGTAGAATAGAAGCCATTGTTATTGATTTTGCAAAGGTTTTCGATAAAGTACCTCACGACATCTTGATCCAGACGTTTGTTGGGACAGGTATCGACAAAAAAGTAGTTCTCTAGGTGCAATAATGCTTAAAAATAGGCTACAAAATGTGAAAGTTGGGAAAGAAACTTTGAACTCGGATCTGTAACATCGGGAGTACCCCAGGGATCAGTTATTGCCCCATTATTGTTTCTCATATTTATAAATGATTTGCCTAATATAACTTCTAAGGTACCACTTTTTGCAGATGACTCTGTAATTTACAGGGAAATAACTGGGGAACAAAACGCAGCTGCTCTCCAAACTGACTTAGATACTCTAAGTACATGGGCTAAGCGAAATAAACTCAAAATCAACAATAGTAAAAGTAAGGCGATTAGTTTTACTAAAATTCGCGTTCAATATGCCTTGGAATATAAAATATATGGGGAAACTGTGATCCAGGAGATCAACTGTAAATACCTAGGCATTTATTTCAACAGTAAGCTGGGGTCAAGTAAACTATGCTAAAAGGAAAGCGTGGAACTTGCATTTTGTCATGAGAACACTCAAGAAGGCGAATGCGAAATTTAAAGAAATTGCATATTTGTCATTAGTACGCCAACTTATGTAATACGGTGCAGCATGCTGTGATCCGCATAGGATAAGTAAAATAGAATTCTTAGAAAGGGTGCAAGGAAGGCAAAATTCTTACAAATAGGGCCTGGGCATGGGAACGAAAAAGTAACGCGACTAGGGTGGGATACGCTACAGACAAGAAGATAAAGAGCTAGGCTACACATTTTCTACAGAGCCTTTTCACGTCAAAAACCTTGGCAGGGAATCCGAGATAGAATGAAAGGATCGACTCGGAATGATCACTTGTTTAAATTACAAGCAAGGCACCAAAAAAGAGGCACTGGAAAATACTCATTCCAAAGTAGGACAATTAATGACTTGAACAATCTGCCTGAAGGAGTGTTTGGGGAACTTCCTCTAACAGTACGAAAATTTAGACTTAATCCAAGTTTAGTGTAGTGTAATACAGTGTAGTGAAGTGATCAGTGCTCCGAAATCTCTAAATACATACTAACGTCAAATATTTCCAGTAGTTTTTTTCGGGCAAAACCATTATTATTCCTTTTTCAAAATTTATCTTCGAATATTAATTCCATATATATTTATTTATTAGGTGTATATATGATTTATATTGAATACAATTATATATTTAATTATAAGTTAAATATGGTACTTTCGACCAGATTATTAATTATTGTTTAAGTTGTATGTATCTGACACCGGGAATCTGTCCATTTGTAAATTTAATAAATACAAATTTTAATTATATTATTTTTAAATACTAATTAAAATTCTATAATTATTATTTTAATTCCCGACGGAATTTTTACTGCTTTACAGTTTTGCAGAAACGAAGAACTGCGGTAACATTCGTGCTGAATTTCTATTTTCTCTTATGAGTACTTGTTATTAAATACAATATTAATGAATAATAAAAAATACTTAACAACACACCAAAGTGCATTTATTATTTATTTATGAAAATACACCAATTAATTAATACGTTTCTGATGAAATAGTAATTTATCTGGAAAGCGTAAGCTGGAATTTTTAAAATAGAGATGAAGATAAAATTGTACCGTATGGTGGGGAACAATTAATTTTATCTGCCACAGCAGACTGCAATCACGGTTTAATTAAATAGTAATTAAAAATTTCATGGTGGTTGACTTTTTGAAATGTACTGTTGTAAAAGTAATTGTCTTTCATCGGTACAAAAAATGAATTTAATCTCCATAGATTATGATGTTATTCGCAGCTCATATAACAATAAATGAAAAAAAGATGTCCGCCATTCCACTGAACTTCTCATTATCTCATTTTTCAACGTTCTGTTAGGCTTATTGTTTTCCGAGTTATTTTAGCTATGGAAAGCATTTTATTAAATATCATTTCAAGGTTTGTATTTCCATTCTGGTATGTCAAAATCTTATAAAACGTCTTCTAAAAAGAGCTCATACACTTCTTGACGTTAATTTGTACATTTCCATTCTTAACACTATATTTATTTGAGTGTTAATAGTAACGAAACCATTTCTGTAATTGCGAATGAAAAGCTCAGGTAATTTTTAATTGTGCGTCTGTGTCCCTCTTTTGTAATACCGCGTAAAGTTGGCTGACCTGCAGCGAACTATCCACTTTAAAAGGCCATATCTTGTCTCTTCTTGAGTACAACTTACCTTAACGAAACTTTAGGGGATGTTAACATTAAACTATGGGAACAAGCAGAGCACAAAATCTTGAAATTCTTACATACAGTGTATATTATATACCGGAGAAAAAGGAACATCATTTTATTAAAATATCATTTGATAAAATTAATTAATTATTCCAAGAATTTATATCATTAGTTCCAAATAATTAAGTGACACAAAATGTAAACACAATGCCCCTCATTTTTGTTTCATACTGAATAGAAAACTGCGTTCAAATTCGGGTCGAAAAAGTTTTGTACTTCCCAGAAGCTTGAATGTTATTCTTAATTACAGCTGATTTCTTGCGAAATGAGAATTTTGTGAGATGAAACATGGAAATGAGAATATTGTCACACAAACAAAGTAATTTATGGTTCATTAAAAGTACCGCGTGCACTATCTTCAAAGCAGTCTTTGAACGCGACAGCCCGACATAGAAGAACGTAATAACATTTACTTTCGTACTTTACCGCTTTTGCTTCCTACAGGAGAGAAAGAAGAATGGTTTGAAATTTTTTTCGGGAATTATCAAGCCACGTTAAATTAACACGTCTGTCCGAGCACGTAAAGATTGTCTCATTCAATTTACTGCTTCATTAAACACTGCACTCCCATGAGGTGGACGTTGAACGAACAGTGGGGATACATTTTTCAAAACGATATTGAACTATTCTGAATCTGCTTGCCAAAAAAATGTCAATTCTCCAATCAAACCACGTGTTTTCTATTCCAAATGAATTCATAAATCTGAAAAGGGGATTTAAACGACTATTCGATTAATATATCATATCAAGTGATAGAGACCATAGTTTATGTAATAGTTACAATTTTTTAATTTCATGACAGACGTTACCAGAATTCATCGCATATTAATTTTTCTCACGAAAAAATGCATGAAATAGGGCTCCGTAAATATGGTTGTGTGATTGAATAAAAGCCATCAACGTATTACAGATATGAACAGAGTGGAAGTCTTTAAATAATGAAAAATATTAATTTTTGTAAAAGATACGTAAGAACAGAAAAGGAAGGCCAGTGATGGAATACATTAATCAGAATAGGGAGGATGACGGATGTGGTTGCTATTTTTAAATCGAATAAATTTAAGACAAATAACAAAGTTTCAATTAAACACGACATTTCGCCACCATAGTTAGGACTTCTTCAGATATTCAAATACTGAAATTCAGATAGGTGGATAGGGTAACTAACTAGGAACTTCTAAGCAGAATAGGGTAAAAGCCAACAATATGGAGGATGTTGATCAAGAGAAGGATAGATTAACAGGCCACGTTTTGAGACATGAGGGTCTTGTAAAATTAGCATTAGAGGTGGTGATTCATGACCCTTACAGTCGGGTAAAGCAAAAATAATTTAGTTTTTGTTATTTACGTATACAGGACGGAAGACGAGAATGGCTTGGTGGGGCTGAGTAGGCGGGAAATGTCGGCGGGAAAACGTCACCGTCTGCAACATTGTTGGCTGCAACATTGTTGATGGCCTGGAAGAGATTGTAGATTACACAGTTGGTGCAGGGAGGCTGCCGGAGAGAGACGCTAGGGACAGACGAAGCAGTGGCAGAACAAGGCGACATGAATAAAATTTAGTTTCTGCACGTTTCTAGAAAAGAGATTCATTTGGTGGGAGTACAGAAAATAAAAAGACAACATTTGATCTGAAGGAGAGGCACTAGAGAATCTTAATATGAAGAAGACGTGACCCAGGAAAGGAACAACCGGCATACGAACAAAAACGAAGAACGACGTCATCAGGCGTTAACATCCGGTAACGGCAATTTACCTCGGTTTTTCCACACAAACCATTCTCGTCTGATTCGCGATTTTAATTTTCAACTATATCGTTCGTCACCCGCGTTCCCGGGATCAGCCATTTAAGAAGCTGCGTAGATTATTATTTTTGCTTTTACCGACTGAGCTAATGATTAAATTGATATCGTAAATTTATATGTTTTCCACTATAACTTAATTTGAGTTATATTTCTATTCAAATTAAATACATTATTATTATTATTGATCGTTTGATTGTACAACAATATTTTTGATGGTGTAACCAACGAACACCACAGAGGGAAGTGTGTGGAGTAAGAACAGAAGAGGGAGGCCAAGGATGGAATACGCTAAAAAGCTTAGGGAGGATGTGGGTTATGAGGAAATGTAAAAGGCTTGCGCAAGAGGGTTGTATCAGACCAGTCTTAGGACTGAGTACCATCACAACAACAATACATGTGTCATTCGGCTCCATTAAATCTGACCTCCTAGGCAAAACATTTTATTTTCAGTCCTCGTTTGTGCTATTTCGATAATAAGGCTGTGAAAACCAAAATGTGACTGTTCAAGAACGTGTTGAAAAAGAGATTATTCTCAAATTAAATACCGCAACGGGCTAACATAAAAGAATTACCGGACACATAGCTAGTATATTTCCAAAAATGAGCAATGGAATAATCAGCTTGTATAAGTTCGTATGATGTAAATATACAACGAGTAGAAATGTTTAAGATATGATTCACTGCGTGAGACAGACACTCGTTAGATTGGCTTCGTTTCGATGCGAGACCTTGTATACATTTCCTTTAAGTACACAAACCAAAGACCAGGCCACACGGCTGTTCGCTCAACGAATCGTCTCTAATTGCGGTTTTTTTACTTCCTGTCCCACCCAGTGCATCGATAATTTAAATAAATGATTCTTCGACTAACTGTAAAAGCGACAATTGTTATCAATATACTCCCTTGAGGTTTGGAACAACGACGCATTATATGTATGACAAAGATTTGAATCTCCTTGAAGTATGAATATGATAAAAATTCAAAGGTTAATAGTATAGAAAATTGGGTGGGATATTATTGAAACTAACAAATATATCGTTTTAGATGTGTGAAAATGATTTATTTAACTTACATTTTAGTTATGTCCTATGACGCATGATAACTGGTTCTGTTTTCGTAAATACAAAATTCAACGCGAATAAACGGAAAAGTTCTTATTTCATACGCCCAATTCTTTGTTTTATATCATTGCAAACCTTAAGAGATTACAGACAAAGATATAAATTCTACAAATATACATCTCTTCGACTTTTCATCTATACTTTCCTAATGATGTTATTAGTGTTTTTCCCTATAATAAAAATTGTCTTCGATTACAACCTTTCTGCATTGGGCCTAAAACGGCTTAAAGCGAACTTTGCAGGTGTTAAGAAAATTATGATAATGAGTACTAAAGTACCTTCCACAATTCCAGCATGTTTTTGAGCCTCTTTCACGTGACTTCTTATGTCGTATATTTTTGAACTTATCGCATTACACATGCCTTCAATCGGGTGTAAAACCTCGCAATTTACCATAAAAAAAACATTCAACATTGACGTATGCATACTTCGCTAACCCGAGTTTACCCGACCACTGAGTACATTGCTCAGCAGATGAAATATATTCTATAGATATTAATTACTTTAAACATGTATTTATTACAACCTGAAATAACGTTTTTAATTGGTACGACGTTATTTAAGAAGTTAAAAAATTAACTGCTGCAGACGATGGAGAAACAAGCCTAATGAAGAGATTTACAAAATAATTAAACATAGAATATTAACAAATTCATCAAGAACTAGCAACTAAATTGGATTGGGCATGTATGTAGTATGAAAGACGACAGACGGGTTATAGACATAATTTGTAGATAACCACCACAGACACGCGTAAGAAATATAGGTGACAGCATATTATAACTTATGAAAATTTAAAACTAATGGGTTTCTTAAGAAGAGGAAGAAAAGAAATTTGCAAAGCCGAAAATATTTTCAAATTAATGTAGCAGAATCTGAAAGACGAGAAACATGTTTATGTAAAATCTAACCAACGTGTTTGTCTTATTACTGTAAAAAACGTATTTGTACATTGTGATTTTTAACCGCCTGCAGATCGTACATTAGATATAACTTTCTTCTAGTAACTGTTAATACAAAAAAAACACGTTTCAAGGAACAATTTGGAAATATTACCTTAGCTTCGAGAAGATAAGATATGTTTCGAAATTAACTCAGACATGAGTGGGTGCTCTATACCACTGAACCACCAGAGTCGACTCTCGGCAGTTGCGAGACTTCTACACCGCATTGTAAGAACCTGTCTTAATATAATTAAATTATTACGAAGCCTACATTTAGAACTTCAATGAAGAATGCATAATACGGTTAAATTTAGAGCGTGAAACAATGTGATTCAGAAAACTGTATAAAATGGAATGGCACCTCAGTTAGCTAAGTGGCATAGAATGCCTAGCAGAAGGAAAATCCAAATTTCGATTCCCCTTCTGGTTGAATTTTTTCCATCCTGACACTTAATAAAAAATTTTATATTTAAGTTAGCCATCGGAAGAACGCATTTATGAATATATCTTGGACCACTTGTATGCAAATAATAAAATGAGTTTAGGACGATAGACAGGAATCATGGGCGTCTCTAATAATTAATGTATACAAGACGTAAACGTTTGTAACGAATTCTCGTTTTCGTAGCTACAACATAGGTAATTTGCCTTGGTGGAAGGACGCATTCCTTCAAAGACAATTGCAATACAGGTTAACAAACCCGGCCGTGTGACAGGAGAGCTGACGAAAGAATCCGCATATCAGAGGTCTTACTTAATAGGGCAATGACATTTACGACGCATCTTTAAAAACCCTCCCACTTCACGGGTACACTGAAGACTTATTAACGTACATCTTGACCCGAGTCTCTCGTCGCTTCCCTGTTAGGTTTCATTTCCTTTCTCACATCTTACAGTGAATAATATTGACTGTAAACAAGACGCATATACAAAAGTACACACCTGTGTTTTAACTGGCAAAAACCCCAACCTTCCGATTCTTTGCCTGATGAGACTCAGGCATATGAACCCCAGACTAAAGATCTCTCATGACCTTTCTTGCATCTTTACAACCCTTCGAGACAATCATCAAAATTAAATTTCTTTCAACGTTTCGAAATATAACCGATTGAAGAGTCAAGGTCACATTCTGAAACATCGAGAAACTGCAAAGGACCCCTTCTTTTCTTGTTTACCGCTCTCTGAGGATCTAAAACCACAGGCGAACGCGTGACAATATTATAAAATGTTTTAAGCTTGTTTATCAACACTGAAATTCTTTTCTCATTTTTTTCTTAATAACTTTATATTACAGTAGTAGTGAGAGAATAACTTCGAATAAAAATTGTGTAAATATTTGTAAAACGGCTCGCAAATATTGATAACAGAAACATATGTGATTTATAATACTTTTTAATAGTAGTTCACGGAAACGCCCGTGTTTCTTTTTAATAATTGAAGTACTTGTAACGGCCGGCCGTCTACAGCATCGTGACTCACACTCGAAGTCAAAGTTTAATTACACACCTGAACGACTACCGTACCCGTGATATATAGACGGAACTGACTATACGAACATATTTACGAAGGTTACGTATTTTAAGCTTCGGTACAGCGCCAACTACAACATACTTTAAGTTACGACTTAGTTACTTTCATAAACAATCACGATATAGTGCCAGAAATTACGCATATCTCGGTATCGTATTACAAAATTCGGGGCGATGATAAATTTTAATAAAAACTATTATTCAAGTCGTAATGTACGAGCCAGAAAAACAAGAACTCAAATAACCTGACCAATAAATAGTTTTATTAATATCGGCTGTACAATTCCCAAACTACGGTATGCCGTTTAATTTTTGAGTCACTATAATGTACCATTTAGTCTTATGTACCTTTAAACTCCCGGTTCGTTTCAGCGATAACCTTGATAGAGATTGTAACATCATTCAAAAAGATAAGACTGGAAATAACGTAACCTTTGATATGAAAGAATCCGCCAAATAATAAGCTAATAACAAGTATCTATAAACACTAAAACTAGTTATTGGAACCACAGAACGAGCTGAACGTACACCAAAACAATATTCATTCAAGCTTAAAAATGTGGAACCTGAAGTAAAACTTCACAAAACTAGTCATTACACAATTACATTGGAATACGTCATAAACTAAGTGACGCTGATGAATAAATGTTTATGTTAGTATGGTGATTCAATACATGAGAAAAATCATGCCTGCGCAGAAAAAGTTTGATTATTTAACATCTATTCACTTCTTCTACAATTAACGTTAAAAACTGTTTCTTCAAAGTAAATCTGATTAAGTACAAGAAATGATCAACATACTACGAATACAGGAATTAATATTTAATGAAAAAAAAATTTCACATGCTTGTAAACGTTTCAAAAATAGCAACCAGGATATTATCGAAATAGTATTGTAAAAGTGAAGTTTAAAATATTAACCGTTACGAGAACCTGGAGAATTGATAAGTTCCTATCACAACTGATAACGGAATTATCAAAGCGAATATGGTAGAGCAAACTTGGATATTAGTCTTCCTATTGTACCGCACAGGTGCACAAAAAGATGATAATTATTATCCTGGTTTCTATAACATTTCATGGTGTCTACAGAAAATCGATGTTTTATTGCTACTAACTGAAAGAATATAAAGCGGCTCGAACATTCAAATTTTCCAAATCAATCACGTATTTTATAATTTGTAAATTATTGGATATGTAATTGTCATAATAATAGAGCATCGAAATCAAACAAGAAGACGTTTGAGCGAAATCAACATTCTTATTTGGATTAATGTTCATAATTATTAAGACATCCCTGGGCATCCGTGTTTTTGGGAGATTTATATTTTTTTAAGAGAATAATATGGACCCTGAAGTAGTTTTTTTATATATGACAGGATAATAATACAAAAATCACAATTAAATATGAAATTCAGTATTTCTCAAATTATTGTTTTTAATGAAATATAGTCAAATTTTAATTATCGACTTGTTGTTGTGGAATTCAGTCCTAAATCTGGTCTGATGAAACCCTCCGTGTTAACCTATCTTACGAAAAATCTTTCATTTCCGCATAATTAGCACATCCCACAACTTTACTAATCTGCTTAGCGCATTCCGTCCCTGCCCTCCCTCTTCTGTTCTTACCCCACACACTTCCCTCTAATGCTAATTTTACAAGACCCTCGTGTCTTAAAACTTGGACTATTAATCTATACCTCATCTTGGTCAATAGATAGATTAATAAGCAACGTTTTGAGACATGAGGGTCTTGTAAAATTAGCGTTAGATGAAAAAGAGAGATGCTAAGGATGGAATAGGCTAAGCATATTAGGAAGGATGTGGGATGTGGTAGGTATGTAGAAATGAAAAGACTTGAAAAACAGACGTTAATTGATCAGGATACACACGTTCACTCTTTACTAATCTTTTTAAATGTTGTATTCACAATATATAGTGTCCAAGAAGTTTATATATGAATTAATTATTTACAAATAAAAATATTTATACAATACGATAAAAAAATTAAAACACTACGTTTCATCCACAATCTGAGGACATCAACATTTGTGGGCTACATATCTTTAATATATATATACATTAATTTTGCACGTGCATTTATAAACAAATTAATGATGAAATTCCTAAAAAAAGAGAAATGGGCTCTTTAGGTGACGGGTGTTAGGATAATTTATTTTTCGAAATAGTGAATTTCATTCCAAATTAATAGAATTACCTAAACCGTATGAGATTAACAGCATCTATAAAACATCGAATTCATTATATTTTATTAACTTCAAATATAGTCTACATAATTCGAAGAAAGTTATGAAGTACATAAAATTTCCATAGAATTGACACAAAGGCACAGAAGGAGAGAATTGAAAACTCGGATAAATAACCTTTTTTCTAATTTGTAATATCCTGGAGACAAAAATTCTTCAGTTCTCAGAAAATGTATCAACTCAAATAACCACAATTATTTTCATGAAATATTACACTTCAAATCCATTTATCATTTAATGTTAAACTAATACTAGTAATCTGAGCAGAGACTTTCAGATGTGTCCATAGTTTATATTCTATAGTGAAACACAAAACTGATCAATGGATCATCCTGATGGAATCCTAAAACCAATTAAAATGTAGCCATCGAAGGAATAACAGAGTGTGAATCCTAAGAAATCGTATTGCCTATACTTTCTTCAATACTCAGTTATTTTTAAATATCTGTCTAATTTGTGAGAGATCAGAGGAGGATGTTGGATGTAGATGCAGGAACGAAGCGATTCACAATTGTTTGGAACGCTAATCAATTTTGTGATCACAGGATGGAAAATATATTTAAAGTTATATTTAGTCTAGATTTTATACGTATATGTGTATAATTAATCTAACATTAGGTTCTGTACAAGCATTGAAATCAAGACATTTTACAATACGTTAGTGTTTCACGCAACAGGGTATCCAGAATATGGGTCTGCCTCTCTGTCACACTTATTGTTCGCAATCACAGTAAAATGGTAGGAACTATTTCTCTAAAACATTTTTCCTTGTTATTATAGAACATGGAACGATTTCTCAGAGGAATGCAACTAACATCTTGTAATAAACAGCGATTTTTACTAATCCTTTGACCAGGCAGTGGATGCGACCTTTATAAATAAAATTTTTAAAAGCTGATAGTATACACAGGTGGACAAGGATTTTGTCTCGGTTGCAGAAGAACTGATTTGCGGGTTTTCTGTGGACCTAATAATAATTTTAAGGCAATAATAAACTGTAGACATAAAGAGTAGGATAGCACAGGCAAAAAAGGCTTTCGCGAAAAAGAGGGATTTACTTACGGGTAATATAAGTATGAATATTAGGAAAGTCGTTGCTAAAAATTTTCGTATGGAACCTGGCGTAATATGAGTACGAAACGTGGACGATAGGAGTTGGGGAAAGGAAAAGAATAGAAGCCTTTGAAATGTGATGCTATAGGCGAATGCTGAAAATCAGATGGGAGGATAGAATCACAAACGAGAAAGTTCTAAACAGAATAGGGGGAAAGCGAACAATTTGGAGGACGTAGACTAAGAGAAGGGATAGATTAATAGGCCACGTTTTAAGGCATGAGGTTCTTATAAAATTAGCATTAGATGGAAGTGTGTGTGGTAATAACAGAAGAGTAAGGCCAAGGGTGGAATAAGCTAAGCAGATTAGTGATGATGTGGGTTGTGCTAGTTATAAGTAAATGAAAAGGCTTGCGCAAGTTAGGTTAGCATGGAGGGTTGCATCATACCAGTCTTAGGACTGAATACCACAACAACAACAACAAATTGTCTACCAGCATTTATTAGAGTTTAAAATTAAGTTTCAGTGTTCCTAGTTTACTTTTCCTTTATATAGCGCATGTTGTCTATATTGAATATTTGTTGTCAGGAAAATTAGGATCATTATACTATAAATAATACCTTATTTTACGTATTTTTTAAAATGTCATATAAAGATAAATCAAATGACCACTTTTACAAACAATTGTTCTAGTTAACTGCTGTGTTTATTTTATAGTTTTGTTAACCCAGATTTAATGACTAAGGAGGAAGGCTTGTCAATTAGTAAACAGTTCGTAAATAAAATTAATATATCTTATGGACTTTGATAAAAATACCCTGATGCAAATTGTATTCTTCTATTTTCATTTACGTCTAATATCTGCATGATATCACGTCTACATCTCTAGATTGAACGTGTAAAGACTCTACCGTGTTTAATGTTAAATAGTCTTAATTTTTATTATCTATTCTTATTTACTTAAGTTGGAAAATAAAAATAACAAAAGCTTACAAAATACGTCAATATCCATTCAAATCTCTATGAGTGCATCAACAAACTCCTACGCTTCCGCGTCTAAAATCGGAAAGAAGTCTCGCACTGCTTGAACGTTATTACTCTCGAGTAGGAATACCCTACATGTGACGTTTTACAACTGTTTACTTCCTCGATCAACGACGCTGAATATGGTTTGCAGTCTGAATCGTTACTCATAAAATTTCCTACTTTTCATAGTTCAATAACGGAAATGCATTCCTTTGATTTACTACCACGAGGGTTGTTAGACAACACTGGTAAATTTTTATGAAAGAGGGGGAATTTTTTCACTTTCGCGCCATTTTTGGTCAACGTGAACCTTTCAAAGATATTCCTAAAAGATTTAAGCATATGCGAGTTGTAGTTTATTAGTGGCAACTGTCCTTTCATTTGAATGGTTGGATAGCTGCAAAAGTAAGAACCTTATTGTACGAAATTCATGCAAGGTCTGTACCATTTTCTTCTGGATTAACGAGTTTAAACAAGGTCGTAGAAGCACACAAGGTGAAACTCGCTCCGACCTCCAGTAGATCGCAGACTACAAGTGCTGATGCCGTAGGTTTCTCAACTGAACGGGTGCATTTCATCCTCCATGAAAAACTGCCCTCGAAAAAGCTTTGTGCGCGATGGCATAGGCGATTGTTCACAAGGGACCAAAAATGGATTCTAAAAGCATTACAACGCAGAATACAAATTTTTTTAGGTATAACTCAAAATACTTTTGGCGCAGATTCATAATCGTCGATATACGGGGCTAGATAGACCAAAAACAATTAAAATAATGGACATAAACTTGTGAAAGTGTACCGAAAGGCAAAGACCGTTTTGTCATCTGGAAAGGGAATCGCCACTGTCCTTTGGAAGTCTCAGGGTGTAAAATTAATAGATTTCTTGTAAAAGGGCACAACTCTAACTGGATTCTATTACAATGCTCTGTTTTTAAACGTTTGAAATAGGTGCTGATTGAGAATTGACCAAGATTGAAAGTGCTGTGCCATCGACGCACACACCAGCAGTTTCAATGGCGTAAGAGTTCGAGTTGGGATTCTCATTAGTTTCTCACCCACCTTATTCACCACAACTAACACCAAGTGACTACTTCTTGTTCCCGAACATGAAAACTTGGCTTGGCGGGAAGAAATTTTCATCAAGTGTGGAAGTGGTCAATGCCGTGAAGGAGTATTTTAGTGACATGGATAAAACCTGTTTTTGTGATGGACTGAAAAAAAATGGAAAATCTTTGGACCAAGTGTAGAGCCATGGTAGGAGAATATGATGATAAATAAAGTAAGTTTTCAATAACAAATTCTTTCTGTCGAATTTCTACCACACTTATCAAACACATCAACACTTGTAACTGAACGTACCCTTTGTTAAAATATTATTACAAAATGAAGACCAAATGATACTCCTGAAGAAACTGCACTTATCCGTAGTCAATTATTCAAGTGATAATTGAAACTATTGGAATATAGTTAGACGTCAGATGTACCAAAAATAAAAATATAGTTAAAAACAATCAGTTGTGTCAGTATGATCATTGTTCTTTCTTCGTACTAGTAGTTGTATTTAAATATTTTTGGCTGAGGGAGTCAAAAAGTAAACATAGTGTATTGCTAAATTTTACGCCTGAGGGAGTCTAAAAATAGGGACGAAACGTCGCTTTTGAATAAATAGTGATAAATTTATTTGCTGACTTTTATTTATTATAAATTTTAAAGTAATAAAAATATTTTGTAACAGTTGTATTATTACGAGTAGTTGGGACGCTTAGTTGTCTAGCACGATTGCTGTCGCTTCATAAACTCAACTTCCCTATGCATAAGTTGACCGGAATGGAGGGAACATTCAACGGTAGCGTACGCGGTCTGGTAATGAAACAGTTTTCAGAGCTTCCCTAAACTTCCAGTCGTGAATTGAGACTTTGCAAAGTGTTAGTGACAAACGCGCGATAGTGTTTTATTTATATAGATAGATATGAAATAGCCGTTTCCGACCTGACACGTTGCGTTTGTGTTGTAACTGCAAGCTTCCGTGGGAGTGCAGTTCCTGCGGGACATAACGCAGCTGCCGCTGTCCATGGAGCAGAATCCTTCGCCTTGGCAGGCGTCCACTTCGCAGCCGGGGGCGGCAGGGGTGGCGAGGCGCAGGAAGGACACGAGCACCAGCAGGCTGTAGCTCTTCATCCCGCAGGCGTCGACGCGCACTCACTGTCCCGCCGCCATGGCGCCGCACTTCCAGGAGCCCTTAATTAACACGGCCGCATATGGCCGGTATTTGTTCGCCATCTGTCGGCGCCGCGGAGGAGGGGGGCTTCGTACGCGAGCCGACGCGCGGACACACTGAGGGCCGCCGCGACGCCCCACGTCCTCGACCCCCACCCTGCGAGGGCCCCTCACTCCCACTAACGCCGCGGCCGCCACGCCACTTATCGAGCAATCTTATCCGCGAGCGGCGTGACACACCGCGATAAGGAGCGCCGAGCAACAGGTGGATCGACCCATGGCGCCGACGACATCGTGTGCGACGCAGCCCTCCCCGGCATCCCAGACAATTCGTACAGGTGGAAATAGAGGTACACAATTACGGTTCAACTTCAGAATAATTTTTTGTAATTGGCAGGCACTCTGAAATAAATACGTATATTTTTTCCATGTCATTATCATCTTATGTACATGAATATTATAATTAATTTTATAGAGCGGATTGAGAAATTTATTATTAGAAAATATAAGGTATATCTTTGCTTAGGGAGGCACCGAAGGTATGATTTTAAAAAACCTATGAGAATGAGATTAAGGAAAAATATTTATATCGGAATTTTCATGGAAGATGTGTGTTGAGATAGAGTCTAATTTAAAGGAATAACAATATACAAGTTATGCTAAGGCATACAAAATGAAAATACAGGTATTACTATACGAAACAAGCGTATTTATTATCGTGATTTTTACTTTGCAATGACTACACGCTATAATAAAATATTGTTGTTTATTGCCTTTTCGGTTCCAGTAACGTGTTAGTGTATCTAAAAGTTTATTTATTAACACATAGGTCCCTAAATAATTAATAAGAAATTAATAAATGTATCAACATGTAATCTATATTAAACATCGTCTTTACATAGAATAGTTCCGAAAGTGTTTTGTACCTTCGTGAGTGAATATCATAGCCGAGATGTACGGTACGTGCAGTGGATACTTCAATATTTCATAATTATTATTAACCTCTGAAGTGTTGTTTAAAAGTTTTTATTTTGGAAATTGTCGAATAGTTTAAGTTTGTTTTAGAGTTGCGTCTCACTTTTAAACGACGCATTATGTTAAATATTATTTTATCTGTGTCTTCCAAGTTTTGCTCTTCACTTTTTTTCTGGAAACTTTTTTTGGGCATTTCATTTTATAAAAAGGATAGAAGCTGAAGAAGGAAGACCAAGTGAAGATTATATTAGGTTAGTGAGTAAACCTAAGAAGGAGAAAGTTATTTCTAATATGTTCGCATAAACCATTATTGTTGGCTCTGTATATTACACTGAATTATTGTCACTAATCATGGTTTTAGCATTTAGGAATACGGTTATGTATCTCAGTGGCTCTCGTCAGGAAACGAAAAATAGAACTGTGAATGAACTTTGCAAAGTCTTAAATCTGGAGCCGAGTTTTTTTGGATCAGAAGGAGGAGAAAAGGAACTGTCTCTGTTGTTGAAGATTATTTAAATAAGTTGACTTAATTGCTAAAAATTGAAGACGTTCTAAAAACAATAAATGAGAATGCATCATCTCGACTTCAGTTTTTAAAAGAAATGAAAACTGGATCGTTAGCATCGAAAGGAGAATTACTTTAATGGACATCATCGAATGACTCCTGGAATGGAGATTGCTGTGACGAGACAAACAGAGGAAAAAATATTTGATGAAGGAAGAATCTTAGAACAGGGCCAAGGGAGTAATGAATTTTAAATAGTATATGCAAGAACCTCTCAGTAGGAATGAAATTTAAGAATAGTAAAAATACCTTAAATAATGTGTCCCTTATTACATATTCCATTGGAAATAAATAGTTTATTTGGAACTACATCCTACCAGTCACTAATATCACTCATCTATCACGCCTACCGTTTATGCTTTACTTTTCTTCAGTCGATAGACAATGGAATAACGATAAAAAATGTTCTACAGATTTACTCACACCATTGTTAATACAATTAGTGCTAATATAAATCTTTGACTACAGAATAATTGCTACTGTTGAAAAACAAGAATATAAAATATTAAACGTAGTTTTGGGTTAATACACGAAAGTTCTAATTAATTGTTACCTCAGTGTTTGTTGACATATTCAGAAAGAGTAAACCAAACGTTTAAGGGTTGAACTAGTGAAGAAAAACGAGCAACTTAACAAGGAACGAAGTACCTGAAATGACAAATAAATTTGTTGCTTACATACGAGGAATGTTTTGAAGATTTATGCTTGAGTACCTGACGAATTGAAACGCAAACAGAAATTTCAAAATAATAAGGCCGGAAAGGTATTAAATTTGGCTTTGTAAACGAATCTTTAAATTCAAGTGAAGAAGCAAAAATCGTAAAGGAAACGAAACGTATCGAGAATAATGAGCACTTAAATGGTCACACTTTTGATATATATATATATATATATCGTCGGCTAGCCGATCACTGGAAATGTGATGAAGGGGGCGGTGCCTCCGAAAATTCAAGTACTCTAAACCTCACAAGGTGTCTAACATCTATGAACATCAGTTAAGTCACCTTCTTTCTATCTCTCTCTAGGTAGAAGTATAATAGACATAAAGAGTAGAATAGAACAGAAAAGGAAGGCTTTCGCAAAAAAGAGAAATTTACTTTTGGCTGATATAAGTACGAATATTAGGATTCATTAATAAAAATGTTCGTATGGAGTGTGACGTTATATGGGTGCGAAACGTGAACGAGAGGAGTAAAAGAGAATATAAAGTTTCGAAGTGTGGTGTCACAGGAGAATACTGAAATTCAGATGGGTAGATAGGTTAATTAAAGAGGAAGTTCTAAGCAGAATCGTAGAAGGGAGAACAATTTGTAGAACTTAAACCAACAGAAGGGATATATTAATAGGCCACGTTTTAAAACATTATAGTTTTGCAAAATTAGCATTAGTATGTAAGGTACGAACAGAAGATGGAGGCCAAGGATGGAATTTGCTAAGCATAATAGGAAGGATGTGGGATGTGGAGCTTTGTAGATATAGAAAGACTTGCGCAGGATAGGTTTGCATCAGGCCAGTCTTAGAACTGATTACAACAACAAGTTCCAGTAATAGTAATCGGTGAAGTAATGACCTGTTTCGATCGGTAGAGAAAAAGAAGAGAAGGATTATCTCTGGGCGCCAGCAAGAGGAAGATCATCTTTGGCAAGGCAGCAAGAATGGGAGAGCTTTATTGTGAATGTTGTGTATTGTATATATTTTACGTGGGAGATAACAAAAATATTCTTTGCCACAGCTTGACCTAGACCTAGTGGAGTGAAGAATGGATCCAAGACGAGGGACGCATCATTGGTGCGAAATCGCGAAAACTCAGTTTTTTTTTCAGTTTAAATTTTATTTGTGAGACGGGGTTTGTCTATTAACCTCTCACCTGAGTTATTTTATTCAAAGAGTTGCTTAAATCTAGCTAATCGATTTTCTTATATAAAATACGGGTTATTACACGGTATGCTTGTGTTCTTAATTCTTCATATCCTAAAAAACTGACCAATGCTGATGAATGTTATTGTTGTATCACCTGGATGATTTTTAGCTATAGTTGGACCCAGTGGGTGACGCTGTTATCGAGATACAGAATTTGTTTTTTTAATATTATTCGAACTCATTTTTAATTTTTTTTGATTTCTTACCTAAAAAGCCAGGCCGTTTGAAAAATATGTGGCATTTGACTTACGCATCAATAAATGTGCAAGCTCAATGCGTCGTAGCTTGGCATTGTTTTGACAATTCGATTTCGGATTCCTGAGTTCAGATATATTCTGTGTATTTTTTTGCGTGCAAACTGAGGGTATTATTTATAGATTAAATTTAAACTCAACAAATGATGTGCACTTGAAATGTGAAAAATGTATTGTTTAAAATACGATTTATAAACGTGTTCATTCGGTGGCATTCCATCTAACATACTAAACGAAAAATTCCATTTTCAACGTTTATTTGAGCGATTTTGATGGTGGGGGGCGTGAAAAAGTAAAATTTTGAAAAAGGATGTACTGATAGATAAATTACGTGTTAAATAAAGATTATTGATGAATTAAATACTGCGGTGAACGAATTACCGGTAACTCTGGCCTCCCAGCAAGGATAAGAAAATACAAAATGATGTACTAGTACATTGGACGATGCACAAAATAATTTTAGCTGAGAATCTATAAATATAAATAAAATTGTCGAAGCTTACTCAACCGCTTGTTGATAACGAGGTAAGGACAAGTAAGAGAATCCCAAGAAAAAAAGCACATAAAATAACTATATTTACGATACTAAACGATAGATATTATCTTTTGCACGTAGGCTGCATCAGGTAAATCTACTTTGAATTGACTTTTTCACTTGTATTACCTGGAAGTCGAATAAAATTCCTTCTTCCTTCATGAACGTCGGATTTCCTGACATTGTATGAAATGTTCGCAGGAAGCGTTTCGTAGTAAGTTCCTTCTACTCTTTGGAAATGTTGGAATGTTATGTTCTTTTGTTCAGCAATATTTCTCCCTTCGGCATTACTATCTTTCTTTTACTTGTCATTACTGGTTTATATTTTCTTCCGCATTTTATTCTTTTCCTTTTGTCTGTCTTTCGCCTATCACAGGTTTAATTTAATTTCCGTTAGTCGTTGTGCTTCATCTTACGCTTCTTTATGTTACAGGCATTGAAAACCTCGTACACTGGGTGAACAAATGTCAACATACCAACGTCAACAAACTGAAAATTTAGTATAATGTACATACTCCGTGATTCCGTCTGTCTAACTCTCAGGCTCTGTCACCGTGAAGCAGCAGAACTAAAGGCAGAAGTTAAATTTTTAAATATCTGACGTCGTACATCACGCCAAGCGTCTTAATTACTGCAAAACAGATCACGCATGTTTTTCCTCTGTTGCAAAAATAAACAAGTCGACTCAGGGTCTGGACACTGAACGTTCGCACGCAATAACAGCGAAATATTTGCGGGGATTAGTATTCCGTATTTATCAGACGCTGACGCAGGCAACCAAAGGCATACTGTCCAATTATTTACCTATAAGTACAGAATAACGTAAATAAGGAAACTGCATAAAAGTAAGTAATGAAAGTTATTATTTGAATCCCTTAAGCTTATGACTTCTTATTGGGTTTTGTAGGAGGATATTTCGTATTACATAATATTTTAAAAGGTAAGATGTTAGAATTCAAACGATATATTTCTGCGTAAAATGTTTTGATGTTCCTAAATTAGAAATATCGTATAATCCGTCTACAGCTACACATAGATTGAATTTTTTTAGTTTATTTTCAGTCGCAACAATTGCTAAGGTCATTAGCGACTAATTTACCTATTCGGTTATCTTATATTTATTATAAGTGTTAATGGTTTTTGTGAACACAAAGACGTACACAAACACCCAAGTCCCAACCAGGAATCGAGGGTACGAGGGAGTGACACTAGCCATTAAACCACAGAAGCCAACCTTTTCTTTAAAAAAATTATACAGGTCGCATAGACTGCCTGGTCATTGGCGACCACAGTGACAATTATTTGCAAATTATTATAGAATTATTGTTTACATAATATTTACAATTATGAATTTACAAAATAAGATACTGATAATGTTGATTTTTCTGTACGTTAACCACTAATTAATTAATTATCTTCGTTACAATTGTTTTTTAAATTTAAAAACAGGAAATACAATTTATTTAAATTGAATCAAAAATCTTACTGTCCTTACAAAACATAATAATGTCTTTTTGATATTCATGGGAGTAAAAGATGGATTTGTAATTTTTGCCCTGGAGGTATTATATTGTTGGTGGTATTAAGGCAATCTTGTTTTTTTTACTAAGGAATCCTAAATTGATGTTCTAATTGAAATAGAAAACTTTCAACCTCCCATTATTAAAGAAATAACGTTTCGATACTTGGTCCTGATAAGCATTCATATTCGCAAAAGCGCTCATCTCCCATCTAATCTCCAGATAGAGGACTATTTTCTACCTGCCACAATTTTCCAGAATCAATAGCAGTTATCTAATGCAAACACTTCTATCCTTTCAAAAGTACGAGTTGCGCAATTTTTTGATTAAGTTCTCCGACGTTATTAATTCTGCGGTATTCTGTTGACCCTCATAATTCAGGCTTCCATATGCTCTGGGTATTGCGATTGCAAATGCCATAAATTTCTCAGCGAGTTACAACACTGTGACGACATCAATTCAATTACATAGGGACCGAAGGAAATACAGTTTTTCCTTTCCAAGATAATTTTTCGTGTTTTACATTATTTTAAAACACTGGAAACAATTTACATAATAAATTAGAATATTGTATGTATTTAATTTATGGAAACAATAAACTAATTTATTCGTAAATAATATCGTTTTTAATTATTCATAACTACTGAATTAATAAAATGAATATACCTACAAATTTAACACACTATTAAAATGCAAAAATATTTTATTTATCAATAATAGACGTTTCCGTACATTGTTGTAATCTCATCAGTGAGAAAACATAAAAATAAGGGTAAAAAATTAGTTCAAAAATGTTGACTATAAATTAATAAAACATATTTTAATAATTTTTTTAAATAGTCCCATAATACTTCTTCATATTTAAGGCATCCGTAAAAGAATAGAATAAATAAATTAATATCTATAGGTACTATTTTTTAGTAAAATTCAGTAGTTTTTTGTATTGTACAGCTAATTTTATACATTTAATTATGATTACTGTATTCTTAAAATAGAATTAGTAAGACACTAGGTATTATATACGTATTCCACTTTACAGACCTACCAGACGTCAAGTAAAATTGGTTCGTTCGGCGAAAAAATTTGCATTCATCCGCTTAAAATCAGTCTATTACGCAATCACTATTTCACATGTAATCCAACAGAATCTTTTTTTTAAAGTTATCTACCAAAATAGGAAGAAAACTGGTCAAATCAAAGGAATATAAACTTGTCTTGAGAAAACTAAATATCTCGATGAATACTACATTACGAAAACATTGTCCAAAATAATATGTTTATATTTTCTCGAATGTTGTTAAAGTGATCAGTCAACACACGGATTCCCTCTTGTAGTCTATTTATTAATAAAGTAGATGGCAGGTGAATTTCCTGGTGACTCTTTCTTCTTTCTCTGAAAACTGCATCTCACCTTTTCAATTCCCTTCATATGCTATTAAAGGGGAGTAGCCAGTTTCAGGATTATCCTCATGTAGCCTGTTACCAAAATATCCCCTGTTTTCAATTCCCTTCCTAAGGTATTAAACGAGAGTTGCCTGTTTCAGGATCACCCACATAAAGTCTGTTACACGAAAAACAGACCATTATTCCGACCTACCAAATGCAGGTTTTCCAGGGTTGTCCTGCATTCCTGTTAGGTGAAATATCTTTAAACTATAACTCCGGGGCTCCTTCTTCTCCCTTCCGCCACCCCCTCTCCCTCTTTTTCAATTCCGTTCGATTACTGTTAAATGGGAGTTGCGTATTACAGGAACACCGTCATGTAGCCAGTTATCCAAAAACCAAATCAAGTTTTGGATGCCTTTCTCTACCTTCCACATGCTCTCTTTTCAATACACTTCCTATGTTATTAAAGAAGCGTTGCAAGTTTCTGCATCATCCTAATGTAACCTTTTAGACTCAATGTAGCCTGTTACACTTAGACTTAATGTTCACAGATCTTTCTTTCGAGGATTCATGGCTCACCTATTTCTGTATTGGGAGGTATATGCTCTAGGGCCACAGAGGTACAGAGAAGGGAATCCAGCGATCCCACAACAATCACCTGTCCCGTCATTCAGAATGCATGAGACAGTAATCAACAGCCCAACCCCCCTGATGATAGTTTTCTAGAGGTTTCCGTGCGTCACATTAAGGTGAATGTCGTGTAGGATCCAAAAAGTAGCCTAGTTACCTTTTGTCTTCTATTTCACTCTCCCGCAATCTTACCTAACCAACTCATTCAAATCCCGTCCAGCGCCATTAAAGGGTAGTTAATACAAAGTGTATACCCTAGAAATAACTATATTTTATAACCTGAAATAACTATCCAATAAATATAAAACGAACTATGAACCTTTCACATCAGTAAGTCCATTCACATCAATTGACATTGCCTTTAATGGAGAAAAAACTTAAATTATTTTGTGTCATTATCATACACAGATCAAATAAGAAAACATATTCACTTTTGTGTTTATTATTTAATTTAGTTAGCTTATTGGTTAATTTGCTGCACTTCAGAACCAAAAATATATTTATCTTTGAAACAATTTCAATAGTAAAAATAGTAAATTGTTTAAATATAGTCGAGGGTTAAATTTGTAAGGCATCACTTTTATTTCCTACGTAGTTCTCTAAATAACATCTTGTTAGCACGTACTCGTGGTAGAGGGAAATGTTGTTCAATAATTAAATAGTTTATGGACATAAGTAAACTGAACACCATTCATTTCACGTAACAACACTGTTATACTGTGTCTTTCGATCAGAGAGTACATGTTTAGTAATGCATGTAACGAATCAATATTCTGAAACAATCTGTCGCTTTATATTTAATAACTGATTGATTAAATTTTATGTCGACAATAAAAAAATCTATAAAATTTACCGAAGCTTTAAAACTTAAATAAAAATATGACACAAAAATATATTTAATTGTAATCCTATAATTTCAAATGTCCAACAAATCTTATTTCTATGTAACACGCATTTAATTGTAATTGAGATGGTATTTATAAATGTATGTTATTTTTTTACATGTAATATCAATAAATGTTTGAAGGAAATGTTAATATTTTAAGGATTCCTGTGATTTCCTATCATCTTTTGACAAGTAGAAACATATTAAAATAAAAGAGGTTTTTTAAGAAGTTTGTAAGGTATAAATACTTTTTGTTAGTTTTGTATTCCGATATCAAAACAACATTTTGTCAGTTGTTTCCGCTGGGGATTTAAAGTTTCCATACGGTATTTTCATCTCAGGAAAACTTAGATCAGGAAAGGGATTTGTGTCCACGAAAAGCCGATCCTTCACCTGTATGATTCTTCGCTTACAACTCAGAATAAAATTAAACAATTTGGCCTATAATCTGTGTACAACCGACATATTATACTAGACATGTATATGTGAGTTTAACTATCGGCCAGCACGCCTATACAAATAAGCAATAATCAGATCATTATCCATATTTTACGTCTCATTAAATATCTTTTAGAATTGATGCTGAATTTAAGATTTGTCTCAATGCAGCCAGAACTAATCTCAACACACGTAAGATAGTTGCTTTTCGGAAGGTTTGAAAAACGTAACACAAGACCTTCCTTATATATTTTACTGAATTATTTCTTCAAAAAAATAAAATTAATGATGCATTTACATTTTACTGAATGCGGCCACGCTACACTTGATACTTAAAATACTCATATTATATTTCATGTATGTGATTCATACAATCTCTTCTGTTTTACAAAATGAAACATTATTACAAGTTTTGGCCTGAAATACATCCCATTAATATAATAACAAACTTGGCTTTTGTAGACATAATTTATAAATAAGCAAAAAATAGGCTTTATTAAACGAACACTTATAAATATATTTCCTCGTGGAGTGGTTGATTTCCATTATCACTCCATGATTAATATTATCTCCTTCCTGAATTCCTTCTTCCTGAACACCTCATGATTTGATTACTGTTCAGTTAGCTCATTTCCTTTGTGGCGGTAATTGGTTAGATTATTGTATCTTTCTTCTTTAATCTCTTCCAGCGAGGTTCCGCAAACCTAGCGGCACACAAACAATGCGAGGCTAGCGCCGCTACGACGGCAAAACCGTACAACGTAGGACACGCCTGTCTTAAAAAAACTGAAAACCATTTTCATTTTACAATATATATATATATATATATATATATATATATATATATATGGAACTGATTGAGACTGATCCGCCATATCCTCTGATTGGTGCACAACTAGTGACGTGTACGAAACGCCACGACCTATGAGTCCCGCCTACGTAATTCGTGATTGATGCATAACGTCACAGTTCGAAAGCACACAATATGTATTGAATTTTAGATATAAGCGCACAGAAAATTGATGAACTAATACATTTTACTTACATGTTTCGAGGAATTGTAGAAATTAATCTCCGGGTCTAGCAAGGCGTTCGGAATTATTGTCTAAATAGTGAATCATCGATTCCCGTACAAAATAAACACACGGAACAACAAAAAAAATAATCTGAATATTAAATACGTCAACAAGACCCTATTAAATTTGTCTTTCACACACAAATTCTCCTGAAAACTCTCCTGGGCAACAAAATCATTAAAACTCCTACGAAATTTGCCTAATCGCGCGCATGTTCCTTCGCTACACACAACGATATCCAACAATGAACTGTGATTCATTTGTTATGTAGTTACAATATTGCCAAGTTGAGATACTTAAATCAGAGAAAAGAACAAAAAAGTTTTTAACGCATCTTATGTTCAAATAAAAGTATAATGTATGTGTATGTATATATAAAATAAATATTTTTATAAAAAAAATTTAAAATCTTAAATAAAAGTAAGGAATGTTACTTAATTACAATTTTTTCCACGTTGAAGTCTTTAAATTCAATACAAAGGCCAAAAAATTCAAGGAAAATACATTACAAATTTCAATTTTTTAAAATCTGTATAAAGAGAGGGGAATACATATAATTACAAATGTTTCAATTATATAGTCTTTAAGTTGAATATAATTCAAAGTTGTGTAAAATGATGAGGAAATAGTTAAATTCAAATATCTTTAAATTATTTAAAAACTCAGTAAAATGAAGGAAAATATAGTATTGAATTTCAATTTATTCAAATCATTATGAAATTAAGAGAAAACTATTACAAATATTTAAATGATAAATTGTTTAAATTCATTAAAAACTTAATAACACAAAGGAAAATCTTTGACCAAGAATAATTTTTTTAATCTGTACTAAATGAAGGGAAAAACTGTTACTTAATTACAAACGTTTTGATAATAAAGTCTTTAAACAGATTAGAAAAGAAGGGAAATCATTCACTAAATTAAAATTTTCCAGTGAATGAATTCTAAAAATTATTTGGAATCTCTAAATAATGAAGGGATAACTGTTAGTAAAATAATAATGTTTCAATGATAAGATCTATAAAGTGATTGCAAAACTGTAAAGTCTGATAAAGTGTTGAAATCGATTAAAAACTTAATAACATGAAGGATAAACGTTTTCTAAAATCAAATTTTTTCTGATTTCTATTAATGAAGGGAAAACTGTCACTAATTTAGAAAAGTGTCAATTATAAAGGCAATAAACTAATTACGAAGCTATATGAAAGGAAGGGAAAACTGTGACTTAAATACAAATTTTAAATTGATTAACTTCTAAAAATCTGTATAAAAAGAAGGGAAAACTTTCCCTACATTACAAAAGTGTCAATGATAAAGTTCAGAAATTAATTACTAAAGGAAGTTATTATGCATGAAAAGAAACTATCATCACGATGTGGTGGGGAAATTTAGCTAAAATGACAACCAATTTCAGAGCTGTTGAAAATGGCTGTGTATAGTTTAAAGAATAAATATTGTTCTTAGGCTTACTTCTTACTACACGAGCTCTGTTCCTCAGCACGTGAGAGTGAAACAAAATTGTCTTTTCCCCTTTCTATCCAACAATATTCTCTTCAAAATCATCAATAGTGTGTTCCAGTTCACATTTTCAAACGCTTTTTTCTAAATTCACAAATGCCATAAACGTAGGCCGGTTTTTACATATCCTGTCTTCTAAAATTAGTCGCAAAGTTAATATTACTTCTCTTGTCCGTACATTATTCCTAAAATCAAATTGATAGTCTCTTAACTCGCATTCTATCTTACGTTCAATTCTCCTATATACTATTTTAGTTAATATTTTGCGTGCATAGGATACTAAACTAATTGTCCTGTTCGCATCTATCAGCCCCAGTTTTCTTCGGACACAAAGTTTGAAAATGCGAGTAACGGAGTACTTATAATTTACTAGTAAAATCGAATATAACAATAAAATGACAGTATTTAATATTACGTCTATTTCATGAATGTGGTATAAATGTTGGAGGTACAATTACCATTACTCGTTGATGTAAAATTCTGAATAACTACAAATATATGGATTTGTATATCTTCTGCTGGTTTAGCACTTATATTTTATCCCAAATATCCACATAAATTGAATTCTGCCTTTTTTTCTGTTAGTTGTTGAACATAGTAGTCACTCGGAAATTTAAAAATACCAATTAAAATTTTATTTTATAGGCAATGTTTTGATCATATATTCACGCGTTGAATAAAGCAGACTACTCATAGACCAATTTCTATAGGGGACGGATTTGTTTATGGATTATGTAAATTTGAAGTCAATTTGTAATCTAGCTGAGGATCCTTACGTGTGACCTATCTGTGCGTGAAAATCAATGCATGCTCATTGTTTGCGTGGGTGCATGCGCTTTGTGGGGCCGCAAACATGCCACTTGGAGGGTGAGGCGATGATTAATAACGACAGACACCAACGCAAAAATTCAAACTACACGCCTACATAATTCAATTTGTAGACGTCATCCAGCACTGGCGACCCCACAAACCGCTGAAATCTGGAGAAAAATTAAATTGGACATTCTTTTCACCAAAGCGTGACGATTGAGATTTATATCAAATGAATTAAATTCATTCATATCCTGCATTATAATTTTATACATTCTTTTAACGTAATTTTTTAGCCATATTGGCATTTTAATTCATGCCGCTGTCCATATAATGCTCAACTACTACAATAAAACGATATTTCTGTACCATACAATACATTTTTACATGATTTACTGAAACTAAACCCTTTTTCAGTATTATGATAAATGGGCCTTTTTTCTGTAGTAATTAAATTGTTTCATCCATTGAACTTTAAAGAAGTAAATTTATTTTTAAAGTATTTATGGTCGTCTGCAATTTTATCGAGTTGTACCTCATAACATTATATCACTCGCAGGGTAAGTATTTTTCGGCTAGATTCCAATACAAAAATTCTAAGGATTGGCAGGGAAACACCTTATTCATCCTCTCTGCGACCAGCTACAGTTTTGGTACATAGAACGTGACACCGACGTGTTATCATAATTGCCGTCAACACGTATGCTAATTGCTCTTTCACGGAAGTAGAACGTAATTAAATGGCAACACTAGACAAAGTCAGTCTTTGAGAATCTGATCTACAGAGTAGTAGTTAATTTCACCCATTTACAACAAAACACGATATACATATTATTAATCAGTGTAGTAATACGTGTCAAATATTTACGTAATAATCCTAGCTAAATTAGTTTTGATTGATGCAATTCGAGAAAAAAAATTGCATTTATTATTTCAGTGTTGAATTAAAATTTTTGTACAGTGATAAATAGTTTATTCAACTTATTTATAGATCAGAGTTATCAATACTTTGGAAGATAATATTCACCCTAACGTCAATAAAATATATAATTACACGTTGCGATACGCGCTCGGGCTAACAGATGCCCAATCAATTAAATTGCCTCAAACGTCTTTAAATTTAGTTGCGATGCAAAAATTTCATAACAGCTAAATCGAAGACAATGGGAACATTGGGAAATGCTTTAGCTAAAAGTAGATGCAGCTGCAGTGGAAAAAAAAGGAACGAACTCAGGGTTGAAACAACGAATCTAAATCTAAGGACAGTAGAAAAACTTAATTTCCCGTGACGTATGTGGGTTGAACAGGGAGGAGAAAATTCCAGGAAGACGCCGGGATGAGTTACGCGCAGCAGAGACACTTTTTTGGCTACGAAGGGCTGGTCGCAATATGATTGGCAAATTGATATGGCAACCTGAAAATATTGGAGATGAGTATGGGGTGAAAATAGTTAACCGCTGGGCTGGAACTGGACCAGTACTGCTTTGTTCGGTTTGACTTTGTACGGGTTTCTTCAATATAACTTTCTCTTCAAGAAGGAAGAGTTAGTTCCAGAGAAATGTTCCTCCAACAGTTATTCAATTGAAAGAATTATTAGTTGAAGCAGTTCAACTAATACGCTGCCACTACAACAAGTGAAGTAAATTGTAGCCACTATATGGAAAGTCAACTCTGGACAAAAAACCACTCAACGAGCCCAATAGATGGACACCGAAAAACGCAACACGCCATGCAGCCGTAGTTAAGATATTATTTCTTTTGCTGTACCAACATATTAATTTCATTTCCTGTCATTGGTTACTTTGAATATAAAGGTTAATTATAAAGATCATATTTCAAAAATTGTATAAATAATAAAGGTTAAAATATTAAAGAACCCTATTATTAAAATTTTAGTTGTTACTTAAAATCAAAACCGAATAATAATTAATACCAGGCGTCACAAATCCTGTTATTAAAATTAAATATAATTGTTGTTATTACGAATAAAATTCACATAATAGATCAAAGGCGTCGCAATATTAATATAACATTGTAATTGATCTACTCCTTAAATTATAACAAATATGCATACAAGAAATTAAAGTATAATTGTATTAATACAGATCATGTAACAATGCAGTGATATTCCAGTATCTAACTTTGTTGATCATTCAAGCACCAGGAAACGAGGAAGCATCAACTCGTGTCGCATTAGACGAAATATTGAAATTGCAACCCGAGTTAACAGGAATGCAGCACGAATTTCATGCGGAATACATTAAATTAATATCTGACTCTTGATTCTGCATAAATCCAAAAAATGTTTATGACCGGGTGTTTTATCCTTTCAACTTAAACGACAATAGTAAAACTGGAATAAAACAGCTTCCACTTTCCTTCTCTACCCCTCTCTCTCCCCAATAATGACCGATTTTTATCATCTTAGCTATTCATTCTTTCCCAAAACATAAACACTTCAGTGATAACTATTCTTTGGCATGAGATACTAATTTAATTCAACTTCAATGAATTTCATAAACTGGCTAATTTTTAAATAGTATCACAACGCAAACATATATTTTTATGTTATTTTATTCAAACAAGAATATTATGAGGAACAAATAAGTTTGAAATATTTTACATCACGCGTGCAATGAACAAATGGTACTGCCCATTACCAACAATGCAACCTGCGTCGCGTGTAACGTCAACAACAAAATAAAAGTGAAAAAATATTACATTCAAACAAAATACATGTATGAGAATTGAGGTTCGGTTCTCATACATATATTAAATATATTTAAAAATTAACTATATGGGGAATATACACAGTCACGTAGGTGAGACTCAGCCCTATTACTTTGTTAAATGTGGAATTGAAGGGACCACGACCTTACAGAGTATGGAAACAATCTTCTACATTTGATATTATGTATGTCATTTTTTTCTTTCAACCACTGTTTGTTAATATGATTAGTAGGTATCATTTTATAAACATGAATTAATTAGCATCAAATTGTTTGGAATATTGTATTTGCTAACTCTAAAACCCCATTAATGTTTTCTAGTTAACGTTCTTTGGAAATTATTTCAGAAACAGTTTAGGTTGTGGATATGTCTGCATTTGAAAATATAGACACGGATGGCATTACTACAATAATTGATTTAGGTTCGGTGACATTGTCTCCCTATGATTAAACCAAATAAAAATTTTAAAAACCTGTATTATTTTGTTGTAAATTTCGTAAAAGAAAATCACCGAAAGCGGAAAGAATATTGCAAGAACACCCTCAAGATTTTCCCGAAGTAAGACGCCGACTTTGCCTTCGCTGTAAAGCAAACACGAATGCAATTATCATGGTGACATTAAAATTACTTGCGAGTTCGGAACGGGGAAGGAATGTTTCTTTACCTCCAGGCAATAAGCAGACAGAAGTAAAATGCCGAAAACGATTTCTATGACTTACCTGGTTTGTATAAATAAATTGTGCCTGAATTTCTGTGGAAGACAAAGTTTTCAGTAACATCAAATTAGTAAACATTAAAAATTTAAAGCTTTGTTTAACAACGTGGCTTCAGTTAGCTGATATTGCTTTTAGTGTTTGAGTGCACATTTACTAAATAATAACGCACATATGTTGATTACTTTCTGCCATTTTTGAAATGCTAATTGCTAACAGGGGCGTGTTTACTAATAGGGCTGTTGCATCCAGTACAGAGGACACCGTACTGTAATTTATTACGCACATATGTACACTTGATTAGAGCGCACCACTTATAGATGATTATGTGGCCAGGTGAAAACCGGAAGGGGAACCAATTTCCGCAATTGCTTCAATGCCATCCATGTACAATTATAGCGCACAGTATACCTTCCTAATATGTGGTTTCGTGCATATGAAATTAATTGTACGTCTAATAGACGAGTCCACAATTTAAGAAGGTGCTAAAAATAACACAGAACAAAAAATTCCACAATTTCCGTTATTAAAAAAATGATCTTATACGTTAATAAAGTCTATTGAAGTAATAAAATAATACAGAAAATACAGAATTGTAATATATAATAGAAAAAAATTTAATTATTTGAAAATCAGAATGGCTATTCTCGACAGGACAAAACAACACTTAATCGAGCCAAAATATGTAAGTCGTCCACAAGGTATGAGTTTTTCAAATAGCTGGCAACACACAACGTCCAAGTTCTCGAGTGCAAGCTAAGGAGGGAAATAATTTAAAATTTACCAGTTAAAATTCCTTATAGCCTCGCTCTGCGGACTGCAAAACTGCACAACTATACTCTTTGCTCGCCTTTGTCCTCTAAAACCCTGTATTCCCCTCCTCCAGTATATATATATATATATATATATATATATATATATATATACTGGCTACTGGTTTGTCACAGACGCAAAAAAAAACTTTCTGTCGAGACGAACCCTTCTTGGCACCTTGCAGGAATACGTGACAGACAACCAGTAGACTGTCCGATTTTACTGTCAGCAACACAAATTTGTAACTTCATCCAGGCTATATATTCAATGCATTGTAAACCGGCATTAGAATATTCTTGTCGAACTATGAAAACGAATCTTCAATAATTCATGAAAGTAAAATGACAATTTCTTGAATATATACGTTTGAAGAAATTGGGTTTTGCTGAAATATACAGCGAAACGATAAAATATGTTCACTAAATCAGCTAGCGAATAAATGAAGCCAAACGATTCTGGCAATTATAGAAACTTCCAAAGCAGATGTAATAACACTACAAATATTTAAGAACACTGATTTCCCTGAGGGTAAATTCATCTTTTTTTTTAAATTCCAGCTAAATGATCAACTGTCATTACATATTTCCACTTATAATAATGGCACTAAAATATTTAACAGAATATAAGCAAAATTTTTAAAAAATATACAAATAATACATTTTTTTTCATATTTGTCAAACTTTATCTCTTAAATGACCCGTGTATCACATTAAGTCTAAAGTCAATAATGTTAGAAATAAAGATACTATATTGTATCCTACCCCGTACGTTTATATTTTTGATAGTTAACTAATTAACATAAAATAAAATAACTTAAAATAAATATACAAAATGTAACTATTACACTCTTGATCATTTTGGAGAAAAAATATGCAAACATATTACAATTTTACGAGTTTTGTATAGTGTTTCAATGTTTCAACTCCTGTGCTTAGATTCTGTTCTATGGGTGGAATCTTTATGGCTACAGCTGCAGCCCTGAGAAATCCTGTATTTCGTAAATAAGTTGGAAAAACTCAGAAATAGACGCTCCAATTCACATGGAAATCAAGAAAACTTTATAAAAGTAGTTGCACAATAGAGGTACACTTTTTCCTTTGAGCATCCACGTGTAAGATCTAGTTTTAGTTACTCAGTATGCTTGCTTTGTTTCTTCCTATCTGAAGTAACTGCAAAAATTAATATAAACATCGGTTCCTTCTTCAACACAATACGATAATATAAACTACAACTACGTATAAATATCACATTTTTTGTTCACATTGACTATGAGAAATCAGTGTAATTTAAATGTTTCATTAAGTAATATAAATTAATTGATAATAACAATACAGTGAAATCCGGAACTACAAATTGAATCTTGCTGGAGTTTCAGTTTATTAAGCAAACGAGTAACACATTTTTCTAAACTTTTATATATAATAAACAAATATAAATAAAATCGCTACACCTATCTTTTAGAAAATCTATATTTACTCATTAAGGACTTAATATCAAAACACTTTGTTCATTCATAATTGAAATTTGACATTAAATTTCCTTGACAAAAGATGAATATTTCAACGTTTTGATTTCATTTTTTATAACGGCTACTAACTAAATATTTAATTTTATAGTAACATAGTAATAACTTACTTTATAATATTCGCTCGTAAGGTAACTAAAACATTTTAGGTAATTTCTATGCTGCAGTGTTGGAGGTAAACATTTACAAACAGGGGATAAAAATAATTTTAGTTGGAAAATAAACTGTTACAATACAGGGAACCTTTTGGAAAAGTTTGTAATTCAGAGGTTCTCGATTGACTATTGAGGCTGTGAATTGTCTGCCCAACCAATCACGAAGCACGACGCACCGAAGCTCACCGTTGAAGGCTGCGTATTCGTCTTCCAATCGAGTTTGATATTGACCTGTTTCGTCATCAGCTCACAACGTTGCTTCTGCGTGCCCCGAATACCTGAGAACACTGCCTGGGAAAAGTCTCCAAGCAACGCCATCGAAATCTGAAATACAGGCAGTGTAACTCGTGACGAAGTATTCAAATTTCAGTGAAATCCGTCCTCAATGGGGTTTTAGGTAGCATTAAATAATGCCAGTTTGATGGCAAATAAAAATACGCAATCCATTATGTGATAGCATGCCCCATATAAAGCATCTGAAATGTGAAGAACTAAGCTGGATACAATATTTGTTTTAATAAATCATTACATCCTTTGATTTTTACATGAATTCTGCAATATTTCTGTGATACAATTGAAGTATATAAATTAATAATTAGGCTCCATAATTGTGTTTGTATGTATGTGTATTTGTTTACCATTGAGCTTCACTGATACCAGAACCGTGGTGATGTTGGAACGACCTTGGTTGGCCCTTTCAGGATACAGGAGCTCACAGAAACTTCAACTGCTCATTCACGCAATTCAGCCTAACGACCGGGAAAATTACCGTAAAAAAAGATGCACGGTTTAAAGTTGACACTAATTATATTCAGCAATTTTATCGAAACATTTAAAACAATTAATTGTTTCTAGCTTGAGACACCAATAAAATATCGTAATTTAGAATTACATGTTGGTTTTATTAATCCTATATTGAGGAGGCAGAAAAGTCAAAAAAATATTTATAGTGAACAAGCACAATAATATTATTTTGTACTTATTATTACTACAGGTGGGCATTTTCCCGGCGGCAGTATTGATAAAATTAAAGTACAAAGAAAAATTGTTGATAAATTAAAAGAACAAACATGCATTGCAGAAAATAAATTAAAAATACAATTTAAAAATATTTCACGTCCCTTCTTTTATTTACAAAATAAGCACCTAACTTTTCAGTGTCTTTTTCAAAACATTTGTATTCTTAAAGAAAGCCTCTAGTACCCTTGCAGGCAAAGCATTCCAGTCCCTTATCATCCTGTCTACGAAGGAATATTTGCCCACATCCATTCTTTGGTCTCTTTCCTCTATTTTGTAATTATGGTCGTATTCGAGAAAAATGTAGGTATAGTTAGCCGCTCCCTCTTCTGACCAGGCCGGTTCATCCGTGTAAGCTTTGTAGAATGCCTCAAGTCTAGCCTTTTTCCTCCTATTACCGAGTGGTTTCCATTTAGTTTCGCCCCCCATACAAAACCCTAGCCCGTTTCTGAATTTTATCCAGGGCACTGATGTGCTCCGCTCTGTAACTTGCCGCCCCGTATTCTATCAAGGGTCTAACTAGAGAAGTGTAAGCAGCTGCCTTGGCCTCTCTTGTACTTTTCTTCAATATCCTGTTTATGAAGTGTAACGACCTCCTTCCCTTCCACGCTACTAAGTTTACGTGTTCGCCCCAATTTAATTTTTTATTGAAAAATACACCTATGTATTTACACGTTTCAACAAGCGGCACTGCTTCGTTTCCTATTTTATATTCCCCGGGATGATCATTTCTATTTAGTAAAAATAATTGTTTTACTCTAAGATGGATTTATTTTCATCTTATTAATTTCTGATCATTGATACATCTTATCTACATCTCCTTGAAGAGCGATTTAAACATCTATATTCTCTATAATTTTGTGCAAATGTAACTTGAAAATAGTCCATAAATATAATATGTAATATTAAACAATAAAAAAGATATCACATCCACACAAGCACAAGATCTATAAAAGACTTGTTAGACAAAATACTAGTAACAGTTATATAGTGTTGAGGTGGGTCGAAGTTGGCAACCTGTGGCGGTCATGTTGTTTTCATGGCGTCTGTCTAATTTGTTTATTATCCAGTCACTGACGCCAAATCACAATGGCAAGTTACACGATTCAGAAGCACGTCCATATGATAAAATTTCATTTTCAAAATGAGTGTTCGTAAGTGCAAACGTTGGGCACGTTGAGCACATTTTACGGCAGACCACGGTGAACCTTTAAAGCGAAATCTCTAACGTTTGGTAGTCAGAATCGAGACTATAGGTTCTGTAAACAATCAGTCAACACCCGTACGTCAATAGAACGTGTGATCGGCCGAGAAAGTCGCCGCAGTCTGTGAAAGTGTGGAGGAGAACCAAAGGCAGTCAATTCATCGCTGACAGCATCAAGGATATTTTAGAGGTACTCTACCTCCTAATCGAGGGCAGAGGTGCTATGAGTAGGGTAACAAGGCTAAAGAAGCACATCTGGAAACAAAGTAGGGACGTCAGCTCTGAAAATATTCTTCCGGCTATTCTGGAACGGATATCGATAAAGGAAGAACTAACTATCTGGCTAGATCCGTTGATATCCAGCGAGGAATAAAAAACACTCCTTCCCTTCAACCCAATGTCACATTTTCTTACAGAACACCACAGCGGAAATTAAGACGTGTGAGGTGGCCCTAATCATCCCACATATTCTCTACTAATAAAGAAAGTTCTCCGCCATTAGATGATCGTCAATTGCCACCCTCACCAACGCTGAGATCTCTACCAACTCTGCAGTGATAATGAAGCTTGTAGTTTCCTTGACAGACGCTGATTTAGTTAAAAATATATAGCAATACTCTGTTGCCAAACAGTGAAAAATTTCTGTGTAAGATAGCAGTAGTTGTTCATGACCTCTTTGGTAAATGTGACTTTAAAACTTAAATACATAAAAGGATGTTTATAATTCAACGAATATTTTAGGTTAAAATGGTGGAATTACTGGTGAGCTTGTGTTTTGCTTTCAATAATTCAATGACAGCGTCTTTTTCTCTTCCCTGCAGATATTCTTCTTCCATAATATGAATATAACTGAACTATCCTCTTTGTCCTTTCTTCTCTTATTCCAGACAGCTTTATTTTTTATCTCTTGGGTCCAACTGCTCCATCGACATATCTTCTTCTCCAATCTTCCCTGACCTCCTTCTCATTCTGAGTCGTCATACGAGCTGTCTTTCTCGTCTCCATGCAACGTCAAGGTCATCCCACCTACGGGTAAAACACCACTCCACGTGACGTGTCTGTGCCAATCATATTAAATTCTTTAAGTTCACGAATCCACAATTTCAAAGAAATGGGCTGATCTTGAGGAATTTCGTCCTCTCGTTGCTGACTAGCCTTAATCCTCAAGCTTTGTCTTTAGGTACGAATTGGGCTTTAAAACGCGACACTAAGGCGCCTGACTAACATGGCTCTGTTTCCTGTTTCTTAGTTTATCTGAACTTATTTTCCTTCCTTTACTGAAAAAATGTTTTATTTTAAATGATGAATGAAATGGAAATTGTTCATTTGCGCTGCACAGATATACAGTTTATATCAACGATAAACAACACATTGGGCTTTAATGATTTGTATATATTAAAACCTATTAGTTTCTAATGACGACGGGCGAAAAAAAATTCATAATAATTCCTGTGCTAATTATCGGGTTTCAATTAGAGGTCATGTGCATGCTAATTATTCTACGCTTTGAAAAGACGAATGTGTGCGGTGTTTGATTAATAATTATTGAAACTGGTTGGTTACATGTAATAAAAATTATTCAGTCTGTACTTTTAGTAACTAAAAACGTATTAAATATAAGTTAAAAATAATACCAATTCGTTTACTTCATTACTAGTTCGATTGTAATTTCCAGTGTTAACTTTTCTTTCCCAAAGATCTGGTAGCCGCGCGATATGTTTCAGAGAGGAAAATAAATAAACTCTGGAGTCGTGTGCAGTCTATTTGAAACGCTCTACAAATAATCTCTTCTTTAATAAGGATTTATGCCTATGAACATCTTATAAATTTACGACGACAAAATATTTTTGTGACTTTATTCTTATGTAAAGAAGTTGATGTTCTGCACAAAAATACTCATTAATAAAGCTGATTCAAGTATTTTATTTCTAATTAATATTCACACCGCAACGACAATGTTTGTTCTTTGAAGTACGATGGCTATTTATTTAAATATTCTTAAAAACAGTTATTTTCTATACATTTTATTCTCAACCATTTTACCTTATACCTCACACTACACTTCCACACAGTCACATTCGTTCTCGTAACGGAAAACCAGTTTTATTATGCCTTCGTGAAAGAAAGATGTCACCCGTGTTGAAAGTCAAGTCTGCACTTCCTGTTTATCATCTTCGTCGTCGTTGAACGTATTCCATCAAGGAAATTCTTCAGGTGAAGAAACAGATGAAAATCGCTTGGCGCGAAATCGGGACCGTAGGGAGGCTGGGGAATTGTTCTTAACCAAATGATGAAACTGTGTTCGGCCGGAAAAGGAAAACACATTCTTTCACTGCTGCGTCTGGTTTCTGAATGAATGTTCGAAACAATAAATATAGTGCTGCAGCGGCAAAATATTAAAACATCCCTGGTTCCTTCACGACATTATTAATTAAACTAATATGTATTTTGTTTTCAATACGCATAGGAACCCTGTTGGAAGAAAAAATTATTTTACAAATTATTGCAAGCCTTCAAGGCGGATAATTTCTAAATTGAAGCTGACGGTCCATTCTGGGACGTCCAAATTCGCCAACAGTGGTATGTGTTTGTTGTGTATAAGATCCAGTGTAAATCAATGAGTTTACACTTAAATTTAATCAAAAACCTTCCATCAGGTTCATTAATTGTCAAGATACTGGTTTTAGCATCTTTCTCTCGCGGCACTTGATCTAATTTAAAAGTTGTATGTTCCGGGGTTACAGACCTTTGGCGTACGGTAAGAGTTGTCCGCTGATTTTATTGTGCTATTCAGCCAGTTGTCTCCTAAACGAGGAACGTCATTCAGAAGGCCGTGAGACAAGTGCCTAATACACCGGCCAACAAGGCGTAGGTAGTTTAGGATTAGCCCTGCATCTCTTTCAGGTAAATCACCGGTTCATTCAACTATAGCCCGGTGACCCTAGTTAATCATTGGCTGCCTTCCTCTCCCTTCCACATACCCCCTTCTCAATTCCGTTCCTATGTTATTAAAACGGAGTTTCCAGTTTCTGTGTCATCTTCATGTAGTCTCTTATCTCACAAAAAATGTAATTGCCAATGGATGAAGTGCATGATGAACAATGTTATGATTATTTTAATATTGTATATGATTATGGGGGTATTATTTAATTAAATTACTTGCGCTTTCCGTCCTTCCTCCATGGCTCTACAGCACATTGAAGGTCCGGGCCTACCGAGTCGACTGCGGACTGTCATCTTGCATGACACATTCCAAATTTGGAGTTACACGTGGTCCTCCAACAGTCTTAATCCCGGTCTTCGCGACCATCGAGCCCATGCCAGGATTCGAACCCGGGACGTCTGGGTTGTGAGGCAGCAACGCTAGCCACTACAACACAGCAGGGCGGCACTTTCGCTTTAGGATATTATATATTAATAGAATTTAACAACAAAAAAATCACTTAAAACGGGTCCTTCATGCTATTAAAAACAAATAAATTAATTCAAAGGGACGAATTTTAAATATCAGGGTTGATTACTTATTGGGGTAACCACGAAAAACAGAGATTTCGTTCACTTGACGAAACTTTATTTTCATTCGTGTCTTGATTCATTTACTAGGTGAACGGAACTTCCTTCTTCCTTCGAGTTGAATTGTAGATATTCCCCCGCCGGCGGAAAGTGAGATGAACCTGGTACTATCGGTGATTGAGGAAAAATTATTCTTCTTCCCTCTGGCCTTCCTTGTCCTCAATAACTTCTCACTAAAGAGCAACAATTGACACCTAACTTTCAAATCTTGTTGCACTCTCATTTTCCTCCTCCCTTTCAACATTCGTTCCACTCTCACTTTCACCCCCTGATCAACTCTCCTCCTTTCCACATCGCCTCCTCAACGTCTTTAACTACTCTACCTCCTCGCCCTCTCAACGTCTACAACCATTCTGAATATTTTCGGCTTCTCACCTCCCCGCTAAACTCGTATATCCCTTCTCTAAGGGAAAACGCTATCCCACGTGATGTTTGTTCCTCATGAATTCTTCGTCCATCGCGGGAAATTTTTCATGACACAGGGAACAGTATCCTTCGGAAATTTTGAGGGGTGAATGTTCCTTCAGCAAAACAAGATTAGTATTATAAATCTTCAACAGGCATGTCCCCCGTCCGGCAGCCTGGTGCCGGTAAAAAAACTTCTTACCTGCCTGTCGCCGAGCCATAATGTTATTGCTGAAGATTTAGATCATTCATAAATCCAAAAATTTGAACAAAATTAGGAATGGGTCCTACCGCGCTACAAGATACATTCAAGACATTATTTATATATCCGTCGTACCTGATGAAGTCCCAACTTTGTGGGCATAAGGGCGTAGTTTTATAATACATCTGAATCGTCTGTAAAAGAGGTATTTTATTTATAGGATTATAAAACTGAATTATAACTATGTTTCCAAACCTACTTTTCGATCACCTTAAAATGTTCTCTAAATCTTATTTAATTGCTAAAACCTGGTTTACAAACATTATTTCATATTATGAAGCCAAGGAAATTTTCGAAAATTAAAATCTTCACAACTAATGTATAAGTTACACTTTTATGTTTTTACCAAACTCATTATCGGCTAGTTACAGTCTGGCCTGTAAAACTACCCTTGTCATAGTGTAGCATATGTTCTAATTGATTTTGGCAACTAGAACAAAATGTAATCTGTAAAATGGGAAACGCCAACTAGTCGATGAGAGAGAAAACAGCACGAGAACTGGCTTGTTATAATGGGAACGGAAGCTGCGACTAACAACCTCGTAATCTGTTGATACAGCTCACGAATGGTGACACCCGAGTACAGGTCGAGCTGCACATCACGAGCCCCGGATGGCCCAAAGCAGATAAGCTAATACGGAAGTTTATCAGACTCGTGTTTCAAACAACGAGTAATCTAAATCCCTGATTGCCGTCAGAAGCACTCTTACCCCGACTCTTCTTTTATAAAATTCTATGCCTTTTTCACCACGTAATATGCCACGTATTTTATCAGGTATTTTGTTGGCAGAAGCTGAAGGAGCGGATCGAATAAGAAGGTCCGCCGCAGCTTTACAAAATTCACTCTACTCACACACTCACTTTTAGAAATTTAAGTCCCTAGTTTTTATTGGAAACTTAATCATCCAACAGTAATAACAAATTTAAGTCTACTTCAACTGACAGCAGCTATTAAAATAAACTTTTAGCAATAAAAAAGTGCCTAGCGTTTCCTAAGTAGCAGATGTAAATATGAAAGCAGTTTTACATAAAAAAGGGTCGATCTTTTTTTCATTACCAACTATGCAATAAAAGCAATCATTTTTTATGAATTAAGGGAAAAATAATGTCAATCAAATACACCACACGTCTCCAATGAAAAGAAGAAGAAAGACTCGGTGACATGCAAAATTTATGAGGGATAATCTTACTAAAAACGTTAATCACTGTATTTCTAGTTTTATTACAATTTTTATTACACTATTAAATGAGTGTTGGTAGTGTCATGGTCACTCTGCTCCCCCCTCTCGTCAAAAAGAAAACCTCCCAAGATGTACCTTTAGTTATAAAAATGCCTATGGTGAAAATAACGTATTTAGAAAAGCGAATTCTCCTGTACTTCAAAATGTGACAACAAGGCAAACGTAATTATTATAAGAATTATATTAACAAAATATTGAAGAACATTCTATTACGTTTTAAAACAAAACAATACTTACTATCCAGTTCAAACATGTTTGAAATGTGTATATATATATATATATATGATAGAATATTTGTACACTTCATACAGTCATAGTCATTAGGTTTAAAAAACCAACCGCATTATGCCTCGCATCATATCAGTACGTTCCTGGCTGCCTCGGATTCATATATATAATATTGAATACTTTCTGTAATTTAGCACTTAACTTGAATCACCCTCCCTTTTCATTAGTAATTTATTTGCGGAATATTTGCCTGTCTAACCAGGATTATTGAGGCGTTTCCATGACGCTCAACGATAATTTTCACACCTGTCACGAAATCAACTATTTCATAAATTTGATACAACAGTTAACATTTTTCTGCTATAGTTTTTTATAATTTCCCATTATAAATAATTTCCGAATTATATATTTGTCATACAATTGTTTTACTATTTATAAAATGAGCTTAATATAAATTATATTCCTAAATGTAGCCCCTGTCCTCTCTCTAGCAAGATTCACCTGCGAGAGCTGAGACCGACTCCTGCAAGTTTCATCCCATTTTCTCCAGAGTTGTGGACTTGGTGATGTCATTATTAACCTGTACTGAGTGTAAGAGCTTTTTTCTTTCTTGTCGCGTTTCGTGCATGGGTTTGGAATTTCTGGCAAGTTTTTTCCCGGAAGACAATAAAAAAGTTGGAGAGGAGTGGAACAAGAGCGTCTCTGTACGACAATGTCACCGAGGCTCAATATCTCTTCTAAGTAATTCCTGGCGGCAGTCCCGCAGGGAACGTGGATGTCCCGCCGGTGGTTAAATTTGACACACATCTTGGAATGCGGACTCCGTAATCAAAATAACGCCTCCTAATACTAAGAAAAAAAAGTAAGGATTTTTACAGGATAAATCTCTGAAAACTCGGAAGGTTTCCTTTCCAAACTATTTTTTTGGCTATTACTTTCTAAATTTTTGCAACGTATTTGTCCTCTTCTAAGACTGAAATGTTAGGATTTATACCAAGCTCATGAAAGAAATTATTTAAAAATACCAAATTTCGAGACAGCTTTAAGAATCAATAACATACGTAGTTGATCAGCCGTTAAGTAGCACAATATTTCCATGCACATTTCTCAATGTATGCAAACTATATTGGCAACTCAAACTAATGAC
This sequence comes from Eucriotettix oculatus, assembly GCA_034510155.1. Taxonomy (NCBI): domain Eukaryota; kingdom Metazoa; phylum Arthropoda; class Insecta; order Orthoptera; family Tetrigidae; genus Eucriotettix; species Eucriotettix oculatus. The sequence goes on along the minus strand of CM067376.1, from coordinate 49,904,904 downwards.
TACGCACCTTTTCTAGGTATTCAAGTTGACGGAACGTTACGGTGGAATGAACATATTCAGACACTCTCTAGTAAACTCAGCTCAGTCTGTTACTCCCTTAGATTATTAATGCAACAAGTAGATACGTTAACGGGAAAATCTGTATATTATGCTTATTTCCACTCTAATATGTTCTATGTTGGGGACTTGCTTCTCGGTCTACGGAAATTTTCAAATTACAGAAACGTGCGATCCGTATACTATGTGGCAAAAGTTATAGAGAAAGCTGTAGACCACTCTTTAAATCTCTTGAAATTTTAACATTTCCTTTTACTTATATCTTTGAGACTCTCAAATATGTAAAACGTAATTTAAATCTATTTTATAGGAACGGAGATTTCCATAATTATGAGACCAGAAATAGCGCAGCTCTACGTACAGATAAACATCATCTCTCACTTGTTGAAAAAAGCATCGGGGATAAAGTTATTCAATTTCCTTACAAATAGCATTAAAAGCATTAACAATTACAATGTATTTATGAGGAAATGCAAATTTTTTCTAATTAAAGGCGCGTATTACTCTGTCAATGAATTTATAAATCGGCCTTAACCTAACGCTCTTTAGTTCCCTAGAAAATACTGGTTCTATGGACTGCAATATAAAACCGTATTGTACATTTATGCCACTAATACTTCAAAATTGTTTATTTCATGTGGACCGCACGAGATGTCCAGTTCTTCAGGAGAAGAAGTATATTGTGATGTTATGTGCAGTGTTACAAGTGAAATTAATAACTCTTATTTAATTATTTTCGTATAGATTCTAAGTTTTCTTGTTTCATGAAATATTTTGTAGTTAAGTTAATTATTGTATATCATTAATGTTTATGACTGTTAGTATTTACTATATTTATGTATATCTATCTCATGTTTTTATATCAATTTGACTTGTCCAATTTCCTCATCTGAGGACTAACGGAACTAATAAATCTATCTATGGATAATAAAAAATGTTATTTAGTTAAAGTGTAGCTTTAATTAAATAGACATGACTTCATTTCCAACTGTAATTGAAATCATTAATTCTTCTACTTATAGACGGTACCTACTCTACCTTTAACCACTAAAGACAATGTGTAATAATACGGTAAGGATTTATTTTAACTTTAAATGTAATTTAAATGCGTTTTTGACAACTATAACATGAAGTTGACATCTGGTTCTAATATTTTAGAAAATAAGTAATCATTTAATGAACTGCTGAAATATATTAATAAATGGAAGGCGTTACCTCGTTTTATTCCAGTACAGATTCCTGAATAGTATAACGTTCTTATTTAAAGTCACGAATGAAGTTAAACAGGATTCATGTAAAAACCATCAGAAGATTATTTTCACCTATATTCAATCGTGTCTTGTAGGAATAAGTGAATCCCAAATTTTATTACAAACTTAACTGCAGCTTTGCGATATTGATATTTGAAAGTGATACACTTTATCTGAGAAATCTATTTCAATAAATCCTCATGCCTTGTAAAGTCTGGAATAAATAAACATTAATAATTAGTAAAATTTCTTCGTAATTATGTTTTAATCGTCTTTTAAAGTTTACATGCGAGATGTTTAGGAGGGCAGTAATATTTATATTGTCCTTATAGTAATTTATTTCATATTTACTCATATTCAGTTGGAGAAATACAAAATTAACACGAAAACTATTAGAACTTGTATAGCAGAGAAATACTCACTTAATTCATCGTTTAATATATAATATTACGACAATTATGTGAAAAGTTATTCAAATATATGAGGTGGTGCTGCGGAATATCCAGGATTAGTCTGGAGCCTTAATGTGACCTAGTTTTGAGCCTAGAAACCAAGTTAGAGGATTAATACTGGTCAGCTGCCAGGGGACGACGACCTGTGGAAACTTCCCCACAGTCCGCGTGCAGATTGCAATCATGGAAGATTATAAAGTATTATCATACACACGTAACGTGGAGTGTTGTTTTACCCATAGTAGGAAAGACGAGCTGTAAAGTCGCAGCGGGACGAAAATGGCATTTCACGGCTCGATTTGGAAGGAGTAGTTAATAATAAAGAAGAGAGAAGAGAAAGAAGATGTATAGATAAAAAATTAGCTACAAGACTTATAAAAATGAGGAGGCTTGAGAAAGAAGTACGAAGAAGACATTTAGACAAATAGTAAAATTTATTGTCTGAAAAACAGGAAGAAGTTCCACTGTGAGCAGAAAAGAAGAGGTTTTCAGCAAATAACTGTAAGGAAAAATACGAGCCCGCCAGACATTTTACCATCCTAGCCAAAATTTTGAGCTGAAATATTATCTCCGTTGAGGAGGAAAACTGGGTTTTCCCTAAACCAGACACTACCAAATTCACTATTTTTCCGCCCTGAATTTTACACCTTCCCGTGAAGGACGAAAGGAATTACTTCAGCCTGCATTACTGATACCACAACGGCCGATCTCCGAACAAAACAGGTTCGTTTATTGGCACACAGTAACAATTAAGATACGCAATACACGCTTGTGTGATTCCTCCCTCCTCCTCATACATGACCCTAATAATTAATTGAGTCTCATGCAGATGAATACCCTGCGTTTAGCTATTTTCATATTTTAAAATACTAATTGCCTATTTAGAAGCAGAATTCCTTAACTTCCTACAAAATTTCCCTTCCCAATCCATCACCGTTTGTTATTACACTGTTTCCCGTACTATAATGCATTAGCTTGGTTTTACGTCCATTAATTCTCATATTGAACTCTTTCTCCAGGACCACAATAATGCCATTTATTATGGTTTCCAAGTATTCTTCTGACTCCCCTGATGTTACAATAGTATCGGCAAAGCGTAGGGTTATTATGTCTTCTCCTTGCAGTATGATTTCTTTTCCGTGTTCCGTTTTAACTTTCTTCATCGCCTGTTCTATATATAAGTTAAATAGCATGGGCGACAGACTGCATCCTTATCTTACTCCTTTCTTGATTTCTGCTTTATACTCTTGATCTTGAATTCTAATTACTTCTAGCTACCTTCTATAGACGCTATGTATAAACCTTTCTCTATATTTTATTCCTGTGCTCTTCAAAATCCTTAATGGTGTGTTCCAGTTCACACTATAAAAGAAACACTTTTTCTAATTTTACAAATGCTATTAACATAGGCATTATTTCAATAGGGTTGGTTTAATTATTTTCTTTAACGTTAAATGCACTTAAGAATCATATATTATGCACAGTAATGTATTTTTATTCAGTTATTTACGGAATTGTTGCATTTTCCTTTTGGAAGATTTTGAGCTAAGATATACCTTTGTGGAACATTTTAACAGCCAACCGTATGGCATTAACACTCTCCATTCCAAAACGCTTAGATTTATTGCTGATGGTGGTGCACCACTGAACCACGCGCCTTCGATAAATTTCAGTGATAAAGCCAGGAGGCAGACGTAGCACACATTAGGAGAGAGAAAGGACGCTACGTCCCTGCGGATGTAGTAAATTCTATAGGAAGCGCAGCTCCTAAGTGGTCTTTCCGAAGTGCGAAACCTTACCTCAGGGGAGAATTATTCATCCGCGAGGTCAACTCCTTATTATGATCTGTTGAATTCCCACTTGCACACAAAGTACTTATAGTCTTGTATCCGTATTGGTATACATATAAAACTACCTCCGAGTCTATTTTTCTCAGAAAATGTTCAACATTTTCTACGTATGAAATTAAAGTCAAACTTTATGGCTTGTATGGTAGAAATAGGTCCTCTTAAAAATTTTCTTATGAAAAATTAGAAATGAACTTGTAAACCCACTACTTGTACTGATTTAACATGTATAGAGTTAATTAAGTGAATTAACAAAAATGTAAAATATCAGGTACAAGCCCCATCTGAAGTATTCATTTCGGTTGCTATGAAACGGATAAAAATATTTTACTATTATTGCCTATGAAGTGTACCAGCTCTTTCCATTGCAATATGACTAACATAAATACTACCTTTTTCTCAAACAAAACAGTTAAAAAACTTTTTAGAGACGTGCAACATTAATAAACCAAACACCTGTGACAGAAAAACAGAGTTTTGAAAGCTAAATTACTGTACTGTTAATGAAACAATTATCAACCAGCCCGTATTTATAAATAATGTATAGATTAAAACAGATTGGTGACTGTCAAAAGCTCGGAGATTAAGTATAAACACAAAAAAAAATTCTTACAAATGAAATACATAAAATCAAAATCAGTTTTCTCATTGAAAAATAGAAATATAGAAACTCAAATGGATTCTGATGTAAACCGAAAGAAAGGGTTTTATTAGTCGTGTTTGAAACCAAGCCTTTACAATTAATTTGAATTGGTATAAATATAAAGAAAACCTCTCGTGATATGCTGTAGTTTGTCATGTAATTAAACAAATAGTGTTCCGGTAAGATGTATTTGATTATAAAACACAGTATGTACATTTTCATCGCAGACTTTGGATTTACTGTTACAAGTGTTTTTGTCATCTGGAAACGGACAACTACTTCAGTTTAAATACTATACACTAATTAACTACTAGGAGTATTGATCAGGTATTAAATTTCCTAAGACAGTAAGAATAAGATTCAAGAAAAGAGAAAATTTCTAGAAACACGGCACAAATAAAAATGAAGAATGAAAGCAATAGAATCAGTGTTAAATTTTATTATAATATCAGGGGGATTTGAAAATAATATTTTTGGTCTTCTATAATGAACTATCATTGAGAGGTTTCATGGTCTGTGAAAATGATAAATTTTTGTTACATCATCAGGGACATTCCTTTGCCACGATAATTTATATATGATTGTGAGTTAGTTTAATTATTTAAATATATGTTGTAAAATATAATTTATACAACTGGTTACTGTCCACCACAATTATTTAATGGTTGTTAATCTTCGGTGCTCATTATTTTGATTTTTTTTGAAAGCCTTGAAATTCCAAAAGTATTTAGTGTGGATACATTTGTGAATAATTTACAAACGAAGGTAAATATAGCAGACATGCAGCGTTTAATAAATAAACGTTGAATCAACAGACTCCGATACTTCCTTTTCCGATGCGCTAGTTAGTTACATACATTGAAAAACGAATATTTACGGAATTGAACCGTTCACATTTTAAAATTACATTTTTAATTTCAGCGGTACAGGTTTCACTTGTAACCGCAATTATGTGGACAGTCATTAACCAATGAATTCTACTGTGCTTCCTCAAATATACCCACGGTTATTATTATGTGATTTTAATTACTTTATTTAATTAACAGAATCTGTGAAACGTTTTTGTTTCCAATTTATGTGATTAAATGAGTTTTCAACCACAAGGGTTTAAATGAGATGCAAACGATGGCCGTAAAAAGTTACTACAGCAAAATTAATGACTAATAGTATTGATTATAAAAGTGCTTCAGTTGATGTTAATGAATTTAGATACGATACACCTAATCAAATCACTAAGGTATGTCAAAGGAAGCGTGTAACAAACCTCCGACCTCTTCCGATGAAATATCGTGCAAGATTATAAAATAATCGCCTGGCCGGATACCTTCAGGCACACCTCTCGTACAAATAATATTTATAAAGATAAAATATTATATACTGCTGCCATTTGTTATATATTGCGAGGAAGTTATTACTTTAGTTAACTGTGATGAGGTTAATACCGCAGATGACACAACACATTTTAGAAACTTCAAGTGCCTCTACCAACTTACATTACGAACGGGAACAATACATAGGTTCATTATTATTATTAGTAGTAAATATATTACTAATAACTTCTTTCCCTGTTTAAACTTATATTGATAAATTTTTATTGATTTAATCGTTCAGCAGAGAACATTTCTTCAAACCAAATGGAAAACCTGGAAATCAGCTGATAGAGCGAGGATCTCTTAAATCTCAGCAATGTGTGTCCTATCCTTAATTACTAACATTGCTAACATTGTTCACATTATTCAAGTATTAATCACCAAATACAAGTTTAGTTAATTGGTAAAAATAAGTCCAACTTACGTTTAAATGGTCATTCATTATTCCATGCATACATGTCTCAATAAGAGCAACTTTTTACTTTCTTTCTAAAGTAGTTATAGGCTTATCATTTCAATATCAAAAATAATTATTTTAACATTTAGAAATGTTTAGATCCCTTATAGCCGGTCAATGTTCAGTTGCCCCGGCAACCTCATTCCTAACCTCTTTCCAACGCTCCGACTGACAGCCATATCCCCTCTTATTCTTATTTTTCCCCAAATATAATAAATATAAACATTTCAGAAGAGCCCTAAAGTGGTCGTTACAGGCATATTCAAAAGATGGCAGCTTTTAAAATTAATGTTTATTATATTATTGTGTAAAATATTAATTCAAATATTATTATTATTAGTATTTACTTATAAACATCTACATTGAATTAGTCACAGACATACATATATATGTAAATCTAAATTTTGATATTATGCTTCACGCATTCTAGCATGTGGCCCAATATAATCAATATTTATGGAATAGAGGACGCGTGTAGTCTTAAATCATTTGAGAAATAAACAAGATAAAATAATATGTGGCTATAGGTGACAGTTTTCAACGTGATATTTCCATGGGAACTTATTCCTTGTAACTTTATTGTAATCAGCGAATTAAATGCAATGATTTTGAAATTTTGTTTCCTGTTTAACTTTGTATTTGGGGGTTACAAAAATTAATTTTCAACTATTTGTTTTGAGATTTATAATTTATAAGGTGTTTATTTGAGCAATAAATTTATTCGAAATTGCTATATAGGGGACAAATTTTTTTCTAATTTTTTTTATTCAATTTAGTATTCTATATCACAAATTATAACGCACTATAGATGTCTATAATCGTTTGGCAAGCAATTAGTATTTTTAAATGTTTCTTCAAAAACAGATATCCCGTTAAAATAATTAATTTATCAAACCTTGCAATTTGTCCTCTGCTACAACATCCTGATTTACGAAAGAACGAGACCTGTTGTACCATAAGGACATTAACTTTTTTGAATTTTTATGTATGTAGCATTAAAAACAAAATGTTTAAATGAAACATCTTTACTAAAAATTCAAACAAAATAAAATATATATTAAACAAAAACACAGTGAAGTGTAAAAAATTAGTAAAAAAATCAATTTCTTTAACACTTTAAAACCAAAATTGACCTATGTTTTAGCCAGTAAATCACATCGGGAAATAAATAAATAAATGCATTATGCTTACGTGGAAGGTGGTAATTTTTCTTTAATATCATTAATTACTGTTTCATATTCATCTTCTTGCATAACAAATTTCATATTTTCGCCACCAATTATCTTTTTCAAGCATCTAACAGTAAATTATCCTGTTTTTTATTTTAAAATTTGTTGATAATGAGAAACCGATGTTTGAAATTATATAAACTCAATTCCTTGTGTTTTTTAACTCTGCGCCAATGCAGATTTAGAAACGCCATTGTCTAAAACACTAAGGTACATCACATCGCCGTTTTGAAATAAATTTAATTTTCCCCCACAGTTATGAATAGATTTGTTTAAACTATTATAAAAATTCACAGCTAATAACATACTTTACACTACAATAATTACCTTCATTTGTAAATATTTAATTGACGGAAAGTAACTTTGCGTTAAGAAAACACTCTCCTCGCTCTGAACTAATAATCACATGATAAATACCGCTTGTTCGATGATAATTATTACCTATTAGCAAGTAAAGCTTTACCATCCAAATAGTTGAAAATTTCACTAGTATCTTCACTGGAAAAAAATATATGTACGTATAACAAACTGACTTTATGAGTGAAGTCAATAGGTTTTTATGATGTTTTCTTATGTACATATTATTCATCATAATCGACGAAAACGTAACACATTTTGCAAATTAATTTGACTTGGAATGTGGTCATTAATCCTGTGTCACAAAGTTAAATTTGAAACTATTTTATGTGATCAGAGACAACAAGCGTTTAATTGTAGCGTTTGGCTTAAAAAGTTGTAGTTCACAATATTTTCAATTCAACACGAACATTATATAATATTTTGGACAAGAAAAGGGCCCAAGGGAGACTGAATAGCTACGATTTCACAGATATGAATCCCATGGATTTTCGGTACAGAGTGGCACACATTACTCCAGAGTTTAGCCATTTGAGAGAAACCAGAATTGATGGCACTAGTCCGGCAAAACTGAGTAGCCCCGTCCATCAAAGAGATAGTCTCGCCCAGTAAATGACTTCCTTTGCTCGTCCGAACTCTGCCAGAATACAAAGGCTTGGTGAAGACTACTTGATATACGATACTCAACGACGAACTCTTAAAACGCACATTACGTCGACAAAGAGAAACTCCTAAATGAAGAAACAGAAAAGAAAATGTGCGGAATAAAGACGTAAATTCCTTTATGTATCATCATCAAGGACTGAGGCAACAGCGTCATGTAAGATAAGAAGTAAATAATCGAGTAATTCATACACAAGAACTGATTATTCTGTGACTTTAAATGTAATTGAGAGATGGTTTTAAAGAGCTTTCGTCCTTTTAAAGCTGCGTATAAACGATGGATATTAAGAAAACGTAATTACAAATTATGAGATTAATATCTGGAAAATATATCTGATATAATTTATAACTGACATTACAAGTTTAATATTATTTAAGTAGTTCGAATGTTTTACTTATAAAACAGTTCATATATCCATGGGAAGACAAAGTAAAGAACACAAATTACAGGTTCATTATAATAAAAAAATAGTTTCCGAAAATATTTTAGATGACTAATATACATATATTTAACGCATTTAAGGTATTTTGCCAAAGTCTTGTAAGGCCTATCATTAGGTACGAATTCATTATGAAAAACTGATTCGAAAACTCATTAAATAGGTTTAATATAATGTGCCAGTAATAGAAAAAGAAATACTGTTTATTTTGTAATAATTAAAAAAATTTACACGCTCATCTAGCTTCTGCATTGTCAACGACCGGTTAATTAGCTTTAAGTATTTTCAAAAACTGTTAATGAATCACACAAGAGATACGTTTACAATAGGAAAGAAATTAACTTATTGTAGCGCAGTGAGCCGTCCCTAATTTTAATCACATGTCTTTGATTTTAAACGATCGTAATTCAGCAAGAATATTATAACACGGAGACAGGCAGGCAAGAGATTGGAATTCTCCGGCGCCAGGGTGCCTGGTTTTAAAACGTGTCTGTTTTCAGCTACAAAAGATTAGGCTTATTTTGCTGAAGGAACATTCACCCTTAAAAAATTTCCACGGTCACCTTTCCTTCGTCAGTGAAAAAACTTCCCGCGCTTGACGGAGGACGAATAAAGATTGGCGAGCGCACATCACATGGGGCTCCGCTTTCCTTGAAGAAGGGGAAAATTAAAGTTTACCTGGGAGATGAGAAGACTAAAAATGAGCAGAGTTAATCAAAACGCTGAAAGGGTGGAAGAAGCTATAGAGTTGGTCAAGACGTTGAAATGGCGTGAAATCAGTGTTGCTTGTACGTGGAAGGGAACAGGAAGCCGAGGAAGTAGGAGAGAAGATAGAGGTGAACAATTTGACAGTCGGAGTTGATCGAGACTTGAAAAGGAGATGAGCATTGTTGATCTTGAGTTATAAGGAAATGCGAGCAAGGAAGGCCAGGGCTTCGAACTTGCTTGTAAGTTGAAAGGAATTGGTAATAACTGTGTGCTGGAGTGAAGAAAGAGGAAAACTTAGTATGAGAGTGGAAGAAGGAAAACTACTATGTAGAACTTCCGGAATTGCTGAGATGATGAAACAGATTCGTCACGAACGTGAAATCTCTGCTACACGTTGTAACCTTAATAATAAACTCTCAGAAATCATTTAAAATTTAAACAATCATCTCCTTTAACAAATATAAATAGTGCGCAGGACCCATTAAAGGAATACATTTATTAATACTTATTTTAAAAAGCACAAGTAATTTGTTAAATAATAATAACCCCTCTATTATCATTTACAATATATAATGTGTATCATTGGGTGGGAAAGAGTAGTAAAAGTAAAGTAGGAAGATAGGATAGAAAATAAAGGGATGCAAAAAAGTAGTGATAAGAAATAACAGTTATTTGGAGAAAGGAAACAGTATATACCGATAAAAAGCTGATTGCTAGACAAATCTATTAAAGGAAAAATAATTATGAAGATGGATCTGGGAAAAAAGTAATTAATATAGCAATTAATAGTAGGAAAGAATAACTATTAGGATATTAAAATAGAAATTGAACAAGTTATTCGTCAGGTCTGTCGTGAAATAGAATTAATTATTAATAATTTATATTTAAAAGTACTGACTTACAGATAAAGTTTCCCAACATAAATTGCAGAGAAATATAATATTTAGTGAATTTATTACTTTTTTAATGTTTTATAACTTCAGGATTTCAAGAGGAAAAATTCATATTTTCTTTGTGTAGGACAATGAAGTTTTGATGCATTACTCTGTCGTGTGCGAAGCCACGAAATACCGTGATGAGTACCGAAGCTTGTTCCTGTAATGCAGCCGCTAATGGCGTAAGCCTGGTTCGTTTCAGAAAGGCTAGGCATTAAAACTTAGTGTTGCCCAAACCTCATTAAAATTGCTGTTACTTTTTCCACCGACATTGCCAAGTAGGAGTCATGGCATGTTTATAAACTTGTTATATTTAATTTCAATGTATTTTTCACTTTCACAAGTTAAATTCTGTCGGTTACCACAAGTATAAATAAACTCTCGGGTTACTACATGGCACTGAGGGTAAATAACAATTTAAGAAGACTAAGGATGATATGTTGAAAATTATTTTATTTTACTAAACACTGTTGTTTGAGATGTCGCTAGCGACATTTCCGATCATCACAGACACAGAGAATATAATGTGTTTATTTTTACGTTAGTCTTATAATTTTAAGAAGTAGGATTTACAAACAGAAGGTACATACAATAATATGTAATAATGAATACCTTATCTTGATTAACGCAACATTACGGGAAAGCAGGTTACACACTGAAACTTGCTACAAAGCATCTCATTCTCGGTTATAAGAATTATCCATGATACGCACACAGTAATTATAATAATTGTAATCTCAAGCTATCTCAGTTAGATAGAATACTTCCGGCTTCGGAGTTTTTTACTGTTGAGTATTGCGAAGGAGGTGTTCTGATGTCGGAAGAGGAAATATAAGGTAAAATATCATTATCAATTACATTTATTCTAATTACACAAATATGAAGAAGACAGATTTTAAGAACATAAGACTGTTAAAAGCGAAAACATCAAATGAATCTTAGATAAATTTAATTCCTATGCTCGCGAATTTCGACACATTCGCCAAAATTATACAGGTCTAAAATACGTGTTCGGATTGGATCTACACTCCTGTTCCGTCTGTTAACACGTTAACACTTTTCTAGCGAAAGCCTTCCTTGCATGTGCTATCCTACTCTTTATGTCTCCCACACTTCTACTATCCCTAGTTATTACGCTTCCCGAGAAGCAGAATTCCTTAAATTCCGTCAAAATATCCCTTCCCAATCTAACACCATTTGTTACTCCACTGTTTCCCGTACAACATTCCATTACCTTGGTTTTATCTATATTTATCCTCATTTTGAACTCATTCTCCACGACCACGTTCATGCCACTTATTATAGTTTCCAAGTTTTCGTTTGGCTTCCCAAAAATAGTACCATTGATGTCAGAAAGAGAGAGATGTTTAACTGTAATGAGGTTTGAGGATACAGAAGCACAAGGTGATGCCAAGTAGTATAGCTATCAACATTGAACAAGTAGCAACAGAATCACAGTCACTAAAATCAAATAACCTGATGAAAGTGTTGGAGAAGTATATTTTTATTAGCTACAAGAGTAAATTACTGGCGAATGAGCTACACTACATTGGAAACATTAATAAAAGAGTTGTTTTTGAAATAATGATAAACATTTAAATATTTTTTTATAATAAAACGTTTGTGATAATAGAGAGTAACGGTCTACAAATAGGCGTAGAAAACTGGAGAAGAAAACAGACATAAATAAAGGTAGTGTGACCATAGTTCAAGTATGGCATCTCTAATTGGGGAAACTGCTCCGGGAGTAATGAAATATTTAAGTTGCAAAAGCGTGCAATTAGAATACTTTCTAGCACGAATTCTAGATCGAGTTGCAAACCTTTCTTCAAAAGTTTGCAAATACTTACTTTACCGAGCGTATATATTCATGAAATATTAAAGTTTGTAAAGCGAAACACTAATTTGCTTCAAACAAATGGCGAGTTTCATGAATACGCGACTAGAAATCGTTCAGTTCGGACAAGCATCGAATGCATCGAATGCTCTACACCAGAAAAGTATTCACAATACAGAGATAAGTTTATACAACAACCTTCCGCCAGAGGTTAAAAATAGTACCTACAAAAGCTTCGTGAAGCAGAGTAAAATTATTCTTTTAAATAGCGCGTTTTACTCGGTACAGGATTTTCTTAATCGTCCTTCTAGTATTTAAATCAAGGTTCCTGCAAAAAGTGTTGAATGAGCTGCCTTGTAAAATAGCACATCTCATATCTGTAAAATTTCTATTCAGTTTTTTCTGCTCTTTTGTTTGTTTGTTTCATGTATTGCCTGGAGCTACGACGGAAGGACAGTTTCCTGGTCGCAAAGCTCCAAGTAGTTAAAACTCCATTGCGTGTTCCTCAGTGTGTGCTTGTTTGTGTTTCCCAGTGTGTGTCCGTGTTGTGTTTATATTGACTTTTGTCTATATACACTTTCTTTTACTAATTTATTTTAAGTTTATTTGTCTTTAATTATTTACTTTATTTTGTTCATTTTTAATTTTTAATGTATGACGTATCCTATTTCCTCAATCGAGAATTAATGGAAACAACAATAAATCTAAATCTGTAACAAAGCAACTGAAACAGTAGGATATATGATGTCCATTAATTCAAAATTATTATTATTATTTCGCCCATCGAGGGCCTAGGCCTACATAGTTGACTGCGAACTGACATCTTGCATGACACATTTAGAATTAGAAATAATAGCATTGTATGTCATATTTAAATTATTGTAGTCCCTTCGTTTTATTTAGGAAAGAAAAGAGGCATCACAAATAATCGGACTTTAATTATTAAAGCTGTGAATAGTGTTCTTTGAAAAGATAATGCTTTTAAACCGTTAAGAATACAACGCACCTTGATGCCAGCAAGTGAAATACAATATTAATAAAGTACCTTAACTACACTTCTTAACTCAATATACTACTAATGATTTTCCTTTGTTAATTTTTAGTGATAAAGCAGATTTTTCTGAAATTTAAATTAACATAATATGTGATTTATTTCAAAATTATGAACACAAAGTTACCAATACAACTACAAACAGGTTTTTAATCGATTAATAAGAACAGATTTGCTGTTCATGGTGACATGAAGTGAATGTTTTTATTTTCAACTCTGCCTTGTGAAAGATGTTAAATTTAATTATACATTTTCTCTTATAACAAAGAATTTTAACTTTCTTAATGTGTACGTCCAAGTCGTATTACAAATACCTAATTTTATTTTACTTCATGAGAAACTCTAGAAACGTAATCTGCATATTCATCTTTAATATTTTAGAGGATGTAGGAAGTAATAAAATTATTCGATAATTTGAAATGTCGGAGGGCGAGTCTTTATTAAAACGCGTTATTGACTTGGTGATTTTAATAGGGAATCGGAGGCAGAAAGCAATAAAAATACAGATTGTTAAGTGATGAACCTTTATTTTATTTTCAAATTTTCCAACCTATGGAAAGTCTAAGAAGAAAAATGTCTGTGGCAAATAATTACACGACTCTGCGGAGAATAATGAGTAAAGATCGTACAGTACTGTGTTTCCAATTATCATAATTGCACTGTAGTTTCTATAATATAGAATGATTCTCACTTTAAAAATTTTTATATCACTGTAGAATTATATTTATGCCATCCAGCTCAGATTTTGGAGTGTTACAGTTAAATTATTACCATATAAACACTTGGCTCGTCAGTACACTTCGCCCTTGATAAGTATTTGATGGAATGTTACAAGTAATTAAAATAATTATTAGGTTTAGCAGATAAGAAAACAGGGAAATTTATGTGGCGTTCCACTTCAGCTGAAAGCGATCGCAGATTGCGCGACTCCAGAGACCTTGATTGCTCCCCCGCCCCGTCCCTAATCACACTTAATGAGTCTCTAATGATAACTACGACTAGACTGATGGAGTTCGATTATGCTCAGTTAAATATATCAGCGAATTGCTCATTTGTGCTGATTTTTTCGACCCCAAACCTTAATAAGTAATGAGCAATTAGTCGTTTCTAATTTTAAAACTCGACACAGAAGTGCGTGCACCCACAAACGGCAATTATAAATTTTACATTCATTTATAGCAAAACTTTTGGTTGCTATTTTAACTTAGCTTGATAATTTTATAAAGATTTTGTATCAGTATCAAAGAAATTATTTGATTGCATCCATAGTCTTAGCAAAAATTAATTTACCTATATAAATCTTACGAAAATAAGTGTTTAATTCAAAAATACATTGTAGATTAGGAATAATAATTATTTCATAAGTTCTTACGTTGCCGCTGTTATTTATTTTAAGGGCAAAATAGAACACAACTTTTCAGTTTTTAATTGTACTTCAGTAATATTGAGTCATAGACTTTTGCGACTTTTAATTCACGTCCTTCTGGTTGCTATTTATGCTCCCCATTCAACACTTTTCAACCTAGAAATAAGCTTCATGTGTAGAGCAATTTTACTTTCAATTCAATTATTAAAGGAAATCATAAAATTTTAATCATAAAATGGATGAATACAAAATTATTTTTATTATACGGAAAGCACTGAAGGGTTACAGAGACAGTATTAGCCTTTCATACGTAGTCCGGTTTGGAACTCATAAACCACTGTTTTGTTATGAATTAAATTGAACGTTCCTGGATATGTGCATATATATAAAATAATTGAACCAGCAATCAGGACCTGCACATGAGCTTTAGGAAGTCATAAATGAAATATATATATATATATATATATATATATCGGGAACTTAAATAAAAAGGCTATAATTATAGTTAAATATAAATAAAAACTATTACAATAATCAAAAAGTAAAAGAATACATAGTCTTCCATGACAATTATATAACCATAACGAATACAATAATAAAGGTAATGAAGCTAGTAAATTAAAAAAAATTATATAAACCCCTGTTCTAACTATATTATTATACATATATAGAATTTAATAAGAAACATAAGGTCAATATTCATATTTATAATATGTATAATATATTTCACACTAGATGAAATTATCTTGGTTTTGGGGCAGATCAGTAAGACAAGGGCTGTATTGAGTATCTACAAATGAAATACCATCCGTCTACGATATTTCTAACTGTACAGAACCCTGGATTGAGATTTATCCGACATTATAAACTGTGTATAGTATAGTTACAGTGAGTGTACTGTTCTTTGGCGAAATTAATCAATTTTGGTTATATATTGTACTTTATGTAAAAATTTTAAGACTTAAGCATTCGAGCATCAGTATTGATCTCGAACAGGGTAAAGAGTAATACAGATGGAGATTAATATTGTAGTAAATTTGTTCAATGTTGGAAAGAAGTTCAATAATTGGTCGAGATCAGGCAGATTGGAGTTGAGAGTTCACGAGAATAGGTTCAAAGAAATTCGACATGAAAGGCGATCTCTTCCTGGAACTTGGTAACTGTCCATCAGACGAGTGTCTGCCTTCCGTGCTACCAGAGCAGCAGACTTACCTGTCAGATCCCGAAAGTCACTGGTCATGTATTGAGACAATATGCCCGTCAAAGTGGTATAACGGTGAAGTTTAAGTGTAAAACAATTGTATTCCACATTTCCAAATATTAATAATCAGTACCTCAGCAGAGAGATAAACCCTAAATGGATAGATTTTCAGAAACCAAGGGCTTGGCCATCAGACCACAGTCGTCGTTAGCCGACCGCATCACATACAAGCAGTATTTGTAGCATAAAAAATAGTTTTTCTTTAATAATCTATTTTTTCCGCGTAGTGGACTCAACAATATGATTTCTGAGGAAGGTTTTATAAGTCTTTGGTTGAAAATTGGGTATGTTTTTAAGCATGTTCGCATTTGGAGCGAGCAATCATGTATTATGCGAGACGTGCGTTCGGGGCAGGACAGCTTTGAGAACCAGAATCATGGTACAGTGGTGCTGTACTAGATACTTCTCCGCACCTGATTACTTGACAGAGACAGTTTTAGCTTGAAAAATAATGAGGATTTGCGTGGAAAATCAGTAAGATCCAACAAATCACATCCACGATCATTTTGCTAATTTATGCACATTTAAGTTAAAAGACCTACTTTTAGAATAAATGAAATTGGCTAACACCTTGCAGAGAAAGTGCATCCAAAACATTTGTATTAGCCTATAGCTGGAAGTAAAACAAATCAAGATCCCACCCAACATCACCAGGAAACATCAAACAGCATTATTTAGAATCAGATCAAACTATACGGACTTAACCCATTCACATTTATTCTCCAATTCCACTCCCCCACAATCTGAATATGGGGAAAAACAACTTTCAATACATCATATCTTAATCAAATTGCAAGAAACACGGTAGACAGCGACTTTCCATCTTCCAGAACTTCGACCTATAAACAAACAAATCATGCAAGATCCAAGAGAAAGTGCTACATTTCTTCAAAGTCGTCAATTTATTTGATAAATTACGTTTTTCCTGTTCTATTTCAATTAATTTCTAAGCAAATAATATATTCATAACCTTCAACCACGAAAGAGGTTACTAATTACCTCTGATGTAGATGTCAATTTAAATAAATCTAAATAAAAATATATATACTGTAAAATATCTCAGTATAATTAGCTGGCATCAAGCTTTAAATTTATTTGAAATTTTTAAATAAAAAACCTAGGTCTCTAAAGACCAGTTTTAGTTAGGGATATGGTTTTTTTAGTGTGTGCAAATACCACACACCGTGAGGTACGGGCTCTTCACGCCGCCTTTCTGAAGATTTTCCACCTGCCCACGTAAAAAAAATAATTAAATTCAGTTTTAATAGTGTAAATAAATTGGTTTTCATTTAATTTTGTCAGAGCTAGAAACTTTGATTCATACCATTTTGTAATCTTTCTAAGTTTTTAATCGGCTGATCAGCTGTTTGAATGTGTCGTCTCAGAGCAACAGTAGAGATCGTATTACAGAAGAATTGTTAGTACTTAATTTTTACACCGAATCCTATTAACTACGACAAAGAATTGAATGATACATAGTTTTAACCAAGTAACATTTACTAAACATCCAATTTTCTCGTAATGCACTAATATGTTGTACATCACTTTGTAGTTCCCTGAGTAACCGTATCAGCACATTTGTGTCACGAATACTCGTTGTCAGATTATGCAAGTTACTAAATCCAGTTAACACGTCACAGACAAGTAGATTACTAGTCTGTATTACGAACTTAGCTGCGGAAACCTCAGTACCTTCAATTTGTATACCGGAGGTTCATCTAACACTGGCCAACTTCCAGATGGGATTTGTGTCCCTCTGAATGTTGTTATGTACTTTACAGTAACTAAATTTTCACGAGAATTTGTAATTTGTCTGGCCTGTTACTTACATTGGCAGGTTACAAAAATAAATTTGTTAATATTAACAGGAAGTAAGTAGAGTTATCACGAGGAAATTTCGACACTACGGTTTATTTATGACCGGAATATAAGATAGTACATAAATATTTTTCGTTAATAAGCATGTGAAATTATTTTTGTGTCACTCTAGTCACAGATTGTACTTGACGCAGTTTAATGTATGTTTAGACGTATAGCGCGAGTACAAAAAAACCCTGTATTTATTAACGTCTTACTATTATTCGTTAAAGAGAAATTAACTTTGAATTGAATTGGTTTCTCCCTCTATTTTGTTGGCGTATTCATTTGATTATTAGGTTGTTGTATTCTGTTATTTTTCATATAAATAACAAAATGTATTATCCTTAAAACTTAAAATTCAGTTATATTTTTTTAATATACTTTTAGTGTGTCATCTTTACTTACTATTGACTTTTTATCTGACATTGTTTTACAATATTAAGTAATTTCAAATCATTAATTCTGCCCTCACCAAATTTTTATATGATGTGACAAGCATTATCTATTTCATTTTTGACTTACCAACTATTTACATTGCTTCCAATTAATAATTTAGGCCTTCATCTTGAAAAATATTATAAAAGCTATCACAATTTTCGCTCAATACTCATATTCACTACAGATTGGCTTTGTATTAAATTTATATACGAATGTGTCAAAAGTGAATATCAATTATTTGTAAAATGGGATGTGAATTTATATCAATTCAAATAATTTTTAAGGAGGTGTTTATGGTGTAATAGTGAAAGGATTATGATTAAATTAAATTTGTCTGAATTATTATTACAAATAAAACACAAAGAATGGCCACAGCCATAAATGGAATAATTTCATTTAAAAATGTTTCTTCCCCAAAATTCGAGATCTCCTCAGTTCTTTAATTAATATAAAATCGAAATTTCATATTTCAATTATACCTAAAGCTGGGGGAGGAAACAATTTCAAATAAAATTATTCCACATATTGGGTTTTGGCTATTCTTTGAGTTTTATTTATAAAGAAAGGGAATTAAAGAACTTATTGGAGTATTAATTTACACAATCTTTACTAAAGAAAATATTTTAAGAGTTACAGAAAACTTCGACTATGCTGTGAAACAACCAGATCTCTTAAATATCGAGTCATTAGGCGTCGAAGATTAGGAATCTTGACGGAGTACCTTGGTTGAAACGAAAAATCGCCTGTATTTCATCTTCTCTGATCACAGGAGGAGTGGTGACGGTTTCCCCAGTCAGAAAACACCAGAAGGCACTCCTCAGCGTCGCACCAGATTAATCTCTTCCGTCTCCTTCATTGGAGAAACCAGAACGACGGTTCACTTCCGCCTCCTTCAAGCTGAGTGACCAGAATGACGGTTCCTCACAGCATCACCTCTGTGAGAAATATCGAAGTATCGAACTTTTCGGTCGATCTCTTCTAGACCGTGAAATGCCATTGGTTGAGCCAACCACGCGGTTTTCAAATATTTCGATGTATCCCAGGTTCTGACTTTTCCACATGGGTGTAGTGTGTTTCAAAATAACATGGCTGGGGACTAGAAACGGCATACTGGCGCCAGGTCCAGCCCTCAATCTTCGGTAACTCTTTTACTAAAAGTTCAAAATATCCTTATATTGAAGAATATCGCGCCAAGTTTTATTTTGTTCTTCTATACGGTTATTCAGATATTCTCTCTGCGGATAGTTGATTATATATTGGTGTAAGTTAAGTTCCCGACCACCCTCCCCCTCTTTGTTTTCGACTGATCCTTGTTGTAAATGCCGGCATACCTTTGTAATTCAGTACTCAGAGCCTACTCCAGCTGATCTTAAGATCTTGAAACGCTATCTACGAGACTTTGACGCGCCGCAATCCCAAGTTTCTTGGACTGCCGCGTCTAATTTTGTGGTTAAATTCTGCTAGATGTGTCCCAAGGTCAGAAAGGACGAATATTTGTACTTTTCCGGAGGTCATTAGAAACTTTAAAGTTCATCCGGTATTTTTTATTGACGAATGTTACTAATTTTTGTCCAACTCCGAGATGTAGATGTTTTTTCATCTGGATAGCGGACATCAGAGAATTAAATACGTCATCAGATTTAAACTTCTCAGTTCTTAGCAATCTTGGCTCGGTGGAAGGGTTCCATTCAGCATTTCTGCCGTCGAAAGGAGAAAGGCGTTAAAACTAAACAAATGTTTTTGAGAAATCAAGGGATAAAGTTTCCTTGACTTCGACATTATCTCTTTGGAAATGATTTTATCGGTACAAAGAAATTTCAATTCTTCTTTATAAATTAATTCTAATACATTTACCCACGCAATATTTTCAAAAGTCGAAAATTTTTACTTACTGCCTTCCTAATATGACCTCTATTTAATCATAAAACTTTTGAAATTAGTACTTCACAACTTAACGTTTGAAGAAATTACGTGAAGAAGTTTTAAACGTGCTGACGAAACGTCGGATTAATTTCATTTATTAAAATTTATGTAAATTATATACATAGAATATATTGTGAGTTCAAACAGTTCGTGGTTATCAACTTTTAAACTCCATAATTTAAAAAATATATGAGTTTCTTAGTAAATTTTTTGGGTATAATATCGTTAGTCACTTTTTACTTTATTTTTGTTATTTATCTAGATTTTAAAAAAGGTAAATGACATTATATTTCAAATAGGTTTTTACTAAGTCTCATATTTTTGAAGTTAAATAATATTTATTAATATCGTACAATTTCATCCTGAAAGAATCTTTCCGTATAATACGCATGGCCATATGCATCTATACAAAAAAAAATTTAATTGAAAATTTTTAAAAATAAATATCTAAATTAATTGAGTAAAATTAATGTGAGATACAGTTCTCGAAATGAGACCGGACCAAAGGGATTTCCTGTGAGAGCCCATGACACTTTACAAGAATCTTGACTCCACGTTTAAAAATTGTTTGAAAAATATTCATAGTCTCAATTGAAGACATGTACAGCTATGTTAAGTGCTCATTTTGTATTTTAAATTCTTTTAAAAAATTTGTTTGTTTGCAAAATTGTTGTTTGAGAAAATTAATTTGGAATGGTTATTTTGAAAATCTTTCAATGTATTTTTATTTTACGTATTGATAAATATAACGTGTTATATTTTTAATATTTTTGTTAATTATTTAAAAAGCTGAGACTGATTTAAAACTTACGGGTAAAGCTATAATGAGTCAAGTAATTTTTTATTCCTTGATATAAAGTATATTTGAGACCGAAACGTACAAAATGAAAGAAACTGATTTATGAGTTGTCCCTTTCTTTTGAAAGAAGCAAACATGGAAAACTTTAGGACTCAACCCAACACAGAGGTAAACGAATCAACTATATGAAAATATTCATAATTCTACGTTTATTGAAAATGAGCATGCGAGTTAAATGGCACTCGAATTTATTTCTTATTTTGTAAATATATTTTAGTTTGTATGTTAACTTACATCGCAAATAAAAAGTTGGTCATCTTCCAACAAAGTCATTAAAGAAAAAGATTATGAGTTGTTGACGTTATTTTTTACATAATGACAGTTCTTTGTAGGCAGATAAAAGATTGATTGCAAACTATAAATTGCTATGGGAATCGTTCGATTAAATCATGTCGGAGAATGTCGTTGCGGTTTCATGCCGAGTTGCACGTTTGACTCGTGATGCGGAAAATTCGTGTTGCAACTGGAATGCCGTCGGTTACGTATTCCAGACAAGCGTAGGAAGCCAGACTCCAGTCATGCTTACGACAATCTTTGCAGAACTTCGATCAATTCATTGCACTTACTTACTAATATCGAGTTTAGTATAGCAATTTTCTTCTACGTTTCGAAATTGTCACATGACTTTAGTTCGCTTTTACCATTTTATCAATCTGGATTAAAATTTACCTTCACTTACATACTATAAATAATTTATAAAATTTACTGCGATGACTAACAATATTATTTATGTCCGATTTAATAATTTTCGGAATTAAAAGTGAATTTGGCGTTTACCACTGGACTAGATTACGTAAACAGCGCCTAAAGCAAACAACGGTAACGACAGCCGCACAGAAGCGAAAAAATTAATATTTAACTATACGTTTTATAATATCTATTTCAAATATTTAGAAATAAACATGTGTCGTGAGAATTTAGATACATTAATTTAATTAATAAAAATTTTCTTTCCATTTATATGGCTGATTGGGGAAACCTTTTTAATAATATTACAAGTATTTCAGTTTAACATTAAAATATTCCTGACAATTAAGGATAGCACTGATTTTCAACAGTACTCTTTTCCGGAATAAAATTAACACTATCGTTAACACTTGACCTAAGAGCAAGGGACTTATCACGAACCCAGTGGTACTTTTATATTAAACACAGCTGTATTTGTATGGGTCCATTTTTGGGATGTTTTACCATTTTGTTCGTCACCTGGATTGTGCAGATTGGTGATGTGGTGTTTTTTTACGGTTTTAAATCGTCTGATGAAAGCAACAACGATTTCGGAAAAGCTGTTGGGCATTTATTTTCAGAATTAGTTTTGTCTGTTAATTGTTACGTCTTCATCTAATTTTCTTAAAGCATGTTTTGATAGGTAATTGTGAAAGATTTTGGGGTATTTAAGGCGTACACTTATGAAATTTATCAATTACTTTGCAAATTACTCTTAAAACGTTGTAAAATGGTGTTATTGCCTTTGAGACGAATCAAAGCTGTCATATAAAAAGGTGTTTATTTACTTTAAGACGGAAGTTGAAAGTAGCTAGCAAATTTTCGAACATTAATTTAATGGAACGTCAACGTAAAAGTTCAGGTTTGTGCGCCTGCTCTCTTTTGTAGGATTCCAGAATTGGTTTTACTTTGGTCTGCGTTATCGGCAAATGCCTGAAGTTCGCTTTGTTCCGTTTTCAAGGCGTCACACTCTCTGTCACCAAAGTTTAATTTGCTTGCCAACTTGAAACGAGATTCGCAACGTCCCTTTATCTCTAATTTACGAGCTCATGACCTTATTGTTATAAGCTCGGCAGAATTCTATCAATGGCAAATCGTTATACTTGGATGAAGTGAGGCGTTAATTCAATATTGTTCTGATTCAAACCTTACCGTTGCACTTTCCCTTTTGTGCCAGGCGTAGAACTCGTGATATTTCTTTTTAGGAAATTTCAGCTTACTTACAAGAAATTATCTCACAGTCAAACAAACGCCGTAACATAATTTTTTTTTCTTTAAATTTATTGAAAACGCTATTAATCAATGTTGCCATGACGATTGCCATGAGACGTTCCATAATTACACTACATTCATTCATTAAAATTTCATTTAAAATTTCGTGTTCTTAAATTTTAATGGTGTATTATGATAAATTCACTAAAATTAAGTTTATGATTACGAAAACAACATTACAATCACAGGCCATATGTATTTTCTACATAACGTAGTAAATACAATAGTAAAGCCATTGAAATCATAAAATAGGCATGTTAGTCGGGTGTGCGAGTTGCAGCTACTATGCGAAATAGGAATTATTGTAAACTAAGATATATATTTGTATAAATTAAGTTTTAATTAAGCCCGTATTTCCATTTATAAGTAGGTCTATTCATAGATGAACCAAATAAATGAAAAGGTCCGATGCAAATCTTAGCTTAGCTTTGAAATGCGGTACATGAAAATCTTTCGGTACAGTTTTTGTTTGTATTGGTAATCATTAATACACAACGAAATGCGGAATTGGGCGGCGTGAGAAAAGTTGAAGAAGATTACAGACATGGTAATAGAAAGTAGACAAGTTACCGCCTGGTATGGGTTTCTGAACTCTATGAGAAAGCAGGAAAACTGTAATTGACGAGACATGATTTTTTCCCCAAAACGTAGGTGGAGTGGGGTAAATGGCTTCTCCTAAAGAAGGAATATATTATTTTTGATGGAGAAGATTGGGTCCCACAATGAAGAATATTAAATAATGGAGTAGTGTTAAAAACCGAGGAAAATTTATTTTCGGGTTCTAAGGGTTCAGTAGTCATGATTAATTAAGAATGCAGTAGATATTAAAGAGTAATAAGTTGATTGTAAGAGATTGGAGTTTATAATTGACGGTGAATATTTGGATATTGAGCGGAATGCTTGCTGTTGTCCGTGGCGACACATAAAAAACGTAAATGAGCAACGTGCTCATTGGTTTCAACCCGTCCAACATCTCTGGCGACGATTTCCAGGTTAATCTGACAAAACGGTAAGTACCAAGTAAGTAAACTTTTCCAGATAATTATGTGCAAAATATTATTATTATTCATAAGAAAAATGGCCGACTTTGAAATATAAAATGAATTCACTGATTATTGTGTTGTAAATTAGTGAATGTTACGTAAATAGAATTTTCATTTTTATTTAACTCATTATATTTTAAATATTAAAACCACTTATATTCATTTCAAGTGTTTCATTGTTCAAATAAGGTAGAAAAACTGAAGAAGCTAATCATATTACTAAGATTAATGTTTTGTAGTCTTAAGGAAATGTGTTCATATGACTTTTATTTTTCCGCATAAATTGTAAAAAATGTACAGTAGTATGTGTTTTATGTTCTACAAAAATTCGTCAATACTTTCCTAGCTTTAATTTTGTTACAATTCTATATAAAATTAGCACCTCGGTACACAATAGTAATACGAAAAGCCATTCAGTTAAATCCAGCCGGGTACTGAGTTTTTATTTTTCTATGCATCTTTCTTCAAATGTATAAATGGTATCATGAAACGCAATAAAAAATCATGATGTAATATCATTAAGTGTATCGATTGCAGAATATTATTTTTTGTGAGTAGGCGTTATCTGGAATAACGGCTGTACAAATTTAATAAAAATTAGAATGGAGCTTTATTTGGAAGTATTTATTACGAAACCCATAAAGAATATTTAATGAAAATTGACCCTTCTTCATTCCATAAAATTATAAATAAAATGGCATTAAACGTGAGCGCTAAGTTAATAAGTATAATTGTACATCATTGTTGCTCAATTGATTAATTTAAAGTCCTAAATAGATTTTTGCAGTTTTTACAATAAATTAAATAAAAAATTGTGTGCAATACTAAATAATGAAACCCACAATGGTTTTAGATTAGAAAGGGATGAATGAAAGATATTTGCAATTTATCAACGTCCTATTAAACACTGTTCTGGTTTTATGAATGGAATAAACTTTTTGACATTTAGATATTTGATCTACCACAAATAGCACTGTTGTACGTTACGGGGGGTTGGATAACTAGGTTCAAGCCTCATCGCGGAAGCCAATTTTTTAGTAATTCTGTTGCTTACTTTTCAGGTTATTAAAATTATATATTTATAATATAATTTGTGGGGGGGATGAACTGACTACGTGAAAACAGGCAACTCCTCTTTAAACGAATTATAAGGGAATTGAAAATGGGATATGTGGAAGTTTCGTGTGGATGAAATAAATATTTACAAAATAACCAGGAAAAGTGAAAGAATATCATTATTTAATATAATTTGACTACCTGCTTCAAAAAAATAAATATATTAGAAGACATTGTGTAGAAAAAATTCCGTAGACCCTTAGAAAAGAGTAATAGCCTACGTTAAATTGCAACCCTCTAAAGTGAGAAGAACCTGACCAAAAACAATCTCCAATAAATTGGCAACTAACTCTGGAGAAGAGTCGCAATGTAATCTGGAAGCGTCGATACTTGAACAGCACACGTGATGACAGTATTGATTCTGCGGAAAGAGAGAACAATAAATAAGAGCGAGCTTTCGAAATTTATAAAGATTCAATGATCAACCATTCAACTAATTATTATCATTTTTTGCCTAAAACAAATATTTCTTACTTCCTTAGTAATACTTATTACGCTCCCTCGTTACTGGATTTATTTTGGTTATTTTAATTAAATTATTTTATATACCATAAATACAGTCCATAATTAATTTGTTGCCTATTAAATTGTCAGTTTCCGTGAACAACAACCAGCATTTGATTGAATGTGAAAATGGTAATGGCTTTATTGTCTATTCTATTGAAATTAATATTTAATCTTTTCATAGGATTGGACTAGTTATAGTTCATCAGATCAAGAAAAAGTAACAACTTAAACAATCTCCGTCGTCTCATGGATTATGTGTGTATTCTGTTAAGAGAATGTTAGTGTGGCGTAAGTAAATACACAGGAAACGTCGATATAGGCAAGGCAAGTGTGACAAACATAATTTTATCTCATTGTTTTACTTTTTCACTACTGTTAGTTATTACCAATATTCCGCTTTTAAAATAATCATTATGACTAATGTCGAAAGTGTTCAACCTGTTATTTAATTAATTTGAGAGTGTGGAAGTGGTTGTGTTTTTGTTTTATCGGATATTTATTCTTCAAATACTCCACAAAGCCTGATATGTGGTTTAAATTTTATATGAAGATATGGTTATTTATGAATAATAATTTATCTTTGTAAATTATTTTTGAAAAATATAAATATTTGCAATTATAAGACTGAATATTTTGATAGTGTTCTGTTTTTAACACAAGCCAGATATATTTAAATAAAGATATCTGTCGAACCCACATAGTTTAGTTTACTAAAGAAAATTTGACAATGAAAGAACATGTATTAATGGTGAATCTATACATCAACAAGGCTTATGACTCCGCTTGGAGATGGAATATACCTAGGCAGCTAAGTAATTATGGCATCAAAAGAAACTGCTTCCACTGTATCAAAAATATAATTTCTGACAGATGCACTAAAGTAAAACCACAAGAATGTAATAAAGACCATAAAAGCCAAAATCAAGGATAATTCTAACAATGAATGGATAAATAAACAGACTTAACTCCACGAAATAAGGAATTATATATGAAATACAACCATATCAATACAATCTAAACAGACGAGTTCAAACAGTATTCACCCGTCTAAGAATTGGTCATTCTAGACTCTCTCATGGACATTTAATGACCAAATCCAACCAAATAACCTGCGATAAATGTAACTCTTTATACACCACCCGACACCTAATAAATATATATGCGTACATGCTGCAAAACAGAAGAGAATATGGAATCCCGGACGACTACAAGGAATGCCTCAATGACCCAAGATTTTTAAACCCCATATTGAATTATTTAAAAGACTTGAATCTATTCAATAATATGTAAAGTATCTCTTATAGTTTGTTTTGTACCCCTCTTTATCATTATAAATTATTATATTGTATATATTATTATTATTATTATAAATACAGGAGTAATTGTAAAGTGAACGTGGTCACTAATAAACACGACGGTTGATGTGACATTATACAAAAAAAACAAAGAGTATCCCTCCAAAGGAGGTGATACTAGATAATGGCTGAAGCCTGAGCGTAGCCCTCTTGTAATTGGCACATACACCCCGCGGCGAAAATTGCAATTTATGCTGACGACATTGTTTTATCCTGCAAAGGCAATATCATGGAAGATTTAACAGCAAGCACGCAAAAAGCTTTAAATAACCTAACCTCCTGGTCCACTAATATCGGATTCAGTTTTGCCTCATCCACAACGAAATCGATCCTCATTACAAAGAAACGTAAAACGTAATTTACAATTACGTCATTGAGTATATCCCCAGATTACGTTATTGGACCCTGTCCTGGATAAAAGACTGTCATTCAAGCAGCACATAGAAACATTATACACTGAAATTAAAAAAAGACTATATTAAGAGCCATAGCAGCCAACATAAATCACAAACACTACTAGTAACGTATCAAAAATGGACTACGCCTCTTAAATATACAATCGGCTAGTCCTTTCATCATAAATAAATTGAATTCTCTGAAAAATGAAGCAGTATGGGATGTTTTAAAACTACGCCAATAGTAATACTGCTTGTCGAAGCCGGAGGGCCTCCACTACAGTCTAGAAGGAACTTTTTAACATGCTATTAATACGTTAACTTCCTCAAATCTGCTGATCAGAAACGATATATCTCCTAACTTCCGGAAAGAAACTAACCGACTTCGTCTACTTGTATATATTGATATAACACTTCAGAATTTGGCTAAAAGTATGACAATCCCGTCGATGGAGCATAACAACATCCCTCGACTTCCCTCCTGGAAACTATGCAGCCACATCATCGGTCTTCCTCTCCTACCTTTACATAGAACTAACTCATCGATTACCAATTGGAACAAGGAACTATGTCAATTAGCTAGAAAACATAACAACACCGAGATCATATTCACTGACGCGTCAACAGGAAACTTAAGAAACGGATGTGCCAATGTGGCGAAGAAAGAAATAATAACGATGTCATTAAAAGAGAAAACTTCAAACCGCACTAATAGTTATGAAAATGGCACAATCCATCCGCATACAACTAAACCACACTTTATATCTTATATCATCGAACTCCACCAAAGCAACCCCAAACTGAGAGATAGTGTACTAATAAAAATCTGAAATGATTTACCCACCATCATCGCCACAGGTAAACAGATTAAACTAATATGTATCCCAAAAGGCAAGAATATCAAGGGAATCTCCATTGCTGGTAATTGCGAAGTTGCAAGCAGGAAGAATTATAACAATCTTGTTATCCAAACCCCATGTGATATCTTTAGTTTCTTCTTCTTCTTCGTTAGCTCTGTAGCCAAATAACGGCCTTAACCTACCAGGACGACTGAGGACTGTCACCTTATATGACACATTCCGAATTTGGAGTGATACGTGGTCAGCGTATCGACTCTCCATCAGCCTTAACCCCAGTTTCCATGATCACGACAACATAAACGTCCAAGCCCATACCAGGATTCGATCCGGGGTTGTGAAGCAGCAATGCTAGCCACTACGTCACACGAGGTCGGCATCATAAGTTTCTACAAGAAGAAAATTGACCTGAGGAATAACTACAGCCCACTTCAGGTTTCCACTAACGATCATCAGATTTTTCGCCTTCCCAGCAAATATGTCTAGATTATGTCAAGTGATACTGTCCAGAATTAGAACTAACCATACTAATTTCTACCATAATTTATTAATTTATAGAGCGCCTCAACCAACCTGCTTGCAGTGTTCAGCCCATCACACTATGGAACACGTCCTCCTTCACTGCTCTTCTCTCTCCGCCATCAGAAGAAAACACTTCGGACCCCAATCACCTTGCGATATCTCTTTTTTGAGCCAAGCAATCAAAAATCTGTTCAAGTTCCTGAAAGACACTAATTTTTTGATCCAAGGAAACGTTAATTGTATTATAAATGATTTAATATATTATTCTGGAGTCGCCAATGACGCTACCAGTTGACGAGACTTAAAACAAAATATCTGTGAATCGTTAATATCCAATAAAATGGCAACAAAATAGTCACAAAAATAACTTAAAATTACAAACGTCAACATTTGCTCTACACATCCACACAGCTTTTCAGTTGGAAATGAGATATTCTATTAAAATTATAGTTACAGAATATATTGGGATAATTTTCAATTTCGATCCATTATGACACTTATCGGTAACTTTGTACCTAGAAATAAGATTCCCACGCCAATGTGAAAGACACATCTGCGATGATTGTTTATGAAGGTTATAGGTAAATTTCCGACGGTTGAAGACTTTCCCTGCTCATAAGCAAAAAATCACCACGCAAAATCATATTTTAGTAAATAAAATTTGTTAATTATTATTATTTTAACGTATCATTTTATTTATGATTACTAGCCTAGGAGTCGCTGCTCATGAATTATTAATTAATTTCGTTACCTATAAATACGACAATAGTTTTTGAAATAACGCTTAGCAGCCCAAAGCACATACTTGAGGCTGTCAACAAATCAGTCACCTGGCACCTTAATCGTTGCTTGTCACTATTATATTCACTAACCACTCCAACTGTTTCTCAGAAAACTAAATATAAAAATTTCGGAATCATTATCTACTAATTTGTCCAAATTTATTATTTCAGCACGACTACCGATCATGGAATGCAAAATATCAGTCTCAGAGACACGCCGCGAAGTTTCTTTCTGGCAGGGCAGCAGTAGTAAAGGGTTAGGTTAGAAGGTCTCAGCGCGACGTTCCAGTTGTAACATCTGGAAAAGTTTCAAGCCTGGGCCACGTCGGTGAAGGTGGCTGATCAGTTCCCAGAGATGCGTCACACTTCCAAAACCTACCTCTCGCAAAACCGCGTGCTTTTTTGTGCACCTCCACTTTAGAATGGTTTTTAGAATATGTGAAAAACCTAGGTCCGTTACAGCCGTTGTTCTCGTAGATTACAATCGTTCCTAGGTATCGTTTCACTTGAGAAGTCGACCTTCTAAAGACAAAACTGACCTAATACGGACCTTGCCGTAAATGACATAATTGCCCAGTGGCATGCCTGTTAACAATTTATGTAATTAAATATGTATGAATTACAAAAAAAATCTTAAGAAATTTTTTTCGTATTACTTTATTATATCTCCATATTATTTCTTATGAACTTGGTTTTATGAAAACATGTATGGTAATTTACAGTATCTATAAACAACAATAGTACACTGCTCGTTTGCTAAATAAATTAAACTTTCCTGGAAACCAAAGTTCCTTATATTGCAAGCATCACATGCAATAAATTCAGGTTCAAAAAGTAAATACTTAATATTTTACTATAACCTTGTATTAAATGCACAATAATGAACTGGTTCTCATTTTCGTGTTTGAAAGTTTATTTTGTTCTAAAATATATTAAAAAAGTAGAAAAAATTATTTTAAGGTTATAAGCATTTCGAATTTGTACACTACTTTATCCTATTCATAATCGATTGAAACGAAATATTATTTTGCATAGCGTTAAAATATTATCACTTATATTTCAATGTTTTAATTTCATATATTTATTAAAATATGGTGATGTACTTTACATTAATTTAATATTGTTATTGAAAATCTGTGAGCTTATACGACGAAAAGACAACACGTGATCATATTTTTTAATGTTACTGATTTGACATGACTATTTTAGTACTAGACTTTTGATTAACTAACGGCTTTTTTATAAGCACGGAGGACAAGTAGTAATATTTATTATATCAATTACTTTCGAAGTAATAATCTAAATTATTTTTCTCTCACTAATTTTCGCGTCCAAATTTTTTTAAAACGCTTTCTTCACCATACATCCTTAAAATAGGATCAATAATTAATTTATTAGTTTGAGTGGGCATTATTCAACATCTGGCCGTTTAACAACTAATTTCATTACATAGTCTGTTACCCCATAAATGATTTATTAACACAAAATAATATATAATTGATTCAATCGATTTCGTAAGATCTATTAGGCCCGATAAAAACATTACACGGCAGTTCAGCGCTCTTGAATCTCTAGCCACTCGATCGATCACGCGTCAAGCCATGTCAAGGCTTTGACGTCACAACTGCAAGAATCGCTTCATTTCTACCTACAGTCCAAAATAAACTACTAATCAGCGGAGTGTAAACTTGAGAAAGTACATTTATTAATGTGTATATTTTTAATACAAAATCACATAAATATAAGCAGAGTATAATAATTCAATTTTACTTCAATATTTTACGAGCATATCATACTAATAGATTATACAAGGAACGAACAAAATATATATACTACTGCTATATTTTTTTTTATTTTTTAAACGGCACAATGAGTGAAACAAAATTTATTTAATAAACTAATAATTTCAGGATGTAAAATTCTGAACCGACACGGTAAGCCAATGCCTTCAATGCGCTGAAGAGCCTAGAAAGAAGAAGAAAAATCTTTATCCGACATGGAGCTCCCTTTACGGGGCGGGTACTCTAACCGGGTCGACGCCAGGATCCGACGCGAGATCCCTCTACTCTCTATGCCTGAAGCTCAGACTCAGGTGAACCTGAGCTTCAGGTATATAAGAGTGGAGGGATCTCGCATCAGTGATCTCTATTCGGCCTAGGGCTGGAGTTAGAGCAATCACCCGGTAAGCGAGAAGTCACGGAATTTATTCCGGGTCCAGACGAGATTTCTTCTTTCTGATTTTCAAAATCTTCATGATCTAGCACTCAGCTTCAATTTAAGCAATTATCTCTCGTTGTATAATTCAATAAAATTAAATTTACAATACTAATTTGTAGAATAGGAAGATGTACCATTCCAAAGTAGAATTCGAGAACAATACAATCTAAGTAGAAAAAAGCAATTAATGCACACGAGTTAAAAGTATTATTACCCAAAATATATCAATTTCGTAAACCGAAATTCAAATATTACATTAGTACTAGCTAATCCCCGCAACATCGTTCGCACCGAAATAGTTATTTTTATTTTGCCCTAAACGAAACAACAGGGGCAGAATTTCCATAAAGTTGAATTAATTGACCTTATAAAAAGTACGGTATCATCTATTTATGATCGCTTCAGGACAAACCTTATAACTCGCAGTTGGTTTACAACACGTCCCGCTATCATACGTTTCGAGCAATAAAGAGGAGGAGTTGCCTGTTTCGAGTTTCACTCTCATGTAGCATTTCTCCAACTGGAGTGGAAGTGAGGAACGGGGCTTTACAGGCGCTGAGGGAGTTTTCTCGCAGGCGCTTCACTCCAGAATGCCTCGCACTCTCTCTGGGTTTTTTTCTCACATGCCGAGACACCTTCACCTATTTTGGGAGGTATATGTACTGGGGTCGAAGACCTTGAGCATAAGGCAAGAGTTGTAAACTGATCCCATTGTATCACACGGCCAACTGCCTCCTAAAACTGAAGGAGGTACGGAGAAGGGAATGCTGCGACCCCACAGCAAACTCGTCTCCCGCGATTCGGAAGGGCGTGAGAATAGTACCCAATGCCCGAAGTACCTGATGCAGGTTTTCTAGGGTTTTCCCTGCATCTCTTTAGGTGAAACACCGGGTAGTATCCTTAAACTGTGGCCTGGGGGCCTTGGCTACCTTGCTCTACCTTCCGCATCCCCTCTTTTCAATTCCCTTCCTATGCTATTAAGGGGAAGTTGCCTGTTTCATGATTACCCTCGTGTAGCTTGTTAAACCAAAAAAAAAGAGTTATTCGGGCAGCAATTCAATTGATTTATAAGTATCTTCCGAACTCTTCGAGATTTCGAAATGAAACCCTGAAATCCAAGGTAAGAAGGGATATTTTGAAGGAAGTTAAGGAATTATGCTATTGGAGCAGCATAATAACTAGGGATGGTAGATGTATAGTAGACATAAAGAGTAGAATAGAAAAGACAAGGAAGGATTTCATAAAAAAAAGGAAGCTTCTTGCGGGTAATATAAGTATGATTATTCGTAAATAGTTATTAAAAATATTAGAATGAGTGGCGTTATGTGGGTGCAAAAAGTGACGGTAGGATTTTCAGAAAGGAAAAGAAAAGAATATTTTGGAATGTGTAACTGTGGAAGAATACTGAAAATCATAAGGGTAGTAGAGTAACTAACAAGGAAGTTTTAAGCAGAACAATAGAAAAAGAGAACAATACGGAGGACTTTGACCAAGAGAAGCAGTTTGGAGGATGTATTTCTGACTGATGTTTTGGGCGTTTTTTCATTACCGCATAATTACTACATCCCACATCCTCCCTAATCTGCTTAGCGTATTCCATCTTTGGCCTCCCTCTTCTGATCCTCTAATGGTAATTTTACAAATCCCTCCGGTCTTAAAACGTGTTTGTTTTCCATATTGATCGCTCTTCCCCTATTCTGCTTAGAAATTCCTCGTTAGTAACTTTATCCACACACCTGATTTTCAGAATTTAAAATGGTTCTATTCTTTTTCTTTCAGCAACTTTTATCGTCCACGTTTCGGACCAATATAACGCCACACTACTTCTAAATTTCTTGTGTATCTAAATAATTATTCACTTTAATATTAATTTATTATATATATATATATTATACTGTAAACATTTGTTTTGTATTTTTATCGTCATATGAGGACCCAAACAAATGGTCTTGAAGAGGTATTTTTTTTACTTGTTACTATCTTTGGCTATTTTTTTTCAGTGTACCTCTAGGATCGTCTCGTCACTTTAAAAATGTGTAATCTTCGTTTTTGCAATTTTCTGTTCAACGAGTTGTTAAAAAATTGTTATTTAAATTGTTACAGACGTTAATTATGTTATTTCAACTAATATTATTTTATATATTAGATTACGCACGTGACATATTTTCTGTCTTGTTTCCAGAAATAAATTATGACTTGTGGTTCAACGTGTAATATCTTTAAATCGTTTACAGGTGCCTTCTTCTTTTAAGGAAGGGTTTTTGAAATCAATCTAATGGAAGTATTTTTGATCTTATTAACCCTTTTGATCGCAGAAGTTATGAGAATGTAGCAGTAGAATTTTTATCGGACACAAACGCTTCTTTCTCAAGAACTGGGCTTCTTCGCCAATTTATGCAAGATCGTACAGATATGGTCATAAATTGTGAGGAGGGCGACTCTGGTTGCGAATAAAAGCCGTGTCGTTGTGCGCGTCGTGCCACAGCACGCTCCGTTTGGCTTTTCGTGGAGAACGGAGGCGCGTTTACGACTCGCTGTAAAACTGTACGGAAATTGCTTCGGACCTTTAGTTCCCGGTGTCACTGAGTACTCTGGAAGGAATGCACGCGTCGTTAATAGCAATACCAATATCAGAGTCCAGCTAAACTCCACCAGGACGTTTCAAATTCAAACACTAAAGGGTGGACAACGTAACTTCCAGGAAAGCAGATCCAACTGTAGTATGACTACAAAGACAACAAAAAATAAAACAAACATATATTTGCCTAGTACAAGGAAAAGGGATTGCGATCTTTGGCTGCAGAGGAAGGAGAGACGTATAATCTCTGGTTATGTCCTTTTATCTGGAGATGAGAATATTTTTACATGCAGAATGTAAAAAATTATGAAGGAAACTATTAGCTGGCGATGAGAATACAAATGTAGTATGCCTACAAATACTACGAAAATAAAATAAAGATATATTTGCCTAGTACGAGGAAAAAGGATTGCAATTTTTGGCTGCAGAGGAAGGAGAGACGTATCATCTCTGGTTATGTCCTTTTAACTGGAGACTTTTTTTACATGATGAATGGAAAATGTTATGGTGGAAACTATTAGCAAAGGCGAAATGTATAGAGAGAATCACCTTGATTAGAGACGAATGGGTAGTATGACTTTATTATTATTGTTTCCTAAATTGCCAAAAATTGTTGATTGGTCGAAAATTGTAATTTGGTTCAATATATTATTTCAAGGTTTATAAAATTTATTAATTTGTAGATTTACTCAATTATTTGATTGCAAGCAAAGCCACGATTTTAAACCCTAAGCTAAAGAGCTAAATTTTGTTTTCGTGACCCTTTATGACTCATTATGACGTCATCAGTGTTTTGTGTGTCATAACAAGCTGGACATATTGAAAGTAATCTTTATCGATTACTTAATGTAAGGGAAATCAGAATTTACGAGATTTCTTGCTGTAAACATTCCCACACTTCGTACTGAATAAAAATATCGTGGAACCAGTAAACAATAGCTACCAAAACAAATATTTCATGAGAGCGGATAGGACAATTGACATAACACCACAAAGTGTCTTCCAATAACCAATAAAATACTAATTTATTCTTTTATTGACGTGACACAAGTTTCAATACAATCGCGGAATGTATTTCTTTGTTTTGTTGTCATCAATTTGATAGAATGCTATTATCCGTCGCTTTTAACCCATAAAACTAATTTAATTATTTTTCTATTACGCTTCGATTTAGAAAGAGAGGAATTATTTATAGCCGGAGCCCTGTGCCAGGTCATTTGGCAACCATTTTTTTTCTGACCATGTCGTATCGACGAAGCTGAAAATGAATTTGGTCATCGGATATTTGGGGCTGGTATTTTTCTTGCATGCAGTGCTTCAATATCTAGGTATTCTTTAAACAGACTAATTAAAGTTTGGTAATTTTAAAATGTTTCAATAAATGATTACTAATTATTAAAAAATAATGATTGGTAAAATTTAAGTGTGATTTATTCAACTGAGATTATTTCTCATTGAAATAAGTTGAGGACTATTATGTGTGACTGTTTAGGTTAATAAATGTTTAAAATAGTTTATAAGTACGAGGATGAATATGGCAGTTTAATTGCCGAAAGCTACCTCTTTTAAAATATAATAACTCCAAAAACTGACCGAAGAAGAGCTTTTATTATCCAGTACATCAACATTTAAACGGTCAAAGAACGCAATGAATAATTATTTTAATAATTACATTCATATTAAATTACAAGTAACAGTAGAGCATTAGTTAGTAATGAATCATCTACATTTATGATATGCAAAAAAATTATTAATCAATACTATTTTGATGTTTCTTCATGCAAGGACCTGGTGAGGTTGAACGAAAATTTTAAAAAAACGTGTATTGTTTCTGACGGCAGTTTCAAATAGTGTTTTTAGAAGCACCGTTGCGGCTATCGTGATTTGACACTTTACCAATGAAGTGCTTGCAGCGACGCGGTTTCAATCGCACATGCGGAACATTTGCAGAACAATGACAACAGAAAGAGACAGGGCACAAGTTGACACCCATTGTTTTCCCTACTCAATGAATATTTAATTAGCCACAATATTATAGAAATAGTGATATATTTAATGTAACATTAAACATGTATTTGAGCAATTCCGGAGAAAATTCTTTACAATACATTTTTATATCTTTCTTCATACTATAGCTGAGCGTGCGTTTTAAAGATGTTAATCATAAATATAAATACCCCATAAGAATAGAAAAACAATAATAGTTAAAACTGTAGTTGGTCATGGAGAATGTCTTAAAATAATTCATGAATGTAATAATTGAAAGGTTTTAGTAAATGAACTAATACCTAAACATAAATTATTTCAAAGGTTGTATTTTTACGCCTGATTTTGTTGTTGTATTCAGTCCTTAAACTCTTATGATGCAAACCTATTTTGCGCAGCCATTTCATTTCTTCATAATTACCCCATCCGATCTAATCTGCTTGGCGTATTATATCTTTGACCTCCCTCCTCTGTAACAATAGAATAACATTCATTCCTTCTCAGATAACACTACAAGAATTTTTTTAAAAGAATTAAGCCAACTTTTTTCGTAAAACTAATTTTACTGTTATTTGAATTCTAATCTGTAGAGACTGAAGGAAAATCTTTTACCAAATAATAAATATTTGAATGATATAATCTTTGAATTATTAAATAACATACTTTTACTAATTTAATATTGTGACAATATATCCCTGAAAAATGACGTAATTAATATTTACGACGTTACCGTTAGTTATTGGCGAGGCTTATTTTAGACGGGGAGGGACCAGGTCGTGACGTATGTGTTAAAGGATTAGTATGCCGCTGTAGCCAAAAATTCTAATTACAAATAAATGTTAATTTCCTTCTTCTTCACTCAAACACGTGTTGCTTAGCCTGTTATGTCACACTTTATTTATTTACGCTATAATAATGTATAAAATTGTGTAATTAAATGTTTCCGTCTGTAAAGCGTACCACAAGGAGTACAGACTGGGCAAATTCCAGCGAGTTGCAATTTTACAAAAAATTTCTAATGGAAAGGACAAAAGTGTTATGTTTACTAGTAGTGGCCTTATTTAAACGCTAATTAATACAGGAGTTAAGGTGTTGCCAATTTTTATATACCCTGTTTAAAGTAAGAAAATAGAAAAAATTGTAATTTTAGTCGAAATTTACCGACAAATTTAAACGTTTAAATTACCTTCGTATGTTCGTATTTTAATCTCTGTATTTTATAGCGTATAATAATGTCATTTGCCAATATTACAGCCATCCTTCTTTGTCATTTGCTAATAATTTATAAATAATACATGAGGTTTTACTTTTACAAACTGGCATACCAGGATCTAGTTCCAAGCATAAGCCCACTCTTCTTGTAAAGGTATAATAATAAATTAGACAAATTTTTCGTCATTAATAAAGTACGAGTACACGGTTTAATATTTGTTGTATGTGAATGTCGGTGAATACGTATCGGTCTGTGTGCTGTGTCGTACGTTGTGGAGAGATTCAGGTATTTGCTTAAACCGTTAGGTAGCTTGTAATTAAAGCGCATTCCACAGCCCACGGTAAGCAGCAGGGAAACCGTTGCTAGGATTTACACGCTCATAAAGGTCATAATAAAAAAGATTAAGCGTTTAAATCGAATACAAAATTCATTTAGATTCAATTGCAAATTTTGGAGTGATAAAAACAATAGGAAAAGTGGGTTTTAATTTGTTGAACACAACAGTTATTTAAAAACATTATTTTTAATAAAACTGTTATTTTTTTACTAGCCCGAATACCTATTCCTGCGTTCAATTTAATGAATATATTTTGTTACTGAAAATAATTAAGATATAAAATAACCGCCAATAAATGCGCAATCCATCCCAGTCCCATGGAAGAGCACTCTTAACTAACCATACTCGGTAGGTTCAGGAGACGTATTTTTTCCGTTCAATATTTTTCTACTTTTTTAAGTTTACTTTATTATGTATATATCGTCATAGCCCAAACGTTTATAGTAAAAAAATCTTTTTTATTTAAAAAATATGTGCAAATTTTTGTATAGTTATTGACATGGTAAAATAGTTTCATAAAAGTGTAAAACATTAGTTTATTCTATTAGTTACATACTCAAATATAACTTAAAACAAAGAATTTAGATTTTTGATGAATTTTTAAAAAGAGACTTACAAATGTCCCTTTCTACCCAACTCCTAATTACATATACAATTAGTGAGATAAAATTTAGTTTAAGAAAAAATATTTACACCTTTTGTGTTTCATTTTTTATACTTATTTAGCGTACAGGTAATCGCTTTAACAATTTCATTTTTCGAAAACGATTTTTTAGCAACTGCATAGTCTTCCCCAACATTTTTCCTTTTTCCGTTGTTTCCTTGTGTACTGAATTCTGTAACTCATTCTCATAAGTTAAATCTGCCACTTTTTCCTTTTTATAAAGGAACACATTACTTTTTGCCTTATACAGTAGTATCCCTCTCCGACCAGCAGGGTAGTATTAATACAAGGAGCTTTATATCTTATACGTAACTTACCTTTCGCACTCCCCTTTTCAATTCACTTCGTATTCTATTAAAGAGGAGTTGCCTTTTTTCAGGATCACCATCATGTAACCTATTAACCCAAAAAAATATACATACAGATGGGATAAGGTGCCTGTGGGAGTTTTCTCTCGCAGGCATTTCCCCCCAGAGTGACTGCGGGGCTCACCTGACTATGTCGTGAATGCCTCGTACTCTCTCTGCTTTTTTTCTTCAAAGTTCTCACATGTCGAGACACCACCTATTTTGGGAGGTTTATGTACTGGGGTCGAAGGCCTTGGGCATAAGACAAGAGTTGTCCGTTGATCCCATTGGATCAGTCGGCCAACTGCCTCCTTAAACTTGTGGAGACACGGGGAAGGGAATGCTGCGACCCCACAGCAAACTACCCAATGCAGGTTTTCTAGGGATTTCCCTGCATTTCTTTAGGTGATTCACCGGATAGCCCGGTGGCCCTAATCAAATCTTGCCTATATATCAGCATCATTCCCTTCCTATGCTATTAAGGGGATTTACCTGTTTCAAGATCACCCTCATTTAGCCTCTTAATCCGAAATATATATATATATATATATATATATATATCATACATGACACATTTTAATTTGGATCGTGGTCAGCGTATCGATTCTTCAGCCATATTACGGCACAAACGAGGAAGTTGTAAACACAATAGGGGAAAAGCGAACAATGTGGAGGACGTTGACTAAGAGAAGGGATAGATTAGTAGGCCACGTTTAAAGACACGACGGTCTTGTAAAATTAGCATTATAGGGAAGTGTTTGGGGTAAGGACAGAAGAGGAAGCTAAGCAGATTAGGGAAGATGTGGGGTGTGCTAGTTATAAGGAAATGAAAAGGCTTGCGCAATATATGTTAGCATTAACGGTTGCATCAGACCAGTCTTAGGACTGAATACCACCACAACAACCATTAAGGAGTTAAAATCCAGGATTTTGTGAATTGACTTCCGTTGAAATGCTTCAAAAATTGTAAATTTTTCTATGTAAGATGCAAAAACAATAATTCATTCATAAGGTGAAGTCAGAAGCTGGTCTACTCGGCTGCCAGAACTTCTGTCTTGACCAGTGACCATGTTCGACCGTCCACCACTATTCGGTAAAAAAAAATAGTTTTTCCCCTTCTTCCCCTCAAACCCGTTCCACCCCAACACCCGCTCAAACCCATACATTTTGCAAATAATTACGTGTTTGGTTTTAAAATTAATAGACAGTAATATTTAAGAAACAAATTTATTATTATTTGAAATAAATTGAAAAAATTTAATTTAACCACCTTTTGTTGTTTAAATACTCTGAATCTTAAAATATGCATAAATATAATATATCGTTCCAAAAGAAGGCGACTGGAGCGACACAATAGATAAGCTCCTACAGAAATATAACCACCCCATAATTATCTACACATGTGGTTCAAAGAAAACCTAAGAGTGTATAGTCGTATTGGACATAGAAAAATCACTATCGCTAAATCTCGCTACATCAATCACAAAGCGGAAACGTATGCCTTCTATATTGCTACAGAATTGTGCATTCAATCACCAAACAACAATAATCTTATATTGACGTACTCCATGGGCGCTGGCAACATAGTAATTAATACGAAGCGGAGAAACAGTGTCATTAACTGAATCAATTCTCGGGAAACTTCATTAGGATAGTTTGTATATCGGCCCATAGGGGCATTTGGGGTCACGACAGTGCTGATCGCATGACAAAGGAAGAGGCAGTTGATAATAAATCCCTGGCATAACCCTACTTGCAACAGTTGGGACTGCAAGAGCGGTTTTATGTGGGGCATTGAGGAAAGATGGACTAGAGTGCAACATCCGGAGAAATGCGGCGAAATCCTCACAACTGTCAGCTATAGTAAGGACAAACTCTACCCTAAAGGGATATCCAGAAGACGGCAGGTGTTAGTCGCCAGAGTTATAACTTTGCACACCATACACTGTCATCTCTCTTGCAGAACTCGGCGACATGAATGTAACATGTGTGAGATGGCTCTGAACGTCGCAGGAAGCTCTCCGCTATCAGAAGAGCCACTATAGCCGACGTCACTAGAGAAGAGCTCTGTACCTGCCCTGCAGCTATTATGCAGATAGTGTAGTTCATGACGCTAGCTGATTTAGGTAACGGCATTTTTTAGCTACAGTCGCTCATGACCTTTATGGTTCTTGCAACTTTAAAATTTAATAATAATAATAATTAAGACAACGTTTAAATATACATAGGCCAGAGAAACCAATGCATGATTGCAAATAAATTATGATACAAAACTATCTTCGATCTGCCGGCCTTCCACATACATTGAAACCTTACAAATATCAACATTTTGCTTTATAACTTTATTTTTTCACACTTCGGGATTCTTAAAATAGTAATTTTCATAAACAATTAAAAAAATACTAAAGGTGTGATTTGTAAAATAATAATTAGAGTTCTTTATTTTGCCATTTTTTATATGATTAATGAAGTACTTTTTACTTCCATTGAACGTCAACTTTTCCGAATAAAATTTACCCAACAGGTAATTTTCATTGGCCTTATATCCATATCATCTAAAAGCTTAAATTAGGTATTAAGTTAATGACGAAACATCGGATTACTTAATTACTTTCTCTTTAATAGTTCCGTCACTATGTGATTTCGTTTCTGTGTATTTTCTTTCTTAAGAGACAATGGAATCCCAGAAAAATATGAACCATATATAAAATTACTCTCCTAAATAATCTTTAAATCCAAGGTATATTCAGAAACTTAGTACTTTTTAAAATTCATAGTTTATCTAAGAGTATATATATATACATTTATACATATGTATATATGTTACACTCGCGTCCCACGTCCGCCGTTTTATTCCGTCCTATGAACCTCGGATAGCGCCCTGGCGGCCAGGAAACGAGGTACTTCGTGACACAGGAGGAAATGTGGAGGGGGGAGCGAGCGTGTGGTGAGAGAGACGACCTGGAGGACCAATCCTTTTGGATTTGGACGTCAGCCTGGGCGGTCGGGTGCAGCCCTGGGTTCATGGTTGTCATCGGAAGGGAACAGCGATGCGAATCTGAAATTGTATACAAGCTTTGTACTAGTTTCTATAAATTAAGTAGAGATTCGTTTCATTCTTTTATTCACGTGAATAAAGCGTGGTTAATTTTTGTTGTGGTTTTCGCTAATTCCTGCTTGCCAACCTGAAACTACATTAAGACGACGAAAGGGAGAGTTTCGTTACAACATGCATGTTCGACTTACAATTTTACGCGTATACAAATTTCAAAAGTGGTAAAAGGCTATAAAAATGCAGATTATTTACTTATCTTGTGTAAGAGCTGTACATTAACGAAAGTAAACTTTGAAGCAACACTTAATTACAGATCCAGCACTTAATTAGGTGCCATACCGTACTCTGAAGTTTTCCAATAATTATCAAGTATGTTATATTAACGATCAATGTTTCTTAGTGGAGTTATCCGTAACTCAGAATCATGAACATAAATAATTTTTTGTTTCCTATTACGTTTCATTTAATATTTTACTTATTGCGTAGTCTAATTAAAAATTAATAATAAATAAACATTTGTTATGGAATATAATTAAAATTAATGTTAAAGTAGGTAGGAATCTAGATTCTCTGTTATTGCAGTGCATATTGGAATCGTTCCTTACTACATTAATCAATATTATTTACTGGAGTACTGTATGCTACACCGCAGATTTCCCTCAACAGATCACTAAATAAACTTATTCAACATGGACTGCAATCTGGTTCGAAATCTTATCAGAGATATCTGAACTTCAATTTTCAACAGTAACAGGGCTTATAAATTGTGGCATTCTCAATGTTTCTGAGAACGCAGAACTGACTTGTTTCTCGGCATTGAACAGAAACTTTCCAGTCCACACAAAGAATAAGGGAAAGAAAAGCCTAGAAGTACCTTTACGGCGAGAAAAGTTTTTGCTTTTCACCTCAGCGAAAAATTCCTCAATTCAAGTCAGACACATACTTCGTGAAAAAGTAAAAAATAAATTCTCACCTACGTGCAAACCTTACTCTATCGCAAAGTCTTGTTAATTATGTCTACACTGTACTTTTAAATATGTTTTAATAATAATTGTTCGAGTAAAAATCTACATAATTTTATTACTTAGTAATAAAATATTCGTAAATCAACATTACATTTGTTTCCTTCCCTAATTGTTTCAATGTTTTGAATATGTTAATTTGTTCATGATAAAGATTTTAGTTTTTAAATTTATTAATTATGCTTAACTGAGGTATTTGCAGAATGTATATATTAAATTTGCTGCCCGTTATATTATATAATTCAATCAGTCAGAATTTAAACACTTTGTTTTCTGAAAACGTTTTTTAACATTTGTGGTGCTATTGTTCAGACTGTTGAATACCAGATTAACGATTCAAATAATCTATTCATACCATTGTCAACGATTTATAAAACTAAATACGAAATACTGTTA
This sequence comes from Eucriotettix oculatus, assembly GCA_034510155.1. Lineage (NCBI taxonomy): Eukaryota > Metazoa > Arthropoda > Insecta > Orthoptera > Tetrigidae > Eucriotettix > Eucriotettix oculatus. Next base: position 49,861,511 of record CM067376.1, on the reverse strand, counting down.
TAATATAGAGTATCTGAGTATATAAGAGTAATGAACGTTACTTAATAAATAGTCATCTTTCTTTGAATTTTACTTGTAACAGGCGACACGAACATACAAAAGAAGAACAAATTCAGTTTTGCTACAATTTATTTATTTACCGGAGATTCATGACGTGTCTCATTTTTCAATAGTTTATAATGCGATTCACGAGGATATTGAAGTAAATTATAAAGTGGTTAATAAATAATAAACTTGTTTATTATAGTGAATTTTAATCATGTAAATTATTCCGTAACGGAGTCCATCCATCACTCGTTTTTTTTAATTTTATTAAATAACACTAATGTTGAATTCTATCATACTGAATGTGACGCCAATATCTATTCCTGAATATAATATCGCATTGAATTACAAATTATTACCAAAGCAAACCAAACCTTGTCCAACAGATAAATAAGAGGGAAAAAAAATCTGCGCAACTCCTGAATATCGTCCTTCCCGCATTACACCTGCGCCAGTTCTTGGTTTAACTAACTGCCACGTTTATGAGAAATCAATAAAAAAAAACAGAACTACTTCTATTATAAGGAAATTAACTGATTGTAGAGACAAACATTAACTCATACCAAGTTTCACAAGTAGTACCAAGTACAAAAATTACCCTTTTCATGTGAACTATCGTATTAATGAGTCACAAATGTATACTATTTACTACAAAGAGTGCCAACACCCTGCCCCATTATGACATCTTTTGGATTTATCTACCATTTAGAGACAATTAATCAATTACTTCTCCCCCCACATCGTTATTACAAAAAATTAATCAGTTTGGTTAATATTAAGAAATAAATTACAAAAAGAAGAGAATATGAAATCCCGTAAGACTACAAGAAATGTCTCAATGATATTAAATTATTTAAAAGACTTGATCCTATTCAACAATATGTAACGTTTCTCTAATAGTTTGTTTTTTATCCCTCTTTATTATTATTATAAATTATTACATTGTATATATTATTATTATAAATACAGGAGTAATTGTAAAGTGAACGTAGTCGCTAATAAACACGTCAGTTGATGTACCAATAAACAAAAAAAATTAATAATGTTCCCGTTAAAAAGGATAGTATAAAAATTATATTAATATAAAATGAAGGTTTTCCCGGTGTATGTGATTAAAAAGGAATTCTCGAGATTCTATCCGAGTTTAAACATTGTAGAAAAACAACGTTTCGACGGTCATCTTCAAGTGAAAAACTGGCTGTGTCCGCCGTCGAAACGTCGTGTTTCTACAATGGTTTCAACCGGCAAGAATCCCCAGAATTAATTTATAATTATATTAATAATTTTATCATTTTTACTAATATTCAACATAAATGGATAGATCAAATTAATAAATATCGTATTAAAATTATATGTAAGTCACTTAAAAATCTAAATTTAGCTAATAATATTTAGGATACTATTAATAATCTTGAAATACACAGTGTTCTAAAATTTGTCAAAAAGACTGCAATGTCTTTTATATAGGCCACACAAATCAATAATTGAAAATCATTTTAAATTCCAACTTGCTCAGTTATTTACAAAAATATATACCTCCACAATTACAAATTCAATTGTAACAATGCAACACCTTTGAACGAAGAAATAAAATCTTTACCTAGATTAATGTGTGAGATCTTTATCATTAGTTACACTCCTCTGGCGGTAAATGTATCAGAAATTTAAATAATATTAATGATGTTATCGTATTCAGCCCTTAAATTGGTCTGATGCACCTGAGTTATACTATTGAGTAGGAAAATTCAGTTTCATTTTATATAAAACCATTTTTCCCTGTTATGGCACATACATCTTCATAAAATATAGATAATTTTGTAATGTTAAGATTAATAATACTTATATCAGTAAATAAAGCAGTTCTGAAAAGCATTTATCCGTAAGTGTACACAAATCATCCGTAATCAAAGTGTAAATTTCAATGTTATAAAAGTCAAATGAATTACAGTCCATAAATCAAACATATTTTTCTGTGTATGAATAATTTCTTTTTAATTACGCGTAACTTAATTTGAGGAATAACAAATGTCTACTTTTGACTCAGGTGTACAAACTAGCTATGCTAAATTGCAAGGTAATATATTCTTTATATAAGTACGAATCATCTTTAGAAACCTGTAGAATAACTTAGAAGGTTTACCATCTTTGGTGGCAGTGAGGGGAGAGGTATTTCATCTCTGGATATGTCCTGCTAGCTGTAGACGAGATTCCCTTTTATGCTCAATGGAAAATATTATGAAGGAAAAATATGCAGAGAGAATTATTTTGATTGAAGACGAATGAGTTGTAAGTATTTATTATTATTTTTTCATAATTTGGCAAAAATTGTTTATTCGTAAACGTGTATTGTGATGTAGGAAAAGAGTAATTTTATTCAATATATCCTTTCAAGATATGTAAACGTTATTCATTTTTCAAATTTTGTTTACGTGACTCTTTAAGACGCATTATGACGCCATCGACGTTTTCTTTCTCGTATCAACGAGTAGAGGCATATTTAAAGTTAAAGTAATTTTGTATTTACGATAGGATTATTAAAAACTGAAGAATTAATTTTCTAGTGTCATATACAGAACTGTCTTCGTGGCCAAGGCCAAAGTTATAGTATTTTATCTTGAGCGCCAAGGAAATGATTCGTAGCCTATGAATACAAAAAAAGTATGATAAACGTGTTACCTCCATAAAAGCGTTTTCATCTCTCCTCTTCAGCGAATTACAATTGAATTAACTAGTGTGGAGGCAAAAGCGTTTCGCATTTTTATGTCATTTCCAGAATACGTGCTAATGGATACCACAGGCATGCAGAACGTTGGTTTTCCACTCCACCTACGCCTGTGTTCCATGCAGAATTTTTATCTCTCTAATTCTTATATAACTGCTCTCATTGAAATTTCACGAACAAATGCGCTCAAAAATACTTAGATATCTCGAACAGAAATTGACCATATCATATATTTCATTTAGCTGTAAACGGATACGTATATTGAAAAAAGTAATAAAATAATGCTTAAAATTGAAATATTGAATTTTTTATATTACTTTTAATTAATAGACAGATATTTCATTTTTTATATAAGCTAAAAAAGGACAATTCTCTCAATATTAGGACTTACTTCATATTTGGGCTTATATATATATGACAACAAATGTTAAAAATTAGTGAACTATATTAGCTGCAACTCAAAATTTTGAGTTTTAGGAGTATGTATATAATAAAATGTAATAAATTAACTGAATCTTAATTTTAAATTTTATTCTCCTTAATTTAAGGGAGGTCAGGGAGGAACGGGATGGCCGATTATAACGAGATACCCTTTTTTAAGCGAATAGCGCTGGAAATTCATAAATAAGGGTGGAACATTGTAACTGGTCAAAAAATAAATCCTTGCAGCCCGACTTGACCAAGTTATGACCGCGTACCTTGTGAATGAACTCTTATTTTGGCGTCTTACATCTGTAAATTTATAATTTTTGCAGCATTTTGACGGAAGGTAATTCACAAAACTCCTGGATTTTAACTCTAATTCGTAAAGTAGGAGTCTTTAGCTGCATAAGTTACGTATAAGGTTTAAATCTGCTTGTAGTAAGGCTCTGTGAAAAGAACTTAATCTGCGCATAGCGTGCGGGGCGGAACGGGATACTACTGTATAAGGAAAAATGTGATGTGTTTCTAAAAAAAAGGAAAACCCTGTAATATTTAACTTATAAGAATGAGTTACATGATACTAAACCCAAAAAGAAAAGATTAAGAAAGAAAAAGAACGGAATAAAGGGAAAAATGCTAGTAACGCCTATAACGTTGCAAAAAATGTAGTTCTACGAAAGGAAAAATTGATAAATATGTATAAATAATAAAAAACAAAACGTATTAAGGTTTTTACTAAATTTAATTTAATTTATTGCACTAAATAAATATATTCTATCCCGTTCTTCCCTGGGTGTAATATGACAAACTAATGTTTTATACATTTATGAAGTAATTTTTCTTTTTCAGTCCTGACTTCCCGTATATAAATATATATACATTTATATTCTAAAATCACCATAAATATTACAAATTATTGAATCCTATTATCTAAAACTCAATTTTTTTAATTTTAAGAGTATGTATATAATATTTTTAATGAATTAGCTGAATCTTAATTTTTCTTTTTAATTTCATCCTAATTAATTTAACAGTATGTATTTGGAAGAAAATAGAAACATGTTTACGTACGTACTTTTGCTATGCAACGTATAATTTAAGAGGATATGCTCTCCAATTTAAATTATTTACTGATTCTGTGAGGTATGTTAATGAACATCAATCACGGAATATGAGACAGATTGCAAGACCGTCTTTAAGAACTCAGAAAATGTAATGCCCGTCCGATTTTAGGCTCATATTTCTTTCGTACATTAGCACTGTTATTTAAAGGTATTTCCTTTTTGAACCATACATAGACTAATCCCTTGATTCATTCTTCAATTCAACAATTGAACTACTTTATTCCCCTTAAACTTATTAATAAAAACTGGGCCATTATTGCGTTTTTTATTTTGATATTGATCCTGTCATGATTTATTGTAAACCAAAATTCTTCAAACGTAAATAAACATTTAATAATTTCGTAAACATTTAATTATTCAACTCAAAGATGAATGCTCTTTTTTTAATTCCTTGCTATTTTTTAAATTCAATTATAAAAAAACATTCCCTTTGTAATCCTATCTTGCTTTCGCGCTCAGTCGTGCCGGCTGCTATTGACACTACGAGAATGATAATTTTACAGATGAATAATACAACCAATTTAACAGCTCGTAATACGAGGCAGAATGTTGTTTTGACTGCCTAAAACACGCTAAAATAATGTGTGAACGTGATTGCATTCTCAGTTGACGTTTCACGGTAAATTACTCTTGGGTAAAGCAGAAATTGGTAATGATTCAAGGAGTTTATTATACAGAAGTTCTACAATAGCCTTCTATTAGGACAGTATACTGAATGTCCGTTGCTACTCTATTATAATGGCTCGTATATATGAATTGCATTTGAACATTGACAGTTTCGTTTGCTGAGATTCAGCAAGGTCTGCTATAGCTGAGATTAAGTTTAACGTTCACCGTGAATAGCCACCATATCGCAATCTCCTAAAACCATAAGCAATAAAATGCTGCAATACGGCACACTATCTTTGTGTCTTCAATTGCTGATCCGGTTCTTTTGGGAAATGCGAATCATATGCTGAACCCGATCTGTCGTTGTAATGGATCGTAATAATAAATCTAGTAGGAAACTTTACAAACGAGAGAGAAAAAAAATTATAGGTCATTTTGGATAAATGTCAACCGGGCCCCGGAATCAAACCTAGGAAAGTATTTATTTATCATAATATGAACTAAAAAATTATTGATATGAGTACTGAGTGTTTTCAGAAAACTATACTTGCCTTCACCGTAGTTAGAATTCTACGTAAGCTTGATTGGTATTTATTTTTTAAGTAGTACAAATACTTGCTTATTAGTTAAATTTTAAATATGGTATTAACAGTTAGTGGACTAAACCATTTTAAGTGCCTTATTAGCTAACCAATTTTCGACTAGAGTTCCCTTTGAAACCTTACGATATCCGTACATAAAATCAGCTGTTACGTAGCATTTTTATCATGTCACAAATTAGTTAAAATGTTTAAATTACTAGCGCTTTAGAATATTATATAATACTTTTATTTATAATAAAGAGTCACTTAATAGGAGTCCTACGATACATTGAAAACAAATAAATAAATTCAATGGAACGAGTTTTAAATATCAGGGTTAATTACTTATTGGGGTAACCACGTGCAGCAGAGATTTCGTTCACTTGACGAACCTGTTTTATCATCATTCGATTCTTGCTGCAGGTTACTAGTTGACCGGAACATCCTTCTTCCTTGTGTTGAATTGTAGATTTTCTTTCCGCCGGCGGAAAGTGGGATGAACCTGGTACTGCCAGTGATTGAGGAAACCCCAGTTTTACATATTTCTTTCCTCTAGCCTCCATTGTTCTCAATACCTTCTCACTAAAGAGGAACAATTCACATCTCACTTTCAACTCTTGTTCCTCTCTCCAGCTACCTCCTCCCTTTCAACATCCGTTCCACTCTAAGCTTCCTTCTCCATTTCACGCCCTGATCAACTCTCATCCCTTCCACCTCACCTTCTCAACGTCTTGAACCACTATACTCTCTACCCCGGCGCCCTCTCAACGTCTAGAACAATTCTGAATATTTTTCGGCTTTTCCCCTCCCAGCTAAACTCGTTTATCCTTTCTCCAAGGGAAAACGCTATCCCACGTGATGCTTGTTCCGTCAATTCTCATGAGTCCTTCGTCCAACGCGGGAAATGTTCCATGGCACAGGAAACAGTGTCCTTCAAAAATTTTGAAGGGTGAATGTTCCTTCAGAAAAACAATCTTAGTATTATAATTCTGCAGACAGGCATGTCCCCCGTCCGGCAGCCTGGCGTTGGGAAAAACCACTTTTTACCTGCCTGTCTCCGATCAATAATGTTCTTTCTAAACTTTTAGATCATTCAAAAAATTCGAATAAAATTAGGGAAGGGTCCAACTGCGACACAATTGCAGTTTTTTCAGTACCTCGTAGAGAAGGATACTATTTGCGGGATGGAGAAAATTATTTTAAAAAATGGTTTAAAATTTTAAGGAGTAAGCAAGACAACGAAGATAACAGTGCTTACTAATTACCTCTGCATTTCTTATGAAATATTTTCCTTTAATGCCTTGATCCCGTACAATTTCTCTGTACGTGTAAGTAGATTATTATATTATAATTCTTGTGCAGGTGTAATATTGAACAGACTATACGTTCTGCTGGTAATACTGTTTGACGAAATCAGATAATTCCCTGTGCCGTATCCGTGGCGGGCCTAGGCGAGAGAATAACGTCTCTGCTGCTACTAATCTTAATCTGTTGCCTTATGTCATTATAATGTAACATATCCAATTAAATGTAAAGGCTCTCTAGTACAAATATATATATGTTATTCACTCATTTTCTTCATACATGTATACTCAATTTAATGGAGTATGTCACACAATTTTTACGCGGTTTTATCAAATGTTGAATTGAAAATATAGTCAAATCGACTCTTTGGTTTTCCATATTTGACTTCTTTAATAAATTGCATCTTTGATTAACAATCTCACTTTTCGTCATTATTGTTGCAGAAAGAGTATTAAAATATTGTTGCTTTTACTAAACTTTGAAAGTACGAAAAACACGATATATATTCATAAGGAGTTTGAATGAGAAATTATTTATTTACATATGTATTGTCAAGTAATCATGACTTAAGGTTCTGTTCTAACATAAATGATTTATGAATAGTCTCAGCTATTTTCTGCGTTAATTTATGATTATTGAATTGTTATTAATAGTTTTGTATTAATTTTTTTAGATTCATATATTATTTGGTGCGTATGTTAGGAATATTGGATATAATCGGCCAGGAGAGCGCAATTTAAAAAGGTCGCTTTAAAATTGTACCAAAACGAAATTAATTTAAATATGGTGGATACGTAACGCATCCAAAGACGGCAGCATCAAATTTGTATACAATACTTAATATACTCAACCAATGTCTTTGGCGGAAACTGCTTCTGAAAAATCGACTCACTCAACTGAGAACCGAATTACATGACTCTGTTGGGGCTGTATTCAGCACTCAGACTGGTCTGATACAAGACTATTCTCCGCATTCTCTCTATTCCGCTCAGCGTATTCCATCCTTGCCTCCTTATTCTATTATTACACCCCCTTCCCCCCTCTAATGCGAATTTTACAAGACCCTCATGTCTCAAAACGTGGCCTATTAATCCATCTCGTCTCTTGGTCAAAGTCCTCCATATTGTTCTCTCTTCTCTTATTCTGCTTATAAATCCCTGGTTAACTATCAAATATAAAGTTACGAGCCTAACTGCCCGGGAGTGCACCTAGAGTAAAATTTCGCCTTCCAAAATGTTTATTCAATAAATTTGATATTTTCTGTTTCTATAACTTTTTCGTCTGTTCGATTTTCATTTTATTTTTGTTCTTTAAAATGAGAGGTTCTTGGAGTTAATGGCTAAATATTGAACACATTCAACTATTAACCCAAGGACGAATCTTATGCCAAGATTTCACATTTATGTATAATTAATTAGTCAGAATTTTAAAATATGTTATTAAGTTTGAGTATCTAAATTTCAAGGTTATATATTAATCTATTTGTCACTTATGTACTTTATGTACCGGTTTACAATTTTTTAATCCATTTTTATAATTTTAATAATTCTCTTTTTATTTTCTCAGTCTCTTCTGGCAGAAGATGACGACAGAGCACGCGGTCGTCGAAACGTCGCGTACCCGAGTAGAAACCAGAGAACTATTTATGCGTAAAAAATAGATTGATCAAAATTAAAAAATATTGAAGCTAGACAGAGAAACAAACAATTTGGTTAAGAAAATAATATTAATAAGAACAAATGTACAGAATTTTTTTTTAAATAAGACAAATACGATTTTAAAGAACTAAGAACAACAGTGAATTTACAAACTATAATTTATACCTACCGTTTTCAGAGGTAATTAAAATATAAATTCAAAACAGTTAAAAAACTAGTTTAATAGTTCACAAAGTCTAAACTTAAATTGAAACAAACTGTTTCTAATTTTATGTCCGAGTTTTAAGGCCAATATGTCAAATTCATTTGAATGATTTTGAGTACACAGTGTTCTTAAATAATCATTTATTATATCTAATTTAAGAAAGATTCTTTTGCTAGTATCAAAAGTTAAGGACAGCGTTAGCAAAATTTCTTGAATTAAAGGTCAAATGAAGCACAATTTTAAGGTAATTAATAGATTTGATCTTCTTTCTTTATTTAATATGAAGAATATCGGCCTATTTGGTCAGCGCGATCTGTCAAGATGTTAACGAGTATCTATTGTAAATTATAGCTCTTCACTTTGATTTTAGAATCCATTCCACCTCTGTTAGGAATGATCCATGAATTTTATTTTTATTACTTAAAGTAGCGCAAAAGAGATGTTGAAATGTGGTGTTAATATCTTCACTCTTCCGTAGTTTTATTACATACTTGATTTTAATACTCATCCTGTAGTAAAAATAATATTAAAAAATCTTTGGATAGCACGTGAAGGAAGATCATCTTTGACAGGAAGGAGAAGGTATCATCTCTGGATATGTCCTGTTAGCTTTAAAATATTTTGCATGCTGAACGGAAAATATTATGACGGAAACTATTGGTTTAGAAGAGATATCCAGAGAGAATTATTTTGATTCGAGACGAATGATGAGTAATATCGTATTGTTGCTGTTACATAAATTAGTCAAAACTTGATTCGTAAACTTTTGTATTGTGGCTAGGGAATCTGTAATTTTATTCAATATGTAGCTTCAAGTATGTAAATTTTATTCATTTATATATTTACTAGGTTAATTGATTTCAAGTAAAACCGCAATCTTGAACTCCAAGACAAAGGGGAAAAATTTTGTTCACTTGACTCTATCACACATTATGACGTCATATTAGTTTTTTTCTCATAACAAAGAGCTGGGCTTATTTAAAGTTAAAGTAATCTTGATTTGGGATAGGATTATTACAATCGAATATGCAACTGTTCTTTCCTTTGCAGTGAAATATACCTGTTCATGAGGCGACGTTAGCTTAGTTGATTAATGAGCCATTGGTCATCTGTCAAGTCCAAACACACTCTCTCCATTCACCTTTGATGAATGCTTACTAGGTCCCACTGCTCTTATAATTAATGTGTTACATACTCTAAAGTGCGGGGAATCCTTTTCAACGCGTTCTTCTTGATAGGCTACCTGATAGTCCATGCGCGTATTACACGGAAAATACACGAAAATAGAAACAAGAATACCAGTCCAATTGACGAATTGCAAGATTTTCTGCTACAGATATATGGCACATGCTTCACCATGTATTACAGTTTAATATTTAGAAGGGAAGAAATAATACTGACGGCAAAATAATGTGTAGATATCTGTTAGAAACGTATACGCAATAATAAATTTGTAGCTCTGTCTCATATTTAATTATCAGCTCCCCTGGCAGGTGGAATTTTAGGAGGTGTATGTACTGGGGTCGAAGACCTTGGGATTTCGGTCAGACTTTTCCGCCGATCCTATTGAATCACTTGGCCAACTGCCTCATAAAACTGGTCGAGTCACGGACTATTAAAGGGGAGTTGCCTGTTTCGGGATCACCCCCATGTATCCTGTAAACAAAAAAAAATGTTGGATTAAAACTAGACTTTTGACTTTATTAAGAATCAAGTGTTTCCAATTTGTCCTTCCGCTTAAGTGTTAGTGTATCCGAAACAAATGTCACCTATATTTCTCTTTGTCTGGCTGATGTAGTTTGCTTTACACAAGAAAATTGTCCGGTCAATATTTATTAAACTTTCTGAAGCTGTGAAAATGTATTTAATAATAAATAATTGACATCCACAAACTGGAGACGACTTTAGCAAATAATCAATTAGATGATCCTTTTTTATTTGCTATATAGACTCGTAATAAGCTTCGGTTATCCAACCGTTATTAACAAATAATAAATACTCATAAACCATATTTTAACAGCTTAGGTACGCATTAGGTTTACGCGAAAACAGCTGAACGGTTTTTGTTGGTAAGAAAATTACTTTCAGGCTTTCTTCATTTCTAAGACACTATTTAAAACTTATAAATATAATATTGAATTTAACAAATTTACCTTTCTGTAATGGGGTTTTAAAGCTATTACAAAATCAGATCTTAGTTAGTAAATGAGAATATAGGTGTCCTATTTACTTAAATAAAACAGCACTAAATTAACCACCAAATACAGACAACACAATATAGCCCATTAATACGACGTTCCGTTACCAAGTTTGGGGCTTCAACAGGTAACTCCTTCAGTGTATTAAATTTTGAAAATACATAGAATTTTAACTGTGTTATACACTTTACTGAACTGACGTTAATGATTCTAACAACGGAAATGTAAGCTAGAAACATTTGAATCGAACATTTAGTCTTAAGTATCCTATTAAAGAAAGTCTATCCTAGGGAAAATAGTATCCGAAGATTATTTTACTAACATGCAAGTGTGAATTTAATAACGGTACAAAATTTTTTCATCCCCAACGTGCATTTACTATAAGGGGGTAAGTTCCATCCGGATGTATTGTCATTTCATTGCGAATTTCGGTTCTAATTTTGCGCCCCAAGTGCATTTAAAATGTTTTTTTTTCTGGCAAATAAAGAGATTATCATGCAAGGCAACGTATTTTTTCCCTTACAGAGCGCATGGAACGGGAATTTCTCACATCAACAGAAGTTTTTTCCCCGATATTTTATTTTTATTTCTCAGCTTTCTCCTCTATACAAATTTAACTGTTCGCTTCGCGAATAAAATACAAAACTCCGTACCAAGCCTTACGCTTTTAAAATATTATTCCCACTTGAGACTGACATCGATTAATTTGTTGTGAATATGACGTGAGACAGCAAATTTATCGCATTAGCGTTATAAAAAATATTGGAAACTAATTTCATAACTGTAATTTAATTTTTTATATATAAGTTCATGATATTTATTGAGTTAAATAATTTGTGTAAGCGAAATTATGAATTTATCTTAATACTTTTCATAATTTTAAACAAAACTTTGATACGGTTTCAGTTAAATATTTAATAAAATTTCGTAACACATGTAGTCAATATCTCATAAAAAAAGAAGAGGTGGAACATTGAAATTTAAAGCGATAATAGGGTAGTTTTATTTTCACTTACAGGGATTTAGAAATTAATTTTTCAAATGAGGACTCATATTTACGAATTTCTTACATAAATTATAAAACATACTGCCACCATATACGGTTTTAATTTTATGAACATAATGCTTTCAATAATATTTTTATTGCAATTGTAATATTGTAGGAAGTTGAAACATGTACATCATTATAAAGGGAAATTATTTGATTAATTTTCAAATTATATTTTTATTTTATAATGTCTTGTTAAATTTCTTTGTTCGGATAGTCGTGTCTCAAAAATATTTCATCAGAATAATGATTCAAGTGAAATTACGGGAAATGGCAGAGGTTAGTTGAAAAAATTAAGTATGCTTTTTGTTACCATATTTATTCATATAATTTTTATATACAATTAATATAGTGAAGATGTAATAAAGAACCCTTTCACGGTCAAAGTTGCTTTTTTTAATCAATATAATACAACGGGTAATTTTCGCCTGCTTTATACTATTATATTCTATTTAAATAAAAAACAATAGTATACAATTAAATTCTTAAATTATTTTGTAAATAATATGTTAAAATGAATTGATTTATTTGTATAGTATTGTTTTTGTATTTAGAATGAATATGGCAGGTTAAAGCTGCCGAAAGCTACAGTAGTAATAAATTAATGTTTGTAAAATAAACTATTGACAGTCCGCAGCCGCCTCGATAGGCCTAGGCCCTCAAGAGGATTGTTGAGCCATTGGAAGAAGAAGAAGAAAAACAACTATGATCGCCAAAGGGTTTTTTATTCTCTCTTCATCATCAACATTCAACGGTCAAACAACCTTATGCATTAATATAGTATACATTATAACAAATTTAGTAGTTGGAACCACGTATAATAAATCAAAGCATGCTCTTGTTAAATTTGAAGACTTTCCTCTGTCACGCAAAAAAGTTGAGGGTGGAAGGGCGCAGTTTAATTTGCTTTAAACTCTAAAAAATACTGTATAGCGTCTGTAAAACTACTACACAATTTTAGCTGCATCTATTTTGAACATAATTTTAATGTTCTAGTACATATTTAGTAACCAAAATATAAAATAAAATACACTGAAATAGTCTCTCTTGAAAATTATAAATCAACTAATTATTATTCGTTATTTTGTGTGCTGTAAAATAATTAGTAATGGAATATAATATTTAAATTTATAACCTGGAATTAAACCCTTTGTATTTTTAAAATTTGAAAGCTACAAACATTTTTCACAGAAAATTCAACTTTTAGCGCAACTAAGGGATTAAGACCAAAAATTTTATCGTATTTAAAATGTAATTAAAATTTCGTTAATTGAAATATTAATGAGAGTGCTTTGTTATGTATAAGCCACTTTCTCTCATGGTTTGGGACGTTAGCAATGACGTCGACTCGTGATTGAAGTAATGAGCGTAAAATACGCTTGAAAGCACGCAATACCATCACGAAAATATAGATTGCCAGAATTGTTCTGAAAGCATTTCAACCAAAGCAATTACAGATTTAATGGCGGGCCCGTACCAAGGACGACACAGATAATTGTGTTATTTCTTCAGAGGTAAATGTTTCTTTTTCCTATGATATGTTTAAAAGTTTCCAGCTGACTGAGATTGTTTCTACGTGAGATGATACTTTTTTGGTGAAGCATTCAAAAAGGAAACTAGCGAAACTAGAGAAATTTTCGTTCACGCTATGCTTGTTTAATTATATTTGATGCTTATTATTTACAAAAAATTCTTTTATTTACCAACTCAAAAACATAAAGAAATACAAATAGCCTATTCACGACTTTTTAAATTAAACTAAAAACCTGATAAATAAATCATTTTGGGTACCTAAATTTAGACTCATGGAGTGAATAATACAAACATGTTAAGAAATTAATAATATTTAATATAGTAATTTAAAATTAATTTTTAAGTTCTTGAATATTCCTTTAAAATTAATTGCATAGACTTGTACATTTTTCAATTATTATGTTCCATATTTTTTTAATTCTGTGTATAACATTTTATAATAAACAAAGAAACATTATGTTTAAATTTTAACATACGCCTAAGTTATCTGCTTAACGTTTCCTTTCTATGAATGGCTGATATACGAGTTTCTGTTAGAAGTTATTTGGTGTACAGCTGAACCATATTATATTTGAAAATTTTGTTTTCTGTCAAATACACACCAAACATTTATTATTGAAACGTAGAAATTTTCGTGTGTTTTAAGCATCAGTTAAGTAGAAAATATGTAGTATTGGAATATTGCATAAGTATACATACAAGTATTATCACCTCTCGCTCACTACGTTGGGTGTCAGTTTCCAACGTTTCCATAAAATATGGGAAAGGGAGGTTAAGGAATAGGTACACAAATTATTTACATTAATTTTACACAATCCCATATTATCAATTATATTCGCTATAAATACATTAATTAACAAATTATGGCACACAGTTGATGTTAGTATTAGAATAACATTCAATATTCATATAAGTACGTCAGGGAAACAAAATACGATCTATAACTATTTGCCCGTGTTGATTAATTTACTCTCAATGCACAGGCGCCACGAGTGTGCGCGCGTAAGCCGTGAAGTCAAAAGAGTCGTGATGTTATCTTAGCAGTGGTATATCTACCTTTCAAAGCAATCTGAAACAGCTGATTCAATTTTATTGTTGCGTAAGCGCATGCGGCACACGCTCGTAAGCCGTTTGGATTTTTTTACGATACAAGTTTATAACTACACAAATAATACAATAAAACAACACTGAATTTAAAGAAATCAATTTACACTTTTAATATGTTTATATACTACTAATATCGCTCACACAATTATGAATTACTTTCAACATGCGATCAATGTCTAGTGAGCTTAAGAAAAGAAAAGAAAATACTTTATTGCAAGCACTTATGATCACACTCAAGTTTCTCAATACACTTTTCTCAAAGGATTTCACAATGTTGTTAAACGCGTAATAAATGAAAATTCACTGTTAGTAACGCGTGATATAATTTACAATCGCACTTTTGGACTTGTGTTAATTTTAAGTCGCAATTCCCGATATCGAAGGTCACAGTTACAGTATAAGTAATGCCACGATTTCACCTTGTTATGTTGTGGCGTAGTCCAACGATCGGTCCTCGATCGGCTGCTGCTCGGCGTCAGGACACGTCCAATCTCTCAGCCCGGATGGTCAGGGATAAGACCAGTGGACACGGTTGCCTCCAAGATCATGTTCAGGACTTTCTCGGCTCACGGGATGATTCTGGAACGTTAAATGCTGCGGACGTCCCACCGTGATGTAGACGAATCGAATTAATATGTACGCTTCGGTACTCGCCTCGTGTTTCTGATGTAAAGCCTTTACTATTGCACTTTACTCTTACTGGGCCTATATCTGACGGCACCACGAACTATAATCAATTTTGCTCTATCCTCAAACGTTTGTCTACCCACGACGCCACGGATCACCAACAATTTTCTCTCTCCTCAAAATACGTCTTTCACACACGACGCCCCGAACCAGAAGAAAAAAACAAAAACAAACACAAAACTTTCTAACTGAAAAATAATGTAGCAGCGCAGCCAAAGCATAAACGTATCGTTTCTCGGAGTAAACGCGACGCTCGCATCTCCGTAGCTATAGGCGTTCTGTGATCACGGAAAGGCATTGCGCGCATTGCTACGTCGACATATCTATTGCTACACCGAATTAAAACAATAACGAAAACTAAAAATAATAATAACAATATTTCGTCAATAAAAAGATCAGAAAGAGGGGTGTAATCCTCGTTCCATGTAACGGTATGTTACAGTATAAAACGAAATGTTTTAATTATTAGAATAATGAGGAGGCTGTATAGTTAGCAAATATGTCAGTTAAGACATCAAAGCCAATTTTTAAGTATTTGGCGAAAATTATTACTGTCAATGAATGATAAATAATATTTTATACGAGAAAAAAAACAGAAATCCAGTTTCCCCTTTGAATTTTAATTACAATTATTACTTTCAATATATAAATGGGCACATAGGAATAACTGTGTAGTATTTTAAAATAATTGGGTCGAGAACACTTAGAGTGAATATATACTGAAATTTATTTATGAATAATTGAGTAAAATATAAATTTATGAAAGTTAAATGTACCCAAATTACGACAAAACCTGGAATTAACAACGGTGTATGGAAGTTACATAACTATAGTTATTATAGGGGGCCTAATGATTGAAAAAATCCAATTTTACTAACACACTGTACGGAGTTCACTGTGTCACATATATAAACAAAGCCGAACTCGAGAATAACAAAAAAAGTATTTATTACGACAAAGACTAACACAATTACATTTACTAGTTCCGTCTTCTGGTAAAATAATTCTCCGGAGCAGGTGCAGTTATAATCCCCACGTATACGCCCCTAACTGGTGATTGGTGCGCAACTAGTGACGTCATAGTTTGTTAAAGTTAAAGGTGAAGCAGAAAGGAGCTTGGTCGTGATGTATAAACTTGGGGATTATAATTCTCCTGTAGCTAACAATACGCTTTTGTCTCAGTAATTAGTTGCATATACAAAATTCAACCTTATAGCGCACATCTCTGTTTAGTGATTAATCTGTTTTATTTCTTCTATATATGTATCTTAATCACGTTGAGTGTGTGCCGGCGAGGATGCTACCCCAATTATTTAATTATCATATTATTTCTTTATTCCAAAATTAACTGGGGAATATTTGTGGTAAATGTGTGGTTCGAACAAAAATGAACAGGAACAGGTAGAATTCTAGGACGGATCTTCCAGCTAAAAATGGAGGAGTTCCCGGAAGCCACCACATCCCTGTAGACTCAGTATCTAACCAGGAAACGTTTAAAAGAGTTTGTTAGGGGGATGCTGAGTCCGGTCTCCGCCAATCAGGGGAGTCGTAGTAAAAAAGGGAGAGGGGAATGGAGCTGGCAAATATTTTGGAGAAGAGAAGTTTGTTCATTATTTTCTGGAACTGGGTGCTGACCGAATGGAGAAAGGGTTCGGCAGAAGAGACGAGAGAAACCACGTGGGGAGAATGATCCGAGTGTTGCTCCAATTCCTTAGGCAGCTCTCCTGGTATGCCGTCGAAAGTTTATTTCCTAGAGTTATTGCCACACTGAGTTTAATTGTTACCTTTTGATATAAATTCCAGTTCTTTTTGCTCTCATTCGAGTTTCCACCGTAAAAAGGAGTTTCATGTTGAGTAGCCGGCAAATAAGGTTCTATATATTTTGTAAATAATTTTGTTTTTCTCTTTTAATTTTAATTGTTCTTGTAATAAATGTTGTAATTTTTATTTTTGATTGATTTTTATTTAATTAAACACGCGGTGTGCTATAACCTTTATGTATATACACACAGCTTCAAAGTGACACATTTATTATTTTGTTTCGATGCATAATTTGTCATAAACTTGGCCCAGCAGGTTCAGTTTAATAGGTATGCCTTGGCCTTCAGGTGAAACTTAAGATCTCATTCAACATACGTCACTTGGACGTCATCCGCCGTGCGAACATTCTCCCAAAACCACGTTGGCAGTATTGCTAATTCCCAGTCGTTACACAATACGAGTACGAATATTCAAAATCTCTTCCATTTCCAAATACTATGATCTCTATTTTCTGCTGCCTCCGTGAAAAGGTTTCGTGCCTTTATATTTCTTTACTCTAATCCTCCATGCGCGATTCTCTTTTCCCCTCTAAAGGTAACCATCGCCCGTCAGAGGTCTAATTTAATCCATTTCACATTAAATCTTTTCCGATGCATATATTCAATTAACACACACACACAGTATTAACGGGCCCAACTAAATTGATTTTTCCAAATCTATAAAAAACAAACGCGATGTTAAAGTTAATGCTTGTTTGTGTTTCCCAGTGTGTGTGTGACATCGTGTGTCCGTGTTGTGTTTATATTGACTTTTGTCTATAAACATTTTATTTTATTAATTTATTTTAAGATTATTTGTCTTTAATTATGTACCTTATTTTTATCATTTTTAATGTATGACGTATCCTATTTCCTCAATCGAGGACTAATGGAAACAACAATAAATCTAAATCTATTTAATTTGATAAACATTGGAAGTTATTCAAATCAGGGTTTGCTTGTAAAGATAATTTCCCGGTCAGAGATACTTATAAAAATATGGTCACCCTTGATCCACTGATTTGGCTTACGATGGAATTTTTAAATAATACCCCCATAATCATTCTTGTACACAATTTAAAACAGTGGAATTCACCATCTTCTTACTATCTTACCTTAGATCGTTAGATTCCACTTATAAGGAAAGTAATGATTGACAAACCATTTTCATTAAAATAGTAACATGAAAATGAAAGTAAAGAAATAATTTTGACAGTCTTTTTACTTGTAAAGTAACAGTCAGTATCGGGGCTTGACTTGTTAAGGGAGGGGCAATGATTTACTCGACATAAGCCGAGATAAGGGAACTTATTTGCTTTCACATTCAGTAATGTATTAATATTTCATCGAGTAACTGTGGTTCAGTGTCATTAAACATTTTGGTTATTACATTTCCGCTTCCATCAATGGAGTTGCAGTTCTGTTTGTGTTGTGATGCGAAATCTCCCCCGCAAAGTGCGTAGGCGTCAACGTTTAATGTGGATGAAGGTGGTCGGCCGTGAACGCTAATTGCAGGGGTTAGGCTCTGTCGGGTTTGGCCAGGCAAACCCCTCGGGGTGTTTACTTTACAGCAGTTCCTCTTAGCCCATTGTATTTAGGACGCAAAATTTGCATCCTGTAAGCTGAGAGGATATGATCGGTGAAACCTCAGCCATGTTAATATTTACCCCAAGATAACATTACGACAATTACACATCATTTTGTTATCCTTGAAAAAATTCAGCTTAGAAATTAACAAATATGTTCGTTCTACTTACAAGAAGATACTCTACCACAAATAGTTAAACAATGACAATGAATGTGCCACATGTGATACTAGAACCGCAAGAAATGTGGATAGTATAATCTCATTCACAGGATTACTGGCTTCCATTAATTAATATTGCAATGCATTTAAAATTTTTAATTATCGGAGGTAATGTTATTAAAATTTTACGATATTCAAATTTTTGAATGCAGTATGAACTAAAAATTCATTCTGTAATGAAGCAACTATTATGCGTAAAATTAATTTTAAAAATTGACACCCTGTAGAAAATAAGCGCTTTGTATAAAGATTATGGAGAAAATTTTGTGAAAAATTCGACAGAAAAGAAAACCAAGATCCTCGGCCAAATTATCAAAAGTTAAATGGACTGTGGCGTAATATGGGTGTGAAACTTTGACATTAGGAGTTGCCAGAAGGAAAATAATAGAAGATTTCGAAATATGGTATTATACGATAATTATGAAAATCAGATGAGTGTATAGGGTAACTAACCAGGAAGTTCTGAGCACATTAGGGAACAGAATGGATTACTCTGACCAAGAGAAGGGATAGATATTAAGCCACGTTTCGAGACATGATGGTCTTATAAAATTAGCATTAGTATGTGGAGTAAGAACAAAAGAGGGAGGCCAAGGATGTAATTTTCTGATATTAGGGAGCTATGTAGAAATGTAAAGTCTTTGCGTAGGATACTTGAGGATTGGGGGCTGCACCAGACCAGTCTTAGGACCGATTACCACAACAATAAATAAAAAATATGCTTATTTGATAACGTAATGCATAAAAATTACCTCATGCTTTTTCCGTAGTACATAAATATTTTAATTTAATAACAAATGTGCCATCGATACATACTAATAATTCAGACGGAAAGACGGCCTCAATATTTTAAATAGGAAACCTTGATTTGAATTCATTATTATGGAAATTATCTCGCAGATTGTGCTGCCATAGAAAGATTACGTTCATTAATTCGTTTACTGATAAGTAGTAACTAAGTTTGGCGTTACCCAGGAACAACGACGTGAACGTAGTAATTTTCTGTTCCCTTTTGGTACATTTTTTATATAAGTCCCCTTGCCTTTTACAATTTATGTTGCTGGTTTTAGGTGCCATCTCTTGCGTTATATTGTTCAATTGCTCACATAATTTGCTTCCCCACCCCTGGGGAATGGGGGTGGGTGGATAGTTATGGTGACATTAAGTAGCATTTGTAAAAATATCGAAAAAATAATATATTTTCCTTATATGGTGCCTACGTCTTGAGATATCCCAACTTTTCAACTATTTTTTACACATTTTGATTTTTGTCGATTACATCGCCATCTGTGACCGAAATGACTTTAATCGTAAGGCCAATTGGAGTAACTTTTTCTGGACAATCCGAATCTGCACCTCATGGTGTGGGGGGTTGACTTTCGTATCATTCAAGTCATAAAATTTTGTATTCTTTTTTTTTGTGTGTGGCTCTCCAGATATTTCAATGTCTTCAGACTGAACAGACTGTATATAGATACTTTCTTTGCCTGCCATAAAGGACTTCTCAGATACATGTTAATCATGTATCGTCAAGATAGATTTGTCATAATTTAATTTTTGGCCAAGTAGATCTTCACAGGAAATTTTGTTGCATTTCCAAACTCTATTTTCTGGTCAATACATTTTTTAAGTCACTACCTATTTTGAAAACAGCATTTTATAAATTTTATAGTCCTGATAATGATAATAAAATTTCTATTTAAATATATTTATGGAAAAGTCACAAAATGAAGTCTTAACTTGTAACCACATATCCTTATTATTTAAAGAATTAAATTTACAACATTAATAATTATATTCTGAATTTAGGAAATTATAGCATTGCATTTATCTTATGTGTTATATCAAAGATTTGTTTGTATAACTATCTATCAGGTAGTGTTTAAACCTTACACGAATCTAATAGTTTCTGTAATATTTCACTTGGGATGGGGACTACGACAGTAATTTATTTTTCCAGGCGTTGCTGTAGAAACGTCCGAAAGGGAAGTATTATTACGGCTTGGAAGTGTCTGCGTACGCTCGTCGCATATGAAGAGTTCTTGAAGAATAATCGCAGAAGGGAAAAGACCGTGAAAGGAGCTCTTCCTTCGTTCAAAGAAGGAAAAAACCACGACAGATGAAATCACCGCAGTGTGGCAGAAAATAAATGATCTGCTCCTAAAGCAATTGCGTCTGCTACAGCCGATGCCTTCATAACTTTATAGACCAAGTTCTCGTCCTGTGGTATGTTAATCACCGATATACATATTAAGTCTCCCAACCGAGACATCTTACAGAGATGTTCTTTTTATATTATTATGTCTCACGATACTGAAACAGACTTCTCCAGAATTATACTGGACACTTAATTGTTACATATTTTTCTACATAATGGTGCTCCGAAATTAGTACACCTACCTCCGTATATTTCGTAAAATCTCTACTAATTGTTCCAAGTACAAATTATTCCACCCTTGGTCGTTTGCAAGGTTTTGCCATCTAGTATCAGGTGAACGAAGCTCTTACTTCATCGTCCGCCCAACAGATGCCACTGACGGCCAAAAATCTAGCAAGAAATTCGATATCCAGTTGAATTCGGAAATTACTAGTAAAATTTCTAACTATTCGATACACGAAGAAAAGCACATAGTATGCTATGTAATATAAGAACGAAAAATTAATTACTAAGGAAAATATGCCCTTTCATTCTGAAACTAAACTATGATTTTACCTTATATTAATTATTAATCACAACTGAAAGGTTCCTTACTTAAGCTAGGTTTACACGGGCAGTGATGTTCGTCGAAGTTGGGTTGGCTGTGCACTGCCTACCGTTCACATATTAGGCAGATAACTGCCCACTTCTTCACTGACAATTCTGTGCAAGTGCTGCCCTCACTACAGAACGGGCAGAGAACTCTGATGCATGTTTATACTTCTCTGCTATTTTTTGGCAACTACGACCGGTTGGATTGTTGATATTGCATAGAGTCGATATATTGTTTATATCAAGTTGAATATTTTTCCCCTTTGTGTTTTCGCGTACGCATAATGTCCATAAACAGGAACTAATCACTTAGTATTTGTGATAGAATAGACGTAACGAGGAAGGGTTCCTGAAAAAGTCAAACTCAGTATCACGCTACTGTACTATAGATACATAAAAATGAAAATTGTTGTTTAGTAATATTGCTTTATATTATTACTACAGAAATCAAGCAATAATAAAAACAGCACATGTACTTTGAAGCTGGTTTTCATTGTTTAATTGGCTCGGTTTCTATTACTTGTTTTATTCCCCTTGAAGGTGTCAATTACTGAACAAAACGAAATGAATTATTTTTCATTACGTGTGATAGTAGAATGTTTATAGCTATACATAATTATTTTGCGTATTTTTTTTCTAGTTGAAGTTTGTGCCGTTGGAGGGTGGACAATAATTATTTTTTGAAAGTTAACCTAAATATTTATAGGCTCATACAAAGACATACGAACTTTATTCTAAATGCTTTATAAACGAAACTACTCGCCACTATTCACAACAAAGATTCACTTAGTTCAATCGCACACTATACCAAACTGCACGTATTTTGAAAACGCAAAATACAAACTGTTTACCATAGCGCAATCGATAGTCAGACCTTCCACACCGTTCACAATCGATAATTAACAACCGTAACTGCCACTAACTGGCCTCCTATGAGGGCAGCGTCTAGGTCGGTGGAGGGGGAACGTCAGTCATGACTGACATACTGTTGACACGCTCCAAGAAAAGTGAGGCAGTGCTCTCGTGGCAGCGATGTATAGGCAGTTGTCAGTGCAGCACTGACGTATGTTGACACGCCACTGACATCACTGCCCCTCGTTTTCTGGCAGTCATCACTGCCCGTGTAAACCTAGCCTTATTGATTATGAGGTAAATTCTTTCAGATAATTTATTTCAAGACTTGAGAAACATTTACAGATTTTATTCTTTCAAGCAATATAAGTCTGAATTATTTATTAATTATATCTATCTTTATACGGCATAATTTCGATTCTCAAATTTATAATAAGGGAATAAAGCAATTTAGACATAAACTTTTACAGCTGTTTAATTTAGTTTAATCTAGTTTATTTTTTGGGGAGGGGGGTTGACAGGCTACATGAGGGTGATCCTAAAACAGGCAACTCACCTTTAATAGCATAGGAAGGGAATTGAAAAGGGGGGATGCGGAAGGTAGAGCAAGGTAGCCAAGGGTTAACTAGGGCCCCCGGGCTATGGTTACCGAATTAATGCTCAACTACCTTATTATTATAAGTGGAATTCATTGCTTATGTGCAAAAAGGGCTCAAACATAGTTACCGTATTTCTATGTTCTATTTACAAATATTAACGCGTTAAGCAATTTCAAAGAAATTTGGACTCACGTTCTTTGCAACTTAGCACTTTTGGAGTAAGACACGTCCACCACTTATAAGGCCGGGGGTGGAAGGGGCGAAAATTTCGGAATATGAAAAACCGGCCAATATTTCCGTCCCTTAAGCGGTGTTTCCGGCGATTCTATTTGTATCCATCCTACCCTAGTGACTTATGGAATAGGAAACGTCAGTCACGCCTCGTTCAATTTTAGCACAATTTAAATACTTTTTACCTGTGAAAATATTTTCAACAATTGTTAATATTATCCCGTAATTTCATTATGAAAGTCAAGGGCTGATTATATATGTTTGCCCTCCTCGCAACGTAACACACATCCGCTCCTCTCTCGCTCACTCTCACATATTTCAGGGGAGTTTTTTTTGACTCTTGAGAAGGTTGTATGAGCTGTCATCTGCTGTGAGTAAGTTGCCAGGAATGATTTAGGTGATCTAATTTCATTATGAATGTCAACTTTTATTTCTGACCATAATATTTTGCAGTTTTTACAATTCTGCCATCTGGTAACCAGAAAGTTAATCGACATAAGTTGCCGACTTTCCTGCCAGATGGCAGTTATTGAACCTTCCGCGCCCTACGTTACTATTGACTCGGAGGTTGTTTTTATTTGACACCTGTTACACGTACCTCATAATTTATTTATTTAAATATTTTTTTTTGAAAATTTTATAACACTATTTCAAAAATTCAAGCACTGCGCTGTTGTAACTGATTATTAAATACAATTCACTAAAGCGATTTAATTTTGTGTTCTAAAGCAAAATTTTAAATAAGGTATTGAAATCCTGATCTAGAAAGGTATACTACATAGGCAAATATAATACAGAAGTTTTCTTCTCGCATCGTCATCAGCCATAGATTTACTATATCAATCCTCTCTGTCCATTCCGTATCAGTGTTTACTTTCTTCTCCTTTTTGTTGTGACATTATAAACAAAGTATTAATTATCTACTTCTTAATATTTCGGAAGGCGTTTTAAGACATTTAAATATATGAAACACCAGTTGTCTAACTTGTCTTAATCTCCATCACTGAATTTAGTAATACTTTATTATTTTTAATAATATTTTTAATTTGTTTCGTAAAAGTATATACATATTTTTTTGAAACTAAGTTTTCTCATTATTTATAGTTGTTTTATTTGTTTATTTAAATTCCAATTTTTTACTTCTCGAAATAAATATTTACCAAAACAGACTTGCGAGACACAGTTTACGACAAATAACTTATTTTTCTCTTAGAATAATGTATATTTTTGGATATATATCTTTAAGACTTTACTCATATTAAATTCACAAGTCTTCTAAACGAAAATTTTGTTTACATCAGTAGATACGTAATTGTTAATAATCTCTTTAAATATACAATATTGCAAATATTTCAGCAAACAATTTTGTATTTATTGAATACATCTACGACGTTTTGTCCATACGTGCGACTTAATCGGGTAGATTTGAATGTATGAAATACATATATAAATAAAATAGAATTCTGGTATTTTTTATTTATTTACACGGAATTCTCAGAATACTTATTTATTAAATAAGATATTTCAATTCGTATAAATACTTCTCCTTGTGCTATTTTTAGGAATTTCAGGTTAAGAGATACGGGAATTGAAATTTGAAATTCCTCGAAATGAAAAGCTACTGAGCTATATTTTAACTGTGTGTTAACAACACACATGTAGTAATGTACATAATTTTGTTTCTGTAAAATTGTTTTTTGTTGAGATATATTGAAAATAATGGCAGTTTTGAAAATTTTCCTTGCGCTACATACTTAAATTTATTTATGCTTTTTACATTAATATGTAGGGCTGGCCATTGTTATCAATTGTCAGTATTACTTTTGAAATTAAATAAAACTTTGAGGAGAAAATAATTTTTTTCTAACAACTTCATAGGATTACTTAAATATTAAGTATTTTTATCACTTTGAAAATTTGTTTCACCTAAACTACTTGAAGAATTCGAAAACTAATACTTGTATTTAAATTAATTAGCATTTAGCTTATGTACAAAAAATGAAGACAATATCTTAATATTTGTGACTTATAGAAGGTTTTTGGTAGCAGAAATCATGAAGCTGAGAAAAACACTTTTCTGAAGAAAGGAATAATTTATTAATTTGGAATCAAATCTTTTTAAATTGCTCCTGAGCCTTTAAAAATTACTAAATAGAATTAAAAGTTTTACTATATGATCTGTAAGACTTATAGTCATATTGATATGAATAAATTAGAAAATCTATTTTTTTCCAGAATTCTTCCGAAAATGTCAGTCTTCGTGTCCTTTAAAGTGAAAACGTAATATGAATTGTCTTTATATAATGTTTCTCATACAATATTGCGTACCTCAATTTTATAATAACAGTTTTACATGGAAATATGAAAACATTTTAATAATTTACACTATGAAATTCGTATTTCATATTGTATATACCAGTAATATTTAAGTTCATTTCTTTGGAAATATAGCATGACATTCTTCGGGAATTATATTTCAGTTTTTCTTCAAACGATTTATGGAACAGGAAGTCAACAAAGCATTTTAAAACTGCTTCACTACGTCAAATGTACTGATAACTAAACAGTTGTTAATGGAATGCATGCTTTATAATTGTGTCGATTCATAGACGTTAATAAAACTGCTTAGGATCATTAAAATGTTACGTTGTGCAAGAAGAAGAGTTATTTGTCTTTTTATTTAGTACTTTATGAGAGCAATGTATATTCCTGTGATTGTTTTATACTTCTCCTGAATATTAACTATTC
Organism: Eucriotettix oculatus; assembly: GCA_034510155.1. NCBI lineage: Eukaryota > Metazoa > Arthropoda > Insecta > Orthoptera > Tetrigidae > Eucriotettix > Eucriotettix oculatus. The sequence continues at coordinate 49,835,481 of CM067376.1, read as the reverse complement.
AAAATTATTAATAATTTTTTGTAAACATATTCCGTTAACAATAGTGTCCTCTTTATTTTCTTATGTGTCTATTATATTCAGAGATAAAGGTGAAAAAATTCTGCATTTGTATGGGTGTTATTACGGATTATAATTTTATTTGAAAATGGGCTCCTTCCTGGTTTCTAAAATAAGAGTAGCTTTCTGTTGCCTCTGAATTTATGTCTAATCGTAGAATGAAACAGTAATGCTCATTTTCGACAACAGAAACTAAGAATACATTATATTATTTTATCAAGATTATTTTTTTCCGTCTGATGTTATGTCATGTTAACATTGATACTACCTTTTGTCATCTTACTCAAAGTATGATTTTCACAGAAATACAATTAAAAGGGCATGCAAAGAACAATATCTTTAACTGAAGTGTTATAAATTAGAGCACTAAACTGCTATCGCGATGGTGAATAAAAATAATTATTATGAAATTATGGAATTTATGGCCTGTTCTCGCTGCTTAGCAACAGGTAAAGATGATGACGTCACAGAATATTACATTACGCTTAGACTTTTCCATAGTAACGATTCAGTATGACAATGGGTAAAGGTTTCAAGTCTGGTTATTCGCTACATATTCTTGTTAAGAGATTCTACTTTAAATCTCACATTATAAATAGATATGAGCCACTGGAACGTATGTAGTTCGACACTGAGCCTGATAAAAATTATTTTGAAGGAATATTATTATACTAATTCGAGGGTCTAACGTTCAAAACTACCTTATTTCAATGAATAATCGGATGCATTTGGTTTAACAGGAAGATGAAGTGAGTCATTGCGGATGGGAAATTTGTAGTCAATGTGATTATCAACCTATAGATGACATAATATTTATCCACATGTACTGAGTAATAATTTTTTTAATATCACATGAAAACTGTAATTCCTTTAAAGTTGTAGAATTTCAAAATGTTTTTATACAATAAAATATAAAGTAGAAAACCAACAATATATTTTAATACAGTTCACTGTTATTGAATTCCTCTCACATTCTAAAATTTAACGTTCACAGACTTGTACCAACATTCAAGACTAAATATATTTTTATAACAGGAACACATCTAAAATATCAGTACCTACTAAAACATTAAAACTAAATATTATAATTATTGAGGATTAATAGAGGGAAAATACCTCGTGTGGTCTAGAGCTAGCGTTGCTGCCTCACAACCCAGTGATCCGGGGTTCGAATCCCGGCAAGGGCTTGGATGTTTGTGCCTTCATGGTCGCCAAGACCGGGATTAAGGCTGCTGGAGAATTGATACACTAACCACGCACCACTCCAAATTTGGAATGAGTCACAATCTGCAGCCGCCCCGGTAGGGAATAGAGGGAAAATCGAGGTAATGAATTGTAGAATGAGAAATTAGATTCGGAAGAGGTATTTTGAAGACAGGGAAGAATTCTCCTACTAGCTAGGGATGGTAGAAGTATAGTAGACATAAAGAGTATAATAGCACAGGTAAGAAAGCTTTCGTAAAAAAAGAGGAATTTTCTTACGCCTAATATAAGTATGAATAATAGGAAATCATTATTACAAATGTTGGTATGGAGCGTGGTATTATATGGCTGCGAAACGTGGAGGGTAGGAGTTGCAGAAAGAAACCGAATAGAAGCTTTCGAAATGTGGTGCTAAAAAGAATGTCGAACAACAGCTGGGTGGATAGAGTAACTAATCAGGAAGTTCTAAAAAGAATAGGGGAAGAAAAAACAATGTGATGACTTTGGCCTAGGGAAGGGATAGATTAATAGGCCACATTTTCAGGGGGAAGTGTGAGGGGTAAGAACAGAAGAGGAAGGCCGAGGACGGAATACGCTAAGCAGATTATGGAGGATGTGGAATGTGTAAGTTTTATAGAAATGGAAAGTCTTGCGCTAAATAAACTAGCATGGAGGATTGCATAGGCCCATTCTATGCACTAATTACTTCAACAAAAACATTATAATGATACAGGGACTCGCATTACGTTATACCTTATATGAATGGGATAGTCTCCAATCACTTAGCACGGGATCGTACAAATCTGCCGACAAAGGAGTATCCATTCCACAAAGGGTACTATTAATTTTTTAGCAACGAGTGTTAAAGATATTATTTGATCCACCCACCAATGAATTAAAAATTAACGAAATTATTCCTGTAAATTATTACTTTGGTTCTTTGTATGTGCACTATTATATTATTTTCTCTGATTTAAAATTGGCTGTATATTTGCGGGCATGTTCTGCATATAAATTTAAACGCGTGTAGTTATTTCGACCTAAATTTGTACGTTACTTACGGTTTATTTTTAATACGAATAGTTAAAACAACAGGCGTGTGGGTCGGGCATCTTTAACTATCCTAGGGTCGTAAGGAACAGCGAACGTTTCTACTCACTTTGGCTCCCGCTAATATTTTCAACTTTCTTAAGATATTAATAGTTATTTTTTTAATATAAGGGGACCAATTATGGACATTCAAAAACGTTTCGAGTATTTTTACTCAATTAACGTACCAAGAATATTTTTCACGTTTATTGACTCTCTCGACATACCTGGATCATTTTCATCTGTAATGAATTGGTTTATTGGACTACGTTACTGTGCTTAGTTAACTTATCAGTAGATTTTGGCTCGATTACGATACTGCGAGACATCACACAGGTTGTGATGAGATTAGCATTCTACTGTTGGGTTATCAGGTGTAAAAAGGTGAAATATATTAATGCTCTCATTTGTGGCTTAATCGCGAATAGACAAATAATTAAATGCAATTAATACATGAATTTTATGAACTCAAAATTTTTCAGCGTGCGGTTTTATAGGAGATAACTTATGTTACGTCTGGAAGCAGGGTACGTAATTCGATACAGCCAGTATATAGCAAGAGGATATTTTTTTCTACCTTCATTAGTGTCTCCGAGGAGATATGGCAGGCCACGGAGAAAGGGATAGTTTTTGTAATATAAAAGGTGAAGACGTTAGCAGACAATAGGTGAATCGGGTGAGCTGCAGCAAAAAGCACAAGACTGATGTCCATAAAAACACGTTACAGTGAGATAGCCAGTTGAGAAATTGTATTTTGTTGCCGAAGAAATAGAGTTTATTGCAGGATTTGTTTACCTAAACAACATCATTACAGTTGTCTCAACGATTGTAACATAATTACGCTTATGAAATATAATTAAAAGATCTTTTCAACAGCATGTCAGAAACCAGTATGTTTTAAATTAATAACCACACGAAGACATAATTTTTTCACCAACAAATTTATTTGCTACAAGCAAAAAAATATTCAGGATATCCATTTTTTAGCCCCTTAAGTATCAGGACCTCTTGTGATCCAGTGGCTAGCATCGCTGCTTCACAACATAGAGGGATGGTATTGGATCTTTGTGTCGTCATGGTCACCAAAACTGGGATTAAGGCTGCTGGAGAATCGATATGCTGACCACATATCAATCCAAAATCGGAATGTGTCATGTAAGATTACTCAGTCGATCCTGTAGGCCAAGGCCCTGAATGGACTGCTACAGTATTTTAGAGAAAAATGTTAAACCTTCGTGAAGACTGGCCGATGATGAAAGAACAGGACATCAATCAACATCCACTACTGATGACAACATTTCGGAAATCATTTTCCATACTCTGAATTATTGACAATAAATTATGATAATGTGATAAACTATATGCTGATCAGTTATATGATATAATCCATAAAAGGTTTAGTAAACTGGTAAATGAAACAAACGCCTTTTTACGAGAAGCTTGTGAAAATGTCAACAGTAAGTTTTGAACTGCAATAAACCATTTCGAAAAATGATGTCACTATAATTTAATAATTATTGGAAAAGTCAGAGTGAATTTATTTTCTGACTTACCCTTATACTGTCGCATTTTTTACTTTTTATGCAACTAAATAATAATACAAAATTTGATTCTTTTCATTACCTTCACCATTAATGTTTCATCAGTTAGAAATATGAGATCACGTAACTAAAACACACAATTAACGCAATTAAGACGAATGAGAAATATATTTGTATAAGCTCGGTGTTTTTTAGTTAAAATAATTGAGTACTTTACATTACAATACAATCTATTTCTTATCCCCTCTCACGATACCGAATACAGCTTTCGGAAATCAGAAAAAATCTGACGTATTAAAACACTAATAATGTCAGAGGTGTATTAAATTCATTAATTATCATAATTATAAAGAAAATGAATATATTATATACAGCAATTGTCACATAAAAAGCGTCCAATAAATTATTTTCTTAAAATAAATGACAACGGACACTTATTTTAATTCGACCCCATCGTCATAGATCAAAGAAGGTATAAATTATTAATTAATTTCATTATAATAAAATGGATCTACTAGTCCTTAATTATGCATATTCTCATTTTTCTGTAATATCGAGTTGAAATTAAATTCGTGCTCAAGGTGAGGCATAACTTCCCTCCCGCAGCTCAATTCTACGACGTGAATACTTCTATTCTCGAATTAGGGAAAGGATTGGGCTCGAGGTATTTTTCAAAGTAATCCCAAACTTTTAAACAGTCCACAACTATTTACTTTTCAAAGCCATGAGTTGCAGTATATAAGACAGGGCGTGGTCATTACAGTCTGCACTTCCAATCACTCTCCACACACTCTATTAATAACAAAATCGTCAGGACTCCAACGTTTACTCGGTCTAACACCACATATTTTGTGACTTGTTAGTTAGCCGTTTTATGAGTCACGTGACCACAAATACTCGCGGTCCAGTACCACATCTTATCTAATTCACATGCCCTCGTGGCGATAATTCCGGAAACCTGCAGAGGTTACGTGGAGAGAGATTTTGGGGAGGAGTAATCATGAAAATTGAGAGCCGCTGTTGAGAGTTGGGAGGAGTTCTTGACACCTTTGGGGGTGTAGATTTCTTAGTGATTATTTTGGCCCAAGGCATCGTCCATGCAGCTAGACCATTCTCGAAGCAGCCAACCTAAGAGAGACCGAAGAAAAACGCCGCCAAAGAATTCGGATTGTGTCGTCCTTGATTCTAAATAGTTCAACATTGCCAAGCTTATTTGCCATTGAAAACGTTGCTTCTTCTGATTCACAGCACAGCTAACCTCATTTTAATAAGTTTCATGTAAATCATAAATTTATTATTGCTCTACCGTTTCAACAGTATATAAATATATAATTTCTCTACCTTTTCATATAAATTTATTTTGGATTTTTATAATTTCTTTTATTTTACTTTGTTTTTGTAAATTGTTATCTTGTTTTGAAATTCATTTGTTGTTGTTATTATTATTATATTTTCCTTTAAACTATAACTTTCCAATATTAAATAATAATTAATAAACCCCTCCCCACTATATTCACTACATAATTATATTTTACTAATAAACATTCTCTACAGTTATAATTTATTGAATACTTACCATTTATGAGATAGCACATAATATATTTTACATGCTGTGAATAGACATTACGCATTGATGAAATTATTTATGTAATATTAAATTGCGACATTTTTCACTATATTATAAACTAACAATATTTTTATAACATGGCGGTTTGTCGAAGCGTAAATGGAACATTTCGTAACGGAAATGGAAGTTTCCCGCAATTCAATTACTCTTATTGAAATTTCTCGACACGCGCTAATCCAAATTATAAACGTTTAATTTGGCTGTCATGTCAATGGCGGGGAAGTTTTACATTAAACTAACGTGGACAGATTTGCAATCAAAGCATGATTTGGATACTTACTGTGTGTGACGCAACGTTCAGTGGACTTTTTCTGCGATCGTTGAGAATTTTATATATATTGTTCCTGTTGTTAAAATACTTTACCGATCAATTTTTATTATCATTTCAGGTATATAAGTTTATGTAAGCACCTGATTATTTCTTAAACTCAAGTATGTTCCATCACTAACGGTTCTATAACACTGTTGATAATCTCGTAATAAAGTTTTATAGTTCACTGTAGTTATCAGGATTATTTACAACTTTAAATCCATCAAAATAAAATAGGAATTTTCTTTATAAATAATGTATGTTGAAATAATTTATGGTCAAATTAAATTGGCGTGATGTAATAAGGAAAATTGTTACACAATATACGTAATACAAGCCAAGAGAATTTGTAATACATAAGCGAAAACATACTAAAAGTGATTAACCAATATAAATTTACTATTTTCATTGCGTTAGTAAACAATTTTAGAATTTTATGAACGCAATTCAAGTAATATTTCTCATTATTTCATAGTGCTCTTTCCTTTTAATAAACTACATCTAAATAAATATATCGCTCAATCGTTTTTGGGTTTCACAAATTCAATGACCTGCGTAACCTTCGCTTGTCAGTTAATGAATTTTAAAGTTTCGTGACAACCATTAATTTTCTTGCTTCATTTTACCTGAACTTAGTTACTGGCCGCATTCATGTGTCTCACCTATTCGCTTAACATTTCCAGGCACATCTTACCATCAAATCCCATTTTGTTTCATTTTTAATTACATTAGTAGTCCATATTACAAGTAACTAAGTAACATATTTTTCTCGCTCGGTCTACTTTATTTTCTCAGAAAAATTTAGTCACAATACTTCCAAATCTATGTATTTAAGTATGAACCTTTATCCACTGATATTAAAATATATTAAATTTGTTGCCTTAATCTCTTCAAATAATTTAACACTTTACGTAATCTATCCTGCATTAATAATTTTAAGAAAATAACATTTAAATAATTTTTTAATATTCCTACTGTATGTCCGGTTAAACATGGGGCTGCAATTCTCATATATACATAAATTTGACCTTATAAAGAGTAAGTTAATAATTTTTTAATTTAAATAATTCAATAACTATTGTTTTACTCTTCTAGGCTATTGCATAGCCTGGAAGAAGACGACGACAGACCTTCCAGAGAGTGAAACATCATGGTTTAATCGCTGTTTTACGCGTTCGGAAACTGTCTCTTCAGAAACTGCAGCGGGAAAGCCCTTGATCTGTTGCATATCGTACCTTTAGAATACATTTATCCTAGAAACCAATATATATATATATATATATATATATACATTCTCCAGATTACTTACTTATTATTCCATAATTAACTATTTGTGATATGTAACTTTTCTGCTTGCGTTTAGCCTTTCACTTATTGTAAAGTCTTGTACTAAATTACAAACGCTATCAAATATAATATAAGGTCTCGTTATTTATTGTATAAAATACTGAGTAATCTTCCAGTTACATGTGTGATTCTTTTGACTGTTACAGACTCTATAAACCGGATCTCCATCAGTGATTGTCATATTCTGAAATATCGGGCTTGTACGTAACCTCAAATTAAATACAATAAATAACTACTGGAGAGGCAATGCTTTGTTTTTTGGGTTGTTGCCTTTATAATTATTTGCTGTATTACGGGTGGATCCCATTACAAGAGTCAACTAGCCACTTATCTGTTTCCCACAACCATTCTACTGTTTTTATATCATGTATTAATTCGTCTGGTATTGTAATTTATATGTATTTCTAAGCCTTAATTAAATAGTTGAAAAAATGTTAAACTATTTAAACCATGTCTGTATAATACCTAAAATCATTGCGACCCCTCGATCATAAAACACAGTAACGGCTCCTTTAAACTTTCCGTGGAAATATTTTTGTATTAGTGATAAATAAGAGTTGTTTTGTTTTTAATCGCTGATGATCAAAGAGAGGGCGCGAGGAATATATTTGGTGAACAGGTACGAAAGTGTGTTGTGAACATATTATACAGGGTGTCTCAAAAATATTTCTAATGTTCAGTTTAGTGACGTTGCGAATCCCTTGGTGTGCGTTATCTGAGTTTCCTGGACAATAATGGTCATCAACATGATTCTTCAATTACATTTATCTTCTGTATTCAAAGCCATTCCATTTCACTCTATGTTCATAAATAATTTTTTTCTCGTCATTCGAAGTGTGAGTAAATTTCTTGAGACACCCTACATATTATGACATTAAATGCTATAACAAACGTAATGCGCTCGTTAATAGTAAGTGGAGTTCTCTTTAAAGATACATCCAATATAAATTACTACTGATTTCGATCTTAATTATTGCTATACCGCAGGTGGAGAACGTGTGACCGAGAGTTTCCGTTGCGGCCCCTAGAAAAGTGAAACCTCAATTTTCATCGAAAATTTGTAGTAACGCGATTGACCAGGGAATTATTTTCATATGACCCAATATAAATCCTATAAATTCGTTCCAATACTTATCAATAAAAACACATTTCATATAGAATATATATAGTTTAATAATAAAATTCCACGAAAACCGATATGAAGAAAACCGAAGATAATCAAATTTAACTAAAACCGAGAATTCAATGAAACAATATTTTCAAATTGTCGAACAACAAACATGACCCTTCAAATAAAATGACGTCGATAGTGAATCTTCAGGTTCCATTGCTGAAATAAAGTAATTTTATGTATTACATAAAATTCTGGAAATCCAGCATTGTCTATGTTCCGACCGCCAACAGTAGCTCAAATGCAGTGTTAAAAAATGACAAAAATTAAAACTAGTCTAAGAAAGGAAATTACAGATGTTCATTTAGAAGTTCAACTAAGGCTGCGCGTCACGAAGTTTGATCCGAATCCCTTTACTTTCAAACAAGAAAATTATTACAATTATTTAACGAATTATTGAAGTGCTAGCTAATAATATTTTATATTTTACTTATTTGTAATGTAATTAATTTATACAAAAATACTGCTTCTAATATGATGACTACTTCTATTTAATACTATAATGTTCCTACTGTATTTATTTATTTTAATTTTTTTTCTCCATGGCTCTGGACTTACCGAGTCGACTGCGGACTGTCATCTTGCATGACACATTCCGAATTTGGAGTGGCACGTGGTCAGCGTATCGATCCTCCAACAGTCTTAATCCCGGTCTTCTCGACCATGACAACACAAACATCCAAGCCCATGCCAGGATTCGAACCCGGGACCTCTGGGTTGTGAGTGAGACAGCAACGCTAGCCACTACACCACAGGAGGTCGGCGTATTTATTTATAATGTAATAAATTTAATTAACGTTATCATTTAAATATGTAATTATTTATTATATTATAACAATTTATTCCCCTTACGTGAAAACAAATTTTATTGAAATTTATTATGTTAAATAATAATAAACCGCTTAATGCATTTTGTGTTATATCTATAAAAAGCAATAAATTGATTAAAATATACAAAAACTTCACCAAAGTCGCGTGTATAGGCATGTCAACTTATGCGGCCTCCTTTATTACTGCCTCTAAATGTAAAAAACGTTCCCCACCTCCGGATATAGGAATACGCAATATTAGTTGGAGGTATGTAACTCGGCACAGGGAGGACGGATTAAGTATCACTCCGCTACGTCAAGAGTTAGACCGGGCTAACATCTATAATATTTACCTCGACGTGGTGGTAGGATGTGATTACAACACACAATCCAGGCGTGCACCAAATGCAAATGAGCAGGAAAAAAAATACTGGAAAATTATGGAAGCAACTCTATCACCTACTCCTCAGCATATCAAGTGCAACGTAATTCGGTTCATAAACGAAATCAACCTCTAAGACGACATATAAATCTATTCGATGTAGCTGTCGGTCATTATCCAGCTGTTAACGCGACAAAAAATAAATTGAATTAAAAAAATTATTCTGAACAACAAAACTTGTATACCAATGAAATAATTGTTAAACTTTCTACATTTAAGGAACTACAATATACGGATTCGTTATTCGGTGAAATTTACTACTTTCCTATATTTTAGGAAAAGGACTAACGTTGTAGTAACCTTTGTTTGTTAAAGTGACGTGTCACAAATTAAATGTTGTGATGTGTATTTTGGAGAATGTTATCTGCGGAGCCAGAAATAAATCTCTTCATTAATGAATGCATTATCGGAATTATTTGCTAACGCTGGCCGTTAATTAACTATAAACACCCGGGAAATTTATGAATAAAATATTTAAGAAGATTTGAAGCAGTCTGCCTGTTATACTCCAAAACAGTTGGTAATATTCCAGAATTCCCTCGATACCCGACACGTGAGATATTTAAATTCATAGATCCAATCTTATCTTCCCTATGAGAAAGAGAAAGGTCCGGGTGACGTCATCATACCTCATAACGCAATTGCGGTACATCGCAATGGAATAGAGACCACTGGCGCCCAGGGTAGATTCTGTGATATAAACCGGAAATTATTTGTGAGATGGATATTGGCGAAATAAATATATACAGGCAAGGCTGTTACAAGTTGATACTCCACTGAATGAGTTTACCTAACGGATTGATAACGATCACAATAAGTGTTCAGTGTAACTCAGATATTTCTACATAAATTCAGCTCTACCAATATTTAAGGGTTAGTTTTATGACAAATACCACTATTATAATTTAAAGGTTTTCACAAACTTAAAGTAGATCTCAGTGGTAGAAATTCAGCATTAAAATTCACACGGTTCCGAGAAAAGAAAATGGTAAACGTATTATTAAATTGGATATATAATCGTCCTAAATCCGAACGTTTCTATAACTTCATCTCTTAAGCTGGGTAGATATCCTTTCGGGCTACAAATTGTTAGAATTTGAGAGTATTTGATAGGTTTAATAAACACATGAACATAATTTTTTACAATCTAAGAGGAATTAGAATAAGAAAATCTCTTTATACTTGTAGAATTACCTTCTGAGTGTCTCTTTAGCACTCTCCACCACCAAATCGTAGCTGCAGCTGCTTGACGAGTTTCACCACTGAACAGAAGTGCTTAGTCCAATATATACATTTATATATCACTGAAACATTTCAACATTTAAATCCTTATTATGTTGCAGAAAATTATCAATTATCCTGGAACAGAGAAGAACCTCTCGTTTTATATCTGTGTTTCACTGGCTTGTCCACTCTACCCAAACTCAATTTCTGGCTTCACTGATGATTGTTTAACGCCCGTAATTTGGTAGAGCCAACCGCTAACTGTAGAGTGGCCCTCATAATATGGCTTTCATTATCGTTTCAACCATTACGATTACCTTAAGGGCATATAAATAGACATGTACCCATAAAGCATCTGAGCAACGCTTGCTTTATCACGACCGGCAAATAAACACTGGCCTGAAAAGGAAGCCGTAAACTGTCGATATCGACAAACGATAAACCCATGCAGAGAATAGAGCTCCCAGCTGGAACAGCGGAGCGCCATTCCTACACGAAGCTTTATTATTCCGGAAAATAAAACTCTTTAGTAGAATTCAATTTATCTCTTTTACCACTCTGTAAGCTCCTAGTCTAATGCAAAACTGGGAACGAGCAACACATTTTTACCGCTTTACTTGTAATTCATCTTTCTGACGGTGCAAATAACATGGATTAGTTGTTGCAGATCATATATATTATCGAAAGAATGTTGTATATGCATATATATTAAATATTATGGGTATTAAACAAAGCAAAAATTTGCACGTGTATACGGACCATTTGGGTGCCTGATAAGTAGGCAATCCAGTTGTACATGTTCATGCTCCTTTCAGGTACAAAATTATAAGTCAGATAATTTTTATTTATTTGTTTAATTTTATTTAATCTTAACATCGCATCAACCCTGCGGTTATTAGAGACCTTTACATACAGTTTTTCATAGTAACTCACAAATTTATTAAATACATGGAATTTACAAGAGTGGCTTCTTTTGGTACTATTTATATTTATATAATTTTAATTATAAATATATATAATTTTATATAGTTTTTAAAAACAAAGTGAAATAATTAATTCTATTTTAGATATTAAACTGCTAATATTTGTCTAACTTGCATATCATTGAAAATTCATCTTAATTTTTTGCTACTTTCTTTGGGCTTAACTGTCCTACAAAATTATCCCTATATGTTTTGATAAATTTGAATACATTTATTACTTGTGCAATAGAAAAGTCGGCATTACGATTAGCAGGTAGGAGTGCGTTATTTTCGTTTGCAAGGTTCAAGTTCTGCTGAGAACTACTTGTTTCCTAGATATCTTCGTCATGTTTACTATATCCTTACTATTTCATATTACTTTTAGCATAACTCCTATTTGATCTGGAATTTTCTTATTAGTCGCTGTATATTTTATATTTGTGATTTTTCTCATATTACAGTAACTCAGGTAATAAGATAATAAATCCACATTTGCTACTACTATACATGATAATTTTATTTGAAACAGGAATTTATCTTTGTATATGCAAATTCTTACAGAAATATTGACTAAACCTTCAACGGAAACAATCTGTGCATAAATATTACTCACGATAAAAATTAAATATAAAGCAGTCGTTGAAAATAAAATGATTTTGTTTTATAAGTTACAAGAATGTAATCCACGTTGAAGTCACTCCTTTTTCATAGCATTTGAATGGATTTGAAATGGTATGTGAAAGGGAAAACTAATGGGAACGTTCAGTAAAATTATGGTAGTCGCAGTCTTTGCCGATGATGATGAAGTAATGCATATTTAAGCCTACAAGAGTACTGTCGATGACCTGACAGCTTTTGAATGGTGCTTGGCTATTGACCTGCTCCGATCTCTAGTGGCTCAGGTACTTACTTTCTTCCCCGAAGATTATATTTTGTATATGATATTAATATAATGACTTCAGAAAGTTAATGAAAGTGTATGCGTCACAACATGTAAGGTTTGTTTTAGTGGTCTGAGTTTGATTTCTTAGTCTGAGGACTTAGTTTAAGTTCTGAATCTAAATTCTGAGTCGGAGTTCTAAGTCTCGGGTCTCAGTTTCAGTTCCGAGTATTTGTTTGAGCATAGTTTCAGTGAATATCAGGCATATTTTGTTAGTGATTATCTTATATAACTTATAAAGTAGCCATTAAGAATGTGTCTTGATAATATAAAATTTGAAATACATTATTCCTCGAATAAGAAAACACAAGACGGCATTAGATGAATTTACTAATACTTACTATAAACTTGGAAATGTTAAACAGGGCAGTTATTTGGGTAATTGAGATTAAAAAAAAAAGTTTGATTGAAGTTCACATTAAAAATAAAATTAACAGTAATAAACCTGCTACCGTTGTGAAACTGTTAATAAAGTACAAAACATGAATATAAAGGCCCGTATAACATAATTTATATTTATTTCTATAAAATGTACGTTTTACATAAAAAAAGTTTTCCTGTGCACATTTATGTACTGATATATTATATTTTATAATAAATATGACATGAAATATCGAAATTCTCCGGAATAAAAACAATTAAAATTCATTTTTCCAGGATTTGACAAACAATTTACATTTTGTATCTCACTTTCAGTCAACCATTGAACAAATTTTCTCCTTCAAGCAAAGTTTGGGAAAAACTAGAGAGAGGAACGTCGAAACACACCGTCTATTTGTAGGTATTTGTACAGCCTATGATAGTGTGAATAGAGCTGGGCTTTACAAGACAGTGGAATAATGTAATTTTTTCTAAAACATATAAAATTAGTGGAAGTTCCTACGATGAACAGTCAATCCCTTGAAAGAATTTAAACGTATCTAGCGAAACCTCTAAATAATGGACTAAGGCAAGGTGACTCCATAGCGCTTCTATTAGTCAATATAGCCCTTGAAACGTTTATTCGGGAAGCAAAAATACAAACAAGAGGAACAATATTTTATAAATCATTTTAATTACTAACATTTTCTGACGATATTGCAAGATATAAGTAATACGGAGAAAACTTGAAGCCTTAAAATGTGTTAAAGTCAATTAAGGAAAACTAAGTATATGGCAGTTGTCAAAAGAGATATATATCTTGGATCGTTGATAAACAGCAATTATAACGTATATGCGAAAATCAGTAGAATTCAACTTGCTAATAGAAGTTATAAGTGTCCCCAAAACAATTTATATTTTGATTACTCTCCCGACAAACCAAATATGTATTAATAAACTTTAATTAGCCTGCATTTATGTATGCATCTGAGATTTGGTCTCTCACGAAAATTGATAAGCTACGGCTAGGCACATTTTAAAGTTAAAGTATGAGACATCTGGAGATCAAGACATAACTATGAGCGGTATCAATTGTATTAATCGCCCGATGTTATACAAGTAATAAAAGTTTCCAGATTGAGATGGGTGGGCCATGTTAAGAGAATGAAGGAGAATGAGGTACCAAAAAGAATCTTGTGTTATTAATGACATCATGAGACTGGTGGACTAAAGCAAATGATAGAGACCAATAGAGGAAAATCCCCAAGGAAGACGAGCTATGGAGCTACAGATCATCATGATGATCTTACGTTCAAATAACTCTCAGTTATCAGCTAGTGAGATAATATATGATTCAGACGAATTATAATCAAAGTGATTCACACTTCAACATACTGTGGAGGAATAACATTTTGTTGACGTTGTCAAACTTTCAAAACCTAAATTTACTTCACTTTCATAAGAAAATTACTGGTACATGTTTTGATTCCTGTCTTTGATGCTAAAAACATAGAATATTTATGAATATGAGCCATTACTGTCATCATGTCCGTTAGGAATCTTAGTTGCCAAAGAGATTCTTTGGGATTGGGATTTAGATTACCAGACTTATTTAGGCGAGGGCGAAAGAGAAACCCGTCTCAAAACATATTAACGTGAAATAATAAATGAATCTGTGATAAATATTCTAAAATCTTTAAAAGAAACAAATAATAAATTCAGGATTCATGCCTCGCGTCTGCACAGCACAGATAAAGCTCACAAACCAAAGAAGATGCATCACACTTCAAAACCTGACATGTTACAATCTGAATCTGTATAAATGTATTTATTTTAGGTTATCATCTATGATAAATGCCGAACTACACAACTCAAAGACAATACAGAATATCCCAAATCAGAGACACATAAGCTAACAATTATTATTAAATTATAACATGATGTGGTGAGCGATATTAACTGTAATTAATACACATATTGGAAAATAATCTGTATAATGCAGTCGTAAGTATTCAATGTCGAAAGTAGAACAGCAGAAAGAAAGAGGTACTATTTCATGTACAAAGTACGATCTAAATTTCTATGTTAAAGGATTCACTGTCGCTGGCTTTTCATGTTTAGCAAATGCTCACATATGAACAGAAAGCCCCTCATTCTCTTTTCCCTTTTTGGTGAATGTACGCAACGAGTGTACAATATAAAATGACACAAAAAATTTGTCCATACGTTCTTTACAGAGACTACTAATGTGCAAAGGCTTTAGTGTCTACTTCAATCAAATGTTTTAATAAGCCCATTTATTCCTTATATTTATAGATATAGCCAGTATTGATTAATTAAATGTATGATAATCTGAGTAATAAAATGACTCACATAATTTTGCGATACACTTTTGTTTCCGTACTACGCGTACCCTTAAATACTAGGTAAATAACTTTATTGGAACATTATGCAATTAATCAGTAATTTTATTTATTTATTAATATTTTGGAAGGACAGCTTATCTAACTGGTATTGACGTATTTCTTTAATACTGATTTTTGATGAATTAAGACTTAAGCAACACCAACATACTATATTTGTCTTAGCATGCAACTTATCAGCCCCACGGTAGGGAGAAAAGGCATACGGTAGAATTGATTGTATCGGTTTTTAGACTTTATTTTCGTTACTGTGCATATTTCAGTAATGACAGGGGTTATGAAGTTTTCAAGATTCCGTCAGCTTATATAGGAAAGGAGACGTGAAAATGAGAGAGTTCAAAAATGTGACGTTGTCAATACAGGTTTAATCACGCTATGACGAAGAGATTCCTGCGGAATTAGATACTGTACCGGGCTAGTATAATTAATCAACTGGGTAACACCGGGCAACGAAGTAATTATGTACAAAAAAACTTCTAAATCTATCCATAAAATACAGATGATGTTAAATAAATTAGTAGCTTAATTTCTAATTATAGTTAACCAATTATCCTGCTTCCGTGCGCATAACACAAGATTGAAAATTAGCTTTGAATATTTCAATGCTGTATCTTTTGTGGTTTCCGAGAAAAAGGTACCTAAATATAATTATTTTAACATTAGCAAGAAAGGATCCTTCCGATTCCTCTTATTTTGAAAATTTGTCTAGTGCATGATTATTTTTCTAATTATGTGTTCTAAATAGCTAAGTATAAATGCATTAACATGTCATTTTGAATTAAGTTCTTAGATATATAAATTCAATATAATATTATGTTAATCTGTGATTACATTTTTCTATTTATTTCATTAACACAATCCATTTTCTCCTTTGAGAACTAATGGAATGAATAAATAAATCTAAAATGAATACTAATCTAAGTTAATGCTCAATTGAAGCCCAGTAAAGCTTATAGTAAATTTTAGAAGAAAGACAAGAATGGAAAAATGTCAACCGGAACAGCGAATCGAACCCAGGTCCATGCGGCTGCATATCACAAGGTCCTGGGTTCGATTCCCTGGCCCGGTTAACATTTTTCCATTATTGTCTTTCTTCTAAAATTATCTAAAAGGAATCTTTTTTATTGAAAGTTTAGAGTCGCGTCAACCCTAGGGTCATTGGCAGCAGTTACAAAATTATATCCAGACAAAATAAATGAAAACGATGATTTACATAAAAATTAATCCACTAAAACAGCGGAAAAAGCAACAGGTGAATTGTAACATAGAGACACAAAATATATAAATTACTTTATCTAATTTTCAGAAATAATAAAATACTCTTTATCGCTTCAGTACGCAATCGTAAAAATAAATAAAAAGGATTTTATTTGAAAAATAAAAATAAGCGATAACTTACTTTTAGTATATTACATTAATGTATAAGATTATAAGGTACAAATTAATCGATGCCAAAATACTTTCAGCTTTATTAATTTTTTCGATAACATAATATTCGAATGAATTTATTATTCAACATAATTAAATCTGTCTATTTAGAATCCATTATTATAAAGTAGATAAAATTGATGACGTCCCTTATTGCCGGGTGCATTAAGTAAGAATTGAAACTTTTGCACTTTCATAAGACCATAACGAAAAATGGTGACATTCAAATTAATATTTTAATCTAATAAATTTTTCATTTGTTTTTCGGTTAAAGCTGCTCTTATATCCTGGTGGTCATGGTTTGATCTACGATATTTCAAGTTTCACCAACATGTGTCATCTCATATAAGAGTAACGTTCCAACATTATAACGCTGTATCCGCGCCTGTTTAAGTCATAGAAACTCGTCATGTTTGAATTTATTTAAGCCAATAATGCTCAGTCGGTGTAATTAATATTCAGACATTAAAAGCTGAAAAGTCATACAAAGTAAACGTACTAATTACGTGCAGTAATTATTTATTTAGAATCCGCTGATGAAACGTAATTTAGAATAGAAACATTGTTGGCTCGTTCCGTATTCTATTAAAGCCCTCGCCCCGATGAATGTTTCCGCTGAATATAAAAGCTTTCACGTTCCGTAATTGGTTTACAAAGTGGAAGTAATTTATTTATTGTTACAGCCAGTATATTTGAAACAGAAATTATATTATTCCATGCCACAATCAAGTGTTTCACGGTACGCAAGAAATGAAATATTCCATGAAACTCTGATGTTAATTTCGCAGTCTTTGGAACATGAAATTGACTATAAGTTAATTAATCTTTCATTAAAAACCCCGAGTTCACCATTTGTGGCCAGATAATATATTCTGAAAGGAAAATGAAACTAAACTGTTGTAATTTCATAACTGAATCTGTGTGCCTTGTAATGGATACTTCAAATTTAAAGCGAAAGTAGCTTAGAAAATTTGCTCATTGTCAGATACAGTAAAATATTAATATTATTTAAAAATTGAATTGATTTTTATGTATAATCACGACTACTATAGAAATATATTTGATGATGGCCCTCAAACACAGTTCTCTGGTACATTATCTGAAGAAAATTAATGATACGCGGAGCAAATATTCATAAACTACGCGTTGAAAACGTGGTTAACTTTTTCAAAGAAATTATTGACAGTCGTTTCTTTTAAGTTTGTGGTGAACAAAGAATTGCGAGTCCAGTCCAAAGCTTATAAAACAGACGTGAACAGAATTCAATAACTTCGTGGATAACCTTTGAAGATTCTATAACTGTATAGCTATCGGAAACTTATATTGAAATCTGCGATATTCCTTTGCTTTCTAGAATATTAAGTACGTTTCTTATTCAATAATATCGTGAAAGATTTGAAGGAGACAAAGGAAATGATTCAGAGACAATATTTTAAATTAACAGTGTTCGAGTGAGTGTATTTTTTGTGCTGTGTAAAAGGGCATCGCACAAAGAAACATTCTTCAGATAACGTAAGAATCCACTAGACGCTCCCGCGAAGCTTATGAACAACGTCGTGATGCTATAGCCACCATAATACAAACAAGATGAGAGCTACCATGCTTTCTAAAAAGAACACCAACATGCACAAATTAATTAAATTCAGGAAAATTCTCCCGGTAAATTATAATCAGTCGTTATCGTAATCCAAACAGATAATTAAAAAAATTATTTCGTGGTACAAATATACTCTGATTATAAAACATATTTGTTGTTGTGGCGTTCAGTCCTAAGACTGGTCATATGCTACCCTCCATGCTAACCTATATTGTGCAAGCCTTCTCATATCCGCATAACTATCACGTTCCGCATCCTCCCTGAACAGCTTAGCGGATTCCATCCTTGACTTTCATCTTATTTACTTACCCCACAAGCTTCCCTCTAATACTAATTTTACAAGACCCTCATGTCTTATAACGTGGCCTTATTAATCTTTCATTTCACTTCGTCAACGTCTTCAATACTGTTCGCTGTCCCCTATTCTGTTTAATGATCTATCCACCCATCTTATTTTCAGGATTCTATTATAGCTCCACAATTCAAAAGCTTCTATTCGTTTCCTTTCTGCAACTCCTACCGTCCACCTTTCACACCCATAGATCGATAACTCCATACGAATATTTTAGCAATGATTCCCTAATATTAACACTTATATTACCCGGAAGAAAGTTCCTCTTTTTCGCGAAAGCCTTCCTTATCTGTGCTATCCTATTCTTTATGCCTACTATACTTCTACCACCCCTAGTTATTACGCTCCCCAAGTAGCAGAATTCCTTAACTTCCCTCAAAATATCCCTTCCCTTTGTTATTCCAGCATTTTCCATACAACACTCCATTACCTTAGTTTTCCCTCTATTAATCCTCATATTGAACTCTTTCTTCAGGAACACGTTGATGTTATCGCTTCCATGTCTTCTTCTGACTCCCATAATACTACAATATCATCAGCAAATCGTAGGATTTTTATTTCTTCTCTTTGCAGTATGATTCATTTTTCGTATTCCGTTTTAACTTTCTTCGTCGCCCGTTCTATATATGTGTTGAAGAGCATGGGCGACGACTGCAACCTTGTCTTACTCCTTTCTTGATTTCTGCTTTCTTTTCTTGATCTTCATTTCTAATTACTGCTTACTGCCTTCTTTGTATAAGCCTTCTTTCTGGATAATTTATTCTTGTGCTCTTCAAAATTCTTAATAGTGTGTTCCAGTTCACATTATCAAACGCTTTTTCTAAGTCTACAAATGCCATGTATTTTTAATAACCTGTAATGATTTTATTAATAATTTAAACAAATATTTCATGATTTGTTTGTTTATATTCAATACCTGAAACCAACTTTTTTTGCTATTTGTGAGTAAACATTTTTAATTACTAAATTGTAAAATTTATATTTAAGGTGCTAAAACCCCCATTTTTATCCTTTTGATAATATTAGTGATATTATAAATTCAAAATTTAATTATTTTTTCAAGATTAAAATTATTTGTGATGATAACCTTTAGAAGACTGTTGAATGCATAAGAAAATTTAAAGACAATATAAGTTCATCTCAAGAAATACATTCTAAAAAAGGGAAATTTCGATTCAAACTTTACACACAAATACGAGTATGAGTTGATCGCTTACTTGAATATAATGCTGACACCCATTGAGGCAAATATTCCCCATTCACTGTTCTGAATGTTGGTGAATATGAACCATGGATTTAATGATATATGGAGAGAATGTTCCACTTCATGAACATCGTTTGTGCGTAGGGGGCAGTTCTGGCGGAAGATTTAGTGAGTAGCTCTGTTCGAATTCATTGCATCCATGCCTCGAAGCTTGGGGGACTATTGGGATATCTTCTTATTTCCGCTTCACGCTTCTGTGTACTTCAGCAATGTGAAACATGAACGATTCCATTTGCGCAGATCTCTTCCCATGTTTATATGTAAAACGTTTTGCAAACACACTCTCGAGTACATTGTTATTAACACAAAAAAAAACAGATTCCAGTGTTTCGTTTTTCGAGATCCGATATAATGTAAAAATAATTTTAAGATGTTATTAGTTGGCGGTAAATAGAGTAATTCAATAAATAATTCCTCCTTTTTTACTTGTACTTATATACATTCAATTTGTCGCGTTTCTTCAAATATTCTTCACGAATGCACTCCATAAGTCATCAGGTAGCTTACACCCTTTCGCAAAATGGCTGTCATGACGTACATATTGGACAGCGTTCTTTAATGCATTCATGAAAGGCTAAAAATACATATGATCTCTGTAACGAAGCTGACGGGGAAAACAGCGTTGGCTGATGAAAAGCGAAGCGGCAGGTCGATTACTGTAGTGACTCCACGCAACTGTCAGCGAGTCGATGACCTCATTCGAGAGGACCGCCGGTTAACAACTAATAGATTGTGTCTCACGATCAGATTTCCATCTGTTCGTGCCACTCAAGGAAGCTCATCGTATGATTCACTCTGAAGCTGCGGAGGCCGTGAAAACGTCCGTGCGTCGATGGCTATGGAAGCAAAATCACGCTTTTTATATCGCAGTGGAATACATTCCCTGTTAAAAGGTGGATGAATACCGTGGAAATGATTGAGACGATATTGAAAAGTAAATATTTAATCATTAATATTGTGGGCTTAAGCTGATAATTGCATTTAATTTTCTTGACAAATAAAAATAGGAGGCATTACTTACTGACACACGCTAATACATTGTCAAGCGTACATAAAATTATTAGCTAATAATTTTAACAAATTTCGCTAGTTTTAAAATTTATTGTGGATCTTTTTCTTGAATAAACCTCACTAGGAACTAGGAACTAAAAACTCATAGTTTTGTTAAATTTAGTATGTGTAGAGAATTATGATGAATATATTTAAAATATGAACAAGTATGTCTTTAAATTTAAAAACTGTGGTAATTGTTGGGTATTTATTGTACTACTAATGAATAAGTGACCATAGTCAGACAGAAAAATATCACAGGAATTTCTTTCCTCTTCCATTTACATCTGTTCGATTTTATGCCAATTATAGATATCAAGTAAACGTAAATGAGACCAATGTTTGAACATTGGAAATTATGTGTAAAACCTGCGGACTTGACGCATAAAATTGACGTAAATCTATAAATAAATGTTTTAAGTAGTGACAGGAAAGTACGATCTTGCTTTACATCAGGTGAATAAATAAAGTTAAACCATTAATTCTTATGTAAATATACATATTTCCTTTCAATGCCTGTCATAATTAAATAATCAGAAAACAAGAAGTTAGTGAGTTTAACTCTGCAAGGGTTGCTCATTATTTGTGATGAGAGAACAAAATTGGAATGTTTCCCCCTTACTTTAATTGCTCTAAGTTATCACGTGGTAACGTCAATACGAATTGCTGCTACAGTGAACGACCCGAAAGCTCCCCATATACATTAAGTATTCTTCTAGGCGAACTAGTAAATGTATTATTCGATCAGCTTCACGCGCGTGCATAAATTTCAAAGTTCTCTTCTGCAGCTCTCAGTAAATGCGTGGCTAACTTGGTTACAGGCCGAAAGTTCGCTGGAAACTCTTACTCCTAATTATCACGAGAAGTCATCTGAGAACATTCAGGAAACGAGCATTACCCCAAAATAGAGCAATTATAGCATAAATGACGAAACATTTATTTCTGCTACGTCAGATATCGTCCTATATTTGTATATATGGCGGTACACTAACATATTGAAATGTTTTTTAAAAAAAAAATACGCTGTTAACTTTGTGATAAATATTTTAAACATCCAGTGCCTTATAAAACGAGTATCGAGATAATATCGTTGCTGGTATTCATATGTTGATCATTGCATTTACTTAATTTTAGAATCATTATTTGAAGTTTCAGTTAATGTGTAATTTGCACAGCAAACTACTTCAAGTGTTGTTTGTTCGACACCACGAGAAAATTTAGCTCTAAAGCCTTTTTTAAACGTCTCTGAAATTCTAATTAAACGTCTTTAAAACGTATGTGTTAAGATAGCTTCAGAGTTTTCATTCATCAAAATGCAATATTGAAATAACTATAGTTGTTACGTCAACTCATAACATTATTAAATGTATTAGATAATTATTTATTTAAAAATATTTTTTAAAAAGTGGCACTGCTTCCAATGTCTAAGAAATACCTTGATCGAAATGAGGTAAAATATATTGTTTGTGAGTAACGTAGAAACTGTTCTATGACAGAAATTATGACGTCATCATGTCACTGTCTATATGATTTTAACAAATTAATATAAAGATTCCTTTTCATAAACTCATTGTTTCTATTTTAACGAGAATTAATTTAAACTTGAATTATTAAGAGTTTATTTTAAAGAACACATATTTCGAATAATATAATCACAGTGAGGAAACTACCAAAGAGTACCTTAAATAAATAGACTGGCAATAGCAGCGCTCTGAAAGTGACTGTCATCCCCACTCTACTAGGATCAGCTCGCTCGTAGGCCCGTAAATTATATTTTGGTAATTTGAGTGTTTGTAATTATTTTTCTATCAAAATGTTTAAATAACGTATTTAAATGTTTTATTGTTAATTAAAAATTGTGACATTTCAACAATTTAATAAAATAGTGTTCCTTTTTTAAAATTTCATTCGGTCCAAGCGTACAAAAAAATATATTATTTTCCGAATTTAGATCCTAGGAAAAACATTTTCGAATAGAAAATTATATTTTTTAACTTTAAAAGGATAAATATGTTGATATAGCTACACATCCACCTCGCAATATTGATTTCTAAACATGGTCACTTTTCTTAATCTTCCATATAATTTTTATGTTTGTGCCTAACATATTTGAAAATACTAAGCTATGGTGTAAATAAATAATCCACTTTAGTTTGTCTTTTGCTGTTTTAAGATAGATTGTAGCGGGTTCATTAAGTGCTGTATTAACATTGGCTCTGATGAACATACGAGCGAGTTGGTCCTAGAGGAGTGGGGATAATAGTCACGTTGTCACCTGTAGGCAAACACTGACATTGAAATCTATCTATTTAAGATATTCTTTGGAAACTGCAGCAAGTTTCTGAATTTAAGTGTATTACGTTCATGTTGCTTTTTCCTAAAAATAACTTTACTGTAATGTAAAATACTCTAAGTATAGAAGTGGTTGTTAACTTGTTCTTAGATTTTTCGCTTTAAAAATTAATCATTACTTCATATTATGTAGACAGAATATTATGGGACAAGCCATTTGCCGTGGAGTATTGGTAAGACTGTCCCTGTTCTCGTATTCCTAATAGTTTCTATAGTTATTCCAGTAAAAATTATTTATTTATGTAAAGTAGCATACAGATTTACAAAATAAATATGTAGGGTAAATAAAGTGATTTTCTATCCAATTTATCTTACGATACCGTAAATCAAATCCTAATAACAATAAATAAAAACTGAATAATGCTTAAATAATTTAAAAGTAATTAAATTTTTTTGTTTGTCAATTATTGAATTATTTTCGAGTCCTATGAGAGATTCAGAAACGTTTTAGTCGTGCTTGATTCACTATTTAAATTCCACTT
Source organism: Eucriotettix oculatus (assembly GCA_034510155.1). Taxonomy (NCBI): domain Eukaryota; kingdom Metazoa; phylum Arthropoda; class Insecta; order Orthoptera; family Tetrigidae; genus Eucriotettix; species Eucriotettix oculatus. Next base: position 49,811,451 of record CM067376.1, on the reverse strand, counting down.
CATTAGAAAGTTTTATTACCCTCTTCATTCCCCATCCTTATTAAGTATTATTGGCACACATCGCTAACTAGAGCAATTAAATAAAAGGAATTATTGTGTTAGGGTTATATTTATATCTTTTAATATTAAAATTTTCTTAATAATTGTAAATATTTTATAGATAATTATAGTAAACAAAATGTTGTGTGTAAACTTGAGTGTTTGGACTGCAAAGGTTGCAAAATATTGGTCAGACTAAGCGCAAGTTTCAAACATGAATTAGAGAACATTTTTCAAACTTAAAACAACCAATAGATAAATAATTTGTGGTAACTAAACATTTATATGTATTTAAAAAATCACATGATTTATTGGGATAATTAAAATTTTAGATCCAGAAAGCAATTATTGTTCTACAGTAATGAGCCAATGCTTCATATTTGATCAAATGTTAATTTCTTAAATGTAAAAACAGATACACAGATTTAAAATTCAATATATGGTCCATTTCGATTGTAATTTACATGTGCATTCATGAATCTTTGAAATGTAACTCTTCCATTTAAAAAAATTAAAATAAAAAATTCGGTTACAACAGCGTAAGTTTTGCGATCTGTTTCGATGTCAAACCGGTCCCAGATGGCGCAGCAACAACACAAAATTTTATTTGTAAGTACCTACAACACACCAAGTTTATTTATTTATATTAAACTACGTATATGTAAATATATAAATTTTTGTAGAATGAACTGAGGAGTACGTTGAAATAAGTTGGGGAGAAACGTTTCCAAATAAATTCTTCTATTTCTGCCAATATTTGTATTTTATTTAAGTCAGATTAATATAGCAGGAATTAAAATTACATAATTATTGCCCTCGGGCTACGTTATAGTCGAGAATAATAAAATAAAAGTTAAATCTGGTGATAATTTCCATCTCCATATTACGAGTCAAACGTCTTGGTTCTCATTTCTTTATCGTTATGAAGATAAAGCAATTAAGTAGGAACGATATTTTTTAAAAATTACTGAAAACTAATTAAAAGGTGGCCACTGTACACACCATCCGACGGTCGTTTTCCGGAAAAGAAAATAGTAGCCTCGGAAGAGCGCCTCCTTTGAGCCAGAAATGCATGTTTGCTTTTAATCTCGCTAAAAAGTGGCCCGGCCCGCACCTTGTAAATCTTCCGCAGCTGCGCATCGATCGGTCCAGCTTAGACATTCATAAAAGCGGACGCGAACAGCCATATTTTCACTTTATAGTAAAATGGCTCTTTAGTCGCAGATAAAGGAACTTCAATTTGATACCCCGGGAGCTCCGTTTCAACTTAATAAAACAAAACACGCCATCGCTGTGCTGCAATGGCAAGCGGCGAGTGTTTGCGCGTGTTTAAGAGCTCCTTACACGGAACGCACGTACGACTTTTAGTGGCTCGTCGTACAGGTGTGAATTGCCGCGTACTTTGCCCAAGATACGTTTTCCTCAAAAAGCCGTGTAGGTACCATAAATATTTACTAGCTATGTGGTTTATGAATTTCATTTCCTTCCAACGATTTTCAGTCACTGACAATGACTGGAATTCTTTTTATTTTGTAGTATGAAATTTATTTTAACTGCAAGACGAAACTGTCACATACTAACACTTAGTTACATTTAATTACCTAAGAAATGTACCAATTTTATCAACGGCTCAGCATGGCTTCCTTAAAGGAAAACCCACAGATAGCGCAATGAACGACTTCATTCAAAATATCCATAATTCATTGGATGAAGGACTGAAGGTAGCTGGTATTTTTGCTGATCTCTCTAAGGCTTTCGACATGGTAGATCACCAAATATTAATAAAAAAGATGGAATATTATGGAATTCGGGGAAATACGTCACTTTTACTAAGATCGTATCTTACAAACCGCAAACAACAAGTAGTAATTGAAACCAAAGACGGCCAACTTCACTTATCCGATTGGGAATTTATTACATGTGGAGTTCCTCAAGGATCAATTCTTGGGCCTTTACTTTTTATTCTGTACATAAATGATCTTCCAGGATACGTAAATCCTCTAAAATTGATTCTCTACGCGGATGACACAAATATAGTTATTGCAGATAAAAACTTCGATAATCTGATTAAGAAAGTAGATGGTCTAAATATTTGGTTTAACCTGAATAAATTATCCCTCGACCTAGATAAGACTAAATTAGTTCAGTTTAGTGCTGATGCTAGTAATAGACCCGTAGACAACTTCTCAGCTAATGCACCTTCCCTCGGCCTTCGGATTGACGATAAATTAAAGTGGAATGACCATATAGATCTGCTTGCTGGAAAACTAAGTTCAGCTTATTATTCTCTGAGAACACTAATGCAACACGTTAACAAAAAGTACGTCAAAATGGTTTACTTCGCGTATTGTTATTCAATTATGAGCTATGGCATCTCTAATTGGGTAAACTGCTCCAGGAGTAATGATATATTTAAGTTGTAAAAGCGTGCAATTAGAATACTTTCTAGCACGAATTTTAGATCGTGTTGCAAATCTTTGTTCAAAAGTATTCAAATACTTACTTTACCAGGCGTATATATTTATGAAATATTAAAGTTTGTAAAGCGGAACACTAATTTGTTTCAAACAAATGGCGAGTTTCATGAATTCGCGACCAGAAATCGTTCAGCTCTAAGGTCGGACAAGCATCGCCTTGCTCTATACCAGAAAATTATTCACAATACCAGGATAATTTTATACAACAGCCTTCCTCCAAAGGTTATAGACAGTACCTACAAAAGCTTCGTGAAGCAGAGTAAAACTATTCTTTTAAATGGCGCGTTTTACTCGGCACAGGATTTTCTTAATCGTCCTTCTAGTATTTAAAATCAAGGTTCCTGCAAAAGTGTTGAAAGAGCTGTCTTGTAAATTAGCACACCACATATCTTTAAAATTCCTATTCAGTTTTTTTTGTTTCATGTATTGCCTGGAGCTACGACGGAAGGACAGTTTCCTGGTCGCAGAAGTTCAAGTAGTTAAAAACTCCAGTGTGTGCTGTTTGTGTTTACCAGTGTGTGTCACATCGTGTGTCCGTGTTGTGTTTATATTGACTTTTGTCTACATACATTTTCTTTTATTAATATATTTTAAGATTATTTGTCTTTAATTATGTACCTTACTTTGTTCATTTGTAATGTATGACGTATCCTATTTATTAAATCGAGGACTAATGGAAACAACAATAAATCTAAATTATAGGCTACTAACAATTTAAAACGAACAGTAAAATGTTTCCAGAATGAGGTAACCCAGTAAATCTTAATGATACTTAATACATTTCGTAAAAGCAAACGATTTTATCAGGTATATTTATACTAACCGTAAACAAGTGTCACCAACTAAAGCAATCCGAATATTGAAATCTTGTTGTAAACAAATTTCACAAATCTCCATATATAAAGAACGAAGGTTTCCTAGATAATATTTTGTTCTTCGTATGAGTTTGTCATGGTTACTATCTCTAGAACCATTTACAACACAGTCACGAGGGTCACTCCATTAAATTTATTTTTTATTCTATAAGTTTCCTATTTTTAATGGTTTCCACAGAACACCATCCCTTTCAACTGCTGTACGCCACCTTGGAACCGGGGCCCGTATACTCGCATGGTAAAAATCTGAACTAGCATGCTAGAGAAGCTATCAGTAGGATGTCATCATCTACAATCCTCGTTCCAAGAAGGGAATCCATTAGTTTCCGAACTAGAATTATAAATGCATGGAACCGCGTCAGGACTGTAAGGTGGGTGTTTCAGAGTTGTCCATATAAGTTTTCTTATTTTTTCCTTGGTTTTCTGACTGGAATGTGGCCGCGCATTGTCATGCAACAGCGAACCACGCTGCTTCTCTCGATGAGATCGAACACGACTAAGTTGAGCTTGAAGTGTCTTCAATATGGGTGTCGTTAACTATCCGAGTTATAGCAGTGTGGGGTCTGCCGCTGCGAAGAGTATCCAGAATACTGACGTGCCTCTTTCACCACTTAACATTCTTGACCACCGAAAACTGTACTGCAATCGATAACAGAATCAGACTCATTGGCCGTCTTTTAATTTATTTTATACTAATATTTATGAAAATTGGAAATATTTTGAGAGTCGGAAAAGACGGTTGCTAATAATAATTTTGTTTAAATAGACATCGGCTCACCCGTGCTTCATCAGAGTTGTAAGCATAGCTCAGATTTAATGATTGGGTGAATTTTCAGAAGAGCAGAGACAGCACGAAAGACATACATCACAGAGACACCTTCGTAGCTACAGTTGACGTTTCCAGGTCTTGTCCGATAGATCAATGAAAAACTGTTGTGTTAGAACTTGATTTGGTTGAATACGAGTTAAATTAATAATATTAGTTTTTCAATACATTTTTCTGTCGCTGGTTGCAAATCGGAGAAAATTTTCTGCGGAACGCAACCTTTCGTTTGCAGACGGTTGGACTTTTCTGTATCCTGCCATTTCGTAGGCGCAGATATCAACAATTTCTTTTCGGAGACCTAGTTCTGCTTTCCTGATTTGAATTCTGCTCGTGTGAGGTATCATTAGCAGTAGTACAGAGTTTCGCTCCTAGACCTGTTGAAATTCAATCTTATTGGGTGTGAGCAACTGCGAGAAAGTTCGGAAAATTTTTTGAATATATCAGATCAGTCAGAATTTATTAATAAATGGTGTGAAATAATCATTCGGCAATATAATGCAATTAACCCACAACATTCTGTAGAGAAACAGTAACTCATTATTTAATAAATTAATTCTGGAGCTATAATTATTTACAAAATTATTTTGAATTTATGTTCACCCGAAAGGAGTTTGTTGGGTAAAACAAAGTAATCATAAAGAATTTTAAATTATGTAAATATCCACTATTCCGCTGTTCGAGAAGTAAACAGACAAACTGATTTCGCATTATGATTTCATAAAAAAAAGTAATTGTTACAGTCGTCGCAAAGTTTTCAAGAAAAATTAATATTTCATAAACCTTCAGAAATCTACCAATATTGATCGGTTTACGACATAGTATTTCTCTTAGAATAACAAAAATAGTACATTTTCATCTTAATTTGGGTTAGTGACATTTTTGGGAAAATATTCAGTCATCACAAATAATTCCATTAATATTATCGTTGAGTTACTTTTTAAAAAATTATTTATAACGGTCGCATCGACTGCCTGGCCATTAGCGACCACAGTGACAACTATTTACATATTATTATAAAATTTTATACATATTATCATGAATTTACATAAAAATACTGGTAATGTCAATTATTCTGCTCGTTACCACTAACTAATTACACTTGATTTTTAAATTTTAACATAAAAATAACCCAGAATATAATACATTTAAATTAAATAAAAATATATTACTGTCCTTACAAAACTTAATAATAGTTACTTTTTATATAACAGAATTTATTGTAAATAGTTTATTGTAACGTTAAATATTTTCTATTAATTCCTACTGTATTTAGACAATATTCGATTCCACTCTTGTAGATGAAAATTTGTTTGTTATGCATAATATAGCATGCCCACTAATAATTAATTTATCTATTAACGCTTTTATTGACCTGTAAACATAATTACGCAACGCTAGCCGCATACAGGCGATACTTTACAAGTATATGGACACTTGGAGAGATATCTAGTATAGTCCTCGAGTTGTACTCGTAAAGACAATGTAAACGCTTAAGCTTCAGTCGGTTCTGGCCAGCAAGAGACATTTGGTAATAAAAATTTCATGGCTACAGAACGAGAGTGTAGTTACAATTTGGAATTACTAGTTGAACATCCTGTGCACACACGAATTGCCTTCATTTAGACCGCAATCTTCATTGAAATAGACGAGAACTCACAGTCGTCTCGGCCAACTGCGGTTCTCAAAAGAACCGTAAAATAAATTATGAACCGACGTTCCTCCAAGGAACAATGTTTCTAAGTTTTCAGTAAATATCGGATAAGACGAGCCGAAGTATATAAAGTTTTTCATGCTATGAGTTATTTTACTTGCACAGTAAAAATGATCTCAAATTTCATTGCTGCGCTCGATCTGTATAAATTAAATGGTAACTTCTATGAAAAGATTAAATCCTTAAAGCACATACGTATTTGTAAACCAAGATTTAGAAATTATTGGAAACTCTTCTAGTAAAAAAGAAAACAAGAAGTATATTAGTAATGAATAAAATAAATTTTATATTTTATGATGAAGATTTTAATTAATTTGTATTGGAAATAAACTTATTTCATTGAAGTTACGTACACATAAGATTAGATAATTGATAAAATACTGATTTAAATATGTTTCAGTTATTAAATAATTGTAGAACATTCACGATTTAAAAAATATTTGAACAATACAAAAAAAGTACTGAACATAAAAAATTTAATCCTTTACCGATTCAGAGAACCGCGCGCCACAAAAACTGATACTGTCAAATTGCATGACATTATGTATTTTTATCCATCAAAGCCGTTTTGTTAACCATTCCCATGTCGGAAAAAGTACCCATAACCTCTGTGATGTGAGATACTTAGGCCAACGACTGCTACACAAGTCTGTAAAAATGTAGACCTTATTAATTCTAATTAATAAATCACTAGACTAACAACTGAATATTTTTCAGCTTTCAAATTTGTGAATTTACTAAATTTGTGGTCATATTCTACTTTTCTTTTCGCCCGAAATACTGTCAGGAATATAAATAATATCATGTTAAATTAATAAATAAAAATATGATATAATCTAATTTTTCCCTCTCATCTTTTTAAATATTTCAATTTTTTGTTTCCTATTTATACTATTATTTTTCCTTGTCTTTTCCCTAAAAATTCACTTCACATGTTTTAATACTTAATTTTTTTCTGTTCTAAAATATAACTACCTCAAATATTTTCTAAGTTATGTACTTACTGTACTTCTGTTTTATTTACTGTTCAAATTTGTATCGTTTTCTAAGATCGTTAATGAGTTTTCATAGTTGGTATATTTTCTTGTTGCATTATATCTTTTAATGTACGTTTCTTTGAATTTTCCAATTTTCTCTTGAATGAATTCTACATTATAAAACAATAATAAATAGTTTTCATGGGGTTAAAATTTGTCCATGTCATTTAATTATATAGCAACGTAAATTTGGACAGTCTTTATTAAATATTGTTTTCAGAAAAAATATTAATTGTTGCTTGTTGTCGTGGTATTCAGCCCTAAGACTGCTCTGATGCAACTTTTTTATGTAGTTAATTTATTAGCGAGTTAGGAGAATGTTAGTTCGGTTTTAGGAACAATGTAGGGACAACAGAAGCAATATAGACTCTGCATCGAATTCTAGAAGACAGGACAAGAAAAGACAGGCCTACGTTCATGGCATTTGTAGATTTAGAAACAGATTTTAAGAATGTGAACTGGAACACACTATTAAGTATTTTGAAGAGGACACGATTAATATATCGAAAAAGAAGGCTTATGCATAACCTCTACAGAAGGCAGTCAGAAGTAATTATAATTGAAGAACAAGGAAAGTTATCAGAATCAAGAAAGGAGTAAGACAAGGTTGCAGTCTGTCACTCATGCTGTTTAAATTATATGTGGAACAGTCGATGAAGAAAGTTAAAACGGAATATGGAAAAGGGATCATATTGCAAGGAGAAGAAACATGATGCTATTGTAATGCTGAAAATATGGGTGGCTAGAGTTACTATTCAGGAAGTTTTAAGCAGAATAGGGGAAGGTTTTAAGACATGAGGGTCTTGTAAAATTACCATTAGAAGGGAAGAGTGTTTGGGTAAGAACAGAAGAGGGGGCCAAGGATGGAAACACTAAGCAGATTAAGGAAGATGTGGAATGAGGTAGAATGCGGAAATGAAAAGGCTTGCGGAAGATAGGTTATCGCGGAGGGTTGAATCAGATCAGTCTTAGGACTAAATACCACAACAACAAAACATTTAAGTCGTTTTGTCTATCTTTGTTGACTTCATCTGATAAATTTTTAAACAGAAAAAAGGTATTACACAATGAGGATAATTTATGACGTGGACAGCGTCCATCGAACGTTTTAACGAAATTATATATTCTGAAGAGCCAGTACTGGCCGTTAAATTTCGTCCACTACGACCTGATGAAGTCCACAAAGATGGACGAAACGTCGTAAATATATTGTATAAAAAGTAATTTAATTAATTACTGACAAATTTGGCTGCTTTCCTTATACTTAATGATTTTTGAGTCAATTTTTATTGTAGTACTGTGGCATTTCGTTAAGAAGTTTCGATCTATTTTACGATTTGGATTCGTTTATCATGATGGTTTATTACACACAGACAACGCATTCTGATATATTTGGTCTCTGTTAAGTTGTTTCTTTACCACATAATTGGGAATTAGGATGTCCAACTACACGGCTGTCAGTTCCACGCTCCTCCTCTATTTACCTCTACAAAATACTGATAACACTCAGCTATCGATTTTTGTATTAACACGAGCTACTTCCTGTTTCAATTTCCTCAGACTAGACTTATTCTATAAACGGTTAGTTCCCTATAATTCCGTAGCTGATTCGCTACCAGTAAAAATAGTATAGAAAGGGAAATTCTTAATCTTCATTGAGTTTTCTCACTTACAAATTTAGGCTCTAAAAATTATTCTGAAAAAAATACTAATAACTAACTGAAGTGTACGTGGAGTAACCAACAAATTAAATTCTTACCTAATTATTCGAACGACGATTGGAGCATGTATGTGCAACATGATGGCGGTCGTGTTGTTTGGAGTACGACGCGCCCATATGTTTGAAACCACAAAACTGGACCACGCGAATACTGATGCGCCGACCGCTGTATTACTGGTCCCGAATATCCGCTGCTATTATTAGCCACACAAATGTAGTCCAATAATTATAAAGCTTCTAGTTTATTCGTCGCATTGGCTCATGAAGAATAGACGTGCGTAGCATGTGCATTACTTTGGTAAATACACTAACAGTGACTTCGTCATTTCCAATACAAGTAACACTATGCTGAGACTTAACAAAATCAACGTCAAAAATATTCGTTAATCCACAGAAACTGGTCAAGCTTCATTAATAAATGATCATATCATTTTCGTTATTAAAAATCTGTAAATAAACACGAATGTGACATTTAACCAATTTCCTTTTTATATCAAACAGTTAACTTTTAATTCTTATAAATATATGTAAAAATTTTAAACTTCTGAAAATATTTCACAGATAAATGTATTATAATTAATTTATAAAAACAAATTAATATTTTTTGGTACGGATAAAACCATTTTCAAATAGATAAAGAGTTTATGCAAATGTGAAAGCTCAAAAATACTTTTCCATTGATTTCTCAAAAGCAGTTTTTTAGACTTACTGCCTTCCTCCTTTGAACGCCAAAGTGCATGCGTACGTATCCGTCAAAATTCAATTTCCACAAGTAGGAATAATTTCTTCCAAAATAACCTTTTTTCTTACACGCAGTCACTATTTTCTCTGATTTATCATAAACCATTTCTATAAATTATTTTAATGTTAAAGCAATGCCTTGATTAATAAATATTTCCAAAATTTTGTTTTATATTCTGTAAAATATTTCATTTACTCTGTGATTAAAGTCTTTAATTTATTTTACACTTAAAAATATTTGTTTTAAATTTATATTTCTAACTAGCCTTGGTTTCATTTCTACATATTTTCCGAAATTGCTCTTTAATGTGGGCTTCATATGTCTTAGCTATAAATATTAAAATTTGGTTATTTAACGTATTATTTTGTAGATGATTTATGTCCCTTAGAATTCTTTGGATTTGTTGGGGTGGCAACGCGTCATAGGACGACAATGATGTTGGGTGACAATGCGTCATAGGACGACAATGATCTTGGGTGACAATGCGTCATAGGACGACAATGAGAGAAAGACAGGTGAATTCAGTGTTGTGTTAACAGCGGCTGCGAGCGTGAGCGGTTCCTACCAGTGCATATAAGCCGTTTTGAGCCGTGTTAGTGTGTCTGGCCGTCCTACATTTTAAGTATTCACGTCCGTGTTCTTTTACATCAAACGCCAGCCGCCTAATAATTCGTAATGCTATACGGACGAGGGTGCGCCATTATAATCGTTATTATTATACTTCAATAGTTTTCCGTTAGTTCCAAGTCAATTTATGCTTAATTGTTCCCATAGTTTTATTCAATAAAGTAATGATATCCGTGCCAGTCATACATATTCAAAACGGAGTAAATTGGGCAAAAGGAGATAAAAAAACATTTTAGGAATGTAAAAGGAACGCCATTTGTTACCTTGCAACAGAAGAACTTCACGCGTTTATTCTGAAAGTTGAAAGTCTACATTCTCCTAGCCCCCATCTGATCACCATTTTATTTATACTACGGGTTTACTCTCATTTTTAACTGGCAGCGTATCACTCCGCGCACTTGCATTCAACGGAAAGTTAGCGCTACGAAAATTAGCCTTTTTGTTATTAATTGTAAAACTATAACGGATACACTTAATATTCTAACTATATTTGGTAACATGCGGCCTCTGGTAAATGTTGCATTGATCAAATCCCGACCGCGTCACTCTATTTTGGGACATTATGCCTTGATCTGAAACGTATTAAAATGAAAAATATTACTTAAGTTTTTCAAATTTACGTGAAGATATACTCGATGAACAGAGTATTAATTTGAGAACTGTAAAACAATGAAAAGTTTGGTTGGAGTTATATGATCTTAGTTTACTCATTTTGGCGAGTAGATGTCAATGTAATGTGCTTAATAAAAATAACTAATTTATTGATTTATAAAAATATATTCTTAAACCCACAATCTTTTAATTCCTTTTAGTAATAATATAATACCAAAGTATTATGACGAATATAAGTGAAATCATAACGAATGTGAGTGCAGTTTACAACTGACTGTGACATTTAAAAAATTTGAATTATTTTAACCATTTATATATTTACTACCGTTAATTATTCTCCGAACAAATTACACAATATTACGCAAACGAACACAATTACGAAACAACGTTTCTCGATTTAAACGTATGTGACGAAGAGGTTTTTCTAGCGACGCGTCGGTGAGTCAATCCGACGGCGCCGTTACGTCATCATCACACTCAAAGCCGCCTCAACAAGATGCACGGCGAGAATAGAGAGCCACTGGGGCAGGCACATCACGGAAAATAAATATAATGGAAAAATGTTGCTAAGTTTAACGAGATAGTTCTCAGAGATCACAAGAAATTATAACGCCACCTGATATTGAGATATCTCTAAAAGAGTAACAAAAAGTTGCAGTAAATATTTGAAATGACGTCTGTGTATCGATGGAAAATTCACCTTAAAAAATTAATAACATATGACTACCTATTTAAGTGGCATTAACTACAAAGAACTCTGGGTGAATCTTGTCTCGATATTATATTTCCTCCTGACATCACCACTCTCGCATATATTCTTTTTCATATCAGCTTACTATATTATCTTCCATCTCTTAGAATGGCATAAACACAGAATTACTTTTTTTAATACAAAAATAAATTCAATGGATACTCCATGAAAAAAATATTACAGAAAAACATTGTTTCAGTCTTTGTTCCACATTAATTTGCAATTTCATTCTCTATATGCTTTTTGTTTTTATGTATTGCATACAGACTTATTTATGGAATCTGAGATTCAAAAGAAGTTAATTGTATTGACTCAGTCAGGTAATAGTCATTCATCACCATAATTGATATGGAGTTTTGCCAGTTTTACGTCTGCCTAGACACGACATCACAATTGAAACTTTAACTGTACTTGCCGTCACGATAATTGAATAAGGTCTGTTTGTGAAATTCATAATACTGCAGACATAGGAAAGACAATTCAATTTTCCATTGACATTTCTCTTCTCTCTAGCTTTGTATTACCATATTCTGTTGATCGTCAATGGAACCTGACAGTGCAGGAAATTGGCAAACTTGTGTAAATACAATTAGTAACGGAGGACTACTTTAATAAATTATCATCTTGTTTTACTTAACTTAAATATGGATTATAAATACAAAGTTTCGTTTAAATAATGTTATAAAAATTACATTTGACCCTGACCCTTTATGGATTCATTTATAATTTATTTCGAAGCTTCAGACGCTTATTGAGTATTTATACTTTATTTGATTCTTTCAGTTAAAATTTGATTTTTAATTTCTCGTTGAGAGAATAGATTTAATATTAGACACAACACATAATTTCTTATTTAAAGTTGTGTGTTTAATGTGTTTAGCAAGTAACGCTATGGTTGAAATTGATCTACCAATCGAATATTTCGTTCACACCGTAACTCTCCTCTCTTGCACATAGAATCAATGTCCGGAGATTCACCTTTAACCTTAGTAAATGATTCACGTATCCACAAATGATCTCTTGCTGGACCTGCCGTCACTATATTGATTCCTCTCTTTCCTGCCGCAGCTGTAGGCGCGTTGGGATGCTGCCGAGAGAGTGACGTCACTATTTGGGTCATTGCCTTCACCAAATCGGTCCTTGTCCTATCAAGGGAAGACTACATCCTTCCAAGGGCTTATAGGGTACCTGTTCTCTTTCGCCTACATATAAACCAATATATTATGCAGACTGCATGTCTGATGTATGTGTGTATTTACGAATAATAAGCGTAAGTTCAAAATTAAAAACGATGAAAAATATTACATATGAGATCGATAATAATATTATAAGGATCATGTAACTTTGCGTTATTTTACTGTAAAAATACTATTATGGTAATAATATTGATATAAACTAGTTACTTAAAAATGATTCGAACGACTTGTGTTGAAAAAAGCTACAAGTAATTGTTTTGGGAACCACTGCGTGAGAAGTAGGTTGACGGTTTGGAATTACTTCAGAGAAAACAATATATTAATATACTGCCACATCTGAGAATCTGCAGTCATTGCTGAGCGGTATGGATCTGGACGGCAAAAATGTGGACAAGAGTTCGTGTCCCACTCAACGCAACGATTTTTATTTGTTTACTTTATTTTCTTTGTATACGTTTCAGTTTTAGTCTTTTCTATTTCAAAAATGTTGTTTCTGTAATATTCCATGAATGTATAAATTGAACTGGACCCCGAAACGGAGTCAGTCTTACGCAGTACGAGCCTTTGTACAGCACTTCGTGTTAAATAAACTTCTATATCCTCTAGCAGTGTATTTCACTGTCCCACAGAATCATGACAATATGATCTAACATCAATTTGTGACTAAAGAGCTGATAAAGTTCCCATTAATCATTTGCCAACACTAATCATGTGAAGTGAATAAAAAATTAATAGTAAAAAATTGTATACAGGTTTTAGTACAAAAAAACAGCTTTGGATAGTACCTGTAGAAAGGGAAACACCTTTTGCGTGGAGGCTTGTCGTTTCTGGGCATCTGGTTGAGGCTATAAAAACGAAATTTTCTGATTTTGAATTGATAATATAAAGAGAGAGAGATAATATATTCTAGCAAATTGATTTTGAAGCATATAACAATGAATGCTGGGTAAATATCACTTCACCACGAGTAAAAGAAATTAATTCCTAAGTTTTGTCAACTGTGTTGGACATTTAAAGTCAGTTAATATATTTTGTGAAAAATTGTGTAAACCTTATTCGTTTGGTAGTATAGTATAGTGTAGTATTTTAGATTTGGTTGCAAGTGAAACCACGTATTAAACCTTAGAAAGAGATTAGAATTTTTCTTTCGGATACGTGATGTATTATGGCGTCATCGGCGTTATGTTTTACAATAATTTGGTGTTTGGTTAACATGCTACATGAGGGTGATCCTGAAACAGGTAAGTCCCTTTTAATAGGATGGGAAGGGAAGTGAAAACGGGGGATGTGGAAGGTAGAGCATGATTCAATATCTTTACTGACATCTTAAATAAGCATATTTCAACAACAAAAAAATACACAGTAACAGTCATTTATATTTATGAAAAGAAGATACTTCAACTAGAACCATTTCTTCGGTCTTACTAGCGTAAAATAATGAGTGTGAATACATATCAACATATTTAAAAAATTAAAAACTGACTGTGTGCTGTCCTTGTCATTAAGTAACTTTGACTTATAAAATATTTTTAATATTTATTAACTAATAAAAGTATCATTACTTGAATAAAATGTTAGTTAAATTTAATTATTCAATCACATTTTACTGATATTATATCTTTGCCTGTTTACCCTGACGTAGCCTATAAAAAGTGAAATAATGCTTAAATAAAATGAAAATTGTATCTCGGTTATGATAATTTTTAATTGTCTTTCGCGAACGTCGTCGTCGTCGCCGCACACACGTGCGGAGTGGTAAAACATCTCACTTGACTCGTGAGGGAATAATGTATCATCATGTTGTAAGTTCTTATAGATTACAGTATGTTCGAATTTTAGATTATTAAAAAGTGGTTTCAATATCACATGTTTGAAAAACTGTGTAATGTGAAAAGAAAGGTAAACCTATAATTTTACATAATATAGTTTAGACACAAAAAAATAAATTGTAAGAGTATATATGATTTTATAATTATTTTTCATAAAGGACTACACAAACGTTAAATTAAGAATTTATTAAATTTTTAACATTTAATTTTCTGTTTGGAAAATTACTTCATTCCCGACAAATTTAAACGAGCGTTTGTAATGACCATCACGCCATAGAGTCTGGCGGCGTGCGGGGAAGAGGGAATTCTTCTTGCAAACAAACCGTTTCCTCCCCGTAGCCAGGTACCGCTTTCGTTATGACAATTGCCGTCTTAATCTCTTTCTTAAATACATTTCTACTCCGTGAATAGAACACAGAAAGCAATATTTTGCGCTAAATTCTCACTCTCTCTATTTGAGACGGTATTCCAATAATTACTAACACGTATGACATAACAAAAAATTAGATGTTGATAATGTTTTAATTATTATCAATGCCATTTTTGTGTAAACATTTGATTGTTACTAATTATATATACCTGAAAACACACAAAGAAATGGCGAAGAATAATGTTAAAAAAGAATTTGAAAAATGAATCGTACTTCAGGAAAACGAAATAAAAATCTTACGTTTGCCGGTGATGGTCTAGTATTAGGGAAATCAGAAAAGACTTGTAAACCATAATAAATGGCATGAACGTGGTCCTAGAGAAAGAGTACAACCTGAGAATTAATAGAGGGAAAACCAATTTAATGGAGTGTAGTTTGGGAAACAGTGAAATAACAAAGGCTGTTAGATAGGGAAAGCATATTTTGAAAGAAGTTAAGGAATTATGCTATTAGGAATAATAATAACTAGGGATGGTAGAAACATAGCAGACATAAAGGGCCTGATAGTACAGGATGAAAGGTTTTCGTAAAAAAGAAGAATTTACTTACTCCTAATATGAATATGAATATCAGAAAATCATTTCTAAAATGTTAGTATGGGTGCCAAACGTGAACGAAAGGAATTGCAGACAGGAAAATAATAGAAGCTTTCGAAATGTGGTGCTATAGGAGAATGCCGAAAATCAGATGGGTGGATAGAATCACTAACGAGGAAGTTCTAAGCAGAATAGAGGAAGAGCGAACAATATGTAGAACATTGGCCACGTTTTGAGACATGATGCACTCGTAAAATGGGCACTAGAGTTGTATGGTAAGAACCGTAGAGAGAGGACAAGGATGGAATACGCTAAGCAAATAAGGGAGGTTGTGTGATGTAGTTATGCGAAAATGAAAAGGATTACGCAGGATAGGTTAGCATGGAGGGTTGCATCAGACCAATCTTATGAACTGAATACCACAACAAAAATATTGCTATTTTTACTGGCACTATTATTTATTTAAATCGCCTTTCTTTCTCCAAAGAACATTAACTTTGGAGCACGGCCTGTCCACTGTGCCTGATTGAGGGAGCGCTTCAAACTGAGGACGTGAGCTAAGGAGGCGTAAAACGTGACATCCCATTAATAGGACCAGTCGCGACGCAAGCAACGCCAGAATTTCTCTAACAGAAGATCGGCCTGAATAAAAGTGAAACAGCATAAAAAGAGACTGTCGGCAAACATAAAAGCAAACCAGGAAAAATAAATTGTGTGATGCAATTACTGAAGAATTTTTAGAGAAGTACCATTGTAAACTTCGAGCGGAATTAACTAATACACCAAATTGCATTTAAGGAGATATTCTAAATTTTGTTACTCTTCGGAATAAACATTTTCAAGTAATACTAATGAAAGACCAATAATATTGTTGGAGATTAGATTTTTAAATACTTGATTATTTTTGGGAAAGCCATGAGTCTTAGGCAAAGTTTAAAATTTTCATTTGAATTGTGGGATGAAAATAACTTTCTTTGAAAGTATATTCGTTTTGAGATTTGTTTTATGGATCTCAAAAATGATTGTAAAGTATTGGAATATATTGACTATATCGCAGTACGTACGGCTAATATAAGTATGAATATTAGTAAATTATTTTCTAAAAATGTTCATATGGAGTGTGACGTTATATGAATGCGAAACGTAGACGATAAGAGTTGCAGACAGGATGCTGAAAATCAGATGGGTGGATAGGGTAACTAACCAGGAAGTTATAAGGAACATAGGGGAAGCGAGAACAATATGGAAGACGTTGACCAAGAGAAGGGATAAATTAATAAACCACGTTTAGTGACATGAGCGTGTTGTACAATTAGCATTATAGGGAAGTGTGTGGGGTAAGAACAAGAGGTAAGCAATGATGGAATACGCTAAGCAGACTAGGGAGGATGTGGTAGCTATGTAGCGCTGCATATGTTAGCATGGAGGGTTGCATCTGACCATTCTTAGGACTGAATACCACAACAACAACATCGCTGTAGTTAAATAATTCTTTTACTGACAGAAACCGTAGCAGGATCATTTAGAGTGACCGCCTCGGCACACACACACACACACACACACATATATATATATATAGTTACTTGAAACTCATTTTTAAAAGGTGAATCTTAATACGCAGTGGTTCCAATTTAAATTTCATATTACTTAAAATGCCGCTAATAAAATAAGTAATGAAAACGAGTAGGCGCTTCACTTGGTTTGGTATGCTATAGGCCAACCCGCATTACTAACTTATTGGAATGAACTTTTTTACACAAACTTTGATACTATTCAGGACACTTGTAAAATTAATTAAAAATTAATAAATTTGGTTGCCCTTGGATTCTGAAAGAAGGAAATAAATACCAATTTTTCCAAAACGGCTTTAAAATCTAATTTGAACTAATATAAAAATATGACGACTGTGACGGATTTAACCAATAGTAGACAAAAAAATTTATTTTGTTTTTGAAAACATATCTCTTATTTGAATCTGATCTAGCATACCTTTACAATAATCATTATTCTCTCTCCATTTGTGAAGTGCCGCAGCCCGGTTATTGATACACATTTAATTAACGGAAGTGTAATGTAACATATAAGTGAAACTCTACACGCTCCAGCGAGGTCGGCAACACGTACTGGGTATTATTCGAGTTCGTAGCAACACAGAACGACGTCATGACAGAGAACTTCTGAATGACACATCTTTTTATAAAAAAAATAGCTTTATTTAATATCGCATAAACGTCGTGCTCATTAGCAACCGTTCAGTAGTTACTAATTGAAAACTTGATTTACAACAAATTGATAAAAATAGATCATAACAATTAATTGTTTTTAACAACTTGATGATTCTTTCTTAACGAACAATATGCAGGACGTTGACTAAGAGAAGGGATAAATTAATAGGCTACGTATAAAGACACGAGGGTCTTGTAAAATTAGCATTAGAGGGAAGTATGTGGGGTAAGAACAGAAGAGGGAAGCCAAGGATGGAATTCGCGAATCAGATTATGACGAATGTGGGATGTGCTAGTTATAAAGAAAGTGAAAAGGCTTGCGCAAGATAGGTTAGCATTGAGGGTTGCATCAATCCAGTCTTAGGACTGATTACCACAACAACAACACAACTCTTTCTTGATAGTCTGATGACTGTTTAATCTGGATCTAGAAAGCACTACTTGATCTCTTCTGGATGCCTTTTCGGAGAGGAAGTTGTTAACTGATTCGTGGGTTGACCAATTTTGATTCCATAGATGAGCTACTTTAGAAATGGTCTGTTTCAGCAAATCAGAGAATGAGTTGACGTAATTAGGAAGAGGACAGGGCAGGTGGGTGTTGACTTTGCTATCTGGTCGACAGAGATGTTCATTTTATTCCCTCTGTGATGGGATCCTGGCCAATTTTATCTTTTTTCTAATGTATGGAGCTTGTGTAGGTTTGTTGTGATTATAGAGGATATTTCTTGGGAGTTGTCTTCGTTGTCGATGGTTTTTAAACAGGAGAGTGAGTCTGAGAGAATTACGTAGCTCATTCTGGTGGACAAAGAGCAGTGGTCAATAGTCAGCTTGATGGCGTATGTTTCTGCAATGAAGATGAGGAGTTGGGTTGAACGGTCATTGAACGACGTGTACCAAAGGAGGTGATGGTAATGCTGACTCTTGTGGGAAAATCTATGTAAAATGTCGAATTTTTTAGCATCTACATTCGTTACCTTTTGTCGCTATTCAGTTTCCATGGATTGTTTCACTAATATATTAATTTGGTCGGCTCCATTTTTGTTTACCACGTATTTTGGTTTTCGTTAGTCACATATCATGTATTCTGTATTTTTCGAAAGATATTTTGACTTTTTTTGGAGGGGGGAGTTAACAGGCTACATGAGGGTGATCCTGAAACAGGCAACTCCCCTTTAATAGCATAGGAAGTGAATTGAAAAGGGTGGATTTTTGAAAAACAACATTCATGAAATTCATAAATATAACAGCGAGACGTTTGACAAAAATATGTACATTTACATGTCATTAATTGATAATACTTTAAGATTACTATATTTTCAAACTTTTTAGTGTGAAAACATTGTAAAAATGATAATAATGTTATGTTCTCAGCTGTTTAAGCATTGGAGTATAAATTATGTAAGCTAAGATAAAATGTTAACATTGTCCATTAGGAAACGACGAAATGGTAATGAATTGGAGACTATTGACTGTCTTCGACGAGATGAAGTGAGTGGAGATTACAATCTGCTTCTTGTTCCAAGGCTCAGCAGCCAATTGAGGACGTTGACCAACATCTTACATGGCACATATAGCGACTGCATAATGTGGATTAATTACATGGTGACTCAATCCACATTCCCAGTCATTGTAGTCGTTCCCATTTACCTATTACCCAATGTCAGTTTACAAATGGAGATTAATTTGTGACAACAGCGACCATAACATTTATAGCCATTAACGTTAGCCCTAACTAGAGGACGTGTTAATCCTCGTGTACCCGCAGTGTTTTATATTTACAACTTCACTTTTGCAGATTGATGATCATGTTAATATCGCACAGTGAGCGCTACAAACTTATTATCGATGTCAATTCCCACCACTGGCAGGCAAAGTTTACGCTGGCAGTTTCAGTATGGGGAAAGGAGTAATAGTTCTCGTCTGCTTCAATTGCCGCAGGGACCCCGCGTGATACATTCCTCACGCGGAAGCTGTTACTCAATTCCTTCTCAATCGCACCCGTAACCCTGGCATGATCCTGATCCAGTATACAGGTGGCTAGTTGAAATTTAAGATGTCTCCGTATCTGAGACTTGGAATACATGGAATAACATAAGCGCCTGCTAAACTCTTTAGTATTTTGCTGTTGTATAGAGTGTAACACTCACGTTTGTCATTAACTAATTACAAGGTGGTGCACAGACGTTCCAGGCAAACATCAATAAAATACAACCACACCTAACCTGAATCTTGTTCACCACAATCACCTTCAAAATAGTTTCATTGTCAGAGAAGACACAGCTCTTAGTTTCTTTTCCGTGAACTCAAAATTTCCAGAAGTTCTCCTTCATGTGTGTTCCTGCTTTCTTTTATTGAGTTGTCAACATATACTGTTCTTGGGCGACTGTAAATATAATCTATACCAATAAATTTAATTGAAGTATAGGTCTGTCTGGACGTTTGTCTCGAACAGGCTCTGAAACGGTTCAACGGATGTCCATGAAAATTTGATGGATTGGAACAGGAATTTGAACCTAAATTTTCGTGTATGTTTCAGTTTACTATTGTACAGGGTTCATAAGATATTAACAAACCCATTGAATTGCCGCGCGAAAGCCGGCGTGAAACCTACGAGTTATAAGTCTTATTAGGCGTTCCTATAACATTCATCCGATTGCCGTTAAATTTTGAGGGCTCACCTTACTGTGTAAATTATAAGCAAAAATTTGTCATAATAAGAGAGAGAGAGAAATACGACGAGAATTCTCACTACATATATTGTTGCAGCATGAGTTTGTTGGAGGCCACGGGATTGTTGTTGAGACAGCACTGTTATTTCAGATACAGGACTGAAAACGTGTTCGCTTTCTGACTCAGTTCGACGCAAATTTGTAAATCACTAATCGATTAAAAATAATGGTTTCATAACAGATTGTTACATGTAGTCTTAATACGGTCAAGGCAGGTTTCCGGAGATAAGTCGAGAATACACCTTGCAGCTGAGGACAGACGTTTGAAACTGGGAACTGACCCCGGGAAACGTGGGCGGATGGTCACCCGGGGATCCAATTTCCGCGCGAACGAAGTCGCAGGTATAATAAATAATACACATATATAATATAAATTTTAGAGTCAGCCCGGGGGCCCTAGTTAACCCTTGCTCTACCTTCCGCATCCTATGTTATTAAAGGGGAGTTGCCAGTTTCAGGATCACCCTCATATAGCCTGTTAACCCCAAAAAATTTGTTTTTGTGGTTGCTGGGTTATTTCTGGTAATGTCAAATATTCTTGTCCAGCCCGGTGCTGGTGAGGAACTCGAGCAGGGCGTGGATCGCTATTGATGATGAAAATAAATAAAGAACTCCTTGTGTAGGTTGTCAGTGTTTTCCTATTACACGAGTCATAATGAAGACATTCCAATAGGATGTTTTGAACTACTAATGCATCTCTCAATATAGTACATTTAGGTTGTATTGAGCTGGAAAACAGAACATTATGCGTCAACTGAGTGTCTTGGGTGCGGATACTTGACACTATAACTTGTTTCTTTCTGGAGATGTTTTTCGGGAGAGTTATATCGTTGTAGCTGAAGAATATTCCTTCATTCCTTCCTGTCCTCTTTATAAACCATTTATTTTCCAAGTAGCCCGAGAGGTCTGCGCTAGCAACGTTTTTGGTTCATACGAGGGTGGTCGAGATGTTCGGTTGTTGCGAGGCATCCCTTCTTGCCAACTTGTTAGCCTCTGTGTTTCCTAGTATGCTAAAGTGTGCATGCGTTTTCCCCCCTTAATTTTCATAGCTTCGTCGATGATGTTGCAAATATAAAAACGCCTTAAATTATTATTGAAAATTAAATATTGTATCTAACAATTAAATATACATAAAGAGCTAATCAGCTTTTTTGTCAGTTTTTTTAAAATTTAAATATTAATATTACATTTCGTCTCTCATTTGAGACTTCTTCAGGTAAAAATTTATCTGTACATAAAACCTCACTCCACGACTCCTTCTGCCGAAAAAAAACGAAAAGTTGTAATATTTAAATTACAACAAACTGACAAAGGTGCTGATTTACCTCATTGAGTTTTGAATATATTTCTGTATTCTAATACATACAATGGCAAAGATAAATAATGATTTATGAAATAAATTAATATATTGTCTATCTATAACATATTTATAAGCATATCATTTTATAAATAAAAGATCAAGTTGCGGTAAGTTAAAGTTTCAGATAAGTATTACTTAACAGTAAAACAGGCGATAATCGAAAAATTTGGTAATAACTCTCGAGATATCAATCATATATTTATGTGGCATGTCTGGACCTCAAGTGCCATATTCATTTTTTGGACTCCAAATTCCAGGTTCTTTCGAAAGTATTAAGAGATTTTTCGTCTTTCTTGTTGAGTCTCCAGCTCTCAATAACATAATATTGGTCTGGATCATATTTTTTCAGTTTTGTTATTCTATGTATTTCTTTTAATTTGAATATTGGTATTAGTGAGAAATAAGATTTATTTGCTAAATTTATCCTCCTAATGATTTTATTGTACTCCATCCATCTTTATGGATTTAATATTCGCCAGTCTTAACACAAAATATATATTTAACTGTAGCGCGCAAGGAAAATACCACCATTATTTACACAAATGTATTTATTTTTTTTAGAAATAATTTCTTCTTGCAGTGAGATGTGCTTGGTAAATTGTACGATAACATGCATATATCAAATAATTTAGTTTATTATACATTTCAAATTTCGTTTTAATTATATTGACCAATTGTGTACGTAGATTGCAGCTGAAGCTGGATTCCCTCAAGTATCAGTGAGAGATGAAAAACAGCTTCGAATTTTCTCAACTCCCTTAGAAAAAGGTGATGCCGCTCGAGATACAACGCCTTCCATAAAAAGTTACGAGCGTGCCCTTATTTCTGTTTCCTTCCATCGACGATTTTATCGACACACAATTGTTTGAGATTAAGTAGGGAATACCAATCGATTCGTGAATTTTCAAGCATGCACGAACATCACCGAATCGTCATAAAATTTCACGTCCTGGAGTAGAAAATTCGTTGTTTATGTTTTATGTACCTTTCAATATCTATATCTTAAAAGCATATTTCGTGTTGCCCTTAACTAACCGGTGCTATCACCTCCATTCGTGAAATTTGTTTTTAGTTTTATGAAAAAAGAAATAACGTTCATTGAAGAAGCAGTTATGAAAAAGGGAAAATAACTGTGTCGGTTAACGTTTTGGCTAAATTTGAACTAAAATGAAAGTAAATGTATAAGCTCAATAAAACGAGCAAGTTGCTCCGAAATATGTACTGAAATCAATCTTTTTGAATTTTCGGAACGCTTTAACAGTATGTTGGCGAAGTTTCACAGTTGCGTTGGATTTCATAATGAAGGGATGATGGGGGGTCACAGGTTCAAAATTGCAACTTCATCGCTGCAGTGGATAAATATTGAAACGGCACTTAATTTAAAAACTTAATTCGCAGTTTCTACGATTTCTAATATAATTATCGTTGTACTTGTTCCTTTCCAGTTCTACTATGCACACTGAGATCGTCACCGAGTTTAGAATAAATATATACTTGTGCTAAGTTTTTGTAATAATGGAGATTAGAGTCTTTGGTTGGGGGAAGATAGGGATCGCTGGCGTTACGGTGAAAGTTTGTATCTGATGATTCTTATGTATATGAAACTATCTGGAGACCCGGCGTTGTCCGGGTATTTATTTATATTTACCCGATACATTATTTAATTCTTGGTTAACATATGGCTAAGCCGGCATCGAAAACGTCACAATATGAACCCCAAATATACTCCCAATATTTCTAAGAGTCACAAATACTCCCGGTACAATAGTATTTTCAGTACTCTAGCAGAATAAAATTTCTTTCCCACTTAAGGCTTAAATTCTTTACTTAAATCGCATATTAAATGCATAATGTGACACAGCGGCCCTCTTTACATCGATTTCGACACCAAAAACGATAATTTTCTCGTTATGACTCATTTCCACCACCACTCCTCTCACATGCTGCAAGGGTTGAAATTATACACAAAAATTGTCGGGGAAACACTATAAAAGTAACTGACCTCAAGAATTCTTTTTCTACAGTATATATATATATATATATATATATATATATAAATGAATCCCTTGGTCACGACTTAACTGGAGACCGACTTTACCGATTTCATTCATCTTTTTTTCTCTTAAGTTTTCTAATTCATGGTACAAGGTACTTCCGGAAAGAAAATTTTAAAAAAACTGCATCCGCGCGTTTGAATCTCCAAACTGAATGCGGGTAATGAAACGCGAATTTTAATTTAAAGTTTCATGTATGTTTCATTTAGATATCTTGCAGAGTTCAGAAGATATAAATGTAAATATTTATAAACCCATTGAATTGCCGCGAGATGGGCGGCGTAAAAAAACTGCGAGTTAAAACTCCTATTAGCCGTTCCAATACCATTTATCCCCCTTACTGTGTTGTTGTAAGCGTAACTTTGGCAGAATAACAGGGAGGGAGGAAAGGCGAGCAATATCACTCCATCTATTGTTGAAAACACGAGAAAGCGGGCCCTGTTAATAACCAACTGCGACTTGTAAGGTTTTCTCTGAATCGATCATAAGCTCTCTTTCTTTCTCTTCTTTGTCAACCACTTCAATGGACGGACGTGTCCATACAGTATTGATAGTATTCAATTACCGTTTCATTCACAACAGCAAAACTTAGGTGTTTCGCGTGTTTTTAGCCGTTTATTATCACGTTATTTATTGTAAGTGATAAGAAAATTCCACCAGTGAGACGTCAAATTTTCGGTTGGCGTTCGTGTAACGCAAGTCGAGTTCATAATCTTCGAATGAGACAATGAGACTGAACAATAGCGTAGGCAGCATTTGGAGCCAAACAGAATTGTAATTTATCAAACAAGATCTACAAGCTCCGGAATACCCCATACAGTCATTCAGACGAGAGGATACAAAACAGACGGTCAAACGTTTCAACTACCTATGAACGTTTGTCGTGTACCTTCCAAACAACTACCCTAGGGGGAGAGGTGGAATTGGTGGTATTTTTAGATGTATTAAAAGCTCATATTTCAGTCAAAAAGAATTCTTGTGGTCATTTACTTTTATAGCTTTTTTCCCCACAATATTTGTGTATAATTGCCCCTTGCAGCATGCGAGGAGTGCGAGTGGAAATGAGTAATCTGAAAATAACAGGGAAACTAACAAATTTGGGGTCGAAATTGGTAAGGGCGTCACTGTGCTACTAACCTTTAATATACCTTAAGTGGGAAGAAATTTTATTCCATCAGTGCACTGAATATATTTTTAGTCCTGTTATTGTAACGGGAGTATTTTTGATTGTTGAGATACTGGGAGTATATTTGAGGTTTATATTGTGACGTTTTCGATGCCGGTTTTGTCATGTGATGACCAAGAATTAAATAATCTATTGGAGTAATATAAATAAATACCTGAACAACGTCGGGTCTCCAGCAAGTTACATATAAAATTTTCACAATCCCACCCTTATCTCCAAAGGGTTTGGTTATGGGTCACTAGGAATGTGGAAACTAAATTTTATCAAAATTGTTCTTTCCTTTATATGTATTACGCAGAAATGTGTTTTAACCCGTCCCACCCCCGTGTCAGGGGATGAATTGCAATTCAATTCGCATTTTAAATGTCAGAATCAAACTCTAAAACTCCCACCAAACTTGACTGTTTTATTTTTATTTTCAAACGAGTTTTTGTGACTGGCGGTAAATACATGTACTAACTTAACATGTGTCGCCACAACTACTCCCTTCCAAGTGAGGAAGCTATCACCTGCTGGCTGAACAACTGAACGTCAACCTGTCAACGTTTTGAACATCTCTACCGCAGTCTACTGTCTCACGCACTCGCGTTTCATATTATGAGAATTTAATAACTTTTCCGTACGACTTTTTAAAAATTTTCTTTTATACGAACTTTGTCCTGACAATAACAAACACAACAAAAAATTAAATATCCAATTTGTTGCAGTCTTTAGGAAGTTATGTATGTACACACATTACTACGATTAATTTTTTTAAATAGAGATAGAGGCAATGTGTTAAATAAATATTATTTGTTAAAAATTGATTAATTAAATGTGAAAACATTGAATCTCATTAGACTAATGGAATGAAAACTAGAAAGATGTCCATTCAAATTGAAGAATATAATAAAGTTCGAGCCTGTTTTAAAGTTCAAATATTTGAGTAGATGTATTTCGTTTACTATGAAATATCTAACATGAAAAATTGAAGTAGCGAAATTTAAGAATCGGAAATCTTTTAGATAATAACCTTTTTCAATGGAATTATCATCAGGTTTGCCACGTTAGCCTGGATAAACAAGGAGCAAGTCTGGCACACACCAAGTTATTATTACTCTAGTTGTAGCATAAATATTAGCATTCTATTAACACAATATATATGTGGTTAATAAATAACTGATAAGAAGCCAAATTCATTTCGTTAATGGATTTTGAAAGACAGCTCCATTGCACATACAGTTGGTACGACTCAGCATTGGCAACAAGCTTGTCTGACGTCATCACTGACGTGTGAAGGAGGAACCAAACTCATCCTTGAAACGCTAAATTATGTACACGGCCTTATGCAAATAGCGATTAACATTATGGTAGTGACCACGGTATTATATTCTGAGTTATATACTGTCGCGTGAGGATATTTTTGTTGCGGTAATCAGTCCTAAGACTGGTCTGGTGCAACCGTCCACGCTAACCTATCCTGCATAAGTACCTAACCTGCTTAGCGCATTCCATCCTTGTCCTCCCTATTCTGTTCAACACCACACACTTCCCTGTAATATAAATTTTACACTACCCTAAAGACGTGGTCTATTAATCTATCCCTTCTCGCGTGAGGATATGTAAATGATATACAAATTAGATCATAGCTCACATTAATTGAAAGTTATTTAAAGTGAGACGATTACGACATGTAGGAGTATAACATAAAAAAATTTAATTCATACAACTCCAAGTTCGTGTTCAGCTCAGATAATAATTTTCAATAAAATAAAACTCTTTGAAAGTTTTGTTCTGTTGATTCAACATACGCGCTCAATCGTATTTTGGCAAATAAAGAAATAGTTTGTATATTTTCTCAATTTTTTAATAGAATGATGGGTTCGGGACGTAGTTATGCTAGCTTAACACGGATCTAAAGCTAATTATGTTTATAATGACATAATATTCGCGTTTCAATAGGAAAAGCAGGATAGGATTTGCAAAGCATTACTGCACTGGGCTGCTTATTCGGGTAGCGCAAAGCAGATTGTGTGTATAATAATAGGTGTCAGTGATACTATGGCATGGAGGCTCGTGGATCGCGGGGACTAATGAACTACTCCCTCGAAGTTCACAATCAATGCCACCGTTAAGCACCTACAATATTCCTCTACAGATGTTCGCGGAGTTTCAAGTCGTAATCTTCAGCAAACTAGACTGATTGTGGGCCACGAGACAAAATACCACAGTCTGTCACACAGCTTTGCCACAGAAATACAACAGATTGCATTAAAATTTCATTACAATTTACAAACGTAATTGGACAATCAGATGCTACAAACTGTCACTTTGACCAGACGTACGTATTTATATCATATTTAGAATCATAATGTACCCAGGATCGAAGGTCATAAACAATAATAATCCTGGCGTGAAACGATGGACGAACACCAATTTTTACAATTTTTTTTGATTATAAGTTTAGTGGCATTAAGACAAAAATGAAAAGAGAATAAGTAAAAACCCTACGATTTTCCGAAGATATTGTACTATTAGGGGAGTCAGAAAAAGTAATGGAGAAAGAGTTCAATATGAAGATTAATAAAGAGAAAACTAAGGTAATGGAGTGTAGTATGGGAAAAAGTGGAGTAACAAAGAGTGTAGACTGGGAAGGGATATTTTGAAGGAAGTTAATAAATTCTGCTACTTGGGAAACATAATAAGTAATAATGGTAAAAGTATGGTAACCATAAATAGTAGGATAATGTGGGCAAGAAAGTCTTTCGAAATAAAGAGGAATTTACTTACGACTAA
This sequence comes from Eucriotettix oculatus, assembly GCA_034510155.1. Lineage (NCBI taxonomy): Eukaryota > Metazoa > Arthropoda > Insecta > Orthoptera > Tetrigidae > Eucriotettix > Eucriotettix oculatus. The sequence goes on along the minus strand of CM067376.1, from coordinate 49,783,714 downwards.
TGTATGTATGAATATTTGGTGATCATCACTAAAAATGTTCGTATGGAGTGCGGCGTTATACGGGTACGGAACGTGGACGGTAGGAGTTGATAAATAAAAAGACTAAAAGCGGTTGAAATGTGATGCTATAGAAGAATGGTGAAAGTCAGATTGGTGGATAGAGTAACTCACGAGGAAGTTTATAGCAGAATAAAAGAAGAGAGAAAAAAATATTTGTCTTTGACCAAGAGAAGGGATAGATTAATAGGTCACGTTTCGAAACATGAAAAATTAGCATTAGAGGAAAATGTGTGAGGTAGGAACAGAAGACAATATGTTGGATGTGGTAGTTATGTAAAAATGAAAAGGCTTTCCCACAATAGGTTAGCATGGAGGGTTTCATCAAAAAAGGCTTAGGACTGATCACTTCTACAACACATCAGACAAAAAATAATTGCCATAGACGTATTTTTTGATACCGTAATTGGAACGTATAATTTAAAAATGTTTTCTGGTTTGTTATTCAATTACATTTTCAAATATCATTCTAAGTCGATAACTTAAGCCACTGGTCTTCAAACCAATGTGCTACAAACATCTTGCTGCAGCGTTTCTCTGATCGAAAACTTAAATTATTGAATTATTGAATTGTTAATTCTGTAGAATACGTTTGTGAATTTTTACCGCAAGACTAACCATATTGAGTGCATTTCATGACATAAGTTTCTGAGAAATGTTGAAACCCTTAGTAGAACAAACTTTTGAGCGCATTGTTATTCACAGCCATCTTCAAAACGCGTATTATTGTGACAATATTGTTTGAAATTCTTTGAAGTTGTGAAAATTTCTCGCGATGTCACGTTATTAATATAAGTCAGTTAAAATATTCCAGGTAACCAAATAGAGTCTGAAACACACTCTAAAGAGAGTAATAAATAATTCTGTAAACATCTGCATGTGTTCGGGATTTTTTATTCAGGTAGTATACGAAGTGGACATGTGTACAAGAATTGATAGAAATCGCTTTACTAAAGGGCAGAACTTTAACTTAATCAGTATGTTTAATGTCCGAATGAAACTAAGCAGCCTCCAAGAATTGTTCATTAATGTAATGCTTTGCATGTCTCCCAACCATCCATTAGTAACAAGAAATTTCTTCGTGTTAGGCCTTCCCGAAGTTTCTCCCCTTCACTTGACATCCAGCACTTCTCAATTCGTTTACTGTCAAGTCAGTAATTCGTTAATCGGAATTGAAGGTTGCCTATCTTACAACTGTATATATTTAACTGTTTTCTGTGTATACTGTAGACTATTCCTCCTTTTTAATTAACTTACCATGTTTTTTAAGGAAAGCTACCACCATTTGAATTACCCTCACATATTGTCTCACGAAACGAAATCAACAACTAACATATTTCTACAGAAAAATCTAAAAATATCACTATTCCTAGAAATTTTATTTCATAATTCACTTGAAACGTAATATAATGGCAATTACGAAACCAAGGAATACATTTCCAGTGGTAATGTAAGTATATTTTAATAATGGTTAAATCAATTTATCTTGACGTTGAAGAAAGATTTTTTAGAGACATGTCGTGTAAATTTAGTCAAAGATTACTTCTAAATATTATTAAATGAACCATTTTAGAAACATAAATTTGAAATTCTTTTGTCAACACATTTATTATCCTCGTTATTAGCATCACTGGCAGCTCTCTAATTTCCTACAGCAAAAAGTTTCACCAAATTTGCTTTGTGTCTTTAGTACAATTTAAATTATACCATATATTTTCTGGGGAAATTATAAAATTTCCTGCAAAATTTCCGAACCCAACATAATACGCCATATTAAAAATAACATGATTAGAACTCTAAAATACTGAAAGATATTTTTTTAAAAAAAAAGTGTAGCTGGATGGCAAAATTCGAATCAATTAAAATTTAACAATTTATCAGATTTAACAATTTATCAGATTTAACAATTTATCAGATTATAAATTCATGAATTTAATTTAAAGTAATATTCCATAAGTTTGTCATAGTATTTCATTATACAGGTCATATCCAAAAAATATAGTTTTCTTTTCAATTTTTAGATTAATAATATTATATTATTGCACCCACGATGCGTCGAACTATTTTCATTATTATGCACTAATTTCTTCTCATTAAATTTAATATTACTTCTGACTCATTACGGTTTTCACACAATTATTTCCTATGAAGTCATTTTAAGATACACGTTAACATAATTTGTTAATTATTAATGCATGTTTTAATTTTATTTTAAAAACTCATTTATTTCTGTGACAAAATATGGGGGTGTGTTTGAAATTTCCATAAGAATGTACTAATCAACTGCCTATACAAAATGGTATAAGGTATGAATGAGTATTGATATTAAAACGCAGTATAGTAAAAGATTTTGATATAACTACATCACCTTGAATGTAAATTTATATATCAAACAAACATAGAAGATATACTTGTGAAGATGCTACCAATTACTTTCTTTCGAATTCGTCAGACTTAAAACGTATAACATCCACAACAATGTATTAGACACTATGGATTTCACGTTGTGAGATTTTCACTTTTATTCGCAATTTTTGCCAGGAAAGCGCTACCGTGAATAAACAGTAATATTTTTGAATCCGACTGAAAATTCTACATCTCGTGTTTGCCACGGGCATTAAGCCACAAAAGGGGCATCTCCAAATGAGTGGAATCGTGATGTTTTGTGCACCTGCTTACAATTCGTCGACCCATTCAGGGACAAGCTGATTGACGGCTCAATAACCTCGAACTTCTCTCCGCAAGCGCTCCAGCTGGATGTTCCGGGAAATGTCGTTACGGAACTAGCAAAATCAACTAGAGGTACAGAGTAAACATTTTAGTTGGCATTAAATTATTAGGTGCCACTGAGAGTACGTTTATATTACAAATATTAATCCATCATCAACTACAAGCTACTTCGGACATGTGAAAAAAAATTGTTACCCTTCTCAACTTCAATTTTGTTTAATTGCCTTATTCGATTCCAAGCTTATAATTTAAGTTCATAATTTTCTACAAACAGAAAGTCAATAAGTGTAATACCAGGAGGATGTTTTTTAATGTGGTGTTTGTTTGACCCCACATATATATTTATATGAAAAACAATTTCCTCATAACTTTTATTAAGTTTTGTATATATTGTAATGGAAAAACGCGGATTTTGGTGATATTGTGGCGTTATGAGGCGCAGTTCGGCCAACAACAATGTCAAGTCGGCTGAAAGCGGGTGAACCCCCGAAGGGGATCCCCGCGAAAGGCCTCTCGGGCATGTGTAAAAAATGATGGCGGGGAACCCCGGACGTTTATGAAATAAACCGCTGGCGGGGAACCCCGGAATTTTGTAAAAGACCTATGTGCGGGAAACCTCGGAGTTTTATGAAATAAACCGCTGGTGGGAGACCCCTGAATTGTGTAAGGGCGGGGAATTCCCGTGTGAGAACTTAAAGGGGGAGCCGATGGGTGGCTCGAGAGCAGATGGAAGGAGATGCTGTGAGAGGTGGTCAGAGGACGGACAACGGATCTGTCAGAGGGCAGATGAGTTGCGATCAGATGGAGTGAGAGTTGAGACGTGACCAGAAGTCAGAGGAGATGCAGTCAGAGTTTTGCAGAGGGTAGATGGTGTCAGAGGATATGCAGACGAGTTGACCAAATGAATTCAGAGCTGAGACGTGGTCAGACGTCGCCAGATGCTGTCAGAGGTTTGCAGAGATCAGATGTTTCGAGGAAACATATGAGTTGCGGATCTGGTTCATACTACCTTCATCGATAAAAGTCCTGCAAGATGCCAGAGAGACACGGAAACATTCGTTTTAATGGAGAATATTCAGCTTCAATAACTAATTGTACGAGTATCGACGCATACAAGACAGCGAGACAACCTGACCGAAGAAGACATCTCAAGCGGTGATGTACCCGATTTATGCTTCTCGCCCCTGGCTGATTTGAGTAATAGTAACTTTCGATGCCAAGCTTTGTTTATACCCACTTAAGCCAGTTGTAGATATTCTTTCTCTCCGGTAAGTTAGTAAGCAGCCTGCCCAAAATTTTAAATGATGTTTGTAAATTAATGTTTTTATATATCTAATTCAAATTGATCAAATTTAATTTAATACAAATTGGTTCTTTCTCTTTATAACATTGAAAAATTTATCATGAATAATTAATGCACCCAGTCACCACAATAAAATAGTTTTCGGACATATCCTACAGAAAAAAATGTTTCAGAACTAGATTATTCAGTATTGGGAAAAAAATCTGAAATGCTAATGAGCTCTTTATTGCAATATTTCTGAAACGCTGGTTTTCCATGGTTCACCAACAAGCGTGTTTCTTGCATGATGAGAACCCTATTATATTGCCATAAGAAAGCTATATTGTTGAATTATGCCGGTAAATCTGTTTTGTTCGAAAATTCATCTCTTAACAAAAAAATTAAAATAATCTTTCAATGAACAGTGTTATCCAACTTTGCAACTCCTTAAATTTGGAACATTATAATTTTAATTTAATAATACAAAAGACAATTACGTTGAGATATATTTTTATAAAAGAAAAATTACTTACGTAATCGAGATATTAAGAAAGAATTATAAGTTTACAACAGTGTTCTTACTTATGTTTTCCCGGCTAAATAAAATACAATTACACAAAGGAAACTTTGTCGCCCTATGGTTTTGGCAAATGAGTAGTGCATTCACTTTGTAATGGTAAACACACTCAGTATGTAATTTGACGGTACAAAATCAAAGGATTGAGAGAAATTGAAGAAGACAGCTGGCACCGGTCTCAGGTTTCTAAAATCGTTTAGTCTCCGTGATATCTGGCAGTGACGAGGCCTCGTATTTTCCCGAAACATAGGTGGTAAGTGGGATGAATGGCTTCTTCCAAAGTCCTAAGATAATTTTTTTATTGGAGAGGATTTTGTCCTTGCTACCGAAGGAAATTAAATAATGAATTGAGGAAATATTATTAAAAAGTAACGCCAATATATTTTGAGTGATAGGCAATCGGCTGTTAGACATTTGAATTGGCAATGAACTTTATAATTATGGTTATTGATAGAAACCGAATATGTGTGTATTTGGCAACAAAGTGCAGGATTTCGATCTGTCGAGTGGTCGTGAATTTCACGATCCAATGCAGAATGCTCTCGATCGTTTCAGCGGATAAGAAGATAAAATGAGAAAAGTGTTCATTTTCCAATACAAAAGTTTAAAGTAATCTGTTTGGACCGGCACGAGATCTCAGTTGTGCTGTGGTCACCAATCTAGTCTGTTCCTTGCGTAACATACGGATAATTTATTACAATGATAAACAAAAATAATAAGTATTAATTTGTGACAATTTAACGTTTAAAATAACCGCTTAATACTAAATATTTCATACTTAGGAGCATAGAATTAAAGATCCGTCACACGTTATATTATCTGAGAACGCAAGCAAAGCGCCCAAAATAACACAACTAATAGCTCCAAATCTTACAACGCGAAAAAAGACAGTGAGTAAACCATAAATGCTTTCATAATAGAAAATTTATATATTTTGTTTAAATTAATGCAATTTTAATGTTAATAGGCAATTTATTTGATTCGATGTAAAACAACTCAATCATCAGTCTAGAATAAAAATTACATTCTATATCTAAATATTTACATTTTGCCAGTATATTTTATGACTGCTTAAATGTATATGCCCGGACAATACTCAATAATACTATACATAAATTTTAAACTATTCTCATTAAAATGGACTTTTAATGAGCGTTTTGGTTGTCCCATGAAACAGTAACACCAGTCTAAACTGTTACTATGCCACATAACATATTTTTCGGATTTATTAATTTTATCTATAACATTTTTAGCAAATTATAATTATTCTGAGATTTAAAGATACCATTAATAACATAATTTTTAAACCAATCAATAATCTTAAACATTTTCAAAAAAGGGGGAACCTTAGACAAATTTTACTGAGTAATTTATTAGTTAAACTATTATTTTGGAATTATAGCTTAATCAAATAACTTTAATGTATTTGTAAATGAAGTGAAAAGGGTAATAGTTATATAGAATAATATTAACATTTGTGATAATATTAAATCTTTGATAGCGTTTATGAGATAATTTTTTCGACATCCTAACAGATTATGAGCCATTCCTTTTTTATATACGAAAATGTAGTTAAGGATCAATTAGTAAGTGGAGTTTTGAAAGATGGTACAGTGATCCTCTTCAATTTCTAAAATAAACTTTAACTTATGATTTCAATTATTTATATGAATTTAGGAATAATTTTTAAAATATCATCAACATACCGTATGTGACGAATAGTTTTATGTATGATTAATTTTTGTATTTTACATTCAAACATTGAATTTCATTCTAGCCACATTCAGTATGTTGAAAAATTTACATTCTGTGATGTATGTATGCGTTCCTTCAGAGGTAGGTTAAATTCTCACTAAACAAAATATTTTCTGACCAAAGCCTATGGAAATAAGTCAATAAATATGCTGTTACTCTTCCTTGTGATACTAGGAATAATGAACGTTGAACGTTCTGAACAAAAGTATTGACACTGCAATAAAACAGAGTCCAACGTGATAGGTTCGAATACTAAAACAAATCACTTACGTTACGCAGAAAACAATAAAATGCATCTCCCCAATAGAATGACAGACGCGTCGGACGCTAATAGCTCTCCCTAGTGATGAATAAAAACGAGGAAACATTTACTCTCAAATGTTATACGTTTGCATTCCTACTAACATTTTTCAGGCTGAATGCCATACAAGCATCGTTTAAATCACAAGCCACAAATCTCTAAAAGTGGAACTTAGGAATAAGTCATTAAATTTAAGGCAAATTATAACTGAATTTTTCGAAAGCATGTAGTCGAAACTAGATCATTTGGTAATATCGTTATCGAGTTTGTAATTGAAAAAACTGTTTCGTTTGATAGAGGATAACAGCATAGTAGAAGATTGTGGGTTCGACCACGCTGTAAATAAAATTTATCAATCAATATTTATTTTCTTCATTCATAATATTTATAAATATTAATTACTGAACTTTTAAAGTGATCGACGCCCTCACACATAGCAGTTACTTAATCGTCTCCTTAGTCTGGCTGTTGTAATTCCCACGACGAGCATATATGAGTAGACGAATTATTGTTAGGATTCCAATTAGGGCATGAGCATTACCATGTGATGAAGGCGCGCGTATCACTGCACACCGCCGCGGGGATTGTTGACTTGATTTTTTAAAAATTTTATTAAGTACAGTTTATATATATGTGTGTGTGTTTATATGACATGAAATATATATACAAAAAATACATTTACTTCTCATTGCCAATTCAATTTGATGTATAAAAATATATGCAATGACTCATCTTATTTAACAATAACACGTTTTAAATAGTTTTATTAAATTTCAATTGTACATGTTGGATGGTACGACCCCTTCCCTAGAGGCAGTGCCTGCCCTATCGCGGGCAAACTACTGCAGGTATATGTACTCGTCACGAGCTCGAGGGAGAAAACGAAGGAAAAGCTGGGAAACGGGCCGGAAGGAAGAAATGTGGATTTGTTCCGGATCAAATCTTCACGGTTATAGCCTGAAGACGACATCAGAAAATTGCAGCAGAAACGTTGTGTGTTTTTAAAAACCTGACCCTTCTGGTTAACCGTGAATCATTCATCCGAATTATTCACCGGGAAAGTCTGCGTTCTTGGATTTGTTTTTTGTTTGTAAGGCGCTTTGATCAACTGTCGAGCGGCATGGACGGTGTGGGGAGGCTACCCGAAACGCATGTTGTGGAGTGTTACCTGCATGCGTCCACATATGTTGACAGTTGTCGTATAAGCAGAGCTGACGAACATTTGTTTACTGCCTCCTTGAAAGACAAGTGTGCATTATCTGTATTCAAGATCATATTAATTTTGTGTTATAGTAAAGTTTTTATGTGATTGTACGTACAGAGACCAACGGTAATTAATTTAACCTCCACTACAAGAAATAGTAAGCACGATAGAACGATCTCGGCGTGGCATCGTCTCCTGCTACTTATCCAAAAGGGCCCAGCACCATACACCATACCACTCATGAGGTAGTGGAGACGACGCGACCGCAGCGGTACACAATTTATTACAAATATTTGTAATTTCGTGCGAGTGGTACTTAAAAGTAAAAAGATGTTAATTAGTATCGAATAAATATTACGATTAAATTTATGTTAATCGGCATTTCAACTTTTTTATGAGTGTTGATATGAGAAATAGATATAGGATTGAAATAGAAAAAGGTGCTGCTAACAATAATTGTACCAGCGACTACACGCTTACGAAGCTACGGTGCCACTAGGTCGGCTACGAGCGGCTCTGAAAAACGAGTCAAAATTATCCGAACTCAATCATTTTCAAAGCCGATTTTCTCGAGTCTGTTTTAGATACTTGATTTCGAAATAAATATCTCAAATCCTATAACTATAAAAAATCGGTGACCCATCAGCCCTTGCCAGTTGGCCTGCACTGTTGCGTTCAAACCCGAAAGCGTATCTAACGCCAACTGGTAGGAATCTGAAGTAACCCCATTTGCATAAACAGTCCGTACGAGCTCATAACTTGATGATCAAAACAACCAACGGTATCGTCTTTTTAACGGGAACAGGGTAGCATCGTCCAAACACGAATCACTGTGTTGCTTTCGGCGAACCGCCATTTATCGAAAACCTTCTCAACAACAAAGACACGAATCTGCCCCGGACACGTCATGGTGTACAATGAAATGGCAAATTCGCCACTAGTCGATAAAGTGTATGGCAATATTTTACCGCCATTCCCGCAAGAGATATGCCTCTCGGAAATAGGGCGTTCTTTGTGCATGTAGTAGAACTTTTCGAGAAGGTGATTCAGATGAATATGGGCACAATTAGGCCGGAAGCTACTGTAATGAAGGTAAATAATAAATAAACTCCTGATATTTAAGACTGGTGTGTTTATTTGAGTTAATTTGGTTGTTATTATTTCTCATTTGTATGTATCTCTTAGCCAGGCATCGACCATTCCTGGTAATTTGCATGTAAAGTACACCTTCTTGTTGTACTCGAGGCACACGAAGCGATTCCTTATTCATCCCCCTACGGCGGACGTTGTAATCCTCACGACGAGCATATCTGAGGAGACGCATTAGTATTTGGATTCCAATTAGTGCTCGGGGGCGAGAGCATGCGCAGGGCGCGCTTCTCGCCCGCGTCCTCGCGCTGGCGTCGCGACGCTCCAGTAGCATGGCGGCTGCCGAGTCGCTCCGCCTGCCCGGCGACCCGCCGTCGCCTCGCCGCGCCGTCTCACCGCTGCTCGAGGTCCGACGTCCCCACTGCACGCTCAACTGCGCCGCGTGCTCCGCCGCGCTGCAGGGGCGCTTCAAGCACCGTGAGTACAATCTCATACCATCAACACGGACTCACAATTTTACTATTATCCATTTTCTTATTTCCTCAATTTCTCTCCTCTCAAGCTATTCATAAGGTAGTCACTTCGGTAATTTTTTTATTACAAAATCTGAATATATGGGTCATGTGATGGTTGTACTATTAAACTACTGTATTATATCATCGTGGTGTTTCATCAAAAATAATATCTCTGTTTTTGTGCATGTTATCCCGTTCATATATTCTCCATATTTTTGCCAATATACTTCAAACAGCGTATCACACAATTAATGACTTATAAACAAACCATGCAATAGTCTAAGGAAGTGAAAATGCTTCAAATTAAACTCAGTAAAGCATATAGCTAATTTTAAAAGAAACACAAAAATTTAAATATGTCTCCCGGGGCCAGGGAATGGTCCGGTTGACATTTTTCCGTTCTTGTCTTTCTTCTAAAACCATACAATGTCAGCAAAACACTGTTTATTTACGTTCTTATACGACGTTTATCAAGATACTTTTACTTATTCAGGTACAGATAAGTAACCAAATTTCAACTGAAGGTAAATTTTGAATTGATCAATCTGCATAGTTAAAATGAAGTCCAGGAAAATTATCTTCCTGTACTGCACTCAGTGACGGTCTCCTATGTATTTCTATCCATTTAAAATTCCAAATATGTTGACAAAACCTCGTAAAATAAATTAAATATACAGTATTTTGCTGCCATATTGCTGATTTGTTCATTTGTAAATTTATGAATGTCAGATAATTCAATTAATGAATTCTTCGTAAATCAGTATTACAGACGACCAGACAGCACAATTAAGAATAATATACGTTTCGTATGTTTAACAGTTTAACAACAATGAAGCAGAAGTTTACAATTTTAAATATTTGATGTCTGTGTTTAAACGATACTAGTTACAAAACTATAAAAAAACTAAAAAATTAGTGGTATAATAAATATTACATAACACTAGTCAGCCTTATTGCTTTCGTAACTTGATTGAAGTACGCAAGAGCCGCGTGTACTGCACACTAATTTGCAAAGTTTCAAAAATGTTAACAAATTCAAGAGTCAACCATAATAATGACCTTAAATGATCCGACGTTGTTTCTGTATACTACTTGAACCTCTTCCAACTTCGGAAAAAAGGTGCCTTTGACTTTCAACTTGATTTGTGGAAGAAGGAAGTAATCGCTTGATGCTAAATCATGAAAATAAGAAGGAAGTTCAAGAGAACTGACATTTTTTGATTGCAAAAAAAAAATACTTGACTGATAACGCATTGTGGGGTAAGCGCGTCATTCTGGAACATGATATAGCTATTCGTATATAACTCAAGCCGCTTCTTTCTAGTAAGTACATACAGTTCTTCCTGAACTTGATTATGATATTCCTTGTTAGCTATTTGACCATTGTTTCCTCAATCTTATTTAATGAAGCATAGGAAGACCAATGGGTGTTAAGTTCACTATTGATGAATATCATTTTTCCGACACATGATTTGCCGCGCTGCTTAAAATTATCTGTCATCGTCGAGAAAATATTCTTTAAGTTTCACGATATTCCTATAATTAACAACCTGATGTTTTATTATATACAGTTTTCTGCGTAACGTAAAAGACACCATTATATTCAACTGCTCACTTACTAGGAATTAATCGAAATATAACGTAATATTCTTAAATGTAATGAACAATCATGAAACGACAAAAATAGTACCTTACTTATAATATCAATCTCGTTATTTCATAGTCAGGCATTGTAATCTTTTTAACTAAATCATAAATACGTGTACAACGTTATACAAATCTATATCTATTCCAATAAATAAATTTGAAGTGTTTGTCTGTCTCTCTGTCAGTATGTTTGTCTCGAATAGGCTCCGAAACTGCTCAAAGGATTTCAAAGGAAATTTGAGGTTTTAAAAACAGGAGATTCAACTTAAATGCACGTATTCGTGGATATTTCATTTCAGTATATTTCAGAAGATATTAATATAAATATATATATATATATATATATATATTTCTTCGCATACGTGCATTCGAGTCTCAAAAAAGTAAATGCGGATTGCCTATACTCTTGATCTGCTTCTGCTCCGAAACGGCAAAACGGATTACAATGAAAATTTCAGGGATTGAAATAGTAATTTTAACTTAAATTTTCTTGGGTGCTTAGTTTTGATATTTTTCCGCGCGAAAGTCGGCGTGAAAGAAACTGCGAGCTAAAAGTCCTATTAGGCATGCCTATACCATACATTCCACTTTTTCAGCATAAGACAGAGAGAGAGAGAGAGGGAGGGCGAATATTCTCACTCCATATATTGTTGTAGTAGGATTCGCGCCGTAATTAATCTATTGTTGGCAGAGAGCTAACTCCCTGAGAAATAATCAACTTTGTCTTCGAAACGTATGATAGCAGGACCTGTCAAAAACCAACTGCCAGTTATAAGGTTTGCCCTGAAGCGATCATAAATTAAATGTTACCATACTTTTCATATATTGAATGAATTCAACTTTATCAAAATTCTGTACCTGTATTTTCGTTTTTACGGCAAAATAAAAATAACTATTTCCGCGCGAACGAAATCGCGGGCATAGCTAGTTTTAAAATAAAAATTTAGTATGTTATTTTGCATTCTCGTCGTCTAACAAACGTAACTTAATGTCCTAAATGATGACCTAGTGACGGACAAATCTCGCAGTTGAAAACTATACTATGGTTACACATCAGACCCGAACTTAGATCACCCTCAAGTAGCCTGTTAACCAAAAATAAATAAAAATGGATATACATCCGTTTCGAATTAATTAATTTCATCCGTTTAATTCAATATTTTTTATTAAGTCCCTCGGTCCACAGATTTCGGAATTCTCCTACACGGTTCCCAAGCTAGTTTTCCCGCATTGAGTGGCAAGTGGCTGGCTCAGGTTGCAATTATGAAGCTCAAGTTTACTTACTACAAGGCCTGACAATAAGGTACACGGAGGATAGACGATTCTGATATTCAGCACCCTCGGCGCTATCTAAAAGCTCATATAGCAAAACGCGACATTATGGCTATTCGTACATATCTATAATCTTAAGAGCAGGAAAAGTTACATCACGTCTTTGTGCCAAAAAACAATAGTACGATACAACATCGTTTCTGTAATATCTTTATAAATAAAATTTCAGTGTGCGTTTGTTCGTAATTCTTCACTTCCTAAACGGATTGATCGATTTTTTTATTTTAAAAAATTGTTATATTTGAATGGTCATCTGGTTGATTCTTAGCTATATTTGGACTCGGAAGGCGTTAACCAAAACTTTTATCTAATTTTATTACCAAAATAATTGTTATTCGTTTTGATTTCTCACACAAAATATATAAAATCCCAAATTTTCAGTCTAATCTGTGGTTTACGCATGCGCAAGTTCATTGCGTCAAAGATTGGCATTGTTTTGGCATTTCTATTTCTGATATATTCCGTGGATTGTAATTGCCTGCATACTGTGTGAATTATTTATAGGTTAATTAGGTATTGAACAAATATTGGAAACAATATTTTGTGCATATGTGAAAGGTGTAGTGTTTGAATTACTTTTTATACTCATGTCCATTTCCCTAAATAAACATTTCTTGTTTTCAGCGTTTATTTGTGTGATTTCGATTATAGGGGGCGTGAAAAAGTATAGTTTCAAAAATCTGATTATCTATCTGATGGTTTTAATCAGTGTTGACAAAGATATAACTATTTAATTAAATACTGTAAGTGGCTAATATAAATGAATTACCGACAAACGACGGGCACCCAGCTAGTATTTAAGTAAAGAAGTTTCTTAATTTTATTTTTAATTTAATCAACCAAATAATCCGGAGAAAATAAATTTTTAAGTTTCAATTTATTTCTCAATAATACTAATATTGATCACATCCAAGGATAAATGTTATACATTTGATGAAACAGCAACACTTGTGGTCAATTCTAACAAACGTGGGCAAAGAGAATGAAGACAGCCGTCTTTAGTGCCTTCCAGATACAAAATGTAGAAACTTATAAAAAACTGCACAAACTTTTAGACAAATAAAACTGTATGTAGAAAGTTGATGTATTTTGACAGAATCCGTTGATTCTGGATATTACAGACCAACATCACTTAAAAAGTTCTTACTTGACATCCATAATTTCAATATATTACTTGCTATTTCTGTTATAGGAAATGTTTAAGTTTCTGACTGTTCCATTGAGCCATTCTGTGGCTGCTGCAAGTAACAGTTTTGGAAATAAATATTGCCAAATTCCATGAACCAATAAGTCAAGATACGACGAATAAATCGTTTGAACCCCGTTATCCTCATATGAATTGACTTAACTTATGATCTGATGAATCTAGATATATATTTATTTTTAATTATACAAAAGCACCAAAAATGTAACTCACCTAATGATGCAAGAGGTTATTCATTAAGAAGAGAAGCTCAAAAGTTTGAAATAGTAAATCACGATTGCGGATTATTCTAAAACGGCAAGATTCAAGTCATGAACAGTTGCTACTCTTTGTCACTGGAGTGAAAAATTTATATTACTTTCATTCTGAAGTTCTACATGAACCAGAATTGGTCACGGATTTATCAGACGAAACCGCAAACACTCAATTCAATCCCGGTTATCTCATAATGGTATTATACTACTCTTTTACGAAATACGACGATGCACTCGTAAAATGTTTCGTTCGAGATTATATTGTACACGTTCCATGTTCACACTTAAAGGCGAAAGGGTCAACGGTTCGGTAAGAGGACGGAAAGGCCAATCGATAGGCTGTTGAAAGAGAATGAGAAAACACGCCGGTGCAGAAGGATGGAACTGAGAATGGGGGGCGACGGAGGATGTTGTTTACGAACGCTGTTCAAGGACTTCTTCCCGACAGGCGGGACACCTGATGAATAATAAATAATGTTTTTTAGGGAAACTGGACCTCATTTGCGCTTATCCGCAGTCAAAGATTGCACTATAGTATTGTATTGAAAAAAGGGATGAACGAGAATTTCTATCGTGTTTACTTGCCTTAGAACTCTTGTCTTGGACAACGATTTATGATAATATAACGAATAGAAGATGCTATGGTACACATTTATTCAAATATATAATCATATTAGCTGCGTGCCCGACGTTGCACAGTAATTCATTTATATTAGCCAACTGAAGTATTTAATTCGGCTGTAATCTCTTCGTAAACACGTGATTAAACCTCAGATCCTCACAATTTTTAAATTTATCTTTTCACACCTAATATTACTGAAATTGCACATGTCAGCACTAAAAATAAAATGTTTTATTCAGGCGGTTAGATGGAATGCCGCCGATTGAACATGTATACAAAATGTAATTTAAACAACGCAACTTCCACAATTTCACAAAATATTATTTAAAATACACTTCATTTGTCCAATGTTGAACAATTTGATAAGTAATTCACTCCATATACACGAAAATATAAAACACGGAATACATCAGAATTGAACAATCCGGAAACTAAATGTCAAAACAATATGAAGCTACAACGCAATGAACTTCCGCTTTTGTTGATGTGTATGTCAAATGCCGCTGTTTATTCTAAGGGTCAGGCAGAAAATTTTGGATTGCATATATTTTTATGTGAAAAATCCAAAAGTATATGCATATAAAACACTAGGTCTTAAAAAAAATCAGCGTCTCCTACATGGCTCAATTATATCTGAGAATCATTCAGGTACAAAAAATATCAAAATAAATCAAACTGTTTGTGAGAGAAGAATTATAAACACACGCACAGTGGAATTTTATAGAAAAAGATATATATATATATATACAATATATATATATAGATGTTTATTTAAACGATGTGGTGTACAAAGGCTCGTACTGCGAAAGACTGCCTCCGCTTCGAGGTCCAGTACAATTCATACATGCGTGGAATATTCGGGAAACAGAACATTCTCAAAACAGAAAATACTAGACAGAAAATAATATTAATTATGAATATTTTAAACATATGGTAAAACCTTCGTTGTTTAATCAAATGCCCAATAGCAGCTAAGTAATAATAATAATAATAATGTTCCTTCTCTCAAGGATCAGCAGACTCTAAAGGGTAGAGTACGGGGTTAAATAATGTATTTGAGCACATAATGTAGACTTTCTATTATTTTCGGATGACGTTCTAATTCAATTTATTTTTAGTGTTTTCGTTCAACAGCAGATTCTCAGCATCTTTCAAAGAATTCGGCAACCTTCCTGCCAGAAGCGGAATTACGAGCTTGCGTTATGTCACTTTTTTCACTCAACTGTTCTCGGTAACTATGTCACCGCACCACCGTTCTCTCCAAACTGTTCCTCGAAATCGGATCCGACTATATCTCAACAGGCCCCTTTACGTAACTGCATTGGATAAATGAACAATACCATGTGGAACTGTTACCGACACAAGAATTGTTCTCTCCCCAACGTACTCATGTAGATAATTGTACACTAACCCTAGTCGTTCTCTCTCTCTCTCTCTCTCTCTCTCTCTCCTCTCCTCTCCTCTCCTTCTCCCGATGAAAAGCAAGTGCTGTCTCACAGAACCCCATTACCCGGTTCGCTGTTTACATGGACACTTATGTAAGTTAAGAGGTATAGGATGATTTTAGATAGTGTTTTAGATTGATAAGGGATATGTTAAAGAATGTTAAGGAATTCTGCTACTTAGGCAGCATAATAACTAGGGATGATGGAAGTATAGTAAACATAAAGAGTAGGATAGCACAGGCAACGAAGGGTTTCGCAAAAAAGAGGAATTTATTTATGGGCAATATAAGTGTGAATATTAAGAAATCGTTGCTAAAAATGTTGGTTTTGAGTGTGGTGTTTTATGGGTGCGAAACGGGGAACGTAGGAGTAGCAGATAGGAAAAGAATATAAGCCTTTGAAATGTGGTGCTAGAGGAGAATTCTGAAAATCAGATGGGTGGATAGAATCACTAACGAGGAATTTTTAAGCAGAACAGGGGAATAGTGAACAATATGGAGGACGTTGACCAAGAGAAGGAATAGATTAATAGGTCACGTTTTTTAACTTGAGGTTCTTGTAAAATTAGGAAAGTTTGTAGGGTAAGAACAGGAGAGGGAGGCCAAGGATGGAATAACCTAAGAAAAATAGGGTGTTTGTGGTATGTGGTAGTTATGCGGATATGAAAATGCTTACGAAAGAGAGGCTAGCATGTGAGATTGCATCAGACTGAATACCACAACACATTAACAGATGGAGATTTATGTAATTGAATATTATTTAAATATTTTCTTATTTTCCATTTGTAGATATTTAACAGGATTCCAATACCCGTTTTTTTAATGCCTACTCTTAATTTCAGAGATATCTCACAGTGACGTAACCACTCATTTCGCTAAAATCTCTAGCCGTTTACGTGATGTGCACGCAACCGAAAAGGTAACCTCTAACCTCAACTTGTGTTTTTAGCAAATACGACTTGTAAATTTATTGATAGTAAAATGATGGGATAAAAAACTTGGGAAACAGATTTATTATAAAAGATAAAGTATAAAGGATGTGGGAAATGATTATATTGGCCATACAAGAATTTCCTTTAATGATCGAGTTTATTTCCACAAAATTATTTAAAGGAACATACCAAAGGAAATATAGCCTTGTCTCACCATTTAAATGAAAATAAGCCTGATGCAAATTGGAAAGATATCGAAATCGAGCATGCTTTTAAAAAACTCCATTGGAATCAATGTATATTTTCGAAAATATTGAAAATATAATGAGTAAAAAGCAAGAAGCGGTTATTGTGGGTACCGTTTATGTGGATATGTAAAATGAAAATGCAGGGATATGTTTTTTATTGTATTACATTATTTTTGTGCGATAAAATTCTGTCATTCGATTATCATGTATTATTATATTTATAAGTTTATGTAGATGTGTTTCTTGTAAATAAATGATATTAATTTGAAATATCTGATGTGATACATCATGAATGTTAAGTGTTTGTTAATCTGACGAGTACGTGCGTATAGTCTGCCATTTAGCCGATTGATGGCTCTATACACAGTCACGTGATTGTTTTGAGGCACCTGTTGGACAAAACAGGTTGAAGGTATAGATATTATAGGAGCATAAGTATAAATTATATATTGTGAATGTCATGTTTTGTTGATGTGTTTTTTTTTCGAGATTAATTGACGTGCAATGATTTTATGTATAGATGACTACGGCAAATAGCAGCGGAAAGCCTCTGTAATAATGACAATGAGAGTACATTAAATTACTTTCTATAAAATTGCTGGACTTAAGGTTTTAATTAATTGTTCGTAATCTACAGCCCTGAGTGACAACTTTTCAATTTATGATGTCAAAAGCGTACCGTTAAAAAATATATACAATTATTAAAATACACACATGAGCAAGTTTAACTAAAAATCTCACTAACCTAACGGAATTGACGAAAATTCTATTAAATTATGACGATTAAAAATATTAGTGTTGGTTTTATAAGTTTGTCTTAGGTAAATGTATTTTGCAATCTGCCGTAGTGTCTTGAAATGTGAGAAAATTTTAAGTTTTTCCAAAAATTTTTCTTTATTTATTATCATCATATTTCCATGTGTTCCTATATTGGTTTTAAAGATTAAGTTTTCGTTTATAAAATAGGTTAAGAATCTATTGAATTATTATTACTACGTTTAATGGAAGTATAAGTTTATACTCGGTATTTATATCGATGTTGGTATTAAGTTTCAGTTCATAAAATAGATTATTTTATAGAAGGATATAATTTATAAAATTAGAATTAACACTAACTATTATTTTGAATTCAATTGTACACTCTGTACCATAATACCCGTTGTGTCTCGATCCATATTATACATCTCAGGGATATTATATATATATATATATATATATATATATATATTATTGGGAAGACCGCTTTTTATTTTCATTTTCGTACCAGATCTGGAAAAAAAAATTATTTTTCCCTCAAAGCAGTATGCCTCTAGCATAACGGGTTAAATCACATTATAAGAAAAACGGTGACTTGTACTCATAGTGAAGTTTGTAAGGAATCAAAAACTGTGTCAGTCATAGTAATTTTTTATCTCCTTTCATTTCCTATTTTAAATGCTGTATTTTACAACTGAATACCAAATTGAAGCAGTTTCCCTTCAAACTGCCCTAAAAGCAGCCAAAGAAAACAAATTGAAGACAGAGGGAATGAACACACTAGTCTTGAATTGTAAGGAAATAAATAAATCTCCCTTAATGATGTCACAAATATTCCCAATACCTATACCCCTATTTCTATAATTCCCTCATTCTGGCCACGAAAATCACAAATCACCTTATCAAAAAACGTTGGTGAAGAACACGAAATTTTGCGTCGCGTTAATTTATTTAAAATACGATGAGGAACAAGAAATTTAAAATACATCCTCGCGTAGGACTTTAACAATAAAGTATAAATTACGGTTCACAATAAAAAACAAATATAAAAAGTAACGAAATCTGCCAACTCGTAAATATAAAAAATATTAATTATGTATAATGTCGAAAATTCTTTGACTTCAAATTCTTTCGTCAATATTTGACATTAGAAATTCACAAATTACAAAATACGCACATAACCTAAGATTCTAAACAATTTTCACCTAAGTTAGAATTACAAATCTAGGAAATTATTACGATTACCTACGTTCTTTTCCCCTTTGATATTTACTACAGTTTCCATTGTAGGAGATAATTGTGATAAATTTTAGTTTTAAATAAATTGTGGTTCTAAATAATATAAATTTTCAAAATTAAAACTTTAAAAAAATCTTTCGTATTGTTTATAACCCTCCCTCAATTTGTTTCCTTTTTTCGCAGGCTATAAGTTATCAAATGTTAGAGTATTTATCGGCCTCAGTGCTGCTCAATGACGTCTCAAACGTTTCGGTCTAGCACGTTCGTATTTTTTGACATCAATTCTCATTGCGTTTGTGCTTGGTATTTATCACCCCTCTCCCTCTCAGATTATCAATTATTGTCTCATATTGTTAATGCGCTTAAAATACATACTTCCTTTTCTATTTTATATACAGTCTATAAATCAATGTAAACTTAATTGTAAGTACCAAGTATTCTGTATTAATGCAAAGCATATTTCATAAATATTAAATACGCTTTAATACAATGTAATTTTTTGGCGAAAATAAAGTACAAATAAAATTATCTTTTTGACTCTTGTGAAGTTGAAAATAAATTGTTTGTAGAAATATTTCGAGGTTGTAGTGAATTGTTATTTAAGACAGCAATATTTCAATTTTTCTTTATTATTTTGTCACTTTTTATGAAAGCAGCTGTTTTTTTGCCTTATTCCACTGTGCGTTTTGCTGTACAAGCCACCTACCTCTAGAATTCGGCGTTGTGTGTGTTCCGACTGATGCGGTTTTTTACACATTCGTTTTTCACGTTAAATCAGTTTAATTTATCTGTTATCCGGTCTGGCGACGCAATCCCGCTACCGCAGTCGTAACAGTTGTGTTATATTTCCTAGGCTTCGGCGCGCATCCACACTTCCTTAATCAGCGAGAAACATATACAAATACACAAAAAAATTGAACTGAAAGAAGTACCAATCAATTTTCAATGCCATAATTCGACTCCCTCAACTGTAACTCCATATAAATAAATTAATTTGTATTAACCCTAATTTATAAGGCTTCGTGTAATTTGGCAAAGTTAATAATTTAAGTTGTGTACGTACTATTTTTTTTCCTTTTTAAAATTATATATATAATTTATTATACCCCAACAGCTTCCGTGTTTAATACATCTGCTATATTTGCATTAACATTTGTAATATCTTTTTATAAAATTACAATTTTTGAATAATACTACTTACTCCAATGTAGTTATTACCAACCAATATTATAATACTTCTTATTCCTATTCTTTGTGTGACAGACTACGTGATAAAGTGGCAACTTTCTTTTCATAGCATTGGAAGGTAATTGAAAACGGGGGATGCAGAAGCGAGACGAAGGAAGCCTAGGGTTGTCTAAGGCCCCCAGGATATAGTTTAGGGATCCTACTGGCTATTCACCTGAAAGATATGCAGGGCAAACCCAAGGAAACCTGCATCAGGTAATTAAAACTATTGAGGAGTATACTGTGCTGATGCATTCCCTTCTCCGAGCCTCCACCAGTATAGGAGGCAGCTAACCGACTGATACAATAGGATCGGTGAACAGCTCCTACCGTATGCCCAAGGTCTGCGAACCTAAAATATATCACTAAAAAATGAGCTAGGTGCCTCGGAAATGTAAGAAAGAACTAGGCATATCCAAAGGTAAACCCTATCATCTGTCTCATTCTGAATTTCCATCTTACGGGACTACGTGAAAGTTGAAGTTAAAAAAACTTAAAGGAAGACTTACTTGAAATTCCTTATCGAGCTTCCACAAAAACAACTACTTTCTGATTTTATCGTTCAGTGAACCTTTTATCCACCATCTTAAATAGGTATAACGCGTATCACATACACTAAATCTACTTATTAACTTAAATAAAACTGTAAATCAATGAGAACTCAATTATTACCATTCAATATTCTGCAGAAATTCGAAATATATATATATATATATATATATATATATATATATATATATCTTATCTTGTTACGCTTTAATGCAATGCTATTTCTTGGTGGAAAATAAAAATTAAATGATTTATTCTATTCTTTTCAAACAGTTTGTTTATGTAATATCACTAGAATCACTTCACTGAAATAAACACAAATACATAAATAATTTATTAACCTAACAGTTGCAAGATAATACAGTTTAGATACTGTGAGCTGATTGGGCTGATAATAATCAATATATGGTCACTTTTAGTACACAATAGATTTGGTAGTTTTCCAAGGCTCTCGCGAATTCGTAGCCCACAAGAGTGTGTGAGCCCTAGCGGTTTTAAAATCACGTGAATTAACTGAGGTTGTGGAACGTCCGGAACGCAGCTGTCTCTGTTGGCGAATTTGTCTTGAAATGTATAATATACCCAATACTAACAATATCTTACATTATTATATGAAACGTTCGTGGTATTGGTTGAAGTAACAAAGAGAGGGTAAACCTGCAGAGACTATTTAAATATCTTCAACAGAAAGTGTTCATATTATGAGGAAACAAATTCGATCATCAAGTAATAATGCACCAACACCTACTCTGGTTCAGCTGATGGCTCAACAACAACATCCCCTGATTGTAAACTCTGTATATTGTGTTACTAAACAGCATTTAAATATATATTAAATTAAAAATATTTAAGTTGTTTTAAACGTTTAATAAATATTACACTTTTTGAGACCAACGATTTTCATAGTTTCCTGTCATCCGTTCAACATTTTTACTAAATCAAATATAAAATCATTAAATCAATGTGACAATATTATAAATCAAATACAAATAATAACTTTAATTTGAATTGAAACTTTTCGTACCCAACTTACGGGACCTCTTCAGTTCGTTAATTAAATTCTTACATTCTTCTAGTTCCCACTTTTGGCATTTCTTCGCATTTTATTTGAAATATAAATTATATATGTATATAATAAACCCTCAAATCCAGTTCCAATATTCTGAAAACTGGCACAGTTCTTAAAATTCAATAATTTAATGAGACGCTTCATTAATTCCTATATATAACTGTGAACCGCGGAAATATAATAATAGTTGCAGAAGTAATAAAATTTTAAGCTATTACATACTAAAATATTTGTACAGTAAAACTATACAGTTTTGTATTATTAAAATATATTATGCTATTTTCGTAACTATGTTTCCAGTAGTAATTGTTGAATCATTTATAATTTACTTGAATCTACTTTCTTAACAATATTATGTGTCGACTTATCAGAAACCGTATTTTGGGACGCTTGTGCTGCATGATATTCAGCAGCAGAAAACAAATCCTAAACTGTCTATTAGTGGACACTGGCAATTACCATTCTTTCTCCCTCATATGTGTCAATGCAGCTATCTAATCAGTGCAAAGGATTACCCTGCTAGCGGTCGCAAAGTTAGATTGTTGTTTCCCATCAGTGATGCCCCATCGATTACCATCATTCCAACCGCATAATTAATTCCACCTGAGCGAACGCAAATTGACGGAGACCTCAAATAAACAAGAGAATGCATTTGTCGTATACTCAATTATTCTGTGAAGTAACGAATTCGACCCATTAGTCTGTTCATAACGAAATTTTTCATTAATTAAGTCTGGAACTAATTCGTCACGGCGCTCAACTGAATTACTACATTATTTATGAAGCTCCATAAGGCTAATACGAGTGCCACTTACAAAAACATTTCCTCTCTCGTCTCGCGGTTTTAGGAATTCTCAAATGCAAATATGTTTTCTTAATCAAGTGGAACTTAAAAATAAATATGATAAAATTTGTTAGATTACAGAAATTGTCCCCCTCTTTAAGATGACCATTCTTCCTGAACTGTGAGTATCTTGTTGATACATTGGACTCTTCAAAAATAGTTTCCATACATAACTATAAGAATCTTAATGCAATCCTCCTATTTCACACACATTTCACTCAGCGTTGACGGTATATCGTGTTGATTTGTTTCAAATTCATCTTAAGGTCAATTTAGAAAAGTTTAAATGAAAATCCTAACAAAATGCTAACACTGTTGTGGTAATTTTAATGTTTCCAGGGACCAGAAGAAACTGATACAATTTGTACGAACTTGATCTTACATCTTTAACCATAAATATTCCAACATGAAACATTATCTCTTATTTACCAAAAAACTATGTGTAGAATGAATATGCTACATTCTTAATATACCTTAAGCTCGGCTGGAAGCCGAACACTCGCGCTTGCGCGTGCATGAATCTGGCAGTGCCAAAATACTAATTATTGTGGCACAGTTTTAATGGAAGAGATGCAAACTATCGCCCAACTTGTAACTTGCTTCTCCACATTTTATACCTTGGTACTGACCTATTCGGAGAATTCACCAAGCGCACACGAAGCCGCGACTGTAATGTTTCGAGCAGAACTTCGGTAGTGTTCATCATCAAACGTTACTCATATTTTCTTTTCGAACTTGACATTTTCTCCGAAATTTTATTTTAGTATGTGTCAAATAACTTTTTACGGCTGCTATCAATAATTAAATATATTAAACGCCCATAAAATATAAAATTATAGTCTGGAAATTGTTAGAAAATTTAAATTGGGTGTCATTAATTTATTGTTTGATTTTCAACCTTGTATAGTGAATAATTCGTTTGTTCCTTAAGACACCTGTTCACCAAAAGTACTGTTCCTTTAAATGTATTTTTAAAATAAATAAAATTATAAAACCGCACGTTTATAATAATTAAAAGCGCATACATATATAAGTTTAATGTTCCATTACCGTGAGATCCTATATTTATTCATAACCAGGTAATTGAAATTTTCAATCCGATATTTCACTTTACGTATGGTTTCTAAAAAAGTTACCAACGACTAAAATAATTTCGTTAGATTAAGAAAGTGTTGTTTTAAATAATATACTACATAGTTTTAAATATATTATTACATAGTTTTCCTTAAACATATTATAATGACTTAATTTTATTTTTATTTATTTATTTTAATTCTACTAAATTCACATTGTCAATTTTAACGGTGTACAATACGTTGTTGCTTTGTATGCTATAGGGTTAAACAAATATCTTTTCTTATCTGAAAAGTCTATGTATGCCCTGCCATATAAAAGAAGAATTTCGTTAACAGCTCACTCACAGCTTTTTATTCCATTTCTAGAACGACCCGCCCTTATTATAAAACCCCACAAATCACGTTTCGTTTAAAACTATCCACTAATTCAGTCCAACGCGAAAAACGTTATATTTAAAGCTGTATTTTTTATCAGAATTAACGTCTTATTTGCTTATAAATTGTAAGTAATATATTTAATTTTCAACGTAATATTGTTACATTAAAGTTATTTAATAACTTAGTTACTAAAAATTGTATCCAATCAAGTACAAAAATAAGGGACAAAATGTCGTAAATGAATTTAACTTATTTTGTTCCTGTATGAATGTTAGTTTAATTTATCATCATATGTATACAGTACATGTTTAGTTAGATACTAACTCAGAGGTGGCCAAACCCCAGCGCATGCGCCAAATGCGGCGATTTGGACGATTAAAAGTGGCGCATTGCATCCTGGAGCCTGTTTGTATTTCGGACGAGCCTGTTACATTGTTAAAACGCATTGCACGGTTAGACATGTATTATAAATAAATACAACGAATGGCACCAATGGAAGAATAACAGTTCTGTCAAACAGAGAGAACAGACAATTCCAAGTTCCAAGCTGATCTCGCTCTCAGAGCCAACAACTGTAGTCCAGAGTTATCTTCACCAAACGAACATAACCTCTCGTAGATGAACATCATTCTTGACATGTGTAGGTTGGCGCTTCAGTAAAGTGGCGTAAATTAATTAATTTAACAATTTTTCGTCCCTTAAGCAAAACAGTTTCTTTTCTCACAAATACTTACCAACCCCTAACCATGAACGTGAGACTATAAAAAAAGTGCTCGAGTTATATGACGCATCTGAATTCTTCTGTCAAAAAATAAGCGCTTGGTTTGCAAAAGGTTGGCTATCCCTGTACTACCTGATGAGGATGTGTTGTTAATAAAATATTTTATAAAAAGTGTAACATGCTTTTAAATGATCGTAAAATCAATTTAATAAAATTCTTTACTCCTGAAACGCGAATTTCCCTTACGTGTAGATTAATAGTAAATAAGTTATTATTGTATGGCTTGCGCAAGATAGGTTAGCATGAAGGGTTACATCAGACCAGTCTTAGGCTCTGAATACCACAACATTATTGTATGAAATGAATACAATATATAATTTATTCGCAGGGAATAAAAAGTGACAAATCTAAACAAACGTCAGTGATTTTTAATTATCAGTTGAGGTAAGTGTTTTCCGGTTTGTACGAAAGACAGTAAAAAATGATTGATGGAAATTTTATCCTACTTTGGTATTCCCTTGGAATCTCAGACGTTTCAAGATGAATTTTTTAATGGCTCTCCAGAAGACAGCCAGCACTTTGTACATTGGAGTATAGCCGTGTAGTAAAAGCTTCTATGGGCAATAAACATAAACAATGCATGTAAAATTGTATAATATTAACAATGGGTCATACAGCTTCCTCACCCTAGTTGTCTGGCCAAAGCCATATTCTCACGTTAACTTTCGGGCGTATTCGCTGTCATAAATAAACGAACTGCACTTAAAGGACAAGGGTTTTATCGACGTGCCTTGTTGCTGTGGCAACCTTTCCAGATTACGAAATGAATTAACTAATATGAAAAGCCACCATAAATTGCCTTTCCATGTTACAGAGTGCAATCAATTGATATTTTAGGAGTCATAAGCTTATTGTTATTACGTCGTCTAGTTCTCACAGAGGTTTCACTGGAATCTGTTTTGAGTTGTCTCTCCCAAAGCATTTTATCATTTGGTCATAGCTTCGATATAAAAGAAACAAACAAAAACTGGAATTTCAGAGTAAATATTCCGCAAGGGCATTAAGATTTCACAAATTAAGAATAGTTCTTACAAAGTAAAATTTAAGTTACTTTTTTGATGATAATTTAATGTATGTTTAAGTTTTCCGCATCGTGTACGGGACAGGAATTGATTTGAAACTTTCGCAGCGCATTTCACGGTGTTTCTCTTCCTTTTGTTTTCCCTTGTCTTTCAGATATGGAATAAAGCCAGCTTAGCTCACGATGGCTCTTGGCTCTTTATTTGTCTTTTTTTTTGCTGAGACATCTCTGAAGTCGTTGAGTTTTTACAGGCATGTCTCGTCACTTATCACGTCCTTCTTACCGCTTTCAAGAGAGAGACTTTTTTTATGGGATGAGTTCCAGCTCTTTCGTATACTGCTCATCTTCTCGATAAATGGACAGCTTTTGATAATAACGTCATAACAGTAATACTGGAAATTTATAATAAAAAGGATATGATTAGGCAATAACATATTAACCTGAATTGAGATTGAAAGTTTATAAACTCCTTTTCTCAGGGGACTTGATTTGTATGGTCAATCTGTTACTCGAAATTATGGAAATTCTCTAACAGCTGGTCTTGCTGACCCTATTATGTTCTCAAAACAGACTTAGTGGCAGCTATACTAAGTGCCCAAAACTTTGTTTTCCTTTTTTGTCTCACTTTTACCCTCACCAGTTGAGATGTAACTGTGGAACCGTTTTAACAAACAAACAACAACTTTCCCCATCTCTCTACATGAGTTTAAAATTTATGACTAATATCTTGGCCATCACCTATAACACCAATAATTTATCACTGTTTAATTCTTATTCAATAATTATCTACTTCTTCAGGCGTCTCACAGTTCACTTGCTGCTTAATCCTGGATCCTTGTCCTTTCCATTTCATGACTATTTATGCTCACAACAAACATGTTACTGCACGTTATATTGATCCTACGTGATTTGAAACTTCCAATCGCCTCTACAATACTATGCCTTACTCTTTATTCAACATGTATAATCAACAGTACATTCATATCTACTTACAGTTGTAAGATATATAAAGTAATTAGTATAAGTTATATTAAGTAAAATGTGTAATTGGTGTCAATCGGGGAAAATGTTATAGTAAGCAAACTAAACCAGATTTTTTTATTTACTTATAAAGAACACAAATAATCGTTATAAGTTATATCACAGTGTTGTCCCTATCAATAAATTATAAGAATGTCATTAATATGATCAGATTAATCTTTAAATTTCATATTTAGAATAAAGTAATGAAAACCTAATTGATCAGAAAGGTTATTTGTTAAAACGACTTTAAACGCAGTAAACTGAAACGATACTTTAAAATGAAGTAATCCTTACACACCATTATATATTTTTTTAATTTCAACAGTTTTTGGTACCAATTTCAAGTTGTAATATTAAAATTTATGTTCATAATGTTTTATGATTTGGAACATTTGTTGTTAATTTATTATACTTTTTCGAAATATTATTGTGTTCATTAAACATTTTTTGTAATGATTTTAACTTTATGTGCCTTTATTTGTTTTTATTTACACAAATTCACATTTAGCCTCGAATCACAGAGACTTTGGGTTCGATTCCCGGCATGGGTCTGGGTGTTTTTTATTGTGTGTGTTTTTACGTTTCCTAACTTAGCAACCGGGACTAAACATCAAATAAGTTACTCGATTAGATAGTCGCTAATGACCATTGATGTTGCAGCGACTATAAACACAGAATTTTAAAAAATTCATATTGTCAAGTTAATAATATAATTGTTCCTCTGTATTCTTAAATCACATTTCAATTGTAACCTCAATTGATGCAAAATTTGGTATTTGGATCACCACTTTCAATAAAAATAGATGTACAATTACATAAATTCAAAACTATAAAGTTTATTATTTATTTAAATATAATTAATTCAAAATTATAAATATAAAGAACTGATATTTTAACGATATATTGTGACTTAAGTTTTACCTGATAAAGTCATTGTAGTTGATTTAAACCTATAAAATGGTCTCTGAATGGCCATTTAAAATATTGTTGTAGTTGAAAGTTTAGATCGTGTTCATAAGCAAAGACACGTTAGCAAATAGACGATCATTTCTGTGGACTCCGTTTATATAATAATAGAAAAAATTGTTACTAATAAATATTAAAACAACCTATAAGTCATAACGTATATAAACTTCATTAACAATAATTCATTATACTACACTAAGTTTTGTTCCTCAATTTGTAACCTAAACTGGTGGATTATAGAATAGAAATATTTACAATATAATATGTACAATACAATTATATATAAAATAAAAAATTACTTACAGAACCAATAAATGTTGGGCGTTCATGTCACAACCAACCAAAAATGACAGTTAAAAACCACCAGGTCGTAATCGCATTGTTACGTATTAGAATAACAATAGTAAGTTTAAGAAACAGTGAAAGTGGAAGTTTCTAATAGAAGTGAATCGTAAATTTTGCTGAAATTAGCTGTGTATATATTAAACACTAATATCCCAATTTGTAGATATGATGATTTAGATTTAAATCTAATATTTACATTAGTCCTCTGCTGAGGAAATAGGGCAAATCAAAATGATAACTATTACAAATAACATTAATATAGTAAATACTCAGACAATTCATAATTACTAATTCTAACACATTACAGAAAATAAAAAGATTAGGGCATTATATGTAATGTAAGAATATATGTGAAGCATCTTACGCATCAGGCTAGAAAAAAAGTTCATTCTGCACCTACAACTTTTAATTCAATCTTATCGTTATTGAAATATATATTCTTTGACAAAACCAAATAATTTTATACATTATATTTTTAATTATTTTTTCGTTCAATAATGCGCGAATTTAATGAGGTATTGCAATCTTGGTATACAACATTGTTAATCGAATTATTAATTTTACCTTTAATATTGCGACACAGTTTAATTTATTGAAATATTTGAAGGTAACCAGGATAACATAATTCAGTAAGGGCACTTATTAATTTTCAAAAAACGGGAAAACTATACATACAAATTTGTTATTGGATAATTCAAAATGAAAATTATTATAAATTTCTTATTTAATCTTAGTCAACCTAATTTTAATATATTTGTAAATAAATTCAAACGTTATGTATTAAGAATAAAAATATTTACAATTTTGTCAGATTAAATTTATATGGCCGATGCCGTATTTATTCATCAGGAATACTTATTCTTGTTAGTTGACGCGACCAATAAAAAACTAGTAATTGTAAGCTAAAATAGTAAGGTCACAAATTCTTCTATACAAATAATTTATAAATTTTATGTCAAAATAATTGTAAAGTAATCCCTTTTATACATTTTTTATATGAAACAATTATTGAAAAGTTGATTTCTGTAGGATGTCTGGAAAAGAAACATGTTTTGTTGTCTCATTTTAAATTTAATAACGGTACAAAAATATTTATTTCAATGGCTTTATTTTGCAAGTCTTTGCATTTAATAACTAATTAAAAAGTATAATTTTTAAATTATTTTTCTATTATATTTTTCTCGGTTTTGGGAAATTCCACGTTATTTTCTTACAAATCTTTACCATTTAGCAGCAGTTGTACTGACCATGTGCATCACTCGCTCATGTAAGGAGGAGCACTTCATGCAACGTGATTTCAGCGTCAGCTGCTGGAAAGTTAACCACCTTTGATTCGACAGGAATCTACTACACAATGTCGAAACTTTGGCAACTCCAAGTTACGGTCTATGAGCCGCCGTTATTTCGCTGCTCTGCAGAATTCACAATGAGTTTACGTGGCCATTGTTCAGTATAAAGCAAAGCTTTAAGGCTACTGCACTCACATTTTCCAGTTTAAACTCCACACATTCACAACAAACACGTGTTTCACGAAACTTTCTGCGCGAAATTGTGTAAAGGAAGGGGGGGCATGTCTGAAAAAGAGTTTTTAGGCTGAAACACAACTTTTTATATGGTAATATCGGATTACATAATGCGCAGTCGACGGAATAAATTCAAGGAACAAGATAATATTGTATGAGTTGAAAGTTTGTTGAGAAGCCCGTCCTATGCCGAATCTTCCTATACGGCTGACGAAATTAATGTTACGTGAAAATAATGACCAACTTCACATGCATTGCACAAAAAGTTACCCAATATAGGAAATGACTTGGATAATGGGAAAAAAATCAAAATTATCTTTAGATAATAAAATTTTATTATACATATGGACTTAGAATTGTGGCGATGCAAATCAAATCAAATCAAAAAATAATTTAAAGGATAGTCAAAAATACTCCGTATAATCACCAACGTACCATGGTTTTGTTTCCAATTTCACAATACACAAAGATCTCAAGATCCCATTCATCACTGAGGAAATCAAAAGACTAACAACTCACTACCTTGAGCGAATGGAAGGACACCAAAATAGGCTAATAGCCGAAATAATTGGCAAGAAAGAAGCTAGTCAAATATATATATACCATTGAACTTCTAGGGAATCGTCATTGTACTTAGGTTTTAACATAGTTTAATAAAATTTACGCATTTCATTGTACTGCATATTGTAATTAGCAATTTAAATAAAAAATTAACGCCATCAAGTCGTTAAGAATGTTATAAATTGTCATCCTTTCAAAAATTCTTTTCAATTCTATGTAACCTGGTCACGTAGAGAGGGTTAGAAAAAGTATTAATAAAATTTATTTTTTACTTTGTGTGATTATTATGAAATATGATCTAAAATTAAGCAATTAAGCAGGTTGATTCACCTAAGTAAAGACCTTAGCTCTGAAATATTTCGTTTCCTGTGAAGCAGTCATTTAAGGAATTAAACTTTTTGTCTGTTGGTTTTCTGAATATACTTTACTTGACACCTCCTTCTTATTTACAAGCTGCGTATAGTGTTTGAAATAAAATTGTCAATTTATATTTCTACATAAAATAATTGATTTTGATTCTATTTGTTTAATTGAAATAACTGTGCCATCAGTCTTACTTCAGTAGTGTGTAAGATTATGGAGCACTTATTAGCAACCTACGTTAGATCTGAACTCGATAGAAAAGGGTGGTTTTTTAATGGTCAGCATGGGTTTCGGGAAGGGTACTCGTGCGAAAGTCAAATGATAAATCTATTTCAGGAGTTAGCAGATGAAGTAGATAATGGGGGTAGAATAGATGGAGTTATCATAGACTTCGCTAAGGCATTTGATGTAGTACCTCATGATATCCTATTGGATAAATTAAATAAAACAGGTATAGATAAAAGAGTGTTACTATGGGTAGAAAAGTTCTTAAGCGACAGATCGCAAAAAGTCAAAATCGGGGAACAATTTTCGGATTCAGGCGCTGTAACATCGGGAGTTCCCCAAGGCTCTGTAATCGGCCCCTTACTGTTTTTAATATTCATTAATGACTTACCGAATTACTTGAAGTCAGGGGTAAGGCTTTTTGCTGACGACTGTATCATATACAGAAAGATAACAAACGAGGAAGACACTTTATTATTACAAGAAGATCTAGATAAAGTTAATAGCTGGGCTCTGGAAAATAAAATGAAAATTAATGGAAAGAAAAGCAGCTCAATCTCGTTTACTAAACGCACGTTGTTAAATGAGACAATATAGAATAGGTGGGGAACTAATTCCAAGGGTAACGAGCTGCAAATATCTGAGGATATATTTCAACAACAGACTTGGGTGGGAGGAACAAGTGAATTTCACGGCCCGAAAAGCGTGGAATTCCTTACATTTTATTATGAGGAACTTAAAAAAGGGAAGTTCAAAAACAAAGGAGGTGGCATACTTATCTCTAGTTAGACCAATTTTGGAATATGGGGCGGCTTGTTGGGATCCTTACAGAATTAATCAAATAGAATCATTAGAGAAAGTTCAGAAAAGGGCTGATAATTTTGTGCAAGTAGGGCCAGGTCATAGGAAGGAAAAAGTAAAACAGCTAGGTTGGGAGGTATTGTCAGAAAGGAGGGAGAAAGCAAGACTGCATTTGCTATTCAAAGCTTATACGGGGCAAAAACCATGGATTGGAATTAGCTACAAAATGCAAAAGCCCAGTTATATAGGTAGATGGGTTCACAAATTCAAAGTGAAATATAGAAAACAAAAAACAGATGTTGGCAAATTCTCATTCCTAAATACGACTATCAACGACTGGAATAATTTACCTGTGGGGGTGTTTGGAGGAATCCTCTTCAAGAAAATAAATTTAGGTCAAATCTGAAAAAACGTGTGAAGTGAAGTGGATATTTTTTAATATAAATGTGTTTCCGAATATAAATAACTAAAGTGAAGTGAAGTGTTTCTCTTTTCTCTTTCAGGGCATCCACAGAACATGTTTATCTTTCTTTAGTTTATAATTACGTATATTTAATTATGTATCTGCCACCGGGCTTGCGCCCAATTGTAGATTATTAGCAAATACAATAATTGTAAAAACTGAATATTAGAATACAAAAATTACTGAAAAATTATTTTTATTTCAAATTCATCTGGACCTCTTTTGTGTATAAGTGCCCCATGTTTACTTATGTCGACTCAATAATTGATACTTGGAGAATTGCAAACTGCTCACATGAAATATAGCTAATCATTTTAATTAATTTTTATTTTATTTTAATGTAAAATCACGAATCCCTTGTCGTACTGTTTTCGCAGGAATATTTTTCAATCAAGTTCGGAACCACTGGACGCTTAAAGAAGAGTTGAATCGGTCTTTCAATTGCCGTTATAATTAAATGTTTATCCCTTTCAGAGTACCAAGCTTTATTTTCAGTCACTCTAATGAGTTTTCTGAAATAGAAGCAGCCATTACCAACGATTGGGATGTTTGTGAAATGTTAATGAAAATTTATTAATTTAGATTTTACGCTTCGTGTGTTCATTTGGGAAAACATATAACATTTTTACAGTCTTAAAGCACTTTTTATAACGTCCGTAGACAGGGTAACGACATCAAACTATATAGGTAAATTTTAATTTGTCCAATACAAATTCCCGTAGATCATTCACACAAAAGTAGCTATTATATATTGCGTTAAATTCATTTACAACTATTTTCATTTTGTTAATTGGATTAGTCGATAAAACTCTATCTACAATGTTTTAAAATGAACGTATATTTAAATATATAAATTTAAAATACGTCAAAATATGTCAGCAAACAAAATTAATTAACAATTTACTTATTATAAATACGTTTCATCAATCTCTGTGAACATCTTGAGGTAAATTTTTAACTGGATAAACTAATTACACTGTGAGTAAATTGGTGTCGCGGACAATATCCAGCAACGGTACCTGAAGAAGCTCACAAGGATGGTTGAAACGTTGTATTTATAATAATCAACAGTTAATTAAAATTCTTTTGATGATTGGCCCTATTTTTATTTATTTATTTTACTTCTGGTCATAAAATTGTATTTTAAACGTATATTTTTCTTCGAATTTCTATCATAAATTTAAATATTATTTTCGCTTAGCAAATTTTACAGTCAATATTATAATATATTATTTTGTAAATAAATTTAAATAATGCGAGTTACATTATGGACCCAATGATGGAATCATTATTAGAGATGATAAAATTTACTATGATCATGGGCAAAGTATGTATCAGAAGATACTAGAAGAGATTATTCTACAAAATATATGTTGTTCAACTTTAAATTATTTAATTAACCTTTTTTACACGGTGACCAAATAATCAATATCGGCTCCACTAATAGTAGAAACAATTTATTTAATTGTATGGGTGTTTTAGAACATTTAGATTGTCCTTTAATAGAACCCTTTTTTGAATTGTCTTGTACATACTTTTGTTAACATGAACATTCATATATTTAATTTTTCTACTCTTTATAAACTATAGTAAGTAATGTAGCAATGTAATTTATAGTGTTGATACATCTAGAAAAATAATTATAATTACATAAGTATACGTAAAGATTCATGCCGTTATCAATAGACCATTTTTATTTATTATTTAAGGAGGAGGATTAAAAAAATTTGATAACTTTTAAATTGTCTTAAAATAATTTATCTTTTAGCATTTTATAAGATATATTTAATGGCTATAATAAAAATATTAATTAGTAATCAACCTAAATAAGAGCCCAGAGGTTATTGTAGAACGTCCTAAAACATTTTCTATATGCTTTAGCAATTTATGACTGTCCTTAACATACTTCAGATTCATAATTTAAAAAATTTGGTGAATCTCTCTGTTTAATTTCTACGTTAATACTTTTCCGAAATTTTCTGATAATACTAGAAATAGATTTTCAGATAAAATAATAGGTATAAAAATTTTTTGCGGATATTTTAATTGCAGTAAGTTAAATATTTAAAGATAATTTTGCGAAATTATTTAATTTTTTTGTGAATTTAGAGCAAATTCCTGCCATATCCTTTGTTTATGAATGAATAATTTCATAATTCAATAATATGATATTATAAGCAATTATAAACATAAAATCCAGACAATTGGTCAGCATATTATATTAATATTATTTAAAAACATCTCCATCGTTTCGTACATACTTGTGAACTTCGTTAGGTAACTAGACAAAAATTTATAATAAACATTTAAAATTTTGAATATAGACTATTTTCTTAAAATATAACAGTATAGCTTTCAATTAAATTGAAATAAATAAATAAAACAGGGTTTTCCCCGCCCTGTAGAGGAAAATATACAGAAAATTAACCCTAAGGCGGTGAAATTGAAACGGATTTTTTAAAAAACATGAACAAAAACTGACCACAACAATGTCAAAACAACAAAAATTTCATCCGATGTCCAACAATATGGTAGAGATCCGAGGACATTCCTTTCCCACACGTAATTATTGGCAAAGTGAATGTTGGCCAGGAATCCCTGACAATGGCAATGGAGTGACAAAGAATAACGGGAAGCGTCAGATCTAAAATATTTTAGTAACAAAGGGA
Source organism: Eucriotettix oculatus (assembly GCA_034510155.1). NCBI lineage: Eukaryota > Metazoa > Arthropoda > Insecta > Orthoptera > Tetrigidae > Eucriotettix > Eucriotettix oculatus. Next base: position 49,748,642 of record CM067376.1, on the reverse strand, counting down.
AAGGAATTATAGTTAACACTAGTAGTAAAATGAACCCAGTTAAACTAAAGCAATACAATAAAATTATATATAAGAATAAAAACAAAAAATTAAGAAAATGATGTGTTATAAGTATAACTTAAATTACTTGTGTCATTTTGCGAATTGAGCGTGTTTTTAGTGGTTCTAATTTCAGATAGGTTCCGTTTGTATAAATTTTGTTCAAAATCAAGAATTTTTACCTTTTCTCAGTCAAAATCGTGTTCCTCCTGCAACCTATATGTGGTGACTACATTATGGCATAAAAACATGCCGAAACGTTGTTACAAGTAAATTTCAGAATATTAAAATTTTATAATAAAGGTCTGTAAAAGGTCACCAATTGTTTAATTACATACAACAGACGATAATTTAATTTTCATAAAAATACCAAAAATTGATTTTAGTAGTTTTAATTTCAATCAGAGCATGAAAAAAATTATATCTGCAGGGCGTGGTCATTCTCTCGTCATCCCGCCGACACAACCTGCTCCTCCAATCACCCCATGGTGACTCTCAACGTCTCGCCAGACCACATAGTTGGCCCGGGTTGCGTCAGTTCGTCAACAATTGCAACTCGCAAGCTGGCCTGCATTGTTCATCGTAACTTTTCATGTTACAATACGTATTCTGATAATTTTGGGTCATGGACTGCGTCCATTGGCAGTTATGGCCGAAATGCTATTTAAGAATGTGTAAGTAATTTAGGCCGTTAAATTTCAACAATAGTTAATGAATTTATACAAAAGTTAAATTACTCAAAGGTAGAAGAAATGCTTCTACTGAAGCGCAGTGAAAGAGCGTAAAGCCTAATTTAGAATACAATAATGGTAAAAATGTCGACCAGGCCCAGGACTCAAACCCAGGACGTACCGCTTTCCGGGCAATCATTCTTGTAAATATAAGTCACAATATATCATTAAAATATAACTTCTTCAATTTTCAAGTTTTGAATGTTTTATCCCTTTGGATGAATTGCATGCACCTTTGATCGATTTACAAAATGCCCATCTTCACTAAATTTCTAGAAGATAGGTTGTGAAGAATCTGAATATTAAAATATAGGTATTCCTAGCTTAGGTTTACAAGAGTGGGTGGATGTTGCATCAGTCCTGGGTTCGTCGATTCGGACTATGAAAGCGAGAGGTCCTGGGATCAGCCAAAAATTTCCTAGCTTGTCTTCTAAAATTAAATTATGTAGTAACTGCGTATCACAAATTTTACGTGTTTTCTTTTAACATTCTGTGAATTAAGTTTACACCTGATAAGCAGCATTCTGCTCATCATGAGAATGTCACATTTTAACAAACCTAAATTATGATTTTCAGATAAGGGCTGGATGTTATTAATAATGAATAAATCGACCGACGCTTATTGGTAATCAAATTTCCGTCATGTTTTTGTTGTCTTGCTGAATTACAAGCCAGGAGAAAATAATTAGATCTTAACATATCAATACTTAAATATAACTAGCATTATTTATAGTATAACATGCATTCAGTGGTATTTGTTGAAAATTCTTCATTTCAGAATTGAAAACTATTTTTGCTGTCTACACAAGGGATTACCGAATTCTATCAAAAGAATTAATATTCTTGTACGTCTGGAACATTGAACATTTATACAAGTTTAAATTGACAGGCAAATGTTATAAACATTATTACGTACACTCATATATTACAGTCTTTGTTCATAATATATTTCATATATGAAGGTTTTGTGATAAATTATTCTGTTTCTTAAGATTTCCGAGTCAGCATATTTAAATTGTAAACGGCGGCACGTGTAAAAGGAGTCCTCTTGCGAGGCGTCTGTCATAAACTGAGGCGGCGGTTGTTCGAAGAGGCCAAACCTCTTCAAAGCAGGCCGAGGTGATGGGGAAGACGTGCGGAATCGACGACAGCGCGGCCAATGAACTCGAAAAGGCGGACATTAATGCTTGCCTTCGCACCCTACTCGTTCCCTCTTCCATTGCTTCCTTCGAACGTAGGTAAACACGTCAGTTCTCTCAGCCGAAGAAACAGTAAGCTTTTCCCCAATGGAGTTACTACACGTCTACCAGTTTCATATAATTTAAGTCTGCCACTACAGGTACATACTTTTACTTTATATGAATAACAAAGAATTTTATTAATAACAATAATAATTGTTATTATTATATGAATGTTGGCGGACTGGGAATCAAACGCAGGACTTCCACATGGTGCGTGGTGCCCTTGAAAAACTTTTCCATCATGAGACTGTGATTACAATTGACGTTAAGTACCCTTTACATAGGAATGAAAAAGTAGAACAACTAGGTTGGGAGATATTGTCACAAAGGAGGGAGAAAGCTAGGCTACATTTGTTATTCAAAGCTTATGCGGGGCAACAACCATGGATTGGAATTAGCCCCAAAATATATACGTAGAAGGGATCATCAATTCAAAGTAAAATTTAGAAAACAAAAAACCGATGCAGGTAAATTCTCATTCCTGGAATAAATTACCTGTGGGAGTGTTTTGAGGATATCCTGTTCGGGAAAATAAATTCAGGACAAGTCTCAAAAAACGTGTGAAGTGAAGTGGGTATTTTGAACAATATAAATGCTTATTCGAATTTAAACGTTTAAGTCAAAGTGAAGCGAAGTGTTAAGTTAATATAATTCTTGTAGTGTCTCTCTTTTTTCTTTCAGGGTTATAGAAATTTTAAAGGGCTATGATTATTTTTTTTAGATTAGGAATATTTATGTTTAAGAAATTTCATTTTGTATCTATAAATACGAATAATATGCATCCTTTTCTTGGATAAGAGGCTACATGAAGATAATCCTGAAACAGGCAACACAATTGACAAGGGGGGATGTGAAAGGTAGATGAAAGCAGCTAAGGGTTGACTAGGGCCCCGGGCTATTCTTCAAGGATCCTACTCGCTATTTACCTGAAAGAAATGCAGGGAAACCCCTTCCAATTGATGGGAGAAGAGTTTGCTCTTTGGTTGCAGCATTACCTTCTTCGTCCCTTCACAAGTTCTAGGAGGCAGCTGATCGACTGATCCAATGGGATACCTCGACATGTGAAAATCTTGAAACCGGGGGTGGGGGAGGGGGGCAACGAGGCACTTTTCTTCGCGCGAGTACACAGTAGCAATTAAAATTAGTTTCTTAGACATTTTCGCTTTAATGAAGCTTTCTACGATTACCCTATTTCAATTTTTATCAGTACATCTACACTAACAGAAATTTTTATTTTTGCCACATTAACAGTCATTTTATTTTTCCAATAATTTAATAGATATTTTAGTGTTTCTTTCGTTGATATGTGACTTTAAAAATTTTTACACTTAGAATAGGGAATAAATCAGAAACATAACTTTTCTCCTACATTACATATTTAGTCTGGTGCACCAAAGTTTAATGAAGGAACACAAGTCAATCATATTGAAAAGTATAAACATTAGCTGTGAAGTCAGGAAAAGAATATAGTATCATAAGCTTTACTCAAAGCGTTCGTTTCATTTTGAATATTCATAGAGTAATTTAATTTTATGTGTCTCGTTTCAGAATGTTTATACCGATGCAGCATTTCATTCTAATATGTGATTCGTAGTACTAATAAAATTGTTGAAAACTGCTTATTATTAAAAGGTTCTTTTAGTCGAGTTATTAAGGTCCTTATTGTATGTACTATAGAAATAACATCACTATTATATACCTCTGATTCTGCAAGGGGAGTTTGCAATTTTTAGTTTAATAATACAGTAACTTAGAAGATCTTGTAGCGCGTCTATTTAGTTTTTAAATAATATAGTTCTTTGCTTGGGAGGCTGAATGACTGAAGAAAAACAGATATAGCCCGTGTAAACTTAAGGCAACGGTTCGCCAAAAAAGGGATTGATGTCTTTGTGAGGGGAGGAGAACAAAGCTGGGCATTGGCCTAAGGGAAAGTTTTTGGTCAGCATTCGGGGTGAGAACGTAGAGAGTTGAAGGCACGCCCGAGGGGGAGTAAAATTTTACGGCTCCGAATATTTTACGTACGTGACGGAGGACTGACTGTGAAAGAATGAATGTGTGATAGTATTTTACTTTTGGTTAACAGGCTACATGAGGGTGATCCTGAAACAGGCAACTCCCCTTTAATAGCATAGGAAGGGAATTGAAAAGGGGGGATGCGGAAGGTAGACAGTAATTTTGAATTCTATTCTACAGCGGGTGAAGTGGTAAAACAATGGAAATGCTTCTCGGGTGACAAGATTAGTTTTCGAAAACTTACTCTTACTAAGACTAAGAGGAAGTCATTCCTCTATTAAAACAGAGCCCAAATTTGCAGAATGCAATTTTTTATTAGATAATAAAATCGCTCCATCGATAAGATTTATTTTCCATTTTAAAATATTTCTGTCTGTACTTGGCAATTTTTTCAATTTACTGATGATTCCTTTTAGTTAGAGAAACCTCAGTCGAAATAAGAGAATAAATACAATGCGAATTGATATAAATAAATATATTCGATATCTGGAATATAAATTTAAAATTGTGTTATAATAAAACTATATTATTTAAATAATTACGTTAAATGAAACGAAGTCGCAAACAGAAGTCAGTATGACTGTTTCGCTAAATATTAAGCTCATAGTTATCGTAATACTTGTCTAGACCGAATCACCAAATGTCCTGATTGAACGGAATCAACTTGAAAAATGTACCAGAAAAGTTTTATAACAAAATTAAAATGTTATTGGTTAAAAATGAATGTTTATAAAGTATGCACAAGCACGAGTAAGCATCGACTGAAGGAAACAAAACAACTAGTGCGCACAGGGTGATTCACTTCTTCGAAAACAGACGATAAGTTGAAAACTGCCGGTAAGATTTCCGGCAACTGAGGGCGAGGGATTGTATTTTATTATTTTCCTGTGTCACAACATTCTTTTTCCTCTTTTATTTTTCTTTAGACTCGTCGCGATTAGCCGGATGTCCGCACTAGCGGGAACCGGATTAGCGCGACTCTGCTGTAATTGATAATTTCGAAAAATTAAAAAATTATTAATTTATCGTTCCGTAAATCTGATGTACAGAAAAAAAACATTCGGTAGCACTGGTGTGTTACGTACCCTTATATATAAGCACCCGTCAAAATATAACAGTAATTATTTGTTATATCAATAACGGTGAAAACTCGTAAGGAAAGAAAAAGGTCCCGAACGTTATCGCAGAATCGAGTCGATGCGAGCAGAACGACCAGTCTTATGAACTCGAGTTTACGAGAACCATAACGGGGAATGGGCTAAGAGAGAAATGCTCTTGTGCTGCTCTCTGTCTCCTAGTTCGGTACCGTACCTTACAGCAAACCATTACAGCGGAGGACTTATACTGGAAGCAATGGACACCAAAAAGGATTAGAATGACCATCTGTTCGGAAGAACTTGCGCTTCCACCAAAGAACACCTGAGATAGTCCTTGTAGATATTCGTGTTCCAACAAAACTAGATCTTTGCATTTCAAATAATACTTTACAGTACACTACCAGGCATTTAAGTTTTATGATAATCCATTATATTCTTTTTTCGTGCATCAGAAATTATTCATAAATCCCTGGAGTTATATTAATTGGGAAAAGCCCATACTTCTCATATTTAATTCCAGGATATTTTAATATATTTATCAAATATCAAGAAACGAACCGGCTTTTTTGGCAGTCTTGTAAAATAATAATTCTATTTATAAAAATATATTTCTACTATCATGGGGCCCGGCGTTGTCCGGGTATTTATTTATATTATCCCGGTACAGTACTTAACAGTTGGTCAACAGATAACTAAACCGACATCGTAAACGTCACAATATGAACCTCAAATATATTCCGAGTATCTCGTATGTCCAAAATACCCCCGATACAACAGCAGGTCTAAATATATTTTCAGTATCATAATTTAAAAAAGAGACTCGCATTACACCGGTTTCGGCTCTAAACTCAATAGTTTCATATTTATTATCATATTAGTAATTACTGAATTTTAAATTTTACCCGCCGCAAGATATACAACCAATTTTACAATTTATGTATGCACCGTATCGACAATCCAAAGAAGTTTATTTTCTCTCAGCCTGCTGCAAGTAAGTGGAATGAATGATATAGGAACGCGTAGTAAGACATAACTCGCAGTTGGTTTACACGCCAGCTTTCAGGCGGCAATTACAATAAATCTTCCCGTAGAATTAATATTTCTTAATATTCATATTATATTAAGCGACCGCACAGAAAACTCGTCTCCCGTCATTTGGAAGGGCGTGAGAATAGTACCCAATGCCCGACCTACCTGATGCAGGTTTTATAGGGTTTTCCCTGAATCTCTTTAGGTGAAACACCGGGTGGGATCCTTAAACTATAGCCCGGGGGCCCTAGACAACCCTTGGCTGCCTTGCTCTACTTTCCGCATCCCCCCCTTTTCAATTCCCTTCCTATGTTATTAAAGGGGAGTTCCCTGTTACAGGATCACCATCATGTAGCCTGTTAACCCCTCCAAAAAAAATCGCTGGCAACGTATCAATATTAAATATGCACGAATATTTAAATTAAATTTATTATTTTCATTAAAATCCGGGAAGTAATTTCGGAGCCTATTCGAGACAAACATACGGACAGACAGATAGATAGACAGACAGTCAGACACTTCAATTTTATTTATTGGTATAGATTGGTCAACTTGAATTGAGTACAACAGGAAGTGAATTATTAACTCTCAATCGGATTGTACTTTCTTGCAATGAAATATGGATTTAATTTTCCCGTACGTTATGGCATAATTGAGTCAACGTGAGCAGAACAACCAATATCGTGAACTCAAGTTATTTTTCCAAAAAAAAAATAATATCAAAAACTTCGCTAATTGGTTTATTTAAATTCAAGATATTAGTAACTTATTTTAGTAAGGACTCAGTTTTTTCTTCTATATAATACAAAATTAATGTATGTTTGTTCTTAATTCTTCATACAAATTTAAACCTATGGTGGGATTGCAAGAAAACTTAATTCACGTATTATTAAAAAAAAACACTGGAGAGGTAAGAAACCCTAGCGGAAACGTGGACGGAATTATAGTTATAAAAATATGGGAATGTGTAGGCATGTCACAGAATATCGAGGCACACACCATATTGAATTTCGCGCAATATGGATGCTATGTATACTTTGCGCTGCGATCAGATGTTATTAATTATATCCTGGAATACAAACACCAAGAACACATGATAAAAAAGCAGTAAGATTGTTTTTTCCAAATTTGTAATTTTGTTCATTTTGGTTAATTTATAGATTATTATCATGTTTCTAAGACATTTCAATAAAACATTTAAATAAAAATTCAGCAAAATATGAATATGACATAAGGTCGAAAGTTACTTTAAATGTAAATACTATAAAGACATTTTCTGAGACTGTCCGGTTATTCTTATGATTCTACTTCATCATACAATCTATTTGATCAACATGTTATATAAATAAGTAAATAAACAGGGAAATGTCTTAATAATCAATAAAACAGTCAATAACAATGCTAGTTTCTCTCCATAATCCATTATTAATTACGTGTTGACAAAGGTATCGAGTTCATGTCTTTTCCGGTCACCCAGCTATATATATATATATATTCAGAGAATTTTGCACAATCTATTTGTCGATACTAGAGTAGGTCTGCGATTTAAACGTGTCAGTTTCTGAAACATAAGTAAGCGCTTGAAAATCATATTATTATTCGTGAACGTATCACAGAAAATATGAAAGTTCTCTCGACCGATAATGAAGTTGGCTGCACCGAGGATCGTACAAAAAAAGTTGAACAAAATCTTCTGGGAAGTCATAAGCAAATAACTTCCAAGAACCTGTTAGTGTACGACTTTATTTGCTTGCAACTTAGATGAAACTCATCCTAACAATCAATTTAGAACTTTTTTCACGCTCTTCCTTAATCATGATACGTCAAGATGAATTCAGGTCAAGAATTTTCTGAATTTTATTATAATGAAAATAACTGAAGAAATTTTTATGACATTATACCAGCGTAAAAAGATCATATAAATTTTCGCTTTTTTTACACAATAATTAAATCGAATGAAATAATGACCAATTACAAATTATAATATTTTTATTTAATTTATACGACTTAAACAAGTAATAAACTAAGTAAACATTGATGGTCTGTAATTGGTCGTTAATATATTCGATTTAGGCTAAATTTGGTGTCAACAACGTTTTAATTAATTGAACCTGGGATATCTGTTCATATTTCAGTATCTATTCGTACCGAAACGCTATTGAGAAATCGCCTGACGGTGGCAACAAACTCATCAAAAAAATAATTTCGTTAACAAGTTTTTCTGTACTGTGTTACAAAAAAAAAGTATTCTGTGTACCTGATGATGCAATTGCTTCTACGAAAATCGGAGCTTTTCAAAAACATGTCCTATCAAATCCTTGTATTCCTGTGCTCATACTCAGCAAATTAGACACTAAAACAAACTTCATATTTTGAGATTATGCAAATTCAGATTCCTCACCGGCACTATATGAAAGATTTACAAAAATTATCACATCAAACAATGAAAGTCTACATGATTTATTAAGACAACAAATTATTAATATGGTTTTGGAATTTCCAAAAAGCTCATAAACCCATTATCAAGATTTAAACAGTCAATAGATGTATAATAATAAACGCCGCTTGATTTTAAATCAGTCACAAAATTTAATGGAAACCAAACTTGTACTTCAATTTTCATTATAATTAATTTTAAATTTTGAGGAGCCATATAAAATTTAAGTCAATTTATAATAAAAATTAAACTTATAGTATTAAATTTAAAGACTAGATAAGAACCAAGATTTTTTTCATCATTATGCGTCAAAGTTAAAATCAGTTGTGTAATACAACAAAAATAGCCAATAGGAGTAAACACAAATTAAGACCACCTTTTTCTGGGAACTATATTATTAGAAATAAGTAAATTTGAGACCAAGTTTTAGACACACAGCTTGATGAAAAATTACTGGTTAATTACTCTGTTACCATAAATACGAGAAGTGTACGATACATGGCGAGTTGTTGTTGGAAAACAATCTTATACAGCTTAAGTTTGAAGACGTTATATTGTTTGGTGTTTGGCAGTCATCAGTAGTTAACATCTTAGTAATTTTTTATTAAAAGTTTAATTTCGCATTAGCTGCTAAGATCTTTAGCTACAAAAAATGCAATGTACAAACAAATTACTAATAAACAGCATTGTTGCCAATTCATTAAATTATCAACATTTGTCTGTTTTCTTAAACATATTCTGGAATTCTTTGAGTTCACATTGTTGTCCACCGTAGGGTGGATTTATTTTACCATAGTTTGGTATTACACATCCTAATATTATTAGGCTGTTTCCTCTTTAACGTTTCACCCCTCACCTTGGTGTTTATATTGCACAAAATCTTGTTTAAACTGGTTAGGTTATTTTTTCTTCTATTCAGGCCGTTGCAGTTCCACTGCAAGAGGATCATAGTTTTCTGGGTCTCCTACGTAAATGAATCAGGGTCCGTGGATGGTGCTCTTTACCGTATTAATAAGTCTGGTTAGTTTATTCTTCAAGTTTCTATCTTTGATAGTACGGTATATTGCTTTTAGCATTTCAATGAACATTTCCGGGGGTACCTGATAGTCTTTGGATAGACTCAATGGGTTTTTGATATGAATGAGCTAGTAATAAGATTTTTTGTTTGGGAAAAGGGTAATTGGGAAGCTATAATGAGTGGATTCGTGTGTGGTTCGCGCTTAGTTTCAAGAGACTAGGCTAACGACTCCTGTTTTTCTTTCGTTTTCTTTTGTTCGTTATTGGAGACTGTAGATTCAAGGGTTGGTAAGTTGTTATTTACGGAATTATCAGACTTCTGTGAGAAGATTGAGGGTTGCCGTATTTCGTCTGAGGTAGTAACTTCGGGTTTGGGTTAACTGAGTTGGTATGTCAGCGTCTCCCGAAACCTCAGACTTCAGCGATGGGAAGGTGGATGATTGTCTTTTTTTAATTATTTCTCTATTTTTAGTCTTTTCTTGTTTCTTATAGCAGGCCTTAATTACAATATTTTACTACTATCTTGTACACTTTTGGTACAATAATAAACATTACCAAAAGTAATTAATAGAATACATATAACAAAAATGAATGGTTTCTCTCTTTTTTTTACTTTATATATTTTACTGTTGTCTTACCCCAGCAAATTGTTTATCTATATATGTCACGGTGTCATTTGGATGCGTTTTGCACGCAGCATATGATGATCATGTACTGCATGCTTCAGTATCGCATCTTGTGCACAGATATTTCTGTGTACCAAAAAGCATATTATCCATCTCTTTTTCAGTGCGTGGAGAGGAGAGGCAGTAGGAGTTCTTTCTATCAGTCCTGTCTCCTGATCTGTCGCTCGAGAGAGAGATCAGAGACATTCCTGCATTCAAGCTTTAACCCTCCTCCCTGCATTTCCACTTCTCAATTTATGATATTGCAGTTTCGAGATTCCGGTAGCAGCCCATACTTCATGATTTCACAAAGTAAGAGCTGCCAACTGCTTTCTTATTTCTAGTTGATATTAAACTCTTTTAATAACTATGATTTCTGTTTGTACCATCCGGTTCCAGGGATCATAGTCCGGTTCCAGGATGATGTAATTGAGGCACTTTTTTTTAAAAAAAATATCATTTTATGATGGATGCACCTGCTGACACCGTGACATGCTTCTCATTTTGACTCACTAAGTAGTAACTATTAATAGTGGCTATTTGTTTATATTCCTATTTTCTTTGTGTTTTATATTTTTCAAGTTCTATCTCTGATATTTTGAGTGTTAATTCTTCCAAAATCGATATTAGGTTTATATCCTGTATAATCTCCCTTAGTGTTTTTCTTCTTAATATATCTCTTTTATCTTGGTCTAGTTCTATTAATTGGCAAGCCAGAAGCGTGTGTTCAGGTGTTCCAATTTCACCACAATCGCATAGGTTGTTCTTCTGCCAGGTACACCCCATACGGTCCATGTCCGGAGAGGAAGTGCATGAGCCCCTTCACTGGCTGAAGATATTCCATTCCTAATCTTTCCCTTATATTTAGTAGGAAGCTATGGTCTGTTCTTTGTGGATTGCGAGATGCTATCTTCTTTTTGGTGTTGTATTTCGGTTTGATTTGGCTGGATGGGTTGACAATTAGTTTCGGCCTCCAAGTTGACGTGACGCGTGATTTAGAGATGTAGACGTATTGTTTAACTGGAATTATTTTGTAAAATGGCCTTGTTTTCTGCAGAGGAAGCATTTGTTGTTTTCAAGGAAAGTTCTGTAGTTTGTGTTGTCATAGCAGATTAGCATGGATTCCAGAAGATTGTGGATGGACGATGGTTCAATGAATAATATTCGAGTCCAATACCGACGATTAGTAGTGGCAAGTGTCTTGCTACACGGTGAAGTGAATGTTTGATCAAATACATTAGATTCAAACGTTGGTTCAATATTATCTTAGGTGGAAATGTTATATAAGTCATCAATTAATTTTATTACTTTTGAATACATATACAACGTTTCATCATTTCGACCGTAACTGTCGCGAGAGTTGGTCAGCGACACCAGATTCCTCTAATGTAAATAGATAATCCATTTAATAATTTACTTGAAGAAGTACACAAAATTGGATGAAACGTTTTATTTGAATTAATTAAATAGTAATAAAATTAATTACTGACTTATTGACCTACTTTTTATTTATTTCAAACTTGAAGTCAAAATATCATGTTTAAAATGGAGTATGATGATGTTATTATTGCTTCTGCCGCAACAGTAATTTCCTTGTCTTGCTGCAAATTACTGTTTATGATTTCTTATCCATTCTACAGTAAAGTCACGCATTTCACAAACTACAAGGTTTTTTAATATAAATGCATTGTTTATTACCGAGGAAAAATAAAAGCCTGTGCAAGGACGATTGAAATATAGAAAATTGATACAAAAAACCTTAATCTTAACTAATTTTATTATTATAAATAAAGTAATTTTATTATCTGACGTAAAATTGCAGATAAAAAGCAAAGTGTGGCCAAAGTCAGCAATGTAAAAATTTAATTAAAATACGTTCCGGACCGTAATTTTAGAGACCTCCTCAGTTATTTAAATAAAATAATACAATAAGTTTTTGTTTCTACTGCAACGTTTGAGGCCTAAATGATATTTTCACTCATTTCAGCCCCGGACATTCTGGGAGCAAAATAACTTTTCTTATTATTTTATTTAAATAACAGGAGGTCCCTGAATTTGAAGAACGAAACGTATTCTATTTTCATTATTGTATATTAGCTTTTCCCCTATTTAAGTGTGTAATTTCAATCAGAAAGCAATTTTTTTATGAAGAAATATTAATAACTCATTACTTTAGAAATTTTTAGTGCACAAAAATACTATTTCGTTAATAAATATTATTCAAATTATATAAATTATTAACATATCCGTAATGAAAACATAATTGTCAAAGCACATATCGCCAATATGAATATATTAACAAAATTTGATTGAACCGACTTCACTGGGTTGGAAGAATCGTGTGGCAATGTGTCCAATTGCTTACAAGTGAGTCCCTGGGTGAAGAGAAAACCCCTTTGACTCTGGTCCAAAGACCGACAACAGCCTGAACGTGTTCCAACGCCAACGTTGGACGCTCGTAGTTGGCGAATCGGACACACGATGCGTCCAACCATCAAGCGTCTAACGTTGGACGGAGTTCGTAGCATCGTGTGACAGAAACGGCGTTGAGAATATGTTTCAATCTAGTTTTTGGCGACGTTTCTTAGAAGTGATACCGAGTGTTTGAAGGAAATCAGACTGTATCATTAGGACGATGCTGCAATGGATTGAAAGAAGCGAGGACAGCTCCATCTGCCGGCAAGATCTTGGTGTCAGATTTTTAGAATGCTCGTGGAATAATTTTCAATGTTTATCTTCAAAAATAAAATCAATGAACGTCGAAGATAAAGGCCGTATTTTGTTAGTAAGGAAGCGCTGTTTCATCACAATACTCCAGTTCCCACTCCCATTATGGCGATCACCAATATCAAAGATTTGAAGTTCAATTTTTTTCCTCACGCATCATATGCATCGGATTGTTTTCTTTTTCCAAGTAGCTCGGTGGTAAAATTTTTACCTGCTATAAAGAATTGGAGTCTGCGGTTGATAATTATTTTGAGAAGTTTGATGGTTCACACTAAAAACATGGTATCGAAGCCATTGAAGACATATTGGAAAAGCGTATGAAGCTAAGCACTGAGAAATAAAGATATATCAATTAATTAGTCTTTAAACAACCCGATTTATTTTTCAGTCCAATTCACATATCCTCCTCAGTAGCTTTCGACTATATTGTCAACTAAAAACAGATACATATTAGCTTAAATTTACATTAAATAAACAGTAAAATAACATAAGATTCACAATTTTCTTTACCGCTTATCTAATTTACAGCAGCATTATAATTCTATTTACAACATTGTAGCAATCTTGCTATGTCATACTTGACACTCCACATATTACTAAATTTAGGCCCAAAGGGTCTTATTCTATTAAAGGTTTTAATTGCTCGTCTTTCAAACTGACCTATATTGGACATACCACAACATAGGCTTTAAAGATCTTACCCTACCAAAGATCTTAAATGGCGTGTCATTCGACCAACATATTTGACAAATTATCTAATTAGTTTATAATTACATTTTATATTCTAATTTGAAAAATAAATCGGGTTGTTTAAAGACTAATTAATTGATTGATATGAACCAGTCCTTTTAAATTAATTTAATTGACTACAGAATAAAGATATATTTTCTTAATGCTTTTGTTTTCTTCATAAAGTTTGATGCTTCTGTATTACCCCCGTACGATTAAATACACCACAAGCCACTATTGCAATTTTTATTTGTCTTAAAGACGAATCAAATTAAACCGTTTGAAACGAAAAATTCTTCCCTACATTTTTTTAAAATTTCCGTCTCTCAAGTGAAAATCACTATATCTTTGTCTACAATTTCCGTTAGACAATTTACAACATTAAATTACAGTCGTTTATTAACTTTAAACAATGATCAAATATTATTATAATTACTCTAGTATGTATTAGCAAAATACTTTGCCATTAATATTGCTTCCTTTCACTAGAGACAATTTCCCTTCACAGCGCACTCTGAGAGAAATCCACAGAGACTATGGAAGTATCTTCCATTATCCTGTTTATTTTCACATGCTATACATTTCCCTACGTTTACTTTTGCTGACGCTGCATGCAGAGTTTATCTTTGTTAATTTGGAATGCTCGTTAAATATTGAATCAAATTACGTTCCTTTCCTTCTGGTAAGTAACTATAAGAATATAAAGTGCGTGAAGAATTAAATGTCACGTCGAAAGGCAAACACGCTTAAAGCAAGACTTAACAGCAAAACCGTGCAAATTCTATGAACTGCGGAAAACGTTGTTTGAGAGACAAACTTGGGCCGCTTCTAGTAGAAAGACGGAAACTCTTTACATTTCACATTTTTACCTGAGTGTTAGATATAAGTATCAAACTATTATTTTGTGATTGTAAGTATTACAGATTTTTTATACAAAACTCGTGATTTCATTTATTCCCATAGTCTTCGAATAATATACCTCATTACATAAATTTCAATAAATAATAATAATCTGCAATTAAGAACAATTAGAAGCTTAGGTGTACTTAACTAATAATCGGGAAGCACAAATTTGTATGAATTTGTATGTCCAAAGTTACTAATAATACAATATAATAAGTAATCATTTAAGTTTTACTAAGGTTATTATATATTATTTAAAGTATGCACACAAATTAGACGCACACTACATAAAAAATTATTTAAACGTAAACGAAATACAAAGAATGGTCAACAGTTAGAAATATAAGAATTTAATTTGAATTAAAACGTTTCGTCTCCAACTTTCGGGACCCCTTCAGTTCATTGTACAAAAACTATACAATTACATATAATAAAACTATATATATAAATTAACTATTTTGTTGTAAGAACTTACAATTAAATTAATGATAATATTTCGTGTTGATAGTGCGACATCAGGGTCAAAACTTATATTGCTGTAACCCAATTTCTATAAACTATAAGAATTAAATGCCAAAGTTTAAAGAATGCACAATTAAATCACAATAATAATGAGTCATGTATTGAATTTAAATTTTTCGTATCTCATTTTACGTTTAAAGAATTTACATTTGATATGTGAAGAATTTCGCTTATCAATTAATAATAAATAATAATTACTTTTTCCATCTAAATTTTTAGCATTACTCCAATCAATTCTGGTTTTTAATATAAACGTGATTAGTTAACACAGATTGTTAATCTGATTGGTTGTTTGAAGTTTGTGGAATGTTCTTTAATTTTTGTTTGAAGTTGGTCTGACCAATATAACAACCTTTACAGACCATCACTCAATTTTATGTACAACATTGTACTTGTCAAACTTATTTATAAAATATTTAGCCACTTTTAACAAAATTTAAATTATTAAATGCTATAAATATTACCCAAACACCGTAATTGGCACACGAGTTAACTAATTTATATTGAATTTTCTGTAAATGTACTTACCTTTTGACGCCCATGAGAGATGATGGAATGTCAAATTCTTTATGACAACAGCGATGCTTCAGTTTCTTAATCTAGTCAAGATATTCAAATAAGCACAGTTGAGAAAAGTTTGGAAAAATGTACAAATAATTCTCCGGTACGTGAAGACAGGCTAACATATTCCAGATATCCTAAAACTTTCATATATACGTCGGAGACTGGAAAATGCAGTATCTTAAGAAAGTCAAAATTATTCCCGGTACGATAACAGAGCCAATCACATTATTTTATGTAACAGAAATTCACTCTTTTATTCCCTCCCCCCTTGGAATATAAACTCTAGAGATGTTGCATGTTGAATTTCAGTATTAACCTCAGCGACTTGTACAACCCCATATTCCAAACAAAAGTTGAGACAATGGTAATTTTATATTAGGCTGGAATCCATTTTTCGGATGTTCTCCAGATCAGATATAAGTACTAAAATAATCTGTTTTAATACTAGCAATAAATTACAAAGAATGGCCAAAAAATCATAAGTAGAAGAACTTAATTTGAATTAAAATTATTCGTTCCACCTCAGCTTATTAATTAATATATTATAAATTTTTAATGAGTGAATAGAGAAGGCCAAACGTTATAATTCGAATTTAAGTCTTCTATTTCTGACTTTTTCCAGATATTCCATTTTTTTCAAAAGAAATATTTGAAAATTAAATCCGTCATAAATTACTATTTTAAACATGAATTCGAATCTTATAGAATTATATTATAGAATTTCTCTATGAACGCAAAAGTGTTTGCCATTATAATTAGAAACATTAGAGTTATGTATTCTATTGACATTTTATAAATAGTTGTTAAACGGTAATTTTTCTAAACCTGTAACTGGGCTACTGCCAATTGTAGAAAATACTATGTACATTACAATGTTTTGTACTTCCTCATTCACTTAAAAGAAATAATTTCTGTAATTTGACACAGTAGTTACATTTCAATTTCAGTAATTTGTGTTACTTATAGTATAATATATTTTTTCTTTCTAATATTTTATATAACATTTATGTTTTTTTAAAAGTTCATTGTTGGATTTGATTGAATTTATTGTTTACAGCAACAACAAACGTATACTTCGTGTATTATTGTCTAGGTAATTCCGCCGTTTTCCAAATAATGAAGGCGTCCCGTCCTTTTATGCAGGAAAACAACAGGCACAGCAGGATCTGTGAAATTGCAAAGGAACTGCTGAAAGGGAAACGTGAACTGAGTTGTAACGTCGAAGGATTACGTTCAACCCCGACGACCTCAATATGGTGAAATTCTCTTGTTTTTAATTACAAAGTCTACGAAAGTCTATCGCCATTGTTAAAAGTAGTAGAACGTTTATTTAGGAATGAAATCAATTAATCTCATTTGGTTTACATAATATGTGCAGATAATATTTAAAATGACAACTATCAAGGAAATCGACAGCAATAACGCAACAAAAAAATTTGTTTGCGATAAAAATTGATTTTACAAGTATATAAGTGAAACATTTAATAACACATGACACATTAGGTAAAACAATTGACGGGAAAGAGAGATAGATTGGAAGAACGACATAAATAGTAATTTCTCCATTTAAGACAATTGTCCACTTTTGCTCAAATCAGATGTATAATGTGTGTGTGTACTAAGGTTTGAAATGACTGATCGAATTATAATGAATTCGAATCCAAACGTTGTAGTCAAACATGCCTGACCGTACTACCCCGAGTTTACCCAACCTCCATCTTGAAAACATTGAAATACACAAACCTACACGAACCCCGGACATATTATTGATGGTGTTATACATAAAAAAGTAGTATCTCAAAATTTATTACGTACAAAGTTTATTCAATATATATTTCGTAGGGTTTTCAATAATGGCGAGTTGGCATTGAAATAGAATGAAACAAGCTGTATGTGAGGTAGTATAAAAACCTTTTGATTTTATTTCAAAGATCCAACTATGCTCTTTCAAATAAAAAATAATAATGTCGTTAATGCCTCACACACAGCTTGTTTTAATCCATTTCAATGTCAACCCGCCCTTATTGAAAAACTCTATATATAAGATAGATTTTACTACTTACGATTTTTATCCAGTCGGAAACCGACAACACTAATGGCTTAATAAACCTTTATTTTCGTTTAAAATAAAATACATTCTGATACCTTAATCAGTTCATGTTACTTAAAATGGAAGATCTCGACATTTTTCGGACATATTCATCTAAATTTATCATCTATTCAATATTTGAACATCGCCGATGAGCAATATCACTAAAACAGTCTTTATATTATCAAATAATAATACTAATAACTTTTGCCCTTAACTTTATTACTTTTATTTTATATATTGAAATGATAAGAAAACTAGTGGATAGTGCAGTTTGGAATAGTGAAAATAATTTCTCTGTAACACTGCAGAATATAAATGTAGCATAGCGAAAATTCAACATCAAAATTTCTTTAATTGGGTAAAAGAGCAGTAACATGCATACGATATATATTATAGATAACTTTTTATCTTACGCGTCTTTAAAAATAAATCAGCTCCGTCAGTTATAATGACATTGTTATTCATTTAGTCCTTTGAATAAATAATTCCAAAAATAATTACTCTTATTCATCCAGTGCCATTTATTTCTAAATCACATAGAGTAATGGGGAATTCCGGCTATTATTTAAATCTTTGTATTTAATTTCATTTGAAAATATATTAACGCGCTATTTTTATCATACCACATAAGTAGTAAAAATATATATTAAAATAGAATAACACTTATTTTATCGGCTCATATCTCAAGATAAATAATTATTTACATATTTAAGTAAAAATACTATCATCTTTATGGTTTTAAATAAATACTTAAAATATTTACACATAAATTTAGGATCAGTTTAGTTATATTGTATTTGCCAATTTCTCGCGTGAGCAATATTAATAAAAATTTAAGTCGTATCAAATTTAAGAATAGCCGTAAATAAATAAATAAACTTTAAATAGAATTAAATCATATTTTACTTACAAATATTTTATGAAAGTTCTTACTAGCCACATAAACAAAGTTGTTGGCTGTATCTAATTATTTTTAAAAAAGCAAACATTAACGTGAAATATTATTTAAATACTGTCATCGTATTTCTATGTATATAGAGAAATAGGAATATAATTTTTGTATTTTTTCGGTGTCATTAAAGTGTTCCTGAACGTTGTGATGGTGTTGCAAATTGTGTTATCCATTCAAGAGTGCTGCATTTGAAATGAACTACAAGCGCTAAAACATTCCAGCACGTCTAATGTCTGTAATGCGAGTGCTCAAACCGAATTAATTTGAAATGTTGTAACAGCAAATTAACGTAACCACAAAACACGTCTGTAAAGTCGAAACCTCATGTTAGTACTCTGACAGGATTCACTACGTTGAAATTTATACGGAAACCGTTTTTTTAATTAAGTACTGTGTACGGGGAGTTTATTATTTTTTGAGAAATAATTCGGTACATTCAGTAACAATATTTAAAAATTTACTGGAAAATATCGAACGTGATTTATTATTTCGTGCAATAACGTTTAAAAACCTCTACAATGGAAAAAGCGTACAAATTCGCGATCTGTAACATGCAGTCTCCAGAATATTTGAATCGTCGTTAAATATGTGTTCCCATTTTTACTGCTAATTGCCTTTTATTTTAAAACTGGAATCTCAAAAATATTTTCCTCCTTTCTCGCCATAAAATGCAGTAACGACAAAGTAAAGAAACGACGCGTGCGTAAAAAAAGAAGAAACATTGTATGGTTGCGGATCGCATGTTAATGGCCTTGCCAGACGGTTACTATATCTGCGACGCCTGGCGACGTCGACGCTGTTTATTACGCAACGCTGGTAGGCGGGGAACCCCCGTGGAGAAGTGTAATCCAGGCGCGTCTGCGCGTGACACGCACAGGTCCCGGTAATCCTTCGGGATGAGACATTTCTCCTCTGACGTCAGGGCCTCCTGTTGCCCCCGAAGAGAAACAATATATTGCAAGGTGACCCTCGAGCTGCCGGAAATAAATATTCTCCTCTCCAGTCAGCTTGTATTGACTTGACTGAGGAAATAGCACGAAATTGAAAGTCAACAATCTTGACTCGGCGTTGTCATATTGAATTGACTCGCACGTGCAGTTAAGCTGACAGAAATTGGGTTGTCTCAAAAATAGATCAGTTGAAACGACTGCAGTAAATGTTTTCTGTACCACCAAATGAAACACAAATTTCACTTCATTTAATCAGTATTCAAATATAAAAGCTGCCTGTTTCATCAAACCATGATTTCCATTTACTAGTAGACTTCAATAATGAGTTTACATAAACAACCAACCGAATAGAAGTATTTGAAAGACGTTAAAGGAAACTGAATAAGTATGTATTGAAATGACAGCAACTTTTGAGCCAAATTTATGAAATTAGGTCGTTCGATAGCACTTTCACTTGATTGGATGGAGAGTGCAGTAACATATAAAACTATATTTTTAGTACATTAAAAGAACGCGAAGTGAAAATCTGAAGGTTTGCTACGCATTTTGTGTGCGCAGCGTTTACACCCTTCCATTTGCACAATATCATAAAAGACCTTTCATGAACAATAAGAGCTATCCGTCCCTAATCTGAGAAAGATTTTTCCTGGAAGCAAGACGTGAAAAATTTGGAACGGCCACGGTACTAAACTAATCCAAAACATCCTGCGACTAAAACTTATCTTATTGTCTGCATTTGTGCAAAAACATGACAATGGATGCTATTTAAAATTGCAGCCGATGGCTATTGGGAATGAGGATAAAGTTCGAAACTGCGGAGATTACGTGGAGAGAGATTTCAAAGCGTAGTAACACAAAATTGTGAGCCGCTGGCAAGAGATGATTAAATTGAGAGCCGATATTTAGAGCTGGATTCAGTTCTTGAGACCTTAGAAGATGCAGATTTCTTAGTTCTAGTCTACACTATTTGGACCCAAGGTGTCATCCATACAGACGGATTATCCTTGATCCATCAAACGTGAAGCAGACCGGAGAAAAACGCCTCCAGTGAATCCAGCTGCAGTTTTTGACGGTATCGTTGACTTGGATTCTAAAGATTTCACATTGCCAAACCTATACGCCATAGAACACGTTACTTGTTTTGGAACATTCAATAGGTGACTTGACTTTAATGAGTTTCGTGTAAATCATAAACTTATTATTGCTCTACCGTTTAATCAGTATATAAATTTATCCACGTGCATAAGAGACAAATAGCTTTCAGTGATATTATTTATGTAAAGTAATGGTTTGAAATCTATAGACATTTATCACAAACTGAAGGTTCAGTATGAGGATGCCTGTTTTTCATTTTTGCTTTCTTTTTTAAATTTAGAATTTAAGTATTAAATTTTGTTCATATAAAATATACGACTACTTGATTTTAAATTATTTTGTTATTATTATTTTGTTTTCCCCCGAATTACAATTTCCCAATAATAATAATAATAATAGCTTAATTAATAAACCCCATAATCTATTATTACTACAATTTTTTGTTCTGTTCACGTTTCCATCTTAAGGAACTCGGTTTTCATTTTCAAGATATAGCACCAGAATTTACAATTTTCATGCTCATAAATTAATACAAGATCCATACAATTTAATTGTAAGCAAAACTTATAGCTTTCTTGGTGACATTTTAAATAGTGAAAATTCGTGTTTAATTTAAAACCGGTTTAGGAAATCTACTTTATTGGACAGTCTTAATTATTATTATTATGATCATCCACCAAATCAAAAGAGGGACATGGTTTTTAATTTAGTTAACAGTGTTGTTTTTTTCATTCTGGAGGTAAACTCTTGTCCTTCCAATTTTTTTATAATATCAAAACGAGATTCAAAAAACTTGAATTTGTTCTTCCCAATAAAGTGGTTAGGTAAAGTTGTCACATATTAATGGTGTTAAAGTTCTATTAACGACTATACACCTATACACATAATTCAACCATTCTTCGAAAAAAATAATTTAATGTCACCAACGCATTATCCAATATTATTAATAATAAATAAAGATACAGTAGATATTTTTGATAATAATGTTACTGTATACAAAATTCGGAGTAATCATTGCAACGCCGTTAACATCGGCCAAACAAAGTAAGTCTTAAATACTACTATTAATAAGCATCCCACCATCGTTTAACTTCCATAATATAAACACAATATCAACAATAAACATATTGTATCTAAATGTCATTCCTTTGCTTAAGATATCGTCAAAATAGGTACCATTATAGGTTAGGTTCTGAAATGTTGATATAAAATCCAAATATTTTACTTGAAATATTCAGAATGTTACAAATGACCTAACAATTATCTATGATCTTTATAATTTCTTTGATTCCATATTGTTTTCTGTGCAAGTGACAAATCTGTAACTTATTTCAATTCTTTTTTAAGTAACTGATGAGGAAATTTCTGAATGTGGACAAATTTTATATCATTCTTTTTGTTAGTGGTGCAATACAAAAACATGAGTGTGAGTTACTGACTCAAAGAAACAATGAATATTAAATTATATTATACAAATAGGCAGGTATACTGGAATGTGAAATTGTTCTCAGAATCATTATAATCATAGTCACAATTTCCGATAATTTTCACCTTTTGAATCACTAGTGCCAATTTACTCAATTTCTGTTAAATTTTTAAGTAAACAAATGTTATTAAACATTTTATTTTGATTTACAGATGTTACAGAATATCTAAAAACAATTTTTCATTTTTACTACAATACTCATTAATAATAATATAACATTTCTCTTTGTTAGAGACGCCTTTCAATTATCCTAATTAAAATCAGAGAAATTATATAGTTCACGTACACAGATCTGTATAGAGTTCATCAATCGGAATGCCGTACTCTGACAGTTTTGTGAAGCTTCTTGTAACAGCAGACGTAAATGTGTCCACGTAACGGGAAATTTAACAATTACATAATTGTAATTGCCTGTTTGACACAAGAGCAAAACGTATACCAATCATTATAAAATGTAATCAAGTTTGCTAATTAATTAAAGCACCACGCCTGGCGCAAGTAATGCTCCAGAAATATTTATATATGGCACAATCTAATTTCACGCCAATTTCGTGAAACATGAATACGTTTTACACGTTTCCAGTTTCATAAATATATGAGTGCCGTACAGTAACTCACTCAAAATTATTACTGGTAACAAGCTTGGCCGTATTATTATTTCAGCAATAGTGAAAAGAAGAAAAGGTTACCGTAAATACGAGAGAAATGAAACCCTTTTATCTGTTTTATATAAAATCGAAAATGGGCGCCAGTAGTCCGTTTTTTTTTGTATTCGTTTTAAAAGAAATGTTCCTGATGTCCTGTAGGTGACAGCACATCGGCGCAGAAGAGTATAAAATAGGCTGTTTCATTAGCAACGTGCACCAGGGCCGAATAACCTTCGTTGATTTTTGTAACTCTATGGTGTGAAACCTAGAGACGTTTATCGCAGAATGAAGGTCCATTATGAGGATGCCTGTTTGTCACTGCAGAAAGTGAATAGTATAGGTTGCTCCACTCCCGAGCCAGACACAGTGTCGTGACAGCAGCAGTTCAAGCCGTCATAATGGCAAACTGCTGAATGACATTGAAAATTGCAACACCTATATGAATTATACGCTGACCACGTGTCACTCCAAATTTGGAATGTGTCATGCAAGATGACAGTCCGCAGTCGACTCGGTAGGCCCAGGTCCTCAATGGGCTGTAGAGTCAAGGAGGAAAGCAGACAAAACATTGCGCATTATGTGCTCAGGTTTCGCGAGGTTTCTGCACGATGTGTCGCAAACATCTGACACCAGAATTGAACCAGCAGCGTATTGATGCAAGTGAAGACCTTCTGCGGCTTCCTGAACACAAACGTAATACCTTCTTTGCACGAACAATCACAGGATACGAAACCTTGATCAATTACCACCAACATGAAACGAATAGAGGGAGCAAGGAATAGTACCGTTCCATATCACCCAAACCAAACGTGTTTCGAACACAGCCAACTGAAGCGAAGGTTATTCTTACCGTCTTTTGAGACGAAAAAGACGTCCTCTTGGATCACTATAGGTCGCGATGGATAGCTGTTACTAATAACATACCCAGACCTCTTCAAAGATCATCTTAGGCTTGCCATTAGAACACAACTACGTGGATTGTTATCGACTTTTGCTCTTCTGCAACATGACAATGCGCGGTGTCATACAGCTAATGCGGTGTTTGCGACAATCGAAATTATTATTCGTGTCGTAATGTAACAAATTTCTTATTATTATTACTAGTACTGATACTTGTTATATCTCACAACTCGGGATGTACATTTTCAAAGTCCTCAAAAAACTTCAAATTCATAGGCTAGAATCTGCCTAAGGGCGCCAGCGGTCAATATTATTTTGCAATTGAACACGATCGCAGTATGAAATATGATGACGTCACACGGACTTGCGTAAAATTTCTCTTTATCTCAGGTGAAAATATAAAGGTTTACTAACCCGCTTTTATGGTCAACGGCAGCTTTCACTAATATTTTCAAATCTTGTACACTTACATTGCACGAACTTCCATACGTGATGTGATTTTCATTTCAAATTAAGGGGATTATGAAGCCCCACATTTCTCTTCACAGCCTTCAACTGTTTATCTTTAACAATTCCAAAAAGTAATAAATTATAAGAAAAAAGGTTTTAGTCTATTGCAAAGTCTCGCAATTAGCAATACATTGTCTGTTGAGAATTTTTTAACTATACTGATTCGTGGAAATAAATGAAGTTAAACATTTTTCCAATGTTGAAACCAAACTTTTCCCACAGTAAACATTTCATTATTTACCCCATTAGATATACACGTTCAACGTTTGATTGATTTCAAGTTTTTAGTGGTAATCGTCTCTCCTTAATAATTTGTGATAGAAATATTGCAGAACCTATTAAGAATAATGGAAATATAGTTTACTTTAATACGATTTATACTAAATATATTTTAATTATTTAGATATTTTATCTGTTAGATCCTGAAATGATACTAAATTAAAATGTACTTTATCTTTATGAAGAATTAAAACATTAATTGATTATTAAATTGAATGAACTGTTATTAGTGCAGAAGTCGTTTCTTCTGTTTAGAAATTTGTCGAATGTTGAAATGAAATGTTTGAAACGCATCCTGAATTACGACTTACTCTCGGCTTTGTTCTTACTTGCCTTTTTAATGGAAATTGCTTCCATTTAGCGCCTTTGAAAGTTTCTGCGCCAGACACATCCACTGGGATGACTTAAATATGAAATGACTGAGCTTCTTTTAATCCTCGGTAGTTCTCTTTCCTGGGTTACATTCAGAATTCCTAAAAACTTGGTAGTATATTAAAAACGAGCTTCAGTTTTGTTATAATGTAATAAATTAACGTTTTACGCGTAATTATTAACTTGAAACATTAAAATTATGAAACGACAAAAAGTTTGTATATTTTGAAATACTTCATTGTCCGTTGTCCTGTGAAATAAACGTAGTTAATTAATATTTTATTATTTAGTATATAACCAGATATATTTAACACAATTAACATATTTTATAAAATCTATATTTAGCAACACAATAAAATATTTCAACACATATTTGTTCTCTTCAGGCTTTCTGACTTTCAATTTGAAAATTATTATTTTTGTTGGAAGAATAGAGCCTTAAAACAGATTTTTTTTCGGCAATGCAGCTACAGTAGAGCTAAAATTTGTAGAACTTCATTAAGAATACAGTTATGGACTCTCAAGTCATTATTTTAATGTAGGTTATATTATTTTGAAATTTAAATCTAACACTCTTCGGGTACCTGTTAGACATATGTTTATAGGAAGAAGGACAGTAACTGAGAAACTGTATGATAAGTTCTATTTACAGTCATAGTTTCATAGTCAATCATAATGTAATTAACGCACGATAATTATGTAATTTCTATTCAGAAAGGTTTTTTAAGTTTTGTGATAATGAACCTACTGTGTATATCTCCGCCGTAATCATCATGACACTGACGGTGCTCGCCACAGACGAAACAAATGTCTGGGATGATTAGCGAGAACGGTTCATTCAACAAATTCATTGTGTAGTGAAATGGTCGTTTTTCATTTATATTTATGCAAATTAATTTATTGTTGCTGAGTAAATTCGATGTAAAGACCTAATGCATAGAACGTAGAAAGATCAGGCAAGAAAAATGTATTCAATGTTCTTTCCTCTCTATATGAAAAATTCCTCCACGCTTAACCCGGTTCTTCTTCTTCCACCACATTCCCCGATAACAAAATACCCAACATTTATACTTACAAAAAAAAACGTGTTCAATAATTCACGTAGCTGTCAGCTTCCATCTATTTACTGCATTATTACTTATCCACTATTAGTACTTAAAATACAATCAGTTTCTCTATGGTTTATTTCAATGTCTGTTTTAATAATCAGATACTTCCGGACGCCCTCTATAGAATCATATCTCCATTCGAGAACCTTTTCTGTATGATCCCACACCATTCACGCTGGCGTGCCGCAGGGCAGCGTTGTGGGCCCTGTTTTGTACCTAATGTACGCTAGTGACTACCCTGTCAACATTGCAATTACAATCGCCCACTTTGCTCATAACGTGGCAGCTCTTTCCACAAATGCATGTTGCAATCATGCCAGGGAAAATCTGCAACAGTTTGCCTGGGAGGTTGAACAATGGTGCATCAAATAGAGCTAAAGTAAACCCTAAAAAGTTTCAACTTGTCCTGTTCACCTACCGGAGAAACTTACGTGAAAATTTGTCTATCCGTTTTAACGGAATTGATATTGATGGTTCTGAGGAAACGAACTACCTAGGATTAAAACATGACTCTGTTGTGCGAAAAACACGTGGTCGCCAGTATCTCTTCAAACACCTCATCGGCAGTCAATCTATACCTCTAAGAACAAAGAAACTGATATTTCTAGATGTCATTCGACCAATCTGGCAATACGCGTGTTCAGTTTGGTCTTCAGCGTCCAACTCTCAAATCAAAAGAATCCTAACAATCTCATATGTCAGAAATATTATCTTGCACCGAGACCTGGGTATACCTGACGTTACTCAAGTTCTACAAACTACGTATATCCGTCACCACCAACGATTGAGTAATCACTTCAACAAGCTCTTGCAAGAAATTAACCAGTATTCTCCACCACGAAGAGCCGCAAGAAGACTGAAAAAAAATACATTCAAATCTAATAAACCATTGACTTTTTTCCCGAAATTGTAATATCATTTAGCACATATAGTAACAACTCATTGTTTAATATTATTGTTCAATTTTTGTGACCTACCGACGGGTGGCTACAGCTACACATGTTTCAAGTTTCCTTTTTGTTCTTATTTACTTCTTACTGTATACTTCATATTATTTCACACAACTAATATGCTAAGCATAATAATGTTACCAATATTAAAAAAGGTATATTCAGCAATTTAGTAACAATTAAATTTTATGACAACAAAGTTTTCTGACTTTAAAATTTACAATAAATAAAAAGACGGGCAAAAAGTCAGCATATAAATATATAACTGCAGTTCGGCCATAACCGTCGCTGGAAATGGTGCATGCGCGACATTAAATTCTTCACATGTTAATTCAATTATCTTTTCGGCTGAGGGAGTCAAGGAGGAAATATGATGTATTGCTAAATTTTATGCCTGAGGAAGCCTCTAAATGGAGAAGAAACGTCACTTTTGTGAATTAATAGTTATATATTTATATGCTGACTTTTTTGCCGTCTTTTTATTTATTCTAAATTAAATTTTATAATTAAAAACGTAACAAACTTAAATATTAATACGTTACGGTATTTGCTTGTGAACTCTGTGAAAAGTTCTTTTTGATATTACACATGTTTCCTCAATTTATATATATTTATTTATTTATATATATATATTTATATATATATCTTTCTACGGCAAATTAACACCAACTTACTGATACATGTGCTTTTACTTTTGATACCCAATACAATTTTATTTAGTTTAATAAATCAGATAACTAAGAAATATAAAATATTCAAGTGGTATGGGGAACATTATACTTCAAATTACAAATTTATGTAAAACGTGTAATACATAGAAATAAAAAACAAATTTGTTTTACTCAATAGAATATTTCAAATCACACATTTTCAAATATAAATTTCAAGGGAAAAACAGCAAACGATAAATTATCACAGATACCAAACTTAAAAACGAATTATAAACTAATTGTAGCCAATATAATTTTTTAATAAAATATTATTTACTATTTTTGTAAAGACGGGCTACATTAGGATAATCCATATTGTGGTAAATGGATTGTAATAAGCATAGGATCATATTAATAAGAGAATTCGTGTTAGAGCAAGGCAGCTAAGGGTTAACTGCGCAATCCGGGCCATGGTTGAAGGATTTAACCCCGCATTCGTCTAATAGTAGGCTCTTTTATTGACGAAACAGGAATTAACTGTGGGGATACAGCATTCCCTTCTCCATGCCAAGACAGTTTAGGAGGCAACTGGCTGCCTGTTCCAATAAGAGCAGGTACAGTTCATCCTGAAGGCAGCTCCCATCTTCTCTCAGACTTCATCTTGACCGCATATTTCAATTGGTGTCTTTACAAATCATTTTTGAAACGTCGACAGGTTAAAATTGCATTAAATGCGTCAAATCATAAATTCCACTTCAGTTTCTAAAACGCGGAAATGAAGAAATCTGTTATATATTTTTCGTTACTCTTGTTGTACCTGATTTATTTTATGCAACTTACCGAAGTAGAATTTTTTGGTTGATCATTACTTGAATCGATGTAATAGATTTACATTTTTAAGTCTTTTGCCATAATTTAAGAACACAATATGACAGAAATTAATTATCATGTTTATGTTAGCTGTATAACTATGGAGGGTAACCATTTATTCTTATGCGTTTTTTGAAAATAGGTTCCTGACGTTGCCTAAATTCAACATTTTGTATCTTTTTAAGAACGTCAGATAATTAAAGCTTTGTTTCTTAATCATCTTACAATATTTACTGTAGTTAGAGTGAGAAAACGAAGATTAACGATAATTATTGTTCCTGATCCGATAAACGCTTACTGAATCTAGCTCCTTTTTATGTTTTTGTAAGTTCTACGTATGTTCATAATCAGCACAAAGCTGTACATAAATATAATTACTCTGATTACAATTCAATTTAGAAACAGTAGCTTGTGTCCGAAATTTCCAATTTTGTTGGAACTTGTAATATGAGGTTTTATTCTGACCGTAAAAAAATCACTAATGTATCATCTGCCCTGAAAAATGTGAATGCGATAAACGCATTTGAGTAATGGTCATGTATTTTAATGAGGCCTTGAATAATGTATGTGCACACGAAGCTGCAGCTCTCGAAGCGTTCAGCAGAGGCGCCGGCTCGAATAGATACACATGCATTTTTAAAAACCTCGGAGGAGTCACGTGCCTTCAATCCGTCGAATCCTTGGGAATTTCATTTACAGAGCGATCAGTATACTTTCATTAACATACCTCGTTCACTCTCTTTCGATATTATCCATACCATTCTTTGTATATAACTAACACAGAAACCTGAACCCCAAGACTAAATTGAAATAATGTTTGGAAAAATTTATTCAATTCATTTTCTTGTTCAATATTGTACTATGCATTCTGGTACTAAAGATTTGATGCTACATTAATATACTTTAACAGATTAGACGAGAAAGAGAGGCAAAATGTTGGAGGGGAAAAACAGGGCCGAGGAACTCTTCTTCATTACAAATTACATAATGTTTAATTATTAATACAAACCTGTTTGTTTTCTCAAAGTTAAGCTCAAATACTTTGTGAAACTAAATTAATTTAATAAAGAGCAATATATTCCACAGAATTGTGCATCGAACCCCGAAAAAGGCTGGCCTAATCACCTGCTCTACTCTGTCTGTACGAGTATTCTCTATCTATTTTTTACAACTGCTATTTTTCCTATTTCTTGTCTAGGGTAACTTCGCACGAGTCTCCAAGGTCACAAATTATTTTCCAATTGCAGAATCCTAAGAGATCGCTTATAATACAGTATTTTACTAGGTAAAATGGTTGGGCGCCACTATGCACAAGAAGAATGGAAGAGATTTCTCTTTAACGATAGCAACTTTCTTAGGTTATAACTTGAATTAAATGTAACAGACAACTAAATTTCAAATCACCAAAATAGCTTAATTATAGTTTTAGAAAGTCGTGATTGAAAATACATACACACAAAACATAAAGTCGACTTCCTGTGTTGTAGTGGTTAGCGTCGCTGCATCGAATCACATAGGTCCAGACTATGGCTATAACTTTGCGTTGTTTCAGTTCCACTACACAGAAATCAGCTCCTCTATTTGTAGACAGTCCCTAATAGCCATTAACACTTGTTGCGACTGTAAAAATGATTGACAGAAGAAAACGTATATACTGTACTTCTAATTTTAAATTTTCAAGATTAGAGAACATATATTGTAATTATAATTAGTAATCTCGTTCTCACTCTTTGAATATTATTATCAAGAAGTACAAGCTGAAACAAATAAGAAAAACAGGAACAAGCTGGTTTCTGTACCTTGTGGCGAGCTAATATTTCACATAAATAAATACTTTGAATAACATATTTTATTAAATAGGTATTAAATTGATCATGTTATTAAATAGATCATTTCGGTCGTAACCGTCGCTGGAGATGGTCCATGCGCGACACTAAATTCTTCACATGTAATCTTTTCGGCTGAGGTAGTAAAGAAGTAAATATGATATGTTGTTAAATTTTACGTCTATGGAAGTCTCCAAATGGAGACGAAGCGTCGCTTTTGAATAAATAGTGATAAATTTATATGCTGAATGTTTTGGCCGTCTTTTTCTTTATTGTAAATGTTAGTCAGAAAAGTATGTGGTAACATATTTTATTTATATCGAGCAAATTTTATATATAATTGGCCAGCCTACGATCAGATGACATGTGTGTTAACCATGGTTTATTTAGTTGAAAACCGAAATTTGAACCAGGTGATGTTCTCATTCAAAGTTAGTCTAAGGTCTCGAGACGTTGGCTCTCAGTTCTAAAGCACTGATTCATGTTTTATAACCAATCTCACGTGGCCAGTCGTTTTTACGTATTTTTACACGCCCTTATTGTACCGTGGTCCTCATGGCGCGTCCTTCTCGGGTGACACTCCTAACCTTCGTTCCCACAGGATGGCTTTTATGGTAGTATTTACGGAGTCAGGGTTTTATCGTAACTGTACATTTGTCCCCTTTGTGGCGCACCCGCTGGAAAAACAACGCCCCCATGTCTCCGGCTAAATTTAAGTTAAATATGAATTGTGTTAAAAGCTCGCCGTAAACCTTTAACTCGTTAATTAATGAAGAAAGTCCTATTAAGGTCCTCACGGGGACAATAAATTATCAAATATTGTCTGTCAAAAACTTTATTATATTAGGAGCTCTATTGTCTATAATCATGCGATGTATAAAGTTTCGAAATACATAAGGTTCATCAACTTGCTTTAGCTCAAACCCAGCAGCGTCGCGATTTACGTGCAACTGCCTTGAGGCAATAAGCTAATAACATAATAAAACTTTTGAATGAGTGTTGGTTAATTTATTATCTCCGTGAGGGCATTAATAGCGCTTTCTCCAACAATTAGCAAATAAAAACTTACAATGAAATTAATATTATGATACACAACGTACACATATTTAAACAATTATTTTAATAGGAAACTCAAATGAAATTTTAACTTTTTTTATATACTTTAGACAAACCTTTATACTAAATCAAACTCTCAATGTTCATATAAGGTCTTAGTACTTCACTTTTTAATTATATTTATAAATGATAACACAAATATATTTAAATGTTCCTCGTATACTTTATCCATAAAAATAGATGTGACTTGAGACAAGCTGCGAAAGTAATATAATCTCAAAGCTGAAAACATCAAGCACAAAGCTATCATCGAATGTTGTTATTATTAAATAAATATAATATTAACTAAAAATTAAAATATTAAAGAAAATTCTTTCATGTAAATTATTGTTTACCTAAAGTTAAGTAGCCTGTTAAGAGATTTAAATTTTTATTTAGTTTATTCTAGTAATATCCTAGTCACTGTTTACAAAACCGAAGATTTTTTCCAGAAAAATTGGTAATTAGATTTTATTTAGCGAAGAATCCAATTTTTTAATGTAAAAAAATTGTATTTTACATTGGGGTAGAAGACATCCAAAGACTGGGGTAAAGAAAAGGTTGAGAAACTCTGCTTTAAGATTATAATCGTCACACTCTATGAATTTAATCACAAAGTTTATCTCCATGAGTTCAAAGTTTATCTTAACAACTTTAAAATGTGTTAAAATGAAACAAATTACACAGTCCCTTAGTCGAAACAAGTTCCATAAAATCTTAACCACATCACATTTAATACTTCTCCAACTTTTTTCAGTATATTGTTACTGACTGACATTATAAAAGTCTTTATCCAGAACTTTACCTGAGAACACGCTGAATGCACCTATGACATATCATAGGAAAGTGAAATATAAGGAATGAAAAGATGAATTGTGATACATATTTAAAACTCGAATTAACATTTTCAGACAAGACTATCGTAGAAATTTTGAAATGAGTTTCTCGTCGATATCACCAAACAAATGTAT
Organism: Eucriotettix oculatus; assembly: GCA_034510155.1. Lineage (NCBI taxonomy): Eukaryota > Metazoa > Arthropoda > Insecta > Orthoptera > Tetrigidae > Eucriotettix > Eucriotettix oculatus. The sequence goes on along the minus strand of CM067376.1, from coordinate 49,716,174 downwards.
TGGAAGTAACTTATATGCATTTTTATCGTTCCCTTCGACGAAATTGATCCGCAGTGTTGCTCGAAGGCAGGATCCGAGGCCTGAAATCTCCAGGATAGCGAAGCAGCAGCAATCCACTTTCGGGTCGTCCAATCTGTGAACGGAAAACTTTGATCACGTACCTTTCTCACAACAGATTCAACTGAAAGCTTAACGTCACTTTTAGTATGAGACTGCGAATGTTTTATGATGACGAAAGTATGATAAAACCCGTCAATTTTAAATAACCGATGAGTACGATGTTAATGTATAACAAAACTGTGGGTTTACCATTACTAATAACCATTCACACTAATTTAGTGTGACACGTAATATAAGTGATTACTGCAAGAGAAATGGCGAGCCGTTGAATAAAAATCTATTCTATTTAGTAACTTTTTTTACTTCAATATTTTCGGTAACTCAATGTGGACAACAGATGTTACTGCTCAAACAAGTTAGTAATATAAGAATGGGTTTATTCGATTTTTTGGTTACTTGTATTTATTTCGGAACATTATTTTAAGTATGTTATAACATAAAAACTTAAATAATAAAATAGGAAACTTAATCTGACCCTAATATTTATTAAATTACAAAAAAACTGGTCAAAAGACATCAATTTATTACAAAAGCAAACTATTTTACAACAAAACGTTTCATCCGCAAGTTTAAGGAAGTTTTCAGTTATTTCTAGAAAACGTAATCAAACATAATTACGTAAACATAGTTGCTTTCCAAAATAAATATAGTTTAACAGGGTCACTTAATTAAAAATGTAGGTTGAATAAAACAACTTTTAACAGAAACATTTTGACCTCTTACATAACATCTAGAATGGTAGGGCAATGTTTAGATCATATAATAAACTTAAAATTTGTTAAAAATTCTAAAGATTCAAAGGGAAAGGAAATGCTCACATTGAAGCTCTGATATAGAACGTCAAAATCAATTCAGAGGATCAGAATGGAAAAATTGCGTTTCACGCTCTTTATCTGTGCTTCAATATAAGCATTTCTTCTCCCTTTGAATTGAATTCCATTCTCCTTTGATCTATTTATACAATGCCTGTTCTTCACTGAAATTGTGGAATTAGGTTGTGAACAATATGGTTAGTAATATAAAGACGATCCTAGCTTAGGGTTACAAGAATGGAGGAATGCCGAACTAGTACTCGTAATGTCGACTCGGACTAGCTTAGATAAGCGCGAGGTCCGGTGTTCACGTCCCGGGCAGTCAACTGTTTCCCTTCTGATCGTCTAAATTCTAAAGATTTTTTCGTAATTTTGATAAACATGATGTTGTATATAAAATTGAATGCTTTGGACTACAGAGCTAGACGAAATGTAAGCTTCGAATCAGATCTACGCAACATTTTTCTAATTTAAAACAACGTTTAGGTAAGCAATCTACTTTAACATGTATACTTGAATAAACAGAGGACTGACTGAAGTATTTTTAGAAAGTTAAAAGGATTATTATCCACGGTTGATGAGCATAATGCTTTGATATAATTATCAAGTTCATAAATATATTTAAGCTCCATATAGCTGCTTTTGAAATTCTGACTACGTGTGGCGTAGTAGCCAAAAACTGAAGAGTAACTTTTAGTTTTGTTCTTACCGGTATGGCAGCCATCACATCCTAATTAGCTGTTTGAATATCGGAAGCCATTTTACTTTACAAGCCATTAAACTGAATTTCCGTTATTTTCATAGGTTTTCTGTATGCTTAGTGTTCCTCAGGTGTTACCTCCCTTAAAAGTCCAACTGAAGCCTCACCCTTGACAATCAATTCCTAATCCATATACGTCTTTCTTTATTCAATTCCTCTTCAAGCTCTTTATTGATAATTTTATAATAACAATCAAACATTTAATAAAACCCCAGAGTTTGGCGATTCTATCTGCCATGGCAACTTCACACTTATCAATAATCAGTATGTTAGCTGCTACTAATCACATAATCTGTCAAGTGCTTAGTGAATTGGATAGTAACGAATTTACTAGGCTCGTGTAAACCAGCTAAAACTTAATTGTTTTCCGGGTGCATTGTTCAACCTTTTGAATTGAATCTAAGGCACTCACACGACTGTATTTATTCTCAATAAGAAATTAAATATAAAAAAAACGATTGACGTATACATCGTATTGACGATCCAAGGAAGTTTATTATTTCTCAGATAGTTAGCTGTCTGCCAATAGTAGGTTAATAACGGCGCGAATCCTACTTCAACAATAGATTGAGTACTTCAGAGCATAAACAGATCAAGAGAATAGGCAACCCACATGCACTTTCGAGACGTTGTATAAGATATTTTTACATACGTATATATTATAAGACTAATATCTCCTGCAATATATTGAAATGAAATATGCACGCATATTTAAGCTAAATCTCCTGTTTTTAATACCTCAAATTTTCCTTGAAATCCATTAAGCCGTTTCGGAGTCTATTCGAGACAAACATACAGACAGACACTTCAATTTTATTTATTGATATATAGATTATGAGAGCATTCACCTTGATTAAAGACTAAGATAGATCGATTTTTCTTTATAGTCACTGTTACGTTATATTCTTATCTTTCCTTACAACACTAGTTGACGACAAAGTCAATGTTGTTAATATTTACAGCATAATGTAAAGTTTATCACTGAAACTTCAATAGAGTCCGGATCTAGTATTTTTTTTTGGTTAACAGGCTATATGAGGGTAATCCTGAAACAGGCAACTCCCCTTTAATATCATACGAAGGGAATTGAAAAGGGGGGATGCGGAAGGTAGAGCAAGGTAGCTCAGGGTTGACTGGGGCCCCCGGGCTATGGTTTAAGGATCCTACCTGGTGTTTCACCTAAAGAGATGCAGGAAATACCCTAGAAAACCTGCATCAGGTAGGTCGGGCATTGGGTACTATTCTCACGCCCTTCCGAATGACTGGAGACGAGTCTGCTGTGGGGTCGCAGCATTCCCTTCTCCGTGTCTCCACCAGTTTCAGGAGGCAGTTGGCCGACTGATCCAATGGGATCAGCGGACAGCTCTTGCCATATGCCCAAGGTCTTTGACCCGGTGTATATACGTCCTAAAATAGGTGAAGGTGTCTCGGCATATGAGAATTTTGATAAAAGTACCCAGAGAGAGTGCGAGGCATTCCCGACATGATCAGGTGAACCCCGCAGTCACTCTGGACTGAAGCGCCTGCGAGGAAACTCCAGCAGCGCCCTTACGTTGAAAGAAGAATATAATCGTTTCGTTTATATAAAGAAACCAAAAAGTTTGTTAGCTATGAGTAGTTGTGCAGGTTAATTATCAAGCCTAACTTTAATTTCGCGTGTGCGATTATGGTGATCAATTTATCATCACATTTCAGAAGAACGACTGTGAGAGAATATAGATTAATTCTGCCAATGTCAGGTCACTTTTGAGAGAGGCATCACGTAAATTTTACTTAATTATGAACAATATGTTCTTCTACTATTGTTACTCTTGAAAGTAATCAATTCCCCTTTTTTCTGGATCTATATATATAAAACAGTCCAAATAAGATATCATTATTCAGAACGGAATACGGTTTGAATTCCGCGTTTTTTACTGGAGTTTTCACCAAAGTTAGCGAGTGATGTATTCCTACAACAGGGATGTCTGTAGCTTGGATTTGTCGAAGCTTCTCTTCAGTGCCATCTTATTATTCACAAACTTTCATATATATTCCGTGTCGCGTTTACGCTTTTGTGCCCCAGTCCCAGAATTATACGGAATCTAGGTTTGCCAGTAAGAAATAAACGTCTCCTTCAGAAGATATGAATTAATAATATAAAATGACATGTCGCATCATGGAATTAAAAGAAGAATTCACTACAATCGAAACTTCAAATATTAATCAACATAAATATATATTAAAAAAATAGAACGAATGGTCAAAATTCATTTTATTTTAAAACTCTTGTTCCCAACTTTCGGGATAATTTAATACTTTATTAATAAATATATCTCCCTAATTAAAGCTGAGTGTAAAGATCAAGCAACTATTTTAAGAAAGTGCTGTAATCAGCGTATCACTTCTTACTCTCTAACGACATTGACCATTAATTATGTACGATTGAACAGCAATTAGGTAGTTATACGCCACTGGTATAAATTTTAATTTCCCGTGTTCTGAAATGAAGTTATGATTAAATCATTTGATAAGCGAATAACTTCTAATATTTAATTCACAATAATCTTAATCTTTTTGGGAAATTGTAAATGAATTACATGCTTCTAAATTAGACTTTTTAGTGACGTCACATCCAGACCTTTACGGATTTATTTGTATCAACACATGGATGTTATAAAATGTTACCATTCATTATTATGATTCTAACGTACCATATGAATTTTAGAAGTCTTTAAATACACGTTTTGTAGCCCAGAAAGTAATGCACATTTATTTATTAAACACAATGAAACTTAATCACAAGAAAGAATTTTTGCTTTTTACACTCCCCATTTTTCCACATAATTTCCATACCTACCTCCAGCGATACACAAGGATACCACCACTTGTTCTGTTCACAAAGCCATTTCTTCACTGTACGAATCTCCATTTCTTCATCCTCAATTTGTCTCTTATAAGACACAATAGTCTAAACAAGGGAAAGTCTGACGGAGCTGGGTCAGGAATGTAAGCTGGGTGGGATGTGTGAGGGCGAGCGTTATCATGTTGAAGAAATTAATCTCCTTGTTTGTTATGGCGTCCAAATCGCTGTAAGTGTTTCTTGAGTTTGGTTAATGTGTTGTCAGGTGTGACAGCCGTAACCTCCACGGCCCGCTGCTAATCTTGGAGCTCTGCGGAATCGCATTATGATGGCGTCACCCACTGTGACCAGCGAATAACCGTGCTTCTGTCAACTGTTGATGCTTCATAATCTGCACATAAATGTGTGTGAATGTTTTCAACCGTTTCTTGCTCCGGCACGATAAAATTCAATGGCTACCCTCTTCTTCTGCTTGAAAGAGTTCGGTATGAGGATTAATAGAGGTAAAACCAAGGTAATGGAGTTTAGTTTGGGAAAAAGAGGAATAACAAAGAGTGTTAGATTGGGAAGGTATATTTTGACGGAAGTTAAAGAATTCTTCTACTTGGGGAGCGTAATAACTAGGAATGGTAGAAGTATAGTAGTTATAAAGAGGTAAAGAGTAGAATAGCAGAGGCAAGGATGGCTTTCGCGAAAAAGAGGAACTTACTTACGGGTAATATATGTGTGAATATTAGGAAATCATTGCTAAAACTGTTCGTACGGAGGGTGGCGTTATATGGGTGCGAAACGTGGACGATAGGAGCCCCGTAAAGGAAAAGAATAGAAGCATTTGAAATGTGGTGCTATAGGCGAATGCTGAAAATCAGATGAGTGGATAGAGTAAGTAACGAGGAAGTTTTAAACAGGATAGGGGAAAAGTGAACAATACGAAGGACGTTGACCAAGAGAAGGATTAATAGGACATGTTTTAAGGCATGAGAGTCTTGTAAAATTAGCATCAGAGGGAAATGTGCGGGGTAATAACAGAAGAGGGAGGCCAAGTATGGAATACCCTAAACGGATTAAGGAAGATGTGAGTTGTGCTAGTTATGAGGAAATGTAAAGGCTTGCTCAAGACTAGTCTTAGTACTGAATACCACAACTACTACCCTCTGCTTATATCGTACATCACTTACAGACGCCATGTTGAAACATTGCTGCAAGTACGTTATCTCTCGGAAAAACTGAAACTTTTTTCGCACGCACTCCGAAAACTTCAAAGAGTTGATTTCTAAAGTCTCGCATTCGTACCACTGTTGGGGACTGAAAAAAATTGTGGTATATTAGTTTTTTTGTCTACCTTTGTAACGCAATGAAACATGGATTTAAAATGTTAAATAAAAAATATTACTTATTAATCCCAATCATGGATATACATAAACGAATAGATAAGAATTAACGACCGGTCTAAGACAATTGTTAAAATTTTGAACAATAATTTAAAACTTAAAACTAAATAGTCGTTTTAGTCTGATAGAATTATTAACAAGGACCACAAGTTCTTCTCGAAACGTTTATTTAGTTCCAAGTTTATAATTATTGTACAAACCATTTACAATTGTCTGTTATACGAGTCGTTAATACTTATCTAATTCATGTTCATTACAGACGCTAAATGTTCTAAAAATTAAACGATCATAAAGTAACAAAGACAACGTCTTCTTCTTCAAGAAATATGCATCGTAATGGAAACATTTCTTTCCCACAAACACTGAAAAGCCGCCCTTTTTTGGCCTAGTGGCTAGCATCATTGATTCGTAGCACAGAGGTCCTGGGTTCGATTCCTGGCAAGGGCTTGGGTGCGTCTTTGTGTTCCACAAACCAAATAGCCTTTACAGTGAAGATAAGATCCTCAAAAATGGTAAAGTAGTCGCAAATGACTTTAGTTGTTGATGTGACTCGCTAAAAAAATCACTGATAAACTCGATACTAAAGCGAAATACCCGCGAACTCCGATAGTCCTGAAATTTTTCATTCTACAATTACAATCCTTTAAAACGTTCATTTCAGTTCATCCAAGTGTTAAATTTGAAATTATTGATTTTATAAGTTTTATTACGCTGTGGTGTGTGATAAAATATTAAAGAATAATCCGACCCAGTTAAAGCTGATCGAGTGAGAACACTAGCCGAAGGCAATTTATTCTCCGTAATTGACTGTAAAATGAAACCATTTCATACCAACAAATTACATTGCACCTTGTTAAAACTCTCTCCTATTTTGACCCATATATGTATTATTCTTCCTTTACAAATGAATAAATTTATACAATTAATTTCTTTAGTTATAAAATGAATGAAAGCTGAAATAAATGAAGAAAAAAACAATTAGACGATGGTAACATCGGTTAACTCATTATTTTCAAACTATTATCATACTTTAATAAGTAGAGTTGCACACACAAATGTTCTTCAACACATGAAATTAATTACGTTTAATTAAATCTAACTTACTATTCCAGTTTCAATCTCGCGGCGAGCATAAGTTTCATATTTGTTTACTTTCACGGCTGAACGTCTTCTATGGTTGGAGAAGCTTTTTTTGCATGTAGGTCGACAACATCTTTTCAATATCTTCCTTGTCCTACAAAAAGACAATGCCGATTTTGTTAACTTCAGCTTCCGGTTTCCATTTTCTTATTTTTATTTCTGTGTCCATATTTCTGCCATATCTTCCTTTACAAGCACAATAAAGAGAAATGGTTTCAACCCACATCTCTGTCTTCAAAACTTTCTAATTCTTGTTTTTTATTAACCTGTAAATTCTGGTATGTGAATATTCTACTTGCACAATTCAGTACAAATTTGAAAAAACGAAATATTGGAACATTTTGTTTCATTACACAATGACCACTTTCATACCAAGTAGATATATTTTAATGCAGACGTATTTTATTTCGTTCTTATATCTGACAATCACGATTCTACTTCGGTTAACTCAATCAAATTCTCTTCTTCCATCTTTATTAGTATATTCTATTATAGTTTCCCATTTATATACTAAACATTCCGCATGATATTTAATATCATTTGTACAATATTCTTTTATTAGTGGTAGAGATAGGGGAAACCTTATTCTTTGACATAGAGACCCTTAAGAGGTAGACGTAATTACATTACCGATCTATCATTAATTAATGCAATGCTTGAGCGCAAGGATAGGTCCATATGTTTAAATTCAAAGTTTGAATACGGATACGAAATAACAATAAAATCACAGTATGAAGAAGAGTTTCATAATTTTTTTAGTCGCATCAACAGCTAATGTCATTACCGACTACTTTACCAATTTGGTGATCTTATATTCACTGTATGATTCACTCGTTTTTGGAACACAAAGACGCACACAAACACCCCATGGACTTGCCAGGAATCGAACCCGGTATCTCTGTGCACTCTCCAAACTTTTTCTCCTTCAAATGTTCATGTCCATCTGCCGATATTTCTCCCATCCATCTTCGTAGTTCATCTCGTTCATGCTACCCAGCATGAGATTCACGGCGGATCACCTGACCCTCAGCCTCCAATTAATATTCAGCTTGGCACGCGGTTTCTCCCTAATTTCTGGATGGGGACGCGCCTTTCAAAATTCCCGGTGTCAAAGAACTGGATTCAGGTACCCGATCTTTAAGTACTGTGAAAGACTTACATGTTTGAAAAACCATGATGATTTTAGCATATGAAGAATTAACGACCCGTACAACAGACTTATACAATAAATTTTGAAAAATTTTTGAACAAAGTTTCCAGCTAATTAAAATGTCCTCAACTGTTTTACAAACACAAAAACTTTCGGACATTGTCCATCATCAATCGGTAATTAATAACCAACAAGCAGCCAAGTTACCACCATATTTTCTTTGGAAGAAATTAATGCACGTGTATTATTTGTTACTTACAATATAAATCTATATACATATGAATATTTAAAATATTTCAGGACCTCTTAATTGGTTGTAAAACTTTTATATTTTTAAACGTTCTACTGTACATTTTCGATAAATATTTGAACATTAAGTAGATGTTTAGACCGTCGGTTGTGGTTCTTCTCTATTAACTAAACTAATAAACATATAACACAAATAGCATAGGCAAAATATAGAATTAACTAAGACAACTTAAGAAACCATCTAATTCTTCATTAAGTAGTAAAGTGTCATCTTCAAAAAATTTTCAAAATTTATCATATAAGTCTGTTATACGGGTCGTTAATTCATCATTCGTATTTATTTCAGTCAAGTGTTCTTATGATGATTTTAAGTTACTTTTCTCAACTGAAACCTATGCTGAAGATGACCATTGAAACTGTCGCTTGTTAATGTAAATAAAATTATACCGCTAGAGAAAACATCAAATTTAATTGTTAGCCAATACAATTAATGTTAGTTTTCTTAATGAGTTTTATAGATGACAGAAAACCGAAACCTCAATTTATGTAGTGTATACAGTATGAAATAAATTGTGAAGTTGAGGACTTCATGGATTTTTTAATTATTTATCGAGTATAGCGACAAGCCCTACATAATTAGTTTAAACTACTTCTTTAATTATTTTTTAGATAAGCTAGTGGTGTTTTATAACGATAGTATTAGTTCGTTTAGGCAACTAGGCGTGATGACTTCGTTATTTGGCTTCCCGAGGCGCTCTTCCCTCGGGAGGAATATGCGTATTTCTTAGGCGAAGCTAATCCCTGGCCGCGAAATGACGTAATGGGGGGAAAATGCGATAACACGGCGTCTCCGTCGCTGGTCGTAATTAGAGTTGTAGCGTAATGAAATTGCCAGAGCGACCGCGCACTCCGTCCAACTTCCGCACCTAAATATCGTCCACAAACAACTACCGACGGCCCTCCAGCATCCGCATCGAAATTATAGCTTAAAACTTTCTCATTCCCATTTTAATTATCTGTCACGTGTCATTAGGCAGTTTCCGTCCCAAACATCACGCCATAAAGCAAATATTGTGCTTCTCCGGATTTGTACAATTTACTCGTACATATTTTTGATAAAGTTGAATGCAAATCCTAACGGTAATGTTGAAGGGGAGAATACTCGTATATCACTGCTGTGTAATGATTAATGAGGATCTGCCATGCAGATGGACGCCCTAAACAATAGGACAAGAGAGATCGGCACTACAATGAACTGCAAATAATACAAAGGCCCATGTTTCATCACAAACATTCCTATTTACGATACTTAAAATATTTGGTTGCATATACACAGTTTCAGCCTTACAGAAACATATATACTAGCTGAAGTACCCGGCGTTTCTTAGATTCACGTAAATAATAAATCAGGAATGTAATTTAAGATAAGTTTATTACAGTACGTAAGTGTACAATCTCGTTTTATAAATTTTAGAACAGCTTAAGTCCATCTCCAAACTATTTTCAATCCTAGGTTGTATCAGGGGCGAAAAATAGTAAAAGTGGTAGTTTTTACAGACCGGTGACACTTTGAAAAGAAAAGGTCGCCAAGAACCGAATTTACAATCGACAACGTCTACTCATAATTTTTTTTAAAAAAAACCTCAGTTTTAGAACAACAGGGAGGGGTTCCATAATTGATATATTTTTTGTTGTAACTCAGTTGAGGGGGAAGGGATTTATCCACCTTGGAAATAAATATTTATATCAATAGATCTCGTTTTTTTAAGTAAAGCATGGACTGTGCTAGAGGCAGAAAAAATTAAAAAACGGAGATTTGTTGACATTTTTACTTTTTTCACAGTACATTTTAAAAAATTGAAGTTCATGGACAGCTTCCGGCCCTATGAACCGTGTGAAAAATAGGGTTATATTCTGACCAGTAGTTTGGACGTTTATGTTTGTGGTCATCAATTCAAGGAAAACCAATTTCTTGAAAAATCATCAATAGTTTTTGAAAAACTATAATCTTTTACGTTGTTATATGATTAATACTCGTAATCTCTGAATTATTCAGTTGGTATGCCTGAAACTTTGAATGATTCAGTCGCTAATGTTGTGCTACTTTAAGTAAATCCATCTAAAAGAGATCACAGGATAATAATTTATCGGATGAGCCTCGAAGTTGAGATTTCCTCCTCAAGTTTCCCAATTTGTTTTCGTATTTCTTTCGCTGCTTCCGTATGGCTTCTGCTGGTTCGTATATAATATTGAGTGAGTGTAAATCTTTATGAAAAATTTCTTTCATATGTCCAATATCAAATTTCCATTGACAAACAATCAATAGTCTCCCAGTACAACATTTATTCAAAACATTGATTTGATTGAAAAGGTTTTAGAATCCTGATACCATTCCAACATATATCCGGAATGTTTTCCTTCTTATCACCACAATCGCACAAAAACCGATACAATGAAACTCAATAATTGCTTTGACCTGTTATTGTTAATCTATCTACCTTCTTTGCTTTCTTGCTATCACCAAATTTACTGTCTTATTGTTTGAATTAGTTTTAGCTTTTAATTTGAGTTAGACTACTTGTTTTGCCGTATGCCGTTCTTGAAGCTCTTGTAATTTTTAATCACCTGACGATAGCAACAATGTTACATTACACGACAACGACATTTTTCAAAAACGACACTCTTTTTCTTTTATTCTTAGTAAACAGTAACATACACGAATAAATTATTACAGTAAAAATTGTTTTTGTTTTATAACTGTAACTACGTAGTACACCCTACATTCCGATTTTAAATTTCCAATTTGATTGCTGTTATCAAAAAACGAGGTTTGCTGGGTGTACTGATTAATAAATGTTTCTAGGTTTATCAACCGTGAGATTTGTTTATTGTAACACGAAGTCTGAGCAAAATTTGTTCCCCATATTGGAAAAATCTACTAAGGTGTACGGTAAAGGTCTTTATAGAGCGAAATTGTCTCGGCACAGCATTGACCTGATGACTGTAGCTATAAAATTAACTGAAACAATTGACAATATTAAACAATTGACTCGGTTTATAAATCGTGAATGATTTATAAAATTGATTACGAAGTAATACCACGGCTTTTTCTAGGAAATGGAAAAACTATCAACAGATTCTTTACTTGGAGTTGGTTAACTCTTTTTCGCGAACAACCAATCATATAGTTTCGGACAAAAGAAGCTCATGAGTGGTCATATTTAGATTGTGTACGAGTGCAGTTGTAAATATTTTAGGTTAATATCTGGGTGCCGGGCGTTGCCCAGTTATTCATATATAGTTATATTTATTAAATCGACAGTAATCTCTTTGTCATCACGTGATTAAACTATCAGATTGTTATAATTATAGATATAATCAGATAGTCAACTTATTATCAAATTTACATTTCCACGCCTCCTTATCATCGAAATCGTACAAATAAACGCTGATAAAAGAAAGCTTTCTTTAGAATTTTATATGGAATGCAGCCGAATTAGTATAAATCGTAATTCAAACAATTCATCTTTATCCTTTGTGCAAAATATGATTTCAAATATGCTTAATTTGTTCAATGTTGAATTAATGGATGAATAATGCGCTTGGTATGCACGTAATTAAAATACACGGAATATAGCAGACCTCGGCAATACGGAATCTAAATCTCAAAACAATGCGTAGCTATGACGCAATGAACTTACGTAAATGGCACAGATTATTCAAACGATCGGCCTGAAAATTTAAGATGATATGTTCTTTTATACGATAAACAAAATAGCAAAGAACCCATCACACGCGTTATCATATCTTTAAACTCTTTATCCTCAGGATACTGACGTATGTATGGATTCGCTCGCACGTAGGTATCGCAGGTAACGAAGCAGCTTATGCCGCAGCTAAATCTGCATTATTCAGCATAAACCCAACTAACCTGCCAGTGTCCCACATGAACGTAATAAAGACTATAAAAGCCAAAATCAAGGATAATTGGAACAATGAATGGATAAATAAACACTCTAAACTGCACGAAATAAGGAACAGTATATACGAAATACAAGAATATCAATATAATTTAAACAGACGAGTTCAAACAGTATTCACCCGTCTAAGAATTGGCCATTCTAGACTCTGTCATGGAATTTAATGACCAAATACAACCCCCATAACCTGCGATAAATGTAACTCTTCATACACCACCCGACACCTAATAAATGAATGTGCGTATTTGCTGCAAAAAAGAAGAGAATATGGGATCTCGTACAAGGAATGCCACAATTACCCAATATTTATAAACCCCATATTAAATTATTTAAAAGACTTGAACTTATTCAATAATATGTAATGTATCTCTAATAGTTTGTTTTGTACCCCTCTTTATCATTATAAATTATTATATTGTATATATTATTATTATAAATACAGGATTAATTGTAAAGTGAGCGTAGTCACTAATAACCACGACGGTTGATGTGACAATAAACGAAAAAGAAAAAAAAACAGTTTTGTGGGATAAAATCTACATCTCAACAACCTACCGGGTCCAAACTAGCTAAGAGGCATCCAGGTGACCCCATAAAAGTAAATTAAAAATTTCTTCAGTACAGGTCAAGCCGTTTATGAGGAGGAGAATGACGAAGACACAGGAATTTTACATAAATATATAAAAATTTCCTTTGATGAAATTTTTTAAAGGCCCCGCCTATCTCGTTATCCGTGTATTTTAATTTTTCTACTTTTTCTTACAATTAGCAAAATTATGTTATGTTGTTATGATTCTCATCTTACCCCTATATATTATTTTGAGACAGTGACCCTGTAATTGTCCGTGTGCTAGAAAATATTGCAAAATTATGCCTTGCTTTTAACATATAATATCGTAAAATTATTGTCGGAAACTACATATAAATTTCGTCATATATATTTAAGAATTTATTCCAAAATACGCTGCCACACTGAAAAAAATAAACCAGATTAAACTAAATATAGTAACGTTAAACTCTGCCGGACCCTTCACGTATATATTTATCCTTACGCGGATTGATTCCTAACCGGTTTTTTCAAATTCTATACTCTTAAAAATTTATTGAAGATATATATATATATATATCAAATAGTGTACTTATAATATATAGAAACATTGTTAACCAGAGATATTGAGAGCTAGCGAACTGAGCCACACTGTGTTCCAGATCGTCAATATGAGTTGTCATGCCCAATCCCGTTCCTAGATAATTTGGCCCTCTGGCAGTTTTCCAGACAAAATTTGCTGCTCGATACGAGGCTACTGCCATATTTCATTTCAATTCTTCCAAGTTCAAATGAGTAGCGGCTAGCACATTACCTTACTTCCAACTCACGGTTTTTTCTGTATATCGCAGCCAATTCAACGTCGTTATTCCAACAAATAAGTTTTGATTAATTACTGAAAAGTATTCAAAATAGAAGACACAAAGATTAGTGTAAAAACATTCTTGGGATGTTTGTTGATAAATTATGCCATCGTTATTTTTGCTCAAAACCAACAAATCATTTGCTTGCCTTTAGGCACAGAACTCATGTGTGCGCCCTAATCGTTAAATAGAATACTAATTAGCCTCGCCTGTTTACACTTCGTGTTTCCACTGTTAGAGTGTTATTCGGGTATTAAATCGCATTTTCTCATAATCAAACATAAACATGTTCGTGTTTGTTTGAAATTTTAAATTATAAATATAGATTCTATGACGTAAATGAAAACAAAATAACTGAATAAATATTGACGACGCAAACAACATATTGATACTGAAACAACGTTAAAGACATTATTAATTAGATAATCCACTTGAAAGTAGAAATAATGTGTTTTAAGAGGAATCTAGTGACTTTTTATTATGAATGAATTCATCTAAGTTTTCCACTTAAATAATTTTCAATTGAGGTACGATATAATAAATTAAAAACCCTTAAATTTTATTCATTTAACATTCCTCTTGTAAATTTTAAAATATTTTGTTTACAATTTAACTCACACTTTATGCCTACAGAAAATAAAGAGCACATACTAATTAACAATTATATTTAATAAAAGTTAAAAGAATTCACGGTTTACAAAACAGAGTAAAGTTTTGACTAGTATCCGTAACTTCATCATCAGGTGAAATAATAGTAGTACATTCCAATAAATTCACTCAGAGAGAACGACCTGAGACAAGTTAATATTTTAAATAATAATAAATGTTAAACCCGCTGCCTAGTCACTGAAACACTCAATTATAACTTGCCTCAATCTCATGATTAACTTTCAACGCCATTCGTCGACGGATGATTATGCATTCCAATTTCGCATTCGTCTATGCAGAAAATAAAATCTTCCAACTGCTGCCGTTTACTGCTGAGATTTAACTTTCTAACGCTTTATCATGGAATATCTCATCTTCAAAACTGGCTTTAATACCCCTACAAGATTTAATTCCAGCCGCGTCGGTAGGAGATAGAATAGACTGGCTTTTTCCCGTTTTGATCTTAATATTTCCCATCTTCTTGAATTTCTCGTAGCGTTGCTTATTTTTGCATCTCCTAAATGCCTCAGAATTTTTTCTTATTTTTCTGGTGATTATTTAAGAGTGCGCAAATTGAAATGAGTTTGGTTAAATTAATTTACTTTTATAATAAACCAGGGGTGTCAAACTAGCGGCCCGCGAAGAAGTATTTTTTGGCCCCTGATTATCTGTAACCAAATGAAGGCAAGATAATATTTTACGTCAAAATTAGCATTTGTGAGAGATCTCTGTATAGTGCTGCTACTTCACGGCAGCCAATACGAGGAAAGCCAATACGATTTGAGCATCACGTTTGTCACTTCTGCATGACGGGTGAAAGTAAAGGATGTGCGTCAAGGCTCATAAAAAAATTACAAGACATATGTCCAAATAACCGAAAATCAAGACTTTCCATTGCCTGCTTCACCACCAATTCTCTGTTTCAAAATAAAAATGAATGAAATACTAAAAACAGTAACAAAGACAGTTAGCTTTATTTGCTCGAGTGCAGTTAATTATCGACAATTTACTTCGTTCCTTCAACATTTATAATCCGAATTCAAAGATCTTCCTTATTACTCAAACGTTCGCTGGTTGCCCTGCCAAAAATTTCTGAAAACTTTCTATCAACTTTTCCAAGACAATTTTATTTCGGAGATGAAAGATGAAAACAACGAATACGATAAACGCTATAATGATTTCAAAGGTTACCAAAACATAATTTCACTTTTACTGGGCTGTTTTCGTTTGAAGTTGAAGATGCTCACACTTTAATACAACTGTAGTTAATTGATTTTCAGAATTATTCGACTTTTAAAGACAAATATCGAGAAGTAGGAATTCTCAAATAATTTTTATTTAGTTGAAAAATTCTCAGAAATTAAAAAATTTACAGCACAAATTTTATGCTATTTTTGGAGTACATACCATGAAATTAAATAAAACTGCCTGCAGATCAATATTAACAGATAAACATCTATCTGCCATAATGAAGATTGTCTGTTCTCAGTCTTTGAATCCAGATATTGGAAAACTAGTAGAAGGAAAGCGCTGGCAAGTTTCCGGTAAAAAATTAATTTAACTTTATAAAGCATAAATAAAATTAACGTTTAAATAAAAGCAATTAATAGTTACATACCAACATTACGAATTAATTCCATTAATTAATTTAATTACGAGAATTTTTTTTATTTATTCTGTCTATATTCTTCAATCCTCACTACAATTTATAATTTTAATCAAATTTGTTAAAGTGTTGTGGCCCGCGTGAATCTTACCAGTTTCATGAAATGACCCATGTATTAGTTGAGTTTGACCCGCCCGTCATAGTCCAATAAATAGTCAGATTTTCGACATTTACATACCATTGAAGTTTTCTTTGAAACATATTATTCAATATTTATCGTGATTTCAGGGAATTTTATGAAATTGCAACATTATAGAGTTTTCCCTAAAGATTTGAACCTAAAAGCGTTCCGAAAAATTTCTGGAAACAAGAGAAAACTCGTATTTGGTTGACTAGAAAATGGTTCAAAGTACAATCTTGCAGTATGAAGCTTAAGCAATTTACCGCCGTCCTTCGACGTTTGCCAATAGTTCATCAACGTTAAAATAAATGTTGTTATAACTTCAAATATTTTAAATGGTTTGTCATCACCTGCATAGTACTATCGAACAATTAAGTGCACGTAATACTTCATCTGTTACACTAAGGGTTAACCCCATCCCAAATACCAAAGAAATTTTACTTTTTTATCAACTGACTTATAAAGATAAATCCTTTTAAAATTCCTGTGAATGTTACGAAGTGTTTTTGATTGCATCACATTTATATTAGGTTAATGACTTTAAGGAATTATATGGTAAATCGTATTACTCAACCATCCACTACTTGTATGACGTCTGTTTTTTCATATCTACTTCCACACGTAACTCAGTGATCATAATTTACAAAGTTAATTGAGCGCCAAACTTTTGGTTATTTTGTCTATCTTTACTTTAATTTTATTAATACTTCTTTATCATGTTTCTTCCTGTAATCTAAAATCAGTTATGTTAAGAGGCACGAGTGAAAATATTGATTTCATTTTCTTTATATTTGCAGGGTCCTCCGAAAATGTTAAAAATGGCCAGAAAAGCATTGGCCGGACCACAGGAGACGAGAGTCCTTCTGAGGACGAGATCGTGGCTCAGCTCATGCGGAGATGTTGGGCAGACGAACAGTCAGACAGACCCGACTTCAACGCGCTCAAATCCGCCATCAGGAGGCTCAACAGGTAAGGAACGTGTTTCGCGTAAAACAAAAATCAAAGCAACAGTTACATTGTAGTCAAGGTGAGAAATAAGGGAACTGTCCTCAGAACATTCGCACAATCATCTATTTTGGGAGGTTAATGTACTGGAGTCGAAAACCTTTGATAAGAGTTGTCTGATGAACCCATTGGATCAGTCGGATAACTGCCTCCTAAAACTGGTGGAGACACGGAAAGTGGAATGATGTCCCACAGCAACCTCATCTCCAGTCATTCGGAAGGGCGTGAGAATGGTACCAAGAAGCCCGACCTACCTGATGCAGTTTTTCTAGGCTTTTCCTTGCATCTCTTTAAGGTGAAACACTATACCCCGGGGCCGCAGTCGACCCTTGCTCTACGTTCCATTTCCCCCGTTATCAATTCCCTTCTTGTGGGGATTTTCCCGTTTTAAAAAAAAAGGAAGAGTAAAGAATCTGAAAAATTGAAGCCATGAGTTTATTATCAAATAACAGTCACATAAACCGTTTCTTCCCTAGTCAATCATAGTTCATATGTAGTGTTCACGTTCTATCTGCCGTACTTTCTCCATAATCTCTATGAACCTATTACAGGAATTCGTTTCCGTGCTTCTGTAGGTCCAGAATGTATAGCTGATCAGTTTATATGAAAACTATTGCAGAAAATAAAATAAAACCGGGATCTGAGTGCAGAATTTAAAAAATTATATTTTACATTACCTTCTTATTTACACGACCATAGGCAGAAATGTTTTTTTTTTAAACTCCGTGCCAAAACCCTGCGGCGACATTGGGTTTCACGAGGATTTCCAGGAATAAGACTTTCTTGACACAGAATCTACCCTTCAATAAACATTACCATAAATTTTGACATAGGCGTATATATTAATCCACAGTACACGCAATATGTCGGACGTGAATCAGATACCTTTGCAATATACTTTTCTGGAATTATTTTTTTGTTTATGGTATAGTTTCTGAGTGTTTTAGTGCGAATCTACTAGCCAATAGTGATCAAACAGAAAAAAAGAAATTGTAGGTATATTTCCAACATTCATGTTTCCATCTGATACTCAAAAGTATCAGTATGAAATATGGACTCAACCGCTCTAAAATGTTTTCAGGTAAATATGTACATCTTTTCTCGCTCATTTTATATAAACTAGAAAAAAATTAATGCCTTGTGGGTTATAAAATATTTAATAATGAAATAATGTACAACGGAATTAGTACAGATCATTTATAGCCTACACAAGCCTATCATTCTTCATCGTCGCCAAGCATTTTCTTACCCTATAATTTTGAAGATGTTTTATACCTCATCCAAGTCATTGAATCCGTAACCTCGTGGGTCAGCTTTCATAGTCAAAACAGATACCAGTCGGACGGGGCAAAACCACGGCTCTAGAGTGCCTAAAGAACCGGACCATTATTGGGAAATGTCGTGTTGGAGCGTACATTGTCGTGATGAACATTGATGGCATGAAAGTTTTTTAGTGGTCACTTCATGCCTCCTTAAGTTTCTTAAGTGTATTTACGGAGGTTTCGATGCTCATTATGGCACGATGCCTCAGATAACCCACAAGAATATCGCCCTTCATGTGCCAAAACACTGTTACCATGTTACCTGTTCTGCTGATTTGTTGGCCTATATTTTTTTACCCTCGACTGACTTCTGTTTGATTCGACCTATGTAAGACAACATTATAGATTCAATGACTCAGATAAGATTAAAACAGCTTTAAAATTGGTGGCCGAGAATTAATACCCTCAATTTTTTAAAACTGGATTTGATGTCTGAGTTCACAAATGGTGCAAATGCATGGTGACTAAGTTGATCAGTCATGTTATGAAAGACAGACTTATTATCTATAATATTTCGTTTCTATATGCTCATTATTAAGTCTTATGACACGGGAGAAGTAAATTTTTTATTCACCTACTTACTTCAATATTTTTTAATTAAACTCAGAAGGTTATAAATTTTACATGTATTCACATTGTACCATATATTTTTAACAGAATACTTTTTCCTTGGCGAGGCAGTATCTTTGATTTACTTTGTTAATAATAAACACATCCAAATTTGGCAGCAAAACATTTAATTCCCATTTAGTTAATATAATAAAAATTACAATTCCGGCCGCAACCATCGCTGGACGACGTCCACGATTCTAATTTCATCACAATATGTAATGGTTTTTTCTATTTAAAAATTTACCTGATTAAGTCCACAAAAATAGACGAAATATCATAAGTTTAAATAGTAATTAAGTGTTTTACTAATCTTTTTAAATTATTATACTTAATGTCAGATTAATAATTTTTAAGTATTAAATTATTTGTTTTCGGAAAGAACGAAGAATCATGATTTGGCTGTCTAAAATGCGAGTGTTGTCAAAATCGAAACAATGTTTGGTGACCGTATTACGTTCACAGCTAGAAAGTTTAAAATTAGTCTTTAACTTAATTAATTATGACATTCAAGTTCTTTTTTATTGGCCGGTATAAGAACAGTCAATTTTGTAAACAACATTGGTAGTTGACAATTTATTTGTAGGATCTTTGCGTCCTTAAAAAATACTAGAATAATATAGGTTTTTAAACAATCAAGTCAATATTTTTGACATTGCTCCACATGAAGGTAAAACTCAATTATTTATACAATATTCCTAATGATATTGTTACATGAAACAACTTTATATAATTAAGCGTTCATGTGCTTAAAATAAATTAGGCCAGAAAAATGTAACGAATTTTACAACATAGATACCTAACTTCAAAATTTATAATAAATAAAAAGACGACCAAAAAGTCAGTATTAAATATATCACTATTTATTCACAAAAGCGACATTTCATCTCCATTTTGAGACTTCCTCAGGCTTAAAATTTGGCAATACATCCTATTTACTCCTTGACTCCTTCAGTCAATTTTTTTCCCGGTCGTAACCGTCACTGTAGATGATCCCATGCGCGGCTCCAAATTCTTCACATGTAAATTCAATAATATTTTCGGCAGAGGCAGTCAAGAAGTAAATAGGATGTATTGCTAAATTTTAAGCTGAGGAAGTCTCAAAATGGAGATGAAACGTCACTTTTGTGAATAAATAGTGATGAATTTAATTCTGACTTTTTGGTCGTCTTTTTATTTATTACACTGTTAAAATGATTATAAAAGTAATTAATGTAATGTAATATCACATCTATAAGTATGAAATTTCTTTTACAAGAATTTTTCGAAATATTCTGAAATTGATATATTTCTAATGAGAGATCTGTATTTAATGTATGCAGACTTTGACATAGACATTTGTGACTTGCTCGAATACATTTTGTATTTATTTTGAGCAGTACGTATCCTAAAACTACTCAGATGCCATCTGATTCCAGTTTACATTCACACAGAACAACTAAGGTGAATGTAAACGTTGTTCGTTTGACTGTGCAATAGAAACAGAAGATTCTATGAAACTGGATATTTTAGATCTTCCAGAGTAGATACACTCCAGTTGATTAATGCTCGCAAAAACGTAAATACGACAGTGTACAAAGATAAACATGTGTGTAGTTCCCAGTAGAGCAATATATTCCACGAAACGATATTTTCCAGCATTTCTGCGAATGCGTGTATAGTGTTTGACCTATATGATGAAACTTTAAGCTCGTGCAGAGTCCCTCTCTCGTCTTTGACGTGGCGCCAGAGTGACGAAGCAACAAGTGTCTGTCGACTGCGCTCAGTGGAGCACAAACTTCGCGTCGCAGATAGGACAGACAAGTTTGTTACCCGTCCTATTCAAGCAGATAGCAGCTGCAAAGCTGTCATAATCACGGAATATCCGCAGAACCCATATCAGGTGAATTATAAACCAAAATGTTGGTTCAGCTCAGCTCTATGAATATTTGTGTAATGCAGCGATTAAATTGAAAAAAATACGAATTAACTGCCTATATTAGTTGTTACGATTTAGTATAACCAATAAAAATATTAAATCGCACACACAATAACGAAATTTATTTTAATATATATTAATGGTTTCAAAACAGAAAAGCAGTAATTATTCGTCTTTGAGCATATTTCATATCACATTTAATTATTACTTACAAGCATAGCAGACTTTATCTTAAGCATCACTAAATGCATAAAATGGAACGAAATCATTGGAATGAGAAAAACGGTTTTATCATGAATTTTGTAATATTTATATTAAACACTATATAAAATAGATTGTTGCTGAAGAAGTAATTGCAATACTTTAATTACGTAATAGTCTGGAAAAGTAATCTTGAAAGTGTACGAAAAAAAATAATCTGATTAATCTGACTTATTATCTACACCAATAAATAAAATTGAAGTGCCTGTCTGTCTCTGTGTCTCTTTATCTGTCTGACTGTCTCTCTGTGTTTTTCTCTAATAGGCTCCGCAACGGCTTAACTGATTTCAATGAAAAGTTCTTGGATTAAAACAGGAATTTTAACTTAAATATTCGTGTATGTTTCATTTTAATATCTTTCAGAATATATATATATATATATATATATATATATACATCCATTAACTCGGCGCGTGAAATCCGGTGTGAAAACCAACTACGAGTTATAAGTCCTATTAGGCGTTCCTATACCATTCATCCCACTTATTGTGTCAAGCATAATATTGGCAGCATAAGTTATAGAGTGGGAGGGGGAATATTCTCACTCCCCACCACTTGCAGTAATTAATCTATTGCTGGCAGAGATCTAACTTCCTGAGAAATAATAAACGTATTTGGATCGTCGATACGATCTATAAGTAAATTGACTTTATTTGTCGCGTCAGGTAAATTTTAATATTTATTAATTGCTCATTTTTGATGGCTCCGAAACTAATGTTAGCGGGACCAGATAAATTGTACCGATCTTTTTACATATTTAATGAATACAACATTATCAAAATTCTGTACCTGTTGTTTCATTTTTAGGACAAAATAAAAAGAACTGTTTCCACGCGAACTAAGTCGTGGGCATAGCTAGTTATAAATAAAACACAAATAATGAACCAAGAGTCATAAGATTCGGGCCCCGGACATAGCAGCAGCAATAAAATAATTTATTATATTTTAATTAAAGAGATGATCAGGTCCCTTAAGTTGAGGGAAAAGTCTTTCTGTTTCATTTATAAACGAAAAATAAAAAATTATAACAAAAACAAGTTTAGTTGGCAAGGACTGAGTTTCATTATCCTATTTTACAAGGTTCCTCTAATCATTCAAAAAAATCTGGAATAAATGTCGCCAAAATGCCCTTAGTCACGGTTCTCACAAATTTAAGAACTGCCCATCTTGATATTAGCTTTTTGACAGTAAATATTTAGGTTTAAAATGCAGAGCAGTTTTTAAAAAAATATCGTTAAATAGTGAGACATTGAATATTTAAATTACTTCAGATTTCTCTTAATAAAAACTATTTATTTTTTGTAGATTATAAAACAAGAATTTAACAATCAAGGACGCTGAAGAAGCAAAGAAACTCGCTACAGTAGTCAGCATTTTAATTGGGTCATAATTCCTACTCAGTATCTATAAGGTCATAATTCCAAAGAACTGAAACATGGAAACAATTTATTAAGAGATTAGAATCGTATTAAATAAAAACACCAAAAAAGAAGTAAATAAATGGGAATTAACTGTCTAAATAAATTTTATACAGACGAAAATGTTAGAGTTGGGCGAGGAACAAGTTTCAAAACAATATAACAAAAATTTAATCGTAAAGAAAAGAGATATCTGGAAAATATTTTTTCTATGATTTCGCAGATGCAGTAAATGTACGAAAATGTTAGTAATAATTGAATAAAGTGGACTTCTTAGAAAATATAAAGGATAACGCAAACGGATAGCTACACGAATCTTAAGTCATAATAACCAGACCAATTCCTTTCGTGCTCTTAATATTTCAGTGTATTATACAGACTGAACTGCGTTCAATTTAGTAAAAGGTTTTATCAATATTAGGTTATTGTGAAAATAATTTCCGTGAAAGCCTTTAACACTTTAGTGCCGTGAATGAGATTTGACACATTTGCCAGCTGCGACGTAACACTTAGCTACGTTCATCGTGAAAAAAATTGCAAAAATAACATATTTGGTCTATACTATTATTGATTATTGAACATTATAATATTAACTGGTACCGATAAAGTTTGTGAGATGATTTATGAAGACGAGAAGTTGATGAAGATGAATTACGTTAATTCATACACGTTACGTGAAGAGATCAACAGTTAATTATTATTACATTGCAAAGCTTAGTATCAGATTAGGTAATAAAGTGAATAATTTAATTTACTTCTGTGCCAATTATTAATTCTACGCTGTTACATAATTAATAAAATTATTCAGGTTCACGAGTAGATTACTTCAGGAAACAATTTCAATGTCACTACACAAAAAATTCCATTTTACTTCGAAAGAAGTTTTTATACTCAGTAAACAAGTATAAATTTCCTCATAGAAGGTCTTTAAGGATTGTATCGTTTGATTTGTTAATTTTTTTACATTTCTGTGTTCGTCCGTAACAAACTATAAAAATGTCCAGTTGGACAATTTATTTACAATTAAAAAATTAATGCGTAAAATGTAACGATTTTTAACGCTTCGTATTTACTTCGTATGTATAGCGTATTTAAATGTTTCAGTTTTTATTTCTTATTGTTCACTATGTTTGGTTTTAAAAGTTATTATATACTTATTTGGTAATAAAAACGTTACAATATTTTGCAGTCTATTGTTCATGGTCAGTTATGGTCTGTTTCCAATTATTTTTAGTTTATAATTCAGTGTTTTTTAAAACTATCAACGTAAATAGTAAATAATAATTTCTATCAATAATTCAATATTATAAATTTTGCCAGCAACAATAGTTCCAAGGAGCGAATGTTTTCCCGGTGTATTTGTTGCTTTGGCGATTCTTCGGCTTCTAACCAGGTGGTCTAAGCCTACTTTCACCTAGTTAGAAGCAACAATATTTCTGGTAAAAAGGTCGCATGATTGTGCCAGGAATTAGCGGTTTTGAGCAAGAGGTATCAAATCCTCCATTGGGTAGGAAGCCAGAAGCAACTGTGTGAGTTTGCCTTCTCTTAGAGCGTTTCGAAATGTTCAAAACAATTAAACGATCCGCCAACTGAAAAGTCAGTTTAGTGATTCATTTCTTGAATGCAAGTAGTGTGACACCATTGGCATTTGTGTGTGAGTAGTGATGGAATGGTGAGAAAGTGGATTAAACAGAAATTCTGACAAACAGTATTCACGATCGACTATTTCACGTTGCATATGCTCATGTTAAAGAAAGCTTAAGCCACAAAGTTTTGGTGGCATAGTCTTTTTTCTTTCTGAAATGAAGTGCCGTCCTGTAGTTTTTGCGTAGCCTTTAAACTCTCCTGGCAGCATGGTGTGTCCTGTCCGGATTGGTTCCCTGCCTTAGGTGATATTGCTCTTCCCTCGCTGCTGGCTCTAGGCTGCTGCCCAATTAAGTCAGGACATGCACCAAGGGACGGTAAGAAGACAGAGTACGCATCGAAACGTAGTGGCTTAAGTTTTCTTTACCCCGGTTGGAAAGTCAAGAACTGTTTATCCAGACACTAATCACTTGCAAAAACATGTTAATGGTTTTCTGGAACAGACAAGGTGTTTTTTTTGTTGAAATCTTACCCGGGAATGAAACAAAATACAAATACAAAACAAAAGGCTTGGAATTATTTTGATTCGTGACAACTCCCGGCCATACAACTTCAGACAATCTAGAGTCTGATCGCATCATTTGGTTGGGAATGATTCGACCACAATCCTTACAGTCCGGATTTGGCGTTAAACGGTTTTCATGTTTCTTCATATTTAAAAATTGACGGAAAATATTTAAAAGCCGAAGATGTTGTGGAATAACGAAGTGCTAGCTTTTCTTTCGTCTGAAACTGAATCATACTTAGATGAAGACATTCAAGAACGGATTTAGATTTAGACAAGTGCCTTAAAAAAGTAGTGTGATAAAGAGATCCTTCAGGTCGGATTATCGGTACTTTATTCCCTGAGCCCTGCTCTCGTAATTCAGTCTCACAAAAATTATCCCCGTGAATGACCCAGGAACGCATCAAACATAGGTTCCTATTCCTTATGTTTCACGTAGTTTTTAGGACCTTTGGCCCATTATGAAAAACAGAGTGACTTCCTTAGCCTAACTTTGAAAATATTGGGAGCTAACGAGTGAAACGTCGGTAAGAAATCCAGAAAACAACGTGACCTGAAAACCCAAAAATTGTTACATAATAATGTTAAAAGAAAACCAATAAAGCCGAAATGGTTTAACTTTCTTCCAGAAAGTCAATTTTTGTATTAATTGACTTTATTAAATGCAAATATCTTCAATTAGTAGATTCCTAAAAATTGCAAGAAAATTTAAAACACAAAGTCTGGCTTTCATATTAGTTGTTGCTATAATAGTCTCTGTTCTGGCTTATTGGCTTTCAAATTTAGTAATGAAAAGATTGTTAGAGTAATAATCAAGTCATACGAATAACAGCATACTCAAGATCTTCGTTTATCTAGCTAACCGGCTCCAAAGAATCTAATTCTCATATGAAAGATTCTCTAGCTATTAATCCAAAAATACTGTCTGCATTGCGAACTGTTGCGTTTGAAGCGAGACCCGAGCAGGGTTGCCAATGGCGGTCCGTCACGCACGCGATAGGCTCATCTCTGGCGGCCGCATTCCTTTTCAGGACAATTTCCGACTCTCCAACGCCATTAGCAATTTCTAGCACTGCAGTCCCGTAATTGGTCCTGCCCACCGAGCCAGGGTCTGGGCTCCAATTACGAACACTAAAAACTGGAGGAACTGTCGGATTCTCGGTCTTTTGAGCATTGCCACGACTGATGACGCTTGCACTTTTTGCCGTTTCAGCTTTTTTTTTATCCCAACGAGTTATTAATTTCAACAACAGCAATTAACATTATCACGGTTCTTAAGCTATTAATTATTAATCGTAATCAGATTCAAATTTCAGTTTCAATTAACATTAGCTGATGTTTATTGAATTTGTTGAGCAATAAACCAACGTGATATACATCAGGAACTACGAGAATATTTAAATGTAACTAGGATTGTAACACAGATAATTTCCATGCGAAGTGATATACCATGTAATACGGTCTGCAATGACCATGTAATCGTCTAGTTTTTAGGACTGAATACCACAACATATAATAAAAAACGATGCGTGTGTTGGTTTAATTATTTATAAAAAATTCAAACTAACACGCAGATTTCAACAAAACGTGGTAAACATATTCTCAAAAATCCGATGAAAATTAATGGCAACGCTTCATCGAAGGTGGGTCTTGTTTGGAAATAATTTTGTTTTAGACAATTACCATCATTAAAAAGTTTTCTGTGATATTTTCAATTATATCCATTGCGTATTTATTGTAATGACTGTTTTTTTAGACAATTTAAGGTAAGAAAAACATTTTAATGCTTCAGTGCTCATGTTTTAAAGGCAGTGTATTACGAATTCTTATCTAATTATTGAGAATATAGTTGTTTATAATGATGAAAGCGTATAAATTTAATAATTATTAAATAAAGGAAATTGGTAATAAAAGAACTAGTATTATAATGTTATTCGTAATTTCATTTCATTGGTCTCGGTTATTAGCTTTAGTGGAAAATCCACTCCGGGAGAGAATCTGGCCTAATGGATCCATCACAATTGATAGCCGGTTTCAGTTGTTTTATTCAATTACGAATCTAGCCTGCAATACGACAGTAATTGGCCTCGCATTGCTATTTTACGGAGGCTGAGTGCCACAACATTAGCAATACTTGAAGTAATATTGGGTATAATGAAAACTATAATACAACATAAGTTTTTTACAGATATTTTGCCGTATCGCCAAATCAGATAACGTCCATTTCCTGCAGGCTCCTAGCATAAATTTATTCAGATATTCAATTGGCCTATTGAAGAAGGAATATTTCCGCTCAGGAAGCTTGTTCGCCGAAGACGAGAGTTTATTTTATAAACGTGATTTTACTCTGGTGAAGATCTGCCTCGAGTTCCGTTATATACCAGAATTTTGTCGATCACGCCGTGTTCGTAATATTTCATTATATGGAAGGATAAAATTTTAGAGAAATGCAGCATCAGTTATATGGGAATATAAATTTGAGAAATTTCATCTTGGCCTACGTTTCAACTAGGAAATTAGGTCTTATCGAAGAGATACGTCTATATTAAATCTGAAAGCAATATTTCGTATTGAGGAATGGCGTTAGAAAAAATTAATAGGTCAAGCCTTCAGACTTCGTTCTGAGACGAATTAATAAAATAGATCATTATACAACACTTCATTATTAATCTGTGTAGAATCCGTTCCTCGCTGGTAGAGTATCCGAGTCTACAGACACAATCACTCCCAATTACTATAACGGTAATTCACATCAAAAGTACTCTGAACATCATTGTAGAAGTATTTATTTAATCAAAACATCAATGATTAAGATGAAAAATTATTTTAAGCAACAGTCTCTGGAAAGACCTGGTTTGTTAATATTAAATACCAACGGTTGAATTGATCAATTAATGATTTTGGAAGCTAATAATCTCAATTTTTAAAATTATAATTAATTATTGGAATAATAAAAAATGAAGCGAATTAATAGGTACCAACAGATCATACAGACTTCGAAATCACTTACGTAATTAAATTAAATTTATTATCTGTTATTTCCTCAACCATATATGTATGGTAATTATTTATTATTTCGCTGATGAATTCCTCAATGATTCTCCCTTGAGCGCCAGCCTTGTTCGCTTACGTAGCAAGCCTCATTAATAATTCCTGGGCATCAATTTCGCGCCAGATAATTCATAAGTCGAATTTCCCTTAAGTTACTTATTCTCATTAACTGAATAACTTTAATAAGCCTTTCAGATAATCCGTATAGGCATTAAAATGTTATCTTCTTTTAATTTATATCAAATCTACTCACGTTTGTTTACTCTTCCCCCTGAAATTCATACTTATAAGTATATACGATACTTATTTGAAATAACACGAACAACATTTAAATTCTCAAACAAAACATTACAAACTTTTTGCCGTTGGGTTTACAACTATCGATCCTCCTATCGTTCCTAAAGTCTCTCCACTCCAACTTCTTCTCATTACAAACTCTTTTCCCAGGTATATTGCCTCGTAGAAATCAGTGACTGTCACTCCAGGGAAATTAAAATTCTGTTCCTTATGCATTATTATGTTTATATAACCAAATATTAATTCTGTTAAGGATTAGTTAATAAGTATTTATTCTTATTATATAAGTTTCAACTAAGGGTGGGTCAGTGTTGTGATGGAATAAAATAGGCTTTGTATTTAGGGTTTAAACGAAATTAATTTTTTTTAAGGCACTTGTATGCCATTATGTATGGAATATAAAATCGTTCAAATGTCCGCCACGGCTTCATACGGTTACATGGATCCGAGTGGTCCAATTTTCAATGACTCTGCAGCATAGATCCTGTTGAATTTGAGCGACGGTCTGGGTTATGTTGACTTTAAGAGCATCGGCAGATTGCGGCTTATTGGCACAGACCTGTGACTTCAGGAAACCCCACAAGAAAAAGTCTAGCGGGCTCAAATATTGATGGCCAGTTCACGTAACATCTATAACATGCCCTCATGCAAACTGTCCATCATGACGTCCGCTGTGTGGCACGTAGCGCCATCCTGATGGAACCGAATGTCGTCTGCGTCCATATCGTCCAAATCGATTACCATCGTTCTGTAGCACTCGCCGATGACGCTGATGGCGTCACCAACGTCGCTTTCAAAAAATTACGGACCAACGACGCCGCCGCTGAAAAATCCGCACCATACAGTAACTTTTTGTGGATTAATTGCCGCCTGGTGAACCTCGTGTACAGCAATTGTGCTTATCAACATAGTCATTCATCCAAAAATGTGCCTCGTCGCTAAAGGAAGACACTTCGTCCAAAATTGGGGGTCCTCTTCCAATCGCTCGGAAGCCCCAATCAGCGAGCAAACAGCTTTCTCTATGTCCATTAAGATTGAGCTCCTGGGTCAGTTGGATCTGTACTGGTGTAGACTCAAGTACTAGCAAAAATCGCCAAGTTGAAGTCTAGAGCAAGACGAGGAATTGACTGCCTGGGGTTCTCCTGCACACTTTCACGGGCCGCGCCAATGTTATCGGCCGATTTTGGGTTCCTTTGACGTACGGGTGTTGGCTGATTGTTGACGGAACCGGTCTTCTCGAATATGGTTACCAAAACATTGTCATCTTTGAAGGGCCAACTCGGTCTGCAACAAAATGGGCGCAACGCGCTCAACGTTTGCACTAACAAACACTATTTTTGATAATAAAGGTTTAACATTTGGAAGAGTTGTTCATTCGTGTAACTTGCCATGGTGATTTGGCATCAGTTAATGAATAATAAGCAACAGATTAATGACAGACGCCACAAAAACAACATGACTGCCACAGGCTGCCAATATCGACCAGTCCCAATTAAAAATCCTATATATGAAGGACATTATGTCACATTCAGCTGTTCAATTTATCCGATAGTAACCTATGAAAACCGATCAATAGTTTACTGAAGTTGATATCTTAACAAAATATATATGTTTGAAAAGAACTTTACTGTGGCCATTAAAATACATTGTGTGATAAACACATAAGAGTTCGTCAATTAGTTTGTGTTGTGTGTTGTTCGTTTTTGAATCACCTAACGAAAGCAATAATAATTTCTGAAACTACGTGTGGTACCTATTTTAGCACTTAACTTTATCTGTATTTATGCTTTTCTTTAACTTATTGATAAGCAAAGAAATTATACTATGTATGCGTCTAATGTTCCTTTTCTTTCCTTACCTGCCTTCAAAAATTACTTACTTTAATTAAGATCTTAAAATTTTGTTAAATTGACAGCGTTATTTATTTGGTCGTAAGTTAAGGTAAAATTGAAATACAGTTTTCAGATAAAATATTGTTTTTATGTAATATTTTATTAATATATTTGATGATTTATCATTATGGTTCTGTTCCTGCTAGAGAGAATAATTTCGGAAGAATATTTATTCAAAGAGTTAAGGTAAAATTCAATATACACTTAATTTTTATAAGCATGGATGCTTACATCCGAACGCTTCACTGAGAAAGCCGGATAGAATATGAGGATGGTTTCATAATTACAAACCGTGTAAAATGTTGGTGTGTTACAATTTAAAAACACTCACATTAGTGTAATTAGCGTCATCACTTTCACAGCTCTTTCACCGTGCAATAATTTCTTCACGATGGAACTTAATTATTCCCCCCATAATTTTTTTAAAAAAAGGACGAAGAAAAATGCTGCTGAACTGGGTCTATATCAATTACGATGAATATTTACAGTGAGTTGTGGAAAAGGAAATATAATAAATCGTGTAAATTGAGGATTTCTTTTATTATTTAAAGAAAACCGTCTCTTCCAGTTGATATGAGCATAGCGTTAAACACAGTAAGGATACATGCCTGGCAGTAAAAGTCTAATTCCGGAAAATGAAATTATGTAGAAACTTAAAAGGAATTTATTATAAAAATTACTATTCTGCTTATAATTAACTCAAGCGGGTTATAATTAGAATTGTAACTGTTTCCATAAAGAAACTCAAAGTTAATAGTCAGCTATGTAAACTTATTTTTATATATTTATTTTTAGACCGTATTACTTAATTTTATTTCGAAAATGTGTGATGACTTGTAAAGTTTTAACTAAATTTAAAAATACTACCTGAATTAAGATCTGCAAACTTCATTTAAATAAAATTATAGACCGTCACACATTGTCTAAATAATATTAAATACTAATCAACCTATATATATATATATATATGTGTGTGTGTGTGTGTGTGTGTGTCTTAATTCCAACTTTCATTATGGAAACCGATTAGACGAATCTACGTACATAGCATCTCATTGTTTTAAATACTGAAAACTATAGATAAAAGAATTACAATAGTTTTCAACGACTTAGATTACAACAAACCATTTCTTACCCCTTGCCTTTTCATATTGGAGAAACCTTTTCTTTCAGAAACCAGGATCCTCGCGTTCTAGTGTTTTCCCAATTCCTGTGGAGTATACTCGTACGTTACACTACTGTGGCAACTGAGATTTCCATATTGAAGAAATTTATAACTCAATGACTTTGTCAGCGACCGCGTTAATCCGTCAAAACCAAACCCGTTCTATACCTGGCGAGGCATTAACCGCACAGTTTAGTTCCACAAAGTTATTGAAATAAACTTAAATAATCCCCTACCCAATTGATTTATTACATTACGTAATATTAAAAATGTATTGCTTAGGTGAATACTTGCTGATATTTAAGAGAATGAAGTGTGTGTATTTGAAATATGCAGATAATTAAACTTGAATTAGACAAGAAAATGTTATTATTTTTAAGTGAATTTGAAACTATTCCACGTGACATATTTCATAAGTCACTATCTGAAGTATCTTATGAGGCTGAAACAGGACAATCTTGTGTAGGCTATTCTAGATAAAAACACGGTAAATTACCAGTTCGTAAAGTGATGTTTAGGGAGGAAACTTCGGTAAAAGTTCTAATAAAAGAATGTAACAAGTTTGGAAACAACACGGAACGTACTGGAATTTCAAATAAAATATTACATTTACGTTCTGAGCCTAAGTAAATATATATCTTTTATTCGCATCTTTTGACGGGTTTAACTGAAATATAGGCAACAGTTCCATATTGGAAAAGAGAACAAATACACTTTTAAATCTGAAAACGAATCTGCTTACAACACCAGGATCTCATTTTGCTATTTCATAATAAACCACGCTGGTTGGCTCTCATGAATATCAAGTAGTTGAGGCTGCTGCCGTATGTATCCGAGGTGGTAAATTAAACTTTGATTATTTGTTCCATTAAAAGTTTCCGAGCAATCATGACGCGGGAATGCAGATTGTAAATTAGCAAGTTTAATACGAAATTGGCCTATACCATATTAGAACAAGCATTATTTAAACATCTCTGAAAACGAACATTTGCATATAATATATGTTAGTCCTTGGTAATGGAAAGAAAAAATATTTCTTTTATTTTAACCAGTCCAAAAGTGTCGATATCAAATATTTTTTAAAACATTCGGCAACGGATCTAAGAAAGAAAACCTGAAAAATATGAGTCAGGAAATGAAATTGTCATGTTAATTAAAACAATTAATCACTGGAAATGTCTTCCTAACTTTCTGATGAAGGGGGCGGTGCCTCCGAAAATTCAAGTACTCTAAACCTCACAAGATGTCTACCATCTATGAACCTCAGGTAAGTCACCTTCTTTCTATCTCTCTGTCCTTTCCCTATTAATTGTTTAATATATATATATATAATCAACGTTTCCATAACTTATTATGCGATGATTTCATTTAAAATAAAATTAAACTTTCTCATGATATAGTTATAATTAAAATTATAATTTTCAGGTTTGGCTTTCCAATTAAAATAAATTTTATATCTCGAATGAAAAACGAAATTGTAAATTTTTTAAAGCTTCGTCATCTATGTTTTTTTCGTGTTCCATAAGAGTACCATATTTTGATTCTTTAAATACAATAAACATCAATGGACTTCTTTATCTTTTCTCTAACCAATCACATATAGTTACTGAATTTCCCTATATCAAATTACTTGTTAATTTTTTTAAGTTATCATAGTATATTAATAACTTTAAAATTATATTATATTATAAATTATGTTAATGTTTTTATTTAAAAATATAATGATTTACATTATCATTTAAATCCGTGTGCATTCTACAGTTCAACGTCGTTTCAAGAAAATCATCAGACTATTTATACTAATTATAGTTTATAATTCGACTAATTAAGTATGAAATAATATGACCATCTGATTCACCCGTTAAAATATTTAAAGGAAACTTAACAAATTGTGACCGATATTCATTTTAGTTACCGTTGTAAAGTGTGTGACGCACCTGAGATCTCTAGTGCCTTGCTAATGATGCCTCGGAGCAGCCGTCCGCGAAATGGGGGATCGATTTAAAATGTGATTGGCCTCCGTGGTGTAGCAGAAACGGCAATCTCGCGGGTTTTCGTAAACACCATTGCCCCGACGAAAATATCAATCGCCACCACCAGAATATTAGCATAAAGAATCACATTATCACCCCCATTTCGTAAAAAAAATCTACTTGAGAGCCTGTGCCTCAAATAAAAAGTTAAAGTTCAATCAAAGACTCGAAATTGTGAAATCTTAAATATCTTGCTGAAAATATAGATGAAAGAGGATTTTAACCTGGTTCTGAAGTCTCTTTGGAACAAAGCAGATTTAGTGGGGATAATACAACTCTATTTTCCATTTCCTGGAAGATAGTTTTGAAAATTATAGAGTAGTCTTCTATTAAATAAAAAAATTGTGTGCTTGTTCGTTTGTATTTTTTTATGATTATATATTCTTTATACACATTTAAAGTCATGTTCAAAATACAACAGAACTTGGTACACACATTGTCAGAACTCGGAGAAAAACACGTGTGGAGAAGGGGCGAGTTAAAACCTGTAGCACAAATGTGGAAGGAATTATAGTTAAAAATAAATTAATTTGTCAGCACGTGTAATTTTTTTGCTGAAGATTGATAAAGACACAATGTAAGGAAATCAGCCATTTCTAATTTTGAACAATATGTCCTGCTATTCTCACATTTGATCAATGATATATAGCAATGTGAATACCAGGAACATGTGGAAGGTATTGTTTTGTCATTTCGATTTTGGAGTTTTGATATATTCCGTGTAGTGTAATGCTGTGCATACTGAGTGAATTATTTATTGATGTATACATCATTGACCAAATTTATTGTATATTCTAAATAATATTTTGGGAAAATGTGAAAGGTGCATTGTACTAATTACGATTTTTACACATGTTCATTTGGTAGCATTCTATCTAACCTCATAAATATAATACTTTATTTTCAGCATTCATTTGTGCGATTTCGATTATAGGAGGCGTTATGATTTAAATTTTCAAAATTGTGACGATGTATATGATGTGTTAACACTGATACTACTGTCGCGCTAAATACTGTTGCCGGTTTATGTAAATGGATTACCCAGCCAGTATATATGTATAATATGCTTCATTTTGAATGTATGTTAATTTTGTTGCGAGGGGAATCGAATAAAGATCAGTTAAATTTTAGAAACATCGTACAATTAAATCGTCTTTATAATTTCACAAATACGATATAAAAGCAATGTATGTAAAAAAATTCTTCTTTCTGAGGTTTTTGATTGTTTTGTTATTCAACTTGCAAATAACGTATTCAGAACCGAACCCTATTTTATTTCTTGTTGACGCTCTATTTTTTTAATACATTTTGAGCATTTAGGATTTTTAAACCGATCGACACTTTTCAAAATAATTTTTTAATTCCAGCTCCTTTATATAAAAAGTGCAGACAGTTGTGATAATTATTATTATTAGAACTAATGAGATTCCATGAGTAGATACATAAGCTATATATTTGAAAATAATTACTCAATAACGCACACATCCTCATAGTCTAAACCTATAATTTCTATATAAAGCCGCCGTAATATGATGTTGTATGTTGCAATAGGCGTGTTTCCTGATTGATTTGTCAGCCAATCAACTGAGTGACTTCCTACAAACTCGACGAGACGTAACCGCAGAGTCAATTTGCAACAAACGAACCTTCCCAACGGCCACTGCAGGAGATGAGTCACAGCGGACCCGGAGGCTAACATCCATGTCGAAATTTGGGATTCAGATTCCGTAACGTGAGTCTGGACAGGTTCCGGCCGCTTGTCTCTCCAAATGGCGTGCAGTAACACGTCAACCCTGTCGAAATAAAGCTTTAATGTCGTTGCTAAAAATATGGTGGTCAGATGCAGGAATCCTAAGGAAATGAAATGTGTTTGAACAAAATTATCTACTTACACAGTATAAAAATTTGTTTCCATGCAGGTTGATAATTGATTCATTGACTCTTATGAGCATATAAAGGGACTTTGAATATTGATGTGGATGATATTTACTAATATGTTTGTATCAATTCCTTCGGAATGTGTCACGCCAGATGACAATCCGCAGCCGCCTCGGTAGGCCTAGGCCCTCAAGAGGGCTGTTGAGCCATTGGAAGAAGAAGAATCAATACCTAAAATATTATATTCCAGTAATAAAAAAATTTAAACTTTACCTATGTATGTCTCATTTAAATATAAATACACTAAGATAAATTGTTAATATACATAAAAGTAAGAAAATAAATAGTAGAAACAACAAAACTTGTAAAATGGTTTCAAAAAGCTTTTATTGAAGCTATAGGTAATTTAAATATTTCTTACCATCAAATTACAACTGGAAGAAAGTTTGTCATATTGTTTGGTAATCACTTCTTGAATATTCAGTTAAAATTGTGAA
This sequence comes from Eucriotettix oculatus, assembly GCA_034510155.1. Classification (NCBI taxonomy): domain Eukaryota; kingdom Metazoa; phylum Arthropoda; class Insecta; order Orthoptera; family Tetrigidae; genus Eucriotettix; species Eucriotettix oculatus. The sequence goes on along the minus strand of CM067376.1, from coordinate 49,680,393 downwards.
CGGTTCAAACTTTTACACACTAAAAACAGAAAATTCTCAATTTCGTTACAAAAATGGAAATTCTCGTTTATTTATACGGTTTTCAAATGGTAGCTAATATTTTTAGTACACGTTTTGCTATTCGTCACATTTCTTAAATAGAGAGAAATCGAAATGTTCTACAAAGCCATTTATAAGTTCGACTGTAAAAATCATTATCCATTGAGAAGGATGACTAACATTTATATATCTTCTTATAAGTACTATAACTACTGCTTCAGAAGCTTTCAACGATTACATGATGGTAATAAGTGTGTTTCTTAGCTTGTCAAAATCATTAGTTTATGTTGACCACATTCTCATTCAATGGTTAGAAAATTTGTAGTGGCAGAGCAAATAGGAAGAAATCTGTTGTCGTTTACCTTAATACAGATAGAGTGCAGCACACATAGTACTTTAATAAAAGTAAGGTCCCACTAGGACCTATTATAGTATGGCGTCCCGTAGAGTTCGGTTTTCGGACCGTTATTATTCACAATCTACATTAATGATATTCATAATATGGTAAAATGTAAAAATCATTCACTTTGCAGTTGATATTAAAATTATTTTCAAAATTAATTTCAATCAGAGGATGAAAAAAAATTATATCTGCAGGGTGTGGTCATCCTCTCGTCGTCCCGCCTACACTACGTGCTTCTTCCATTACCCCCTGACGACTGCCAACGTCTCGCCAGACCACATTGTTGGCCCGGGTTGCGTCAGTTCCTCAACAATTGCAACTCGCAAGCTGGCCTGCATTGTTCATCGTAACTTTTCATGTTACAATATATATATATGCATTGTGTGTGAGAGTGCCCATGAGTTAATAATTCATTAGTTAACAATGGTCCATGACAATGTATGAAACTTGAATTTAAAAGTAATACTAAAAATAAATAAATAATTATCTACAATCTAAAATCACATTTCTTCAAAATTCTATACTATTTATACTCAATCTCGCCTTACTGTCTATTATTATTTACTTTAATGTATTCTAAATATCTATAACCATGTATGCCGTTTTCCTAGAACAGTAAAGTTCCCGTTGTTCCACAAGTTCCCTGAATAATAAAAGTTCATTACACTTAGAGGTTTGACACAAACCGAGTAGTTTGGTCAGTTTTAATGGGTGTATGTTCCGGGGGTTGCAAACGAAAACTTTCTACCTATTCTATTGGGAGAGTCAGCCACCTGCCACCTAAAGTGGTCGAGGCACTTAAAAGGGAATGTTGCAATCCCACAGTAAACACCTCTTCTGTTATTAAGAATGGCGAGCGTCAAGTTCCCAATAGACGAGCCTACCTGGCGGATGTTTTATAGGGTTTGACCTGCATCTCTTTCAGATGATCATTAAAATATATCCAAGAGGTCTAAGTTAATCCATGTCTGCCTTCCTCTACGTGTAGTAGTCTCCCTTTAAAACTCACTAGCTATGTTATAAAAGGGAAGTAGCAATTAATTGGGTCATCCTTATCTAATCGGTCACTCTGAAAACATATCATACATATACATTGTTCATTTGTCGTACAAGCCATGTATGTATAACATTTCGGCAATTGATCTTTACAACTAATATTAATAAAGGTATTTCTATAGTAAATTTCGTGATTTTCGCATTCCTACTATCGTACGTCAAAATTAAAATTTCGGGGCTAAATATTTTTACAAAGTTACCATGAAGTGGTTTAATAGCTTAAATATGATTCATAATAAAAATTGTAAGATACACAACAGAACAAAGCAATGAAAAAATAGATTATAGGGACATATCCAAAAATTAAAATAATATAATTATGCACAAATAATAATACATTAAACAAAATTAATTATTGCTGTAATGTAGCATATTTATAGATAGAATAATTTTAATGCTAAAATGGTACTGGAAACGTTAGTGAAAAATAATATTTCATTAGTGTGGGAAAGATGTACAAAGACGAAAGTTTATCAAGCATTAGAGTGACATGAAAAAATAAGCAGCTTACTTAAAAATAAAATCATATAATAAGACTTAATCCTCAAAAATCAATTTTTTTACATTAAGTAAAATAAATAAATGACAAAACGTCCAAATATGTCATCAACAAAATTTAATTAGCATTTAGTTAATATAAAGACAATGTTTCATCCATCTTCGTTGAATGATGAAACGTTGTATTCATTCTAAATGTTAGTTAAATTTGTTTGTTGACTTTTTGGTTCGTATTTTTATTTATTGTAAAATAGAAGTGATAAAGGCAAATGTAATCGTTCACGATACCATTAAAATAATAAATTTATGGTTTCATGTAATCTGATGAAAATATATTAACTTGCAATGTTAACAATATTTTTCTTAAATATTTATTAATTCTGTTACTGTAACAAGTGCGTGGATATTATATATATGTTCTTTAAAACGCATTCATTGTGTAGTAAATACATTTAGTTCGGTCATAATAGGCAGATAAATAAAGTTCTCGTTTGTGCCTCAGTATTGGAACTTATTGATTGTGTTCCTATCTGATCCCAGTAACGTAGTTATGCATATACCCTCCACATTTATCGGAGGCAGCCTATTATTAGATAAGCCAAAATAACCAATATAATGAAACGAACAGCGCACGAAAATTTCGCAGATTTACTGCAATCGCAGAATGGACTGCGAATCGGTTCGTTAATATTTAATCGTATTTTATACGTTAACGCCCTTTTTAAAAAATACCAAACTTTATTAAAATCCAATTATTACAATTTCGCGTTCGTTGATATTAATTCAATATCCCGAAAATTATTTTAATGGTAATAACATTTTGTTGTTTCACTGACAAATGTCACAATTTATATATTTGTACTTATGTTATTCATTGGATTTGTAAATATCATTGTCTATCATTTAGTATTTATCTTGTTTTGTATTCCTCTGAAAAAGTAAATTTTAATTACGTTAGTTACAATTTTTCAGGTCATATACATTCATTCATTAGATATTCCTTTGTTTAGAGCGTTGCATTCAGAGTTTCATATTGACAAGTCTGTCAATAGGTAAGGACCTCTTCAGTGCGTGAAGCATATCGCTCTAGACTACTGCACCAGAGGGCATTCTACACTTTTAGAAAGCCTTCAATGAAACTAAAGCTTTGACTGTTGCTTGTTATTATTTTCATCGTCCGGTAGATGTTTTTATTTCGCCTTTTAAATTTATTAAAAAATAACAAAACGAGATATATATTTTGGCGTAAGGTATCCATCTGTTTTCACATTATATTTTCCAGAACGTTCTCTTTCGACATCCGATGAGATAGCAAACAGATCAAATGTCCCAATTGAATTTTTTCATTCAACAACGTTTCGACCGTAAAGCTCTACCATCGTCGTAAGGTTGTCTGTGACGATGTCGGGTTGAAACATAAAAATTATATTTACGACAAATTCACCGGAAAATCACCGCACTCCAATAAAAAATTATTGCCACTTGAATAAAATTACCCTTAAAACGTAATTGAAGTTATTCGTTTTAATATATATATATATATAATTGATAAAATACATTTATTTTTCAGGTGTAATTTAATTCGGACAAAGTATAGTCAAGGAATCAATATACAATCTTAGTGTTGTAAATATTTTTTATAATTATCTATCCTATTATCTATTTAAATGAGCTATTTTAAAATACGTAAAATGTAATAACACAAAATCAATCACAGTTTCCGTACATTCCGCAGTATTAGAAGACGCTGAATTTAATTATTTCAGTCCCATAGTGAGGGTTGAGGGTGTAAAAGTGTTAGAGTCAATAACACTAAATCACCCGAAATTGGTGACTAAGTCGGGGTTGTGAGAGTCACTGAGCTTAATACTGACATTCAGAATGCCAGTTAAGTTGTAGTTCAACCTCGAAGAGTAAGGCTGGCCCTTATTTTTGCTTACTATTGTAACCATTTCTATCAAACATCGTACACATCCAGGTCTAATATTTGATACGTAAAACAACCCTAGAACCTACAGGGGTGGGTACAGTGATTATTCTTTTCTCTCTCACTGTAGTGGGCATAATATTGCGACTCATAAGAAACCATGAGTATTTCTGTATCTATTTGTGTGTTGTTGTGGTAATCAGTCCTAAGACTGGTCTGATGCAACCTCAATGCTAGTCTATCATGCGCAAACCTTTTCATTTCTACATAACTACCACATTCTCCATAATCTGTTTATTATATTCTATTCTTGGCCTCCTTCTTCTGTTTTTACCCCACACACTTCCGTCAAATGCTAATTTTACAAAACCCTCATGTCTCAAATCGTAGACTATTAATCTATCCCTTCTCTTGATCAAAGTATTCCAAAATGTTCTATCTTCACCTATTCTGCTTAGAACTTTCTGGTTAGTTACCCTATCCACCCATCTTATTTTCAGCATTCTCCTATAACACATTTTGAAAGCGTCTAACCTATCGTCCATGTTACGGACCCAGATAACATCCACCCCATACGAACATTTTTAATAATATTCATACATATACATTTTTAGTAATATTCATGCGTATATTAAGCGCAAGTAAATTCCTCATTTTGCGAAAACCTTCCGTGCCTGTGCTATCCTACTCTTTATGTCTGCTATACTTCATCGTCAGGTAGACGTTTATTATGCTGCCCAAGTAGCAGTATTTCTTAATTTCCTTAAAAATATCCCTTCCCAATCTAACACTTTTTCCCCCATACTACACTCCATCATCTAGTTTTCCATTTATTATTCCTCATGTTTTACTCTTCCACCAGGATGAGGTTCATGCAATTTATTATGTTTTCCGAGACTTCCTATGAGTCCCCTAATACCACAATATCATCAGAAACCTTTAGGGTTTTTATTTCATCTTTTTGCTGTTTGATTTCCTTTCCACATTCACTTTTAACTTTCTTCATCGCCTGTTCTATATATAAGTTACTGGCAACAGTTTTCACTATATTTATGTTCCGGTCGATATTCTTTAAATATGAGGAATTTCTTTTTTACATTCTTAGAGAGCTGGGAAACTTATTCTCCTTATGGTACTTAGTGAATTCTCTCTCAACATACAGAGACAATATTTGACTTTCTTAGGGCATTGGGAAACGTTTCGGATTTCTTAACGTACCGCAGAATTATGTGAACCGTTTCTTAGATACTTTTAAAGTTAGTGCGCTTAATTAACTCGTCAGTAGATTTCTTGTCTTGTCAGATTTCAGGTCCTGTGCGTCATCAAATATCTCAGGCTTTCCCGGTGTATTTGTTGCATTAGGTCCTCTTAGGCTTCTGACCGGGTGAGAGCAGGCATTGGCCACGACGTTTCGATGACGTTCACTGCCATCGTTATCAAGTGATATCATCCGGTCGGAAGCCCAAAAGTTCCTAATGCATCAAATTAGTTGTTCATAAATGATACGGTTTAATCGCATATTAACCAAGAGATTATAGTTGAATTGATTACTGTACCTTCCTAATATATAAATAAATACCAGGGCAACTCCGGAAGCCCATCTGGTTAATTTTTCAAATTTATAGTCGTTACTATATTGAAACAATTGTAACCTCTATACGTTAACATTAGGCAGTATAAACATATAGTATACTAAATATATTCCTCATCTGCTGCAATAAATTTACGTTTTTTTCGAGTTCGTTGGATAATTATATTCAACACTAGTCCTAAAAAACGAAACCACAGGTACACAATTTTGATAAAGTTTAATTCATTGAATATATAAAAAGAACTGTATAATTTATTTATGATCACTTCAGGACAAACCTTATAACTCAATTGGTTTTGAACACACGTTTCGGAGCCATTCCGATACAAACTTCCAGGCAGACAGAAACTTCAATTTTATTTATCGGGGTAGATTACGTTTATTTATTTTGCTTTTAAAAATGAGCTATGACTATATAAAAATTTTCCATACGCGATAAATAAAACATCGTATCAACGTTCCAAAGATCTTTATTATTTCTCAGGGAGTTAGCTCTCTGCCAACAATAGGTTAATTGCGGTACCAATCCTGCTGCAACAATAGACGGAGTGAGAATGCTCGCCCTCCTTATGTTTTTTCTCTATCTCGTGCTGCTAAAATTACGCTTATAATAACACAGTTAGTGTGGTGAGTGGCATAGGAACATCTAATAGAACTTATTAATCGCAGTTGGTTTTCAGCGCAAGCTTTCGCGTCCCAATCCAATGGATCTATAAATATTTATATTAATATCTTCTGAATTCTGCAAGATATCTAAATAAAACGTAGACGAAAATTTAAGTTAAAATTCCTGTGGCAATCCCTGAAATTTACAAGGAAATAAGTTAAGTCGTTTCGGAGCAGAAACAGATCAAGAGTATAGGCAACCCTCATACAGTTTGGAAGATTTCGATGAGCGTATGCCAAGAAATCTTTCCCGCAGAATGTTTTTATTAATATTTATATTATATTAATATCTTCTGCAACATATCTAAATGAAATATGCACAAATATTTAAGTAAATTCTCCTGTTTTTAAATCCTCAAATTTTCATTGAAATCCGTTTTCAAATAAAACGGTAATGATATTGTGAATGTTGCAAAAAATTTCCATCGCACAACAATGAAATATTACTGTAATTTCACATTCTATATCGATTAATTAACGTTAATAATAAATAATTATGTTTATATTTTATTATCATCCTAATTTAAATTTAACTTTGTTTTAAAATTCTAAGGTTTTAGTGATGGAATGCGACGCTGGAAAACAAAATATTTTGTGGACTTTCGTGGAATATAATTACACAATTCCGGGAACAATATCAACTGACACTGAAACGAAACATCATTAGCATTAGTGTATTCCTTTTTGTTTTCTGTCACGGTTGTCCCCGCAACGGAAGAGCAACGATGTCGTATAATTTTAACAACACTAATTAAGGGCAACTTTGTGCGACTCATCTCACGCTACAGCTCACCAAGTGAACAGAATTTGTAGAACCTCTACGTCAGGTACTTATGTTACTCAAGGGGACCTCAATTCCTTTTTGTTTCTCAGCACTGTTTGTGCTTAGAGAGGTTATTATCCCTAAAACAGACTGGTAAATAAAACTGCATTCTTTTCAATTTTTCTATACTAAATGAGCAGAGCCATTATTCATATATCGTGAAAGTGAGTCGCAATCAATTAATATGAATAAATATTTTAAAGACAGATATTCTCCTTAATGAGGACCTAAGCCTAATTTTCCGCAATAAGTAATTTATTGTTTCTATAAGATATTTAAGGATAATTAGACGCAGGAAAGCCAAGACAATCCAACAGCTTCCAGTAAAATTCAATGTCTTAGAGGAAGAGGCAAAGGAATAAGCTCTTTTTCCATTTCATTGGTGGGAATGAATTCCCTCGGCGTGGCCTAATATTGTCAAGTGGCTTATTAGAGTTTACAAGCGTTGCTTTATTGTTGAATATAATTTGAATTGTAAATCCTGGAATATGCGCGGCTGCGACGATAGAAATGAAACAAATCTAATAAAAATGGAAATGATGGCTAATTTGAAATGCAAACGAATAGTACACAATATTACTACGAAATTCTCAACCACGTTCGTAGTGTACACGTGTTGTCACACGTGTAATTAACGCTCCTGCGTACTCTAATATCTGCTCCATGTTCTCGGTAATTGTGTATACCAACTGGAGCAAGGTAATGTGGGAGACGAAGCTCCGAATTTGCTAACGCAATGAGTGTTAGGAAACAAATCCGCAAAGACGACCTGGCTCTTTCTCTTAACTAATCTACGGGATATAGAGAGAGCTGAATAAGCCACGACGATTCGTTTAACATCAAGAACCATTTTTGGAAACTATTTATAAAATTACAAGACGGTTTACAAGTCTTATCTTCTCAAAATTTGATATTAGTTCTGCATTTACTATCAAAATCTTATATATCATCAGAGAAATGTTTCATTTCTTAGCACATCTTTATGTAGGCACTACTTTCTGAAAGCATTAATTCCTTTAAATATCACATCCTAATGATCTTCACTCAACAGACAAAGAAGAAAGCCAAGAAGCACATTCCAAGGTCAGAAATAGTTTATGTCTGGCCAGGGGTTAAAAAGTTTTTATTTCGTAATTGATCATTTCTCACTATAACATTTATACAGGGTGATTCGCTACCACACCGAAATACTTGAAGGGGGTGTAGGAGGTACAGAGACGTCTCGGAATCACATAGTAATGCAGGGTCATAAATACGGTAGTTGTGATTTATGCTGCAAAGAAGCCGAGAAAAAGAACAGAAACAGCAACACATTAGTGGAAAAGAAAACATTTTATTGAAAGGTTGTACTACACAATAGTTTTTCGTGATTACGACCATAAGTCGTCAGACAGGCCTGACAGCAGCGCTGCATTGAATGCCTTTAGTTCTGGAAGATTAACGGAAGGATCGTGTGAACAGCGACCCTGCAATCCTATGTTATTCCAGTCCGTCTCTGTACCCCCTACATCCCCTGCAAGTTTGTCAGTGTAGTAGAGAATCACCCTGTATACTTAAAAATAATACAATTTGTGTCATTAACCTACTACATTTAACGATCTCCTTATAATGCCCGTGTTTTACGACCTTTCATATAACAAGTCCAGTAATTTCTTTCTTTCCTTTCATAAATATGACGTATTAAAAATATTCTGTATCTTTTATTTACAGTGAAATATACTGCTTTCATATACACAAATAGTATCTAACATATTTTCCTTCAATTTTGTCTCTTCATATAACAACATACGTTCCAAACAAAAATACTTTCTCTTAACATATTTCACATTGAGAAAAATCAATTCCGAGTTTAGACCTGGACTTGCCTGTGTCTGACCTTCGCCAAAATCATGATTTTTTCTTACCAATTGCTTGGTTTCCGGAAAATTTAGATCATTTCATAATAGAGCCAGTTACAGACCAGCCAATCAAAGTTTTCTTATTATTCAGTCATAAATTTGATTCAACATTTGTTATGTACTTATATTTCTAAGATATTTATATTTGTATAATTGAACTCACAAAATGTGAATCTCTACAATACGGACAAGATAGGCGAGTAACGATACGAATTGGGACATATAGGAAAAGAAGCATACGTGTCATTAAAACAAAATCTGTCATACCGAATCTAAAAATAATTGCTGACGCGAATATCATTGAGGTAAGGGCCTGAACTATTGTGACGACGAATTTGAATGTGTTAAGCCCTTGAAAGTTATTTCCTATTCTTGATTACTTGCGTCAGTTGACAGTCTAATTTGTCTTATCAAATATAGGTAATTTTGTTCTTTTATGGATAACTCTACGTTTCTCTGTTAATAAGTGTCTACTTACTATTTGTTTGCTGCTATTCAATGAGATCATAATCGCATTATCGGATATTATTCAGCATAGAAATGCTTAAAAATTGGATGCTTTACAATTACTTTATTTGATTGAAAACAAAACTATATTAATATATATGTTGGTCTGTTTAGTCTTATTCCAATATCGCGTTCTTTGTCTGTTATTTCATTCCAACATATCTATAAAGATAATGTTTATATAATAATTCCGTGTATGCTGTTAATCGATTTCATACTTGAAATATTTTCCTTATTTTTATTAAACTTCGGTCTATTATGTAAAAAGTCAGAACAAGCACTAGAACGTCTTGTCTATTTTCCCAAAAGTAACATTTCAGGAGGGTTTTTACGCAAGTTTGTTATAAATTTTTAATGAAAGAGCAGGGAATTTTTCACTTTCACGTCGTAGTTGGTAAACGCAATGCTTTTAAATATGTTTATAAAAGTTTTAAACATATGCCAGTCGTAGTTTATTGTTGGCAGCCTTCTGTAGTGTTAGGTGTGTAGTCAGGATAACAGAATTGCTCGCTGACATTAACACATTAATTTGAAGTGTTGGACATCTGCACAAGTCAAAACGGAATTGAATGAAGTTCATGCGGACTGCACCAGCATTGAAAACCATTTACTTCTGAATTAACCAGTTTAAACGATGTCACAGAAGCACAGAAGATGAAGCTTGTTCCAGCCGCCCAATTGAGATCGCCACTCAGGAAAACACCGTAACAGTTCACAATATCAGTAATGGAAGATTGCAGAATAAAATTTCGTCAGGTAGCTAATGCCGTAGGTTTCGAAACTGAGGTATTGCATTTCATCCTTCATGAAAAACTGGCCGGAAAAAAGCTATGTGCGTGATAGGTGCTGTGACTGTTGACATTGAACCAGAAACGAATTTAGAAAAACGTTTCAACGCTGAACCATGCAATGTTTGGGCGGAAACCACAGATTCATAATCGTCGATGAAATTTGGATCCATCATTACACTCGAGAGACTGAGAATTAATCGAAACAATAGGCACGGAATAAGGCGAAGACCGTTTGGTCAGCTGGAAAGGTGACGACTGCTGTCTTTTGGGATTCTCAGGGTATAATACTCCTACATTTCTTGGGAAAAGGCACAACCATAACAGGCCTGTATTATTTTTCTCTTTTGAAACGGGTGCTGATTGAGAAAAACACTGGGACACTGCGACAGCGCACACAGAAACAGACTCAACGGAATTGGCATTCGAATACCTATTCACCAACCTAGCAACAAGTGACTTCTTATTGTTTCCGAACTTGAAAATTTGGCTTGGTGGGAAGAAATTTTCATCAAATGAGGAAATGATCGAGGCATGACAGTATTTTACAGAGTTTGACAAAACCTATATTTGTTATTGGTTGAAAAAATTAAAAATTCAGTGTAACAAGTGCTAAGCTACGGACTATGTTGAGAAATGGAGTAGTTTTTTTAAAAAAATCATTTTGTTACATTTTGTACCAGGCCAATAAAAAGGCCCTCGTATATTCAATGAGTCAATTCAACATTATAGTAAACAATTAAGTTCAGTTCGCAATACAAGCTTTTATAAACATCTTGAATAGCACATTAGCTATATAAATACTATATTTCTGATTGTTAATTGTATAAACTTTTAAAAAGAGCGTATTCTTTGCTCTGTCGAGACATTTAGACCCAAACGTTGTAGTCCGATGGCTAAGCTTAAATAAACCTACCTGTTTGATCGCCCAGTTAATGTTTAGATGTGGAATACTTTCAGACCAAGCTCTGCAGATTCACAACTCTGTTAATTGCCCTCTGAGTCACATGACAGTCATAAATTCCTACTTTTTGTGTAACTTCCTAGAAATTTTATTACGCGTACTAATTTTAAACCTTGTTCAAATATGTATGTTTCAACAACACAACTTAGCGCATTTGTTCAACTGTAACGCTCGGATATTCGTTACGTCACAGGAGAACAAAAATCTGTTTTCCCATTCAAAGGTGTCTAATAGTATATTTATTCATCTTCAATTAATTATCATCATTAATTAACCCGACTGTATCTGAATATAATGGACGGAAAAAAAGAAATTAACGTTCTATTATTTCCATCATTTTCTCCGTCCCTGTTTATCCAAAGCTGATGATCATAACTATGACTAGTTAAAAGTAAACTTAATAAGTAAATACGTCTTTCCTATTTAGTACTTTATGGATATTTAATGCTCAAACTGTATCGTTAGCTTCCACATTGGTTACAAAATTTAAATTTTACATGGCACCCCTGTTTAGATATACTGCTCGGATATATTAACTTATGATAAGTTGTTCTTTAAAGACAACGATTAATGGTAGAAGTGTATAGCGGACACCAACCTGAAACTAATTTTTCCGGTACCAAATGACACTTGGTTAAATGTGGACAGTTTCTGACTTAAGAGAAATTTAATTATATCGTTGCATTTGAAAGTCATGAGTATGATAAATAATTTATGTTATGACATATCAAGAAACGCTGGGAGCTAATATGGGTTGATGAAAAGAAATATTTTTTGTACATTTAAATAAATGTTATAAATACTAACTATTTCCAATTCACTATTCATGACTTTCATGACGTTTGTAATCAACTGTTATTTTATTTTGTGAAGTTCAATTCGCCAATTATTAAAAGTAGTATAATTAATTATGTTTATTAAAAACATAGAAATTTTCTAAACCTATAAAATGCATTTGATATTAATTTATACAATTTCCTTTAAATTCAGTTTGTCTAAATATTTTATGAATTCTTGGATACGCATTTTATAGAGATTTATTAAATTTATGCTTAGGGCCATGTTGCACTTGCTATTCTTCAGAACCTTTACGCCTTTGCAGATAACTGCAGTAATTAAAGTACAGTTTAAAGATAGATGGTAATAACCATTCTCACGCAGAATAGCTGGCTCTTGAAATAAATGCACCTTCATTTCGAAATGTAGACGACCTACCCCCGACAGTAAAACAGTCTATCAGAATTTAAAGATTCGAGCCCATAAACTGAAGTAGTTTAATGAAGAAGGGATGTCGTAAAAAGAAAGGCACACTAGACGGCCTTCAGTTCTAATCTGCGAGAAGGCTTAAACGAGGTTAGGTAAGACAGGGATTCAACAAAATTCCTTTACCTGCTCGAGCTAAATGTTGTAAACTCCCAATTCTGTTAATTTGCCATTACCCTCAGGTTTACTTGAAATGATATGAAGCTACACTGTTCGTATCTGTCTAAATGTAGTCTTTCATAACAATCAGGCAACATATCTTGACAACAAATTAAGTGTGGTAACCGCTGCTCAAAATATGCCAACACAAATATTTGCAGAATAAAAAAACTTTTGTTTATTATGCCGACAGATCGATAAGTATAGGAACACGTCTTCCTTTAAATCAAAACCGTAAGTTGTAGTAATGATTCCTTTATTTAAAACATCTGAAAAAGTTCTTGGCAAATGAAAATGTACCAGGGGTAAACACATCACGTGTAATAATTTAGATGAAGGCGTGGTGAAACGAGACACTTATTGTATAACAATTTTTGTAAAACTATGGAAGAAGAAAAATCATTTCTTAAATGTACAAAACATTATTTTATGCTATAATTTACTTACTATCAACATCACTTAAAACATCTAATTTAGATTTTTGATGAATTTTTAAAAAGAAACAGTAATTTCCCGTTCTGTCCCGCCCCTCGGGACAGGATGTTTGTAAGTACTTTTAATACAATAAATATCCACATCAAACAATAAAGGAATCATACTGCAAGGAGAAGAAATAAAAACCTTACGCTTATCCGACGTTACTGTAGTATTAGGTGAGGCAGAAGAAGACTGGGAAACCATAATAAATGGCATGAACGTGGTCCTGGAAAAAGAGTTCAATATGAGGATTAATAGAGGCAAAACCAAGGTAATGAGGGTAGTATGGGAAACAGTAGAATAACAGAGGGTGTTAAATTGGGAAGGGATATTTTGACGGAAGTTCTGCTACTTCGGAAGCATATTAACTAGGTAGAGGTATAGTAGACATAAATAGTAGGATAGCACAGGCGAGGAAGGCTTTCGCGAAAAGAAGGAATTTACTTACTGTGAATATTAGGCAATTGTTGCTAAAACTGTTTGTATGGAGCGTGGCGTTATATGGTTGCGAAACGTGGACGATAGGAGTTGGGGAATGGAAAAGAAGTTCTAAACAGAGTAGGGGGAAAGCGAACAATATGGAGGACGTTGACTAAGAGAAGGGATAGATTAATAGGCCACGTTTTAAGACACGAGGGTCTTGTAAAATTATCATTTGAGGAAAGTGTGTGGGGTAAGAACTGAAGTGGAAGGCCAAGGATGGAATGCGCTAAGTAGGTTAGGGAGTATGTAAGTTGTCCCAGTCATAAGGAAATGAAAAGATAGGTTGCATGGAGACAATTCCACGACAACGACAACACATTAGTACAGTAAAATTTAATTAACTCCTAAATAAATTTTCTTTATTATTATTTTTATTATGGTTATTTTGCGTATGGTTGATCACTTTATTATTTTTTCCTATTGCAAAGATTTTTATTTTTCAACTTCACAGTCTTTGCTAACATTTACATTTTTTCCGTTAGTTTTCATTCTTAATGTATTGTTTTTGGGTGCAGCGTCCTGTAGCTCATTCCCATAAGCGGAGGCTGCCATTTTTTACTTTTTCTCTTGAGGAACACATTACATTTTCCCTTAATCCCGTTCCGCTTCGCACGCTTGTTTAAGGTAATGGTTTTTCACCTAGCCTTAATAAAAGCATATTTATACCTTACATGTAACCTACGTGCAGCTAAAGACGCCTAGATTAAAGAGCTAAAGGCTAGGAGTTTTGTAGCTTACCTGCAAAATTTATAAATTCACAGATTTAAGACACCAAAACAAGAGTTCTTTCATAAGGTGCAAGTTGGCTGCCGGAATTTCTTCCTTGACCAGTTACAATGTCCCACCCTATTTACTTACCTCCAGCACCATTCAGTAAAAACAATAGTGTGTCCCGTTCCACCCCGACTTCCCCTAAATAATTTCCTGATAACTTTAAAAATGACTAACCCTGTTTTTACATATTATTGACAACCCTTTCATCCTTTTCAAGTATCCAAAGAGAATCATACTTATTATTTTGCCAGAGAATACTTATACGCTTATCAAAATGTGGAAATATCAATGTAGTGTGTCCTGTGTGAAAGCACAATATTATTAATTAACATTGTGATTGGATAATTATTCCGAACGTTTTTCTGTTTTTAAGTACGTTCTATTGCTAAAACAATTTGAGTGTGACTCAGGCGAATTCAGCTTCTCTTACCCACTTGGAGTACATGAAGCTTTCTTCCGCCACATTAGCACGCTACGGAGGGAACCACGCCCTTGAATGACGCGACTGTCCTTAAACACGTAAACAGGGCAAAATGTACCACCCACAGGCACACAGACAATCAAAATTACAACCTCTCAAATTTTAAATCTCATGCAAGGAATGAAAGTTCATGCACTACACATGACTATAATCCTATTACTATGCAATACGAAATAATTGTTACGTGAAACAATTTGTTTTATTTGGTTAAGGTCGCATAAACTACGAGGTCATTAGCGACCGAACTGACTTAAGGGTTACGAAAAGTGAATACTGAGCGTGTTATATTGCATCATAACAATTGCTTTCAAGAATCAGGTGACTCTTTCTTTGTCGTCCGGTGAGTGGTTGATCTGGTCTGGGTTGTCGTCTCCGAGGATCCGGTGTCTATCTTCAAGATAGGAGTTAATAAGGTGCTCCATGGTGATGATTGTGATGCAAACATTGCCGATTGACGGAGATCTATTTGTATATATGTGGGAGAGTGTTAATTTTAGTGACCGGACCTTACTCTATAAATGACTACTTGATCTCTTCTGGATGCTTTTTTGGGGAAGAGGATAGCAAGGTAGATGTCAACTAATTTATGGGTTGGGCTTGACTTTTAAAACGACCAATTTTAAATCCAGAGATGTGCCAGTTTTAGAAGGGTGTGCTTCCATACATCCTAAAATCTGTTGACGTAATTAGGGAGGGGAGAAGGGGGAAGATGAGTGACGGTTTTTGTTGCCTGGTCAACGGAGATGTTCCCTTTTTTCCATGATGTTCCGGGATCAAGACCAATTCGATATTATTCCCTGTTGAGTCTGATAGGATTAAGTGGTTCATTTTGGGAGACGAAGATCAGTGGTCTATAGCAAGCTGGATGGCGTAAGTTTCTGCAGTGAGGACGGAGGAATAGGTGCTAAGTGTCACTGACCGGCGGAAATTAGAGGAGATGATGGCACTGTTGACTCCATCGTTGTTCTTGACGCCGTCGGTGAAAATGCGCTCGAAGCTGTTGAACTTGTGGCTTTGATCTGTGAATTTTGTGTTCCATTGGACCTGTTATACTCTGTGAGACATAGATCGATATGGGTTTTTGGGATGTGCCAAGGATGAAAAGCGGAATATTTGTAGGTTTCCATTTTTGGTGAAGTAAGGTGTATTTGTTAGCACAAGGAGCAAAACCTTGTATGAAATGGAGTTTTTTTTATAGCCTAAGAATATAGGGTGCCTGGGAGAGTTTGCGAGCTTTCGGATAGAGTTGTGGGATGTGAGCGCTTTTAATCCACGATTGACTGCCAACACATTTCTTCTATTGTTCAAATTAGGTTCTTGCGCTTTTTTAATATACTGTCTATGGGAGTTGATCGAACACATCCGGTTGAACAATCTTATTGAGATTAAAAATTTGTATCAGAACTGTATAATCTTCGACGGATCATTTAACACCGTTTTTTCAAAATTTTTGTAATTTAAAAATATTTAGGACGGAAGTTATATTTATTTTAAATATATGTGCTTATATAATCCTTAATTCTTCATACGTTTATTAAACTCATTCAGAGGAATATTACATTTATTTTTATACCCTAAAGATGAAAAGTTAAATGAAGTGGATTTTCGCTCTTTGAATTCAAGTCTCCTCTGTTCCATTTACAAACCTGTATTTTTGTCTGTGAGAGGAAAAGCATTGGTCGATAGCTCTGGCAGAATCTGGCGTCAGGAAATGAGAATTCTAAATGCCAAATTGGAGCTTAAAGCAACGCAGTCCGAGGGCATTCATCCCTAAAACCGGGTCACGTGGCCTCCCTATTCCCGGAAGCAATGACACATATTTGTGGATCATGCTAGTCATCGAAAATATTGTTTTTTTAAAAAAAATCCAATACATCATGCAAAATAATGCATATTTTCAACAGATCTCATCGTCACATCAAAATTTTGTAAACATAAAAAGACAAAACACCCATGACTGGCCGTGATAAATTCATCAATGATTACTTTTAACCTATGTCGACGTTGTAATTTACATTTTAACGTGGCCATTAAATAAATTCACAATATTTAAGAATTCTTATTATTATGTCTTGGGATTTTTTAAAGTGGACTCTAAGTTTTAGGCTTGATCTTCAATTTATACATCCTCTATGAAGTTTCATATATTTTAAGCTGTTATAATTTTTTTAATATACTATTCGAATAAATTTTAAACAGAGGCTAGCTAAATACCATTTCACAGATATTTAAATTATCTGATAAATTGTGTACAACTCATATATACAGGTTAGTAAATTTATCCCAGTCGAGTCCTTCTAACATTTTGCAATTTGGCATGTAATAAGTTAAAACTGATAATTACTCTCTTCTAGAAGGTTTAGTGTGCCAAGTGTAACTTGGTGATAAATCCAGTTGAAGACGTATTTTGGATGAGATTCAAGAGAATAATATCCCGTCACTGAGGAATATGTTAAATTTATGAATAGGTTCCTATGATTTATGACGATGACGTTCACATAAAGAAATGGCAGAAAAACTCGTCAGACATCTGCACAAGTTGTTGAATCGCATTTCATGTAAAATACGTTACTTATATTGAACAAGATCCTATTCTTTCTTAGTATTATGTGGTAGAAAGGAATTAAGCAATTACTTCATAACAACTCATTCAAAATAACAAAGTGTAATGTGGTAAATATTTTTTGGCGCTGAGTTTACGAAATTTGGTAACTTAGTGTCTGTTACCGATGTTAATACTTAAGCGTGACAATTAGCTGTTAATAGTATCTAGCATATTTACAAAACACTACTACATTTACAAGCAAAATTCTCAAATATGTTATTATTAATAAGTATTACCTTTTTCAGTATTACTATATCACTATATATATATATAACGTAAAATCAACATTTTGTTTTCTTTCTGTAGATGTCTGAGGAATATGCTAATTAAATACTTACACTCCTTCAAGATTTACAAACTTATTTCTACCGATGTACAATGCTTTTTGTATTTTTGTCGCCAAAGGTTTTTTTATGGTTCCAATTTAAATACTAAAATTACCTATAAATTTATATATAACATGAAAGCCATGGATCAGGGAAGAAAGTGACGATATTTCAAAGCACTAATCAAAATAACTAATTAAGTTTGGAATTTTGGGCGTAAATTTAAATCTTATTGAGGTTTATAGCCGATAATTTTAAAATTGGCGTACAAGTCTATCAGAAATTCATATAGTAACGAGTAATATTATATTGGTGTCTAATAATAGAATAAAAGTGGAAAACTCTGAGTATACGTTTCTCGTTGGACATAAGCGTATTATCTTTGAAGAGTGACTGAAATAAATATGTTCTTGAGTATATATCATTTTTATAGTATGATACGATAACATAAACTGCTGATACTCTTAAAAAAGTGAATTGGAAGTGGTATAACAAAGGAAAAGTTATTAATTATTATTTTATCATCGTGATCATATTCTTGACATGTTTTCCCATCAGAGTTAATACCAGAGTTGAGTTAGCTGTTTAACGACGTCACTAAATGACGACACGTTGATTGTTACTGAAACTTTTGGCCTTTCACAAAGCTTCCCGTTATACAATATCATCCACTCCGATGACGTGTTACGAAAGTTTTTATTTACTCATGTACTTGGAGTATAATCTCATCAATACCGAACCAACTAGTAACACTAGCCGATAATTAAAAACAAAATCTGTGGGTGTGATACGAGACCATTCAATATACATGTTTAATGTTTATAAATATATTTGAATATGTCGCATCTGGGTGATAGAGTATATATCTGTTGTATAATTTTGGATTTTGACTTAAAATCGGAGATAATTGTGACGACGCGTTACGTCTAAAGGGAAATACTAATCCCGAAACATAAACGTCAACAGTCCGCAGTCGTCCTGGTAGGCCAAGGCCCTTAATGGGCTGCAGAGCCAACGAAGAAGAAGAAACACATACGTCAAGACCTGATCCCTCCCCGAACAATCCACGCCCATAACTAACGATGACGTCGTGGATATTAATAGCGTCATCTGCCGCGAATATTTTATCATAAATAAAATTATTAAAGTATTTGTAATTTAGCAAATAAAAAAATTTTATCATTCAAATACTTGACAATCGGTAAAAGATTTATCTTAATTCTATATAGATTTTAAATTTGTTTAAAGCCTTTATCATTCCAATATTTGAAATTAACTAAAATATTTTCCTGTATTCCAAATACATTTTTGACATTACTCTGTAACATTTTAACATTCAAATATTTGTAATTATAGTTACGAAAAAAATTGCCCTAATTCTATGAAAATCGGATCTTATAAATTTAACTTAGAACAAATTAATGTTATTCAATTGTTTGCATTTGTGTTGCGTAATTATTGTTTTTCACATTTAGTTCGCCTTTTGAAGAATTTTTGGAATACGGTGATAATTAAGGTGTGCATGGACTAGGTTATTAATTATATGGCGTATTTTTCGGATAATGTTTTTTTAACATTAACGAGCTGGATTGATTAAAAGCGTTTCATTGTAGACTCAGATATTATTCTTGTATCAGGACAGAAGGTGCGTGGTCAGTTTGTCTTACAAGGTTTTTCGTAAGATAAACGCGAATCCTTCTTGAATTCGAAGAACTCAAAAATTAACGATTTACATACGATAAATTAATAAATGTTACATGTTTTTTAGGAGTAAATAATAAATGTCATTTTGATAATATAATATTAATTTTGCCAAATATTTGTATTTGTGTGACTCTTTTAGAATTTTAAATGTGATTTTCAAAATTTATATTTTGGTTTCTTCTGTACCGATAAATACAATAATATTTTCCTACAGCTCTATTTTTCAAAATTAATTTATTTGTAAAATAATTTGTATTTTTATGTATTAAATTGTGATTGATAAAGAAACTTTGCGGCCAAAAGAACTCTTTAATTTCTAATTTAAATAATAGAGCGTTACAGTTAAACCCCTGAATTTCAAGCATGCTACTGTACATTATAAGTAAAGTAGCTATTTTTAAACAGCACTATGAATTCAAATTATACCTATGTAATTATACACAACAATATTCCGTTTAATGAAACTGATAATACTTTTATTTTGAATAAAATACTAACTCCAACAAATTAAAAAAGTATATGAAAATTAGATTTTCAGAACTATAATTATATCCTAGTATATATATATATATATAAAGTATTACTAATGGATTTTTAAAATGTTTCCTAAAAATAATCTGTTGAATTAGCTACTAATTGCCCTTAGTTTTAATTGTAAATAGTGTGCATTGCGAAGTGCTGGTTGTTACGTAATTATAACTTGGCTTAGGGGATAAATAAAGCTCTGCAGTAGCTGAAAGACCGTTGCTGTGTATTTAGAGAACGACGCATTTAAAAATTAAATGAAAGATAACAACGTATTTGCGCGTACAAAGAGCATCGGTAATTCACTGAGCTCTGGGTAATGTGTTTCTTTATTGCGAGACCTTTCTCACGTTTCTGCGATGAGTTGGTGAATATCATACTGCCATGTACAATGCTGTTACAAATTTCTCTGCACGGAATACAGACTGACGTGTGGAGGTACATTCAGTATCAGCTCTCGCCTTGTGAAACACAGACGACTTTTATGTCCGCTGTTAGTAAAACAGAAGCGTCGTAATTAACGCATCGTCCTCCCGGGTGTCACAAATCACTGAACTCAGACAAGGAAACAAACGAGAGCGTTTACGCCAAAAATGTACGGAAGCATACAGAAGAGTACATGCGAAGGTAGTAGAAAAGATTTACTAAACAACATTAGAGCATATCAATTTTGTGACTTTCTTTTTCGATTTGTAACAATGGTTTTATAAATCTCCCAGTTACAATACTGTTAACACGTTGTATTCTTACAATATAGTTTTCTGACTTTAAAATTTGCAATCAATAAAAAGACAGCCAATAAGTCAGCATAAAAATTTATCAAAAACGACGTCCGTCTCCTTTTTGATACTTCCTCAAGCGTAAAAATTAGCAATTCATCATATTTACTCCTTGACTCTCTCAACCCAAAAGATTATTGAATGAATATGTGAAGAATAACATGTGAAGGATAAGAGGTACCAGTGGGAGTTTTCTCTCGCAGGCATTTTCCCCCAGAGTGATCTGCGGGGCTCCATGACTGTCGGGAATGCCTCGTACTCTCTCTGTTCTTTTTTCCAAAGTTCTCCCATGCCGAGACACCTTCATCTATTTTGGGAGGTACATGTACTGGGGTCAAAGAAGGCAAGAGTTGTCCGATGATCCAATTGGATCAGTCGGCCAACTGCCTCCTAAAACTGGTGGAGACACGGAGAAGGGAATGCTGCTACCCAACAGCAAACTCGGCTCCCGTCACTCGAAAGGGCGTGAGAATAGTACCCAGGGTTTTCCCTGCATCTCTTTAGGTGAAACACCGTGTAGGATCCTTAAACTATAGCCCGGGGGCCTTAGTCAACCCTTGGCTACCTTGCTCTACCTTCCGCATCCCCCCTTTCAATTCCCTTTCTATGCTATAAAAGGGAGTTGCCTGTTTCAGGATCACCCTCATGTAGCCTGTTAACCCAAAAAAATCACAATATATTGAAAAGACAGTTAAACTCTTTACATCACACAACTCATAGTTCTTGGCTAAATATGAACTCAGTAGTATGATCTCTGCTACAGAACCAGCTCCATTCAAATCAATTTCTTTTTCCAGATCTGTCCTTAAAACATTAATATTTTCTTAAATCTCTTACAAATTAAATTTCAACAAATAATAATCTTTTTTTACTTTATTTACACGTTGCACCTACCGTTATGGTCATTAGTGACAAACAATACTTGTTCCATATAAAAACAATATGAATTAATTAACATCAGCTTACGTACACTTTATATTTTTTCAAAAAGTTCTGTTCTGATTGTGAATACTATCAGGTTTCTGCAGGCTTGGCTGGATCGGATGAAATCCATCCTTTTTGGGGTAACCTATTCACTTCTTTCTGGCCGCTATAAGGTTAGGGCATTCAAAAATTAGACGTGGGATTGATAACCGAATGTTACAAATTATGACAGCTTGGAGGGGGATCCCTGGAAAATAACGAGTGAGTTAAGTTTTAATGTAATGTTCTCAACCTTCATAGCACCAACTGTTTCCTTGAGTGAATTATTTTTTAGAATCACACTCTTTGAGAAACATTCCCCGGTTTTCTCTTGAATTAGTTTTCTCCCAATTAATTTCCATCTTCATTCTACGTTTTGAAATATGATCCTTTGTGTTTGATGTATCTTCTCACTGAGGAGAGATTCTCCAGGATGGAATTAAAGGGAAAGTATTATGCTCTGTTTTGGGGATAATGAGCTTTTCTTTCCTTAAAATGTTTTCACGGTTGTAATAAATGGCGGTAAAGCTCTTGTAGTGTTTGGAAAGGCATGGTGAGGGATAACAGTTATTACTCTAATACTTTGTTGAGATGCTTCCATTTCTTCAGAGCATATCTAACAATATTGGTTCTCCTTGTAAACACTAGTGAAGTTTCGTTGGTTTCCGCCATTAGTCTTTTTATTGGGGTAGTTTTTTGTGGCATCCAGCGGTAATTCTCATTGCATCGTTGTGGATTATATTTCCCTAGAGTATTGTTTTTAGCTGAAGTATATATCTGACAGTCATCATATTCTACATTTTCAGACTGTGAATGACGTTCTAAAGTATTTTCCTCTTGCTAATTGCGTTAAAAATTTTATAACTTACTTGTTGTTTAATAAAAATCAAATTTATCAATAAAATAACTAAATTATACTTACTTAAAATTATAAATGGAATCGCCAAAAGTCATAAATAGAAGAATTCAATTTGAATAAAAACTTTTCGTCCCCAACTTTCGGGACGTCTTCACTTCACTCCTCGGACGTTGTGACAGCAACACTAAATTTTAATAAAATTTTAATTAATCTATAGAATCAACTTTCAATGGCAAAAATAAATTTATTTAGAAACACAATTATTTCTGCGGTGAGTATTGAAAATGAGTTACCTGAAGCCATGCAGTTACGAGGAAGATATGTTGTTTGATAGATGATTGCTGCAATGACATTTTGAGGATCATTATTCTGAAAGGAGCGTAAGAGCAGACAGGATGTAATCCTAGCAGTCCAGACGTTCTGTCGCGACGAATGTCTGCCTTATCTCATAGTATCCACTTGCATTCAGCAGCTGGCGTCGGAAATGCAAACCAACAAATTTTGGTAGCAATTTTGAATTATAATTGGATCCCCACTTCGAAACTGGGTACTTTTTATGTATGTTAGGCTTATTCCCTCCCTTACTTTCATCTAGAGCGGAAGCTTCAGTCTATTCAGTACTGTCCTTTAAGACATTTTATCTTACTTCCAGTGTTATGTTCTTAATTATATTCTCAAATATTACATTCGTAAGAACTTCAAAAGTTATACAGTTGGGGAATAACAAAATTAAAGTACAAATTAATGGCAATAGCTCGAAATGTCGTTCCTTTCATTAAAACCTCATCAAGTGCAGTAATATTCATTTCATAAAATATAACAGGATAAATTTTTAATCTGCTCAACGGGGGACCACAGTGGCCGAAAAGTATTTCCTGAGTCCAAAAATCAATTGTCTGACATTAAGTAAAATAAATAAAAACTACAGACAACTTTGTGAACAAAATATTTAATTAATTAATTGCTTCAACTGAAGCTCAGCCAAGGTTGTAAAGAATGTGTTTAGTTTATTGTAGGTGAAGTGAGCTTAGGTTTACAAGAGTGGAAGAGGAATGTGGTATCGGATCTAGAGGTCGACCTGGAGTAGCTCAGATGGTTAGAGCAACTGCACGATAAGCTATCCCAGTTTCGGCTCCCAGCTCCGGGTGACATTCTTCCATTCTCATCTTCTGTAATTATTTCATGTAAGAAGGGAGTATGGTGCATCTTTGAGGACATGATCGGGTAGATTTACAGAAAAAAATCGATATGAATTTTTAATACATAATATTTCGTTTAAATATATTTTCAGTAAAATAAATATATAACAGACTTGCATTTTTAAATGGAGAACAGTAAATAAGAAGTTATGGAGATTTCACCCGGTAACTGGCAATGGCGGAGTTAGCCGTCGAAACGTTGTATTTTACAAATGACATAACCCGGGTGAACTTCTTATTCAGTCTATCCACCTGGAAAGCCTACATTATCTAATGGACAAAACTATTCCAGATAAGGATAATCTTGTGACGTGGACTGCGTCCAGTGACGGTTACGGCCGAAATAATGTATAACTATAAATCTTCAAAAAAATATGTATGGACGCTGGTAAATAATCCAATCGAGAAACTTAATTTAATTCCTCGTTAGACAGTGTTGATGAGTGGAACTATTTTCTGCCCTTGAGAATATTCTGACCAAAGAGACGAGTGCAACTAATTATCTACGAAGGTTGCAGATTTTGTGAATTGATATTCCTTTCGGGGGACCGGTTTTATCTACGCCACCCAGTGTTGTATAACAAAAATATATGTACTGTTGTGTGTAAATGATTGGGGAGGGGTATTATTTTAAATGAATTTACTTTAAGATATAATATATACATTTATTTATATAAAAACACAATAATATTAAATGAGGTCCTGCGCGAAGATTACAAATAAATAATAAATAAGGAAATTAAAGGGGACGATTTTAAAATTCTCAGGGTTAATTATTGTTTGGGTAACCACATGCAGCAGATATTCCGTTCACTGGAAGAACCTGTATTGTTTTTATGTGCGTCTCGGTGCAGATTACCATGCGACTGGACTTGCTTCTTCCCTCTTCCTTCTGGAAGCCGTAAGCTGCCGGTAGATAATGGTATGAAGTCCTACTACTGGAATTGAGGAAAACTCATTTATTTCCTCCTTCTTCCCTCGCCTTTTTCCTTGTCGTTACACCTTACACCTTCGTTTCTTCCTGGAATGTCTCACACCATACTACTGCTTCCTCGACTTGTCAAACCATGCTCTCCTCTGATTCCTACACTTGTCTCAAATAAACTATTCCAATGCTTCCTCAACCTGTCAATTGATACTATACTTCTCCGCTGATTCCTCGACTGATCAGTCCATTTTCCCTTCGTATCTAAATCTCTATATGCCCCCTCCAAGGGATAATGCTATCTCAAGTGACGTTTTTCCGCTACTCCTCGTGAATTCTCCGTCTGGCGCAGGATATTTTTTTCATGACCCAGGTAACAGGAAATTCCGGAAATTAACGCTCCCTCAGCCAAAACAAACCTACCGTTATAAACCTGCAGTCAGGTATATCTCCGAGTCGCCAGCCCGGCGCCGGTAAAAACCCCCTTTTTCCTGGCCAGCGAGATGTTCTTGCTGAAATTTTATCTGATTTAAAATTCCATAATTTGGAATAAATTTGGGGAGGGTTCTTCTGCGCTACAAGTGTTTGGAACGTTGGCATTATTATAATACATATAGCTTAAATACTCATGAACCTAGATGTTTGGGACTGCCCGTTACATTAATTTATCATTATATCTAGAACACGTTGTGAAAATTAACGTCTAACAAATGACGTTTTAGGGCAGATACGCATTTTGTTTACCTTTCATCAAGGCATGATTGATCCCAGATGATCATGTGATATCGAAATTGTTCACCAACGCCTGTAAAGGATCATTAATAATTCCAACATGGTAGGCTTAATTACTCCAATTTCCTATAGCAACTACGAAATATGGTTTATTATATTTAAATGTATCCGGTTGGTTAATGATTGACGATAAACTTGTAATGAATCAATCGTTATGAGCGTGGGATTCGTTAAAAGAAAATTATGAGGCGTGACAGTTTCCTGCACATTATGAATTACTCTATTCTTCCAACAAATGCGAAATAAATCGATTACAAATTCCTATTTCAGCCACTGTAGGGATATGGAATGATACGCAGAGTACGGAAAATGTGTTGGCTTTGAACAGAATATCAAAATTAGCATATAAATTACTACCGTTCATAGGTCTTCCGTCTGGCGGGAGAGTATGTTACCAAATAATGTACGTAACCGGCTTCGAGGAAAGTTAAATCCCACAATAGAGCTCATTATTATTAGGAAAGAAAAATAATGCAATTATAAACATCAAATACGGTTCGAAGCAAATACTTACTCTCGAAAGAAGAAACAATGGGTAATAAAACCTTTCCGTAATAATATTTCGTAATTTGTAAATATAGATTCATTCAATAGAACTACAACTATATTCTTTCATAAAAAGTGAAATAGTCAATTATTACTCCAAAAGGTTTTAATTTCGTCGTCAATTTTAGTAATATGCATTTCTGTGAGTGGTCGAGTATTATTAGTATGCTCCTTCTTGTCATTATAAATATCATTTCCTTGAAACTAATTAGCGATTCTGCAAACAGATATACACCAAAAAAGGTTTCATGTACCGATTTAAGAAATTTAAAATTAACGTTTTCTTGTAAAGTTATATTTTGTTCCGAAATGGGACTTGGCGTGCAGCACTTTTCTCATTAGTGCACATTGATTGATAATCACAGAAGCTGATAGAGCATAAGCCACTCCAATTATAGCTAACTCAACTTCCCTTTCATCGTAATGACTTTGATGGCAATTTGACTTGAGTGCCAACATTTGATCGCTTCAGGGAACTGACAACAAATGTTGACTGAACCGCAATATTGGCAGTAGTCTCATTGACGAGACATGTTTTAAAAACTTCTGAGTCACGTGTCCATGACCGTTGCATTATAAAACCACATTCTCACGCGAACGTAACAAAAGCTACGAAATTGTGTGTTCCGAATCAGTGTCATTATGTTCCCTCGAAAGCAGTGTTCGTGAAATATCATCCGATAAATTGATCTACTTAAATTACATGAACAAACTATACCGATTAGATAAATTAGAAATGATTAAAAAATTTAAAGATATATACAAAAAATCGTCGATCGTCAATGCAAGTTGAAATAGTACTTACTCATGGATTAAACATAAAATACCATAATTTAATTTTTTTTTAATTTATCTCTTTCATGGCTCCTACCCAGTGATTCACCTAAAAGAGATGCAGGGAAAACCCTAGAAAATCTCATCCAGCTTTTGGGTATACTCTTACACCTTTCAGAATGATTGAGGAATTATAGCTTTAAAGGTAGGCAGTTTATTGTAATTTCACGTTATTTAAAAACACATTCAACTTAAGCACATGTAATGACTTTATCACAACACTTGCATAGTGGTTCTGTCGTCTATAAAAGAATAAAATGCACTGCATCGACTTACTTAGATTATAAAAGAAATTTACAATATTATGAGGTTACTCTGCTTTTAACTTTCAATGTTAAGTTTTAATAGCATGTGAACAATCATAACGGTATCGTCGTGGGCTTCTTACATGAGTGATAACCAATATCAGAGTCATTAATAGAGCACTAAGAGGTAGCGATGTTCCTTCATTCACATACCCCTATCATGAGGGTGGATGGCAGATCACATGACCCCCAGCCCCAATCAAATGCCCCGATTAGCCCGTGGTTTTTATTCATATTTTGTGAAGGTCAATTCCCTGCGGAGTTAACGTCCCTTAATCCGCGAAACTCAGGATATCACATGCTTCAAATCTCTCCTCCAAAATTGGCGTCTAACTTAGTTATTATTAGCACAATTTCTCAAACACTGTATCGCCACTGATTAAAGAAAACGGCAAGCGCCACCTTATTCATTACTGTCTTCAATTTACGCACTACCATACTTCAAATGAAATAACATTAATTCCAAGCATTGAGGTCTGTAAAATATTAGCCAATTAAAAATTGAAATTTCAACATAGATATTTTGCGACGACCCTCATTCATTAACGTCCAGCGAAAAGTTTTTAGGGTAGTGTGGGGTAGATCTTCCACTAACCTCCGCTCTACTAAACATTTTATACCTCGAGACTCCCGTCGTGACCAGACTTAAACGCGGTGTCGATTCATCACTCACGTGGAAATAAAAAAAATCCAATTACAATCCTATTTACAGCTTGCTGATTAGAAAAAGTTGTACAATTACAGTGACTGTTCCATATGGTACGTGAAAACACAGAAGCTCTGCGTTACTTCACGCTCTAGCAGTCACATCAATGTTGTATGTTACGTCTTTAATCTGTATATTGAAAATGAATTATTCACATTTCTGAATTCTTAATTTCTTAATTAATTTACAAAAATAAAAACCATACGGTTTACCGATGATATTATAGCATTAGGGTAGTCAGAAGAAGTTTTGTAAACAATGATAAATGGCATGAACGTGGCCCTGGAGAAAGAGTTTAATATTAAGATTAATAGAGGGAAAACCAAGGTAATTGTGTGTAGTATGGGATACAGTGGAATAATAAAGGGTGTTAATTGGGAAGGGATATTTTGAAGGAAGTTAAGGAATTCTGCAACTTGGGCAGCATAATAACTAGGAATGGTAGAAGCATAGTAGACATAAAGAGTAGGATAGCACAGGCAAGGAAGGCTTTCACGAAAAAGAGGAATTTACTTACGGGTAATATAAGTGTGAATATTAGTAAGTCATTGCTAAAACTGTTCGTATGGAGCGTGGCGTTATATGGATGCGAAACGTGGACGGCAGGAGTTGCAAAAAGGAAAATAATAAAGCATTTGAAATGTGATGCTATAGGCGAAAGCTGAAAATTAGATGGGTGGATAGAATCACAAACAAGGAAGTTACAAACAATATGGAGGACGTTGACTAAGAGAAGGGATAGATTTAAGGCGAGGGTCTTGTAAAATTAGCACTTGAGGGAAATGTGTGAGTTAAGAACAGAAGAGCGAGCCCACGGATGGAATACGCGAAACAGATTAGGGAAGATGTTGGATGTAGTAGTTACGCGGAAATGAAAAGACTTGCGCAAGATAGTTTATCATGGAGGATATCGCCATACTAGTCTTAGAACTGAATACAACACCCAATTAATTTCGATAAAATAAATAAATAAATTATATTACTTACAATTTTGATGTATGTACAAAACATTAATGGTTCAGTTGTAAAATTTAAAAAATTATATTTCGATCTTTAATTATTAGCTTCATACTTCAACATATAATTTATTTCTTCAATGTGAGAAAAATTCAGTCAAAGGCCATGAATCTAAATTAGCAGATCAGAATGGAAAAATGTTTATCGGACCCGGGACCTGCTTACCAGGTGGATTCTTTAACCGCTGAGCCAGTCCAAGTGGAAGTTCACAAAACCGTTGGATGTCCCTCCAATCTTGTTAACCTAAGTTCAGGCTAACCTACAATTTTAATTACATTCTTCAAGTGAGCCAATTGTTCCATTCTGATCTTCTAAATTTATAATAATGATCTTTGGGTGAGTTTTAATACAAGCAATTTTTCTCTATTTGAATTTAAATCCATTCACTTTTGATTAATGTTTACAATGTACATTCTTCATGGATGTTCCAGAGCTTGGTTGTGAATAATATGTTTAGTAAATTGTAGGTGAGCCTGAACTTGGAGTGGAGGGATGTCGCATCGGTTCCGTGGACGTCCACTCGAATAGGTTCAGTGGTTAGAGAATCCACCCAGTAAGTCATAGATCCCTGATCCGGTCAACATTTTAACAATACGATCATCTATTTTTCTTTTTTTCTACATGGCTCTACAGCCCATTGAGGGCTTGGGCCTACCGAGTCGACTGCGGACTGTCATCTTGCATGACACATTCCGAATTTTGAGTGACACGTGGTCAACGTATCGATCCTCCAACAGATACGATCTTCTTTATTTATTTATTTTAATAAAATTAATTAACAAACTTGAAATTTCAATTTGTTTTTTCAACGTAATATTTCTGCATTAAATTTATTACTATTTTTTTACAATATGTTAGCCAGAAACGTCACGTGATGACGTCCCGAAGGCGAGGATGAAACTAAAGCTTGTCTTTTTTCTGTGACGGTTGTTTTGATTTAACTCTTAATAACATTTAAGGAAACAGACGGAAAGTGAAATTTTATGTAATGTGACGTAGAACAATAATACAAATTAATTTGTCTATTCTTTTACCATACTTATTCATGACAGTATAAAATCATCCTTTAGAAAGTTTTCGTTGGGGACAGGAGGCGTGAAATTAATCAAATAGCTTCTGAAATATTTTCGCCCACTCTTATTTTAACCTCCCTATATCCTCTGGTATTATTTTAAGAATTTTTATTCAGAAGACAAGAATTGAAAAATGTCGACCGGACCAAGAACCTGTTTTCCGGGCGGGGACTGTACCACTAAGCTAGTCCGAGGCGACGTACCAAAATACAACATCCGGCCACTCTTGTATCACCTACCCTTGTCTCGAATTTTTATTTATAATATTTTGAGTGACGAAAGTTGAATTGGTGACGTTTTATATCTAACGTTCCCCAACAAATATGTAGTCTTGAATATCAATAATAGTTAATGAATAATTAATTGAATTGAAACTTATATAATTCTGACATATTGACTGGTTTACTGTTTATTAAATAATTACTGACGTTGCCTTTCTGTATTCTGTAAGTACAGAATTAACTAAAGACAGAAATCGCCTTTACTAACTCTTTGGAATAAATGAAAGTTATATGCAATTGTTTTGCAAGTTAATCAGTTAATATAATGTCCAAAGTTTAAGAGTTACGTCTTATGCACGGGGCCTGGATGAGATTGTCGGAGGAAGGGTTGGAGGGCGATAGAGATTATTGACTTCCACAGCACATCCGGGTAACCGGGCGAATGCAGACCACTTCAGTGCCTGTTACATCACGTATCTTTCTACAGACACACACTTATGATAATTAGAAATTCCAGTTTAGTGTCATATTTCAAGCAACTTCACATTTCATCTGATCCATGGAATCTACAATATAAAAATGTTATTAATCCGCTTAACTCTGATAATTATTATAATCATTCATTAAAAATCATAATGTTCTTAACCTTTATTTCACCATCTGATTCAACATGAAATAATTAGAGATAAGTAATTTATAATTTAATTTTTTTAATTAATATAAGGACTGTATATAAAATAATTAAATTAATCTGACTTAATGTAATGAATGAAATCAATGAATACACAAAACTTATAAATAGAATAACTTAATTTGAGAACGTTCCGTCTCTAACTTTCGGGCGTCCTCAGGTTTATTTAATTAAAATATTAAATAAAACTACAAAATTTCGTCCTTATGATTTTGGCCATTCTCTGTATTATATTTCAATAATTAATGTAAGTATTTCTCTCGTATTAATTGATACTAGTACTCCAGTGGTTAGGCGAAATCTGACGGTAATTTATTAATTTTTGAGTTTGAGCGTTATTCCAAAACCTGTATTGTTATCCTTCAAACCACAATCATAAGTATTAAAAATTATTGGAATGGCATTCAGTGCGCAATTAAATGTATCTCTCAAAATAATTGAATCATTTTCTACATTGTGGACAGTATTCAAATTTTCATTTAGCCTTTAATTAAGTGAAAGGAGGGTTAATAGATCAGGAAACAGGCTATTCACATGATCAGACCCAGAGAAAGTGTAGTTAAGAATCATACCAACAAGTCCCAGCAATCTTCAACGAAATAAAGCTGCTAAATCAGTCCATTTTAGACAGTCGGTATTCGTGAAATTAAGAATAATGACGCAACTATCCTCTAAGGCTTATATTTTTTGTTTTTAATATTAGTTCTGTACTCAGAACATAGGAATGGTCAAATAATAATTACATACGTAAATAGCCTGCAAAAGATGAAACACAGAACATGAGATTTAAATAAACATTTAACAACAGCAACCTTTAAAAATAATTGAGTCGATAAGCTTCAATTTAACATTTTACTATTCATATTTGTTTGTTATTCACTAGCGTAATCACAGATTCACTGTTTTCCTTGCTTTCATTGCTGTTACGTTGGGTGACAGAAAATCTCCCCTAGTTCAAAACATATGATGTATGAAATAAGAGAGAGAGTAAAAACATGGTAATAATTAAGGATAATAGCTTGATTTGTGTTCCAGAAATTTTTTTATTTGTAATATTAAAAAATAGTAATATAACATAAACGCTAATTAGCCGTACTGCAACTGTTAACGACGCCGTCTTACGTCACGGAGGTCCCGCATTCGAACCCTGTCATGGCTTATTTTTGCTCGACATGATCACAAAATCTGGGGTCATGACGGAAAGAAAGACGCAACATTGACCAAAAAATTTAGGTCATTCCATCCCGATCCGCTATGGACCTAAACAAGGTTGTAGCAGCAATAAAGGAGAAATATGAGAAATAACAGGAACAATGGAATACTCCACTAATAATTCTATCAATTTTAGGTCAAAGAAATTCTATTTTCAACCAATAATTATCCATTTACTTTCAAGTCCCGAATTTTTTCAAAAGTGTATAGTTAATCATAAATTAAAAAATTAAATACGTACACACAGAATATTTAAAAAAAATAGTAATAGCTTTGCAAAAGTAATTACGTGTATTATGGATTTAATTAAGTATAACTTTAAAATACTGGGTTATATTATCATTACTGTCTCAGAAATTTATTTTTTATTCAAATGAAAAGTTTTTATTGAACAACTATAGAATTCAAAGAAAATTTGAATAGACCACACGCTTAATTTGGTCCCCTCTTCTTTAAAAAATTTGTTTTTCCCTACAAAGCTCTTCATCGTTGCCTTTTTATTTGAGCGTGATCCTTATCAGAAACCGCAATATACTCGTGCACGTGGCTCATAACAAGATTCAGGTCCGTTGGCATGGCAACGATGTGGCCCCTTTGTGGTCGCATTTCGCCACCGCTGAACAATGGTGACTGTTGTTTCCTACGCGGTCGGTCTTGTAGCTATTTCTCTCTTGTCTTTGCCAGGAACAACTTGTTGTTGAGGTGGCTGCTGCGGGAGGACGAACCGGAGCGATCGATGAAGCCCTCTCGAGGAGGCTCAGGTGCACGATCCGCGGTGCCGAAGCTGCACACACGATAATGGTCAACAGCACTTTATCAGAAAAATATTGGGTGTATTTAATTTTTTCTTAATTTTCTACGAGTTTACGAGATATTATTTAATGGTAAATAAATTAGATATAAAATTATATCAGTTTCAAACCAACGAACAATATTTGTACATTTTTAATAGTTAATATTTTCCCTAAATTTTATATGATATTATTCTACAGATTAAACTTATATGATTGATAATCGTGTAAGTTTGCGAAATCGACGAAACAGGACGAATCCCAGAAGACATTATTAAAAACATAATTATACCCATACCGAAGAAAACTGGGGCTGATAGATGCGAATAGCAGAGTACAATTAGTTTAGTATCCCATGCTTGCAAAATATGAACTAAAATAGTATATAGGAGAATGGAACGTCAAATAGAATGCGAGTTAGAGGACGATCAATTTGGTTTTAGGAAGGATGTAGGGACAAGAGATGCAATATTGGCTTTGAGACTTATTTTAGAAGACAGGAAAAAAAACGGCCTACGTTTATGGTATTTGTATATTTAGAAAAAGCGTTTGATTATGTGAACTGGGACAAACTATTAAGGATTTTGAAGAGCACCGTAATTAAATATCCAGAAAGAAGGCTTATACATAACCTCTACGGAAGACAGGCAGCAGTAATTAGAATAGAAATGAAGAAATGAAAGCCGTAATCAAGAAAGGAGTAAGACAAGGATGCAGTCTGCATGCTGTTTAACTTATATATAGAACAGTCGATGAAGAATGTTAAAACGGAATATGGAATAGGAATTATACTGCAAGGAGAAGAAATACAATCCTCGCGCTTTGCCGACGATATTGTAGTATTAGAGGAATCAGAAGAAGACTTGGAAACCATAATAAATGGCATGAACGGGGCTCTGGAGAAAGAGTACAACATGAGAATCAATGGAGGGAAAACTAATGTAATGGAGTGTAGTTTGGGAAACAGTGGAATAAGAGAGGGTGTATATTGAAGGAAATTAAGGAATTCTGCTACTTGGGAAGCGTAATGATTATGGATGGTAGAAGTATAGTAGACATAAAGAGTAGGATAGCACAGGAAAGGAAGGCTTTCGCGAAAAAGAGGAATTTACTTACGGGTAATATAAGTGTGAATATTAGGAAATCGTTGCTAAAAATGTTCGTATGGAGCGTGGCATTATATGGGTGCGAAACGTGGACAATATTAGTTGGGGAAAGGAAAAGAATAGAAGCCTTTGAAATGTTGTGCTATAGGCGAATGCTGAAAATCAGATAGGTGGATAGTATCACTAACGAGGAAGTTCTAAACAGAATAGGGGAAAAACGAACAATATTGAGGATGTTGACGAAGAGAAGGTATAGATTAATAGGCCCCGTTTTAAGACTTCCATTTTTAACTACACTCCCATTCCAGTATTACTGTACGTACTTTTCGTTGCTTCCTCCTGCCGCCATGAGGTGCAAAGGACCTCGCGCTCTGGTGATAGATCAGCAAGGCAACCTATGACGTCCTGGAAGATTTGTTTAGGGCATGGAGAGGGAGAACACCGACAGGCAGACCTGGGAAAACACTTATCAGCCGTTAAACGAGTTCCACCAAAGGAGACTTCCCCTAACTGAAAACGGGTCTGCCAGATGATCAGTCGACCCAGACTTGTATCCTGCCGGACTCTGACACCGAAATGATCACAATGCCTATTGTTTGGAAAATCACTTATTCCTGCTCTAAAACTGGAAAAAACGTGTTTTTTATTTTTCATTTTCTTGAAGCGCTGATCCAACGTTCAGACACCACACAACATTCAACCATCCCACGGGACGATAGTATGCCAATGAGTTCCGTCACAATACGTCGTTGGCTGGGAATAAAACAAGGATAGTAAATTTTCCTTTTACTCGCTAAGACGACTAATACACAAAAATCATTTACTATTTTTCCAAGCCATCTTAAATTTATAAACTAGTTTGCGATATGAAGATTTTCTGGGTGCTCGTGCATTATTTAACAAAAAAAACAGAGATGAGGTTGAAGTTCCAGTTAAAACAAAGAGAAGCATACCATATTAACTTAATTTTCGGGGAATGAGGGGTGTGAATGGAATAAAATGTCAGAGGAAAAGAGTTAAGCGTAACATAATGTCAAAATTATGGCGGCATATTTACAAAAAGAATCTTTTAATAATTAGTATGTAGTTACTGGTTTAACCTCTTTTTAGCGGATATATATTGAGCAACTCCTACGCCAAAATAAATCTCTTAATTGTTGAAATATCTTAAACGTCTTTTCTCAATTAATTCTTACTCTACTCTGGCGGTGATCAGATTTCACTTATGTCCTGAAACTGCCATTTATCCAGACGCTTTAAATTGTATTAATTTCCGATCTAATGTCAATCATGGCCCGAGAAACAATAATGGTATATAAACCTTTTAAAATAGAATGTACATTTTCTTGTTACTGAAGGAAAAGAGTTATAAATATATACTGCATGTAAATCCAATGAGATACTATAAACTGAAATATTTTACAAGGATTATTAATGTTTCATTCAGCCGACGCAGCTCCTGTCGTGTAGTTGAATCATTAACGACAATCTTTCTAGCTATTTTAAGTTAGGGTTGTTTAACTTTTTTAAGTGATCCAATCCCTAAGTCCTATTGAAAAACAAAACTTCCCATTCATAAATATTTAATACTGAAACAGTTAAACTTTTGTGCTGATTTGATGTAAAAATTATTTTTCGTTTATGGGCCATAGTATATGTTAAGATATTTTGACTCGAAGTGTCATTTTCTGATACTTCAAAACAAGAATTTCGTTACAATCCTTTCCCTGTAATACTATATTCCCCGTATCGCTCTCAACAATCACGAAAAAGGTCCCGAGTTCACTTCATTCTTAGAGACGACTTCTTCTATTCAGAGAATTTAATCCTTTTCCAGAAGTTTCCTTTATCTTCTTCAGTTTTTGTCCGCGTTAAATTAACTCCTGCAGCTTGAAAACTGCTCCGGACGACTGTTCGTAATTGGATCGTCTACAATGAAATGGATGCCTTCACGAGATGGCTCAAGTAATCATACAGCGGTACCATTGGAAGAGCGAATATGACATTTTCCTATGTACTACAATACTTTTAAAGATACGAGTCCCTTAATGTAATTTCTGTTGGACTCTATAATATGAATTACTCAGATGTTTTACGGCCAGGCTATAAATTTGTAGAAGATAATTTTAAATTGATGCATGTATATCGTTCCAAAAATCTTTTCGTTAAACGGCACCAGACTGAAAATCGTTGGCGGCAACACCACAGCTTGTCTCAGAAGTGGTGAATATAGTGAGTATACCACAACGTAACGACTACTTTAAACTGACGACCTCCTACCATAAAGTTTAATACGGGTGACACTTCATCTGTGTAGCAAATTCTGTTCTCACATAGTGAATCCCAACTTATCTCAGCACTTTTCGCTTCTGAGAGGAAAACACAAGACGTTTTATTTTACCCTACACTACATGATAGAACAATTTAAATCATATTCAATTAACAGAAATTGCGAAATTATTCGTATTTCAAAAAAATCATCAATTTAGTCTAGCACAATAGTAGACCTTTCCCATACTTTATTTTGTGCTGTTTTTAATAAATAAGTAGACCTGTATGTCATTTTTTATACTTTACTTTAAACATATACAAACTTTTCTATTAAATAAATTATTTATTTCATGAAAGTATCAGGATGCAAAAATCTTATACTATAATTCAATTTTATAATGCCTTTGGCTGATATTTTTTCAAAACATTCGTATTCTGTCCTTACTTATGATATTTCAAATTTTTTGAAGGTAATATTCATATTTATCACGGGCCCAATGTTGCTTCTTTGTTTGTATTCAAATATTGACAAACAACACATAATTTCAAAACAAATACTACGGTTTCCATGAAACTCATATGTTTTACAGAAACGTATAACATGTCTCTTAAAATCATGATAATTTAAAACACAGTTAAAACAACAGACGTTCGTTACATGTCCAGTAATCAATGATCAGAATACAATAAACAGTTGAAGAAAGAAATCAATGAAAATATTATATTTTTACATCAGAATTTTATTAATAAGTTATATTTAACCACAATTTTGAAGTACTTAATTATAAGATAAATATTTTTAAAATTATAACAATAGTTTTTAAAATGGTCGTTCAATATACCTTACTAAACACTGTAAAAGTAGCTGTAACTCAATTCAAGATATTCACGAGAATTGTAGAAGAAACGTTGTGTACGTTACTTATCTAATTGTTTAAGCAAAATATTATCTGACTTTGGTTATCAATATATGACTTATTAACACAGACTAAACATTTTATACTTGCATAATAATAAATTCCTGCTTTCTGGTTTCAAATTTTTTAAAAGCTGATTCAATATGTGCCATAAAATTTAATAATCCTGCAGTCATTCTGAGCAGTGCTACGTCCTTTAGCCTCTATGAAACATACCTTGCTACAGAAATAGATGAGACACCGAGTTAAAGGCAAATTCTTCTTAATTGTATATTAAGAGTACCGTTTTAATTTATAATGCCATTCGCACCCTGTAAAAGCAGGAATCTTAATTGTAGAATGTAAGAAGCTGGGAAGGCGTTATTCATGCAGGAATGATTTGTGAACCACGAGCAGAATATTCATATTCATGACCTCATTACCCTCCTAAAGGAAACAGCATTGGACGCTAAATCACGATAACAATTTTCGTGATTAATTGCTGCTCGGTAAATAAGATTTAACCCTACGCTTAAAAACTTATATTATTAACGATTTAAAATTACTTTTTTACATCTCATTTTACAGAATCAAAAGTTTAAAATCTGCATAACATCCCTACTACAATATCTTGCCACGAATAAAATCGAGTTTAAGGGACTAATCATGTTCGTTCTTCTTTTCTTCCGCCGTTACTGTTTCAAATATAATTTACAAAAAGATATATAAAAGTGCGGTGACATAAGCTATTTTGTGTATTAATTATACAAGACGGAAAAAATTAAATAAGTACAACTCTACATAGAGACAATCAATCAGCTCTTTAAAAACAAAAATACAGTTTCTCCTTTTTATTATTTTAGTTTCTAAATGTTATGAAATTATATACGTATATATACGTATTTCACATATTTTTTCGGCTGAAATCAAAATTATAGTTTTCATTTTACGCGTAAACGATTAACCGTTTTCAATGTTGCAAATAATTATCACTAATTCAAGAAAAACTTCAGACTGGGGAGACACAAAGATTTAAGTTCTATTTTATGTCTACACTTACTCTTAAAATGATACTAGATAATGTAGGCATTCCCAGTGGATGGACTGAGTAAAAAGTTCTCGGAATTTCATCCGAGTTATATCATTTGTAAAATACAACGTTTCGACAGCTACCTGAAGACGATGGCGGAGTTAGCTGTCGAAACGTTGTATATTACAAATGATATAACCCAGGTGAAATCCCAAGAAATTTTTATTTAAATAAATGATTTTTAAAAATTAATAAATTGAAATTATGAACCAATGTAGCTTAAAGACGATGTATGCATACTAATAAGAAACAATAGAGGCACTGAGAATAAAGAGTTTAATCTGATTATAAACCGTTCGACTCTGATTTTTAATAAAATACACTAAGTGAAGTTTCATATAACAAAGTCTTTGTTAAATCCTATTACACTATAAACATATATTATTTAATAAATAAAAAATTCGACATTCATAGGGCTTTAAAAGATCATAAATTAAATAAAAATAACGTCTAAATAGTTTAATAAATAACAGAGCAACATCTACGGTCAGAAACATACAAGTTGAACACTTATTTACTATGAGTCATATTTTAATACCCTAATGTTTTATATACTTATATATTGGGTAATTCATAAAGGAAAAAATAGTATCACTAACCCATTAAATAATTAAATAATTTTTGAAAATCAATTATGTAAATTTACAGTATACACGTCCATATACAACATTGTAAATAGTCGTACTGCATTGCCATTATTATAAATGTTCATATGTAGTGTGGCGTTATATGGGTGCGAAACGTGGAAGAGTTGGAGATAGAAGAAGAATAGAAGCTTTCGAAATGCGGTGCTATGGAAGAATGCTGAAAATCAAGTAGGTTAATTCAGTTACTAACAAGGAAGTTCTAAGCGGAATAGGGAAAGAGAGGACAATTTGGAGGACTTTGATCAAGAGAAGGGATAGATTAATAGGTTACTTTTTGAGACATGAAGGTCTTTTAAAATTAGCATTAGAGGGAAAGTATTTGGAGTAAGAACTGAAGAGGGATGGAGGAATGGAATACGCTAAGCAGATTAGGAAGGATGTGGTGAAACTTCGACCAATATGCTAAAGATAATTTGAAAATATATGTTCTTCTACTTTTCTGTTCTACAGAAATGTTCATTTATACTTTTTTGAAATTACTTTTAAATCGATAGTTTTACTTTGCATAAAGGTCACAATAAATAATTCATATATTCCTACTCAATTTTTTTTAATAATGTACAACAGTTAAATTTTAGTGAAATAAGCTTTATTTAATGAATGAAAATTATATTTATGCGTGATAAAGTTTTGGTACTGAAATGCATTGATTTTAGAATATCATCCAAGTTATTGAAGCATTATGTAAAATTTAATACATTTGTTAAATAGTATTTAACAGGATAAAAATCCACTAATTAAATTTGTTTGAAAAAAAAGTACAAAATGCTAATTTCTTTTGCGTAGTAAAGAGTAAAATATTTGTTTTTGGTTTTACATTTATTAACGCAATATATATCTGATTTATAGTATGTAAATGAGGACAATAGAGATTTGATTGTGTATGCGCAGTAACGCATGAAAATTACCCTGGATATTTGACTGTGGTTCGGAGTTAGTCTCGTAAATCTTGTTTTAAAGCTGACGCTCTGTTTCTGACCAGAGCTGCGCCGTCGTTCCCAACACACAAACAATTTGCGTGCAGAATCGTGTACGACTTTAGCCTATCAGAAATATTAATTCAATAATGTCTAACTTAGACAAAATTTATACTTAAGAGACACTGAGACTGAAATTTGAAATTCCTGTAAATGATTTTCTACTGTGCTGAAATGTACTAAATTTTCTTTTGTAAACTTGTTTTTGTTTAGATACTTTGAAAATTATTTTCAAAATTTGGTAGTTTTTAAAATATTCCTTACGCTACGTACTTGAATATATTTTAGCTTTTATTACATTTATATGTAGGTCTGACCATTGTTATCAATTATTAGTATTATTTTTGAAATTTAATAAAACTGTGGTGAGAACTAATTTTTTTACTTGACCAGACCTGTAACCGATTTTAATTATTACTTTGTGAATCAACACATACAAAAATGGTGTTCAGTTTATCTGAATACATTCAAATACTTCGAGAACCACACATCGAATAAAAAAAAAGTGTGAATGAAAAATGTTCTTCTCGAAGGGGGACATTTAATGACACGAAACTCGGCCCCCACTCCCAACCCCTGGGGAAGAGTTAAAAAACTTATATGGGAACCCCCATTTTTTATTGCCGATTCGTATTCTCCATAAGAAATTACTTCAAGGCACCAGATCAGCAATATAAAATTAAATGTGTTTGATATTTCACTAATGCTACTCACTGATGAAACTCCCGAAGGGTTGGAGAAGCGAATTATGTAATTGAACAATGAAACATAAAGGAACGCACGTAAATGCAGCAACGTAATTGTGAGAGGCAAGAGAACTCGCATAAAACAAGCACTCCAAGGTAACAGAAAACTACTACGTCCACGTCGTTGTTCCTGGCTAACACTAAACGTAATTATTACTTGTTAAAAAACGAAGAAATGAACTCTTCGAATTATTTAGATGGCTGCGCAATCTGCGAAATAATTTCCATGAATAATTAATTCAAATGAATAGTATTTGACATTAGAAAACCAAGATTTACTATAAAAAAATTGATTTTCCTTTGCAAATTTTGACATGATTCGCTTCCGCACCCGTGGGGAGTGGGGGTGGGTGGACAGTTCGGTGTCATTAAGTAATATTTGTACGAATATCAAACACATTTAATTTTATTTTGATGATCTGGTGCCTATTTCTTGAAATATCCAAATTTTTTACCCATTTTGGTTTTTGTCGATTATAACGCCATCTGTGACCGAAATGACTTGAATCGTAGGTCAAATTGGAGTAATTTTTTAAAGAGAATCCGAATCTGCAATAATAAATGAAGGTTCCCGTTTAAGTTTTATTTAACTCTTCCCTCCCTCACCCCCAGGGGGTCGAGTTTCGTATCATTAATGTTCCCATTCCAGACGAACTTTTTTTCAGATAAATTGAACACCCTGCATAATAAAAAAGTAGGAGATCAAATGTTAAAGAAAATATTTAATTATATAAGTAGCCTATTACTTTAGTGAATGTAATATTTTGGGTTGCAAAATAGCATCTGCATGTTTTTCGCGGAAAATAAACGTAACGCAATCGACGTAATATGTTGTGGGTGTTGGATGTCGAGGTTATTCTCACCCTCGACTAACTAGGGCGATTTTTACGGCCTGCGCTCAGATTAATGAAATTAGTAACTCGAGTATAAAACGATCAATCATTACGGGCAGAGGCATGTGGATGCAATTTATCTTGTAGATTGATTTACCAAGCAATTACACTTGTGGTGGAAGCGACCACGTAAGCAAATGATACACTGCGCCCGCCGCCGCCCGCGCGAGATTCACGACAAAAAGTAAAGAAATGAGCTTTTGGATAGTGAAAATAACGAACGAAAATTAAATCAACGTCAGTCTGATGAACGCCTGGAAAATATAGCTCAACTTATCTCGGCGAAGATGTGCGCTACTGACAGTAACTTGTTTTATTAACGGATGTTTATGCAAATGCCGTCCTAAAGCGCGTATCTGCAAAGAAGTCTGGTAAATCATATGAAATCAGGCATTTAAGCTGGCAATAAAAAACATTTAATTTTCTTACAAATAGTATTTCATCTAGGCACAAACTTGAAGACAGGCAACTTAAGAAGTTCTTAATTTCATTGCTTTCAATAATTCGAAAATATAGTAAATCTGAAATATTATATTTAAATAAAAAAATTATTTTGGAGGGGGGGGGGTAACTGGCCACCAGGTTTCTAAAATAACAATGTCTAAATAAAAAAACGACTGTGAGAACTTGCGATTAATTGAATAAATACAAAATGATTCAATTTGAATGTAGGAGACCAGTCAATCACCTTTAAGTTTAAGTAAAATTCATAAACCTTACTTGAATATTATAAATATTTTCAAATTGTATTGGTGTTCCCTGAAATTATAATTTTGGTATAAAATTTGTTTTGGGTCAACAGGCTACATGATGGTGATACTGAAACAGGCAACTCCCCTTTAATAATTGAAAAGGGTGGTTGCGGAAGGTAGAGAAAGGTAGCCAAGGGTTAACTAGGGCCCCCGGGCTATGGTTTTAGGATCCTACCAGGTGTTTCACCTAAAGAGATGCAGGGAAAGCCATAGAAAACCTGCATCAGGTATTTTAATCACTATTGCACCACTGTGGAAACCCGAGAACATTTTCTACAACAATTACACCCGAAAAACCTTCGATCTTGCACTGAACGATTATGGAAAATCTTCTAATCCGTTTTTAATTATTATTAATTGCACATCAACTTATACTGTGGACGTTAAGGACAAATAAAACATTATTTGGTTGAAGGTTCATTAATAGACCAATCTATGGACAAAATAGACGTTTTATTCTATTATTACTATTTTCCGTCCTCGCATTTGGGTCCTCAAGCAAATTTCAATTTATCCTAATTATGAAGTAACTAGACAAAAAGTGAAAGAACAAAAAACTTGTTCGTTCTGGATTATATCCAAGGACAGTTACGTCAGTAAAGTTTTTTAACTCAATTTATCTTTTATTATAAAAAACAGACGTTAAGTGACATTATTTTGTTACTTTTAAGTTATAATTCACAACAAGGCTTATTTGTATAAAATACAATTCATTTTATAAAGCTCCTATGTATCAGTCAATTTAACTCATTTAATATAATTACGCAACTTATTCTAAACAACTTTCTATTATATATCATTTAATTGTTAAAGAATCGTTGGTAGAACCGAAAATTAACTGTACCATAATAGAAATTATTTCCATTATTTTGAATTTATAATGGAATATTAAAGATTAATTTATTATTTGATGATTCTCATGGAAAGATGAAAATTTATTTCTCATGTAGATTGATGAAGAAATTAATTTCTTTGTTTAAGTGTCTCGGATTTTTCCATTATCATAACCGATTCATAAATATATTTGGTTTACCTATCTATATAATAACAAAGGATCCATGTATGTAGTAATGCTGTGAGGTAAGCACAAACGTGGAAGGAATTACAGTTAAAGTGTATATTAATGTCTCGGCATACGTTTATTAAGACATACAGAATATCCAACATATTTAATTGTGCGCAATATGGCTGCTAGCTTTTAACTTCTTCTACGCTTATACTTGATCAATTACATCCAGTAATACAAAAGTCAGGAACACATGGAAGCAAGATTAAAAAAGTACTAACCTTTTAAAAACTTTCCACTTAATTTAGAACCACCTTCTAACATAACATATTTCATGAAATCATGTGAACTCGTCACTTCACCAATTATAATTATAATTCATTGGTTTATTGACAATTTCAAACAATGGCGTAAAACTTTAAATTAGGATTCTTAATACGGTAGCTTATGACTGTATTTTGTGTGTTTGCACGTAATTAATATTTCTTCTATTGCAGATATGGCGGCTTTCTTTTTTTAAATTACTTAATAAAGTGAATCTTAATTAATACCTTATTATTCAAATCTGCTACGCACATATAATTTTAACGTTGTAGCTACGTAATAAATAGACGGGACTCTTCTTATTTGACGATTAGTGATTATTAGGGCATCATCGAGGGAATAAAATAAAATAAATAGTGATAGATGTACTGAGAGTATTTGTCATTCCATTATGGTAACACAAGAAATTTTTTCTTCATTAAGGCAATGAGATTGCTTGACTCGATTAAAGTATTGTGAGTTTTGCTTTAGTTAATACACCGGTGCGTTAGATAGGCATGAAAACGTAAGCAAGTAAATTATGCGTTCGATCCAAGCTGAATTATATATTGACCAAGAAATTTGTGCCGAATTAACTATTCTAACAATTAAGTATTCGGATAACGCCAACATCTAGCGAGTATAGCTATAACTTTTTGACTCCCGATTTCTGTATTAACCGAAATATGGAGAGCCATTATAAAATAAAATAGTAATAAACGTATTTTCTAAAATTAATATAACTGCTTTTTCAAACAAAAGGAGAATATTTTATTATATAATCTGGAACTAACTTTGTATATGTGCATATAAAATCGACAAATATTTCACATCCCACGTATAATAAAAGTATTTATTTTTATCGAAGTATAGCTTTTATTTGTTTTGTAAAATGTAGTATTTATTTATTATATAAAATTTGATGATATGAGGTAGCAATCTTGATGGCAAAATTTGTATGATAAAATGCTGGTTTGAAATTTTACTGTTTCTAAAATCATAGATAAGTTTTAATTGGCAATACTGATCCCTGATTATGAGGATCTTACACAAGGGGGCTATTTAATTGACACGGTGCCTTGATCAAAAGACGTAGCGCAGAGCGTGGCGGAGTGATATCTCCCGGGGACAAAGCAAGCATTGTCTTGCCTGGCTCTTGGGCATTCTCGCGCCCCTCCATGGAAACCTCACGTCTGCAAGAGACATAGCAACCAGTGAAAGCCTGA
Source organism: Eucriotettix oculatus (assembly GCA_034510155.1). Lineage (NCBI taxonomy): Eukaryota > Metazoa > Arthropoda > Insecta > Orthoptera > Tetrigidae > Eucriotettix > Eucriotettix oculatus. The sequence continues at coordinate 49,635,610 of CM067376.1, read as the reverse complement.
GCTTACTACCCCTAGCTCAGCATCTCTTCCTCCAATACCTGAATCCAAACATTTGGTTCAACAACGATTCTGTACTTCCAAAGGAAAAAATAATTAGATTTGAGTGCTTTCCAGACGCATACTATCATTATTAATAAAATTTAGTATGATTAAACGTAAATAAAAATGATACTGTTAATTGAGAAGCAATACTTTCAAAAGTGCACGCTGCAAAAAACGCTTTTTTCATACTCCAGAAATATACTTACAAAAAAAATATTTTAATTTTTCAAATTTTACATATTGTAAATGATTAGGGGGTTATTATTTCAATTATTTTAAATGAATTTACTTTAGGATATAATATATATATTTATTTATTTTTATAAAAAACAATAATTTTAAATGGGGTCCTGCGCGAAGATTACAAATACAAAATAAATAAGGAAATTAATGGGACGATTTATAATTATCAGGGTTAACCACATGTAGCAGATATTCCGTTCACTGGACGAACCTGTATTGTTTTTATGTGCGTCTCGGTGCATATTACCATGCGACTGGACTTGCTTCTTCTCTTTTCATTCCGGTTGGGCCTGAAGCTGCCTGTAAATTATGGTATGAAGTCGTGCTGCCGGAATTGAGAAAAACTCAGCTTTTTCCATCTTCTTCCCTGGTTGTTTTCCTCGTCGTTAACACTTTACACCTTCGCTGCTTCCTCTAATGTCTCACACCATACTGCTGCTTCCTCCACTTGTCATCTCAACTGTTCCATTGCTTTCTCGACCTGTCAATCCAAACTATACTTCTCCGCTGCTTCCTGGACTAATCAAGACAGACTATACTTTTCCGCTGCTTCCTCGACTGATCAAAACATACTTTATACTGTTAATTTTGCTGGGTTTCACCTTCGCAGCTAAACTACGTATATTCCCCCTCCCAAGGGGTAACGTTATCTCACGTGACGTTTCCATGCCAATCATCGAGAGTTCTCCGTCAAGCGCGGGAGATTTTTCATGACACAGGTAACAGTGTTCCTAGGAATTTCCGAAGGTGATCGCTCCCTCAGCCAAAATCACGTACACCGTTTAAAGCCCACAGTCAGAGTCAAAACTCCTTTTCCTGGCCAGCGAGATGTATTTATGAAATTTCATCTAATTTAAAGTTCCATGAATTGGAATTAATATTGGAGAGGGTCCTACTGCGTTACAATATTGACTTGATAAATTCAGCAATCAAATTAATTTGCCTTTTTCAATTTGTCTGAATACTTCAACTAATATTTAATACAAATTGAAATGAATGTGTACATTCTTTGATGAAGTCCAATATTTTCATACTGAGATTTTTATTAAAACCAAATATAGCTGTGGGTTGTAGACAGAATCCCGTGACAAGGCACAAACCACTGAAGCCACCAAAAATAATTCATACCTATTATTGCGGTTAAATGTCTGACATCCCTCAAATTCCTCTCAAAATTTAATCTATTTGTCTAGTAAAATTAATTTTCAATAATCTATTTTACTATAGTAAAGTTATTTCATCTTCTTCGTTACGAAAGTAATTCCAGAATGCAAAACACAGCACATTTCATCACGTTTGCTTATTCTGCTATTACAGGACGAGTAAAAAGTGTCAATTATCGCACAGCTTTTCATCTAGGCCTATAAAAGAAAACCCATTATTGTTATTAAAAATAAACTGTGTAAAAATTAATAGAAACATTTTCGACATTATTTGCAAAACTTCAAAACGCTGCTACGGCTGCTAAGGGTGGATATAATTAATTATTTATCATTTATTCTTAAATAAAATCATAACTTAATCTAGTATTTAAGTTAAATATTGCCAAACACAATATACTAAAATGTAAATGAAATAGCTAATAATCGTATATTTCTTTTTCTTTTCAACACGATCGTCAGACACCTAACTTCGGTTTTTCTGCAGAAGTTTGCTTTACAATCCTTTTACGTACTTCACTGAAGTATATAGATAGTTTTCCATCTTAAAAATGTTTGGGGACATATAACGCCTGCGTCATCAGCGTCTTTCTGAGATTCCTGACCAATAAGAAGTTCACCAATTCTTCTAAGTTCTTAGATCTATCTAAGATGACCTCCAAATAAATGTTTGTAGTGTCCTTATACACTATTAAGATACTATTAACTCTTTAGTATACATATGAACTTAACAATAATCTATACGTCTATTTGTCTGTCTGTCAGTCTCGAATAGACTCAGAAAACGCGCAACGGATTTCAATGAAAATTTCACAGATTGAAACACAAATTACAAAGTAAATTTTCGTGTTTGTTTACTTCGATATCTTGCAGATTTCCGATGTTACTATTGTAAATATTTATAAATCCATTGAATTGGCGCGCAAAATGTGGCGTGAAAATCAACTGCGAGTTCCTCAACCATTAATCCACTTACTGTGTTATTATGAGCGTAATTTTGGCAGCACGAGATGGGGAAGAAGGGCGAGCATTCTCACTCCATCTATTGTTGTAAACGTGTGAAAGCAGGATCTGTTTAAAACTAACAGCAAGTTATAAGGTTTGCCATGTAGCGGTCATAAATAAATCAAACCGTACTTTCATTTTTAGGCAAAATAAAGAGAGCTATTTCCGTGGCAACGAAGTCGCGAACAGTATTTTTCTTTGTTTGCTTGAACATATGATTTCCTTCCCGTGCAAAGTTTTTGCATTTATGACATTATTAAGCTGCTAGGCGTAAACTATTTAAATCTTGGATTAATGATAAGTTATCGTTTTTTTTACTTGATGCAAGTTTGGAATGATATAGACCACAGGTGGAGAAAGTGCAACCTCGATTAGTTTCTTGTGTGCCCTTCAGAAAGCTAATACAGTGAAATCTGCTTTCGTCGAAACCGAGGAAATTAGTTTCATATCAAGCAAATTTTATTAAATTAATTCATTAATTCAATATTTTCTCTCATTAAAGAAAAAAGAAAAATATTTTTAGAGCTAAAATTGCAGAACTAAAATTTATAAGATAAATTAAGGCTTCCCGTTACAAACATTGATCCAAAATTCAAAAACTTTCAAGCAAGAAACAAATCTAAATATGGCATTAACTTAAATTTACTGTCGGAATGTAAATTATTTAACGTATTGTAGCTGTGCTATCTAATATTGTTATTTTTATATTGTATTTATTTAAAAATATATCTACAATTTCATTACTACTACAACGTAATACCATTATTCTTCAATTCAGTTTATTTTATTTTTTATTTGGAGTGTTATTAAATATGTAGTTGTTTATTAAGCAAATATGTAAGAATATGAATACAAAAAATAGTATACATTGAAGCATATGAAACAATGAATGAATGACATGTTCTTTTGTATAACATATACAATCCAAAAATTATAAAACTATAATGATTTTACAAAAGTCGAATTTATAGTTGTATATACATGCGGCCTCCTTTATAATTTAAATTGGCCTCTACTAATAAAAGGTTCCCACCTCTGTTATAGACTTTTATAATACACAATAAATTACCGATGGGATTAATTGTATACGTATATTGATAACTATAGGCGACCAGGCGATTGAATATTTTGTAGCATTCGGAAAGAAAAAAAAAGGTTCTTTATAAAAAATTTCAATTCTCCCTCTCTTAAATGTTTTTCACACATAAACTGTATGCTGACGACGTGTTTCACACACACTTTTGCTGCGTGTCACTGGAACCTCAGAGTTAGTTAAAATGTCAATTTGATTGTTTCTGTTCAGTTATTGCTTGTGGGGAACTGCAGTTCTCCAGTGAACAATATTGTAAAAACAAATCGTTCAGATTCAATCCGTCTAAACAAAACCGCCAAGAGACGGAATTCTATCAAAGGAAAGCTTTATCACAATTTGTGTTACAGTGCGATACTTTTCGACAACACCCGCCAAATAACTATATTTAAAAAAATTAAACGAATTATAAATAAAGGAATTTAATTATCTGTCTTAATATAAATAAAACACAAAGTATGGCCAAAATTCAGAAATGGAATAATTTAATTTGAATACCCAACTTTAGGGAACTCTTCAGTTTCGGCGCCGGTCGTAGCAGGAGCAACATGTTATTTTATAATATTTTAATTAAAGAACTGAGGAGGTTTCCAAAGTTAGGAGACGAAACGTATTCAAATTAAATTATTCCATTTCTGAATTTTTGCCCATTACTTCTGTTTTAATTATATGAATTTATTTACCAGTGGCCTTTATTTTATTTCTATTTCGAAATATATGATTCATTAAAAATTTATTTGCGTTTCATTAACCTAAAAATTCCTCGGCTTGATGAGAATTTGTGTTATGTTAACGGAATTCGGCAACTAACTAAACCAATAACTAATTTTGAAGAAAGACAAAAATGGAGAAATTTAGACCGGACCCAGGACCTCCCGCTTTCCGGGTGGGCACTTTACCACTGAGTTAGTCCTAGGACCGATTCAACATCTCTCAACTGCTATAACCTAAGCTAGGCTCACATACAATTAACTTAGCACATTCTTCATGACCTAATTTCTCTTTATCTGAGCTTCAATTGAAGCATTTCTACTTCATTCGACTTAAACCAATAAATAACTTAAACGTTTAATACTAGAGTATGTGCAACAAAAGATGAGTTATAAAAATCGTTTCCTAAATAGTCGTTAGAGGCGTGTAGGTTGATTTAAAATATCCTTCCTTTTCGTGAAAGGTGTTTTATTAAATTCATTTTTAATATTGCGTGAACTAATCAACTAATGCCAGTTGAAGACTATCCCCATATCCAAAGAATCTTCACACCCTATCTTCCATCACGAAATAAAAGACGTTTCTTCAAGAACGTATCAAGGACTGGCCTTCAAACACTTGGATTCTTCACGACCGAAGTATTGAATACCAGCCAATAGTACGAAACATGATTGTCTACGAATTTCTTATAAATATCGTGTATTTATTAAACTCAGTTGTAAATAATTATCTAATTACGTAGGTCTTCTTTACTTGCTTCAGCGAGCGAGATGCCAGTCCCATTGTTCATGAGACGAAAGGGTAAGATCAACAATGGCAGATATGAGATTATTCGGCTATACACACTGACTAGAACAGTTGAGAGAGAGTCTATTCACAGCGGAATAATAATTAGTCAACCTAATACATAGAAGTTATTCTAATTTAGTTATTCAGTAGGCCAGGGTTTCCCAAACTTTTATGCAATGGAATTCTTCACGAAATCGGTAATTCGTAATTGTAAAAAAAGTTTAAATTAGTATTTAGTAATTTTTAAATATATAACTGTAATATAATATAAACATAAAAATATTAAAAAATGAACAATTTATTTTGACATTTTGGGTCCTTGAATTGTATATCTCGTTTATAACAGGCACAATATTTGCATGTGGAATTCTAATATCTGGTGGGGAGTCGAGCTTATTTCTGCACTTTGACTTCATTGGAGCATAATACGAAAATCTCCCTTCGCATAAATAGGTTGTAGAAATCGGAAGTAAAACAATAATAGCTTGTATTGAAATATTGGGGTAATCTTCTGAGTAACTCACCCAGAAATTGTTAAAGGCTTATCTTTGTATTTTTGTTTCAAATTAGAATCATTGATTAAAACAATTAGATTTTCTTAGTCATTTGCAATTAAACCTACGGAGAATGGATTCTGAACGGAGGAATCGTCCTTACTAGCTTTTGGAAAATATTTCAAAGGTGTTGATTTCAAGTTATGTAGTGTTCTAAAAATATTTTGAAAACTTCATTTACTTTAAAATTATTTAATTCAAAAATTCATGTAAGGTAGGAAAAGAATTAAAATTAGGTGATGAAATCCAATATTGTATTTTTTGTTATCTTGTATTAAAAACTGTAATACATTTTCCTTGTATTGGTAAGGTAAGCTCATTGCATTTTGTTCAAATATCTCCCAGATATGCAAGTATTATCAACCCTGATTGATTTGCTAAAACGTCAACAAAATGTTGTCTTAACAAAAGCGAAATATAAAAGCTTATATAAGAAGACATTTTTAAATGGATGATTATAACATTAAGTTGAAAGTACCTAAATTAATACAGATACTTTTGTGACCATGTACGTTTTCTGTTTGTTAGCAAAACTGTAATAATATTAACCGTCTTTCGCGGACTACTAAAATTTTCCTGCGGACCTCCTTTACAGAAACGCTGCACAAACTGCAATTTTGCGCTGTTTAATTTCCACTTAAAAAGGTGTATAACGATTATCAAGTTAAATAAAGTATTATCTGGATAATTATGGCCTGTGACTCGTACTCGTACAGTTTTTCTGATTGATTAAACACGTCCACGCTTATTCATTGTAATCCGTGTTTCCTATTGTAGCGGGAAACAAGGAACACAGTTTTTTTTTCAACGTTGTTCAATCAGCTCCGAAACAAGCGAGGTACAAATATAAGCTGTTGAGAAACATAGAGAATATTGTTCATAAACACTATTCCGAAACATTTGTTTACATTGTGGATATCCCATCCCTTTCATTCACACGATATAAAGGGGACGTGAGAAATCATTTCGATGCAAACTGAGATTTTGTCTTACAAACTTATTAAGTGATATTATATATAATCCATAGTACAGACAGAATACCTCTAAATGTTTTCGGAACACTTATTAAGTCCCCGCGGAACACAGTTTGGGAAACCAGGCAGTAGACGATTAATAACAATAGTAAGTGCAACAATTTTTAGTTATCGAACAAGGCTACGTAAGCGTTGTAAACTGTGAGTAATATACATATAAGGGACAAATATTCTGAATATAATTTATCGATCAGGATATAAATCATGTTAGTTGTGGTATTCAGTCCTAAGACAGGTCTGATGCAACCCTCCATGGTAACCTATCTTGCGCAAGTTTTTTCATTTCCGCATAACTAACACATCCCATGTATATTAATTATTAAGTTTTCAAAAAAATAAAAATATGATTTACTTTTTACCCAAATTATTTCTATAAAGTGTAACGTAACACTAGAGTTACTAACATAAAATATAAAAACATGGTGTTCGATCTGTGCAGAAAAAGGCATTTAGCAATTCTTGAAATATAATCGAAACATATTGTCATAAATAAAGAAGACCAATTCTTCAACGAAATTTTGGAGCAGTTTTGAGTTTATTGTCTGTAAGTGAAGAAACCAGGGTAACACGTATTCTGTGCTCCATAGAAGATCTTCATGACGCGGGCCAAGAAGCAAGCCAAGATTGAAATCGATATCCATCTGTAATAGTCTGGTGGCGGAAAGAGAGTACATCGGTGGAAAAGCGGAAACACCATAGAATGTTCAAGATTGTTGATCCATTCAACTTCACAAACAAACATGCGCACTTTCTAAATATATGTTATGTAATTAGAATTAAATTTATCTACTGATAAATAGTATAGTATTTTAGTTATTCAGTTTGTTTTAAACAGACGTGGTGAAATAGTCGAAAATTGTTCAATGAAACAGTGATTTACAAATAATAATTGTTCTCAGCACATGTTACAGCTAAATAAGTCAACTTCGTTTCACTTTAGAAATCTTGCTATACTCTTACAATATCTTAGTAATAGACAAAATGAATATTAATCGAAGAAAATGGTATTAATTTAAAAATTCACTGTATAATATATCTTAAATACTCTGTATAACTTTAGAGGTTATTATTTCCCTTTATAAATTGATTCACCGTTATGAGTCATAATTTGCTATCAATTTAATTTTTTTCATTAAAACTGAATTGAAATTAAGTAAATTGGACTCCATTTGCTATACGAAATTCTGAAAAAATTTGATTGACGAAAAAGTAAACACATTATATAATTTTTATAATAATGCAATGTCCCACTTCTTTCAACTATTATTTACAAGGTGGGTTCCCGGTGTTGCCCGGCAATTTATTTCTATTAACTCGGTACCCCATCGAGGAACGAAGTACATCTTAAGTTGCATGTTGAATACCTGAATTTAACTCATAAAAGATCCCAATCTCGGTTGTTTCCGTGTTATTTTTTATGTAAACACTCCTCTACTCTCGTGTTTATGGGTATATACCTCGATTGGGATTAAAATTATACACAAACAACATCAGAAGAGACAGTATCAATCTCATTGGCATCGAAAAATCTGTATCCTAAGTGTCGGCCGTTTTCCAAATTTTTAAAATTCACACCTCCCCCGCCTCCAGGGATTAAATCTTACTCCCAGCCTGTTCTTTATGCGTCGCAAGTGACACGTGTACAAAATTTGATTGAAGTTGATCCACAAATTTAAATTTCTTTCCTGAAAATACATTCGTGCACAAAAATACGCAGGGACGGTCAATTATATTTATAAAGAGAAAATTCTTGAACCATCTCTTCGGTTTGTTTAACGATAAATAATGTTTCAATTTAAATAATATTCTCTTTAGGTGATGATACTTTCTAATTAGTTTCTAAATATACAAAAAGTTTTATAAGTCGCAGTGCAGATGATGAAGCTCACTATATTCTGGTGCTCCAGGGCAACACACACTGAATTTTATTCATTTAGCTTATAGAACTATATAAAGAGGTGTAACTAAATTTTGGACTACATAATTTATCTCTACATATGCGTGTAATTAGTATTATATAAGATTACCTAATTAATTCATCTCCTTAAATGGCTTTAACATAAATATGTGACCAATCACTCATGGTTTGGTTAGAGCCCTAGAAAATGCCCCATGTGACTAAGTATTATCAATAAGAACATATTTATTTCTTCAAACAAATCCAATATTTTTCAGTAGTAAATTTTTAAATGCTCTAATTGTTTTATTTCGGTAGATCGAGCTGGATGTTTTTACACAATGATCCTTTAGGCTTTCCTGTTTGAGCCCTACTTCAAAGTTTACAAGTTACATGCTTGGCAGCTCTCAAACTAATGCTTTATAAAGGTGTTCTCGAACACTGTGCTTCAGAAGTTCCTGGCCTTTGACCGCTCTCGATTTTGTGGTTCTACAAGGAACTTACATTCTCTACACACAGCGTCTCGTAATCAGGAAACGCACAAATACACTATTCGATTTCCCATAAAGATGAATAATTATAATATTATTATATATTGACATGTGAAAGATTATATTATATTTAAAATTTAGTTCCTTGAAATAACTTTCTTAAAATTAATAATGCGTTAGTAAGCAATATATCAGAATATAGAAAATTATTATACATTAACACCCAGCTAAATAGGGGAATTTGGGGCGGAACAGGACACTCATTTTTAACAACTTTTATAAAATTATGAAATTGGAAAAATGACTTATAAAAGAATAAAGCATGGGCTTATTCTATTCTTTACTTAATCTAATAACAATATAACTTAAAACAACGAATTTAGATTTCTGAGGAATTTTCAAAAACAAACTTAAGAATAATCATAACACCTTTTGCGTTTTATTTCTTATACTTGTTTAGCGTACGTTTGATTACTTTCGCAAAACGATTTTTTTGCAACTGCACTGTCTTTGCTAACTTTTCCCCCTTTTTCCGTTACCTTTCTTTCTTAATCTAATCTTTTGGGTACAACATCCTGTAACTCTGTCAGTTTTCCCCTTATTTCTTGAGGAACACATTACATTTTGCCTTATATACTACTATCCCATTCCACCCCGCACACTAGTTTCATTTTAAGTTTTTTTACGGAGCCTTAATAGAAGTAAATTTATATCTTATACATAACTTATATGTAGCTAAATACACCTAATTTACGAATATATAACATTCAAGAGTTAAAAGCGAGGAGTTTAGTGAATTAACATCTACCGAAATGCTGCAAAAGTATAGTGTCACAGATGTAAGAGGCCAAAACAAGACATCATTCACAAGGTGGAGTCAAAACTTGGTCAGGTTGGCTGCTAGGAGTTCTTCCTCGACTAGTTACAATGTTTTACCCCTATTTACTAAACCCCGGCATTATCCAATAAATAAAATAGGGTATCCCGTTCCTCCCCGATGTCCCCTATTTATAATTTCACTCAACAAGTACGTTTCCTTAGAAAAATACAAATATTAACGTAAAGTTCAATTGAAGCTTACTAATTATATAAACCAATCATTAGTCATAAATTCATTAATGAAAGCTTGTTTTCATAAGTGAAAGTAAATCAATAAATGTCTGATATTCAAATAATTAAATTAATAACTTATGACCAATTTTAGACACAGTTTTCATTTAGATTAAACGACGTTTCGACACCACATAAAACTTCATCAGTTAAATTTTGATGAAAGAAAAAGTTAGTCAAGTTTAGATTTTTACATATTTGCCTTATTTATGGTTTTACAATTTATGACGGGTCGTTGTTGAAATATAATAAAAACAAGCCGTATGTGAAGTATTAACGAAATTCTTTTTTTATTTGAAAGAACAAAGTACGAAATATCCAGGTATTATCGAACAATTTCCAATAAACTTACATCTACATAGAGTTAAAGTAAATATGGCTTAAATGTTAGCTTGTAGAACAATATTCAATAGCCCTTAATCGCATCGGTAGCTTCTAATTTCTTAGGTGGAGTCATTATAATGTTTATGCAAAAATTAATAAATACGTACACTTTTCTCGTCACTTATAGCTCACTTATCAAGTTTTCAGTGCTTTAGAAGCATTAACCAATAAATAATTATTTGACGCTTAAATGTAATAAGTATAACTCAACTTAAAGGATATCCCGATGACCTGCTGAATAATTCTTGACAAAAAAGTTTCAATGAAATAACACTGTAATATGACTTGACATTTATGTCTTTCCTCATTACAGTTGTCGCAGAAGCTATTTGTCTTTTACTACTTTTTTGCCCACACTGCGGACGTATGTTGCTGGAACAAGACAGGTTTTATAACCCTCGTGAACTTTATGTATATATACACGTTCATTTTATTCCTGTTCTTAACTTTTATTATAAAAATATATAATTTTTTAACTGAATACTCATAAGTAGTCATATGAAATACTATTAGGCAAACCTTAAAATTATTGTCCCTTTTTGAAATCTTGAGAAATAAATGCACATTGAAATAATCCCGGATGTGTATGATGAAGCTCCGTGCGTAGACTATTTTGGAATATGAATTTAACTGGTATTGAACTGTCAGACTATAATAAAAGAAAAAGTTACATGAATTTCAATGAATAATTATTCTTTCAAATAAAATTCACCGGGAAAGCCTTCGCTCTCTGATTATTATTTTTATGACGAATTAACGACCCGTATAACAGTCATACAATAAAATTGGAAATTTTTTTGAACATTTACAACGACCACAGCGGATGATCGAAACGTCTACTTTAAGTTCAATTTTTTTTCAAGATTTATTGTATAAGTCTGTTATACGGATCGTTAATTCATCATTTTTATTAAATCACAGAAGTTAATTGTTGCGAGAATTATAATTCTATTATTAAGGCCTCCGCCAAACGGCAGGTCCTCGTGAGAAAAGTCCTTTATGGACAACGTTTTCCTATTCAAGGGAAATTATTGTCAGCGGTGGATTCAAGTTTCCTTCTGTCTGTTGATGATGGAAGCGACGGACGCTTTCCAGTACTGTACCGTGCGAACGTGGCAGCGGGAGCTTTGCAATAAGTTTGGCTATTACGTTGAAAATTAATTTGGCGCACACAAACACCCATGTCAAATCAGAGATTCGAGTCCGGGACCTCAGTGATGCGAAGTAAATTACTACACCATAGCAGGTCAGCAATTTACAAATCGTAGAATAGTATAAGTCCTTTATTGATTATTACCTTTTCCAGCTAATATAATTAAGGCAAGTTGAATACGTTCGGGAAAGTTAGTCAATTATCCGTGGGAGAGGTATTGTCTTAGTAAAATATAATTATAAGAATAATTTGGCGTCAGTTACAATTTGTATTGTATTTCCAGAGATAACGAGAGCGGGAATGTTCTGGACAACCTTCTGCTTCGCATGGAACAATACGCCAACAACCTTGAGACGCTTGTGGAGGAACGTACCTCTGATTACCTGGAGGAGAAGCGCAAGTGTGAAGAGCTTCTGTACCAGCTGCTCCCAAAGTAAGCACAATTAATAGGTCAAAATTCATATCCACATAAATGATTTCAAACTTACACTTTTTGCATCCGACCTCTTGTACTACAGTATAACAGTTTTCAGTTTTACGTACTAAAAACCGGAGAAATTGTGAATAAAGGTCTATTTTTAGAAGCAGCCGAATAATTTATGTATTGATTTCTGAGCACACTACTTGATTTCTCTACAAATTCACTAATAAAAACCAAAAAATTAAGTGCCATATATAATAATGTTCAACTGTAAATTGCTCTTATTCTGTTCCGATTATGGTAAATATTAATAGCGTATGACTAAAACTCATAAATATTGTCTGTTAATAAAATTAATATATGTTTAATTAAGGTTAAAAATCACAAAGCAAGAATTTCCATAAGTGTACTTAACACACTCGCTTCATAGAAATGTTTTTCTTGAAATCTATTTTCTCTTAATTCTGATAATTTTCAGTTATATTTCCTAAATAAACAACCTATTAACTCGGCTGTTTCTTTCCTATGACACATTATTATTATTTTATAATAGGTGACAACTGACTTAGCAAATCATACGTTACCAAAACCATATACTATTTTTTACAAACATTATTCAAGAGTATTTTGAAAATAATTATGACTGATACTGATTATACAGCCATAGCCCAGGGGTTGAAAGCTATAGAGCAGAAATTCGAACTTCGGTTCGAGTCCCACTCAAACATTTTTGTTTCCTTTATTTACCTTCCGTTTCTAGTATTTTCTGTTTCAAGAATATCCTGTTTCTGATATATTCAACGAATCTATAAATTGTACTAGACCCCGAAGAGGATGCAATATTTTATCAGTACAAACCTTTATACAACACTTCGTGTGAAATAAACGTCTATAACCTCTAGTAGTGTCTGTTACTATCCTCACGATCCTTCAGAAACGTGACAATATTCTTACCCCAATGGTCTTTATGATTCGAAAATTTATGAAATAATAATTATGAATTTTCCAATAACATTAATTTATTTTCAATTTTATCACAAATACTATAAAACCTCAAGAGACATAATTAAACTGTCATATATATTTTTCCCTTCATATTTTAAAAATAAAATGTTCAGTTCGCTTTTCAGTAAATTTCGTATTCCTTTAAATGTTTCAATTTTCATAAATAATTTTTTCTATAAATGGACAATACTGTGACATACAATTGGAAAATAAATACAAATTGGAGTCATAACGTCGAACAGAATTACAGTAAAGCCATGTTTCTTATTAGGGAAAAACGATGGACTATATAATTATTAAAAATATGAAGGCACAAATATTTTAGTTAATTTGAAGTTGATTTCCAAATGTACTGAAAAAAATTCAAAATTAATAAAAATATTGAAAAATTTTATAAATAATTTATTTTATAAAACTTTAAAAACGTATGTAGTAAAGATATTAACGTAATTCATTTAAAATGTTGTAAGCCAAGTTATGTTCGCAAAAACCTCGTTCTTCATGAAGTTGATTTAGTAAGGAACGGTCTTGTGATGATTGATAGTCTCTACTCTCGGAAAACAGAGAGGACATTAAAGGTCAATCTCGGAACATTAGTACAAAACATTAAGATGATTCGTTGTGTGAGCAACATTTTAACAATATCGGCAATTTACCTAATACTATAAATGTTCAAAGGTATTAACCGTTTATACGTAATGGTATTTAAATAGAATATTTATATAAAAAAATTTAAATACAACTGTTAGTCATTTAACTTTGCAAATCTCTCATTGAGGTTTCAGGTTAAGAAAGAAAGTTGTAGTAAGAACAAAACTCAGAATAGTATTATTCTATTTGATACCCGTAAACCTTCAAATGAGAAATTAAGATTCTTAACAAGTATATCGATACAATTAACAGTAAAATTTCTTAAAATACTTGTAGGTTAATTTGTATTGAGCTAAATTCCAAGTTTATTTATATTTTTTCTTAAATATTTACTGTAAGAACGTAAATATTTTATTTTCGAGTTAACAGTGAATAATTGCAATTGATGACTTCTCCGAAAATATTTATTATAAACAAAAATATTAAAACTTTTATGTGATTAAAATTAAAAGATTGATCATGACACATTCATTACTCGTGTGCTTATTATAAATTATATTATTATAAATAATATGCTTAACGTCCTTCTATTTAAATATTTATATATACATATGAAACTAATGTTAAAATATAGAAGTTTCATTTAACTACGACGTTTCGTCTCTAAGTTAAGGACTTCAAGTACAATTAATTAATTTTTACTACCAACAAAAATTTTAAAAGAAATTAGAAATTAAAGTAAATATATATTTTTAAAAATTATTCATTTATTGACTTTGTTTAAAATAAATAAATTAAAAGACGAGTAATAAGTCAGCAAAGAATTTAATTACTATTTAATTAATTCATATAACAACGTGTCATCCAACTTTGTGGACTTCTTCAAGTAACTGTACACCAAAAATTTAAAAAAATCAAAATTAATTTCGAATACAAAAATTTCTTAAAAGATGAAGTGTAATATTCAAAATAATTGGCAGACTTACATTATGAAATGAATTAACTATATAAATATTAAATATATAAATAATACAAACTTACAGTTTTAAATGTATACAACCAAACATACATCTCGATAAAAAGTAGAGGCCCAAAAATAAAATTTCTGTTGTATAAATTCTTCTCCGGTTTCCAACCGGGCCAAAGAGATTGTCAGAGACGTTTCAATGGCTGGCTCTGCCATCTTCTTCAGACTGAAGTCATTTCAGTCTGAAGAAGATGGCAGAGACAGCCCTTGAAACGTGACTGAATCTCTTTGACCCGGTTGGAAACCCGAGAGGAATTTATACATGCCGTCCACCGGAAAAGTCCTCGTACTACAATTCCTCCTCATGGTCTGAATCTATCGATAGTCACAATCGAAAAAAACACAGAGAAATAATTGTATTTTATACAGTTAAACTATATGCCGTCATACACATAATAAAACGTTTAGGTAGATTATTATTATTATTCAATCCATTAGTCCTCGGTTGAGGAAATAGGATACGTCAAATATAATATTACAAGAAATATACAAAATTTTACAACTAAGAATTGACAATAAAGGAAAGATAAAATTCAATCTTCAATTTTCAGTCGACGGAGAAGGCAGCAGAAGACCGTGCGTAGGTTCCCGTCGAACATGAAAAAGAAAATAAGTCAGCAGTTAAATTCTAATAGAGTATAGTTGTAAAATAATAGAAGAATTTGATAGGACACCAGCTAACTGTTTTAGTCCTTCCTATCTACGAACTCTTTGAGTGAATAATACGCTCCATTCATTAACAAAGATTTACAACTCTTTATAAATGATTTTTGAACCTTTAAAGCTTTTATTTCTTCCGGGAGACTATTGTATAGATTTATACCGGAATAGTGAATGCTTGTTTCAAAAAGACTTAGACGATGTTTTTCAACACGGAGCTGAGAGCGATTTCTTGTGTTTTACGAATGGCTTGAACCGTTTAGATCATATAGATTGATGTTGCTCCATACAAATTTTAAAATTTCTAGAATATACGTGCAAGGTAAGGTTAAAATTCCAAGTTTGCGAAACAAAGGTTTGCAAGTGGTATTCCACTCCGCAACAGATACTATTCGTACGGCCCGCTTTTGTAGTTTAAATATGTGAATCATGAAACTAAACATAACAAAATAGATATTGCCAAACTATTTATGTAATGGTGAAAACGAAGGCAGATTAATTAGTACTTCAAACTAAATCATGCAATGACGCACAACTTTTCAATTATACTGGATACGAACAACTTGGGTTTAAATAACAATTTCTATTTAACTACGGTCTTGAAACTATTTCAATTTTTAGAATGTTTCAGGATATTTACCTCTGAAACTAGATTTCAAACGCAATAGTCACTATGTTTCCAAATAATATGTGACTAGACAGAATGGGAATTTTGAATATGACTGTTTCAACTTTTTTTCACCTTCGTCTTTTTGAAAACGGACGTGTGTCGTGCTTCTGAAAGCGAGGAGAGGGGTTTTATCAGAGAAAATTGCTGTGTCGGAGCTTTACGCGTGGTCATCTGCTGGCGGGACTTCCGCCTGTAAAAAGCTTGGCCGCCTCCGATAGCACCAAAGTGACGCACAAAAGTTCGTGGAACGGTCCTTTCATGACTTGAATATTTCCCTGGGTAAATGCTGCTTTTAAGCCCACAGCGCTCCAATTTTAGTTTCGCCATCGACCCGCGTGTCGGAGCAAAATGCTGTGGGCACGTTGCGAGCATTGGGGGACTACGTACAAGAAGGAAGGGCTGCAGCCAAGTGTTAACGCCGCCTCTCGTACAACTGCAATTACGTGACGCTCAACTCGAGCCCATGAAAACACTCAATTTAAGGCAGCGTGCAAACTTCTATCGTCGTTTAAGTTGCGACCAGTCTTTTCTCTAAGTATTAAAATGTATTTAGCGTAATAGTAGGAGTGTAGTATCATATTGCTGAATAATACGCAGACCGTTAATCCGTATCACAGACAGGCAACATAACTACTACTAACGTCTTAGCAATAAATTTCATTAATGGATATGGAAGTTTTGCGAGTTTCTTTGCACGTTCGGTGGCTCCGGAAATCTCCGAACATCATAGAGAAGCATATCAGTCACACCTGTTGAAAAATCTGTCCATAAATCTCAAAGGGTTAATGACCACCGTCATGCCACAAAGTTTTAAGTGCCCGAAAAATCGGAGTAGGGTACAATTAACCTCGAAGATATACTAATTTTCTTAAACTGTGTGATTTTGTAGATCAGTGGGAGCTTTCAAGTTCCAGAAACCAGATAGCTGAGGAATAAAGAAGGATACACATTTAAAAGGAATCATATTGCAAAGAGAATAAATAAAAAACCCTGCAGTTTGCCAATGGTATTTTAATATTAGGGGAGCCATAAAAATACTTTAAAAACATAATAAATGGCATGAACATGTTCCTGGAGGAAGAGTACAACATGAGGATTAATCGAGGAAAAACGAAGGTGATGGAGTGTAGTATGGGAAACAGTCGAATAATAACGTGTGTTAGATTGGGAAGGGATATTTTAAAAGACATTAAGTAAGTCTGCTACTTGGGTAATATAATAACTAGGGATGGCAAAAGTATAGCAGACATAAAGAGTAGGAAAGCACAGGCAAGGAAGGCTTTCGTAAAAAAAAGAAATTTACTTAGGGTAATATAAGTGTGAATAATAGGAAATCATTGCTAAAATGTTACATGGGTGCAAATGTACCAGGGGTAAACACATCACTTGTAATAATTTAGGGGAAGTCGTGGTGAAACGAGACATTTCTTGTATAACAATTTTTGTAAAACTACGGAAGAAGAAAAATCACTTCTTAAATGTACAAAACATTATTTTATGCTATAATTTACTTAATATCAACATCACTTAAAACATCTAATTTAGATTTTTGATGAATTTTTAAAAAGAAACTTAGTAATTTCCCGTTCTGCCCCGCCCCTCGGGACAGGATGTTTGTAAGTACTTTTAATACAATAAATATCCACATCAAACAATAATGGAATCATACTTATCCGACGTTACTGTAGTATTAGGTGAGGCAGAAGAAGACTTGGAAACCATAATAAATAGTATGAACGTGGTCCTGGAGAAAGAGTTCAATATGAGGATTAATAGAGGCAAAACCAAGGTAATGAGGGTAGTATGGGAAACAGTGGAATAACAGAGGGTGTTAGATTGGGAAGGGATATTTTGACGGAAGTTCTGCTACTTCGGAAGCATATTAACTAGGGATGGTAGAAGTATAGTACACATAAAGAGTAGGATAGCATAGGCAAGGAAGGCTTTCGCGAAAAAAAGGAATTTACTTACTGTGAATATTAGGCAATCGTTGCTAAAACTGTTTGAATGGATGTTACAGAAAGGAAAAGAATTGAAGCCTTTGAAATGTGGTGCTGTAGGAGAATGCTGAAAATCAGATGGGTGGAATCACTTAACTTACGATGAAGTTCTGAGCATAATGGGGGAACAGCGAACAATATGGAGGACGTTGACCAAGAGAAGGGATAGATTAATAGGCCACATTTTAAGACATGAGGGTCTTGTAAAATTAGCATTAGAGGGAAGTGTGTAGGGTAATAACAGAAGAGGGAGGCCAAGGAAAGAATACACTAAGAAAATTAGGGATGATGTGGTAGCTATGCCGAAATTAAAAGACTTGCGCAAGACAGGTTAGCATTGAGGGTTGCATCAGATGAGTCTTAGGAATGAATACCACAATAACAACAACACATTTAAAATAAACTGCGATTAGATTAATAATAATATAGGCGACTAATGAGAAATATTATAACTTTAAAAATTGTCGGCGAGTAGTAAACTTATTAAGTGGTCAGCGAGGAGGGAGAATCATTTCTGAGTGAAATAAACTGTACTTCTTAGACTACAAGTTTAACTGATGGTCGCACTGAGTTGTTCGTCCATGTATAAGCACGGAATATGACTGAATTAATAATAATAATAATTTTAAATACATCATTTAAGTTCGACATTAATTCTTCGTACCCCACAACCCAAGTACATCAGGAAGCATATGTTTCAGTAATGTGATGAGACATACAGATGCACAGGAAGACTCAGTCGCTCTTGCAAACGTTCAGCTCATGGGACTATCGATACAGGGTCATTCTTTGGAAAACTACGGAATATAAGCTTTTATTTCACAGTATATGATTACTGTAAAAATTGAGTGTCATTTTCATTTCCAAAGTTTACGTCAACGTCTCTCTAAGAGTAAGATAAAAAAACAATTTAAAGGATCTCGCACAAAGCAAATATTGATATACTTGCAATAAAATAAACGAATTTCATAGGTTTTGGATGAAAATAGCGGGAAGCGGTTTTGAGTTGAAATTTTATACACTTTAGGGAGTCATAATTTGTAATATCTTTAAACGTCAATTTTAAATTTAATAATAAATTAAATGAATAGAAGTCAAAGGGAGAAGAAATGCTTCAATTGAAACTCAGGTTACGAGTGTATAGCTAAATTTAGAAGTAGGACAAGAGTGTAAAAATGTCGACCGTGCCCAGCTCAGTGGTAGAGTACCTGCCCGGAAAGCCGGAAGTCCTGTGTTATAGTCGTGGGTCCAGTCGACATTTTCCATTCTTGTCCTCCTTTTAAATGAATACTTGATAGGTCAAAATTTGAATACACACATTTAAACATAACAAATTTATTTACACAGAAGCTAATTTCGTCCACAATTCACTTTAAAATTATATTAGATCCTTGGGATTGATCTAAATTACAATGAATAACGCTTTTCTTTCTCTATATATACATACATAAGGGGGGGGGTCGGTTAGAACTTCTACACCTTTTTCTGATACCAAACGTCCACTATTTTCCATTCAGCCAAAGAGCATCAGCTATTTCCCTTTCCATTAATTCCATGTCTATTCCCTCTCGCCATCTTCTTCTCGGTCTTCCTCTTTTATTTTTGCCGCGTGATGCCCATACCAATACCTGTTTTGTTATTCTACTTTCGGGCATTCGTTGAACGTGACCAAACTATGAGTTGTTTTGATTTGATGTCATCTACTATGTTCTACTCTCATGGTCTCCCTTATTTTGCTATTTATTATTTCTTTCTTTTTTGATTCTCCTGTATCTCTCTTCCATTAATCCATTCATTTGCTCTTCAAGTGCCATACCTCGTTTCCGTAAGCTATTATACTTTTTACTATGGTATTGTATATAGTCTTTTTATTTATCTTAGAAATCCCCGGACCTTGTAGTATACCATTCAACAACGTCATTGCTCTTCTGACTTGCACTATCAGCTCTTTTATACCCTCACCCAGTGATCAATCTCTAGTTATTTTCAGTCCGAGGTATGTTATTCGAAGTATTTTATCACTCATCCGTCCTCCACACATGCATACATACATTCTGCTTTTCTGATGTTCACCTCCAACCCCCATTTACTATATTCTTATATCAGTTTTCTTGTGATATATTCCAAATCATCCTAGCCTTGAGCTAGGACTCTCTGATCGTCAGCAAAGGCTGACTTAGCTGATTTAGTATGGGGATTCCCATTCCTCTACAATTACTCATATATTTTTAATGCTTGTCAGTATATTTTAAATAGTGCAGGAAATACCAGTGTTTGAGGCGTTTTGTAATTTTTTATACATACTGATAATGAGTCCCATATATTTATTTTAGTGATGAAAATTTTGTATAGATTCTTAATCTTTTTCTACATGGATTTAAAATGGTAAAAATTTGAAGATTAAATTAGTTGTTTTTTGAGTAGAAGTACGTGGTTTAGAGAAAATTTATAAAACCAGTAAGATTCGTTTTAAGGTTTGTGCATGTCTGCTGGAACTCAAATCAGATTGGCGAAGGCTACGTTTTCCGATGATTGATGGATACACAGGCGATGACAAAAAAAAACTTTTAACTACTGTATTATGTTATCATCAACTTTGTACTTTCTTCTCATACAATAATGAACTGTTCTACCGCATGTATTTTGTTCATAGGGAAATTAAATAATTTTAATACACATTACGATTTCTTTTATCGTCTTTCCTCGCGACTATTTCCAAAAATACGGAAACAATATATATATATATTATTAATGTATAAAAACTATTATCTTAACAGATTTTCAGTTGTTCTGATTTCGATATAGTATATACAATATGAAAACAAAAAAAACATTAAAATAAAATATTGTATATAATTTACATGGTTACATGAGGGGCAAACAATATTTATTTCTTAAAAACTAAACCAAATATTGTTACTTCTCTTTGATCCCTGAATTAACAATTCAACTATCTAGCTTACTCTTTGGCAGAGTTACTTTAAATTCATCGAACCGAAAAATATGAATCTCTTAAATAACAAATTAACATTCTAATCCGACCATTCAACACGACCGCACATTAACCTTACCAACAATTTAATAACATCATTCGATAAAAAGGAAAATAAAACTTAGTGGCACAGAATTTCCCCGAATTTCTTTCCTTCAAAGAGCGTCACTATCACAGACATTCCTATTTTCCGCGTGAAACTAAATACGTTACGAATAAAAAAATAATAATAAATGTAACTCACATTAACATTATGTCACAGATTTTCTAATAATTTTATCATTATTGAAATAATCGAACCATAATTCTTAAAAAATAAAAAGGAGAAATGTCCTATATTGGACTTTATATGTTTTACAACAATAAAATTTTATAGTAATAGTCACTAATTTAAGCAACATAAACTCAAAACGGAATGGCTTTATTGTTACATCAAGCCATGAACGACTTAGCTGTGTCGAGTTTTGTTTCTCAATCCGTCTCTCCCTCTTTCTTTTCCCTCTTTCTTTCTCTCTATCTCGTCTCGGGGAGAAGGAATGAATACGGTTGCAACTCTCCCCGTGCCATCCATTACCGAGATGACTTGACGACATCGAAACAGTAAACTCTGGCCCCAAATCAATAGGACAAAACAATAGATATGGCTCACATTTATGATGAAACACGTTACACCCTGATGAAATTTTTCGTGCAAAAATTCTTAATAGTAAACCTAATATATTACTAAAATGTTTCAAAAATTCAATTATTTTTAGCATTAAATGAATACTGAAAGCGCAATACTGAGTATTTCAATTTACTTGTATCTTAAACCAGTTGCAGATTCTTTAATCAATTGCACAAAAAAACACTATTTTACGATGATAATCCCAATTATTATGATTATCAATCCGAGGCTATTTGATTTTTTTAAAACATAAAACGAACTTTAGTCTTGAATCATGTACTCATGTGCTATCGTTTTAAATTAATAACTTACTACTAAGGAAAGTGGTTAGAACAGTGGGAGTAATATTAAAACTTTTATACTAATGCAATTTAGGTTATATGTTCTTTGACGGTGTTATTCGACATCCAAAGTTGCCTGAAAAGACATTTTGAGATTCTGTTTATCCAAAGAATAAAAAAAGCAGTATTTATGCTATTCATACATTATTTACTCACATTCTACAACTTTTTCGTTCTCTTCTTCAATATTAAAGGTTAACGAGAACTTTTATTTCGTAATACTTTATATCCCTTCTACGAAATGTTTCTTTGTTCGCATTTATATATTATCTGCCTGCTGTAAGAGAAGCTGAAACTTAGAATGTCAAATAGCGCCGTTAAAGAACTTAACTGCTAAGTTAACGCACTCTGCAAACTACTGTAGAAACTTTCCCGTCACAAGCTGTTTCCGCTAGTCGAAAGTTAACTCTTCTCGCTTTGTCTCTCACTATAAGACAAAGTGTAAATAATTTGTTTCATTTTACAGTTCGGTAAATAAATTTGTAAAATATTCTTATTCAAAGATTAAATTAGGTACAACAATTTTCTACACTGCACTATTTGATTTCTCGCCGTTCCGTAAATACAGCTGATGATGACATAAATGTCGAAATCTTCCGAGAATCAATAAATACGAAGTGTTTAAGATTATATAACACTTAAAAATCTAATTAAGAACTATAATTGGTAGATAGATAACAAATTGATTCTTGATCTAAGGGTAATAACCTTTATTTATTTTATTTTTATAAGAATGGACAATTATCGATTCGGCGCTAATAATGGACATTTAAAAAAAATTCCATCCCCTCTCATTTACCCCACAAATGGCGGTTCAACGTATCCACCATAGTGTAGTGAACGCAAAGACCTCCAGCATATCAATTAAACATCTCTGTAATTTTGGACATACTATTATTACTTATTCTCTCATTTTCACGTTTTTCCTAAAGTAAATACCGATATTTATTTGAAAAATAACTACATTTTTCCAGATACTGTATTACTTTACAATTCATTCTACTTCTCAGCATAGTCATCGCCGTTTTTCAGACATGTTTTGTAACGGAGAAACGAGTTTTTGTTTTCCTTTGTCAAAGAAAGATAGTCGACTATCAACACAAGGCGGCTCATCGTGAACATTTTCACTACCTTCGTCGTGCTTCTCCATACACGTCACACAATGGCCAATGCATTCAAAAAACGAACCGCTGGCGGCGGGTCGTTCAATTATTTTGAAGAAACGCTCTAATAAAAGAGAAACACCAAAGGACGATATTTTGATTATGCAGAGGAGAAGTGTGAGTTGTAAGGTTATGAAATAAACTGTCTGGAAAGTAACCCTGTGTTATTTTTAAAATAAATATCAGTACTTGAAGAACAATCTTCTTATAAGCAGTATGTGATAGAAAATTTTGTTATTATTGTCGCCAATATTAAACCAGTGGCAAGTCATTGGCGTAAGTATTTTCTTTCTTATTCTACACGGCTGTGGTTTTAAATAGGTATTTCATAATCTACAGTCTTATAATTATATATGTAATTAGTATGGTACTAATAATTGCAATATTAATATATAATCAGCTTTCTGTTTATAAATAAAAAATTCTCCAGAAATTTCTTCGAATTAATTATGATTTTTTCAATTATTCCATATTCTATTTTATTTAACAGTATTTTATTTCCAAATAACGATAAACTTCCATATTTGGTCCTAATTAAGGAAAGTATGGTTGAATGACTCTCGTAATGGGATCCGTCCGTAGTCCACATCGAAATTATGCAGGAAACCACGCACCAGGCAGAGCATTGTCCTCTCGAATAGTTAATTAATGTACTTTGAGGTTAAGCACAATCTCGATATCGCCCTACCCAAATCTCTGGCCAACTCAGGGCGGGAGTCAGTTTGCGGACTGGGTCATAGGCACAATAATCGCGTCCGCAAGCTGGGAAAACTACATGTGACACTTCGAGTATCCTAAATTTCAATTTTTGTTAAAGTTTCCGGTTAATATGATACAATAGGTACGGTTCTTAAACAAAATTCGGACAATAAAGCATTTCAAACACAGCTATAGCTGATATAATCTCTGCCTTATCTCAGTTTTGAAAAAAGATTTTTCAGAATATTTTTAAATATTTGTCTTTGGGAACTTAAATTATCCACACCTTAAACTATCGCATGAATGACTCGTCATACTTATCAAGCTGAACCTACAGATTTATGCTTTCTGTAAACAGGTAACTGTAATTTGCTGATAAGTTTTTATTTAATTAAAGGATCAGGTTAAAGAAATCGCGAGCCTAGACGTACTACTTAGAACGTGGTGCCCTGAATATCTAAACAGAAGATCAAATTTCAAATTCCCGTCCTGGGTTCTATTCTCCGTTCGGTGGAGATATTTCCATTACTTTAATTCACCTTTATACACATATTGCAGAAATTCTGTTTAAAATTTTCTTCTGTTCTCGAAAGTTTATTTTATTTGTAAATAATTTCCAATATAATATTTTTAATAGTTTTATCGTACAGAATATTAAAAAAAAACAAATAAGATTGAATTGAATTAATAATTTTTTATGAAATATAAAATTGGAAATAATAGCGTAAGTAGTGACCTTCCCAATTTCATTCGTCTTCGGAAAATTGAATAAGAATATACGAATACAGGCGGAATAAATGTGGAATTTCAGGGACTAGAGAGGGACCATGTAGTCGTGTCGATTCGTGTCTGAAAAAAAAGATCCGCAGGTTAAAGGTGTTTGGTCACCAGAGGACGATGATCTATGAAACGGTCCCCAAGGCCAGTCCCTTCTTCAGAAAGTGTGAATCCCGCGGTCATCGAAAATAAATTACGAGGTGACAAGCAAGTGAGAACGTCATTGTGCGTTTGAACTTGTAAAGAAGAGGAAGGCCTAGAGTGGAGAAGATTCATGAAAAGTTAAGTTCAGATTTTGAATCTGGTAGAAGCGTTGGTCGAAATATGGAAGGATGAAGAATATAGGAAGGAAAAAGAAGACGCTTTCAATATTTTATCTAAAGCAAATAAAAATCTGTATCTCAGCGAAGCCCGTCTAGTGAGATATGAACGTTTTTTCCGAAACTGAAGACTAGTTTTCTTCGTCGCTCTCCTGTTTTATGTATGCCGAAATCACACCCTTTTGTATGAACTTGCTTACCTGCCATTTAAGAAATCCCCGATAAATTCCCAGAAAACATCCCTGATATCGGTTCCAAAACGAGTGAAGAATAAAGCAGCTTCCAACATAATAATCGAGATATCTGCTACCCGTTGTTGCCTCCCTCCGCCACACACAGTTATTAGCCCTGATAAACCTCGTGAAAAAGAATACCCTAAGATATCATAATTTAATTTTCCCTAAATTCCACATTATTGTCATTATATAGTACAGGACCCAAGTAGCAATTCGAGTTATAAATATATATATATATATTATGAAATTTCTAATTAAATTTTGTTTAATAACAAAATAATTAAAAACCCACTTACAAATACTTGAGAACCACAGTCCAATGACAGATATTTCACAGCTATTGTCCATAGAAATTATTTTTGATGTGCGGTATCATTTATAAGAAATATCTCCAGCAGTCCAATTTTCAGAATCGCATACCAAAGAGTGAATCACAATAGTAGAAAGTAGAATTGTTTTAAAAAAACTAGTTCGTTCTCGTATATAAATAATTGTTCCATTTTCTGCTTGCATGCGTTATCTGCAAAAATTATATGAGACGGGAGATTAAAAATCGTTTGATTTGCCAAGTTTTTACTATTGATGATTTTGCAATTAAATTGAAATAATTTTCACATGGTAGTTACATTCAAAGCTATTCTTAATGTAGTTTCACTTTTCATGTCACAAAATGTGTTCAGATTTTTCAGTTTACGTCTTTCTTAGAGTTAAAAAGTGTGCAGCATATTTATCATATGGTCCATCACATATGCTCCGGTTTCCCTTAGATCAAGCCTGTATAACAATGATGTCTACCCTACCTTGAGCATCGTCGTCCAGTTATAGATTCCATTGTCAGGCTCCGAGAGTCTCTAATCAGTACCTGCAGTAAGTCGATAATTTATAATCTGCAGATGATGTCTAATTAGTTTGATGTCGATTTAGAGGTAGGGAACTCTCCCGATCCCGATATTCTGTGATTACACCACTCGCAGAATTAATAATCCCCCAAGTTTTCTTTTCTTTTTGTGCTTACCAGCCGAATATTTACGATCTTGGGCAATAAAATAACCACACAGGTCACCCTTTCCTAGAACTATCATGAAAACATATTTCATGAATTGTATAAAAAAAATAAAAATGCGCTTATTAGTTGAACAGACGCATGAAGGAACTTTTTACCTCATTTAGTCCTTTATACACCTATTATGATAAAAAATTAATAAATCAATTACATGGAAAAACCTAGAATGAGACTAAAAAAATAGAGGATATTTATGAGCCTTTTAGCTGTGTACCTCTCTTGCGAAAAATTAGTTAGAAAGTAATTACGTGTCGTCCTGTACACACGTGCCTCACTCTTCCTACAGCGTAGAGACCTAAACGAGTAGCGTAACTGAACTTCCAAATTTCCGGTTTTACTTCCTTCCTTCCTCTATATCAACTCTTCCTCTCCAACATTTACGCAGCAATGTCCTCTGCACTCATTTTAATACCTTGGCTTTTTAACATCTCGCCTCAAGTTTTTTATTTCTTCTTTTATCCTTCTCCAATTACAATTTTCATTTGGGAATAAATTTGTTTTCCTAATCCTTCTCTCGACATATCCCATTAAATTTTTAGGCATGGTGTTCCTTGTGCAGTGACTGCATATTATTCATTCAGTAACTACAGTCTGGCGATTAATTACAATTACTCTCTTGCGAACAAATCTCCAATTCGTCGGTCCCAATCTTACTTGCGGCAAGTAGGAGAAGGATAATCATCTCATTCAGAAAATGACTTAGATATACTGCATAAATCTCAGTTCAAACAAAATTTTTTTACAAATTAAACAATTAAATAAATCTGACTTAATATTATAAATAAAATACCAAAAAGTCAAAACAGAAGATTTTGATTTGAATTAAGTCATTCATTAATTTAAAAAATATTGGAATATCTTCAATGCATTTTTAAACTTTTAAATGACTGATTTTTACTTTATATTATAATGGTGAAATATCTATGTTTTATCAGTCACACCATTCAATTAACCAAAACTATAGATTAATTTTGATTTCAAATTTATTCATTTTTTCAGGAGCTTTCTGCATTTCCATAGCCATTATTAATAATCTATAATATATATATATATATATATATATATATATATATATTGGAATTTCATGTTACTACTGCATCTTAATGGCCCAAGTGTTGCAGTAGTAACATAAAATTACAAAAGTTGGAGACGAAACGTCTTAATTCAAATTGAATTCTAAACATACATTTATGACTTTAAGTTTAAAATATATCAAGGTACTGACGGCCAATAAGTCATAAAATAATTTATTTACTATTTAATTAATACGAATACAACGTTTCATCCAACTTTGTGGATTTCTGTAATATAAATAGTTCATCCATTTAATAATTTACCTTAAGAAGTCAAAAAAGTTGGATGAATTGTTGTAATAGTATTAGTTAAATTATTTTATGACTTATTGGCCGTCTTTTCATTTTTATATTTCAAATTAAATTATTATGTCTGACTTTCGAGCATTATTTCAATTTTTTTAGATTTTAACTGCAATAAAAGTACGTTATGACTATAGCTTATCATAATCTCAAGTAACACACTAGTGAACAAATGAGTTATTTGGAATATATATTTGTCCAACACATACTAAAATACCTACAGGGTAAAAACTACGAGGAATCCCATGAATACCAAAAAGACCTTAATAAACTTTTGTAAGGAAACTGAGATATTTTATAGAATTTTAAAGTATTGTATTTTGTGTTTTAACCCTAAAAATACAAATGTATTAAAAATAAATAAAAATACAGCCAATAAATCTGCATATAATTTTATTTCTACGTAATTAATTTAAATACGACATACTACAAACATAACATTACAATAGATTGAATATGGGTTCTATGTTACAATTTTAATGTCAGTAATTACACTGTGGTCGCTAATGATCAGGTAGTCTATGTGATCTTTATAAATAAATATAATATACAAATATATGTTTGTATATATTGGTCCCCGCATATTGTGCTCATTAGTTTAGAAATTTTAATCGATTAATTAAGCACTTACAGCGATGTACAAATACAGAACTATAAAGTGCCACACACACTTTGAAAACGACAAACCTCCAATAATTCTGAAAGCTCTCTAATTTATAAATATATTTCATGCAAATTTTATACACAGTAATTCGCAAAATTGTTTCTCTAAATCAATGTAATATTCAACATTTTAACCCTCACACGCCATAGACCGAAACAGCCTCTTATAGTAGATTATCGTAAATCCTTCTTCGATTAAATGATAAACGAAAATAACGATTTACGAGTTTAATGTGAGACCTGGAGTGGCTTTTCAGACAATTTACTGAGCAACACTTTTATAATTCATTGCATCCACGTGCCGGAGAGTGGGCGGCTATTGGGAATTCGTTTTATTGCCATTCTACGGTACTGCGTGGGTGGGATGGCGACGGTAACACGAACGATTGTTGAATTTTGCAAATTGTGTTCCATACAGAACTGAAACAAGAGTTACAAATACACTTCTAATATTTTAAAAAAGGGTAGTAAGACGTAACTGACAACGTATCACTCCAAATTCGGAATGCGTCATGTAAGATGACAGTCAACACTCGACCCGGTAGGCCAAGGCTCTCAGTGGGCCGTAGACCCTAGGAAGAAGAAGACATAAGGTTAACGAATCGATAATTAGGTCTTATGGATTCGAAACTTCATTAAAAACTGGAATAATCAATTAATACAATACAATGAATAGCCTAAATTGAGAAATGAAAGAATTAAATTGGAATTAAAACGTTTCGGGACCCCTTCAACTCAAATATGATTACAATTTCGTGTTCCTTACACAACGTACGGGGCCGAAATGATTTTATTTATAATATTTAGTCAGATAAATTTAATTATTTTATCGATAATATTAAATACAGTAAGACGGATCTTACATATATTTTATCATCGTTTTCGATCTTCGTTTTGGATGTTGTCTTCGTGAATCATATTTACCGTATTTATCTATCCATATGTTTGCATCCGACAATTCTCATAAGCAGAAGAGAAGCTTCCGAGTACGACTATGCTTAATCAATTGTGATAAAGCTAGTCTGTTACCCTACGGTAAATGAGATATCGTCGTGTTTCTAAGTATAATCTGGTTATCATTCTTTAGTACCTTTTTCTAACAAACTACAGCACGTTGAATAATAATACTGCATGCATCAATTACTGGCGTTTAATTATCAGATAATTTCTTAGACCTTAGGCTCGTATCGAGCTTCGATTATTGAACTATTATCTTTATGAACAATTTCACTCATGAATCACTAAGCTCGTCTGATCAATAGAATTTTAAATATGAAATACGCACTGAATGTTTAGAAGACTTTATGACAAATATCTGCGCGAATTATATAGCAACCTTCAAGTCCATCTGACATCATTCAATAATATTATACCACTTTAACGATCCCTAGAATTAATATTTTTTACGTAATTTTGGATAACTATTCCTTTTGATAATGTTAAATCAGATACTATTCCGAGAATTTGGGTTTGATACAACGCCAGGATATAGAAAATCGACTTTAAAAATTATGCTACTACGTTTCAAACTTTAGGCTTCATTGCTAGTAACAATATAATCAACCACATCTTAATCCTTTAAATTTAAATACATATGTCTCTATATTTCGTACGATCGCTATCGATCCTTTACAATAAATCTATTGCAGTTCATATGATTAATGCAATAGTATAGATAATATAGATGTGTGTGAAATAGAGACAAAAATAATTTCTTTCTTTTAACTTCATAAAAATGAGTTTACCGACGCTTCATACGTTACCTATTATTTTTAGAAACTTTTTGAAGGCTCTTCGTCGTCGATGTTCATCTTGTTTTATGAGCCATTTAAGCGGATGAAGACGTTGGAATGCCACATTTTAAGTGTCCTCAAATAATGGCTTCCTTTGTTATAAACACCAAATGCGTAGGTTGGCATTCTCTTTGTGTTATTATAACCAGCTTTGATAACTATGTAAGATCAGAGAACTTGTTAAGGTTTCCAGATGTTCGAGTACACGTACCCTGCGATAGCATATATATAATAAGAATAAGTCACTAAATTAACTGTAGTGTAAAAAGAAAGTACGTTCATAATCGTGAATACTTGTTTAAATAATTAAAATTCAGTTTGCAAATTTTTATACCGTCTGTGAATTTTCTTAATTTGATAAACTACAAATACTGGCGGTGCATAATTCAATATTAACTCATTACGTATAAAAATCAACTGTTATTTTCTTGCGTCTCTCTGCCATTAATGATAAACATATTAATCTACATTTTTCACCCTAATTATACTAAAAACATCACTGATTTTAAGTTGCTGAGTTAATTACTTTTTATTATAAATATTAAATATACTTCAGTTAAATAAAATGTTATGAAAATTATAAGGATGTTATCACAGGTCCTGTTACCCTTAATTGCACATTATGGTCACACAAAATTAAGTTAATAATTTATTTTTAAGTACTAAAATACAACGAATAATAATTTATTCAAGTGCTTACATTATTGAGACAAGTGATGATCTTCTTCTGAAACTGAACTAAAATGCCACTGATTGCGAATTCCACAAACTAACATACAATGAAACTTATAACCATGGCTATAATAACTACATACAGCGTGAGGACGATAACTGTTTAAAACGGTACGCAGTGACGTGGGGACATTGAGACAAATAATTCGATATAGGACGCTTAGGTTCCAAATGCACAGTAAATGCTCTAAAATTGAACCACAATTTTCCATGACGTCACATCCGCTCTTCTCCACTTGTCTCTGTGGTGGGTTCATATCAGGCACATGGGTACGAATCATAAAGGGATAACTTCTTCTCCAACCTGTCTGCGTGTGTTTGTGCCTGCAACTGAACGTTTGGTGTAAGTGGTCGAAGGTTCAATTTTGAGTTATTTAAATTTTTTACAATGTTCGTTTCTCTCTTCTTTACACTGCTTTAAGGTTTCTGTTATTTTCATTTCCCATTTCGCACGTAATGTAAATTGTCCATTTAGTCCGTTAATTAATTTAAGGAGCAAACTACATAATTGTTAAGCATACTGTAATTCCTAGTTTGAAAACTTTCTAATTTCCCTGTGAGCTTCATGACGAAGAAAAATTACTACAAACTTGTGGAAGCAAATGCCAACTAAACAAGACGCCCGTCTTGTTAACTACTTTTTTTAATAAAAACAAAGAATCCCTAAAGTAAACAAAGGAGATACAAACGTAGGAAGAAAAACTCAGATTATAATCACTCACTCCAAGCATTCAATTACATGTGCAAAGCCACACAGACATCATGGATAAGACGTTATTTCTTGGTTATTATTACTCTCGCGTCTCTTATGGACCCACCACAGGTACTAGTGGAGCGGAGCAGATACTAATTCATGTTAAGTTGTGGTTAAATTTTATAGCTTGTTCTGTCCGTTTGTACCTCTAAATGTCCTATATCGGATTTCCTGTATCAGTGTCCCCCACGTCACAACTTAAAGTTTGTACTTATATGGTACTTATATGAATTGATTCTAAGTAACTCACAAGGACTGTGTATTTATCAACATTTATGTATCTCAACGTATAAATATTTCAGTTCTAACTTTTCTAATTTCACTGAACACAAAATATCACTTAATTGATTTAATTATTTAAAATATCCCTCAATTTTTTCTAAGTTACACTTGCTGGTATATCGTTAGCGGAAGGAAATTTTACCAATACGATTTTATTGTTGTTAATGCTAATATGTTCTTGGCTTATATTTACAAACGTATATTCCCATAATATATTCTTATATATATAAGTATATTTTCTAACCCGTACTTTACCAAATTAGTGTAAATTAGATGTCAATTAAGATACGGTGCGATTTGCATTCAAACAGATTGCACTTCGTGTTCATATTTATTGCTTTTAATTTTAGTTTAAGTATTCTTGAAATTTTGTTTTGTGTTTTATTCTATTTTACGCACAGTACAAACTTCATGCCCACTAAATAAATAATAATTCGATTTGTCAACTCTTCTCTTGGTCCGTTCGTAACGTTGGCAAATTAATCATTACTGGGCGAGCAGTGACGGCTTAGTGCTCGTTGCTGAGCTTTGTTTGAAAGGTGATCCTTCCTTTGAGGAAGTAATATATTTTGAGGGAATTTGGGCGCCGGTGACGCGTCGTGTGTACCGACGCCCCCTGGCGCCCGGTCAATAAACGAGGCTGGTGGCTCACCGCCGCCTTAATGAAAGGCTAGGCTACGGTCACACAACCTGCTAATTGTGGGGCCACAACCAATCATGTATCGGCGACGACAAAATAGGATTTCCCAATGCTTTATACAGTTGTATTATAACAAAACTACCATAAACCAGAGTCAATGAATTTAACCCTCGGGTTGAGGCGACAGATCGTAAAGGGTCTGAAGGGTGGATTAGCAGTCAAGTGGTGATGGGAACGACACCGTTACCATATATCACAGTATGAGAATAATAATTACTTTACTATTATTTACGTTCCTAATAAAAATTGTGAAACTGATTACACCCGTGGGCAATCATAACTCTGTATAAAGATGTGACATAAAATATGCTCATTTACAGGCATTCTACGAGAAATTATACACTTCACAATCTTATGAGATCTCGGCAGCTTCAGAGGCGAAAACATAAAAAACTATTAAACAACAAGTTTTGGAAGAATTTCACCCTCTAACTTTTATATAAATCTGTTTTATTTTACGACAAATAAAATTTCTCAATAGGGGAGGAAGACGCTGTATATAAACCTAAACTGTTCGCTATTTTTCAATATAACGACTTGATAGAGACCGGCTTTTCATGTAAGCGTTAAAATTTCATTCCCAACAGAAAAAAGTATTATCGATGTATGACGATCATTGAGAATTTTTAGTGACTAAATTAACCCTGGTACAAATGTTGTACCACTGCAGAATACAGTTTAAGAGATCAAAAAAAATTCATTTCTTTCCCGCAGGTCTCAGGAATGGAGGAAAGATACGTTTTTCCTCATACATTTCTGAACTACATCGTTATTTATAGATACTTTACAACGCTTATTGTAGTGATTGTCAAGCGTTTCAATCATCTAAACCCAAATACATGATCTTTTTCTTTTACTTTTTGTTTAATGTCGCACCAACAGCTACGCTCATTAGCGACTGTACACAATTACGTGGAACTTTATATCTAAGTAAGGGAATCTTAGTATGGTAACTCAAACAACACAACGTCCAAGCCCGTGCCAGGATTCTAACCCGGGACCTCGGTGGTGCAAGGCAGGGATGCTAACCACTACACCACAGGAGGTCGGCGATATGATCGTGTTTAAATTTCTCGCAAGGATATTTTATAACTTCCAAAGGGCGCATTTTCGTTAAAACACAACTAAAATTTTTCGTCTCTGAGGTAATTTACTTGTTCAAATTTTTATTTTACAATATATTTTCTTACTAATCTGATAAAGTTATTGTATTTTTTTAAATAATTTCCTTTCAAACCAAATTTGTATTCGTCGCTAAATACGGTAATCTTTGAAAAGCGAACCTGCTTTCTATTTAATGAACAAAAACAATATATTAATTTTGATTTCATATTTATTTAATTTATATACATACAAACTTATTTGACAACTAACAGTTAAATTTCAGATTGAAATCATGTTAAAACCAAATGTTTTTATATTGTAAGAATTCCATAAAAAATTGTAATGTTTCAAATAATTTATGTTTTTAAATTTTTAGATGTCTATGGCATATGCCTAAAGCTCTTGCAAAATTAAATAAATTTGAAGTCATTAATATATAGTTTTGGTTCATTAAATGGTGAGACTGACAAAATCTATGGATTTCGCCATTATCATATAAATTAAAAATCCGCCATTTAAAACATTCCTTGAGGAAATTATGCCATAATTTATTTATTATTCAAAATTTACGAAATTTCGATTATAAAATAGGTAATAAATCTGTAAACTAATTTTGTACATTCATATTAATTACTATATACATATATTTTCAAGTGAACGAAGCCCTGGCAACATCGTCATTGGCGTAACTCGTAATATTTAAATACATAGTAAAAAATTATAAAGCTGTAAAGAATGAAGTACAATTGAAAATAAACAACATTGAAATAAATAAAGAACTATCAATTTTCAGAAGTAAAATTAAGTTATTCATACAAAATTTTCTTCAATCTCTATTTATTATTTATCTATTATATGAATACATACGCACAATAGAGGAAGAACGATCAATATGTAGGATGTTGACCAAGAGATAGGATAGATAAATGGGCCAAGTTTTGAGACATGACGGTCTTGTATTATAGCAATTGAGGGACGTATGTGGGGTAAGAACAGAAAACGGAGGCCAAGGATGAAATACGCTAAGCAGATTAGAGAGGGTCTGGGATGTGTAAAGAAATGAAAAAGCTTGCACAAGATACGTTCGCATGGATGGTTGCAACAGACCAGTCTGAGGACTGAACACCACAAGAATATGAATGCATAAAAACGTTTATTACTTTAAGATTAATAATTTTCTCCAATTTCTTTGATGCACAAACGAAAAAATATGGCAGATCCAAGTAGAGAATGTCATCATGCTGATATATCCCTTAAAGGTCTTCCACCGTTGAAAGATTAATTATCGTGCAATACAATTTCGTTGTCTTACGTTAGAAAGGGAAATAAAAATTCTCGCTTCCAATTTAATTACAACGTTAAATTTACATTCATCAAAAACCTGGGGCAAATAAAAAAATTAAAAATACCCGCAGTGGGTTAACTTTACCCTTTTAAAAGTCTGGAATAAATTATATCGGAAAGCTTCGGAAGTGACGAATCCAGCCGCCTGCAAGTTTCATCACCTTTCCACAGAACTAATTACATAAAAGCTCTGACAGATCAATAAATAATAAGCGAACGCTTCCTCACTGGTTCTCTGTCCCCAGACCTCTACAACAGGATACGAAATTCTCTCTGGATAATTTAGTCTAATTTATTGTGGAAAACATAAAACAACTGTGTTGACAGTATACTAATAAGGTGAAGAAGAAGACAAATTACAGACAAAAATAAGGGATAAAATGTGTAGACTGGTCTGATGCAACCCTTCAAGCTAGCCTATTCTACGCAAGCCTTTTCATTTCTACATAAATGCCATAACCCACATCCTCTCTAATCTGCTTAGCGCATTCCATCATTGCCTCCTTCTTCTTTTCTTACCCCACAATCTTTCCTTTAATGTTAATTATGTCTCAAAACGAGGCCTATTAATCTATCCCTTCTCTTTCTCAGAGTCCTCCATTTTGTTCCCTCTTCTTTTATTCTACTTATAATAATAAGTAAATGGTAATAAATTAATAATTTGTAAAAATAAAAAGGTAAAGAATGAAATTTATTTAAAACTTGTTTCTGCCTCTATTGAGGCAATGTAATTACTATTTTGAAACATTCAGTTATTTCTTGTCTCATATTAATGATAACAAAGTTCAAATCATAACATACAATAGTTTTAAACAAAATACAGACGAGTGAAGGCTTTTCCGGTGAATTTGATTCAAATATAATTCTCGGGTTTCAGCCCGGGTAAAAGTTTGTAAACACAACGTTTCGACGGCAAGCTCCGCCATCGTCATCGTCTGATGACGATGGCGGAGCTTGCCGTCGAAACGTTGTGTGTACAAACTTTTACCTGGGCTGAAACCCGAGAATTATATTTGAAAATACAGACGCATTGCGAATTTCACTCAATGACTCCGAAATGCAAGCAAGTGTCGCAAATCCAGCCTAGGAGTCAACAATGGACTAACAGTTAAGAATTATAAATACAAGTTAATGGTATCACATTTTACGTTTTTCCTAATGTAGAGAATTTCGCTCAAAATTGTGATCATCATCCAGACTTTCGACATGGTTCCAAGCAATTTAGTGGTTATTTATTTTTGTGTGCTTATATAAAACGGAATCATTTGGTGAACTGCTTTTAATGTTCTTCATGTGTTCCGAAATGAGTATTTTTAATTATATTTTTGTCTGCCCTACATATGTTGCCTTGCAATCCAAACACAAATTAATGCAAGTATTCAACAATATATTAAAACTATTTTCAAAAGCAATAATAATTTGAATTTTGTTAAAAACGTTAAAGATAAAATTGATAAACATAAACATAATGTTGTATGTAAAATTAATTGATTGGATGGTACTTTTTTAGTACCTGAAGAAGTATCAAATGAAATACGAAACGTCGTAATATTTGAATTATAAAAATACTGACAAAGGGGCTGATTAAGTAATTTATTATATATTTAATTGTCATAAATATTATTGAATTATATGCAATTTTATTGCTAATAACTTTCATATTTACTGTAAGTTTAGGAATTGAAAATGAATACATGAATAGTGTAATTAAAAGTTGTAATATAATGGATGCTATTTTAATCTGGAATTAATTAACGTTTCGTTATTTCTATCGCATTGCGTGTGACTTTTGCAAGTAATGACTGTCTAAAAATATTGATATTATCTACAAGAAAAGAATCACTATGAATTTTGGAAAAACTAACCTCTCGGAAGTAGACTACCTTAATTCACAACAAACAAATTACAGAAACGGTTCACAGACAAATTGAAAAAAGTAACTCGTAGACAAAGAACATTAACATACTCCATATCTGTTTACGTATACCGGCGTGAGTTTTACCTCTCGTAGGTGTCTCCCCCCTCACCAGAGTGAAAATTGGCCTTACCAAAGTTCTCACATGCCGAGACACCTTCACCTATTTTAGGAGGTATATGTACTGGGGTCAAAGACCTTGGGCATATGGCAAGAGTTGTCCGCTGATCCCATTGGATCAGTCGGCCAATTGCCTCCTGAAACTGGTGAAGACACGGAGAAGGGAATGCTGCGACCCCACAGCAAACTCGTCTCCCGTCATTCGGAAGGGCGTAAGAATAGTACCCAATGCCCGACCTACCTGATGCAGGTTTTTTTGGGAATTTCCCTGCATCTCTTTAGGTGAAACACCGGGTATGATCCTTAAACCATAGCCCGGGGGCCCTAGTTAACCCTTGGCTACCTTGCTCTACCTTCCGCATCCCCCCTTTTCAATTCCCTTCCTATGCTATTAAAGTGGAGTTGCCTGTTTGAGGATCACCCTCATGTAGCCTGTTACCCCCCTCCAAAAAAAGGAAGCCTCGTTCTCATTTCGGAGGTGTATGTTCCAGGGTCGAAGCCGTTACGGCTTCCACAGCAAACTCATCTCCCGTCATACGAAAGTTCGTGAAACAAGTTCCAAATATCCCAACCTACCTGATGCAGGTTTTCTAGGGATTTCCCTGCATCTCTTTAGGTGAAACACCGGGTAGGATCCTTAAACCATAGCCCGGGGGCCCTAGTTAACCCTTGGCTACCTTGCTCTACCTTCCGTATCCCCCCTTTTCAATTCCCTTCCTATGCTAATAATATTTGTCAACATTTGAGTCCTTAGACTTGGCAATCTTCTTATGTTATTCCTGTATATTCGGTTTAGCGTTTCTCCCTTTAATTATACTGGTTATAATACCAATTCTTTCGTTTGATTGCGTTCACGGCTGAATTCTAAAAGATAAACAGCCTTCAGAAACGTCTGTTAGATGTTAATTTCCATTATTCATTCAAGCATGCCACACTGTTTTGTAAAACACAAACGCCCCGACAAAAAATTATAATGCGATTATGCAGAAAACGCAAATGTTAACTGCAAATAAGAATTCAACGAATGCGACCTGTATTAAACACATTTGTGGCAAACGGTGTGTTACAAATTATGCTCCGAAATAATCACGAATACAAAGCTTCATTCATTCATACGGGAAATTGAGCTCCTGATCGTGTTATCCGGATGAATAGCTGCCGCGAGTTTGGTCCAGTCATTTCATGCAATTTTCACAAGTTTGAAGAAATGATAGGACATGATGAAATTTGTACTCTTTGTTCATTTAACTTCAAATACATTTTCGTTGCTTACGTTAAATGCTACCATATTCCTTGTTGTACTTGCCTTTTACGTAAAATGTACCAAAAGTAAAACAACTCCCATCCATCTTTAATATTTTTGTATTTTTATGTTTAAAGCTAGCTGGGAGCCCGGCGATGCGCGAAATTTGTTCATATTAGCCTGCTACAGTATTCATTTCAACACGTAATTCAACTATCAGCGAGACCACCGCATTTTTGAAAATTTACGTTATCACGACCTTGAGTTTCATCACAACGACCGCGATGAATTAGTATCTCAATTTCCTGGTATCTTAAATAAGCTTAGTAACTTAAAATTAGACTGAAGGAATTTACAATACCGGGAGAAACAAGATCTCAGTATCCGTGATAAATATCTGCCGTATCCTCCACCCTCGCCCTCTGAGGTAGTGTAGTAGTTCCCTCCCCCTACAGCCCTAACTTGCATTCGAATCGCAAGGATCACGTGTACAAAAATTGGTCGAAATTGCTCCACGTGTTCAGATTTGTATTCAAAAATGCACTGAAACAGTCAATTATATTTATCAGAGAAAGGTATTTGAACCATCTCTTCTTTCTCATTAACATGAAATAATGTGTGTAATATTTCTCATATATATATAATAAAAATTTTCATCAGTAGGTCTGATAACAAACCTTGTAACTCGCAGTGTGTTTATATAAAGTCTAAAGTCCGTTTAATACATTGCCTTTTATAAACTGTAACGCGATAGTTGATATTTCTTAAATTATTGTTATAAAGTTAGCGAGAATTGGGAACTGTGTCAAGACTTGTGCCGCCACTAATCCCCATAGATGGTATTTCGTCACGTAGGGAAATGACCTATGGAACTTCCGTAACCACGCTAGCCTGGGAATCAAGAATCAGGAAAACACAGAAATATTGAAATACAACTTGGTTGCCTCAACCAGTGGTATTTCGTGGACTGAAGAATATTGATCTTAAAATCTGATTTTTCGACTCTTATTGACACAGCGGTTAGGCTGTGTGAATTTACATTCTTCTCTTCGAACTTTAAAGGGACGGAAGGGAGCTGACGTTTGGTCCCGAATGTTCAAGGAGGTCTACTTGCTACACTGAGGAGAGCGTCCTACGGAGAAGGCGGCAGAGAGGCGACACCACATACAAGGTTTCCCAATCCATGACGTCTAGGGAGGGTATCGTCCACGATTTAACCTGAAATTAGTAAGAGAGCTGATTTCTTCGATTCAAAAGTTTTGTAAATATTTTCTTAGTTAAGTTTTCTTTAATAAATCCCCCAATTTATATTTCAAAATTCCCCTTTAAATTTATAAAATGGAAGCTTAAATTAACAGTCGAGAATGATGTGGTCAATAAATCAAACCTCAGACTATAAATTCTTCATACAACAACGCCAAAATTAGTCAATGAAACTGTCTGTCCTTTAACCGACTCTGGAGCGGCAAATCAATGGAATTTCAAATATCTGTATTCTTATCTTCTCAACCCTGCAAGATATAAAAATGAAACAGATTCGGAAATTTATGTTGAAAATCCTCTTTTATTTCCTAAACGTTTCATTGCACTTCATTGAATCGTTACGAGACCTATTTGACACAAATTTACAGAAGGACAGACACTTTGATTTTATATATTGGTATAGATCATTCACTGTTAACAAAAATGAATCAACAGCAAATGTATGCCCAAAAATTGCATTTTTTATACCTGTCGTGATATTCTCCATAAATTCTTAAAATTTCTTCACACCACCCCCAGATTGGGTCATTAATTGGCTAACATGACGAGATCGCCAGCTTCCCTGCTGCTGCTGACACTACTATTACGTGCATGTTCTCACTATGAGGGAAAATCACATTCTGTACACGTCATCTATAATAGAGCTCCGAGTTATCGCAAGTGTTTTGTTTTTTATGATAGTCTCTCACCTTATGTTTAAAACATAAAGGGAAGGCTAACAAAATGAGCTTCCAAGAACTACCCTAAGTTGTGAGCCACTGAATTGTTCATTGTGTGGCATGTTCTACTCAGCATTTCCTTGACAGTGTGATTCCACACAGCATGAGAAGTCGCGTGCATCTGAGATGAGACGTCAGGAAATATATTATGCATGAGCAACAGAGTGTATACATTCTTCAGTACGAAACATTGATCCCCCAGTTGCACTGCTGTGGGTCATGTTCACCGGATTTACTGAATGTTGTGTAATTATATCTAAGTCTATGTTAAATATTGTGCGTACTCGTTGACATGAAAGTCTTCATACATTAACAATAACTTAAAAATGAGATACATTTTCT
This sequence comes from Eucriotettix oculatus, assembly GCA_034510155.1. Lineage (NCBI taxonomy): Eukaryota > Metazoa > Arthropoda > Insecta > Orthoptera > Tetrigidae > Eucriotettix > Eucriotettix oculatus. The sequence goes on along the minus strand of CM067376.1, from coordinate 49,594,965 downwards.
TATTACTTTATGTTTGAGTACAAGTTTAATTGTAGAGTAAAATGAGCTGTTAATAAATTTCCAACTTAACGTATATAACAAAGTCCATGAAACAATATCTTAACAATACATGCATTTTTAAAAGCATACTCCTCTTCCATGTTTTAAGGGGTGGTGCCTCCTTCAGAATCTTCCTCATGTAGCCTGTTACCCACCAAAAATCCATCATTAGGATAACAATAATGCCAGTGGGAGCTTTCTTTTTTGAAGGGTCTCACTTACCGAGGTACTTTTATCTATTTTAGGAGATTGAATACCTTGGGTATACAGTAAGAGTTTTCCTCTGATTCCATTGGATCAATCGACCAGCTGTCACCTAAAACTGATTTAGACGCGACCCCACAGCAAACGCATCTCTCATCATTCGGAATGGCGTAGGGGTAGTACTTTACAACCCGATTAACCGGATGCAGTATTTTTAGGGTTGCCCTGCATATCCTTCAGGTGAACCCCGGGTATGATCCTTAAACTATAGCCCGGGAGCCCTACTCAACCCTTGGCTACCTTGACCTACCTTCCATATCCCAATGCGGGATGTCCTGGGTTTGAGTTCTGAGTTCGATAGACTTTTTTCCATGCTTTTCTTTAAAATGTAGCTATACGCTCTTTATCTGAGCTTCAATTGAAGAATTTCTTCTCCCTTTGACTTGAATTCCATACAGCTTTTATAAATTTACACTATGTCCATTCTTCACTGAATTTCTCAAAATTAAGTTGTGAAGAAAGTGATTAGTAAAAAATGTATATGAGCCTAGGTTACATTTACAGGTGTGTAGGGTTGTTGAATCAGTTGTAGAGTTCCACCCGGATAGCAGGAGTTCCTGTGTTTAATTTCTGGATCCGGTTGACATTTTCCCATTATTGTCTTATAAATAGAGATAAAAATCCTTCACTAAAATAATTATTTTTTTTTAATTTTTAACTGCACCGAACGATTGCAAAATTACCTCATCCACATAAAGAGACTAATATATTTGTGAGTACAGAACTTAGACAGATTTTTACTTATGAGAAGATAGGAATCCGTTATTTTAATTTCAGTCTGTGTGTCACGTTGGTTTTTCACTTTTCACCTGAAAAAAATTGTACCGATTTCAACGAAAATTTGCATCGTTATTACAAACACCCGCGAGATGGATTTTAACGACATAAAACTCACTTTCACCGTCTTGAGACAATGTGACAATAGTTCCAAAATCTTAATAAAGCAAATTGGACAGTGATAACATTCACTTTTCAAAAATAATTGATTTAACAGATTTCTCTCAAGCGGAAATAGCTCTGTGGCTTTCCAAAATTCTCCTTCGCTGTTTACAACCCATCTCATGGTAAAAGGATGCCTAATGCTACAGTTCTCTCACATGTATTTCTTCCCAGATTTGTTACCTTTCCGGATGCCTCGTACTTTCTCTGGTTTTTTTTCAATGTTTTCACATGCCGAGGTACCTGTATCTATTTTAGGAGGTGTATGCACTGGGGCCGAAGACTTTGTGCATATGGCAAGAGTTGTCCGCTGATCCTATTAGATCAATCGGCCAACTGCCTCCTTAAAATTGGAGACACGGAGAGGATAATGCTGCGATCCCACAGCAAACTCGTCTCCCGTCATTCAGGAGTGAGAATAGTACCCAATAGCCCGACTACCTAATGCAGGTTTTCTTGGGTTTTCCCTGCATCTCTTTTGGTGAAACACCGGGTAGGATTCTTAAACCATAGCACGGGGTCCCTAGTCAATCGTTTTCTACCTTGCTCTACTTTCGACATCTTCCCCTTTTCTATACTATGAAAGGGGAATTATCCACCCTCCCCAAATAAAACTTTAAAAGATGAAAACTTAAAAATAAGCCTGCCATATTTACTTTTCTTTTTACCGGGCATGATATTTATAGATTAAATAAGAGTAGGCAAAATAAAAAATGTATTATAATGAGAATCTTGGGTTATATATTTAAATAAAATTAATTAATTTAAAACAAATTGGGTTTATTTGCAAAACAAAATAAATACCAACAATTCTCAAAATTTAGAGTCCAATTTTTTTACGAAACAAAACTCGACTATCTCAATTTGGGTCTTTTTTAATGGGCTTGTCTGCAGCAGCAAAATAACCATATCACACCTCAGACAGAGGCACAGACACGCACCTGCTTTATTTATTCTCTTTCCTTCATCCTGGCGTCACCTGCAGTCGCTCTAGAATCCTGGGCCGGATAAACAAGGATAGGCTGTCTTTACTCCTAGCCGTCTTTCTTCCTTAAAGTTGTCTCGAGTTATATACGGAAACAAAATTAGCTGTGCCCCAGCCACTTCCAGATGGGCAATTCTTGTATCGGATACGAAAAAGCAGGAAGGTTACCCACGCCACCTCAACTGGACAGTTCTGTTTCCGACTGTGAGTTTGGCTCTCCCCACTTTTTTTGGGTTAACAGGCTACATGAGGGTGATCCTAATGTGCTAAATGCTAACACTAACATTGCACAATTATCACAATAAATAGCTATTATTTGGATAAGGAAGGGAACAGAATTTTTTAGATCAATTCTTGACCTTCTAGAGATTTTCAACATCCTTAGGAGTAGAAATCAATTAAACAGAGTTATGTTTTTCGTCTACTTTTAGCAAATGATTAATAACTAAATCTAGTATGCTGTGAAGAGTCATGGAAGTACGGGGTTCGATTTATGTTTCATAAAATTTATTTGTATTTTCATACAATTTATTTTAATTTTAAATTGAGGTAGCTTTTATTCGCTCTTTTAATGTTTATTAATCTGCTAAAGCTGTAATATTTATACTCCTTCGAGCCATGACACTTTTTCATTAAATTTAATTTATTTAGTGACAGAATTCTTGGCGAATGTATTTGAAATGGTAACTATTGACACAAAGTCCTGTCTCTCCCCGAAATATATTTTATTTGAATGTCATCCTCAAGTTTACATTCGTATCCGTACTGCTTCCTGGAATATAGCAGCCTGGTGCTATTGGAACAAGGACAACACTCGTCGCACTTTTAGGGAAGGGGGCGACAGAATCACTATAACGCCTTAACCCTTAAATAAAGTAACATATATAGAAGCGAGGTTCACAAAATACAGCAGTGTGAATGGTAGTGAGTATACGGCCGCTTTTACTTTAGCACACACCCTCTGTGCGAGACACGCAAGAGAATCGATGCTTTTAGTCTGGAGTGTAGAGAGTGTAGAGATGGCTCCTCGGGCGATCGCCACCAACAGACGCAAATTCTCCTGGCATGCATATATTAGATTCTGAGTTCAATTCCAGCGCACGCGCTGTAATGATACTCCAAGTTTTACCTCTTCGTAACCTTACCTCATCATCATTGTCACTCGAAAGTTAACCATTACAACAGTCTTTTTGAGACTACATTTTTAAACTAAAACACAATTTATTTGTATTTTAAAATGATGTAGCTTTTATTCGCTCTTTTAAGGTTTATTAATCAGCTAAAGCTGTAATATTTATTCTCCTTCGAGCCATGACACTTATTCATTAAATTTAATTTATTTAGTGACAGAATTCTTGGCGAATGTATTTGAAAGGGTAACTATTGACACAAAGTCCGGTTAATTGTCACTGGTTCTTTTGACGGTTTACTGAAACTGTAGTTCTAAAATGAACATTTTTTTGTTTATTTAAATTGCTAATTTACAATCTGCAGTGGTCACAGTACAAAGCAATAAGTAAATTAAACTTGTAATAAAAAGTTATCGTACTTCCATCCGTCCCTCGACATTTTCTAAATAATTATATATATATATGCATTTCTGAGCACTCCCCTTGTAACGACCACTTTACAGATCGTTTGATATGTTTATATTCTTCATTGATAAAAAAGATTAAAAATAAGTAGTGGGACATCGCTGTAAGACACAAAGTTGGAAGAGGTTAGGAAGGTTATTGCCAGGGCAACTAAACATTGTAATGGTTATTCCGGATTTAAAAATTTGTAAATGTTGAAATAAATATTTTATATTGATAATTTAGAAATAATGTTAGAAATTGCTCTTATTTACGAAGCAGAAATGAATACAAGGAATAATGAATAATGATTTCAGCGTAAACTGCAGTTATGTTTACCAATTAACTGGAATCGTATTAATATCAATAACAATTTCAAGTATTTGATGAGTAATGGTGGAATAATACGAATAATCGTGCGAATGTAATTGTGGAAACATTCATCATTGCCGAGGATATAGAGATTCTTGCTCTATCAGCTAATTTCCAGGTTTGCCAATTGACCTGAATGAATGTTCTCAGTTAGATTATGCTGATAGATTGAATTTTAAAAAAATTATTCTAATAATATTATGAGTATTATGAGGTTTTACAAATTCCTAGACTTCTATTATGGATTAAAAAACTGAACTATTATTATGCTCTCCTTTGATTAATATAAATTATTATTTGTACTCTCCAGACTAAGTATGAATTAATCGATTCTACGTTTAGGTTACGGTATCATTTACATGCATTTATTTAAAATAAACATCTCTAATCCACAGTTTAGTTATTCTTATTCTATACCTTCCGTGAGGTTATTACCCTTCACGCCACTCCTCACGACAGTTTTTGAGCCTTACATGATGTGTGTAACTTGAGTATTCCCTCCCATTCCATTTTAAAATATTTAACGAGGCTTGGACAAAGCGATAGCAGTATTTACGAACGATGATTGAAGATTCTTTTGAAGGAACTAAAGAGATTTTGGGAAGATAATTTATTGCATAATTGGTATTAATTTTCCCATATTGACTGATTTCATGAGCAATGGAAACACTAAAAGAAAAGATAAAATTACAAATTGAAGACTCAAACCATTTCGATTAAGATAAGTTCATTCAATGTAATTATAAAACTTCCTAGAATAAACGGAGAGGCTAAAAACTAAAATTCTCCTGAAGATTTATATTATTGCTTATTTCTGAAACAGTGACAAAAAAATAAAAATACTGCCAAATTTGTCAGCAAAAATTTAAGTAATATTTATTTAATATAATTAGGACGTAAATTTTTAAAGGGGCAAAACTATTACCGATGTGTATAATTTTTATTTTGGCCACGTCCGTAGTTCAGTGCAGTCCACGACACAAAATTATTCACATCTGTAAAAGATTTGTCCATTTAATAATTTACCTGATATAAGGTCACGAAGATAGACGAAACGTCGTGATTATATTAAATAAATATTAATTAATTTTTTTCTGACAAATTTGACAACATTTTTAATTGTTATACTTAATGTCAGACATGCAGGTCTTCTGTGGTCTAGTGGTCAGTGTCGCTGCCTCCAAACACAGTGGTCCCGGGTTCGAATCTTGGAATGGGCTTGGATGTTATTGGCGTCATGGTCACGGAGACTAGGATTAAAACTGCTGGAGAATCGATATACTGACCACGTATTACTCCAAATTCGGAATGTGTTGCGTAAGTTGACAGCTCGCAGCCGACCCGATAGGTCAAGACCCTGAATGGACTGCAGAGCCAAGGAAGATTAAGAATAATGTCTGAGAATTTATTTTGGATTTATTGAAATAATTACAAAATTTACAAGCAAGTTTATCTAAAACCTTCAGCTTGTTCAAAAAATACACCAACTCAAGTGTTATGAATTAAATGAAAACGTACAGCCAAATTACAATGATTTTATAAAAAAAACTTCTCAAATAAGTCTACTTTATTTCCTTAACATCCAATTGTCTGAAATTATTATTTAATGGAGTCTGTGAATTTTAATAGTTACTGTGACAAAGGAAACTAGTGATTTCTGAAAAGATAATAACATATTGCATTTTTAGAACGGAAACCTTTTTCCATTGCATCATTATGTATGTGAAATATTTCAGACTAGTATTATTAAACAGCACAGCAGGAGATATTATCAAAAAACTGGTACTAATTTAGCGTAGCTTCAGCGCCCGTCATTGCTCGCTGGTTAGCAATCAAAGAGAGACATTGACAAATTTTGAAATTGCGGATGTTAAATTCTGAGCGACGCAAATATTCCAATAGTAATATGGCAAGGCTACGGAAATATTTGACCTAACGCACAATTTATATTTTTAATTTGAATTAGGATCACTGTATGTCAATTTCTGTACATTTTTACTAAAAAAAATGCTCTATTGCAGTCAAAGTTGTAGATTCTACAAATTGAGGAAGTTTTCGAAATCCAGCCTACACTGTATCATTTTACGAGTCTCTAATTATTTAAACATCAATTTGGTAATCTGAGATACAGTAAATCCTTAGTATTGACATGTGCGAAGGAAATAACAGAACCACTTGTTTACAGTCCCCTTGTTAGGTAAATGTTTACAGTCGCATGTTGGCTCACATCGGATGGTCGCACTGTTGACTCAACAATGGTACGGGTCATGGGGCATCTTACCATGCCTCAGGACAAATCGATCGGAATTCCCTCCACGAGTAAGAGTTCTTTGAAAAATGATTCAATTATGTTCCAGTACACTTTCAACACCGATGTTATAACATAAATCATGTCAAAATTACACCTTACAATGTGAACAAAAATGAAAATTTATATTTTAAAAATCTATTACATTTTCTGAAGGTGAATTAAATATAAACTGCATGAAACAGTGATAACTACAAGGATACAATTATAATGTCGTATTAACGACTTAAATGCTGAATCTAATATTTAGTAGCAATATAGCTAAATAGAATCTTATTTACTTTAAACAATCATCTTAAAATAAAATAAACTTACATTTCATATTAAGTTAAAAAGTTAACAGTCATTTTTTTCAATTTTACCGAGTAGGCTAAATTACTTTACCAGAGTATTATTTAAATCACATTTTCCATGCTGTATTAAAACTTCATTTTTATATTGAGATTTTAAAATGTTAAAATATTTAAACTGCATTCAGGGGAAGAGATTTTGAACAAAACTCGTTGCGATCAACCTAAATAATTCTATATTATCAAGAATCGTTTTAGATAATGAATATTTACTTTTTACGCAATGAATTGTTAACTGTAAGACGATAAATTAAATCATATTGAATCTATGTCAGTTACTCAACTGAAGGCAGTCCATTCGAAAATTTACACCGCAAATTATTTAAGTTAAACAGAAAACTATAGTAAATGTATAGATAAAATATTAAAGGACTCATCCACTGGTCTGGCACTTGTAAACCATTTGAAATTTATTCACTAAACGTAATATAATCTTTAATTAAATTCGAATTTAAATTCAGATACATTGATTTTCATTTGAAAAATCTCTCCTTTTCTCTTAAATTATTTTGTGTGAGTTGAAAGTATAAGTTTCTTCAATTTTTCCCCCTTTTCATTATTCTTCGAATAATAGTAAATTTTTCCAATAATTAATTTTAAGATATTTGGTTTTATTAATATGTCGTTCATTTGGATTAATTCTGAAGGTATTAAATCATATTTCTCTTTATCATTAAAATGGCATAGTAGCATAATTAAATTAAGAAGAAATTTCCCTTGCAACTGCTTTCAAGCTGAACATTTTTTTAATGTAAAGCATAAAGTAGGATAAGAACCAGAGACTGGACATTCAATTTCATACCGATTTACATTTGAATATGAAACAGATAACACTAAATGAACAGAAACAATTTAATTTTACTGTTAGAATTAGCATATTTATTCCAAAACAGGGAACGCCTAGTGAAATCCTGTTCGATTTTAAAGAGAAGCTTTATCGCATATTTCAGCTTAAACCAAGATATTCATTTTTTCTTTAATAGAATATAAAGAAATAATAAAAAGGCCTTTGACTGTCACTGTTGTTTTTTAAGAATTAATTTATTACAACGGTAGCTTTTTAATTAATTATGTGAATATGGAAGTTTAAGCTGCTGATAGCTACTGTTGTAATAAATTAATTCTTAAAAAAAACTATGACTGTCGAAAGGTTTTTTTACTATTTCTTCATCATAAACATTAAACGGTCAAACAATCCAATGAATTTAATTGAATATTAAGAATAAGAATAAAAAACGTGTGAAATTCTGCAATTATTTTTCTGAAATATGAATATAATATGTAGAAAACTTGTCTTTGAAACCATAAACACTTATAAATAGAAGTACCACACCATTTAATAATAGATTTTCAAAATCATACTATTATTTTACCTATTTAATCCTCGTAATTTGGTATTGTGAGAATTAGTTTGTTAGTAAATAATTTTTAAATGAATACATTTCGTAACACAATAGGAAAACAACTTATTGTACAATTTTCTTTTAAAGTTTCGATGTTATATATAGCATACTCGTTCCATTCAGGAGTATTCTTCTAAATACTCTCTATTGACGAATTAATTTAGAGGTAGCTATCCCATTATTTGTATTGACCTAATATTAGAAAGATATAATCGTTTTGTATTTATTGAATACCTAATTCCCTTACTAATTAAAACACACGTGCATCAATAAGCATAATTCAATTAGTATATGTCCCTGTTGTCTGCTGATTAGACTTCTGTACGTTTAATTATGATTTACTGTACATAATTATATTTCATTTAGTTCTTAAATAGTAAAACATGCCTGAAAGGCAATGTCAGAATTTATCAACTGTATTCTATAAGGACTCAATAGGAAATTTAATAGTATCTTAGCACGTTATACATAAAAGTATAAAGCGTTGGAAGATTCGACTAAATAATCACTAGTTTTACAAATTCAACATTCTGAAGCTGATCATTAGTAATTATCTAAATTATTCATGTTTTCATTTTTTACCTAAATTAGATATTTTTTGTAAATTTCTTCTCAGTTTTAATATTTCTTATACACATATGATTTCTGTTACGAATTGAACCAGACTCTAGAATTGTAATTTTGCACGTTCGAGTTTCCATATTAATGAAAGCAAATTTTTGAGTTGAATCCGCAAACTTCTCGTAATGTTCTCGCTCTAGTTCTTCGACAGTCTTTCGGTTTCTCAAAAGGTTACTCAAAAGAAAGATTCTTACTTTGACATGAACCCTCAATAAGTTATTAAGCAGCTTATATACACTCTACATATTACCACCAGTCATTAATGATCCAAAACTTAAATAACCACTGTCCACTGTAAAATTGAATGAGCACTTGACATGTAATGAAAATATGTATGTCAAACAGAGGAGAATTTAGGAATCAATATAGCGATGATACGTGTATAAAAATAAGGAAATACATTGACATAAATCACTTTATCAAAGGGAAAATTTTTTAGATCCTGAAAACATTCACCTTTGAAGTGTCAAAATTGACTACTTGTTCGCGTGATACTATCGTGAGCGTCTATGAAACTAATATAAGGACACAATTACATTACAATGTGTTTTACTTCAACGCCTCATCAAAGAGCGAAGAAGTCGGAGCCTTTTCCACTTCGAAAAACAAAATAGGCTGGTATCTGTGAGAGATCGGATGATAAGGTACAATGCTGTTACAAATTCGAGCCTTTTAGACCAGACCATTCAGAGCATATTTTTGAACCTCCCTTCATGCTTGATATCTTCCCGGCGGTGAAGGCATCTTCCATCATTGCTGCAACAACAAACCACAGGTCTTAATTTTTTGGGTACTTCGTGACAGAAAAACGGACTTTTGAAATTCATGTCACGTCAAATCGCTGGTCTATTTCATTCCAAATGTTGGCCTACAGGGTAGTACTGTTTTAACTCTTAAAATAATTTAACTAATTAATAAAATATTATACACCCATAGGAAATTGAATTCATAAGGCGATTAGACATATGTGCAGTAAAAAACATATATCTGTCTAACAATAAGTATATTTAGCGGTTTCTATTGATAATGGCTGAAAGTAATGTAACTAATTTATTCTAGATATCAGAAAATACGGTGGTGGTTCAATAAGTCATACCTCCTTAAATACGCTGGTCATATGAAAGTTTTGAATTTGTAAAAATTGCTCAAACATTCTTCTCAAATTCGCTGCAGTAACAACTTCGTAAGTCAACAAGTGGGAGAACTGCATCGTCTTGAAAAATGGCTGACATTGACGTACGTATTAAACAGCGTTCTGTGATTAAATTCTTAAATGTGGGCGGTGAAACGCCGGTCCACATTCACGACAGATTGATAACTGTGTGTGGTGATGCAACAGTGGATGTCAGCACTGTTCCACGATGTATTCATCGCTGTAACGAAGCTGAAGGGCAAACACCGTTGGCTGATGAAAAGCTCGCAGGAATTTCTCCCCCAGGTGTGATTCAAAAATCATGTTATAGAATTTATTTTATTTATGACGTATTTGTTTAAGATAATTACTTGAATAATCTTACTATTACTATAATTTATATTCTATTTTATGTTGTGATGTCTATATTTTGGTCCTTATACTCATCCGGTTCCTGGATTTGAATGTCCGGTCCGATGATGAGTATATTAAGTCTTATGATGTAATATTTAAGATTCTATATTTTTAGTCCTGTATTTTGTCAGTTCTAAAGCGGATATCAGGTTTGTCAAATTTTCTAGAGCCGCGGTGAGTGGTGGGTTTCTTATTATTTCCCATAGACTTTCTTTTCTTAAGGTTTCTCTTATTGTCTTGTCTACCTCATAATTGGGGCATTCCAGTATGGCGTGTTCCGGTGTTCCTATCTCTCCACAGGCACATAGATTGTCTGGTCTGCTATTTATTCTTCCCAGATATTGTCCGTATGGACCATGACCAGTAAGAAAATGTATAAGACCCTTGGTTGGGTTGAGGTGTCTAAGCTGTAATCTTTCTCTTATGTTAGGTAGAATTTCGCACCCTTCTCCCTTTATTCATAATCCATTTCTTGCCAAATGTTTAAATTTCTTCTTAATTCTATTTGGATTTGCTTCTTGCCTAAAATTTCTACGACTTGCACTGTCCTTTTTTGAGAGTACTGGCCTCCTTTCCTGATTTCTAGATCCAACGGACAACTCCAGGAGAACTGTTAGTGCTCTGAAGGTGTACTGGGCACCTGATATCTTAACAAAGTTTTCCGCGAATTGGGGATATGACAAGAGTTGTCAGATGATCGGCTAAATGCCTCCTGAAATTTGTGGAGACATGGAGAATGGAATGCTGCGACCCCACAGAAAACTCGTCTCCCGTCATTTGGAAGGGCGTGAGAATAGTACCCAATGCCCGACCTACCTGATGCAGGTTTTCTAGGGTTTTCTCTGCATCTCTTTAGGTGAAACACCGGGTAGGATACTTAAACCATAGCACGGGAGCCCTAGTTAACCCTTGGCTACCTTGCTCTACCTTCCGCATCCCCACTTTTCAATTCCCTTCCTCTGCTATTATAGGAGAGTTGCCTGTTTCAGTATCACCCTCATGTAGCCTGTTTACCCAAAAAAAACTTAATTTATTGAAGCTATTAATTGGTCCGATTAGTGTTTATTCAATGTTTTAGTCTTTCTTACACAGTTAATTTCTCTAATAAATACACTGTCAGAATTAAGATGAATCTGGATTTGGTGAAGTCGCGTCGACCTCCGTTGCACCAAATAAGTTTCCGTGCAGTCTTCATATAGGACATTAAATTACATGTTTCTCCATGATGAAGTATTCCATTTTCTTAAAGATAATGATTATTCTAATTTACAGTTCATTGTTTCTCCCGCTACAGTAACCGTCGAGATTAAACATGACAGAAAAGGGTATGAATAATTTCAGTAGTAATGATTAAGTTGATATACAGGACAGTCTCAAAGGAATACTAACGGCCAGTAGCAATTACGTGAACCCAGGGAGACCTGCCTACACACAAGCAATGCTCTTAGTGACTAAACATAAAGCACAGTGCGTCCTCGGGGCACACGCTTCAATCACGTGTTTCAGCATGCGTGTATTATTTAATCACTCATTGACATTAACCAAGCATTGAAACAAAGTTCACCATAGCATCAACAGTCCCAGCTGTCAACAAACAGAGGAAGAGACAAATTGTGAGAGATTTCACGTTGGAGTATAAAACCGTTCAATCTCGAATCCAAATGATCACATCGCAGTTAATTTAGAGAACGAACACTTAAAACTTCTATTTATCAAATGCGATCCTTATTCAAATCTATAAATTTGATTATCAAATTCTCCCTCATTATTAAAGAGCTCTGAAATTTATAATTCCAGTATCATCAATACACATATTTTATCTAATAATCAAAGTCACATATTTTATCTCACACATTAGAACGGGTTCACATTTAACCTTATAAGGATTTTCCAGAAATTAATGATAATTGAACTCAAAATTACTGTTAAAACGGACAATCAAACAATGAAATCAATATTCTGGACAGTTACAATCTGGTTTATAAAATATTATATATGCTACGCGACAACTTGCTTAAAATCTAGAATCTAACACCCAACATAAATCAAACTCAAAAAGTAATAGATCCCTCTCGTCTCATATCAAGCTCATAAATCACGAGTTTGATTTAAAAAATAAATAAAATATCACTTCATTCAAGTAATTTTAGATCTAAACTCCAATTTGATGAACCCATACTCAAAATTTAAATTATAATAAAATTGTTAATAATGAAAACGAAGGATCGGACATTTAATGACATTACGCAGATATTTTAACCTGAATAAATAATAAAAAATATTGTATAAAATGCACTATATATTTTTAAAAATGAACTACAATTCATAAATAGATGGGTTTTAATTTAAAACTAGCAACTTCGTTCGCGCCGAAATAGTTGTTTTTATTTTGCCCTAAAAACGAAACAACAGGTATAGAATTTCGATAAAGTTCAATTCATTGAATATATAAAAAAATACGATATCATCTATTTATGAGCGCACAGGGTAAAACTTTTAACTCGGAGGCGGTTTATAACAGATACCGCTAACATACGTTTCGGAACGACTGCAGGGCTCACATGATTATGTCGGGAATACTTCGTACTTTCTCTGGTTTTTATTATCAAAGTTCTCACATGCCGAGGCACCTTCACCTATTTTGGAAGGTATATGTACTTGGGTCGAAGACCTTGGGCATATGGCAAGAGTTGTCGATTGATCCCAGCAAACTCGTCTTCGTCATTCGGAAGGGCGTGAGAATAGTACCCACTGCCCGACCTACCTGAGGCAAGTTTCCTAGTGTTTTCTCTGCATCTCTTTAGGTGAAACACCGGGTATGATCCTAAAACTATAGTCCGGGGGCCCTACTGAACCCTTGGCTGCATTGCTTTCCCTTCCACATCCCCCTTTTCAATTCCCTTCCTATGCTATTAAAGGGGAGTTGCCTGTTTCAGGACCGCCCTCATGTAGCCTGTTACCCCCTCCCCCAAAAAATAAAAAATAAAAATGAACAATTCGGACGGCAATTCATTGGATTTATAAATATTTATGTAAATATTTTCTGAACTCTTCAAGATATCGAAATGAAACATACACAAAAATTTAAGTTAAAATACCTCTTTTAATTACCTTAAACTTTCATTGAAATCCGTTGAGACATTTCGCAGTCTATTTGAGACAAACATACTGACAGACAGACAGCACTTCATTTTTATTTATCGATATAGATAAGACGTTTCGTTCGGCAGTTCATTGTATATTATTTATAATATTAAGTCACATTATTTTATTTACACTTTACAATAACAGTTGTAATTAAATAAAATAGATTTTGAAGTGTCAAGGGGATTTTAGAATGTGATCACATTGCACCTGCTTTTAATTGCATTTTCTAATATTTGACGACGAAACTATAAACTACGTAGATGCTCAAATGTACTCAGTAGACCTTTGCTTATTACAAAATTATTTTAACTGCTTTATTAGAAAGTAACGGCTCTTTTATTCGTAATAAGAAGACAAAATCTATCGCACAACGAGATCTTGACTTCAGTTGATCAGGTAAACAACTTCCGATGCACGTACAGCTGAATGACTAATATCAACATTTGTGTGTATATTAACTGACCTAAATTTCTAATAATTTTAAGTAATATCAGTATGACGACAAAAAATGAATGTGGAATTGAATAATATTAACGAAAGGTAAAATTCATTGTTATTATACTGATGAAGCTCAACTTAACGTTCATAAGAAGCTCAAATTCAACGACTAACTTCAAAATTAAATACATTAAGAAAAGATAACGTTAATCTCTAAATTGTACACAGTAATTAAATCTGAATCATCAAGAATGTAACCTCAACATAGTACCATTTATTATTTGTCGAGCATAAAAAATACTTATGTATGAATGATGCTCTACTGGAGACTGGTAAAGTGGTTTCTGAATTTTCCTGTGGAGATATTAAATAAATTTGTAACTACATATTGAATTGGATTCTTGTTGTGTTATGAACTATCAACCCCATTTTTACATCCTGTAAAACATGATCACAAATAAATAGAAAGTCCACGTAGAAATTTCGTAACGTGTAAATATTTTGCTTGATTCAGTCCTCTCCTCGTCAGGAAATTATTTCATCCATCATTGTCAATTATATGACATTTTTAATCTAAACCTTTTTTGTGTTAAATATAACGTTTATAATATACCTTTGTTAACTATTGGCTTTATCATTAAAAAAATCTGTTAATTTTTTTTATCGAATTACCCTTTTCCAAAACATTAAGATACACATAGTATAGAATCCGGAGTCCGACAAGTCATTGAAGCTCTAACGACCACTCTACTTTTCCAATACGAGATTCAGACACCGTGTTTCTCTTAGCCGGGAGTTGTAATGTGCCTCGCAGAACAGCGATATTACACGTCTAGGAGTTCGCTGAGCACAAAGTAATTTAGGAGGGGCCTTAGGCGTAACGAGTACCTTGACGTTGATTTAGTGCATTAATATCTTTCACGAACCCCTCTCAGATAGTTTTGAATATTTTAGTAGAGACTTCGGCAGTTTGTAGAGCATTGTTCCTTCGAAATCCACTTTAAAATTATTCACATGATTTATTACGTCAGATTACTTTTATCATTATTACTCATGACTACTCTCAGAAAAATAAATTCGCACGTGACTTGTTCCACAATTGCACACTATATTCTTAATAAATACTGATGCAAATATGTTTCTTCATACATATTCGAGCGGGTAGAAAATTGCAACACAACGAAGTCCATATATTATTAAAAACCCGGAGAAAAACACTGGAAGGGTGTCTGACACCCCATACAGAAACGTGGAAGGCATTATAATTTTAAAATACGCAAATGTGGGAGTTTGTGATATCACCTACCATTGCGACTGACCGAAAACAGGAAAAATTTCTGCAATACTTAATAGAGCGTAATGCGACTGCTATTTGTTTAAATTCTGTTATGCTCACATTTGATCAGTTATATTCTGCTATATAAATACCAGGAATGCATGTCCGCATCCCCCCCTCCTTTCAACTCCCTTCCTTGCTATTAAATGGGAGTTGCCTGTTTCAGTATCACCCTCATAGAGCCTCCCTCCCCCCCCCCCCAAAAAAAAGAGACGTATAAGAAGAAAGAAATAGGAAATAATTTAAATTACGTCTTTTTTGTATATTTCCGTACTAATTTTAACCGCCTTTTAACATGAAATACATCACGGATCCATAGAAACTCGATTTTTGACCTATTAAATCTTGTTTATATAAAATATATACTTGAACAAGAAATATAAAAGGCTGTCAAAAAAACACATGTAAGATTTTTATAATTATAATTTAATAAAGTTGTTGTCAATTGTAAAGACTGACGAAATAAAGTTCATGATCTAATTTTTTTTTCAATTTTGTCCGATTTTGTTATTTTGTACATTTTTTAAAAATATTCAACCAATTTTCATTATTTGAGGTCGGAATCTTATGCGCTCCTCAATTTTAAACTTCGCGCTTAGCAACGTGATTTATATTGACGCGACGCTATATTTCGTGTTATTCAGAAACAGTTTTTGATTGGACTATTTCTAATAGTGGTGGAAAAATGGAGGGAATTAAATTTAAAAAATCGTACAAGTTCCAGTATTTTTCACCGCGTGTATTGTTCACTCTCCTGGTGTACCTGAAGAATTTTAACTCCATTACAGTACTAGGGATATTTTCGAACTGCACCGTGCACCGGTAGGTTTAAATTCCTTTAATGTGGCGTGCTTATTTAATGTGCCTGGTGATGTCTTGACTCGATTAAAGTACAATGAGTTATCACGCTGGTTATGATGAAATAAACATTCCGTCTGGATATGTAGGTGTTAAAAGATAAGTGATCTAAAAAGTGACGCGCTTTTTGCCCTAAAGATCACATATTGCCGAATTAAATACTGTACTTGTCAGCGCCGGGTATTTACTATTAATTGTGATAGATGTATTTACATACCATTTCTACATTCCGCTTATTCCACAACAAAATTTACTATTTCTAAACGGATATTTCCAGTTAATTAACACTTTTCTGGATGAAATACTTAGTAACCCAAGTTTCTGCATTACAAAATTCATTCCTTTAATATTCACGAATTTTCACAGAGTAAAGCAATTACAAAACTTTAAATCTTTTTTCTTGTTAAATATTTAAATTAATTATTTATTAATTATTATCTGGGATTGAGGATAATTTTGTAACGACCGCCGTAATCTGCGCCGTCTTACCAGATTGATGTTCTTTCTATAACCAAACTGACGTACTTTTTTTAATATTTATTTTAAACCCAAACATCAATGTATGACAAAATGATGAGTTACCAAAAATAATTTATTTGAACTTATTATGATAAGGCGGTTAAGTTAAACCTGATTGACAAAAACGTACATTCTTATTAAATAGCAAATTGAGTTTTTATTTACGTTCCATTGTTTTCGTTTCGTTATCTTCAAATACTTTATAATCTGATCGTTAAACCTGTAGTGAATTTTATAAGCGTATATACACTAACAAGTGTCGGCCTGTGTCAAAGCAACATTGCATGTTTTCTGCTAGTGGAACCATTTATTCATAAGACTGAAAGCGTCATTGACGGAGCTTCTAAACTGATCTGCATAATGCTGATTCATGACACTGATGAGCTGAACTGTACAGTTCGTATATGGTTATTTAACACATACGAAAAAATTATGACAATCACAGACTAAGAATTGTCAAAACTTTACTTTTCTGCAATAGTTGTAGAATTATTTAATCCTAATCTTAGTCTGTTTGTGAGTACTCGAATGTAAACTTTTAAAAGATAGAGACATATAAACATTTTCAAAACAAACGTTAACATCATGAAACTGGCGGGGATCGATTTGGCGATTAAAATTCTATGCCAGTGGAAGGCAATATCTATCTCGGAGGTAAAAAGGAATAAATTTGATAGTCGGCTAGTAGACACGGAAGGAGAAAGGATAAGGGAGAGGTGATAAAGAGGTTTACTAAGATCAACTGATATTGATATTCAGAAGAAGTTTCCGACCCATACTTTGTGGAAAAGTATTGGCGAAATTAATCTCCATGATAGATGTTCCGCCAAAGTAAAACTATTAAGGCAAAATCTACAATTAAATGAGTGGTGGTCCATTTACCTGGAAACAACGAGAACTCGTCCTGAGGAAGGCCTATAAAATGAGTTTACGTAGTCTGAACCTGCCGATTCCTGGAAACAGAGGGAACGTCTAGCCGACCCAGCAGCCGCAGAAGTCGAATAAACAGCGGTGTGAATGTTTTTCACGTCGACGCAAATAACCGAAATCCTGCTTTCCAGTATGACCGCAGGTAGGATCTTTGATTTTTATGTTTCATAAATTTCCCTGAGAGAAAGTAGCCGTCGTAAACAATTGTAAAAGTAATTGCAATTTAAGAGTACAATAAAGGACCCTAGATAATGTAACGTAAATTTAACTTGATGTTAAATTCAAATATATTTTATATAAATATCTTTTTTATCGTTTTAATAAAATAGAACATAAATACAAGCTGTACATAATTTTGAATACTATTAAAATAATAACATTAATGAGGTATAATTAACCACATTTATTTCATGCTCAAAACTGTTACTAACAACCTAACAGCCATGCTCTTCGTTGTATCGCCCAGCATTCATTAGAATACGAACACGTATATTCCACTCGTAATGTTTCTGATTGTCCGAACAGATATTCTACCTACTTTATTTTCATGACTTGCATGGTTCCATATTTTTTAATGTAATGCTGAGTGTAACATTTATGAGTGCAGATAATTACCGAGATTTTCAATCAAATTAATGGTTCGTAGCAGAGTCGGAATTTGGTCCATAGAGGCGCAGCACTTTATCGTACCGTTACTACTACATTTTGCTTTCACTCAAATTAGAATTCGTTGTGGGGAGACCTCTTCATCGCTGCTGATGGATTCGTTCTCCAGTGCTTTTGTTGGGGAGTCATTCCGTGGGCAACATTCAAGGCCTAAATTAAGCAAACGGATGTGGCGCTATCGCTACTACTTCTACGTCTTAAATAACAGAATATTATTTTAATAAGATTATTTTCTATGATATCTCCAACAACGAGTGTTTTGTTAGAAGAAATAATATACATCTCGTGGAGTCCAAAACGCTAAAGCTAAATTTATTTTGAGTAGCGCAGAAAAGAGGTGAATCTTGTATCAATGTAGTTACTCATTAGTAAATATAAATTTTGATTTAATTTTATAATTATGTATTGTGGTGACGTGTTGTAGGGTTATATTTAGATTTAATAATTAATAGTTCTCGTCTTCACGTCAAGTGTTAAACCGTCGGCAATTTGACAAAGACGCTTCCATATCGGCTTTTGTCCCAATATATTTCCTTACAATGGTACTCTTCCTGCTTATTGTGTTGCGCGGAATATTATTTTACGGTTTGAAAAAGTGTCCACGTGCAGTTTACTAGTACTTATTCAGAAGTGTCAGACTCAGACAGATATCTAGTCTTTCTTCCTGCTTCTTTGTGCCTCTAGAAGTTCATCTGTCATTCTTCTTTTCAAAATCTTTTATCGAATGGTATAATATTTACGCTTCTTGTTTGGTTACAATTCTGTTTCAAATGGAAGTTAAAATGGACCAATCATGTTGATTAATGCTATGCCGTTGGTATTATTATTATTAATATTGCAAAACGAATATTACAATATTATAAGTGAAGCATTAAAAAATTTTAATAACAAATTACCTAGCAGTTTCTCATTGTATGTTTATTTGGATTATTATTCACTCGTTATTAAAATAAGCATGCCCCTCAGCAACGTCCATTTACCGACTCTCCAAAACTTTATGCTATTGTGTGATAATGAAAGCTTCTAATACCGATATAATTTCACCATATTCATTATCATCATCATCATGAGTTTTCTGCCCGCAGGAAGTTCTTCATATGCCAGCTCACCGCTTCCTCTTGTCCTCCGCCACCCTTTTCAGGTACTCATACCCTTTACATCCTTTTATATCATTTAATATCTTACTTCTTCTTCTTCTCCATCTCTCTCTCTCTTCTTACGAATCAGTCTCTCCATAGCCTAAGTCAGTAAATAGTCTCGTATCAAAGAGTGACCTCCCCCGTTTTTTTCATTTTCTTACCATTTGTAATAGCAGCACTTTCCTATCACCAACAGTCTTCAACAATGCTTCAATTGTCACCCTTTCCATCCAACTTATTCTTTCCATCCTCCTCCACGCCCACATCTCGAAAGCTTCCAACGTTTTCTCATTCTCTGTTCTTAACGCCCACGTCTCTGCTCCGTTCAATATCACACTCCACTTAAACACTTAGCCAATCTTTTTCTCGGACCTTTATCCAATGCACGACACAGTGGATTTCTTCTCATTAGAAGGACACCTTCACCATGGCAATGCGTAGCATTAACTTCTTTATGGATACTCAAGTCCATACTGATCACACTTCCCAGATATTTAAAGAAAGACACGTGTCTGATGTTTTCTTACCTTATTTCAATCTTATTTACCCATCAACATGCTCTCTGTCGTGGTAATTCTCATTCCATACTCCTCGAAAGCTACTTTCAGATCTTCTAACATCACAATTACCTTTTTTTCATTTTCGGCCAATAGTACTATATCATACGCCAATCTTATGCACTCTATTATCTATGAACCGATACATATTCCTCTTTTTCCATCTTAACGCTGTATCGTTTTCATTTATATATTGAAAATTAAAGGGGAAAAGACAAACCGTTTTCTAACTCACCTTCCAATTGTGCTTTCTTATGACATTTCATTTTCAATTTTAATGTTAACTTTCTGTTCGTGGTACAGACTTTTTATTAATCTTGTTTACTTGCAATCTATTATTTTCCTTTAAAAAATGTCCACCAATTTTTTCCATTCACCCTGTCAAATACCTTGCCAAAATCAATAATGATAACGTGCACTTCTCTATTTTTTCATTATACATTATGGATCGTAAGAAACTAATAGCTTCTCATATTTATTATAATTGAATTTTTGTAACAACATTAACGCTAAAAATTGTAATAATTAATTATATAACTTTGAGCAAACTGAACAATATTAAGGCAACGGGAAAATATAAAAGTCGTTGAACGTGCGTTTAAGACAGAAAAGTGATATCGGCATACATCTCCATTGCAGTCCCTCTCAATTAGAGAATTTGTACCATGTAATCTGTAATGAACATTCTTCCCATGAGGACAACACGACTCCTCTAATGAACTCTACCAACGATACTACGTGGTATACTTACAAAGACTTTAAAGGTTTAAGAATGTTGTTGACATAAATTTATATGAAATATACTCCATTATAAGATTATAAACTTAGTTTGCATTGAGTTAATCTTTTTGCAACTTTAGCGAATCAGTAACTGCTTAATTAATTTGTTTCAAAACTTAAAAAATTAGCCCAGCCTAATGATATTTTAATTCTGTAAACAGATACAACAACGGTAAAATAGTTTACGTTAACTGATTCATTTGAATATAAAAGTTATTTCTGTGTTTTATGGTAGGTTCTAAATCAGACGTGAGTAAACATGTTGATACGTCTTAACGCCCACGTCTCTGCTCCGTTCAATGCCACACTCTACTTAAACACTTAGCCAATCTTTTTCTCAGACCTTTATCCAATGCACCATACAATGGATTTCTTCTCATTAGGACACCTTCGTTAAACGTACTGTTTTCCTACCTAGAATACAGTTAAGAATAATATAGTACAATATACTTTATTGGCATATAAAACCACTTCAAACAAAGCATTAAAAACATTTTTAAACTTTTGTTTAGAAAGCTGTAAATGGAAGAAAATAAACACCGAGAAAATGCATTACATTCATGTAAGCTGGTACGCTTTAAGACGTACAATATTCTTCCCAGTGAGCGTCATTATGAATGCTGCGGTTGTTACCCACATTTAAGGGGATCGGAGAGTACGAGAAAGAAGTCCCTCCCAATTCTTGGAAACTCTGTTCGCATTAAGCTGGCAGACTGAAAAACACGTTGGGACAGGTCGAAGGGAATGTTCTTCTTTGGTGAAGCTGCAGCAGACTTAACAGACGGTAGCAGGGGTAAAATGTCAAAGTGTGCATAAGGCAACGCAACACGAACTTGAATACACAAGGAAACTCGAACCATGCCGATGCATAATAAAGACTAAAAAAACCACGACAACTTGATGATTACTATTGTGGTGTATTATTCTATTCGATGATTTATAGTACATTCAAATATTGGATAATGGAATATCCTCCTGTATCAAAATCCGAAAACGAAATGTTAAATCAATACCAAGCAACGACGAAATAAACTTGCACATATATTGAGGTGTACTTCACAGGTTATTTAAACGGTCGGCATGAAAATTTATGATCGTATATTTTTTATATGAGAAATATAATATATATTGTAACATGTTAAGTTACAACCCCAGCCGACTGTTGGTATATGCGGCCAGACTTGATTGTTGTATATGTGACGTCAATTTCTGGCGTAAAAGGTACGTCGTAAAGATAGGCTGTACATGTTGCGAGCACGTGGAAATTTTTAGTTAGCTCGATCCAACTGCGAGTGAAAGCACAATTTTTAGCGAACGAGCGTCGGGACATTCAGTGTATACGTGATCTACCGTTGCAAATGGCCGGAGGAGAGCGGGAATTCGTATACTAGCGATTGGCGGCTGAGGTCAGGTGACCATGATTCTGCAAGATGGCGTAATCCAGGAGGAAACACGAATTTCAGTTGGTGGTGGGTCGATTCAGGAGACGCATGTGTAATGGTGCACACACAGTCGCGACCACACGGCAAGCAAACAAACCTCGAATAAGTGGTGCTGGGCCCAAATAGAATCGCGAATAGTAGCAGTGAAATTTTTTGTCGACGATTTGGTGTAATTGATTTAAAGACGAGTGATAGGAAAGTTGATGGTTGCTTTCTCGCTATGCTTTAGATCATTTAACTCAAGTCTCTGATTTTATTTGTTTAAACTTTTGTATTATTTCTGGAATAAATACCTGGCGCCCTATATTATTCCTTGTCCGAGCAGTAAATCCTATATTGAAGTAGAGTTAATGGCCGGCAGAAACGTGTTTATATATATATATATATATATAACATTTTAATCAGAAATTTATTTTAAAAAATTATGGATCTCGATAACAGCGCCACCTACCGGGTCCACATGTAAAAAAATCATCCAAATCGGTCAAGCCGTTTACAACATACGCACACCAGAATTTTATGTACATAAATTTAGAATTTACTTTAAACAAATCATATATATGAAATGTTATTGTATATAATATAAAATGCTTCCGGTGTCCTATGTTATTGTAAAATGTTTTAAAGTATAATAAATTAGATATTTGCATTTCTGTACGTTTCCGCTTTTAAAAAACTCAAATTTTAATAGTAATACAAATATTTGTTGCATTGTAGTCAATTGCATTGAGTAAGAAACAATAAATGTCAGAGATTGTAAGCACAATCTAACAACATGGCATTTTTTAGTGTATTATTTTAAAATGAATGTGTTCACAGAATCTGAATGTAAGTCCCAATAAATTAAACAGCATGAGTGACAGCCTGCATCTTTGTCTTACTCCTTTCTTGATTTCTGCTTTCTTTTCTTGATCTTCTAATAGCTGCTGACTGCCTTTTGTAGAGGTTATGTATAAGCCTTCTTTCTCGATATTTTATTCCTCTGCTCTTCAAAATCCTTAAGAGTGTGTTCCAGTTCACATTATCAAACGCTTTTTCTAAATCTACAAAGGTCATGAACGCAGGCCGGTTTTTTCTTATACTGTCTTCTAAAATTATACGTAAAGTCAATATTGCTTCTCTTGTCCCTACATTCTTCCTGAAGCCAAACTGATATTTTCCTAACTCGCACTCTATTTGTCATTCCATAACTACGTAAAATTCTTATATTTGCACATTGAATTAAAATTAGTCTGTTATTTTTCACACCCTCTACATTGTAATGAAAAATGTTCACTATTTAGATCACAATTATAATTTGTATGGAGCACGGTTTTTTAGGCAACGGTACTCTAATTAATCTGGGGTATCTGCCTGTATATTACAATATTTTTGTTTTTTTAAAAAAACATATTAATATAAAGGTGATATTTTTCGAGAGTTCCATTGCTAGTTTTGGAGAAGAACTTAGGAAGATAAGCAGAAAATAAATCTATACGGAAAGAAAAGAATATTATGCACGGAGAATAATATTTTCAAGAAAGGAAGACGTGATAAAAATGCCACTCAACCAGAAAACAACTCTGTTAGTTTTCTGGAAACAAGGAGCAACAGTTCAGAGTTCAGGTATTGGGAATTCGGGGATTTTAAACATTTCAAATTATTTTATACCCCAACAATATATGACGGTCATCTTTCACATAAAATTCAGACCATTTTTTTAGGTTGAGTCGGACTCCAACGTATCATCAAAAGTCACATTTGAGGCTCATTTAAAATACGATTATAATTATAAATTTTAGCACTAAAACGTGCAGCTAAATGACGCGCCGTGCAGCACATCGCCCTCTCTATTCTCTCTATTCAACTATCCCCTCTGAGTCCAGTTCTGATTCTAGTTCGTTGAAGCTTTCATGTGACTCGCTTGCAGCCCAGAGTCAATACAGGACTAATAAAACACTTTGCCTGGCCGGTGAGTAAATCTGATCAAGCCAAATAATGAAAATTATATATTTGCAGATAAACACTGTAAACACGGTTCCGCGCTCCTACATAAACTGGATACTTGAATTTATCAGAGTTTATCAAAAACAAATTTACTAATAAACACACAATATTTTATTTTGCGCGTTATTCATTTATTTTTGGGTGATGAGAGATCAAAGAGCTCTAGTTTGTGATTTCTCATCCACGATTTCGAAAGGTACTTGCCATAAAAATATCGAATCAGAGAAATTTTCTCCCGTAATGTATATATAATTTTTTAATTATTCGTTCATATTTTATAAATGAAAACTATTATTTAATTTGCAATTTTAATTACCCATAAGATTAAATTGAAGCAAATTGAAATCTCTGATTTTTATTCCCGCAGAAAGGTTAACAGTAACGCGCAATTACACGAAATTGAGGTGGAAAATTTGGCGTGTTTTCAAGGCATAAAGAAAGGAATTCGCCACGTGGGAGTGAAATCAATTATATTTGGCTTAGGAACCACGTAAAATATGGTGTGATTTTGCTCAGTTTAGATTTTACGTAAATTCAAAGACGGTACCAAACACAAAAGGGTCAAAAGTCACCTATTTTCCACACGACATTATTTGAATGGGCCACTCTTACTTATATTTTTTCTAATATTATTTGAAAGAGCACATTTCATTAGATTAGAATCAATATTCATCATTTTTGATCCTCGTCTTTTTAAACTTAAAAATATGGTTCAACAATTTTTCTGAAACTTTTATTTGCAAAGTAATGTAGCAAGCATAAACTAAATTACTGATGAAGTTACGTTATAAATAAGTCGAATATTTTTTATTAAATATTGTATATATATATTTAAAAAATTTTACACAATGTAACGTTTTGCTCATTTAGTGCCAAAGGAAATTATTTGGTGAAACATGATATTACTATTTGTTTCTGTTTGATGAAATAGACACTTAAAAACTCAAAAACGAGGAAAGATAATTATTATTTCGAATTAACATTTTAAAATTTAGTTTATCGTTGAAGTTTGTGGCTTAATTTCCCGAGAGGAGGGAAAATTTCGTCTGAATGACAGTTCAATTAACTTTCTCTTTCTGCTTGTTATTCTACGTGGCTATAAACAGCCACGCCATGCACAGAATAATACTATAGAATTCCAATTTTGTACACTTAATTATCTATCACATTGAAACTCGAATTCACATAAACATATACAAAACGTAATAAACAAATTAATATTGGTTGCCTAATGTATAACAAATTTAAGAAACCAAAAATAATTAACGTTTAATGAAACAAAAGCGGACAAAATTAATAAAACAAAATGTATTGATTATATAAATATATGATTCGGCCCTAACCTAACCTCTTCCGGTTGAACTACACTTAACAAGACACTACGATACATTACTGAAATTTGTTGGTAACTTTATTTCAACCTGAAGAGAGTCCAGATCCGGACCGAAACATGTAGGTATATATTAAATTTGTAAATTTTATAGTTAGAATGAGGTTTATTTTGTTAATTATTAAATACAGTATTTATTAAGGCCCACGTCGGTGGAAGCCATTTGTAATAAAAATAGGAAGGTAAGACGGGCTAATTTACCATTACTAATTATTATTATTTTAGTTCCACACTTGGGCGACAATTGGGATAATTGAGTGGGTTTAATTTACTTTATTATTAATTAAAGTTATTATATTTACTTATTGGGGAAAATGACACTTTTAAAGGAGAAACAAATAATAATGACAAATGAATTTAAAATCAAAGACGGAATTTATTTTATAAGAACAAAATTTAGTAAATGACACTCGTAAAACTCAGAAGTAAACAAATTAAATTTACTTGAAAAGGTAGAGCAATAATAAATTTATGATTTACGTGAAGTAGTAGAGCAATAATAAATTTATATGTTGATGAAACTCATTCAAATCAGATCTGTGGAGTGAGCCAAAAGAAGCAAAATTTTCTATGGTCTGGAAATGTGAATTAATTAAATTCAATAGAAGACTGCAGCTGCATTCTCTGGTGGCGTTTGGCTTCGGTCTGCTTCGGGTTGAAGATTTGGAGGCGCCTGAAGTCGATTCTCATTACTGCATCTGATGATCTGGCTGCACGGATGACGCCTTGGACTAAAGTAGATGAAACTTCTACTAAAAAATTTACATCTGTCGGGATCCTGAGAGCTCCACCCACCACTCAACCACGGCCCGCAATTTTTTGATCTCAGAACATCTCTCCACGTCACCACGTAGATACCCATAACTTTCCTCTTCTCTTTTCCAATAGCCAATCGCTTGCAATTTCAAATAGCACGCATTGGCTGATATCAACACAATTGCAGGCAACAGGATAATTCTTAGCTCAGATGAGGACGAGTGTCTTCATATATGTTTTACATTAGTTATACACGGTAGCGGTTCCTAATTTTCCACGCCTAGCTTCAGACTTGATGGAAGCCAATCCTTAAATTAGGGACGGATGACACACACACTGTCCTTAAAAGCCCTCTTCCATAAATCTGAAGAAAAGTCCGTTTCCGTTGTCCGAAAGAGGGTGTAAGCGCTGCCCACGCACACACAAAAATACGTGGCATACCTTCAAAATTTACGTCGCGTGCACTTAATGTATTACAAATTTGTTTAGTTTTATTGAATTTGTCAATGTAATATCTCAGTGTCTAGTTAACTTTCGTTCAATCCGAAGAGGGTCCAGATCAGGACCAAAACATGTAGTTATATATAAAATTATTTTTCTGTTACTAATTTTGTCTGATTTTGCCCTCATTTAAACGTTATTTAAATTTACAGATAACTATTTATATTTTTAACCAAAATAAAACCATTTAATTCAATGCCTGTGCATTACAATAGTAATTAGAGCGTCCGCTCTTTCTTCCCTTCCACATTCCGCCAGCTGTTATCTCACAGCACTTTCCCTTCAATCCTCCTACTCCCATTCACCCTTCACCCTATTTCCTTCTGTCTTTAGTTTTAGTTTACTGGTTTTATTATTGTTAAAAAAATAAATATTTATAAAATAAAATAGAATAAATCTGTAACACAAACACTGTAAGAAATGAAAATAAGGCCTGTTATAGATACTCAAGAAAACAGGCTATTAGTGTAATTAGTGTAATAAAAAAGTTATAACAATAGTGTTTTACTCTCTGTGTCAAATATTAGCGATTAAGTGGTTATTCTATAAACTGTATAAATAAACTTATTTTAAACAAAAAAAATAATACCGGTTCGACATATAACATGTTGATAATGTATTAATATTTTTACATTATTTTTAAATATTGTATTTTTTCTCTTGAATAAAAAGAACTATCATTACTCCATGTCAAAAACATCGTAATCCTTTTGACCTACGTTATCATAATGAGAAATATTTTCCCTCTCTTTCATTGTTCTTTGCATACCGCGTAAAGCAGATTTCTTCTTATTTGAATCAAATTTCATTATTTAGTCCGGTATTTGTCATGTTTTATTTCCTTATGAAAATGTCTCCCTATTATGTCTTTCTATTCTCAGAACCCCACAGGTCACAAATCTCTGAAATTGCTGCAATTGTGGAACACGAATTTTCTGTGTGAGAACTTCCGCTATATCACTGGTCGTATAATACATCATTCCGATGGAACTCCATATATTCTTTTTTCAGGTCAGTGGCGAGTCAACTGATCCTGGGCAAAGCAGTTATAGCGGAGACATACGATAGTGTCACCATCTACTTCAGCGACATCGTCGGCTTCACCACTCTTTCTGCGGAGAGCACGCCATTACAGGTAGCACTTCTTACTTTGATGGAATATTAAATTCCTCCATGATACAAACTAGTCGTTAAACTGTATACTATGTACTAATTTTTCTAGACTGCAGCTCAATGTTACCACAGAGAAAAGATCGTTATTGAAAGAACACTTTTTTTCGCGGTCATCAAACATCCATAACATTTCACTGCTGATTGAAACCATTGATTATTTAACACATTTTCCCCTCTCCGCTTGTCCTCTTTTCAGGAGCTTGTTTCTTATTCATACCGGTAGTGGTTGTAAATAATTAATGAGTTCTTTAATATTCAGCGAGTAAGTCGGCCCTTGTTACACCTAAGCAACAATAGGTTTAAAACTTTTAAACAATTTTTTTTAACGAAGTGTAAAATTTTATGAAGTTAACCTCTGTGTATTACTTATATTTCATAGATATTAAATGGGCTATTTTTGTACATTTAGGCGTGACTGAGGTGTAACTCAAAATTGTTTGTATCACAAATACTCTCTATATCAGTTTTTCTCAATGTTGGTCCCAAGTCCCAGGAGGGGGCAATTTAATTGTTGAAGGGAAAAATTCGAAAATGAACATTTTAAAGCACCCACCTGCTAATATTATGCTTGAACAACAGGAAAAATTGTATCTCAGTTTTAAATAAGCCTACTTTATAGAGAGCTGCACTTGAATATTTGTCCAATTGCATCACTATGGCGAATAGGGAAGACTTGAGACTAAAAAGCGTACTTTATATAGAACCGCACTTGAAAATGTGTCCAATTGCTGTGGGATGCATCAATCACTATGGGGAACAGGGAAGACTTGAGACAAAAGCTGACTAATAATCTCTCTGCAGCAAGAATCAAGCATAAGGATCTCGCTAATCCATAAAGGACCTCAAATTGAATGTTGATACTATTAAATAATAAACACTGAAAATTAAAATATAGAAAAATCTTTGATATAAATTATTTTGTTCTTGAATTTTTGTCTTCTCTTACATTTAAAAAAATTTACGTACTCTTCTTTTTTTAATAACCCCCTCTTGACTGCTTCATAAAACTTTTTTTCTTTAATAAGTTATAATTATGCTTCATTTAGGGAATAATCCAAATTTTGAATATTAAAAAATGTATATGTTTTGTACATAGGGGGCATCAGAAGACTTAGGTGGATGGTGGTAAAAAGACAGTTGGGAAACACGGCTATACATGGTTATTTAAGTTTATATATTTTTATTTTTAATAGGTGTATATAACGCGTTCTATAACTCCCGACCCCTGCACACAGTCAACTCCTTAAATGCTAAAATACAAAACATTATTATTATCACACACCGCAGTTTGGCAAGTAAATACTTGAAACGATTAAAAATAACCAACATGTTTTATTTGTGGCTGAGTCAACTGCTGCCGTTAAAAATTGAATCATACACGTTTAGGCATTCCACGTTAATGGATATTTCCACACAGAATTATTAACCTTAATCAAGTAAAGAAAACATAACATCTTACGTTCTTGTAACTGAGATTGAAATTCAAAGTATATGCAGACCCAAAAGTTAATTATACACACAACTGGCTTACATACTGACTCAGAAGTAACACCTACGACGTATGATAGTCTCCAGACAGTCAAGATCAACATAATCCTATCAAAACTCATTACAGAACATTTCTCCATATTCAGAGAGAAATTCGACTGTAACAATTAAATCCCTTATAAATTGGGACCAGGAATTTCAGCTCAGTAAAGCCTGTATTGTCCAATCTCGGACAAAAGTGATAACAAAATATCAGTCGAATAATAACGCCACCAAGCGTACTCGACCACTTTTAGCTGCACTGGAACAGCATAGATGGTGTGACCACCTTGGGCCAAGGGCCAATCAGGACGCGAGATGCACAACGCTGGCAAGGGATGGAGTATAAACGTGATCTGTATATTTACAGCAGACAGACGTCATTTGGAATCCGAATATAGGTAACCTGGCGATTAATATTAAGTTACTTATTAAGAAAATTGAGAAACGTTGTACAGTATACAATATTAAAATTAAGGAATATTCCAACAAGTAATTAAAAAATAATTAAGGACTGAATTGTTGGCAAGAACTTATTGAAAACTGGGATGAAATAGAGAACAAGGATAAAGAAGGAAACGTAAGTATTTAGTTGCATGTAGTCTCTCGCGGCAGACTCGAAGTCGCACTCTCGGCAGACTCAAAATCATCTGATCTATTTAATCACCTAGACGAAAAATTTGTCAGTGTGAGATCCCTTAAAACAACGAACTTAGCGCTCCGGCGTCTTGGAACTCTTCTGTTTTCTACTCGTCGTACTGATGCAGCTAATAACGTAAAAAACATCCCCAATGCCTATGAATATTTTAAGTTTCCAAAATATACCAATTAAAACATACCATTGTGAAACATATAAAGCCTCTAAAATATGTCATATGAAAAGCCTCTAACATATTAATAAACTAAGGATTAATTTCCTTCAACGATAAATTTCGGATTATTTAAACAAAGTTAATTTATCTGCTAAGGTATTCTTCTTCTAAATAATTACTTATGTTATTACTACTTTCTATAGTTTAAAAGAGTTTACATTGAAGCTAGTAAAAAGATCCATTCCAGACTCCAACTGTCATCCTCCGGCATATGCAATAAAAGCACAGTTTATGACTACCCTTGCAATCCTATGATTTCTGTAATCTCGTACCAACACTCCCAGAGTCTACGAAATTAAATTTTACAACTGAAGGCGTGTACATTTTATTTTAAAATCGTAAAATATAAATACGAAAAGGATGAGTTCTTCATAGCTTCATAAGATTCAACATTTAAAATATGGGCTTGCTCTTAAACTTTCCTTCCATAATAAGTAGTAGACTGACGGAAATCGTTTTTAACATTGAAAAGATAATGTAAATCAATAAATTTTGATTGAAATTAATATTTTCGAAATCTTAGTTTCAATTACAAATAAGAGAAAAATGAACTTCATAATTTTATCTTTCAATGGGTACGTACAATATAAATTATTTGACTTGTTTAATAATTCTAGTGTTCGTGTTGTTTTTAACTGATAAATAATTTGTAAAAAAACGAAACATGTGAATAAAATGACACAAAAACTATATTAAATGTGATATTCAACAGTACACAGTTGCGTACTAGCACATCTAACTAAAAATTATAATTTCGATTAGTATATTCTGAAAAATTTTCATTTATTAAGACTGATGACCAAAATACTCCATATGAGCTATAACCCTAATGTACTGAATGTAAAATATTGACAAAAAATTTCACAGCTGTAGCCCTAGCTCTTACTCCAGTAATTTAATTTTTGTATTATTTCACTTGCCATTAATGAAATTTAAAGGCCTAAATTTGTTGAACAATATACAAAGAAAGCGAATCATGTTTTGGGATCAGGGATCATCATTATATTGACCAATTTATTTATGTTTCAGGTCGTCGATCTGTTAAATGATTTATACACATGCTTCGATTCGATCATTGAACACTTCGATGTATATAAGGTAAGCGTCCAAATGTTTAATATTTCAGTAAACAGAAATTATTTTCTCCTTAAATCATTTACTTTAAAACGAAAATGATCATTAACTGAGTAATTTTATGCAACAGAGAAAAATCTATTGTTCAGTAAGTGGCTCAAATAGTCAGTCCTCTACCAGAAAAATCACAAACATTACACAAATTTTTTATTTCTTCGTTCATTTTAAATGCCGCGACCAGCTTTACCCCAAATTATCGCATACGTCTTCATTCTCGCTATTTCAGTGGCCTTTATTGATGACGGTGTCTCATTATCGACGTAAAATATATTTGCCTCAAATAGAGGAGAACGAGAACTTTGACGGTCGCGTTGAAGATTAATCAGTGGTGGCTGGAGTATATGTGCTCATGAGCTACAGCACATTATTTAATTTAGGAATAATTTTATTACCTTTATAAAAATAGTTTTTTAAGAGTGTTAATTTCTTCTTAGATTCCGAGGACTTTAAACTGACCGCTTCCGAGAGTGCTCTCTCCCGTATCTATACTATTGTATTTATAGCTCAAAATCCCTGTTTCACCCGTTGCGCATACAAACTGATTCTCCCTTGTCTGGTAGCCGTGTCGTTCGAGATGCAACAAACGGGCGATTCACGCAGCAAAATAAATTCAAAACATTTAGTAATTAGAAATCATACTTTAAAATAGTTTATTCTAATGCTATTTTTGATATTTCATGAATTCTTAATATAAAGTTAGAGAGGATTAGGAACTGGACATGGCGCCAGTTTGTCGAGGCCTGATGCCACCACTAATCACCAGGGATGGTATTTCGGCACGTAGGGATATGACCTGGAATTTCCGTAACCACGCTCGCGTGGGATTCCAGAGTCAAGAAAACAACGAAATATTTTAATATAGCGTGGTTGCGTTTGATGATTTAAAGAAAGTCGATTTTCGATTCTTCTTCAAACGGCTTTGACGCTGTGCGAGTGGTCATTCTGTTCTCTCAACTTGAAAGGGACGGAAGGGAATTGTTTCGTCCTGGACGTTGAAGGAGATCAACCTGTCGACGCTGAGGAAAGCGTCCTACAAAGAAGCTGGCAGACAGGTGACGCTACGTTCCAACAAGATACACTGTCAAGTTTCCCAATCTTCGACGCCTAGAGACGGTATCGTCCACGGTTTAAACCAAAGAACATTAAGAGATCAGATTGCTTCATCGTACCTCCGAAATTTGTAAATATATCTCCTGGTTACGTTTTTTCATTACCTTCCCTGTAATTTTATCCAAACACCACTACTCCCTACATTATATTTTGCGTTGTATTAAAAACCACAGTCGAAGCTTATTGTAAATAAGGAAAACATTTAAGGGGGTACAACTATCTTCATAAAAAATGTGGCTAATTCCTAAAATTATTTAAAATATATGTGAAGGAAAATTTTTTGCGTGTTATGAAAGTGTGTCAACTTTATTTTAAAATTTTCTGCATCTGAAACTTTGGCATTATTACATGTTATGTATACGGAATAGATATGTAAAATTACGAGCCGCAGAGCATTGGTAATACTATCGCTGTTGCAGTATTATTAGTATTACGTAATTATTCTCATAAAAATTATTTCAAAGAGTGTTTGTAGCACATAACTCACGAGCCGCCACTGTGATTACGTCATACCATAAAGAGGCATTGGTATTGGTCATCCAACTATTGTTATTCTTACATTCCTCTTTAGGTAAATTATTATTTTATTGTATAGGTTGTACGGAAAGTTACTATGCAGTGCACTCCGACTATTCGAACACACAGATGTAAATGTACATTTTGAAATTCTTGCAATCTTTCGTTATATAAACAATTCTTAAATATTCAGACGTTTTATGTGATATTTCAGAGTAAGCTATCTAAAGCAAAATAAATGACACTTCGGAAGCTTTGCTCGTAGCCTATATTTTAACGGCTCAACCTTGCGCTGCGACTCCGTCAGGCAGTAACGCAAACGTTGGATCATTGAATTTTACCGCTTTGATACAGCTAACACTTTAGTAAATGCGATACGTATTGTATTTTTGAAAGTATTAAATTATTTACAGTCATCTTTAGAACATCAGCTATGCCATAAATGGAATTATGCAACAATAGATGTGAAAAAATACTTATTGTTCTTACATCATAGTTTTCTGACAAATATTTACAATAAATAAAAACGGCCAAAAAAGTCAGCATTAAATGCCTGACTATTTATTAGCAAAAGCGACGTTTCATTTCCATATTGAGACTTCTTCAGGCTTAAAATTTAGCAATACATTGTTAACTCCTTGATCTTTTCGGCCGTAACCGTCGCTGGAGAAGGTCCAGCGCGGCTCCAAATTCTTCACATAAATTCAATAATCTTCACGACTGAGGGAATCAAGGAGTAAACAGAATGTATTGCTAAATTTTAAGCCTGAAGAAGTCTCAAAATGGAGATGAAACGTCGCTATTGCTAATAAATAGTTAGAAATTTAATCTGACTTTTTTGGCCGTTTTTACTTATTGTTCTTTAACTATGAACTTGCAGGTGGAGACAATAGGCGACGCCTACATGGTGGTGTCGGGACTACCAATGAGAAACGGCACCCTCCACGCCCGGGAGGTGGCTAGAATGTCTCTGGCGCTGCTGGAGGCTGTTCAGGGCTTTCGTATTCGTCACAGGCCTCACGATCAACTCAAACTGCGAATAGGGATGCACACAGGTAATATACTGCAGTCTTCCAGAAGGAAAATATTGAACAATTTTCCTTCTAAACAGCCAGCTGTAGTTGTCTCTATGGAGATGCCTGTGGGAGTTTTCCTCTCGAAGGCATTTCCACCCAGAGTGACTGCGGGGCTCACCTGATCTATGTCGGGAATGCCTCGTACTCTCTCTGGGATTTTTTCAACGTTCTCACATGCCGAGACACCTTCACCTATTTTGGGAGGTTTATGTACTGGGGTCGAAGACCTTGGACATAAGGCAAGAGTTGTTTGATGATCCCATTGGATCAGTCGGCCAACTGCCTCCTAAAACTCGTGGAGACACGGAGAAGGGAATGCTGCGACCCCACAGAAAACTCGTCTCCCGTCATTCGGGATGCAGGTTTTCTAGGGGTTTCCCTGCACATCTTTAGGTGAAACACCGGGTAGGATCCTTAAACTATCGCCCGGGGGCCCTAGTCAACCCTTGGCTACTTTGCTCAACCTTCCGCATCCCATCTTTTCAATTCCCTTCCTATGCTATTAAAGGGATTGAAAATTATGTCTTTTTCTTGCAATTCTTAAATTAATAATTTTCCGAGAGGGTGGATAGAAAGTGAAGCAAAATTTTAAAAAAGGTTCATACTTCAAAAAACCCAAATATATAGAAATGGTGTAAGAATTAACAAGATATACGACCTTATTTAACAGGCAAGTCTTAAAAATAGTGTGAAAAAATTTAGGTTGGCGATCTTAGCGTCTTTCTCATGTCTCATAAAGGGAAACTGGCAATATTTGAAACAGAAGAACACTTTTCTGATTGTAATTTAAGTTATATGGGCCAAACATTGAATATTATAGTTAAAAAACAAATGGCTAATTTTAAACTTTCAAGCTGTAAACATAATCCGATAGCCAAACATTGTATTGCTTTCAAACAATGTTCCGATTTTGACCATGCTTGCATTTCACAACAGAAACCACAGTTTTGAAACAGATTAATCTCAAAAATGTTACAAATTAAAAAACATACAGAAACTCTAAGTATGACTCAGATAATATTATTATGTAATGTGTTAAAATGCACGAAATAAAGACACATTCCTGCCTGCGTGTGGACAGTGGGGACAACCCTTCTTTTTAGGGCTGAAAATAAGAAAGAACTCGTTCCTAAGGGTCAACCGTTGCTAATTTGTAAGTCTTTTGTAAAGTCGGAAGCTGCATGCATAATCTGGAATCTTAACTGCCACATAGTGATGTGAAACACATGCAATATTTACACCCTGCAGTAATTTCTTATTGGCTGAAATTGTTAAAATGCTACTGGGAATTGCAGCCGATTGGCTGTCGAAATTGAGTAGGAGGGCTCAATATTTCCTGCCGAGTTTACGTGGAACTGATTTTGAGACGGAGAGGCAGAAAATGGGGAGATGCCGGAAAGAGGTGATAAATAAAAAAAAATGCTAGTCGCCGAAGGATAATGTTGAGAGGTCGGCAAGTTTTGACCAAAACACTAAACTGCTAATAGCCAATGAGAGAATTTGAAAGCAGACAACGAGATCAGCCCGATGCAGAGGCATTCCAGCCATCATCACAAAGCAGAACAGGTCATAATGCAACTGCAGAACGTCGCCTGATATTTAAAAAGCCTGGATGTAAATTTATTGTTATTTAGTAACGTTTTCTTTAATACTTCGTACCTTTTATCAAATGCCGTTATTTATATTAAATTTATAATTTTAAATGTAATCAACGCTTTTTTATTTCGATAATAAAATCTATCGTTAATTGATCCCCTTATTATATTATAACTATTAACCACTTACATTTTTACAATTAAATTTTACGATATATATTTTTAGTCCTTTATTGGTTTATCATCGGTTTATATCCTCGGTGTTCTCCCATTTCAAATATTGTCAGTTTCAATTAATGAGTCTGTAATTTGACTCCTTCTTTTTGTAATTTGTACAAGCTTTTAAAACAGACGTTTATATTTTAAGAAATATTTTTCTTTCCTACCTTGGTCCTGAGTGGCAACATGGTCTCATGACCTGCATGTGATAACCATCGAAATTTTTGACATAATCATAAAAGTCAAATGAATTAATCAATTCATTTGAAGTATGTCGAAGAAGTAGTTCAGTACAATTAACGAACTGTAACTGAACTATTCGCCTAAAAGAATCCATTTTCCCATCACTGATAAAGAATGGGTGCTTTCCGCTATTTATATTGAAACCACCGAGTATTCTCATCCGCAATAGTGTAAAGTATTATTTCCAATTATTAGAAAAAAATTAATTGCTGTACCTGATATGTTATCGGAACTATGCAGATTACTCAGTACCCGTGAGTAAACATTATAATCCGAATTGATGCAGTACACTACTTCCTAATTATTGGTTAATCAAATAAAACTTCTCACCATATCATTTATTTTCTAAGGCTTAAACACTTTAACGTGTGCTGTCTGGCTCAGGTCGATAAATACCCGAGAAACGCAAACATCTCAACATTATTATTATACAAACAGTAATCTAATACTAAATACACAGAAGCAATGTGAATGGTCATTTCTGCAGAACCTGCTGAAATGTCGCCCTTTTAGGCGCTCAGCGCCCACTCCAACGTCCGGACAAGCAATTAGCCACTCTTTTCCATCTGAAGAGCACATACGAGCATGAAGAGAGGACAGTCGTTTAGTTCTACAGCCCCCGGGGGAATTTCAAGTTTCATATATATTTCTACTTCTGAGTCTTGTATTCAGTACCTCGATTTAAAAATACAACCGTTAATAAACCTTCTACACCATACAAATTTCAATAATCTCTGATATCATAAAATTCCTTCTGTGATATTATCCTATTGCAAATCCTCGATCTTGTATCAAAAATATTCTCCTTATAAATTAAAGAAAGATTCTTTTATAGAAATTTATTATTCAAATCTATATTAATAGATAGTAACTAAACATTTTTGTTATACAATAAAAATATATAGTCCATGTCAGAATTACAATAATCAAATAGAGTGGACTTGCTGTTCAATAAATAAATAGGTCTTACAACTCTTACTCTGAAAATGTTATTGTATTCTTTGATATATCCTTTTTTTAATTTAAACGTGAAGATAAATTGTAGAATAAAATTAATACACATGCAACCCCGGGTGAGAAACGTCTAACTTTAAGGTTGAAAGAATTTTAGTTTACGACGTTGTCCAGAAATCTTCTGCGTCTTAGTTATGTGACGACACTACATAAGGTATTTCAACTTTAAGGTAAGAAATTAAATAATTAATTTACAAAACCATAAACATTACGACTGAATTAAAAGTACAACTATTTCTAGCAAATATTCTAAAGTTTTAAACTATAATATTCGGTACCGTTTTACCGAAAAATAGATAGAGGAGGTCGGGGCGGAACGAGACCCTAAGTGTTAAACAATTTTTGAAAAATTATGGGAAAAGAAAAATCATTTATAAAAGTATAAAACATTAGTTTATTTTATGACTTACTTAATCTAATATCAAAATAACTTAAAACAATAAATTTAGATTTTTGATTAATTTTTTTTAAAACTTACAATTTTCCCATTCCTGACAGGAGTTTTTTTAGCATATTTTCTGTCGACGTGCTGCCAAAAATTATAAATTCAAAGATGTAAGATGCCAAAACAATAGTTATTCACAAGGTGCTGTCAGAACTTGGTCAAATCGGCTGCCGTGACTTTTTTCTCGGCCAGTTCCATCCCAATTTTCTAACCACAGCACTATCCAGTAAAAGAAAATAGGGTATTCCGTTCTACCCCGCTATCCCATTCCGTCCGACTTCCCCTTCTTGAGGTTTTAAGAGCGTACTTCAAAATCTTTTACCACTTATTTCAATTACAATTTTCCTATGAACAATGAATACGTCAGTCATACTTTTAGATTTGTAGGCTTTCCGTCCGTTGGTTGAATTACAGTAATGATTCTGGATAAAATAAATGAATATTGGATTGATTGAGATGGATGGTCTCCAATTCTACTTCTTTCATCAACATTTCATGATTCCTAAGAAATATGCAGGAAACAAGTGGATTCGTTTTATAATTCATAAGGTTTTAGTGTGTTTAAAGCTGATTCAATAATCACATTACTACTCTAGGAAAACTATCAATGAAGCAGGATTCCAAAATTAATTTGGTAAGTGTATACATTTTTTAGCATGCATGAGCCAATCAATTCATTCTTATACCCTGGTAAAAAAAAGAAAACCGGGAAAAATCACTGAAAATTTCATGTCTGCAGGGGTTCG
This sequence comes from Eucriotettix oculatus, assembly GCA_034510155.1. Lineage (NCBI taxonomy): Eukaryota > Metazoa > Arthropoda > Insecta > Orthoptera > Tetrigidae > Eucriotettix > Eucriotettix oculatus. The sequence continues at coordinate 49,556,449 of CM067376.1, read as the reverse complement.
CCGTCGACAAGTATCGCCTTCAGTCTCCGGTCTGAAAATTATACCACATTTCCGATAATGTCTCAGAGCATCCAACTTTGCTCGGATTAAATATTAGCAATAAATTAAAATTAGGTTGTAGTTTCACTGAAATCCGAAACACTTTCCGTAACTCCCAGACCGTTGCGCTCTGAAAGAAAAACAATATTGTACAGTAATAGTAACAAGGACAGCGAAATATGTCGCAACAATCAGGACTTGAAAAAAATTATTATTGATATTTTAAAAACTTAAAGTCTGATACGAAGGCGTTGTTTATCTCGTAACTTGAGACGATCCTCGTTGTGGCAATAACTTCATGTTATCGGAGCTAGAATTAAGCAGCCAGCCGTAAACTTAATAATAGACATCCACTTTCCGTTATTGGTAAACACTCGGTCGCAATCCAAATTTGTAAACAAACCTAATCAAGAAATGGGAAACCTTTTATATTACATCCTATGCTACTTATTTATCAATAAGTTTGTAAACGTATATTTTTCATTTCAATTAATTGAAAAGAGATCTCCGAAATAAACTTATTGATTTGTATTTGTAGATAATTTTGGATTTTATTGGAGATAACATTTCATGCTGGTTAAAAAAATGTGTGAAATTACAAAATTTCCAAAACAGACATATTTAAGAAACTGAACAGCTCAATGTTTATTAAAGATAGTAAATCAATCGTAGATCTCATCAAGTGCGAAACGTAAATAAATATAAACAAATATTAAAAGAAAAATGAAAATTTTGTAATAATGTCTGTTTATATTCTATTTAAGAAGCTAATTCTTCTGGCAATGGATTTATTATATTTATGAATAATTTTGTATTTTTATTCTTCCAACTTGAATATACTTACAAAAAATCCTGTATCGTTTGGATCAAATCGATGCCAAGTTGTAAAGGTAAAAGTAATTGGTTGTTTTACCATCTCAATGAAAAATCATCTTTCGTTCCTGCAATTCCTTATGTTTCGGTAGTCCAAACTTTTTTAAATTACTATTCTGTTTGGTAAAAACTGGCAGCCATTTCTATTGCAGAGTATCTACTGTATTCATAATTACTCAGGACTGCGTTGTCCTACCATTTTCAAATAAAATGCATTGGGTTAAATACAAATTTAATTTCTATTTGATTAATTAATATTATTTTTTTATCTACTCTGAGGAACACAAAGTTATCGATTACATATGAAGAAAATCTGATTCTCGTGTGCTAATTCCTCCAATAAGGAACAGTTTGTGAGGCTAAATATTTTCTGATCTTTTACATACAATGTTTTAGTTACTTTACATAAACGGTCAATGATTAATAGTATACCCATTAAAAGTAATAACCACTTAAAAATTGACTTTTTGAATTTTTATCAAAGTTTGACTTTCAATATCTCTGTTTGAGGACGATACAAAAAAATATAAAAACTTCACGCACGATAGGTCTTTATATCAAACTTCAGCATAAATTTTAATTTTCAGATATAGCTCAAAGCTAGCATAAAAAAAGTTCATGCGTATCTGTGTAATAGCATGCGGAAATCGCTCACTTTTCGCTTTGATTCACAACAAAGTTGAACTTTATACACAGTTTGATATTATAGAGACCTTCCATTTGTGTATTTTTTAGATTATTATTCTGGTCCCAACAGAGATATTGGAACTCTAGCAAATAAAAAAAGATTCAGACTCACAAACTCTTTCTTCTTGGAGGAATGAGCGTATGGAAGGAAATTAGATTTTCTTCATTTGTAATCGAGAACTTTGTGATTCACACAGTACATAAAAATAAAACTTAATAAGAAAATAAAGAACGAACGCGTAGGCTAGAATGTACTTAACACAATGCAGTTTTTGTGAAAATTATAGGACAACGAAGCCCTGAGTAATTAACCCTCGGATACAGCCCTGGTAAAGTACTACTGTAGGGTCCTTCTCCCTGAATTGGAGCTGAGGAAGACCAAAAAATAAATCAAAACATTATTTTAATCCAAAATCTTTATCGTGCAAACAAGTTACCAATACTGATCACCCTTTTAATTTAATCTCAAATAGTTGGATTAGTAATTTAGAAAACGATTGACACGGAAAATCTCAATAGAAACATACTAAACTGAACAGTAAAAAAATTTCTTCTATCCCCCAAAAAATATAAGCACATGTAAATAAAAAATAATAATTGACCTAAGAACCTTGCTAAATGATAACCATTTAAATGAATAAAAAATCAACAGAACAATAAAGGTAAAATTCATTCATTTTCATCTTCAGGATGTGACGTACCGAGGAACACACAAACGTTTTTCGTGACGGCGCCGAATTACCTTTCTGCATACATGGTGGACATTTTTCGTGTATTTATCTTGCAGACAATTTATAAACCTCCTGTTTGTTTTGTAAACGGTGCAGTTGTTAGATCATTTTTCAAATCCATCACACCTATTTTATTTTCAAAAAGTTGTTTTGGCAATCTTATATTATCTTTTTTTTTTCACCAGAGATTTTCAGTAAACTAATAATTCTCAAATTACGCATTTACTAGGGTGGGGTTCTTTCCGTAAACAATGAAAGCGTCACTCGGCGTGTAACCTTGTCGATAGCTGGAGCAACAGTGACTGAACAGCTACTCAGCGTCCCGAGTGGTGTTGGACCGGAATGCCAAATTAGATTTTAACTAGCCTGGGGTTAACAGACCCCACAGTAGCATGCAAACTCAAAAATCAATGTGCACTCTGCGACAAAAATGGCCGCCATGTTTTAACCGGACACGAAATTTAAAATAAAAGTATGAGGTACCAACACATAAGGGATGGTCAATCAACCACCGCTTTACCACTTGGCATAGAATGACTCTTTTATTAAAACTATACAATAAAAACCTTCACAATTTTAAAGTAATTATCAAGAAAAGATATGCGTTAACGGCATTATGAAACTGAAATTATTTAAATCGTATTAAGAGAAAATGCTGTTTAATACAACCCGGTACAATCGGAAGCAACCTATTGACGAATAAAGCAAGAAGTAAATAAAACATCGTGAGAGTGTTGATAGTTCAGTAAAGAAAGAAGACTTTACTACAGCCCACTAACATAATTACTAGAAACGCTTAAGTAAATAAATTTGGAAGATTGATGGATGTTTTATGCTTTTTCAGGGCCTTGTGTAGCAGGAGTAGTGGGACATAAAATGCCTCGCTATTGCTTGTTTGGAGATACGGTCAACACTGCGTCTCGGATGGAATCTCACGGCCTCCGTAAGATACCGTAGTTATTATAGCCATTATCATATTTATACTTAATAACATTTGAATAAATTTTTATTTGCAGAAATGTTAATATTATATAATACAACGTTGAGTCACCTTATGATATTTAATTATGTTAATATTTTACTCTGTAATGTATTTTAATAATTAGGAAGGGGAAATTAATATTTACTTTAATATATTGAAGCCTTATCTTCCTGCTCTATCAAAATCTGGATACTGTATACAATGAAATTACATTTTATAAATTAAAATACTAACCAATTGATTCATTTTCTTTCGGGGATGGTAGGCTCAAATACCTGTTAATTACAACACAATTGTTGGCGGTATCACTGTGGGATTTGTGAACGGCTTGGATGGGTTTATTGTGTAATGGGCACATTAACAACGGTACTGAGGGATAATTATCACCGACGCTCAGGAACCCTTTTGAAGTCATTGATGTGGACCCTGCGGTGTTGGCTTCTGAAAACCCGAGGACTGACGGTCCCCTTTGAAACATGCAGTTCACGGATCACCTCTGAAGTCGCTGAATCACCACTTATGAAAATTTGTACCCACTTTCTGAAATTCCATTAGCAACTGAATTCCTCAATCCTTTTCATCCATCTTGAAACCTCGGATCTCCCCTCTAGATCCGAATTACACACGACTTTAGCCAATAGCAATTTATCTTAAACTTCCTCGAGTTCCAAGTACTGAGTTTACAGACCTTCTTCAAAATCGTGAAACCTCACAAGGTTATTGAAATTTTACTATGGAAAAGTTCAAACGTGGCTAAATGTTAAGAGTGAAGCTTATGTCGCCCCCGAAGAATTTACAATCCAGTGGCGGCTTTTTATCTCCTTTTAGGCGGCCACTTAAATGGTTATTTATTCTGTCCTTGGCACCCGCCGAGTATTTAATCCCACGGAGATCGAAAAATATAGTTTCACAAAATTTTATTCAATTAAAGTGAAATAAAACCCCCTATTAATTTATTAACGGTATGTTTACAACAATTTCTACGTGTAGGCCTATTTTACATTACCTCAATCAAATTCAAAAATATCATTTGCAAGATCTGCTTAGTCCTTCATCATCATCAGTTTGCTCTACAGTCCAAGCAAGACCTTCGCCTCCTCCAACAACTTTCTCCATCTTGACCTGTCCAAGGATACTTTCTTCCACCCTGCTTAGTCCTTCACTGCCTAAAATTTTATAATATTAGCTTCTAATTTGTCAATTCTCAAAATAATTCGCAAAAATGAATTAAGTGCCTTGAAAAATATTTGATCTTGCTTAATCATCGTATATTACTTTTACTTGAGTTTAAACTATGAAGTAGCTAGTTGTTTTTATATGTTTCTGTTATATGTCGATGTATTGATAAATCTATTACTTTAATCTTTGTTACAATAAAACCTCGTCCACGCCCAGCGCAAATGTTAGTAAATGTTTCCGAGCGTTATCAAAGGTTTGTGATATTTTTTCAACTGTTATTCATAAACGTTTACTGGAGTTCCTAGTAGCTCCAACTATATGGTGTAGCGTGTTAGTCATACATATTAATATCAAGCCTGGTTGAGGAGACGAGGGTAAGAGAATGAAACGAAAACTTTAAGGGAATAGTTAGGATCGGTGCTCTCATTGCTATAATTTTTTCATGAATCAATTAACTATTAAATATTCCAAGCTAAAGATTTGCAATCATTTTTTGCGCGCTTTGTGTAGACGAAGCTTAACCTCTACTTACATATCTTTCCCAACTCTGAACGACATTCGAGAACGTTTATTTTATTAGCAATTATGAATATTTTTTACTTATAAAGATCTTCTAATATTTGTAAACTTATTCAAAATTAATATTCAGGTTTTTCTAAAGTTTCAAAATTACAAATATGTATTTTGATTTGGAAATGTTTTGGCGTACTTAAGCACATATATTTTGTTTTTGCGTACATTTTCGCAGAGATAGTAACTTTACGTTATTATTTGTTGGTCAACACGGTATAAAATACGGTGTTTGAATAAAAAGAATTATACCATCGTAGTATTTTTTGGAATTTCATGTCAAAAATATTAATTACATTACAAATAGCCAATATCAGCAAATACATATTTCCGACCAGTATTTACAACCCCGTCTACCAGATAAGGATATGTGTGAGAGATTTGGAATAAATTATCAATTTTAACCCGCTAAACCACATACAGTATCTAATTTTAAATATATATATATATATTTCTCAAGGTGAATTCCTTGATCGACAGTATCTCTATCATACCTTTTGCTAGAGCAGTCATGAAGCAATAAAGCTGACGAAAGGCTGTAAATAAAATTTATAACAGCAGTAAGAGGTCACAGAAACCTGCGACAGTCGACGGGAAGGGCGTATTTTAATTACATTTGTGTTCATCACTGGGAACGAACATGACAGCTGTTACTCGTCTGAGTGGGCGGACAGATAAACGTGCGTGGGCGTGTTCTGCAGTGAGGATCCGAGGACGATCATGGGCTTATTTCGTGTGCCGCTAGACACTTTACAAGCGAACAGACGAGTAAACTAAAACGTAAAATTCAAAACATAAACGCCTACAACAGCTACGAGTGGTTTAATGCGCTCTCTCTCTGCCTCCGCAAAATAAAACATTATTCAGAGATAAGCGGTTCTTTAAAAGGACAGAAATGTTTTAAAAATATTCGTTTATGAACTATAAATTAGGTAATTATTTTTGAAAGGAGAAAGTCGTGTGAGAATGAAAATAAAAATAAAGCATGAAATGAAGTCAATTTGTGAGTACAGAAACATATTTTTTGACGAATCTCCAGGTCCTCAATTATTTTAAAAGAAAATTATATTCCATGTAGTAAACAGATATTTTCTGAAATGACAGGAAAATAGAAGGAAACTGAAAATTCATAACCGAGCAAATTTTTCATGTCAGTTGTATAATTCTTTACTGGTTTGATATTTTACAGCTTGTACTAATCTCTGCTTATAAGACAACTTTGTTCATTCAACAGCAATTTATTTACCTTTGACGTTCTCTGATAATTTTATTTCACCCTTAAACTTCGCGTACAGGGTTCTGAATCTTATGGAAAGAAGATATTTTAAAAAATCACGAAAAAAAAGTTTAAATTAGGCAGAATATATGGCACTGCCCACTTAATAAAAATCAGAGCACCTTGATCAATTGCAAAATGCCATTACCGTTTAATTCATCAAACTATTGGAGCAATAACTTTGGGATACAAATTAAATTTCATTAATTATTCGTACTATAAGCATGAAGCATTTTTTTCATACGACAAGAAATCTTAAATGGATTTACACTGCTTGCCTTGCTGATAGCAGATTGTCACCAAAGTAATTAAAAATGGATAGATACTATGAAATATATTTATGAAATTTTTTTTCGTCTGTATAAATATATTTTTTAACTCAAAGGGAGAATAAATGCTTCAACGTAAGCTCAGATAAAGAGCGTAAACCTAAATTTAGAAGACAAAAATGAAAAAGTGTCACCCAGCCCCAGAAGTCAAACCTTTTCCTTTGAACTTAATTCCATGCACCTTCGGTACTTCACTCAAATCCTAGAAATTAGGTTGTGAAGAATGTGTGAGTGTAACTTGGGTTTACAGGAGTGGAGGGGCGTCGCAACATGAACTCGAACTAGCTCAGTGGTAGAATCACTCCGCCGGTCCTGGGTCAAAAAATTTAATTCTGAATGTCAGTTCTTCTAAAATAATTCGACAACTATTAACTATTCTCAATAACATTATCTTGCAGACACATTTGTGACAACTTGTGTTTTAATTCTATAGTAAATATTTCATTTACAGTGCTTCTTTGTCTCATGTAACTTAAGTTTTTCAGTCGTCTATAATATACTGATTATTATGTGTGTCATACATAATGTATAATACGAATGTACAACAATCTTTCAGCTCTGAAAATTCACGTCAGTCCAAGCACTAAAGAGGTTCTCGACACTTTCAGCACATTTGAACTGGAACTAAGGGGTGAAATCGAGATGAAGGTAAGTAAATCGACACATTAACTACAATTAATGTATTTACTCAATTTTCAAACCAATAATTAGTTGTGAAAAGATGCCAAATTCCTTATTTATCTAGCTTCATTTTAATGCATCTTTATTATTTCTTCGTATATAGATATTAATATTTTAATGGGATGAATTTTTCTAGCATCAAGATTATGTATTTATCCAGGTTTAAATAAAATTTACAGAATACGCATGCAGTTATTATAGTCTGGATGGCAATTAAAATCAATACAGTCAAGGCTCCGTGCATCAATTCTCAAGTGAGATGAATTCCCTAGTACCAGATGATGCACTTAAGCCTAATCCACATAGCAAGTGGATCGATAACGTAATAATATCCATCATGTGCACCTAGATTAAAGCGGCTTACGCATATATCTATTACTCAAAGGGTATCAAAGCCGAAAGTGATCTTGATATATTTAACTTACATTAAGTTCATTAAGCCACATAATTAAAGCAACTAACGAAGGTTGTCATTAAACCAAATTACATGTAATCTATTTAAATCTTATATATAAATGAAAATATTTATACCCATTTGTGTGTTTACTGGTAGACATTAGATTACTAGTAATATTAAAGAAAATGCAAAAAAAAAATTTAAAACTTTTAACTATTTTGGTAACTATTTTTTGCTAAATAATCGTTTTATTGAACCTAATATTCCATAAACGGATCAAACATTTGAACGAGATATTATTTCATACTAACTCAATGTATGTTAATTATATCCTATTTTCGTAAATAGCATACATAAAGGCAAACCATGAGAAAACGAAATGAGTGAGTGAAAGGGAATTTCTAAAATATATGCCTTGGTATCTAAAATCATTTGAGACTTTCTGTAGAATAATTATCTCATTTTAACAAGGCGTCATGAGTCGTGGAGTTTATAGTTTATTTTAGACTTCGCATTATCACTCCGATGAGCAATCCATTTAATAAAAATTATGTATGTTTTTATATTTGTTTGCACGTTTGTAATATATACCAATAATTAAGATTATAGCGTCTGTCTCAAAGTTTGTCTCCAGTAGGCTTCGAAACGGCTCAACGAATTTCAATGAAAATGTGAGTTTTAACTTAATTTTTCGTGCATTTTTCAGAAGATATTAATGTAAAAAATAAAAAGTATTCAACGGGAGAGGTTTCGTTGACCATGCGTGCATCGAAATCTCCAAGACATGAGTGTGGGTTGCCTACCCACTTGAACTATAACACTACATATTTTATAAAATTATAAGCATTTCGCGCCGTAATTAACCTCTCGTTGGCAGAGAAATAATAAAGTTTTTTGGATCGTCGATACGATGTATTCAGTGCCCTTCCCATTCTATTATAGGGGAGTTTCTGGATCATCCTCATGTAGAATGTTACCCTCAAATATATATATATATATATATATATATATAGCATAAATAAATGAATATACACTCTGGCAGATACAACTAATTCAAACACTTTCTGGACTTCATATTGTAATAAGTGTACTGAAAGTGAAGTTAATCACACTCTTCCCAGTCTAGGTGCCTCTAAAAGTACTGTACCTTTTCATTAATACGTTATTCATCAAAACGGCTAATGGGTCAATTATAAATAACAATTTAAACCAACACTGTTTCTTGCGATTTAATTTATTGCAAATCGTCAATTATATCTTCACCAAGAGAATTCGACAATTTGTCATAATCATCTGTCAACACTAATTATGATATGATCAACTTGTGTAATTTTGGAGGTCAGTTGTAAATTTTAATATAATTATTTCTTAGTTGACGTGCACAGGTATCGTACTATATACTATGGTCATAATGAAATGTTGTAACTTGTGAATTAATGTTGGCAAATGATATGGGCAATAAATTGTCGAAAGTTTCTGGTGGCAATAAGTGTTGGTTTAAATTGGTATTTATAATTACAACTATACTTATTTAATGTACAACGAGAATTCTTGACTTGGTTACGGTACTGGTTAATTTGAAGCTAAACCCCCTATCGGCCCATCGTGGAGTTAATGGTTCAGAAAAGAGACTTTTCTAAAAAAAAATTATTTATAGACGAATCAGCTGCTAAAGGTCATTATCGTCTGTCTTCAATTTGGGTAACTTATTTCTACGTTAAGGCTTCACTGTATGGGAACTCAAACAACACAACGTGCTATCCTTAGTAAATAAATAAAAATGGCATGTCAGAAAAGGTTCAGAAAACGGATAAATTTCGAAAACGAAGGAAAAGTTATTAAAACGAGCTGTTGAATCACTATAGGTTAAAATGGACCGACTGCAGTGCCTCGTTTAATCAACCAATCATTTACTACATACACGTTGCTCCCATGTTTAATCGTATTTTTTAGATATGTAAAAATATCTCAAGATTGTAATATTCCAAGCGCACGTAACGTTACTTATACCTGAAGAGATTCATACTCTGACTGTAGCATTTTTATAACTCTTTTTTTTCATGTTTAACGTACAGAATACCAAACTTAAAATTGTAGTTGAATAATTTTTGTGCAACGCCAATGGTTTGGGTTCTATAGTTCATGAACTCTCGACAGAATGGGCACATTCCCTGCAAAATGGTTTCACGACCTTTTCGATGTGGTCTCTGGAACGTGCTCTACCGTCATTACAGAAAGGGGGTTGGCCGGTAAATGGCGATCGCAAGGTTGGCCCTTAAACTCTATTTCCCCGCGTTCGACCGATATTTAAGGTGACGTAACAGAGATACTTTCATTAACGGAAAACACCCTCCCACATACAAAATGCATTCTATCTTTATACAGAATAAATAAATTTATTAACTGTTTTAAGAGTTAACTAAAAAATATTCTTGCCAATATTTGAAAATTCAGACAATGAGAAAACCCGTCAAACTCCTATTAAACCGTAGGGGAAGTCGGGGCTGAACGGGACATTTATTGTTGAACAATTGTTGTAGAAGTATGTAAAAAGAAAAAAACATTAGTATATACTATTGTTTATAGAAACTAATATAAATATAATTCAAAATAACACATTCAGATTTTTTAGAGTTTTCAAAAATAAACTTACAGATTTCCTGTTCTTCCCAAACCCCAGGACAGGATGTTTTTAATTACAATTAATTCAACAAAATTTAATTTAAGAAAAATCTTAAACTTTTTTGTCTATTTTGTATATGGTTGATCGCTTTATATTTTTCTTTCGCAAAAGAAAATTTTGTTTGTAACTTTACAGCCTTTGCTAAGCGTTTTCCCTTTATTACGAGCATTTATTTCTTAATCAATTCTTTTTGTGTTCAGAATCCCGTAACTCATTCTCATAAGTTGAATCTGCTTTTTTCTCCTTTTTTTCCTCAAGGAACTCATACCTTTTTGCCTTATACAATAATATCCCGCTCCACCCAGCACGCTAGTCTCTGTTTAAGGTTTTTTACCGAGCTCTATTACTGTAAATACATTTAAATCTTATACGTAACTTATATGCAGTTAAAGAAACCTAGTTTACAAATATAAACTATTAAAGAGATAAAAGAGAGAAGTTTTGTGAATTATCTTCTGACGAAATGCTGCAAAATTTATAAAATAACGGATGTAAGACGCCAAAACAAGAGTTCATTCACAAGGCTCAGTCACAGTTTGGTGAAGTCGGCTGCCGGGATTTCTTCCTTGACCAATTACAACGTTCCACCCCTATTTACTAAACTCCAACACTATCCAGAAAAAATAGGATATCACGTTCTATCTCCTAATTCCGTCTAACCAGAATTTCATGTTACTATAGTTATAATTTTTTATATCATCAAAAAATCGAATCGTTATTTTAATCCTATTTTATCGTTTTATATACAGTTATAGATACGAAAATTATCATCGTTGTGACAATCCTTATCTTTTATAAAACAACAAACACAGGGATACCTATTGCATGAGTCGACCATCTGCCTCGTAAACTGGTGAAGAAATGGAAAAGGGAATGCTGCGGCCCCATAGCAGACTCGTGTCCCGTTATTCGGAAGGGCGTGAGAATAGTACCTGATAGACCGAACTAACTGATGCAGGTTTTCTAGATGTTTCCCTGCATCTCTTCACTAGAAAAACCGGGTAGGATCCCTAATCAACTCTTCGCTACCTTGCCCTACCTACCAAATCCCCCCTTTTCAATTCCCGTCCTACAATATTAAATGAGAGTTGCCTGTTTCAGGATCACCCTCATGTAGCCTGTTACCCGAAAAGAAAAGACTCCTGTGACTTATTTTTTATTATAATATGTTATATTTTAACATTATTAAATTAAATGTTGTAATTGTATATATCAATTTTTTAACTATTTATTTCCACGAAATAAAATTAAAAGTATAGTTTACTAAATTTTTAATTAATTAAGTAACATATAATTTGAAATTTATTTTGTATTACTTTCAAGGGAAAGGGAAAAGTAACTACGTACTGGTTGCTGGGAGAGAAAGAGGCCACAATCAACAATGTGAACTCGGGGAAAATCAAATATCCTTCAGTTGAGATGAAAAAGTGAGATACAGCTGGATGTATGCGTCTGTCTGCAACATGCTTACTTTCATTTGGTAAGTGACACGTATTTTGCTTCTAACTAATCTTACTATTTTAAGAATTACTCCAATTTACGTTGTAAAATCCCAAGCAATTAATATATTCATACCTTAAACTTCCTGCATGTAAACAGATGATGATCACATATTTCTTTTTTAAATCATCTTGAATAGAACTAAATTTATAACATTTCACACAATCCCACATGATGACCAGCAAATATTATTGGCAAATACAAAATTATAATTAACTTTATAAAAATGTTTTTGTTAAGTGTATTACTTTATAAAGAAAGATATTTTAACTGTAAATATTATAAAACACTCATCCCGTTAAGATAAAAATTGTAACATTCAATTCTGAAATATATGAATTATCAACCAAAATTTATTCAATTAAAAGTCTTCACACAAACTGTATTTTCTTTACAGCAGACTTTATATTATATACTGGTTTTTATCTAAGAATTACTGAAAAATAAATTGAATAGCTATTTAGCCAGAAAATATTTTTATCTAATGAATTATTTATTCGTTCATACGTTAAAACAAAACTCGTTTCATCGCTTACTTCGGGACTTTTTCAGTGATAATTACAGATTTGTAAGAGCTATAATAATTTTTCGCTTGCTTCACTTTCATGTCACCAATCCGTAAACCAAAAGATTGCTTTATAATTTAAAAATTCCGCAGAATTTTTTTACTTTCTTGAAATGTATACTGCAGAAGAACCTGCAAACCATGGTAGAGGGCAAAAGAAATATGAGAAATTACTGCAGTTTTTTAACCCCGAAGAAAATGCTAAACTGACCAAATATTATACGTGATCTTCCCCGAATTCATTTGCAGTAATATATTTTTTCCTGCCATGTATTTCTATAGCATAGAAAAGGATGTTGAGAGGAAGTTCTCTGTGACTATAGCTCACACAAACACGAGGACAAATAGACAACTGAATGAAATGAATCTACGCGGCTGTCGTCAAGAATCATGTGCCAAACTCAATTACTGGCGATGCTACAAGTGTTTTATTCGACACTGACTAGCTCTGTCCTCCCATAAACTAGAGATTGCAGGGCATCAGTCTTTCATAGTGTTCCATTACTATTTCCAGTTGAAGCTGGGTCTTCAACGTCTGCGGAATAAAGATGAGAGTTTCCCTGGATGAAGAAATGAAATTCCGTTTCCATATGGGATTAATTATATGACATTAAAAATCATCATAGTAGCAAAATGAATAATAATTAATGTCAAAGTCAAGACAAAGAGTAAATCTAACATAATAACTCAGCGTTTATTTGGAAGAGTAGTTATAAACAATAAAATACCTGCATAATCGCTTTAGTGTTAATTACACTTACAGGAATATTCAAATAAGACCTAGAAATGTTATGCATTTTATATTGCTCTAAATTGGAAATATTTAAAGTTTCGATCATCCAATATTGTAAATATTAATGTAACGGCCTCTTATTTGTATTAATTTTTATAGGATTTGAATTTTATTTTCAATTTAAATAATACAGAATAAATTAATTCGCACTATATTTGTCATTCTTGACACTTTATTATCACTATGTATGATAGCCCTGTGATGAATTGGGGGAAATATATTATTTTATAATGAAATAATGTAATGTAAAAATGAAAAATCCATTTTTCTCTAAATTTGTCAATTTACAATATTTACAACTTGATCATTTTGAATTTACGAAACGGCATTTTTTAAAGATTACTAATATACATATTTATACAATTTATGCACACTAAATATCTTATAAACTAAATACGTGTGCTCTAAACTAAGAATCGTCTAAACGGCCCTTCCCATAATCCTACTCGGAATTGGCAGTACCAGGAAATTGGCAAAAGGTTACAGACAGAGTTATTACAAATGTTCATGGACCCAACCAACCTTACGCATTGAACAATGATGTGCATTTAGAAACCCCGGACTGGATCACGAATAGGTTCGGTAATAACAGAAGATTATAGGATATAAGGGGGAATACAACATGAATTCAAGTGAGACGGATGCTAATATACCTTGCAGAATATATTTATGTTCAGAAATGTTTGTAAGAAAGCAAAATACAACAAATTTATTACTAAATTATGATCACTTGTGGCTAGTGCGTATGAATTAATTAAAGAAGAATTTTTGTTTCGTAATTTTAAGAACCTTTATAATAATAGTATTTTAAGAGTGAGATTTTCTTCTTCAGTTTCGAAGACTTTAAACTGCTCGCCTTCCATCGCGCTCTCTCCCGCTGTGCGACATTCATACTAGCTCACAATTTGTCTCTGGAATAACAAATGCACAGTATACCGCTTCGGCCTCCTGCATCTTCTGTGAAAGCCAACATGATCCTTCTTTGAGCTCATTATCTTATCACCGTGCCTTATGAGGCGCTACCTTCAGGCGACATACGCACAGAACTCAAAATAAAATCGAACCATTTAGTAATTAGAAATATTATTTTAAAATGGTTTATATTTTGAAAACAAAAATAATTTTCTTCCTTTTTGCGTAGTATTTAAAATATGACACAGACAAAAATTATTTTAAAGAAAGAAAACATTTATCACCACACTGCGAAAACGTCCGAAGGATCCTACATAATTCTATCAAATCTATTGTTCCTAAAATTAAATATATTTAAAACATTCGTGTTACAGATGAGTATCAACTTGTTTTCATTAATACATTTTTTAAATTATGCATTTTTACATGTAGACGGAATTATAAATTTAGAATATTGTGATTCTCAGAGTCTTGTTGAAGAAATATTAACATCTTTGTAATTATGCTCGTAAATTTTTTAGAACGAGTAATGTAGCACATAGCTTAAAAACACACGACCCGTATCTAATTAAGACCTATAGTAAGTTATGGAGCATCATAGGTGATGACAACAAAGGGTGGAAAATTTGTTATCAGATGAAAAAGAAAGATGAGGGAAAGTATTTTTGGAGCTGTGAAAGAGGAAGATGGCGAGGAAGAACGCAGAACTGCAGACACTTTTGGACAGATGGATATTCTAATTAAGATCAAGTAGGGAAGGATAAGATGGGCTGATCGTGTACGGAGAATGACAAAACTCGGAGTGTTAGGAAGGTGCTTTTAGGAGATCTTGGCGGGAGAAGGCGAAGAGGAATTATGATTAGAAAATTAAAGTTATGGAGGCAGATGAATGAGGGCTGGTGATAATGGAGGCCAGAGTTCTGCAAGGACTATAGCGCCGAACAACAAGGTTAATGAAAAAATAGGGTATTTAAGATACAATTGAAGAAATTACTTCTCCGACTATAGTGTGTAAGGACAATGAGGCCCGATCACAAGAGAACCTTAAATAAATGTTTCTCTTAATATTGAATATTAGCTGCGCAACGGCGTCCCGGTGCATTATTTAATTCTTGGTCAACACATAACTAAACCGATATCGAAAACGTCACAATATGAACCTCAAATATACTCCCAGTACCTTGAGTGAGTCAAAAATACCCCCGGTACAATAGCAGGAATAAAAATATTGGCAGTATTCTAACAAAATAAAAATTTTCCCCACTTAATGGTTAAATTTTTACTTATATCGCATATTTAATGTCTTAATGTAACATAGCGACTCACATTTCACCGGTTTCGACACCTACTCGATAGTTTCCTTTTTATTTTCGTATTAGCAATTACTATTTTTTATAATTTACCTGAAGCGAGAAATAAAACCAATTTATGTACTCATCGTATCGACGATCCAAAGAAGTTAATGTTTTCTCAGTCTGCTGCAACAATAGATAGTAAGTGGGATGAATGATATAGGAACGCGTAATAGAACTTATAACTCGCAGTTGGTTTATACGCCGCGACAATTCCAAGAAATCTTCCCGTCGAATTAATATTTTTATTTATATTATTACATTAATATCTTCTACAATATATCAAAATTAAATATGCACGAATATTTAAGTTAAATCTCATTTTTTGAAACCCTCAAATTTTCATTGAAATCCGTTGATCCGTTTCGGAGGCTATTGGTGAAAAACATACGGACAGACAGACACTTCACCTAAGCTAAAGTAGCTGAGAATAAACAATTCTGTGCTATTAAATTAACTTCTATGTTCCATAAATAGTTTTTAATTTACTTTACAATTATATTCTCTGTGGTTTATTTCGTCAAAAACTATTTCAAAATATTAAAAAAAATTCTGTTGTAGATTTAAAATTAAGAATTTTATTATCATAAAAATACCAACTGGTTATTAAAATCTACCTTAATAGTCACTTAAGTTTAAATTAATCTTTGTTCCGTTTTTATTTTTCAGATAAATGTCCAGTGTTGAATTTTGAAGTCGAAACTTGATAACGTGAGGACCAGTTTTTCCAAGTTGTAGGTACGTGCAGTAAATTGAAACTTTCTTCCTTTTCTCTAAATATATTTAAATACAAGGCAAGAATTTAAATTCAATATACACGTCAAGAATATATAATGACTTTTATATATTTACAAATTGTTGTTGACTGACGAGTGACTTTATTGGCGTTTCGGCAAGGTGATAATGCACATGACAAGGGCATGACCTCCCGTAATGTACTCAACATAATTGTTCGCCTGCCTTTCACGTCACGTGCTGTCTGCGTAACGAGCTTCCATCGAATTTAGCAACGTTTTGTAAGTTCACTAAATTTCACATAGTGCCGTGGATGTTAAATCCGAGACAAAGCACTTCAAGTAGAATTGTTATATATTATTTCCCGACACAATTTTAGGCTTGATGGTAGTTACAAATTAAATAATGTGTTAAAAACACATGATAATTATTATTATCACATAAAAAATAGCATTCAACTAAAATTAAAAACTCATGTGAAAAACTTTCCCTTCAAATGAACACAGTAAAATTTCGCTTATACACTTCCACTAAGCATAAATATGGCCTATAATTTTCTCTATGACGAACACTTGTTAATAATTTTTTTAATATCTTTTTAACGAGAGAAAATGGCTCAAAACCTAATCCATAAAGGTTATTACAAAATGTTATTCACTTATGCGTAGATAATTTAAATATAAAAATTTTATTAATTAAATTTTTATTTAATTTACGATTCAAATTTTCAATTGACTAATTATACTGAAAATAGAATACGTAGAGCGATTTAAATATTGGAAAAAATGATTAACAGAGATCTCGCTTCTTTCGTTGAGCCGGAAAACCAACCTGTTTAGTTCTGAGCTTGGCTATTTGGAATATTGAGCAGGTAGAAGGCAGTGTGGTTCCATCAGCATACGGCACGTACATTTTGTGGCAATTTTATTTCTCCTTCTCCGGCGCGTGTGACTTCAGCAGCCGGAAAACGGTGGATTTGTACTATCCGGCGTCGAGGGAAACCAGTTTTCCTTCTCCACGAAGATGAACCAAGAATTTTGGCTAAGATTGTAGAATTTCCGCTGAGGTTGTTTCTTTTATTCCAATGATTTGCTGAAACCTTCTTCTTCTCTTCTTTCAGCAGATATCCTTCTCGTTTTCACACAACGAACTCAACTGTCTGTCTTAATGCCCCCCTTTTCTAAGTCTTTTAGTTAATTATTCTGTCTGTACATCTTCGTCCTCTCCTCTCATTTCTGACCTTCTTCTCATTCTAAATCGAGTCGTGAACTGCCTTTTTGTGTTCTTGCGACTTCCCATCTCGTCTCCCTGTCACCCCACTACATGGTAAAACACCACTCGGGGTGGCTTGTTGGGATCCCTATCGAAAAATAAAATCAAATACAAGTATTGGAAACGTTAAGAAAAGGACTGCCAATTTCGAGCAAGTAGGGCCAGCGAGGCATAGGAACGAAAAGTTAGAACAATTAGGATTGGAGTTATTGTCGCTAAGCAAGGCTGCATTTCATATTCAAATTTTATCCGGAGCAAAATCCCAGGATTGCAATTAATAAAAAATAGAAGGATCACCAATTAAAAGTAATATGTAGAAAAATAAAGCAGATGTTGGCAATTTTTTATCGCAAATAGAACAACCAACGACTGTTATAATTTACATGTGGATGAGTTTGGGGAAAATCTTCATCAGAAAAATAAATAAATTTAAGTTCAATCTATGAAAACGTCGTTTTCCTCGACAATTAATATTACTGTTCAGTTTAAATGTTTTATCCGAGGTTAAGTGAACTGTTGACTTTGATTTATTTCTTGCAGTGTTTTATTTCAGGGATATAAACATTACAAAGAGCAGTGGTTTATTTAGATTATAATTATTATGTGTATGGGAAAAAATAATTATGTACCTGCCACCGGGCTAACGCTAAACTTATATTAACAAGCACATACATGTACCTCAATTTGTTACCCTGAAAATCTACGATTCCATTCAGAGTGTAGTTTATATTATTTTATTAGATTTATCTTCGTGATTAAAGCCATAATTATAGTTTTCCACTATTTTCTCTATTCCGGGTCATTAAATTTTCAATATTTATTCTGTTATAAGAGAAAAAATAGGTTGACGAAAATGTTATTAGCAATAATTTGCGTTTTGGAACGGAGATCGGTCGTATGTTATGAATATGAAGTAAAACATTTTGAGAAATAATTCCAATTTTTAGTCACAAAAAAAACAGTTTTGAAACAAATCATTGTATATTAATATAATGAGTATATTCTTTACTAACAGTGGACAAGTCGATTAACAGTGGAGCAAACGAGTGCTATTATGAGGAAATTCCCAATGCTCCACGTAACCGCAGAGTATATCAACTGTTGGTGGTCTCTGTTGATCGATGGTGTAACTGCAGAGTGCTTCAAATCCTCTGTGACATGTTATGGAGACTGATTGACGTGAAACTGCTCACAGCAAGCAGCAAACCGCAAAGCAGATCCTTCTCCTTGTATCTACCTTACGGCGATGACCAAGACAAAGTATATAGTAACATTGTAATCAAATGGAGTAGATATAATAAAATTTGTGGAAATAAAAGGTGTAACCACAACTAATCAATTATTTTTAGTTTGGAGAATTCGCTCCAGTCTAGTTCAGAGCGTGAGTGTAAAAATACGTGAGTTATTGCGCAATATTACAACACATTGTCTTGGCTGTTGTGACTGCTAAATTCATTCGTTTCTATTGCTCCGCTGTTAAATGACAGACTATCAACCAACTGAAGAACATTTACGTCATTGCATACACATTCATTTTCGTTCAGGTGCTAATGCAACGGTTGCAACAAAGAAAATTTGTGATGTGTATGTTGACGTATTGAAGGTCAATAACTGTCAGCATTGGTTCAGAAAATTTTCAAACGGCGATTTTGACTTTTCTAATATTGATCGAAGATGACGCCCTGTGGAGTTTGATAAAGACGCTTTAAAATCACTGATGGAAACTAATCCCAAGTTAACTATCTAGGAAATAGCAAACAATCTTCAGGCTTCTTGGTCAACGGTCCAAAGACATCTTCAAGAAATCGGGAAGGTTTACAGGCAGGGTATATTGGTTCTATGTCTACTGTCAGAGATGAATACAGATCAACGGCGTGCAATTTGGGCAGACAACGAAGTGATCCGTTTTTACAAAAGTTTTTACTGGTGATGATAAATGTGACTTGTACAATATCAGGCAAAGGTTTCTTCAAATCATTCGTAGATCATCACTCAGTTTAAAGGTGTTACTGTACGTTTGCTGGGACTGTGGTGGCATAATTCATTTTGAGCTATTGATACCGGGAGAAACAATTATGGCTGAAATGTATTGCCAACAATTAGATAGATAGGTTGCCCAACGAATTATTGGTAAAACGGCCAGCTCTGATCAACAAAAAAGGGTTTATTTTACAATACGATAATTCCAGGCCACATGTAGCATGATTAACCCAAGAAAAAAATAAACTGAGTGTTCCCCAGACATAGAACCATCCGATTTTCATTTATTCAGATCCGTGGAACACTCCCTAACGGATAAAGATTTAAAAAGTATATATGATGTGCGAGCTTACCTGGAATATTATGTTTCTTCAAATGAAAAGAAATTTACGAGCAGGGGATTGAAACTCTATCAGCATGGTGGCAACATCAATTAAGTACTCCATTTATTTGATGCTTAGCTCAACATATGCTACGTGACAATAAAATATGTTTGACGCGCTGCGATAAAATGATTTTTTCCTAATCTATGTAAATAGCAGTTAAATGGGTCATGGTCAATTAGCTGCCTAATTCATTCCTTTCTGGGAATATCATCTATGTCTTTCCTCTGTAATCGGAACTATCCTTAATAAAATAGCTACCTTCCTTTCTAACTCCCTATCCAGCTTTTAATTGATTCGTCCTTTACCCGTTTATCTGTGATTTCTGTACTTATTTCGTTTCCATCTAGATTTCGATGAGTCTGGCAATTTTTTATGAAAGAGGAAAATTTTTCACTTTTGCGCCATTGTTGGTAAACATGATCCTTTCAAAGATATTCCTAAAAGTTTTAACATATGACAGTAGTTGTTTATTGTTGGCAGACTTCTTAATGTTAGATGTTTAGTCAGGCGGGGACAACGAAAACAAACTTTTGGACAGCTGTTCAAATCAAAATCGAATTGAACGAAGTTCATGCGGACTCTGCACCAGCATTAAAGACTTTTGGATTAATGAGTTTCTGAAGTAGGTCCCAGATGCACAGAAGACGAAACTCGCTCCTCCCTCCCAATTGAGGTCACCACTCAGGAAAACATAACAAAAATTTAACAATATCGTAATGGAAAATCACAGGATTAACATGCGTGAGGTAGCTGATGCCGTAGACTTCTCAATCGAAGAAGTGCATCTCAACTCTATGAAAAACTGGTCAAGAAAATGTATTGTGAGGTTTTGTGATGGGTGACGCGATTATTGGCACTGGACTAAAAACGGATTCGAGAGAAACATCTATGCAGAATATATAGCAATGTTTAGACGTAGCCCACAATACTTTTTGCACGTATTCGTAAACGTCTATGAAACTTCGATCCATCACTACACTCCAGCGACTAAAAAACAATCAAACTAAGGATTAAAGCCGTTGGAAGTGCGTCGAAAAAGGTGAAGAGAATATTGTCAGCTGGAACGATGGTGGCCACTTTCTTTGCGGATTGGCAGGGTATAATATTCATATATTTCTTGAAAAATGGCAGAACCATAATTGTTACTCTGTTGGATCGTTTGAGATGGGTGCTTATTTACCCAGGACAATGCACCAGCACACACAGGAGCAGTCTCGATGGCGAAATTGTTTTTCAACCATCCTATTCACCAGACCAAGAACCAAGTGACTTCTTGTTCCCGAACTTAAAAATTTTACTTGACGGTAAGAAATGTTCATCAAATGAGAAAGTGATCAAGACCGTGTCGGAGTATTTTTCCGAGTTTGACACTATTATTTTGGTGGGTTAAAAAAATAAGAACTTGCTGACTGTCTCCGTGTAAATTAATGGAGATACTCAACTACAATTACAAGTAATTGTTGTTGTGGTAATCAGTCCTACGACTGGTCTGATGCAACCCTCCATTTTAACCTATCCTGCGCAAGCCTTTCCAATGCTATGTAGCTACCACATTATTCCTAACTTGCTTAGCGTATTCCTTCTTTGGCCTCCCTATTCTGTTCTTACCCAACTCTCTTCCTTCTAATGTTAATTTTACAACACCCTATTAATCTATCCCTTGTCTTGGTCAAAGTCCTCCAAATTGTTCTCTCTTCTCCTATTCTGCTTATAACTTCCTGGTTAGTTACCCTATACACCCATATGTTTTTCAACATTCTCACCACATTTAGAAAGTTTCTATTATTTTTCTGTCTGCAACTCCTATCCACGTTTCGCACCCATATAACGCCACACTCTATACGTTAACATTTTTAATAATTATTTCAACAAGTAATTATGAAGAGCGCTTGTATATTTGAATTTCATAAGTAATTATAAAATTCAATCTTAAAAAATATATAAACTTGATCTGTACATAGAGTGAATATTTACGTACAGTTCAGTGAAAATGGGATTTTTGCACATGGAGCTGTAAATGGAAATATTTTAATAAGAACTCACAAAAAGGTGTTTTAGTTGTATATAAATATTGCCGCTTAAATGAAACGAATATACTTCGACCTCCAAATGCATGTATAGAACTATGATTATTTTCTTATCATGTCACGTCACCATTTTTATTTTGTGGAAGAATATTTACATTAACTAAAGTGTTTCTTTTGTTCCAGATAAATCCAGTAGATTGAAGCCGATTTATTTTCTGGAAATTATTCTGCTAGTGCCAACTGAGGATAATAAAAACTGGTGAAAAAATACATTTCCTGCGTATATTCCTCGATAACTTGGGTTTCATCCCCAATATTTTGATTAATCAATTATTTCGGAACTGTTAAATGTAACCATTACCATTTTAATAGTTTAAGCTTTGAAGACTCTCACATTCATATCTACAAATTAGCATATTCTTAACTTATGTAACCACAGTATTCTTCATCTGCAATCCGATCTGTTGAACAAAAAAGGATTGAAGTAAACTTTGATTGGGCTCTCAGTGAATGTTCGCCATAGTAGTTAAATATTGAAACTTTTGAAATTCGGAAATAGCAGAATTTCCCTAATAGTTGGCATTTGCTACTACGACGTGTGAACTGGTTATTATACCGACGACCTTAATCATTAGCAACTGCCACATTTTGAACGTTTCTATATATTTCTGCACTATGATGAAGGAATAGAGCTTCTTCTAAAACGTTGAATTGAAAATACTTGCAAACGCCTTCCAAATGTAATTTAGCATTGTACACATAATAGACGCATCCGCTTGTGACAGGATGCAAATTATCTACTAGAAAGGTTTGGTGTAGTAACTTTAATTTGGTGTCTACAAACTTCCTTCGATGTGATACATGCAAGTAGAGTAAGTGTGCGTCTTAAATTATAAGAAGAAAGATGTTACCTGAATTTGATGATTGTTTAGAACTCTATAATAAAACTGTAAAATTTATTGTGTAAAGACGACCAATACAATGTACAAATTAGAGGATTGATAGTTGTGACATTTACGTACAGCAAAAAAAAAATATATAGAGAATGAATAAAATTTATACTTTTGTTTCCCAAATTGTATGTAATAAAGCTCTCATGATAAGAATATTAGGCATTTTATTGTTAATGAGAAAACAGCAGCTGAATACTCTCGCTTTCAAATTTTGAAGCTCCTTACCTTTTTTATTTCTCACTCCAGGAAACATCTCCCGACCTACGACAATCTTCCTACGGTAATCCTTATTATATTCTACAACAAAGACAACATTAAATTGCAAGAAGCAAAAACACTTGTGGGAGCTGATCTTAGCTCTCGCAAATTGAGGATGGGTCCTACTTTCAGCGATGCCTCATTCCCTCTCTGCTTTTCCAAGGCTGTCACGTGGCGAGGCATCTCGACCTCTTTTAGGAGGTTGGTGTGTTTTGAGTTCGCAGACTTTGGACATGTGGTAAGAGTTGTCATCTGATCCTATTGGATCAGCCGGTCAGCTGCTTCCTACAAATGATGGAAGCAAGGAGAATGGGATGCTTGAAGAGAGGAAGGGAACCTTCTCTAGCAGGCATTTCTCCCCAGATTGACTGCGGGGCTCACCTGATTCCGTTGGAAATGCCGCGTACTCTATCTGGTTTTTCCAAAGTTCTTATATTCCGAGGCACCTTCACCTGTTTTAGGAGGTGTATGTACTGGGGTCGAAGACCTTGGACATGTGGTAAGAGTTGTTCTCTGATCCTGGATCAGCCGGCAAGCTGCCTCTTATAACTGATGAAGGCACGGAGAAGGGGATGCTGCGATCCGACATTCGGAACGGCGTGAAAACGAGTACCAATATATCCCGACGTACCTGATGCAGGTTTTCTAGGGTTTGCCCTGCATCTCCTTCATTCTTCCACATTTCAATTTTTCTTCCTATGCTATTGAAGTGGAGTTTCTGAATCACCCTCATGTTGCCAGTTACCCCTTCCCTCTCCTCAAAAAATACATGAAAGTCATATCTAAATGTGGTGGTAACAGTAATGAAAGGAAACGGCTATTTTCTAGTGAAGGAAAAGAAATTTACAATTACAGTATTTTGTTTATATGGCTGTTTATATTACTTTATTCAGTTAAACTATATAATAACAATTATAAAATTAATAATTTTTAAATCCAGTACCATAATTACAATAAGAATAAGTCAGTTATTCAATCTTTTGTTGATTATCACTTAAAAAATTGTCATTTCAGTAAATTCGCCAAGTAATATTGAAATAAGAAAGCTACTATCCACAGAACAATAACTAAATTTAATTTTCCTTATTAAACTTTCTGGTGTAACTTGAAAATTTTCCACCATGATATTAGCTGATGTTCAAAAAAGACAACAATAGTGGTGATCAAGAATCCTGATTGTAGCGTTGAGTGTCCAAACAATCCACTTCAAACAGGCCATTCATTGAAAACCAAGAACAGCCAAGTTTTCATTTCTGCCATATGGTGGAAAGTTCTTTCTTAGATATTTAACTCAGTCTGGCTTTTTCTGTACCTCCTCTACAATCTCACCACTTATAGGAGTGGCTATCAGGGCCAGCATGGCTAGAGAAAAGTCCCACAAAAATACATTTTCTTACTTGACTCAAGACATTCCTTTATTTCTAGGTACACCGCAGACCGCATTCAACATTCAATCATAATAAAAACAGACAGGCTTCTTCTGCGATTTACAATAAAATATTTCCCAAAACAACTCTGGAACCATCTAGTGAATAAACAAACATATATTAAATATATTGTGGAAAGGTTATTTTTATAGACAAAAAGCAAATAATATTTAAGTGTAAGAACTATATAATTGATAAAGTAACACCAAAAGAGAGTTGGTAAATAAAATTAAATGTATGGAAAATAACATCAAAAATTCTCTTTTATATCTAGCAATTCCTCCATTAGTTAGTAGTTGATGTTTCACACAAAAGCTTGTTCTGATAGGCCTACAACAAAATCTACCTAATTTTAAATTTTCTGCCAATTAATGTTTTCCTCTAAGGATTGAATCTGGACAATGATGTAATATTTTAACTAAGAGCTTTAGATGATGAAAATTGTTTACACATGCAATATGGTAACAGCACAAGAAATTAACCATATAGAACATTCCTTACCACATCATATTGTTAAAACTGGAATCACAGACTGTAAACTAAACACAGAAAGGGACTTGTTAGACTAAAATAATAAATACACTAAATCAACGAGATACTGTAAAAATGAAATTGATCATTTAAATAATTAAGATTACATGACAATAATAAATATTTGTTCATCTTTCATTGGTTTAAAAAGTAAAACTACATAATAATAAATGTTTTATATCATTACTTTAGCATGATTGTTCTCTACCAGAGGTAGGTCATGAGTCTTGTAAGTTATCTACTAAATCACCAGACAACAAGAACCATTTTACGATGATAGCTATGTAATATATATAGAATACTACAGCAGCAATAACCGATACATTACAGCAAATGGACTACCCATAATGTTACAAAATATGCTAAAGCTTCTCATTCTTTAAAGTGTAAAAATTTAGAACTGAACACACATTGTAATGCTAAAATATTTTTTCTGGGTATATTTTTTAAATATAGTTAATTTTATTCACTCACCTACAGAAGCACATTACATGTTCAAGACAAAAATTATATGCTCAACGCAGAGAAATCCAGCTGGCAGTTTAGTCTTAAAAATCCAAGCAAGAATTCATACTGCTAAAACAATTCATATCAAAACTCTTCTAATTCTTCCAGAATTCATTTGTGTTGTAGCAAAAGCAGTCATTCTTCTCTACCATAGTTACGAGTTTAAAATATTTATTAAATAAACATACTATAAGTGTATCATTTTCAAACAAGTAATTGTTTTCCAAAATTGTTTCTCTTGGTGTCTGATATATATGGGCAAAGAAAATGTTTAACATTTTTGTTAAGATCTTGAAACGTTTTATCTTCTCAAAACTAAATTTTATTAATATTTAACATATCTGCAAAGATAATTTCAAGTATGTAAAAGTGGGAGAAGAGGAGAGAAACCTCCCTGTATGTATGCTCTCTTCATTCTCAGATTTTAAGTGAAGGGTCCCATCAGCCAAGATTACTAGGACAGTTTATAGATGAATGCAGTGGGGTCACAGACATAAGTCAAATGGTAAAAGTTGTTCACAGCAGTACACCAGCTGTCTCTAAACCTAGTTAAGGCAGAAATTTGAGAATGCCGCATTCTATAGCAAAACTGACTGCAAGTCATCAGGTCATGAGACAAAAACAGAGATACCAACCTATCTGAGGCAGGATTTCTTATAATTTCCACAAAATTATTTTAATTCTGATAATCCTTAAACTATAGCTGGGTGACCCTAGTTAACTTTTGAATAACTTGTTCTTCCATACAAATCACTCCTTTCCACATATATAATATGGAAGTGGCCTCAATATGGACTGTACTCAAGTAGCCTGTTTCTTGTTTAGAGAAGAAAACAACATTGAAGTGTGGAATAGAAATCAAAATAAAATATTTTGGCTAGTTGTACATGACACAGATTGTTGTGTGTGTGTGTAAAAAACATTTTATAGCATGGTGAAGTTCCAAGTTTGTTGACTTACTTCAGTCACTTCTATATTTCTTGTCGATCCAAATAAGCAGACAGAAAATAATTATGTTCTGAACTTTACAAAATATTTAGCTAGCATTTTTCCTGTTACTTTGTTAGTGGGTTGAGAACATTCCAAGGCCTTACTGATTGAATCTTTTATAAACTTTCACACCTACTACTTCTCCCATACATTATATCATTTTTCTCAGGCTTTGGACTAACAGCTCAAGTAATATATTTTTCTCCATTTGAATTGTTGAAAGGTATCAGAAATCTGTGACAAGCTAGAACAGATAATATATAATTATTTAATTAGAAATTTTTATTTCCTTGAAAATACCCATATGTCTTTCTTATTTTGTACATCAGACCATAATACAACTAATAGAGTTACACAGTTTTGAAGTCTCTATTTTTGAAAATAGTACAAGACATCAGTCCAACCAGAAACTTTGGAATTTTTATTAGATGAATATTAAGCAGAACTTTGAAATTTGTGTTCTTCTATAGAGTGTATTTATACGAATTTAAGAACATTCAAACTTATAAAGGAAGTGAGGGGTGTAAACAACAATTACTACAGCATCAACACAACAAGCAATGTTTACAGAAGAGAACTTGCAGGCATAGAAACTGTAAAAATTATGTTTAAATACATGCAAGTTTGAGCAAGCCAAGCATAACAAATGTATACTAGTTGCAATCAGCTTATTTGAAATTATTTTTGTTAATTGGTGACATTTTATTTTTAATAGCAGCTTTCATCTAGAAAAATTAATTCACTCTAAAATGAATGATTAAATTAAAATATAATAAAGCCAATAAATTGGAAAAATTAAGTAGAAAGTTAAACCCATTTCTGCAATCCTTGCTTTTGTCAGTTGAAGAAATTGCAAGAACTGTAAAACTGATACAAAAGCAAGGTGTCCAACAAATAAATTAATGTAAATGTTTTAGCATCCTATAACCATCTCTTCAAGGACCATCAATAATATATAAGTAAATAAGCTTCTGATTTAATTGACAATGGTTATACTGCATTCGTTTTAATTATATACTGCCAAAACAACTGCAATGGCATTGTAAACAAACTGTTGGGAATGTATTTGAACCCATCAATCAACATAAAAGAGGTATGTATAAACAAGCAAAACAAAATTCCCAATCAAATAATGTGCCAGATTACATATTATGGGATAAAAGAAATGGACTATGTCAGTTCACACTCTTAAATTTATATTTAACTTCCTTTCATATGACTCAATTCAGTCTTGCCTGCAGTTCTTACCCCTTAAATGACACATTTCAAGCTTCTGCCTGTTGCCAACCATCAAAGTTCACTGCCCCCTAAACCACAGCTACATGAATGTTCACCATTTACCAAATATGAGCCTCAACAATAAAACTTCAAATTATAAGATTCACTGAGGTTATATAAAATCTTAAACATGCAATTTACTAGAGAGAAATAAATGTCCTTTCTAACTAGATTGCAATATTTTATAACTGAGGCAGCCTCTATCAGCTCTTCCCACTTTCATAATATGCTGCTGCAGGTTCGACTTTGCATTATTGTGCCTAGTCATGAATTGCAGCTCTTTGAAGTAATTCCAGTACACATGTTCTATACATTTCTGCCACTATGCTAGGTACATAAAGCACTACTCAACTTTCAACTGCTTTAATCTCTTAATTTAAAAATAAATATACACCTGACAAGGTTCAAAATTGAATGAATGCAACATAGTGTTCCTACTTTGTATTAAGGCCTTTTTATAAGCTGATCAAAGTATTTTTTAAATTGATATTTAAATATGTATACATTAAGTTGATTTTTCTTTCAATAATTTAAATAAATGTTGTAGTAAAAATTTATATTTATAAACTGTGGAACTATACTTAATAATTTTGAACATTTTTGACTACCATAGCAGAAAAGTTTGGAGTTACAATTACAAAAGTTATCATTTTTTTAAATGATTGCATTCACAATTTAATGGACTTCAAATTTTCACATCAATCTTATTATACTAATATTCATTGTCAAGCACTCCTAAAAAATTATTTTGTCTAAATTTTAATGCCAATTGGAAAAAAATATTTACAGTATACTTTACCATTTACATTTATTAACACCCAAAAACTATGTACAATGTTCAATCTCTAATATTTGCAATATTAATCTACTTTTATTTCACATAACCTAGTTACATGTTCCAAAATACATAAATTAAAGGTATATTACAATTTACAAATAATACATTATGTTCACAAATAAAGAATATATGGAATGTAAAATACTCGATAATGGACTTAAGCTTAAACAATACTGAAACACTCCACTTTGTTGAAATATGATAAAGTTGTAATTGTGAACCAGGACACTTTGTCAAAAATTTATTCTTTTACTGCATTTCCCTGAAACAGAATTAATCCTTCTTATAATTACAGTGCTATATATTATATAAGACATTATACTTTTACCTCAACAAATATTTAAATATGACTAAAAACATTTTCCTTACCCATTCCCTGGCCATTAAAAGAATTGTTTTATTTGTAAGTTTTGGTCCAATCAGAGGATTCATTTGAGCCATGTAACAACACAGCCAGCTGTAAAATAATTTAAATATCCATAAGTACAACAAATCATTTCAAGAAACTCACATTTATTGAAGTTCTGAAGTACTTACAAAAGCCAACATGTTGCTCCTGTTAAGATGAGGATCAGCTGTAAAATTCTGCAAATTTAAATTTAAAAAAATTTAATTTTTTTAACTGCAAATGATAGAATTTATTTCTCAAATGTAACTTTGTGCTATTAAACTGAAATACAAATTACGGCCTGAATTAATTTGCAAATAAGTTATTAGTATGATAAAAACAAATATAAATCAATATACGTAACAGTTCCCAAGTGGGTGAATTATATTTTATACCAAAAATTGGAGGAGAAATAAAAACCCTGTGGTTAGCTGATATTGTTGCATTAGGGGAGTCAGAAGAAGACTTGAGACACCATAATAAATGGCATGAACACGGTTCTGGAGAAAGAGTGATCACTGATTATTTTACTGTATTATTTTCTTCTTTATAAATGTAACAACAAGCAAAATAGACTTCTAAATTGAAATGTACCCAAAGTCCTTACAAACCTTGAAAATAAGGGTGGGGTATTCCCTACACCCTCCCCACATCCCCAAGAGTTATACGTTAAATTTATAAGAAAAATGGATTTTAGGAAGGGAGAAATAATAAATACACAGTCAACTAAAAATTTTGATTAGTTATTCCTTAAACACTATTTGCTGAACTCTAACTCACCCTCTATTCGGTCCTTTTGGGACAACAATCGGCAACACTATACCAACTATTCCCCATATCGCAGTAAATACAATTAATGGAATTGCTGCAGCTCCCATTTTTTAAATTATAATCCTACTTATCACGACGAGACCTACAGTACACTTGCTCTCAATTTCAGAGACTAATCATATGACCAGTGACGTCACGTATCTAGTGGCCTTTGATATAAAACATTTTCATAACGCTTCTTTATTTCATCCTCAACTCTTTCAATAGTTATAAAATGAATAAAGAGTTTAAAAAAATAATTTCTCTTGAAAATTAATTATTTATAATCAAAAATTACACAAAATTTAAATCAGAGCACATTTATCTATGGATAATTTATTCAAGTAAGTTTAAAATTAGCTAAAAAAATTCTTTATCTGATTGGTTTAAAATCTTAATATAAATTTGTATACGTACAATACTTTACCTAATATTTTCATGTATTATAGAAATGCAGTGTAGTAATTGTAAACTCGTTTAGCTGGCTGCCCTGCATCGAGATCCCTATATGGTCTTCTTTCTTGGATCCGACAAAAACAAAACACTGTAGAGCAGCGCTTTGTTACATTCCAGATCGTGGGTAGCGGTGTGAACTTTCAATTAAAAAATGGTAAATCTACGTTTATAAATACCATCCTCCAAATATAACGTGAAAATTTAGCATTTATTGTATATTTACTTTCAGATTATTACCTACCATTAATTATTTATTGTGTGCTATTTCTTGTACCGGTTTAATGTTGCATAGAATTGTCATTTTATTTGTTTGACAAGCATGAATTTTAATAAAATTAATATTTGTTCAGGGTTTCTAAATTACTTCAGGTATTGCAAAAAATATTTTGCTTAAAGGACAGTACCACATCTCACTACTTTATAGCCAATTTTCCAAATTTGAAAAGACATTTTAATGTAGCTTTCAATATATAATCATCATTAAACGCCTGTCAGTTACGTTGGAAGGCCCAAAAATATGATTATTTAATTTCTCAGCCTCTTGACGGTCTACAGAAACATGTTTAGTTAAATTGATTATTTTACTTTTATTGTCCGTTTTTATTTTTAATAAACATTAATGTTTCCTCCATTCTATCAATTATCGGTATTTTAAGGCCAATTTTGTATAAATATTGTTATTTGGCAACTACTTACACTATATACTTGTTCTATTTCAGCAACCTCAAATAATACTCCTAAAGGAGGGAACTGAGAATTCCCAAGGGAAACCTCAGTTGGTATCAAATATAAATGCATGTCAAGCTGTAGTAGATGCAGTTCGAACTACTCTAGGACCTAGAGGAATGGATAAATTAATTGTAGATTCGAATGGGAAGTCAACTATTTCAAATGATGGTGCCACCATTATGAAGTTGCTGGATATTGTACACCCTGCTGCAAAAACTCTTGTTGATATAGCAAAATCACAAGATGTTGAGGTAACTGTTAACATCTTACATCAGCAATAAATATTTAAAATTTCTGTTAATACATATATAGGTTATGTAGTCTACTGGGCTAACAATCACTTCGTCATGTCAACACTCCCACCAAGCCCCTCCGCCCCACTGTATCGTTTCTCTCTCTACTGTTTGTGATGAAAATTATTATTAAGAATTCAATACATTCTCAGTCAAATGTTTAATTTAGTAACAGATTTCCCTTCATTTTATAGCTTTGAAATGATTTTTCAGTAATTAATCTCTGAAAAATTGTAATTTATTAAACTGTTTGAGTCGAGTACGGGAAGGAGAAGTGGGAGGAGCAACAGACAATGAGCAGGGGATGTGGTGATGCATCAAACTAGCCGCAGTTGTCTACTGCATGGAAACTTAATGTAATGAAAATTTAAATGATATAAATGCCTAAAGTTAGTTGGCGTAAGGAGAGACAAGCTGTGCGCACACATAGGACATTTCTAAAAAATGAGCTGGTGGGGTTTTAGTGCCCACATAGTTACTTCATAACCATGAAGACCTGTCCCTAGCAAGTGATTTATGTACAACTAGTGACATCATAGTCTGTCTTTACATGTAGATGTAGATATATATATATATATATTCAATTGTTAAGGCACACCAAAAAAAACATAAAATGGGCTAAGATGTGCCAGCAATAATCAATCTAATGAAAGCAAGTTGCAACATTTACATGCGAGTAGCATGTTCCTACAACTCAACTAATCCATTTGCCTTGCATACTCATTAATTTGTGATTAAAGTTTGCCACCACTTCACTGCAATCGCCCCTTGAATTTTGTCAAAAAAGCTCGCTACACCACAATTGCCCATTAATTGTGTTGAAAAAGCTCATTCCACCACAATCACCCCGTGAATTATTGAAAGCTCCAGGCTTTGTGTTATGTCATGCGTAGCCTAACCACTTGGTGGCTGTTTACTGCTCTCACGTACATCCTGTTAAATGATGAAATTTACTTACTATTTTTGATAAATGGTGCAGGAGTCTTGGAATGTGTCGCAATAAACCTTCTTTCTAAAATTAGTTAATTAACTTGTATCACAATTTAATCCTTCATAAAATAGCATCTGCTGATCAGAAAAGGAAGAAACCTATCATTATTATTTAAATATTACATTACCTTCTAACTTCCCCCTTGGACCCTATAATTATTAACATGTCCCAAAAATTCTCCCAAAGACGAATGAAATTGTGAAAACCAACAATACAAATAGTCACAATCAAGTAACTTTTATTTATTCTCAGATTACGTTATAAATTCCCTTTTCAAAGATTTAAGCCATTTTTTTGTAAATATAATTACAGGTATTTGAAGGATAAAATCTTAAAGATTAATGCCAAAACTTTATTTGAAATGAATGAAAATCTTTCACTAAATTTGAAATATTGGAATGTCTTCAAATAAACTTGAAACTATATATGGCATTACAAAAAATCTTTTACTAAATTATAAATATTTCAATGATAAATTTATTTCAAAGCTGTATATAATGAAGGAAAACCTTTTACCAAAGGATAAATATTTGAATATAAAAATCTTTAAATTACTAAATTATAAATAATTAAATATGATAAAATGTTTGCAGCAAATGAGTATTAATATTTACAATGTTACCATTAGTAATGGTCATGGCTTGTCAGGGACCATGTCATTATGTATACACTTGGGAATTATTATTTCACTATAGCTTAATTTTTTTTAATTTCACATAACTTTATAGCTATTAGTGTCCTATTAAAATTTCCCTTATTTTGTGCCTTTAACAGAAACTGTTCTGTCATACATAATAAGTGTTGGAAGATGGATCAGTTTATTCTTTCTGGTTTTGAATGTTGAATTGAGCAAGCCTTATGTGCAATCTAAGTCCATGATAAAAAAAATATTTGGACCTCTACTGTTGTCAGTATATGTATAATTACATACATTCATAAATTTGAAGAAATTAATTTCCTTTGCAGCAGACAAAGTCCAAAATCTGAGAACAAATTGCCATAGTTGAATAAAACTTGTCTGTAAAAGTACTCAGTTAATTTATCTTTACGATTAAAAAAACACTGATATAAAGTAAATTATTAATGTATTTTGTGTTTTTTAGGTTGGTGATGGAACCACAAGTGTAGTTCTTCTTGCAGGTGAATTTCTTAAACAAATGAAACCTTTTGTAGAAGAAGGAGTCCACCCCAGAGTAATAATCAGGGCACTCAGGAAGGCATCTCAGCTTGCTGTTGAAAAAATAAATGCATTATCTGTGAAGGTTAGTATTAAAAATTTTCCTTAATTTATATGTACTATTTTGTTTGTTCATTTTTTTTAGGCAAGGGGGGGGGGGACTGGATGGGTGTGTTGTTAACTTCTTGTTGTTGCAATCAGCCCTAAGACTTATCTGATCCCCCTCCATACTAACCTATCCTGTGCAAGCCTTATAGCTACCACATCCTCCCTTATAAGCTTGGTGTATTTCATCCTTTGGCTCTCTCTTCTGTTCTTACCCCACATAATTGTGTCTAATGCTAATTTTACAAGACCCTTTTGTCTCAAAACGTGGCCTATTAATGTATCTCTACTCTTGGTCAAACTCCTCCAAATTGATCTCTTTTTCCCTTATTCTGCCTAGAACTTCCTGGTTAGTTACCCTATCCACCCATCTGATTTTCAACATTCTCCTACAGCACCACATTTTGAAAGTTTCTATTCTCTTTCTGTCTGTAACTCCTATCAACCATGTTTCATGCCCATATAACGCCACACTTGTCAACAAGTCTGTGTTATACCCTCACCAAGCCCCATCCCTCATACGTGTGTTTATACATATATATATCGGCTAGCCGATCACTGGAAATGTCTTCCTAACTTTCTATGAAGGGGGCGGTGCCTCCGAAAATTCAAGTTCTCTTAACCTCACAAGGTGTCTACCATCTATGAACCTCAGGTAAGTCACCTACTTTCTATCTCTGTCCTTTCCCATATATATATATTAATATTTATGTATCAATTAAATCTTTTTATTAACAATAAATGTTGAATGAATTATAATTGTAAACATTATTATTTGTGAACTATTTTTCAGATTCAAAAAGACAATGTTTCAGAACACAGAGAATTGCTTGAAAGATGTGCAGCTACAGCTCTAAGTTCAAAACTTATAAGCCAGCAGAAAGGATTTTTTTCAAAAATGGTTGTGGACGCAGTTTTGTCTCTTGATGATTTACTCCCACTTAATATGATTGGAATTAAAAAAGTTCCAGGTGGTGCGTTGGAAGTAAGTAAAAGTGAATTTGTCAATTTCCAAAGTATAAAAGATAAATTTTCTCGGCGAAGTTGCTGAATGAATAGTTCTCGGGATTCCAGTCGGGTCGTGCAGTTTGTAGTCCACAAAGTTTCCATGGCTGACGCTACCATCATCTTCAGGTGAAATGCTGTCAAATTCTGGAATGGTAGTTTACATAGTCGCGTTCGGATTATCTTGTCCAATTAGGTGTTTTCTGTCTAGTCCAATCAGGGGGTTTCTTGCTTGGTACATAGGTGGTAGGAGCGACCCACTCCCACCACCTAGGTTCTAGGCAAGGAAACCCATAGGAGTCCCCGATTGGACAAGATAATCTGAACGCGACTATGTAAACTACCATTCTTGAATTTGGTTGCATTACACCTAAAGTCGATGGTGGTGTCAGCCATGGAAACATTGTGGACTACAAACTGCATCACCCGATTGGAATCCCAAGAACTCTTCATTTATAAAAGGTTAATTATTAGTTACATTTAAATATTTTTTGTTTCATACAGTATTTTTGTAGATGAAGATTAATATTTATGTAATGTAATTTAGTGCTCATATTTGTGGTGAGACTGATTATCATAACCAATGTTTACAAATAATATTGCATAATTTATTATCCACTGTAAAATTTATATTTTTCCCTAGGATTCGCTTCTGGTTGCTGGTGTTTCATTTAAGAAAACATTTTCCTATGCTGGTTTTGAAATGCAACCTAAAAAGTATAACAATCCAAAAATAGCTCTTCTTAACATTGAACTTGAACTGAAGGCTGAAAGGGACAATGCAGAAATACGTGTAGAAAGTGTTAAGGAATACCAGAAAGTTGTAGATGCAGAATGGAAAATACTTTATGAAAAATTGGAATTAATTCACAAGAGTGGTGCTCAAGTTGTTTTATCCAAACTGCCTATTGGTGATGTTGCAACACAATATTTTGCAGATAGGTATGATATTTGTTTTTGCTACATGCACATATTAACAGTAATTAAGAAATGTCCTTCTGTTTGTCTGTGTTGAGAAAAATAGTGTAGATTTGCTTAATATTCAAAGGAATTATTTTATTTGGATTGCATTCATTATAGTGCAGCGTTTTAGATTTATCATGCATATAATAATAAGAAAATTATTTTCTTTTCTTGGAATTAGGACTTTTGGCATTGAAAAATACAAGAATACTAGTATTTTATTTAAACAGTTTTATTGATATTGATGTACATGTTATATACATACAACCACTAGGACATAAATATTTTCAAGGATGATAAATGTAACAAATATATCAAAGAGAAATATTACAAAATGAATGACTCACTCTGGTGAGCGGCTGAGGACTTGTTCCAGACTTGGGAGCAAATAACTTTTTATCTGCTCATTTACGAAGGAGACTAATAGACACCTCACCTCTCTGCTCATCACTCTTTTTGAAGCGTTTGCTTTTTGACACTATGACTCACTTTCTTGGGAGGAAAGTAGAATATGAATCAACTGCTCTGCACACTCGGTAACTATTGACATACAATTGTGCCAGAGTGATGTGTTACTAACATCAATATAAACATCAGTTCTAAACAAATACAACAAACTCGAGTAAACTTGCGTGAAAAAATATACTGAATCCTTATTCTGTCCAGAGTGTGTCACTCCAAGAAAATAATGTCCTGTCTAATGTTTTCAAGACTTATTTACATATGCCCAAAACCAAGATACTTTCACTTATATTCTAGTTCAGCAATATTCTTTCACATGGTGTTGAAGTTTCTACAAACCACAAACCCTTCTTCAGCAATTTACTTAAGTGGGGGTAAATATTTTATTTGGCCATCATAAAAGCTCATTTTCTTCGGTCAGCAACACAGGCTCCTGCATGTATTTATCAACCTCGGTAATGGCAACGGAATGGTCATTTGAATTAACCCATATAGTTGAATCAGTTTCTGTAACTGGCACCAAGATGTTGGGAAAAAATGGATTATGCCTAGTTTGCATTTCTCGTCATTCATTTGGTCAGTGAACCCATGAATTTCAAATTTTGGATCTAGCATGGTGGCCTCTGCAAACAAAGCGTTTTCTTTGTGATCATAAAATCTGCTATTAATGAATGAGTTTGTTCATCTTTGCCTTACTCTAGTTTCTATACAAATGACACATTATTATTAATGTAAATGCGGTAAAATGTCATTCACTGCCACTTTGTCCGTGGCTATTTTAGAAACTTCTAACATTTCACAAATTTGTTTCTTTGTCAGTATTTTGTCTTTTGATATTTCAGACAACTCCAGATAATTGAAGGTAATTGAGATTGCTGCACTTCCAGAATACATTGAAACATGTCATATGTAGAGTTCCACCACATCTTGTTTTAAACTTAAAACATGATCGATCACCCAGTTGCTTTTTCATGTTTTGCAACTTTATGGAAGCCTAAGTGCTTCTCTTGAAAAATTCACTTTTGCAGCCACTATATTGGGAGCATTATCACTTGCCTCACACAATTTTTTTGTATTTCCCACTTGCAAGCAACCCTTTGCAGTTCCTCTGCCAAGTTCTGCATGGTGTTTTTCAGGTCATTATTAAAACATTAGTAGAAATAACAAAAGTTGAGCTTCCTGGGAGAAGTGACCCGTAACTGAAATGTTTGAATCAAGTCTGATAGAAGACCAGCCGTCTGTTGCTGTTGTAACATATTTTGCACTTGCCAACTACTCTTTAATTCTTTCCTTTGTTGAGTTATATAATTGAAGTAAATTAATCATAAAGGTGGTTTTCCTTGTAGGCAGTTGATAAGCACTATTCAGTTTTTCACATAATTTACACATTTTTGTGCTCTCAACAATTTGAAAAGGTAAACAAACAATTGTTTCTACTTCTTCTATTAGAAAGAGGCTTTGGTAAAAATGTTATAGAGGTCTGGCATACAGAGAAGTAGAAAGCTCCTTCTAACCACTCTTTCCAAGGAGCAGGAGTTGAAGAGTTAGCTTGGGGCACAGAGCAGCTCCAACACATTTCTATGTGCAACCCAACTTTTTTACACAAAAATCGGAAAAACTAGTTAGGTGAACCTATGCACAAATTGTAGATGTTGGGCTTTGAAAAATACTTGTATATTCCTGATAGACTCCTTAAAAGAAAAGCCATAATACCTTGCTTTGTCTTGTTTTTGGATGCTGATAAATTTAATCCCTGTCAGGACTAATTGCTCCTGGCTTATTATTAGACTGTTGAGTTTTTAGTCTTTTAGGTTGTTAATTTTTACTATATGTATGCATTTCATTAATTATACTATTAACCTATACTTGACAGGTATGTGTCCCACTAAATAGAATTTCAATGTTATTCACTATGAATTTTTATCTACACATTTTGTTGAGATTAATTAAAGGAGTACTTAAATAATTTGATAAAATAGTTGGCAATTGTATTCTATCTTTACAGAGATATGTTTTGTGCTGGCCGTGTGCCTGATGAAGATCTGAGACGTACTATGAAAGCTTGTGGAGGTTCTGTTATGACAACAGCACATGATTTAAATGATTCTGTCCTTGGACGATGTGAGTATTTTGAAGAAAGGCAAATAGGATGCGAGAGGTAATATTTTAGTATAATTTTTTTTAAATTTATTATTATTTATAACCTGTTGCTTATGAACAATAAGTAAGTGTGTTATAACTTAACAAAAAAGTATTTGCAACCATGGCTCACATTAACTCATTGATTGGTTTATTCTTGAGTTCCCACCTTTTGCACGTTGTGCCGTCATATTCAAAGTGCAGTGTACAAGATGCACCAACTTGTGCTCAAGGTATCGATTAATAATTGTTCATTTCTTCTGTATCATGGTGATATTGTTGTGATATAGTTTACATTTTTTTCAAAATGTGCCGACTCTGTCTGTATATATTGACAATATTTCCTATTACCAGCGTATATGGCATTATACACTGTAACCCTATGACAATTTCTTTGAATCAGCTGTTTTAAAACTAGGAGGTTTAGTATAATATATTTCTTTCCTGTTTTACCCAAGTAGCTTTATACATTATACTATTCAAAAGGTCAGGTATTTAATTTTATGTCTTACTTGTATATGTTGTGACTTATAATAAAGAAATAAGTTTTCAAATTTGAAAAACCCAAGTAAGTTTCTGTGGTCCAAAAACCACAACCACAATTTTGCACTTTTTTTAGTTTTAAAACATAATATTTAGCATGATTCATTTGAAGTTTTACCATGACCGCTTAAATTAAAGGTGTAAAAAGGGT
The DNA here is from genome assembly GCA_034510155.1 of Eucriotettix oculatus. Lineage (NCBI taxonomy): Eukaryota > Metazoa > Arthropoda > Insecta > Orthoptera > Tetrigidae > Eucriotettix > Eucriotettix oculatus. Next base: position 49,517,506 of record CM067376.1, on the reverse strand, counting down.
GACAAACCTTGCATATTTATTTAATATAGTAACTAATCATAACTTAGTAGCAAAATTGATTGAACCAATGAATTATAGATTATTAGCTTTCTTTTAAGCTAAATGCAAAATAATGCTTATCACAATCATGGAATACCTCCTTTGTAATAGACTATATTAAATTTTTATTAGAACAAAAATATGTTGTTCAGAAATAGCCACTTAAACTAGTAAATGTTTGCATAGGTTTAATATATTTGCTGGCTGTCTAAATGCAAAAACCTGCACAATCGTTCTACGTGGTGGAGCAGAACAATTTCTGGAAGAAACTGAAAGATCTCTTCATGATGCAATCATGATTGTCAGGCGCACTATCAAAAATGATGCTGTTGTTGCAGGTATTCTAAGTGAATTAGTATGTAGTTGCTCTCTGTAATAAAATATTCTTACTACTTCATCAAATATTCACTTTTGTGAGGTCTCTTACGATTCATTCTAAGGCAAAGTTATACTGAAGTTATATTGCAAGCTTTTTGTAAACAATTGTTAAACTCCACTCTGATTTCTAGCTATTGTAACTATTAAGTAACTGAAATTTAAATTGTTCTTTCATATAATATATTATTGTTAAACATTTGCCATAAATCTTCAAAGAATGATAAATTTTCATTCATCTAAATATTGCCACATTTTAATAACTTGATGTAATTGTGTAGTTTTCAAGGGCTGTGGAAGTTAATCTATAATTTTCCATTTATAGGTGGAGGTGCAATTGAAATGGAACTAAGTCGTGCTTTACGTGACTATTCACGAACCATTGCTGGCAAAGAGCAGTTGCTTATTGGAGCCATTGCAAAAGCCCTGGAAATTATTCCTAGACAACTTTGTGATAACGCTGGATTTGATGCTACAAATATTCTCAACAAGCTGAGACAGAAACATGCTCAAGGTGTGTTGGAATTACTGTATATGTATATGACTGCAGTTCTTGAAGGAACGTAATTTCAGTTAAATCATTCACTTTATACTGCATAATATTCCAGAAGAATTTTCTTTTACAACACACAATTTATATATATATCTGAAAAATGTAACATACATTCCAACCATCTGTTTTTAGGCAACTGTTGGTTTGGTGTGGATATCAACAATGAAGACATAGCTGATAACTTTGAGGCTTGTGTTTGGGAACCAGCTGTTGTTAAAATTAATGCTTTAACTGCAGCAAGTGAAGCAGCTTGCTTAATACTTTCTGTGGATGAAACCATTAAGAATCCAAAATCTGGTGGTGATGCACCTGGACGCCCTCCCATGGGCCGTGGAATGGGTAGACCCATGTAAATGAAGTTCACCATGAATAACAATTGTATTACATTTGCGAAAATAACATTCTCACATTTATTTTGCTTACCATTTTGAATCTTCATGTATTTAAACTGTTTTTATATAAAAATAGTTGTTAATTCTTTCATAATTTCATTGTTTATTAACCATTACTCCACTGTTTGTTCTAATTCCAGATTTTTCAAATAATTTCATTTATTTTTTTGTATTTCTTACATTTTAATGATAATTTTGCTGGCAATAGGTTTTATTTCAAACAATTTCACATGTTTTGCACAAAAGCAATAAAAACTATTTATTTTTTCTGCAAGCAATTGGTTAATTTCAAGATAACAAAGTATTCTTTTCCAAATAAAACTGATTAATGTATGTGTTTACTTTATACCTGTTGAAGACTATTTGAGTTCATGTATATAATACACAATTTATATGTAAAAAAACTAATCCGCAAATCACATTGATGATGCATCCCAATACATTTAAATTTAAACAATAAATATGAATTAACAGATAAATAATGGTAAAAATTATTTAACAAGTGTGGTGAAATAAATCTTTTAATTTTACAATTTTTGGCAACTTTTACACACATTACTTGTGGGGTCAACTTAATGAAAATATTTAATGATTATAATTTTTGGATAATATACTTACAAAAATTATTCAAAAACTATTTACAATATTTACACATCAAATTTGGTCCGGCTAGCTGCAAGGACCTACTCGTGCTAACGATACAGGTTTGTAAAATTAAATACAAACATACTGTGCTGTTAAATTTAAAAGCCCATTAAAAATATATAAAATGAAGACATTTATTTATCACTGGGTAAATGTGAGAACATTGGGCATATTTACATTACTGTACATTGACTTGGCATCTAATACACTGGTGATAGAAGGCCAGGACCATGGTACTGCTGTTCTGTGATGGCCTCTGCTCTTTCAGACTGTTAGAGTCGGCAGGTAATTTTCCATGGGTAAACACAAATTGTGGTAGAGGTAGAAGACTGTCATCTCTGAGAAATTGTTGGAGATTCGGGACTATCTGCGAGTACAAAGAGGTATGAAGATATTCATAGACTTGAAAGTGTGCTCCAGCATACTTTATTTCACCTTTCCAAGGGACAAAATAGCAATATTTCACAATTTCTATAGTAATCCTGGTTTGTATCATGTCCTGATACATGATGAAACAGTTTCCTGCAACATATTTTACCATCTTATTGGTTACTTCATTATCAGATTGTTAAAATAATGTTCTCTCAATTTCATGTAAGAGTAATTACAGTTGAAATTATTTGGAAGCTTACAACTGTTTGCTTCTATACAGTAGTTTTTCAACTACTAAGGAAAACTTTTGAATCATAAATGTTTTATTTATCAAAATTTTAGAAGACAGGATAAGAAAAAACAGGCCTACTTTCATAGCATTTGTAGATTTAGCAAAAACATTTGATAATGTGAACTGGAACACACTTCTAAGGATTTTGAAGACCACTGGAACAAATTTCGAGAAAGGAGGCTTATGCATAACCCCTACAGAAGACTGGCAGCAGTAATTAGAATAGAAGATAGAGAAACGGACACCGTAATCAAGAAAGGTGCAAGACAAGGATGCAGTCTGTTGCCCATCCCGTTTAACTTATAAATAGAACAGGTGATGAGGAAGAAAATGGAATCATACTGCAAGGAGGATAAATAAAAACCCTACACTTTGCCGATGTTATTGTAGTATTAGGGGATATATCTAAGATTGGGAAAGGATAACATGAAAGAAGTTAAGGAATCCTGCTACTTGGACAGCATAATAACTAGGGATGGTAGAAATAAAGCACAGGCAAGAAATACTTTAGCAAACGGAGGAATTTCCTTACGGCTAATATAATTATGAATATTAGGAAATCATAATTAAATATATTCATATGAACTGTGGTAAACGTGGACGATAGGAGTTCGGAAAGGAAAACAATAGAAACCTTTGAAATGTGGTGGTATAGGGTAAAGATAAAATTTAGAAGGGTGGATATAATCACTAACCAAAAGTTCTAAGCAGAATAGGGGAAGAGCGAACAATATGAAGGATGTGTATAAATTCCTCTTGGGTTTCCAACCGGGTCAAAGATTTTAACAGTGACGTTTCGATGGCTTGCTCTGCCATCATCAGGTCCAGTGAGAATTTACTGAACAGAGATTCTGGATTCCAATTGAGCCTGGCTTGGAACCCATTGTTTCACCGGAGGAACGCGGGGCTGAGTCATGAGACCCCAGATGCAGCGGAGACAAGCCGCACAGACTATATAAATGCTTGCACTCACCGAATTTGACACTTCAGTCTGAAGATGATGGCAGAGCAAGCCATCAAAACGTCACTGTTAAAATCTTGGAAACCCGAGAGGAATTTATACATGCCATTCACCAGGAAAGACCTCGTACTTTAATATGGAGGACATTGATCAAGAGAAGGGATAGATTAATAGGCCACATTTTAAGACACAAGGGTCTTTTAAAATTAGCTTTAGAAGGAAGTCTGTGGGGTAAGATTCCAAAGATGGAATACGCTAAGCAGATTAGGGAAGATGTGGGACATGTTCATTATGCAGAAATGAAAAAGCTTGCGCAAGATAGGGGGGCTGCATCAGACCAGTCTAAGAACTAAATACAACAACATCAACAGATAGTACAAGTGTAGTAGACGTCCGACAGATATTTGAGTTTGTCCAACAAAAGCTTTCACTAGTATTATATCCAAGTAGTTGCCAAGATCAATTACAATAACAGTGAAGAAATTTAACTTTGCTGGCCTTGAATTAGAACTTAGTGTCGACAAAGAACGTAATTGCACCATTACGGCGCAATTGGATAATATAAGTGTGAATATTAGGAAATTGTTGGAGCGTGGTGTTATATGGGTGCAAAACATGGCCATGTGAAGTTGCAGAAAAGAAAAGAAGCCTTTGAAATGTTGGTGTATAAGTGAATGCTGAAAATTAGATGGGTGGCTAGAACATTAATGAGGAAGTCCTAAACAGAATAGGGGAAGAGTGAACAATATGAAGGACATTGACCAAGAGAAGGGATAGATTAATAGGCCACATTGTGAGACATGAAGGTCTTGTAAAATTAGCATTAGTGGGAAGTTTGTGGGGTAAGAACAGAAGAGGTAGGCCAAGGATGGAATACACTAAACAATTTAGGGAGAATGTGCTAGTTATGAGGAAATGAAAAGGCTTGTACAAGATAGGTTAGCTTGGAGGGTTGCATCAGACCAGTCTTAGGACTGAATACCACAACAACCCATTACAGTACAATCAGCATTCATACAAAAATGTAATAAACTTCCTGTATAGTTGAAGATATTTAATAACAAAAATAACCATAAATTTACATTACTTTCTGTTGAAACTTAAACAAAACTGTTAAATTATAATTGATTACATTTATTTAAATTAAATGTGTTATAGGAAATAGTTATATTTCATTTTATAGACAAGAAGGTACATCACATATAATTATACAGTATATATACATACAGTAAAACAACATTTCTGCTGTCTGAAAAACTGCCTATATTACATAAAAATTGAATATCTATAAGGTTTTTCTATAAAGGTCTGTCAATGTTGAAATGTGGTGTATTAAAAAAGTGTGGGATAATAAAATATTTTTTTTATTTGAAAGACCTTTCTAATAAAATTATTTTAATATCCCACACACAGCTTGTTTTATCCACTTTTCAACATCAACCCACCCTTATTGATAAACCCTACATTATAACAAATACTTAACATATTAAATCACAGCACATCTTCTTTCTGTTGTGGTGCAATGAAGTCAGTAGATGGCTCAACAACACTTAGACAAACGTCTACAAATTTAACAAATAATGGATCACTCATAGCAGTTTTTATGGCTTCTTCTGGTTTATTTGAAGTGTCTACAGCCAACAACATATTCTGCAAATCTGTACTTCTCAACAATTTTTTTAGTTCTTCAGAATGTTCTTAAACAAAGAGAATGCATACATTAGTTTTTTTTAACCAATTTTCAATATGTATCACATCTAAATATTCATAATTTTATGGACGGTGGGGACACAGGGTTTAGAATGGAAATTCTTGCACCTTGTTCTTATATTATTATTTAATCAAATAAAATTTCAAAATAATAAAGTATATGGATCCTTTTCACAATCCATTCCAGGCTACCTCTTCACAGCAGTCATTTGTAATAATATAAAATTCCTTCACAATTAGAATAAACACTTACCCAATTGTTCCAATCTATCTTTTGATACAGTATCCACTGAAGGAAAGTAAAGTTTATCACTGTCATTTTCTTCTTCCTCTGTAACTTTGGACTGAGGTGAAGGTTTACAATTTGTTTGTTTGTGCTCCTTCCAACATTTAAGAGAACAGCTGTAAAATACAATATGTTCAAAACTAAATGCAAGAGACTAATTACACAAGAATATAGGATAAATTCTACAATAAAATTTAATGAAACTATAATTTAACTAACATCTGTATGTACACAGAACTTGAGATTAATTGAAATCAAACTGGATATCAATTTCGAGGTAAATAAGAAATTTAGTTGGCTTGTGTGTAATTACACAGGACTTTGCCTGAAGGAATTTTAGGTTTTAATTTCAGAGCTTAAATCATTCTTTCCTTGAAGACAAACGATATAAAAAAAACGTCGGTACCTTCGTCAATTTAACTCTTCCAATACATAAGAAATACGGAGGTAAAATTTACTAACTGAAGGAAATATGAAGTACATATGAAATGAACGCGGGCTTTGTAAAATTATCATAAAATGGGAAGTGGAGGGGGATAAGAACAGAAGAGGGAGGCCAAGGATAGAATACACTAAGCAGTTAGGGAGGATGTGGTAGTTATGTAGAAATGAAAAAGCTTGCACAGAATAGGTTAGCATGGAGGGGTACATCAGACCAATATAAAAACTAATAACTACAACAACATGAAAAGAAAGAATGTATATAGAGCATAAAACGTAAATTCACGATGACATACTAAGATATTTTGCATTCCGGGCACTTGTATTTGGAACTTTCCAAATTACAAACAATACACGTAATTGTCATAATTCATACTTTGTAAACTCACACAAAAAAATACATGCGGTATGTAGCACATGTATCAGAAGTACCAAAGTATTTACGAGAAAGATATTACTTGAATTCGAGACTTCGTGTGTGTAGTTCATATCATCGTCAGTATTCGCAGTTTGGCTATTCAAAAACGCCGTAATTTTACTGACAGAAATGTGTATTACTTCACATTTTCGTAATTCTATAAATTCCATCATTGGTTAACGGATCACTCATTTTTTAAGTCCTATGAAATATATTTTTCTTACTGACGATAAGCGGATTGCTTTGTTTCCATTGAGCACTTTTCATCTTTCTAAACTTTTTCTTAAAATGAATAATTTCCCCAATAATTATTCCAAATTGTAAATAAATTAGCCTCCTTATTTATTGTTACCTAAAAATATTTCCAAGTATTTCACTAATTCTGTTTTTGATCACATTTGATTACTAATTTGGATGCCATGCGTTCCATACTAATATAATATCTTTAGGAAGATTTTTCACTTACACTTACTGAATAATTTCCATTTTATTCTCAAGTAACCTTTTTTCCAATTTAAATGTTTTCTATTAACTTAAGCGCTTCTGTTGATTAATAGTCGGATAACATGTAAAATGCGTTGTTTCTTAAGGATTTGGAATAATGCAAACATAAATAATTTCAAATCTGAGACGATTACCTTAGTTTGTGAACATATTTGACTCGCTTCTAAACAGATCGATTAAGAATTGGAATGTTTTTCCTTAAAAAGTATTATTTTTTAGCGTGTACTTTCGCCAACAATTATGTTATTTCAATATTTTATCGTAAAGCTGTATATACTTAAAGTTTTAGTGCGGACGCGTATTTTTTTGACACCCTGAAGATAGACAAAATGTCTAGCTTCAGTTGAGAGGTTTGAACTATGGATCATTGGTAGTTGCGGCTGGTGAATATGTGCTACAACACATAAATTAATTTAGGAGTAATTATTATTTTCATTTTAAGAATGTTTACAATAGTTGTGTTTTTTAACATTGAGAATTTCTGCTTCGAAATGCACGCTCGCACCAGCTAAAGCAGTCACTAGCCATGGTCAGAGCTACAGAACGCGCAGCGCACAAAATCTGTCAGGAACGAGAAATGCGCATGCACAGCAATCGGTTTCATCCCCAGTCCCACCCGCAAGTCTCTTCAAACTGCTTCTACCTTTGCGCTGTGATAGTCCCGTGCTGTGGCAAAGAGAGGCGACACCTTAAAGGGGACTGCATAAGCAGCGTAATCAAATTGAAACCATTTAGGAATAAAAATCTTATTTTAAAGTAGGCTATATTACACATATCTCCAAAAGTTTTGAAGTTTTATAGGTTCTTTTAATGCAATAAAACGTTCTCATAGCTGTCAGTAAAAAATGTCAACTACAGCTATGGGTCGAATAAAGTTTTTGTCGGATATTTAAGCTGAAAGGTTCTGAGTTTAAATCATATGATGTTGCTGAAATTAATTATACTGCAGAAATTTTAGTGGCGATATTTTATTGGATTAGACTACCTATCAGAGATATATATAAACGAAAATAGTATTCGTACTTTGTACGTTTTTAAAAAAAATCGTAATGAAATAATATTTTAATTAAAAATCATTTAAGGGACGGCCTTTCGAGGACTTACATCTACCTCACGACCCTGCATACAAATACCGCATTCATGCATCAGTTGGTATTAATCGCAACTACATTTAAGTAAATACGAACGAAAAATACTTTGTATTCACTTGGCATTTAATTATTCTGCCTTTAAAAATAACACTATTGGAAAGTATGTGGACGGAATTAGAAATGTAGCATATTACGAGTGGGCTCACTTGCCGCAAAGTGTTGGTAACACTGCCGCTATTGTTGGAGAACTTAAGTAGTTATTCAACAAACTTTTCTGACTTTAAAATTAACAATAAATAAAAAGACTGCCAAAAAGTCAGCATTAAATATATCACTATTTATTTACGAAAGCGGCGTATCATCTCCATTTTGAGACTTCTTCAGGCTTACTACAAGCATAATACTACAATAAATTAAATACAAGTTTATGTTACAATTTTTTAATTTATATATAAAAACGTGGTTAAAAACTTACAAATTTTTAATGCTAAATTTTTGGCCGTCTTTTTATTTATTTAGTAGTTATTGTAGTGTAAATCTTGTTGCATTGCTTTGTGCCTTCTCTCGTTATCTTTAGTGTTATTTATCTGAGGTGAGTGGAGACATTGTATTTTTAAAGATGAATGCAGTTGACAATTTATTGAAAAAGACATTTTCCGTAAGAAGCTTATTTAGAAATTAAATAACTGGGCTGGGATATACCTGACGTTAACATAAAACAAAAAGTAAAAGGGGGCGGGAATCGAGATTACACAATACACTTTCTTAAAAAATTTGTAACTATAACAGGATTTGTGGTTGTGTTCTGCTTTTCCTGTTTTATTAAGTAAGACATGCGTTAAATATATTGTCCATCTCAGTTCATTAAAAAAGCACACAATGAAAATAAGGGACACGTTAATAACGTTTTAAATCTTTCCATGCTTGTAAAAACATAACCGTTGCTTGATCTAAAAAGACTAAAGACTGAGTTAAGTGTCCTGTATGCTCGGTCGCAGGCGCCGTTGCATTGCCAAAATTTAGCGACGAATGATTTAAAAAAAATAGCAACAAGTGAACCGGAGAGGTGCTTCACAGCCGTGAAAAGAATAAAAACTTTTTTGAGGAATTCTATGTCTCAAGATCGTCTGAAAGCCCTAGCAATGTTGTCAGTAGAAAAGAGATTAATCCTACAAACAGAAGGATTTCACGTGTAGGGGATTGAGAAGTTCGCCAGCAAGAAAGAATGAAGAATGGACTACTATTTCAAACATTAAGGTGAGTAATTATTGATAGTAGAGTTATGAGTATTTTCCACTGTTATCCTTGTAAAAGCTGTTGCTTGGGGGTAATGTAGCACATAACGTAAAAAAACTCAAGAGCCGTCACTAGTTCTGGTGAGAGCCACCCAAAATAATTATAAGTTTGGTTATTATATTCGTTGTCGGACCGTTTTGATTTTTCTTTTAACGCTGTTCTCTGCTACGTGCCCAATTACCTCAATGGCAGAGTATTTAAAAATATATTTAATTTATTTCTAAAATAAATTTATAATAAATATAATTTTGATTGTATTCTTCTTTATAGTTTAATGTGTTATTAAAGATTTAAATTTATCTCTCTTTCAGTAATATTAGTCATTAAATAAATATAAAATTTCGTTTCCAATTGTGCTTGCATAAATTATTCATTTAGAAAAGTTTTTGTATCACAAACTCTACATAGGAATAATAATAGACTGAAACATTTTGTAACTGTGCAATTTCGTAATACCGAGTTGTTGTTTAGTAAAATAAAAATATTAGAGTCTTTCAAAAGCAAATATTATTAAATGATAATTTTACGGTACTGGAGCCAAATGAATTATTTTAAATATTGAAAATGTATAGTACGAGTATATATTTCAATATTTTTGTTTCGTGTTATATTCAAATTTAATTATTTCTGCCACTGGTGGTACAGCTTGGGCAATTTTTATTGCAGTGTTAATGCAGTACAGATTTGCAATAAACTATGGAGAAAGTTCATTGTTGTTATTATTATTAATTTTTGACCAAGGAGGATGATAATTATTGAACGTAGACTTTCCCGGTAAATAAGCTGGATGAAATCTTCACGGTTAGCCAACCGGGTCAGGTTTTTAAAAACACACAACGTTTATGCCGCCGTCATCAGGTTATATGAAAGGATGATAATTATTTACTTCATACATACAATATTTTTGTGTGTTTAGTGATATTGAAAATATAGTTATTAGTTATCCATTATGGTTTGTAATTCTTTAAAACATTATCGTATTTTATTCTTATATATTAACAAAAATGCCGTATCTTGTATCTTTGTACAAGATTGTCCATGGAAATGGATCAAGAAGTATCTTATCTCAATATTATAAGGTTATTAATCTTTGCAGCTATGGGGACCTTTATTTTATCACGACACTCATTCTATTTAAATGATTAAAGTTTTATGAAAACAATTTGATTATGATTGCATGTGAATTTAGATAAACCCTCGTTTTGGGCGAGTGATATATCTTCGCCAAAGAAATGATTCAAAGATGACAGAGGAAAGCCGTCCGCTACATTTGATTTTAGAATTTGGGTTAGTTATAGAAATTATAACATTGGCGTACATATTCTCTTATTCATGTCAGAAATTTGCCATTTTAGTTATATTTTTAATGTGTTATATTGAATGAAGATTGTTTTGTAAAGAATCTTGAATTCACATATTAAACAAATTACTTAAATAAAGTATTTTATCATATTTAATATTGTTTTGCTATTACACATTCATTTGGTATATATTGGTATACATTTTAAAAGTAATGACATATTTGTATATTTCAAAATTAAATGTTATTGTGAATTATCCTTCTCTTTAGCCTTCATTTGTAAATGTTACAGGGAAGATAACATGTACGTTTATTGAAAATTGAACATGCATAGTCTGTTTGAATAATCAAATAATTTTTTAATGTTTCTACTTTAGAATAGCTACATCCTAATCTGTATGTAGCTGGTTCATTTATCATTCACAACTGTCAACTATATTGAAAACCAACAGGTCTGTGATGTTATTTAGGGTATTTGACTGATGGTAGCATTGATAAGCCAACACTTGTATTTTCTATTCAACAAATAGTTAACTGCCAGTGTCTGTGCTAAGATTTCAGAATTATAAATAGAAAGCTCTCAATTGTTTCATGCAGAGAACAGTGTTATCAAGAAATTGAGAGTAGATGGGATTAATACTCGTTAATTAATTTTGTATTGCCATTTTAGATATAAAATTCAATTTTTAAATATTATTTATGATATATATTGTGGTGAAAAAGTATTATAATTTAAAATGACTGCTTATTATTAAAATAATCGTAGGTTGTAATTTGAAGTTTAATTTTAAATATTTGTTCTTTCAAACTAAATTTTTTCGTATTTTTACACAGTAGCCAAAATAATTTACATTCCAAAATGAAGTAAGTGGCTGTGTTTTAGGCTTTAAAATATTCTTACCAATAAAATTAGTGTATCAAATAAAGAAAAATGTAATACATTTGTATTAATTGATAGAAATGTCCATATTAGTATGTTATCCACCATCCTTGCTATGTAATAAGTTTAAACTACTTGTAGACATATACATTTTTAATAATTCAAAAATGTATAAAAATATTTTATAAATATGGAATACATCACACGCCATAAAACTGTTCCTATAGAGTGTGGCGTTATATATGTGTGTGAAACATGGACGATAGGAGTTACAGGCAGAAAGAGAATAGAAGCTTTCAAAATGCAGTGCTATAGGAGAATGCTGAAAATCAGATGGGTGGATAGGATAACTAACCTGGCTAAGCAGAATAAGGGAAGAGAGAACAATTTGGAGGACTTTGACTAAGAGAAGGGATAGATTAATAGGCCATGTTTTGAGACATTGAGGATCTTGTAAATTTAGCATTAGAGGGAAGTGTGTGGGGTAAGAACAGAAGAGGGAGGCAAAGGATGTAATATGTTAAGTAGATCTGGGGGGATGTGGTAGGTATGTAGAAATGAAAAGGCTTGCACAGGATAGGTTAGCATAGAGGGTTGCATCAGACCAATATTAGGACTGATTACCACAACAGAAATGTCATATTATCTTTACGGAGGATGAGCATACAATGTTCAAGTAATTGTGTGAAGAAGCAAAAATTTATAACAAATGAAAGCTTGACATTCAACTTCAAAGTGAAAGTTGGAAAATTACCAGAGTTGTTATTTGATCTGTGAACCTACTACTGATGGATCTGGTAAATAGGCTATTAATATATTATATGTTTATGAGGAAAATATTGCCAATTTAATAATGAAAAAATATTGTACTTAGTTAAAATTGATTTTGTCATCAAGGAAAGTATTCTTAATTTCAGAGAGTGGAGACAGTTTTAAGAGTTCAGTTCATATATTGAATTAAGATGAGGTAACATAATGAATGTTAGGGGATAATATAATTTCTTTCAAATACCTATGCTTACTCATTAATAGCTAAAGAAGCTATTTGTATTGTGTGCTAAATACAAGTTATATGGTTATAAGGAAGGTACAACATATTTAGTACATTATTTCACATAGAATGCTATTACAAACTTAACAAGTCTGAATATACTATATAACCAAATGCAGTTAAAGAGTTATATTGATTCATTTATTTGTATAAAGTTAAAAACAGTTTAATCAAACATTTATTTTTTAAAGATATTTGTCTGTGTTTGTTTCGCAGTAGCAAGCCCTGAATTATTTTGGATTTGGAAACTTTGTTGTGTAACAGTTAGTCAATTTTTTCCCTTAAATGTTAAATTGTCAATTATGATTTTAATATATGTTTTCAATGTTTGCGTCATCAAAAAAAGTACATTTATCTTCCAATAGTATTTAATCTGAATACCAACATGTTTATTTTTGTACTATCCCCTCTGATAGATTACATTAAAAAAGGGATTATGGCATACCTTTCTGTGAAAGCAATAGTTGACAAATGGAATTTGATACTGCCATAGTCCACTCAGGCTTTAGATGTGGTATAAGTGAAAGAATGATATATTTTCTGAATCCCTACACTTCAATGTTACTGACAATTCAGTTTGTTAGACTCAATTCTCTAATTACTATGCAGTTCTGGACATTCTTCATGAATGAAGTTTTGAGAGATTTAAATTGGTATGTGTGTATGACTGCATGTGTATCTCACTAATTTTTTCCTTTCTATCTTTTCCCTTTGTGACACAAATAGTTCTTAGACTCAAATTAAAATGCATATAAAAGTTTCTAATGAAAACACTTTTACTTTTTTTTATATATTCCTACTCTTGATGAAAGTGTTTTATGGCTATGGGTGGGCTTCATTTTTATATGGGACAAGGGTGAGATTTGGGATTGGCTATTGGACAATTGACAGCGTGTGGAATATATTTCTGGACAAGAAAAATATAAAGTCAATCTACAACTTACACATGATGTATTGTTTCATTAATTGCCAGTCTATAAGTAAAATATACTACAATATGTGGCTATTGGTCAAGGGACAGGGCGTGGACAAGGTCTGTAGGATAGGGAGTGTTTGGTATATTTAGGATGACACCTGGTAAAGTTAATGTGTTGGAGAGTTTAATGTTGACTGCTGTGATTAGACAGGAACTGTTATTGTGAGCTTTACATATTCTCTTCATTTAAAGTTTTATGCAAACATTATATTCCTGTAAGTGAAGAAATTATGAAATTAAATACAAATTTTTCCTTTTTCAGGGGTGGTTCAGAATTATTAGTGAAAAATGTGAAGAAACATGATGTTAAACTTCCCGCTAGCCCCAAAACATGTAAGTATATTCTTGTTTTAAATAAGTCCCATAAAACTTCAGATTATGTCTATGGTCTGTTAAGAGGTACACATACCTTCCATTCTCCTAGAAGATTACAATTTCCATAGTAATAACAATGATAAACCTTATTTACTAAATATTCTACAGTAGGTACTTATATTTGATAAACATTTAAAAAATGAAGTAACATCATTTAATTTAAATATAATTTGAATGTAATTATTTATGAAAAATATAAAGTCAATCTATAACTTACACATGATGTATGGTTTCATTAATTGCTAAGCTATAAGTAAAATATACATATTTCATCTCACTCTAAATAAGTTTGTGTATGTGAAATATTCTTAATCATATCCTAGGGACCATACGAGCTTTGCTCCAATGGATCAAGGAGAATCTATTGCAAGAGCGTCCAGAACTCTTTTTGCAGGGAGATTCTGTGTAAGTAATTCTTTGTTTCATATCTATATATCTAAGTGCTTTTGCCTACCAGCAGGTCGAAGTAAAAATTTTTCTACAGAAAACTGTTTCCTATTGTCAGTGATGGTTTCCCATTGCCTTCCGCTAGTTGTTGGAATAGTGATGCATTGGAACCTTTACATTACTAATGTCCAAACATAGCAGTGGGTTTGGTGATTATGAAAAATTGAATTAGACACACACAAACATCCATGCCCAAGCTTGTATCCGAAACTGGGACATTTACTATGTGAAGTGATGATGCTGACCACTACTCCATAGTAGACCTGCTATTTCATATTACCTTATCATAATAACAAACTTTCATTGTAAATTTATGCAAAATGACTTGTTTTTGGGGTGAATATTAATTCTTCAAATCAATCACGGTTGGTAAATGTATTTCTACAAATAATCAAATCAGTCGACAAAAAGCACTCTTTATTTAAATTATTTTTTGGTGTTCTGTCCATGTACAGTATTTAGATTTCTTCAGGTATAATAAACAATTTCCAACTGATGTTAAATTTTAAATTGGTAAAAATACATGAAGAAGATAAGGAAATTTTGCTTTCTGGACTGTGCCCAGTGAAGATTACAGCTGAAGAAACCTAAAATAGTCTAAAATCCTAGAAGGAAAATTGTAAAAGATCTTTAATAAATAGTTATTTTGCAGACATACTGGCTGATTTGTTTATTTGAAAATGTATGAATGTCAGATAGTTGAATTTTGAATGTATTTTTATTTTGTCTGCAGGAGACCTGGTATTTTGGTTCTTGTTAATGATGCTGACTGGGAATTACTGGTAAGTTATTCATTGTGTTTGCATGAGATGTATTGTAACTAGGTTTTGTTCAGTTGTTTACTCCTGGTGCATCTTAATTGATGTATTTTAAGTGATATATTCATTAGATCTTGGTATATTTTCAATCAGTGGAATAGGTGATGGTAAATTTAAAATGATAATATCAATTGCTTTGAAGTAAGGAATTGATTTAATAAAAGAAAAATTAACATATTCTGTACTTCAGAGTGAAATTCTGGAACATCATAATCTACAACTTCTAATCCTTTGTCATAATATATACCTTATTTTACCTTTGCTCTAAATTATTGTGTATCATCTATATTTACCTTTTATTTATTTTCTGTCATTTAAAAACAATAAAGTTCTATTCAATTTTAAATTTAAATTTTTTGTTTTTCCAAATTGTTTCAATTTTTATATTTTTTAGTGATCATATCATATCAAAGTCATTCTTCTACTGACTTTTTAAATAAATATATGTATATTATTTTTATTCATATAAAAAACTTTTGTCATAAAGACTATCAGTATGGACATTAATGATTCAGTATATACAATATTAAAATAAAGAATACCAAATTTTTAATATTTACCTACTTATTTAACACAATTTCAGATTGTTTATGTTTACTTAGTGTATGACTACGAGTTATTTTTTATTTCAAGTCTGAAATTAAAACTGAGATGTACCTACAAAAAATTAATATTTTCTTGCAATTATATAAGTGAAATATGCTATTATTTATCTAGAATCCAAATGATTTGATATTCCAGATTCTCTGGAAGTAATAGATAAATTCCTCTGTTTTTGTTGATGCTTAGTTGACCTTAAATAATTCTTTATAATTTATAACTTAGATAAAGTTCTTCTTCCAGAAAATGGAGTTTTAAAGTATACCATTTCATTTTACAAATCAATAACGTCAATGACAGCTTCATTCCTTGAATTATAAGTTTCAGATGTAAATCTTTATGCTTCATCAATTATTATTGGGGGTAAATAAATAATGTACTATTTGAAAAGCAATGAAATCCCCAGTTTTAAACTTGTCAAGTCTATTTTTAAGGAATTATATGTCTGTTCTCGAATTAAATAAAACCTTTGTAATTGATTTTTGGGTCTAATGTAACTCTATCACATTGTCCATACTGAAATTGTGTTGGATTTTTCTTTGATGAGGTTAATTTACTTGTGGGAAGCCTGGTGTAGCAATGGAAATGGGGAAAGTTAATTTTTAAATTAAACTAACTACAAATTTATAAAGTTGATATTTAAAAAATTAATTTATTAAAACAATTTCAACTGTTACAAATCTAGGGTCCATTAAAATGCCACAGTTTTCTCAGATTTAATTTAGCAAGGCTCAATCTATTTATGGGTCATTTATGTGGGCATTTTCATGCAGCAGAAAATCAGTCATACACTGCTTTGATATTGGTTTGGAGTCACCTGAGATTGTGATGGTCCTAATCAGCTGCGTCCTTTGTCGACATGGTAACATGAGGTCCACCATCCTTGAATTCTAGTGATACCTGGAGCATCCTTCCTAGTCTTCGGCAATTATGTGGACTGGATTCCACCTGCTGCTGCTTGGAGTACACCTTGATGTAGTGACATCCTTCCTTCCTGTCTTCCTCCTATTCTTATTCTCTTTCTTCTCTTGGCTCTACAGCCCATTGATGGCCTGGGCCTACCGGAGCGACTGCGGGCTTTCATCTTGCATGACACATTCCGAATTTGGAGTGACACGTGGTCAGCGTATCGATTTTCCAGCAGTCTTAATCCCGGTCTTCACGTCCATGACGGCACAAACAACCAGGATTCGAACCCGGGACCCCTGGTTTGTGAGGCAGCAACACTAGCCGTTAAACCGCAGGACGTCTCGTGGCCCAATTCAAACACACTGCTCAAAGACTCGAATCTTCACTACCTAATTTCCTCTGACTTCCTCCTTCAAAATTCCACTCCACACTATCATCTCTCCTCCCGTGCCCAACTACCACTTATTTTCCTGACATCCTACTTGTTCAAAGTTTTTTTCCCGCGCTGGTCGTCATATTTCGCGGAGGGAGAAACGACCTTCCGAATTCCAGAGGGGTTTAACGCCCTGGGCAGTTATCGTCTACTAATCCCCGGAGATAAGGATATTTCACGGTTCGAGTCGCTTATCCCCGCCTGATCGGCGTATTGGCTGGTATGTTATTGCCGTCTGACTGGCGCCATTAAGGACTTTCAACCCGAGAAATTGCTGACTGAATAAAATAACAATCGCCACCTTAGCTCATTACAAATATCATTGCTAAGTATTCATTCGAGCGATGATTTTGTGTGGATTAATTTCTAATAGATTGCGTTGTTATGGCATAATATAAGGACGTAGGTACAAATGATAAAAAATAGTTCTATAACGTGATTGGTGAGTTTGCCGCCCCCTGGAAGTGTCGCTACCGGTGGGCCTGGGGAGAATGAAATAAAAACCAACAAATATCGGATTGCTCAAGATTGCTTTGTGTTGGCAGGGTGAATATTTAATTATAAATGATAAATTGGAGTTTTATATATAAAAATTAACAATTTTATTAAATTAAATTTAAATCATATATACATTATTAAACTTTAGGGCCGGCTGCTTACTAAAACTCATCGGAGAGCAAGAGTATAATGGGAAAATGTGGGTTGAAACAATAACTGGGCATCGAAAATTTTAAATTACTCAATCAAGCCAGGGACGAGAAACAATGGTGAACATCACCGACTTGTAGATCTGGATCTGGTGATGATACTGCATCTCTTCATCGGTCAGGTTGGCCTCGGTGGTTCTCTGCGTCGATTCTCGTGCCATCCGCTATTGAAACAGGATTTATTTTTGTTGTTGACGTGCACTACTCACAATAATGTTGCTGCATCCGCTACTCCTCAATAACGTAATGTAATATCTCCAGTCCTCTCATCTGATCTCTTCTCCAAACGTAATGTATTCTCTAGTCCATCTCTTATGATGATCGAATTTTTTTTGGGTAACAGGCTACATGAGGGTGATCCTGAAGCAGGCAACTCCCCTTTAATAGCATAGGAAGGGACTTGAAAAGGGGGGATGTGGAAGGTAGAGCAAGGTAGCCCAGGGTTGACTAGGGTCCCCAGGCTAAAGTGTAAGGATCCTACCCGGTGTTTCACCTAAAGGTGATGCAGGGAAAAACCCTAGAAAACCTGCATCAGGTAGGTCGGGCTAGTGGGTACTACTCCTGCGCCCTTCTGATGACGGGAGACTGGATTGCTGTGGGAACGCAACAAACCCGCCTCCGTGCCTTGTTCAGTATTGAGAGGCAGTTGGCCGACTGGTCCAATAGGATCAGCGAACAACTCTTACCGTATGCCGAAGGTCTTCGACCCCCATACATACACCTTTCAAATTGCCCAAGATCGTCTCAGCCTGCAGGAGTCTTAAATTAGCTACCTTGGTCATGGACCAAGGGGGGAGGGAAAGAAGAAAACCAGGAAGGAGAGACACTTCCTGATGCTCGAATCTGTTTTGCATCCTTTTATACAAGTTTCTGCCCCGCCTTTTTCAGCCTGTGTGAAATTTCTCCCAAGGATGGCCTAAGAAACAGGTCTGTCCCTTATAATTCCGGGGATGGCCTCCTTATTGTCGCAACCGGATGTTTGTGAGTCGTAACCCAGGCCTTTGTGCCAAGGACTGACCTGCCATTACCGAAATGGTACAGATTTGTTCCTCTTTCCTGGTTATCGATATAGTCAATTGGACATTAATTTAATACTAATCAAACGCTATCTTACTTGCTTACCGTTGGTTTAGTGAACCACTTCATTATAATTATCTATATTCATATATATACAAAATTAATAAAAAAGGGAAAATGTTCTTTTAATATATAAATATATGTGTGGGGTGCAGACGCACACCACAGCTTGATGCTACTAAAACTCGGTATTCACCAATATTTAAAAACCTTTTGACTCGTTTGTACTTCCTTTTCAACGTTCCTCTGTAATTTGGTTGCAATCCTAGACACTAGCAACATCTAATTCTGGTGTCATATTGCCGTATATGATTTGTCAGCTCAGCCCCCACGGGAAGCATTCCGCAGATGACGTGATGGCCTGTTTTGAGGGCCGTGGCTATTGTTTGCTAGAAAGCCCGGGCCGCTGTAAGGAGGAAGATTTGTGTCGACTGGCTAGAGGGACAACGCGGCTAATTGCGTTGCGTCACCTGCGCCAGGCATTGACGGAGCTGTGCGCCTTTGTGTCGCCATTATACTTGCAAAGCGAATTAATCGGCCCGAGCAATGGCGTTTACAGCTGTATTGAAACTCGTCATACCCCCATTACCGGAGTCTATTGATCGTCACCCGCCATTAATGTAAATACAAAATATTCAATTTGTTACCTGCCGGGACGCATTCATATATTTGTAGAAAATTATAAACTGCAACGCTGTTGTTGGTGACCTTAACTTCCGCTGCATCAGTGATCGAAGTGCGATACAAATTCTACCAATCCTCTATTTAACGAGATGGAACAAGGAACGTGCAAGCAATCTTCTGAAAACAATTCTGTTAGTATTGATTGGAGCCAGGCAAATGAGACATTTAATAGAATGCATAGATTCATTGATAAAATATTACCCATGAAAAGCCAGAATAATTTTGGAATTTCAGTGGACGAAGATGGAAGGTTTGGGCCAGAGAAATCTCCGATTTCGGTCAGGATTGCTAAAATTCTGCACATGTGGGGAAATATGAAAGTTGGTCATGCAAAACATTAAGTTTGTAACTCTCATTTCTGAAAATGAGTTGTAGCAGAAATTAATAACTGAAGGCTTGCCGGTTATTTGTCGAGTATGAATTATCTGTAACTCTTACTTTTATCTACAGTCTGAGTTCCCGGTATTTACCGGATATTTATTTAAATTAGCCCGGAAAAGTATTTAAAATCTAGTGTAAAATACCAGTACCTTAGGTGAGGCGTAAGTACTCCCGATACCTTAACAGAGTCGAAAATGCCAGCGCTACGTTAAGAGAATCTATAACAATCCCGGTACTCTAAGAGAATATACAGTACCCTCCAATAAAGAGAATCAAAACTAGTCCCAATCTCTTAAGGGGGTAAAACATTAATATTTATGCTCGGGGTGTTTTTCCCACCCTGGATCATAACTGACTAGTGTTCAAAGTTTTGTAAAAATTACTTCACGCGTTTATAAGATTTAGTTTTTAATTACTAACATGTATCTTTCTTTCAGTTTTTCAATAGGAGATTATATGTATAGTGGCGTGGCACTTAGTACATATTTCTGTTTATTCAAAATTATCTGTCATTCGGTGGATACTACCGTCTCCATTTATTCTGTGGTCTATGCATTGTTCCCTGCTTGCTGCTCTAGACTAGAAGTTTCCGTTGTTTTTAAACCAGACTGCATAAATCTATTTTCTAAATATAAATCTGTCTGAACTTTTATACCCTTCTGCCTTTACTCCTCTAACTAGTGGTAGCTAAGTTCCAAATCTTTAACCATTTTCTTTAAATTCTCTACCAGTTATGACTAGGCACTCGTTTCCGTGATGTGTAACGATTCTTATTCTCTAAAATCAACTTTCAACTTCGGCGTGATAACCAAGTTCGTCCATTTGCCTATCCCTAACTGTAAACTTATCTCCTACTCAAGAGTTCGGTATTACATTAGCTGCCCCCTGTCAGACGATTCAATGTTTTCAGAACAGTTACTTATTCTCTTGTGTCGTTGCGTGTAGGCCTATGGCAACACGAAAACAGTAATATACTTTTTAATTAGACCCGTCGAGTCCACAGTTTAGAAAAACTGACGTGCGTCAATATTCTGCGGTGCCTCTAGCAATAATGCTTTTCAAATGAGAGCCTATTTGACCTTTTACTATTCAATAAAATTCTTGTGACGTTGCTCACGCAGTTGAAGTAAAGGTTTGCTGAGATGTAAGTGGGACAATCTGGCTACGTTTGTGTATTCTTTTGTTCTTAATCGCTGAACACCAGAACGGCTCCCGTAAGAAAAGCAATATAGTTCCTTATCTCCTCAATTAACTAAATTTTCTTCGTGGACTTTCTGCTACTACGTGTTGTGCCCCTTTTCACAGCATAAGACTCTCACGAAGTAAAGGTTGGTCAGTTACTTCTTTATTATTACACATTGTTGCCAATTTTGCTACGCGGAGATCCTCCCGTTGGTTTCATTCTGAAATATGTTTTATTGCCGGAATTAAACTATCGCCGGATTTGCTGTTAATTTACAGCCAACTGAGGTATTTTGTCATAAATTTTGTGACTAATAAATTCTCCCGCTTACGAATTTGATCCAAGTGTGACACACTATAAATCATTACAAATTTGGACTTAATAATTTGATTTGTCGTTTTGAATGTGTACTTTTTATTATCATCATTGTGAAGTATGGCTACATAACACATATTACGGGCTTATCACGTGCGCTATGGTAGTCACTATTTTTTTTTACAAATTTTCTTGACTAAAATTAACCAGCAGCATCCCGTTATTACCGAGTACCCGCCATAATATCATAGTAAGCATACTTGTTTTTTGTTTGACCGATAATCGTTAATATCGATTAAATTTTAACTTTTAGATTTGAGGTGGACAATATTTTTGTCCGTTGAGCCATAATGGTGCAATTACATTCTCTGTCGAAACGTTTAAGTTCTAATTCCAGACCAGAAAAGTTTAATTACTTCAAGGTTATTGTAATTGATCTTGGTGACTACCCCCCATGCTAACCTATCTTGCGCAAGCTTTTTCATTTCCGCATGACTAACACGTCCTCCCTAATCTGCTTAGCACATTCCATCTTTTGAATCTTCCCTCTAATAATAATTTTACAATACCCTCATGTCTTAAAACGTGGCCTATTAATCTATCCCTTCTCTTGATCAACGTCCTTCATATTGTTCGCTCTTCCCCTACTCTGCTTAGAACTTTCTCGTTAGTGATTATATCACCCCATCTAAATTTTATCTTTCCCCTATACCACCACATTTCAAAGGTTTCCATTATTTACTTTCCGAACTCCTATCGTCCACGTTTACCACCCATACAACGCCACAGTTCATATGAAAATATTTAGTTATGATTTCCTAATATTCATAATTATATTAGCCGTAAGGAAATTCCTCTTTTTGCTAAAGTCTTTCTTGCCTGTGCTTTATTTCTACTATATTTCTACCATCCCTAGTTATTATGCTGTTCAAGTAGCAGAATTCCTTAACTTCCTTCATATTATCCTTTCCCAATCTAACACACTTCCATATATCCTTATTTCATATACCAAACTCCGTTACTGTGGTTTCCCCTCTATTAATCCTCATATTGAACTCTTTCTCCAGTACCACGTTCATGGCATTTATTATGGTTTCCAAGTCATTTTCTGACTCCCATTATACAACAATATCATCAGCAAACCTTAGGATATTTATTTCCTCTCCTTGCATTTTGATTCCCTTTCCATATTAATTTTTATCTTTCTTCGTCGCCTATTCACGGTCAACAGACTGCATCCTTGTCTTGCTCCTTTCTTGATTTCTGCTTTCTTTTCTTGCCCTTCAATTCTAATTATTGCTGTAGAGGTTATGTATAACTTCTTTCTGGATATTTAATTTGTCATTTTCAAATCCTTAATAGATCTTTACTATCTGTATAAATGTCCTGTGTTCTGTTGTAGTACTTATTCCGTTTAGTGAAACTACAGATAAATCCAGGATTGTTGCATAAACTGTAAAGACTACCGTTAGTTTTGGGCGATAATGTGTCCAACAATAGAGTAAGCTCATTTTTTAAACAGTAAAAGGGTGTCTTTTGCGGCGTGAAGGTACGTTTTATTTATTTTTGTGACTTTGTTTCATATATAATTTTGTGTGCGTACGAAACCGACTCCACGTTGTATATTCATCATTCGATGAACGTTAGGGTGTTTGAATTTCTATTCTCATTTAAAATTGGACTTGGGGTTTAGTGGTAGATGTACTAGGGAACACACACACACACACACAAGATTTACGTGTAGGGGAACCAGCGTGGCTTAAACACGAGCTGCGTGTCAGACCCAACTTGCTTTAAAACTGTAGTTGAGGAAGTTTGTATGACTCCTACAGCCTAATTAGAAGTTTAATTTTTGCTGAAGTTGCTGAACTGTCACAACCGTGCCGTCTACTTGCTAAGTAAGATGTCTGCCATGACAGCGCTGAATGCCATGTTTGTAATTTTCATGCTGCTGGATTGATTCTATAGCGCGCTTGCGTAAATCTTGAGAGTGAGACTAATCAACCGCAATCACCATTGGGTTAACACGAGAATGGCGCCCCATTTCGTTTTTAGTTGTATTGAACCAAATGGGTTTCATCGAGTCTTGTTAACAGATTGCGGAGCCAAACTGCTGCTCATATTTTGCTTCAAAGCAATAACGGGGCTCCATTAAATTTCGAAATAATTTAGGCTGCAGGACAAAAAAGAAATTGAGTCAAGCGATTGAAAGTGATCGTTAAAAGATCGCTACGAAGCAATTTTAGGTATCGTTTCATCGTAATGTTAACATAGTTTCTACAGTTTATTTTAAATGCGTATTGTTACTCGTGAAATGATCATATTCTTACACTTTACGCTGGACAATGAGTTAAACAATTTCAATTCTGGTATTAACCTCTCGTTGTGTGCTAATTGATGTCTTTACTTTATTTCCGTTTTCATATTCAGTGTGTTTGCAGTCAATAAAACAAAGTCTCGTTACAATACATTTTCCATCCCGCAATTGTTCATTCAATCGCGTTTATATTCATATTAGTCTTTGCAAAGTGATTATGGACGTGGTTGTACATATAGAAATTAATGTCAGTGCTCGTTGGCCTCGGGGACAATGAAACTTTAAATATGTAATTCATGGTAATATACTCTACGTTTTCCTCGACTTAAAGTGTTCTATTATTTTATAAGAACAATTAACATCTGTGAATAACATATTCAAATAAATAACTGACGACAAAATTTCGAAGAAATTTCTATTTTATGTTAAAATCATTTTCAAAGTTTTGTGTAAAAGTCTATTTTACGGGTCATTTATTCATCTTTATGTTGATTATATTGCTAAAGGACACGTGTCATCTTGATTGCGCCTGAAAAGGGACCAATTTTTGGTTATTATAGAACTATCTAGTAGCAATTGTGGCGGAGATGTTCGGATAAGGTAGCAGGGAATCTGTATCGCCCAGAGGATTAGGGAAGGCTCTTTTTACGCTTCATTATTCACCAAGTGGACTTTTGTAGATTAAAATCACATTTACTTTATTTGACATTTTGTTTCAAAATCGTTTATATTCACTCTGTTACAAGAAAAATACGAAATCTATAATATCCTGAATTAGAATCCATCATATTAGCTATATTTGCTACTAATTCAAAGTAAGATTATTCATGGAATTGAATCATAATGATAGATTTTTGGTATAATTTTCCTTGTAATAGTTCGAATAGTTTATATAATATATAACCTATTTGGAAAAAAAAATAAAAAATTGGGAGTTTGATTGGCTACTCATTGGATTAGATGGAACCTCTCTAGGAAGCACAGTGATTGCTTTTACGTATCCTTAAATTTATGAATAATTTCAGATTAACAGATTTATGTTAAATGTAGGAATTAGCAACTTGCATCCGAAAGAAACTGATGGAATTTTTTCATAGTAACAGCTGAAAATTTAGCAGAAATTCGTGGAATTTGCGCCTTGTCTTTCGGATATTCTAATATGTTGATTAGCCACTTCTAATATCTTTTTATTTCATTTAGCATTTGGTCCAGGTTCAACAACGTTTCTTTTGATTCGTAAATTTACGATGTAGGTGATTCAAATAGTTTTCCTCTAGATCTTAATTAATTTCCGCAGGTTTATAGTAAACGAAAATTCTTCTCGGCACTCTGGGACGCACAACATTAATTTGAACCTCTATGACGGTGATGTATTTTTACTTAGAATTTTGTTTTTCTGGGTTTTAATTGTATGAATCTGAAGATTTGAGGAATGTGTGCATAAGGCGAGAACGAAATAGTACGAAAATTGCTACGATATAAATTATAAAAAGGAGATTAAACCACACTTTTCCTTTAGAAAAGAAAATGCTTAGTGTTGTGTGAACGCACCTGTACTCGATTCCACCCATCCCTATTTTATCACGATTACACCATTGTATTTTCAAACTTCCGTTTACTGTTTTCTGTGCTCAGCTCATTTACGTATTCTTCTACATTTTCACATTTCACTTCTGTCAACTGTAACTAAAATAGCTCTAAATAGTATCGATTCACAGTTAGAGGTGGTCAGGAGAACCAAGAATCGATTCAAAGAGTCGATTCTTATAAAAGAACCGTTCTCTAAAGCGACTCAAGTAAAAAGAGTTGCGGCTCATTGTTTGATTCGTGGAGTCGTCGAGTTTTGATCCAACCATCTGATTCGGCTCCGGAATGAACTACTTGAGTCGTTGGGTTGAAGTAAGATTCGACTAAGGTTCTGAATCGAAAAAGTTATGAGCTGCACTTTTCAAGAACTAATAAGCAATAACAGAACTTGTAGGCTTAACCCATATTATAACATGCAGTATGGTAAAGTCTTAACTATTGCTAAAGCAATCATAACAGAACTAAACTTTGATTTGTTATTCTTACGACTTCTGTACATCCACAGTTAAAATATTAATCACAGCTTTGTTTTTGTTCTTTCGATGTGTTCATAATTTTGTCCTACCTCTTGAATATTATTTTTATGTTTTCAAATCACCAACCTTTTAACACGTAAAGAAACACGGGGACCTCTGGTGTGGTGGGATGAAAGAAAAAAGTTTCTAATCTTTATCTTTTAGTGTTAAAAATACTTTGTATCCCCTTGTGAACGTATATTTTCCAAAGCCGGTCAGATTATGACAGAAAAAAGGAGTACGCTCATTTCCCAGAAACTTTCCCAAATGTTTTATGTAAATAGCAATATAAATTTGTAAAACTATAAGCACCCACCCCTTCTTACTCAAGTTATTATTTCTCAACCTTGATAAAAGAATCGGATGGGATTCGTAAAAACGAAGATTTGTTTAAAGGATCGATTCGTAGCAATGCGTGAATCGCCTCTGAACGACTCAGCACTGTCCGGGTAAGAGTCAGCTACCACCCCTAGGACCTGGGGTGGAGAAGGTTGAAAAACTTTTAAAAAGCAAAAACAGCCAATATTTTATAATATAAATACATTCTTGGATCAATTAATTTAATGTGTCCTCTGATACTGCTACCATATAATTTCAATTCCTTATTCGAATGGGAGTATTCTTGGGGGGTTTGGGGGGGGGGGGGACAAAACCAAAAAAATCTGAAAACAATCGAGATTGGACTCTAAGCCGGTGTAATGTTAGCCGCTGAGTTTAATTTTGACCTTAAAATGCAATTCGAGCTACAGATCATCCCCTAAGAAGGGTTGTCAGGGGAAAAACAGACTTCGCATACTATCTTTAACGGATGGAACGGTTTCGACCAAATTTTGAACATGTGTTCTTAGCGACGAACTTAACACAATTAGAGTATTCCACGGCTAAAACCACTTGGGGTAGGGGTGGAGGATTGGGTAATTTTTCAAATTCCATAAACTGTCGTTATTTCCTTATATATATTTTGTGTCAATTAATTTTATAGCGTTTTCGGTGCATTCGTTTGCGTATAATTTCAACTCCATTCATCGTCTAAGGGGAGTATTCATGTGTGTGGGGGTTTAGGGAGCGTCATATGAAAATAAAAATAAAAGTAAAGTTTGGTATCTAAATCGGTGCTGTGGGAGTCTGTGAATTTGATTCTGACATTTAGAATGTGAATTAAATTGCAGTTCATCTCCTTACAGGGGAATGGGATGGGGTAAAAACCACTTCTGCGTCGTAATACATTTAAAGAACGGAAGAATTTTGATAAAATACATATTTCTCGCGACTCAAAACCAAAGACACGGCTACTACCCCCTAGGGGGAGCGGGTGGAATTACTTAAATTTTTAACAGTAATAAAGGCTCATATGTGAGTCTAAAGAAATTCTTGAGGTTAATAGCTTTCATTGTGTTTCCCCGACAATATCTGTGTATAATTCCAGCATGTGAGGGGTGGGGGTGGAAATGAGTCATATGAAAATAACAATGAAACTGTTGAGTTTGGTGGCGAAACCCGTGTAATGCGAGTCGCTGTATTACGTTATAACATTTCATATGCGACTTAAGTAAAATTACAGTCTTTAAGTGGGGGTGAGTTTTTATTCTGTTAGAACACTAAAAATATTTTTAGCCCTGCTATTACCGGGAGTATTTTTGACTTTAGAGATACTCGAAGTATATTTGAGATTCATATTGTGACGTTTTCGATGTCGGTTTAGTTATGTGTTTGCCAATAATTAAATAACGTACCGGGATAATATACATTAATACCTGGGCAACGTTGGGTTCCCAGATGGTACATAATAAGAATTCCACAAATCTGATGACAACTACGCAACTATTCGTCGAAACATTGTGCATTAATCCAACGTCTGTTCGGATTAATTTACAAACGTTTCATTCTGTGATATCTATTTTCTTGCTCGAAATGGTACTTGCTTTATCCTGTTTCGAGGTTGCTGTAGTTGTATTTGTAAAGTGCTCCAAGCTTCGTGGTAATTGGACGATAATTTGTGTCTGGAGGTGATAGTGTCTGCGCGCCAAAACTTATTACCGAAGTCGGTTATTTGTAGGTTTCCTAAAAGTGTGTGTTCCAAAGATAAAGTGTAAGGACGTGTGTCGAGCTGATCTCGTAGGCCACTGCAATTCATATTATCCCCGCTATAATGTCTGCTTGAAGTGACGCGCCAAAGCCTCGTATAAAACAATCCCTGACGAAGATAACGGGCGACGTTAAGTGGCGCGCTGCCTTTATCCCGCGCCCCATAAAAGTCGTTTGCGATTGCCTCCAGGGCAAATAACGCACCCCTCGGTCGCCGCGTTTTATCAGAATTTAGAACGGCGTTCCATCCAGCTTCGTCATGTGCAGCCTCCACGAAAGTCCTCGGGGAAATGACGTGCAATTCTCAGATCCGTGATATTCAACTTTTGTTTATTGCCCTGCGTCGACTTGCACTGCTAGGACTTCTGCTGTTCCAAACTTTTTGTCAATCTAAGAATGTAGCCGATAATGGCTTTTTACGTTCATCAACACTTTTTCAGTGTTACCATTACACCTAGGCCTGTGCGATTTGGAGCGGCTGTCGATCGATCCACGAAGAAACTCTCTAATCAGGTATGCCTCATTTGAATTTCAAATTAATTCAGAGATAATGTACGCGTACTCAATTGATTGGATTTAACAACCAGAGGATAAGTTCCAGGAATTTAGACGTAGTGATGTAGGTAATAATGGAAAAGATAGTCCGATTTTTCGAACAGCAGAAAGCCTTTCACCTCCCGTTTGCGAACACAAATGAATTTGCCAGTAGAGCAGTAAATAATAAGAGATAAATATATAAAATTTGTTAACATTTCTACCAAATTGATTTTTATGAATTATAAAAGTCGAATGTGATGAATTATTTCGATTAGTGTTAATATTGATACAAAATGCATTCTTAGTTTTCTTTTCGACATTATAAGAAAGCAGTTTATTTCTTTTTACATTGTTATTAATCTGACAATTTTAATAAAATAAATGTTAGCTAGGAAGCCATAAATAAGTACAATGATAAAATGTGAGTACAAAATATAAACAACGTTTCGTTTCGTCTTTGGAACTTCATCATGCAAAGTACATTAATAATTAGATGAGACATAATTTAAAGAATTATAGTTTATATTCTTGATGTTCAAAAACATAAATATGATACACGAGTTATTCACTAATGGTCGTCTTAATGGGTCTTCTCATGAAGCAGAACACACACAAATCCTGCTCGGACAGTACTAGGAAATCGGCAAAAGGTTACAAACAGTGGTCATTACCTTTTCTTCTTAGCTTAACCTGGAACTTCTGGCCGGACCCATCTGAACTTCCGCGTTGAACCTTGGAGCCCATACTGGAGCACACCCTTCTCCCGTTATTTAAATGTCCACGGCCTGGACAATATCAAATTTCTTATTTCTCCCTCTTAAAATTCAATATTCATCTACACTTAAAGTTAAATCTTAATATCCATTCTTAAAGTCCCGATCATAATGTTCTTTCAAGTTCTATTTTAATCATCACGCCCTTAATGTCCAAAATCCATTTTTTGGTTTTTTTAATACTTTCTCCCCACTTCCTTATTATATATTCCGTCGGTGGCGGGGCCCGATACTGCCCAATAAAAATTACCTCCTTTGAGAAAAACACCATATTCGTTCACCATCCCATGCCGCCAAATCTCACGAGACTTGGGAAAAACCCCCGTCTGTAACTTACAACTTCCCTCACGCCGATAGCCTTTGATTTTGTACCGCAAAATTCCGCATGTAGTTGTTTTTTTACCATTACAACATGTTGTTTATTATTTGTATTTACTTTATTATTATACTTTTTCCATTAGTTTGTGGCTAATATATTTACTTTTCATCATAGTTCACTTCAAAAACCCCGCCGAAATAAACGTCAAACATATATTTATTACTCTGAACCGCAAGAACATGTAACGGTAATAATCAATGTATAATAATTGAATGACATTTTAAATAATGATCTAGCAACGTTTGTTTTACCTAGTATAAATTGGGTGACGTTGATCACTGATTTTCCTAAACTATTTTAGAAAGAAAATAGAACCAGTTCTGTAAACAAGAGAGAATATATAGTTGATTGAGATTATAATGCCTAACGGAAACATGAATTTGAAAACTAATGTTAACAATGTTGTTAGTCATATAACAGATTTTGCTCAACGCTGGGTCAGCTTTTTCGTATCATATTACGTACATTATCTCTACTTTCTTACCTTTTCTTCATCTTGTATCTCATTATTCTTGTCTAGATCTTCCTTTTTCAGAATTTTGTAAAATTATCTCATTCATTATTTTCTATCGATTTATTCTTCACTGCTCATCTTTAGAGTTCGTTTTTAAAATCACTCTAACGCTTTTACTTCGGGTTTACAAACTATCCAGTTTTCCCTCCCGAACAATGCTTTAACACGGGAGTACCGTTTTATACTTTTTCCTGCTATATTTCATCAGTGTTGGAAACTGAAATGCTTTCTCCTTATGCTGAGTCTTGAAGTTTGTGGTCAAAGCGATAAAAAAGTGAAACAGTGTTGATATGCTGCCATACATTACGGATAGGGCGAACTTATGAAACTTTAATGTCGGCGAATCGTCCATTTTGATGGGGTTTTATTTTGTATCTACCCGAGTGATATGTATAAAAAATTACGTACAATTGAAGAGGATGTACAGACATTCAACGGTGTGATCAGATTAAAAACAACTTCGAGCTTATCCAGAAACCATGGAGATATTGAAGTTCTTGGAAATGTTGCCGCTATTGACTATCCGACGTGTGTTTCTTAATCTTTCAAAACTGAGTATTATTTACGTATTGGTACAATTTCAATGGCACTGGAAGGCATCTGTGTTTGTTTCGCGTTCTTAAAATAAGTTACTGTTGTAAATATTTATATCACGTAAAGCTCTGATTCCTGTCACTACTTAATGTATTATTTCTTTAATATTGTAAGAGATGGAAAAAGCGAACAAGATATATATATATATATATATATATATATATATATATATATATATGCAATAAACAGTTCACATTCATTTTTTTGGGTTAACAGGCTACATGAGGGTGATCCTGAAACAGGCAACTCCCCTTTAATAGCATAGGAAGGGAAATGAAGAAAAAAAACGAGATAGTCTTTTATTTGGCTGGAAACCGAACAGACGCGGCTGTGAGAAGATGTGAACTATCGCGTAAGTTGTAAATGGCAAGTTGCTTTTTCCACGTTTATTCTTTTTTATGTTGGCAGTGCACGTTTCCTGGTCGAGAAGACCAGGATTAAGACTGTTGGAGGATCGATACGCTGACCACCTGTCACTCCAAATTCGGCATGTGTCATGTAAGATGACAGTCCGCAGTCGACTCGGTAGGCCCAGGCCTCAATGGGCTGTAGAGCCATGGAGATAGAAAGAAAAAAAGTGCACGTTTCCCAGCTTTCGTCGTGCGTGTACGCAGCTGCGACTATTTGGTTTCCAGCCAAACTCCCGATATATTTTTGAGAAGAGATAATTGTTAGTTATGTTGGCGAGGGCTTGCTGAGAATTTAGAGTAGTTATAAGTCAATCGACTTGGAACTTAGTTGTCGTAAGTTAAGATGAGAGAGTTGCTACCTATCGTGGCGAGAAAAAGTGAGTACAAAACAAATTCAAACAAGTCAGGACCTTGTGACATCAACGAATTTTAAAATATAACCTTTGTAGAAATTAGTACTATTTGATTTGCATTATGTATTTAATCTCCCCCATGAAGAAACAATATTCCTAGGACATTAAAAAAACAAAGCATAGTTTTTTTTCTAAATTTGTAAATGTTTTTATGTAAATTGTGAATAAATCGAATATATAAAAATTTTCAAATCATAATTTTAAAAATCTTCTAAATGTTACGTAACCCTCTTTAGGTCTTCGCAATCTTTTGTAGGTTGAATGCACGTATTAAGAACATAATCAACACCTTCATGTGTAGTTTAAAAAAGCCAAACGAAATAAGCATTTGCAATGTTAGATATTGAATTTATGGTCAAATTTACAGGCAGTGTGTAATTAAGTATTTAAAAAATTATATTTTTCAAACTTTATTTTTGGCATCATAAGACCCGATGAGGTCCAAAAATTTACAAGAAAAGTCTTCAAGTGTTAATTTATTTCTTAATTATTTACTGTCTCTAAATTAATTTAGTATCACATGTCAGATTCATTGAAAAAAATTGTAACATTTTCTCCCAGTTATTGCTACAAGAAATATATGCTGATATTTTTTCGTATCTCGTGTGTGATTTCCCAGGTTTCTGCATTTGCTGTACTGGCTGATTACTCTTTCCCTAACCCCTGTTTATTGTGTGTCGGTTGTAATTTGTTGTTGAATATGCGACTGCATCGATGGAACGATACGTGACGCCGCATCGCACGTGTTTGTGCACGAGGTAGCAGCAGTTCTGCCAAAATCCTCGAAACGCACAATCCAGAATCCACAAGCTGCAGGCTGCTTTCTGCGTACACAAATCGCTGTGCTTATGCAGCTGTTTAGCAAACAACCGGCGGACTCTGCGGTCTGCAGCCTCAGGGATTTCTTGCTTCCTCACACAAAAATCCCCACACACGCGCACAAAGGTGAAATTCGATAATAGAGCCAACTAGTTTTTTTAACAAGAGTAGCGAATGGAAGATCATATTTTTTAAATTTGTAATGCAACATTAATAATCTATTCCGGAACATGGGCGAAAATTCACTACCGTCAGCATGATGGTGTAGCATTTTGGATGTTAATAGGACATGAGTAACATAATGTATCCAAAGTCGAACGAAATACTGTTTCATACGTGAAGAGATTCACGTTTGTTCAACCTATGATTAACGACCGTCTTATATCAATACATTCAGTTTTATTTAATGTTTCTGAAACGTCTTTACGAGTATTTAGATTTTGATAATTTATTAGAGGAAATAATTTACTTCCTCATTTACAGAACGGTTTTCGAAATCCTGTCTGGTCTTTTCAAGGTTCTCACAGGCCAAGGCACCTTCATCTATTTTAGGTGGTGTATGTACTGGCGTCGAAGACATTGGGCATACGGTAAGAGTTGTCCGCTGATCCCATTGAATCAGTCGGCCAGCTGCCTCCTAAAACTGGCGGAGACACGGATAAGGGAGTGCTGCGACATGATGTTACATACAAACGTTTAGATTTTTTACTTTAGAGGAATCCCGTCCTAGTTATTTAAAATCATATCTCAAAAAGAAATGTGAAAACTTAAAATTATAAAAATGTGTTTTTAAATTACGGCGATTTATCTTTGGAACATTACTTTGCATTGTATTAATTAATCGTGTCACAAACATAAGGACATCCGTTGAATTATGTTACAAAGATCACAAGACCGTCCCATTTTGCTTCTATTTTCAGAGATTATAGAGAAAAACAAAATACGCTCTATATTATTATTATTATTATGAATAATATATTTACATTACATACGTAAACTAAAAAATATAAAAATGTTCACTGGAAAGAATTACTGATAAATCGTTCTGCTTGCATTTTTGAGATAGTATCGTCAAAGGTAGGCTGGAATTGGGGCCTACGTTAAATATTAAATCTCTTAGTTAATGCACAGCCTAAATTGCTCAATCGACAGTTTATACCTTTCTATGCACATGTTATGGATGAAATGTAAAGCGGTTTATTCTTTTATTAACGTTGAGACTGTTGAAGAGGACAATTCATTTTTTGTGGCATAGGTTAACTACGGTCGATTTCTCTAATGATTTAAACCTTTTTACTGATTGAAAGACTCCATGTCCACAGACAAAATTCTTATAAATGAGAGCGCGAAATGTGAATCGGTAAAATTCCGCATAATAAAATGGCTCTGGGTGTGCAAGGAATGTTTAACATCCGTTTCCATCTCAAAAGGTACGGTTTGGAATTTCCTTGTATAAGTCTTGATATATATTTCATACTTCCGTCAGGCCGTAGCCGCCTCAAGGACGTTTCCGAAACACGAGAAATAAGATGATTAGGTGCTTTGCATCACATATATAATTTATATAGTTATTTAAATCCTTCGAGTTGATGTCAAAACTTCATTTTACTGACAAAACAGTTACTGAGAGCGAAGGCACTGCTGAAAATCGCCACATTTGATGAGTTTGGTCATCTTACGACTACAGAGTTGTAACTCATCATCGAAGTATATTCATATATTTTTCACCGTGAAATATATGAACTTTTCATTATTAATTAATATCTGCAATTAGTAATTTGTCTTAATCTGTAGCCCATTCGGAAGGTTTTTCTGGTTTTCGAGACAAAACTTTTGATTAATATTTTGTATGTTTACGAATAGGGAGGATGTGGTAGCTATGTAGAAATGACAAGGCTTGAGAAGGATAGTTTAGCATGAAGGGTCGCATCAGAACAGTCTTAGCACGGATTACCACAACACTAGCGTTTACAAAATGACATCATTGCTTGAAACCCCTGCGGTTGGAATAAATGATTGAATTGCAGTCGAATTCTAGGCACTAGACACAAAATATCAAAATGGGGCTTCTTCGTCTGAAGCGCTGACAAATTTTCTGTGACACTGAACGGAGAATCGTGTATCAAGGGATAACCAAGTTGGCTAATTCAGTTAAGTCCTCGCCAGAGTTACTCAAGAAAGGGAACGATTCCAGTAATTTAACCGAGGCTCAACAAGTCTACTTTCGAATTCGAATATATTTCTCATTACAAGGTCGTAACAATTACTTAGACTCGGTTATTACACCAAGGAAACTTTGAGATTTCTGGCGAAGCGGGGGAGGATAAGCCTAGCGACAGTATGCAAAGCTCCCTTGCCTTATCCAGTCTTCCTCAAGTATACATTACAGAGGACAGATGCAACTGGGTTACGCAGAGGAGGAGTTTGAATATGCATTAACAACGGGCGCGAGGAAATTTAATCAAGCTGCTATTGTAGCCGTGACCATTCCAAATCTCGAGGGAGTTTCACTGTCTGCCAAGAAACGCAGAGTCTGATAAAGGAAAGCCTCTCCTTTGAGGCTGCAATATGCCTGGTGTCGACTTTTAATTCATTTTGACTTCCGCTCAAAACGTACTTCGTGCCAATGGTTTCATTAAAGGTCATTTATGCTGAAGATACGGGATGAGAAGGCGAAGTCTTTGCAGAAGTGTAACCAGGGAGGAGAAGAGGGAGTGGAATATTTTGACAAGAACGCCGCTGTAAGATACTAGGAGACTAAAAATTTAAATCAGCCATAGCCTCAGTACTGATCTTACATATTTATAGTAATTCCTATTACTCAAGGTCACTTTATCTATTTACATTTTTTAACGAGTGCTTGATTAAGACAATCTTTTCACGGTGGTAAATATATTTTTTAGATAAGTTTGAAATGAATAGTGGGAGATATTAATTATTTAAGTGCGATATTTATAGTAAAAAAGATTATAATTTACTTGATCCAAAACAAATTTACATAAATCTTACAATGTTGCCATTCTCAAACTTTAAGCCGGCAATTCTTTCTTAATTACCACTAATCCTGAACTTCTTTGGGTGTGTGTATGGGCGCATTATCTTGGAATATGGCAATGTCTGGCAGCAGTATGCTGGTCTTAGAAAGCACTTCATTGTTGAAGATGTCGAGATACTCGTTCGCAGTAATCCGGCCAGTAAGGGTAATAGTCGGGCCACGACATAGCCGCCCAAATCATAACTGAAGCTCCCCCGTGCTCGAATGTAGGAAGCAGGAAGGCCGGATCGTAGGCTTCTTTGGTGTTCTCCATACATAAACCAGGCCATTTGTAGGAAACAATGGAAACGATGATTCATCGGACCATACCACATTATTCCAGTCTCCAGGTTTTATGATCGTGGCACCAATTCTTTCGCAGCTTTGCGTTGGCTTCCGTTATGGTTTAGAAATTGCAGCTCTTCCAGGAATGTTAGTTTTGTGAAGCTCCCGCCGCACTGTTTTTGTCGAAACAGTTTTGTTCAAGTGAGTGTTGAGTTCTATAGTCACTTTTGCCGCGGAAGTTTTATGTTGTGTGGTCACAAACCCTTTTAATGTTCGTCTGTATTTGTCAGTTAAACTCGGCATTCGCCCACTATTCCTCGTCGCTTATGATTTACCATGTTTTGTGAATCTCATTACTGTGGATACTGTCGCTCGTGAAACGTTAAACAGTTGAGACGTTTTCGTCACAGATGCTCGTGCTAACCGCGCACCAACGATTTGTCCTTCTTCGAAGTCTAATAGATCACTCATTTCACCGGTCACCGTCGCAGAACAAAGCATATAATGTACTGCATGATAATCTCAAAACGTGGCACATTAATTGGGAACTGCAGCCGCGTCGCAGAGTTTACAAGTACAAGCCGTACCCTATTGCATGGTGTTCATATTATTTTGTCAAACTCCTGTAGATATCTTGCTTTCGGTTTGTTCACCTACATTCAGGTGTTCTGATCCAGTTCAAATTTCCGATGTCGTCCAGTTTTTCATGACGAGAGATGTCATGGAACAGTAAAGCTGCGTTCTCCTAAGCTCCTCAGATTTCCTAAATTTTGACTTTTAAATGACGATGGTCCATAGTTGAGTGATTCCTTTCCCATCCCGGACCGTTGTCTCCTCCCCGAGCCCATGCCTCGTCTCGCTCGCCTTCAAAGCACTTAAAATTAACGTCTCTGACATTGACCACTCATAACTTAGTATGGCCAACCAACATTGAGACCTTGCCTGGCCAGTTGTTTTCCAATCATTTCGGGTCGCTCCTTCACTCTCCCATGACGATACGAGAGGAAGATACTCAACAATTTAGCGCATTGCAAGGCAAAACCACAGAGATATCTACGTCAGGTAGATAGATGTCCTTCCGATAACTGATAACTGGAGTTGGGTTTGCAGCATTACTGAACCCATGTCAGATTTGTCGGTAAAAAGTGTATGTTCCAATGAGAGCACAGGACAATTATTGCTGATGCCGTCTTACTACGAAGTGGGATTCATACGCAAAAGCCCTCCCTTTTTTTTGTTCGGAATTATATCCCTGACGCGTTTTATGTCCTAACAGATATACCGAAAGTTCAATGTTTCAAATCAGAAAAAGAACCATGTGTTCAGGAGACTGCTATATTTGGAGTCTTCAACCCTGTCCAGTTAATATCAATACAGTTTGTAAAGCATTATCATATATGATAATGCTTAATATATATGATATATGATTATATACGATGTCTGTTTCATTTCAGGGGCAGTTGGATTACGAACTGAAAGAAGACGACAATGTTATGTTCATTTCTACCCTACATGGAGGCTAACGATAGATCATGAAGCGTACTACAACTACGGTGAAGTGAAAGTGAAACGGCATTTAAACGCAAAAGTCGTTTTATTACATGCACCAGAGTTAACCTGAAACAGTTATGGTCGACAGTTTTTGGTGTTTTTCATCATAAGCAGTTTTCCAGTTATAAAAACTACAGTGTAAAGTAATCTTATAATTGTTTTACAGGAATACTGTGTTTTACTACTGGGCATTTAATTTCCCATTATTTCTTAAAGAAATATTAAAAAAACGTAAAAATTCGTGAAAGTAATGTAAATTATTTACTCGTACACGTAAATTTTTTATGTAATTTATTAAAAATTCTGTTTCATTCTCTTCAAATGTTTCATTAAAAACATACACAAAAATGAAGTTTTTGTGTTCTTATTTTCAGTTACGGCACACGTATCGAATTATAAACAATGTTTTTAGACGAAATCTGAGTTAAATGTTTAGTTCAATACACAATATCGACCGCGTGGATTTTGCGACCGTTAAAAGAAAAGTTCTTAGGCTATAAATCATTATTAATCTCAGCCTTCTTAAGTAAAATGTTTTGTTCTGCAGTTTAATTGCCCATTTGAGGAGACTTTAATTCTTTTTAAAGATAGTTAAAATTCCACTTTCATTACCTCAATACAAATAACCATTTACATTTATCTCTGCTATAATATAACTGAGTGTTCTCAATGTTTACGCTTTGTGCCACCATTCCCTTCCTACGCTTTTAAGGGAAGTTTCCAGTTTCTTGATCACCCTCATATAGCCTGTTAATAAAAGATGAGTTATGAGTTTTAGGTAAGTTAAGCTAAAATACACAATATCCCTATTGTGACGTGGTTTTTATTTTTTAATTTATAATTATATTAAAGAATTTAAAATAATATTTAAACAGGTGGGCGCCAGTAAATCTCAACTTTGACATTTGAACCAGTTTTTTATTAACAAATGTAAAATATAATATATATTTACAATATTTATAAATTAATTAATTCTAATGAATTTTATTTGCCCCGCTGAGAGCTGAAATAACACAGCAAGAGACTTTAGTAAATGTAATTTACTTTACTCAGGGATGTATGACTTGTTTATACGCATAGCTGAGCGAGATTATTGCATTTTGTTTCTTACTTTGCATTCATCCTCCCCGAGTTTCCTGGTTGACCGGCAATTCTGGATTCAACGCAAAGGCAGCTTCCGGTTGGGATGTGAAACGCAGGCCTCTGATGTGGTTCAGGAAACGTGCCTTCAGTTTTGTTTCTTGGTGACACTTGAGCCAGATAGCATTT
Source organism: Eucriotettix oculatus (assembly GCA_034510155.1). Classification (NCBI taxonomy): domain Eukaryota; kingdom Metazoa; phylum Arthropoda; class Insecta; order Orthoptera; family Tetrigidae; genus Eucriotettix; species Eucriotettix oculatus. The sequence continues at coordinate 49,478,913 of CM067376.1, read as the reverse complement.
CCTCTCACTCCTTGAAGGCCTGCCAGTCCGAATTTCCGTTTCGCCAGCTCCTCTCTCTCACCTCTGACTCTCTTTTCCGAATGCTCTTTTCGAGGTCCTCTCCACCTCGAACTCACCTCTCCTAAAAACATCATTGGTCTCCCTTTTTTCTATCTTCCCCATTTGCTCCAATGGGGTTGCTATTTTCACTCTCACTCTTGAAATCTTGAACAACTAAACAAAAAAAGATACCCATTAGGAATTTTTTGTGACCTATCCAAAGCTTTTGATTGTGTAGACCATAATATCCTTCTAAACAAAATGAAGTTTTATGGAATAACAGGAATTTCCCATAATTGGTTCTCCTCCTATCTAACAAATAGGAAACAGAGGGTTACATTAAAAGACTCTAACTCTGGACAAATTATTAACTCAGACTGGGGACAAATAAAGACTGGGGTTCCACAGGGTTCCATTCTAGGTCCATTGCTCTTAATATATATAAATGACTTACCTAGATCCATAAATTCTTCTTCTAAAACTATACTTTTTGCTGATGATACTAGTATTTTGGTAACAAATAAACAAAATAGTCTGGAAAATGCTGCCAGTGTTACATTAAGCCAGATGCTTCACTGGTTTTCAGCCAATGGCTTGTCAGTCAATTGTGATAAAACTCACTTCATGCAGTTTCAGACAAAGAATGCCAATTTGAACTCAATAAAACTAGCAACAAATAATTGTGAAATAACTGAAGTTGAATGTACAAAATTTTTAGGTATATCCATGGACAATAAATTAAACTGGAAGGATCATATTAATATTCTCCTACGAAATCTAGGCTCGGCAACCTTTGCTCTTAGAATTATGCCAAGTTGTAGTGATGCTAACATTAGAAAATTAGTTTATATTGCATATTTACACTCTATAATGACATATGGTATAATATTCTGGGGCAATGAATCAGGGAAAGATAAAATATTTACACTTCAAAAAAAGGCTGTTAGAATATTATGTCAGGTCTCACCGAAAACATCTTGTAGGGGACTTTTCAAGAAAACTGGAATACTGACACTCACTTGCCAGCATATTCAATCACTCATGTTATTTGTTATTAATAACAGTAACCTCTTCACACTAAACTCAGATATACATGACTTTGATACCAGAAGTAAAAACAATTTACACAAGGAAGGGAAGTCTCTAACCGTAATACAAAAGGGTGTACATTACAATGCTATTAGCATATTTAATAAACTTCCCACCTCCATTAAACAATTAAAAATAAATCCAAACAAGTTCAAATATGAACTAACTAAGTTCTTACTAAGCCACTCCTTCTACTCTGTTGAAGAATTTATGGAGCTGAATGTATCATAGGGTAGATATTTATAATTATGAAAGAACATTATTAGAACACTAATTTTTTAGTATAGGATGTAAAAATATTTATCAATTTTATATATAAGGTACAAATTGTATGTCTTCTGTATAGAACTTAAGAAAATATTATAAGTTAAAAATTAATGAATAGTTACAGTATATTTTAATATTAATAAAGCAACCTATGTAAAATCTCTGACTCGTTCCACATCCTTGAAGCTTGTGCTTCTCTATAGGATTTATGGAATATGATTTTATACTTATACCCTTCTCCAAAAATTCAAAATTTGGGAGAGGCCACTCCTAGCCATATATTGGATCAACCACCTTTGCTGACTTGGATATTTCGCCGGGTCGCAAAATCCTTGCAAACAAAGGACTGAGACACCTCAGGTTTCAAGTTTATGATTGTGTTTGTTTGCCGGGTTTACCCCGGAAGCGTGCCTTGCGAATATCTCAGGATCTGTTCTCTATGGAAACTTCGTACAGAATGCTTAATATTGTAAATTAATGTAGATAAATAAAATATACAACGAAAATTTATACGCGTCACAGTACATAAAAGTAATACAAAGATGCAAAGGAAAGAGGAGTTGATTCCAAACCAACTGCTAATTTCGTGTTTTGCTTATTGCGAGAGGAGGTTACAGTGTACCATCGACCTTGTTTCATTTATGAGACGATTCAGGTTTGTTGTTAATTGCGAATTATTCCACGAACTAAAGCCGCTTATTAATTTGCATTTAATATTGGCATAGCATAGACCTCCTCTCAGAAACTCGGGAAGATTCTTGGTGTACCGATTTTGCGTTTTCTCGACAGCTCATTATATCTCTCATATGAATTTTGTTAAATATTCATGACCATCGCTAAAAGAATTGTTGCAAGAATACTTTTATATTGTTCTGTCAACTTTATTTGCTAGCGAATTGCGCGTTTGAAGTGGGTACGGATCGTTTATCAGAGGTTATGATTAACGAATTCATATTTCCTTTTAAGAAAATTTAAGACGTGCATTAGATTTTTGTTACGTATACCAAGGGAAAGAATGCTTTAGTGGATTTTGAGATGTCACTGCCGAACAGCATTCTTTACTACTAGATAAATTTTAAGAAATACTGTGGTAGAATTATGAAAAGTTGTTGTATATTTAAAAGTTATGTCTTTAGTACCATTGTATAACGGGTGACGAAAGAAATCGTAAAGGACAAACATGAAGTCGCAAAGCAAAAAGACTAACGTGGGCCGCTTTTGGCCTGATAGGGGGAAGAATGGAAGCTAAATCTTCAAAAGATCGACAGAAACCTTTTATGGGATGAACAGCCCTAAACACAAAAAATTCATGGCATTAGGATGAATAGTGTAGGAACGCCCAAGGCCAAAACTCGCAGTTTGTTCGAACAGACCGAGTATAAACTCCTTAAGCAGGCCGCTAACATCGTCTTTTATTTATATGGAATTATTTATATTGATATTATAATGATTACGAACAGAAAATCATAATTCGACACTTATTCAAGGGAACAGAATAAAAATTCTTCCGTGATGTAGTAATTTAATTGCTTTAAGTGCCAAGGTCTTCAATTAATGTAATATAAATAAATTTAGGATATAATTTAAAATGCATGGCCTGGATTCAATGCCAGTTATGTCTCTCTAATTATTTAAAGTTCTGAATGAACCAGGGTTTAAAAAGTGTTTGAATGAAGCTGTGCTAGTCCTTTCGAAGATAAGGGTGGAAAATTGACAACCTGACCCCGGACCTCAGGTTTACCATACGGTTGCTCAAACCATCTGAGCTAGTCCAGGTCGACTGCCATACCGATGCTACATTGTAAACCTATGCTAGGCTAACCTACATCTTACTAATCACCGTCTTTAGGTATGAAATCGGTGAAGAATGGACATTGTGTAAATTGATCGAAGGTGCATGGCTATCAATTCCATTGATTCAATTGAAGTTCAGGCAACGACCACTGAAGTAAATTTAGAAGATTAGAATGTAAAAATGACCGGACCCGCGAATCTAACCTGAGGCCTCCCACTTACCACGTGGCTGCTCTAACCATCTGAACTAGTCCTGGTCGACTGCCAGATCCTTCAGTTTTGTAGACCTAAGCTCGGCTCAACAACAGTTTACTTATCAGAAAAAATTAATTACTATAATCTATATCTATACCAAATAATAAAATTGAAGTCTCTGTCTGCCTGCCTGACTGTCTCGAAAAGGCTCCGAAACGGCCCAACGAATTTCCTTGAAAAATTTAGGGTTTAAAAACGGAAAATTTAACTTAAATATCCGTACATATTTCATTTCGATAATGATATTAATTTGATATAATATAAATATTAATTTAAGGAAAGGTTTCTTGTCATATGTGCGTTTGAATCTCCAAAAAGTTGCCTATACTCTAGATCTATTTTTACTCCGAAACGGCTCAACGGATTTCAGGGATTGAAACAGGAATTTTAACTTAAATTTTCGTGTGTGCTTCGAATTAGATATTGATGTAAATATTTATATATTCATTGAATTGCCGAACGAAAGGTGGCGTGAAAACCAACTGCGAGTTGAAAGTCCTATTAGGTATTCCTATATCATTTATCCCAAATTACTGTGGTATTTTGGTAATTTTGGCAGCATGAGAGGGAGACGGAGGGATGGCGAGCATTCTCACTCCACCTATTTTAGTAAACGCGTGAAAGCAGAACCTGTTGAAAACCAACTGCGAGTTTTAAGCGAACATAAATAAACAATACCGCACTTTCGTTTGTAGAGCAAAATAAAAACTATTTTCGCGTGGTCGAAGTCGCTGGCATAGGTAGCAGAAATAATATTTGTTATAATTTAAAATGTATGGTCTGCATTCAGTGCCAGTTATTTCTGTTTGATTATTGAAAATTCTGAACGATCTGTTGTTTAAAAAGAGTTTGAATGAAGCTGTGGGTAGTAAAAATGGCTCTTTCATTCAGATAAATCTTTCTACGCCGAATATTTCCAGTCCATAGTTAAACGTTAGGATGAATGAGTAAATTGCCACCTGTAGTCCAGAAACGTAGTAGGCTATTTTAATTCTAGGTTAAGTTCTGTTTATAATTTCGCAAGTCAACGGTTGAGCGCTGGATATAAATATATTGTGACGCTGAGAGTCCATGGTTGTTGTAAGTAAGATGTGTTCCCCGAATTTCGTCTGTAGAGCGTGATGTATCATACAGTTCCGGTGTTTGTGGCGATGCTGGAGCACATGTTCCGTTCATTACTTGCGCTTTGTAAGTGAGCTACGTTTTGTGACGTCTCGCATTACTACCCCTAGATTGCTTGCACGCAACAAAGGGCCCAGGTAATGAATGCGAATATTGACTCATTTTTTCGCATTCACGGGCTAGCAGACTTTATTAGCACTCCCTGCTTTGTAGGAGGTGGCAATTAACGGAACACCTGCTGCACGGTCCTTCCGATACAATTATGTTCGGAATGCGTGCACCTGGAATTATTTTCACAGGAGTATTCGCGTCATTGCTTTCGTGTTCGTAATGAAAGAGCGCCGAAGTACTTCGTTGTATTGCCTTGCAACTTGTACCTCCAACTTACTATATCATGCTCACTATTCCTGTCTCTAATTACAGTTAATTATTTTCATATCATAAACAAGTTTTATATTAGAGCTTTCTTCCCTACATTTTATCTCCCTCCACTCTCTCTCTTTCTCATTTTCCCAATTAACGTAAACAAGATTCTAATTGCACTACTTTCTGTGATTCGTCCTTCTGATTTTCTCTATCAGTAATAAATTGTATTATGGAAACGTTTGCGAGGCACGAGAGGAAAGAAACATAAAAAAATTGTATATTCTTGTATAGAGTACATGCCACTCAACGGTGCACTAAATTCATATTTTATTACCTTGATAGAACAATACATGAAATTTGAGATACGACCAAATCTTGATAACAATAACGAAAAGACATTATTTGTCGTAGTATTTATATTTGAAGTGAAAATGAATCGCAAACTTAGTGCAAGATTCACTAATTTTATTCATATAAAAACTTTTATCATAAAGATTATCAGTTTATATAATAAATGATCCAGTATATACAATATTAAAATAATGAATACAAAATTAAATTAGTGCATATAATTATCATCTAGACACTGGTTAATCCATTTAATTAACTTACTTTAGCAGATGGGTTTTGTGTGTGTATCTGAGAGGCATACGACGTGGGTAGGTGAGGGTCGACAGGCAGTGAGCTGATTATTGGAGGATATATGAGAATATGGCCTGCGGGCATGATGGTAAGGTGGGTAGGATGTGCCTGAATGTTTAGGGGGAAGGATGAGGTCAATTGGGAGTTTTATTTTGAGCCGACGGAAGCGTGGAGATGGAGGAGGATTGTCATGGAATTGCTGGATCGTGGGGCTTGGGTGGGTGAGGGCTATTTTAATTAGGGAGGTTATGAATTTGGAGATTACGGAGTTTACTTTGGAAAGTTTGATGTTATGGTGGATGACGGAATTTCTAAGGCACCAGGGAGAGTTTGTAATGATGCGTAGGATTATGTTTTGTTTGAATTTTATCTGAATGGATTTTGGCTGTTGTTCCCCATATGGACGAGGCATTGGACCAGGTGGATTGTATTTTGGTGAGGTATAGGAAGCGTTTTGTGCTTATGGTAACAGGGGCTTTTCTGTTTAGGAGGGGATATAGGGTTTTGAATTGATTTTGGAGAGGAGAAGATTAATATGAGGTTTCCACGGGAGTTTTGAATTATACATGTTTCCTAGATAGGTGGTTTCTGTTTTTGTAGGGATTAATGAATTGTTTAGATAGATGTGTATTTGGGGAGGAGGGTTTTTTGTTAGTGTGAATGGGACGGTTATTGATTTGTTGGGGTTGACGTTGATTCGCCATTGCTTGGACCATTGTTCTAGGTTGTTTAGCGCTGACTGGAGTGGTTGGAAATTGGAGATGAGAGAGAAGGTTTCGTAGGAGATTGTTATGTCGTCTGCGAAAAATATTGTGCTAGTGTTGTGATGTTGTTGGATATCGTGGGAGAAGATGTTCTATAAGAAGGGGGCAATGACATTTCCTTCGAGGACGCCCGCCTCGATTGAGTGTGATTGGGAGAGGTGGTTATTTATGTTGACAGAGAAGGTTCTGTTAAAAAGGTAGTTTAGGAGTATTGTGTAGTGGGTGTCAGTTAGGAAGTCTTTAATTTTGGATAGAAGGGAAGGATGGTGGATTTTATTAAAAGCTCTTTCGATGTCAATAATGGTAGTGATGAGGGATTTGCGTTGTTTAAAGGAGTTATTTATGAGTTTGGAGACACGGTATATTTGATCAGTAATTTATTGGTAGGGAAGGGCTAGATAAAAAAATTGAGACCGCAGAGTGTAGCGTGAAAATAAGGATATTATTGGCACACATACCGCGATACAGAAGATAAAATAAAGTATGATCTTCCCATAGAAAACAGGGTGTTCTGAAAAGTGTAATTTTATTTGACATGTATATATTTTAAAAAATAACCAAATATAAAATTTATGTAAATTTTGTAATAAAGAAAAACATAATTTTAGAAAAATTAGCTCAAAGCTTGTGAATTTATTCATTTTGAGATGCACGTCCTAATTCTGTTCATAACACTAGCGAGCATGCCTTGAGTTACTGCTTCTACAGGAGTCGCTATGTAGTCCGCAGTTTGACTATTATCGGTGGAAGCAGAGCAACATAAAATGAGATTTTATGAACCACCACAAGAATAATTCACATTCATATCGGATTAAACGTTCAATAGTGATATACAATGAGTGGCCAAATTATGACCACCTGATTATCACAGTGTATCCACTAGAGGGCGAGATAACTCTTAAGTGAAGATATGGGCAAAACGTGAATTAATTGCGTTTGAACGCGGGATGATCGTAGCTCGAAGCGTCGGAGCCCGAATCAGCAAAACGACTACATTTGTGTTTGAAAGAAGCAGTTATTAATATTTATAGAGAGTGGACTACAAAGCAAAAACCGGGTCAAAATCAGGCTTGTGGTCGTCACATGTTACTCAATGCTTGGAGCTGAAAAGAGACTTCCCAGATTTGCCCAGGGTAACAGAGAGCAACCGTGGGTGAAGTAGCGGAGAATCTTAATTAGGGACTAACTGTGAACGTCTCTGAACGAACTGTTTGCCGCACATTACACTCTATTTGTTATGGAAGCCGATGACCTGTTCGAAAGCCTCTACTGTTTGCATTGAACAAGAGCAGACGTCTTCATTTTGCAGAGGAGTGCGAAGATGGGTAGTAGATTACTGGAAAGGGTCATGTGATCTGATGAATCGCGTTTTAAGATGCGTCATGCAGATGGCAGGATTAAAATATGGAGAAAACAACACAAAAGCATGGAAGTCAAATTCATTGCCACTACATGGTGGTGGCAATATTATGATTTCATTGGCATAGTATGTCTTCTTTAATTCTTGTGAAAAAAGTCTGAATGCCCAAGGGAATTTAACTATTATCACAGACAAAGTACGTCCTGTTATGGTTATGGTGTACTCTGTCCGGATGGATACTTCCAGCAGGACATGCTCCTTGTCATAAAGTTGTTTTCAAATAGTTGGAAGAGCATAACGGAGACTTTGCCGTGCTTCGTTGGGCTGCACAATCACCAGATCTCAATCCTATTGAGAATTTGTGGGATGAAATCGAACGGGCCACTCGGTAACTGGTTCCAGTACCATAAAATCTTAAGGAATTAGAAAGTGCAGTTCATCATATACAGTCTCAAATTCCTCCTAACACATACGAACATCTCATAGAATCCATGCCTAGAAGATTCAAACAGTATTAAGAGCAATAGGGGGCGCAACGTTGTATTGAAGAGGTTGCCATAATAATTTGGCCACTCAGGCTAAATGACTTTGTCAAGTACTGCTGATCAATAGTGAAGGAAGCCCGTTATTTAAAAACTTGTTACGCAGACGAATCCTTAGGGGAAATTAAATTCGGAAAATTGAATGAGAATTTTCAGAGGCTGGCTGTGAAGATGGGAAAAATGAAGGATTAGAAAGTCACCAGACAAGTCGCAAAATACATGCAAAGGATTTATATAACAGACAACGATGCTCTATGAATGTTTCCCAAAATGTACCCCTTCTTCCGAAGTGCGGATATTGCGGTTGACGAAAATTAATGAAGATACGTCATGTAGGGTTGTGGTTTTCCATAGTGAAGGGAAAGGAGAGATTGGCTGGGAGGTGATATGGAGTGAAAATTCAGTGTAGTTTTGAAATTGTAAGGAACCGGAAGTCAGGATAGGAGAGAAGGAGCAGCATTGTTCGTAAGTTGAAATGAAGAAGAAGTAGGCAAAAGAGAAATTCAGTCAGTGTTCCTTTGAAGTGGGAGAATAAGTAGAAAGATAAGAAAAGTGCAAATGTTTGTTGAAAGTTGTGAGGAAAAAGCATTTAAGGAGAAAAAAAAAGCTTTCAAGAATTTTTCGGAAGCAAACAGGCATCTTCACAAAACATTTATGATATCCCAGCCAAAACTCTGCTGAGACGTAAACGACTTCGCTGAGACCGAAGACTGCTGAGTCACACCCTTTGTGAGGAAGAAGTTCCCATAACTTGCTGCATACCAGCATCTACGAGGAATTTGTAACTAATTTATATTATGGTTACTTTTTTAAATTTATTTTGTGACTTACTTTGGTCTTCTGGGAAAGTATTCCTGAGTTTTTTAATTTTATTTGTTTCTTTGTGTAACTTTATTGTCATGCCATTTTTGTATCCTATTTGAAGATTTATACCACGGACGTCTGAAAAAGCGTTAGATAGACATTTTCAAATTATAGTGTTTTTTATACTCGTGAATTTGATCGACATTCGATTATTTAACATATTTGATTCTTGTTTCTAATTTAAAGTAAGATCTCAGTTGAATTAGTGAATTATTATGGAATAGGGTTACTTTTTTACGAGTCACTGGTCTCATGACACCAGTCAAGGAAAAGTAAAATCCTACATTTTGTTTTTTGTAGTCTCACATTTTGCTGTTTTCAGCACGAATGGATATTTTGTGGTAGCAGGATTGGTCAGATTGAAGATACCAGTGACGTTGGTTTGCTCAGCCTGCAATACCCAACCTATTTTAATTTCCGGCTGCGTGCGTCCGGAAAGAATATTCTAAAATTGAATTAGCGCTCTTTGACCGACGGACGTTCTGTTAATTAAGATCTCCACGTATAGCCTTGTTGAACTTCGATTCTATTGACTCTTATTCTATTAAATGCCTTTCTGTGAATGAATTTTGCAAAGTTTACACAATAGATAGATTGTATTATTGTTTGTCAATATTGCTCCTAGTTAGACTTAGTTTGTATCGTCATACATATGCTTGTGTGGTTAATTTTTACTATTTACTTATCTTCCTTTTCACATATTCCTCTTCAGAAAATTAATTGAGTTCATAAATCGTCTACTAACATTGTATTATATTAATTTAATTAACGTCTTTACGAAACAGTTTTATTATTAGTTAACAGTTTCAAGGATTTCATAATATTTATGACTACATAGCGATATATTTATTATAATTTTATCTGTATAAGGTTGTTTATCTATGGAAATCTCAGCTTCTAATGCTTGAAAGCAGGTTTTTATTATTTTGTGCTGAGATTTTATCATTTGAATATATTAAAAAAATAATTTTTGGACGTTACTTTATTAGGTAAAATGAATTTCCTTTTGAATATGATTGTCTAAAAACACGCTTAATTGGAAGTTTTATTTAAAAAAAATAGTTGACTAGTCGTTTGTTCACATTGGATTCATTATTATATATCCTTTATATGTAACATAAATATTGGGTAACTAACCATATTCATGTTATATATACATCCATGCGTATAATTTATAACTGAACACATTTTTAGTTATCAGAGGTTAGAATAAGGGTTGTCATAAAGCAGCTCACATTTGTTCATATAAATTATATACTGTTATATATACATTTCCCCAATTCAATTACTGTAATGTACAAACAGCTTTAAAAGAAAGTTAGCAGTCGAATAATAGAACTTGGTTAGTCATAAAATTATTGTTCTCAACGACTTGTGCAATCTGAAATGCTCCACACATTTCCTTTTATAGATTTACAGCGTTTCAATGAATAAGCCTTCATTGCTGCGAGGTAGAAACTTTTGCTTCAAATGGAATTTCACATAATGGGAGACTGTTCGTCCTTCCATTTGGCAACGTTTCCTACATCTGGTTAAGTGTTCTGCCATCCTGCCGTACACACAAAATACTGCTCGAAATTAATGGGTCTGCGAAATTTACTACGTAACAGTAACGTAAATGTATTGTTCATGACGTGAACTTAAAAATAAATAAAGAAAAGAATTATGAATTGTGATAAATACTACCAATACTCTTCGATTGCTTTGTTTAATAAAAATTACCCCACCGAAAAATCCTCTTTCACATTCGGAAGGGTGTGAGACTTTTATGTGAATCACCCTGTAGGATCCTTAAATTATGCACCCCCTCCTTTTCAATTCCCTTCCTATGCTATTAAAGGGGAGTAGTCTGTTTCAGGATCGCCCCATCCAAAAGTCAAAACAGTTTTTGGGTTTATCCCATGAGTGAGTGCAAAATATTAACTAAAATAGTATAGGTGGATGGAAAGTCAAATAGAATACAAGTTAGGAGAAGATCGATTTGGTTTTAGGAAGAATGTAGGGAGAAGAGAAGCATTATTGACTCTGCATCTAATTTTAGAAAACAGGACTAGAAAAAAAAGCCTAAGGTCATGGCATTTGTAAATTTAGAAAAAGCCTTTGATAATGTGAACTGGAACACGCTGTTAAGTATTTTGAAGAGCACAGGAATAAAAAATCGTGGAAGAAGGCTTATATTTATAACCTCTACAGCAGGCAGTCAGCACTAATTAGAATTGAAGATGTAAAAAATAATGGAGTAAGACAAGGATGCAGATGGTCGTCCATGCTCTTTTATATATATATATATATATATATATATATATATATATATATAGAACAAGCGATGAAGAAAGTTAGAAGCATTATGGAAAGGAAATTATACGTGGAGTCGGTTTCGTGCGCACACAAAATTATATATGAAACAAAGTCGCAAAAATAAATAAAACGTACCTTCACGCCGCAAAAGACACCCTTTTACTGTTTAAAAAATGAGCTTACTCTATTGTTGGACACATTATCGCCCAAAACTAACGGCAGTCTTTACAGTTTATGCAACAATCCTGGATTTATCTGTAGTTTCACTAAACGTAATGAGTACTGCAACAGAACACAGGACATTTATACAGATAGTAAAGATCTATTAAGGATTTTGAAAATGACAAAATATCCAGAAAGAAGGTATACATAACCTCTACAGATGGCAGTCACAATAATTAGAATTGAAGGGCAAGAAAAGAAAGGAGCAAGACAAGGATGCAGTCTGTTGACCGTGAATAGGCGACGAAGAAAGATAAAAATGAATATGGAAAGGGAATCAAAATGTAAAGAGAAGAAAGAAAAACACTACGGTTTACGGATGATGTTGTTGTATTAGGGGAGTCAGAAGAGGACTTAAAAACAATAATGAATGGCATGAACATGTTCCTGGAGGAAGAGTGCAACATGAGGATTAATGGAAGAAAACCAAAGGTGATGGAGTGTAGTATGGGAAATTGTGGTATAAAAAAGGGTGTTAGATTAGGAAGAAAGTTAAGGAATTTTCCTACTTGGGCAGTATAATAACTAGGGATGGTAGAAGTGTAGAAGACATAAAGAGTAGGATAGCACAGCAATGAAAGCTTTCGCAAAGAAGAATTTACTTACAGATAATATAAGGACATCATTGCTAACGTGGACGAAAGGAGTTGCAAACAGGAAAATAATAGAAGATTTCGAAATGTGTTGCTATAGGAGAATGTTCAAAATCAGATGGGTGGAAAGAATCACTAACGAGGAAGTTATAAGCAGGATGGGGGAAGAGCGAACAACATAAAGGATGTTGACCAAGAGAAGGGATAGATTAATAGGCCACGTTTTGAGACATGAGGGTTTTATAAAATTAGTATTAGAGGGAAGTGTGTGGGGTAAGAACAGAAGAGGGAGGGAGAGGATGGAATACATTAAGGAGATTAGGAAGGATGTGAGATGTGGTAGTTATGTAGAAGTAATAAGGCTGAATACCACTACATAACAGATATCATTATAATTCTAACGCAAACAAATGGATAATAAATCTGATTTCCACAGCTCCTCTGTTAGTACTTTTTTAATAAAAGGATAATTATTTAAATACGACGTTTAGGAATTTCAATTTTATTTAACTATTACTATTATCATTAACTAATTTCTCAACACCTAAATTAAACATAACAGCACTGTAATCGGAACGAATTCCCATAAAATTTGTGGACTCTAAGTAATATAATTTAAAATACATGACAATGTTCTCTAAATATGTTATTAAAGAGCTGAAGAAAGAGCTAGCATAAATGAAGTAAATGAGATTTAGAAGTCCATCCAAGTGGCTCGTTTCCTCTGTGCTCTTACACAGGGACGTGTTTTGTGGGCGAGTTGATAATGGAACAAAATGGATGTGCGTTAACTTTAGTGCGTAACATGAGGCCGCCTAGGTGAAGGTCGTACACGTGCCAAAAGCTTTTCTCTGCAAGGGGAAACAAGCTATATGGCGGCAATTTATTAATAGGCAGAAGCTTCCGAGAAGCTGATGCACCTACGTCGTTATGGCTCCCAGAAACAGCGTGTCAAACACGTCATCTTGCCAAATTCAACGTTAGGCCCTCCAAAATTAAAAAAAACACGTAATTAAAAGCAAAACTGAGACCAGATTTGCGAAAATGGTTTAAATTAATTATTTGGAAAGCTTTAAAAGTTTAAAAGTTAAACAATACATACATACAAATTTTTTTATTTTGAAAAATTCTTTCACGATGATATGTAGGGGAAAACGGGGTGGAACGAAACAGATATTCTTTAACAATTTTTGTAAAATTATTGAAAAAGGAAACGGACTTCATAAAAGTATAAAACATTAGTTTATTCTATTACCTACTTAATGTAATATCAAATATAACTTAAAATAACGAATTTAGGTTTTTTTATGAATTATTGATAAGAAACTTACAAATTTGAATATGATTTTTGTACATACAATTAGTGCAATAAACCTAATTTAATTTAAGAAAAATCTTAAGATCTTTTGTGTTTTTCTTATATTTATTTAGCCTAAGATTGATCACTTTATCAATTCTTCCATTCGGAAAACAATTCTTTTGTCAACTGCAAAGTTTTTGTTCTTCCGTTCCTTTTCTTTCATAATCAATTCTCTTTGGGTACAGCATCCTGTAACTAATTCTGCTGGTTTTTTTATTTTTTTCTTGAGGGACACTTAACATTTTACCTTATACAGTAGTATAGTATAGTTTAAGTTACGTATAACTATTAAATCAACTTATATTATGGCCCTGTGTAAAACCTTAAACTGAGACTAACTTGCAGGGCGGAACGGGATACTGCATAAGGAAAAATGTAATGAGTTCCTCAAAAAAATGGAAAAACTGGCAGACTCACTTTATAGGAATGAGTTACAGGATGCTGTACCGAAAAAGATTATGTTAATAAGGAAAATGAACGGAAAAAAGGGGAAAAGTTAGCAAAGACTGTGCAGTTGCAAAGAAACTTCTTTGAGAAAGGAAAACTTGTTAAAGCGATCAACCGTACGCTTAATAAGTACAAGAAAGAAGACAAAAAATATTACAGTTTTTAAAAATTAATTTTATTGCACTAATTGTAAATATAAAACATCATATCCCGTTCTGTTTCGATTGGTAGGGCGGAACGGGAAATTTGTAAGCTTCTGTTGTAGAAATATTGTAAAGGCTGGTTAAGGTTGGAATATAATTGAAACCCAAAAAACAGTCCTTTATGAATGACAACTTTAATTACAATCGTCCTTCAAGGTTACAGAAGCTTTTTGCCTATCGCTGGCCATATTCAGTTGCATCTTGTAACATAACGTCGAATCAAATAGAATACAACTATATCACATACTTGCATAAGAGATACTTTTTAAAAATTCATCAGAAATATCGATTCGATGTTTTAAGTTATATTAATAATAGATTAAGTAACTATTTATAAATTTTTATCGTTATATTGAAAGTAAACAACTTCAAGAAGATGTAGTCCAAGATAAGAAGAAATGGAGTATTGGATGCGGGAAATATATATATATATATATATATATATTTGAATGGATTTATCGTAGTTACATATAGATGGTATAGCGCAATAATGGATTATTTGTTAATGTAAAGTTAGCAAGAGTTGGAAAGCTGGAGTCGGCATCAGAATGGCGGGTCTATAATCACCCGGAATAGCTTTTGGTCACGTATCAATGTAACCTGCGGAATTTCCGTAAATAGCTGGCGTGGGAGAAAGGAACCAACGAAAACGACAACATTTAAAAATATCACGTGTTATTGAAATACCACGGGATCCAACGCTAGATCCCGGCTGTATATGAAGGCAACTTGTGACGCTGAAGAAGACGCCCTACAGAGAAGCTAGCGTCGAGGTGACGCCACACTACAAAGAAGGTACGGTGTCAGGTTTCCAATCGTTGACGTCTAGGAAGGATATCAACCACGATTTTTATCCTGCACATATTTCCCTCATTAATGTTTTCCCAGTTACATTATTTAGTAAATAAATTTACCATTATCTCGTAATTACCCTTTTAATTTAATTCTTATCTTCCTACAATTGTAAGCTACTCTCCATCAGTGTATATCTGTTTATCGTCGTTACTAGGTGAACTGTATGATACGAATCATTTGACGACCTGAATCTGTTATCCTGTCATTAAAGCGTGTTTTAATAGTTGTTGGAAACAAGTTTTGGAATGTATTCAAGCTGAGATTAATACCAAGTGTTCGACGCATGAAGGGTTTTCAATGTTCAATATTTTTGTTTTCGTTGTAGTAAATAGAATGACAAGTTGAAAATTAATTTGTAATGATACTACCATATAAATAAATATAATGGGTATGAGAAATTTTTCATAAGGTTTGAGACTACTCCAAATTACGACATAAAACACTAATTATGATTTTAATTTATTTTATACGTGTACTTAGGATTTAGGATTCCTTGAAATCAGTTGAAAAACAATTTAACTCCCGACTCCAAAAAATTTCTAATAATGAGGATGATCTTTTATAATGTATATTTTAATATAATGTAAGCATTTCAAGTTTTGTTTGATATAATATTTTAGTTTTAAGGAATATTAATGAATAATTAGAAAATCAACGTAAGAGTCAGGACAACTTTAATATATTATTAACATTATTTTTATATTATCAACACTAATTTATATCAACTTTATCAACAATTTTCTGTCTCTTCGCTTTTCCGACATGCACGTATCAATCTTCATCTTCCTAAAGTTCTTGGTTCCTTAAAATTCACCAGATGGGGTTCCAAATTGAGGAACGGAACGTCGTGTTCATAATATTAATAAAGTTCATATTAAATTTGTAATGACATGTAGCTCGATTTATAACTTATTAATATTGTTAAAATTTGTATGAATTGTTCTAAAATACAACTCATTAGCTTAAAATTGTCTGTTAGCCAAAATTCTGAATATTTCATTTATTTGTTGTTTCTCTTGTCCTTTTTTAGATATGAAGTTATTTTTCAGGAACTTAATAAAAGCTTATATTTCAACTCTTCTAGGATTCTCTTTTAGGATTTTATATTAACCGCATAACTAGTTAAAATGACAGTTTTAAATAACAGTTGCATTCAATTTCACTATCATTTTGACTAATATTATTGCAACTATATATTAAAATGATTTAATTTAATCTAATGTTTCATAAGTTACGGGTTGAACCATTGGCATATGTTAATGCTTTGTTTATTTGCGCTTTTCTGGCATGAGATTAGCAAAATTTTCATGTCAAATATCGTTGTAGTTTTAAAAATAAATTAAGAAGCCGAAAAAAAAGGGAGTGTTTCGACGTATCACAACGCCCTGAGAATCCTTGTTTATATTACGGTTATTTAGTTTTCCACAAAATGAGCACTGTGTATTCAGGTGTCTCGGCATCCAATCAAAAGACAAGCCCCTTGGGTTTGCTCGTTCATTTTATGCTCTAACAAGAAGCACGTACTTTTCATCACTTGGGATACAGACTTATGTGAAATGAGAGCAACCAAGCGTCTGGCCGCATTTTCATTCCACGTAAAAATAACATATGATCGAAGAAGGCGATTATTTTCTGACAAAAGAACAGAAGATCAGTTTGATTTTATAGGAACAAGAGAAACTATATCGACTATGCGATTAATTTTAGAAGGCAGGATACGAAAAAATCGGCCTACGTTCATTGCATTAGTAGATTTAGAAAAAGTGTTTGATAATGTGAACTGGAACTCGCTATTAAGGATTTTGAAGACAATTAGAATAAAATATCGAGAAAGGAGGCTAATACATAACCTCTACAGACGACAGGTAGCAGTAATTAGAATAGAAGAACAAGAAAAGAAAGCAGAAATCAAGAAAGAAGTAAGACAAGAATGCCGTTTAATCATACTGTAAAGAGAAGAAATAAAAACCTTACGCTTTGCCGACGATATTGTAGTATAGAATCAGAAGAAGACTTGGAAACCATAATAAATGACATTAACGTAGTCCTGGAGAAAGAGTTCAATATAAGGATTAATAGAGGGAAAACCAAGGTAATGGAGTGTAGTATGGAAAACAGTGGAATAACAAAGGGTGTTAGATTGGGAAGGGATATTTTGACGGAAGTTAAGGAATTCTGTTACTTGGGAAGCATAACAACTGGGGATGGTAAAAGTATAGTAGAAATAAAGAGTAGGATAGCACAGGCAAGGAAGGCTTTCGCGAAAAAGAGGGATTTACTTACGGGTAATATAAGTGTGAATATTAGGAAATCGTTGCTAGAAATGTTTGTATGGAGCTTGGCGTTGTATGGGTGTGAAACGTGGACGATAGGAGTTGGGAAAATGAAAAGAATAGAAGCCTTTGAAATGTGGTGTTATAGGCGAATGTTGAAAATCAGAGAATCACATAGGGGAAGTTCTAAACAGAATAGGGGAAAAGCGAACAATATGGAGGACGTTGACGAAGAGAAGGGATGGATTAGTTGGCCACGTTTTGAGACATGAGGGTCTTGTCAAATTAACATTAGAGGGAAGTGTGTGGGGTAAGAACAGAAGAGGGAGGCCAAGGATAGAATACGCTAAGCTGAGTTGTGCTAGTTATAAGGAATTAAAAAGGCTTGCGCAAAATAGGTTATCATGTAGGGTTGCATCAAACCAGTCTTAGGACTGAATACCACAACAACAACATGACGTATGTCAATGAAAATTATAAATAAATACATTTAAATTGTATTTTCCACGAAAGCTGCAATATTTGATTCATCTGTAGTTAAATGATTACTAGTTAAACACACTGAATATTTACAGTAATCTCAATAAATGTTAATGTGTTTGTAATTTACTGAAACTAAAATTTTCCATTACGTTATTTCTCTAAACTGGAACCTGTTTTTAGTTTCATCAGTAACAATGTATAAGGGGTGGTGAATATTAAAGTATTAACACTAAATTTAATTTTTACTATTACAATTTATTTAAATATTGATTCAACTTTTCACACGGGTCTTCCAAAAATTGAATAATTTAAGTCAATTTGGTATTAATATAATCGTAAATGGATAAACTTAAGGTATTTATTTTCAGGAGATACAATTAGCTATCAGGGTCATATCTGTGATAGGAGGGGCGGGGGGTTGGATCAAACGAGCGTGTGCAGCACAGATCTCAATTCTTACAATAAGCCGGAAAACGAACCTGTTTAATTTGAGATCGGCGGTTGAGTCCTTGACCAGGTACCACGTGACTTCAGGTAACGCGGTCCACCTCTTCCTTTACGGGTAGGTGTGAATGTAATCAGGGGGTAAAGAGTGAATTTGGCACTCACCGACGTCCTGGAAAACAAGTTTTTCTTCTTTACTAAGACATCGTGTCTCAGCCGAGAATTTGGGTTAATGTTGTAGTATTTCTGGTAGTATTGTATTTTGCTTTCATTTATTTGCCGAAAGCCTCGTCTTTTATTCTCATAGCGGTTCTCCTTCCTCTTTCGGGCAATGAATTTAACTGTCTTAATATCTTCTTCCTTCTTCCCTTTCTTTTCTAAGTCTTGTAGCTAATTCTTCTATTTGTACATTTTTCTCATTTCCTTTGTGATCTCCTTCCAAGTCGAGTCGTGAACATCTTTTTTGTTTTATTGCGACTACCCAGCGCTGTCTCTCTGTCACTCCCACTTTTTAATAAAACTCCACTCCACGTGACGTGTCTGTGTCAATCCTATTGAAATTTACAATATCGTCATCTCCACAGGCATAATGGGAAGGGATGACGTCGGGAATGTTTCCATGGGTCATCGTCCCTGGTGGCTGACCAATCTTAATCCTCAGACAGTTTGTAGGCACAAACCTCCGAACTACGCGTCGCTAGTCTAATTCTGGAAATTATGCAGCCACTGCGCCTGTATCTGACTATCTTGTCCTATAGTTGTCGAAATATTATATTAAATAGGGAGTATTCAAAGAACGAAGTAATTAGTTTCATGTATGTGTTATTCGTAAACGTTGATGCAACAAAATGTTTATAGGCTTCAAATATTTGCAGGAGAGAACCGTTCATAATAAAATAAAAGGAAATGAGCTATTGTGACCAGCATGAAGTAAATTTCAATTTACATTTCAGTTGCTGATTTTTCCCTTCAAATGAAAGGATACGGACTAATAAAAATGAATAACTAATTAGTAAAAAGGAAATCCCAATACTATTATGAGAATGATAGGGAAATGACAAAATAATTGTAACATCATACAGTGCTGTCTGAGATACTAATTGTTTGATGAGTAATATATAATATATATTAGTGACTATTATGAACTGCTTTCAATTATTTGCTGAAAGCCTCTTCTTTTACTCTCAATGTGCGAGACGTAGTCGAATAAGTATAAAATTGAATTCAACAGAACACTTTGGAAGGAAAAGATGTGGTTGATGGACGAAGAAAGTCCTCAAATAACACCCGGCGTATAAAGGCCAATCCTCTGAACTCGAAACTAAAATTAATTTCAGCTGTAACTGGAATACACTTAAAAATTGTCGTTTAAATTATTTTTATCTTCTAGAAAATGGTGTTCATTTTTCCATAAGTCAGATTTTTCAAAATTGTAACTACGTCGTTGACAGTTAAAAGAATCCAAAATTTTAGTTCACAAAATTCTCGGACATTTTATTTCCTATTCAAATATTTTTTACTAAGTATTATTTATAGGTTGTATATTATATATATTATACAAAAATCGAGTGTTGGCTTCACCAGTTTTATCAAGTAGAATAATCATGAAAGTTTAATATAGCTCTATGACTTAAATAAACTTTTGCGGAGAAGGTTTGTAGGAGCCAGCCGATTACACCTCAACGCAGCACACGAGAAGACTTCAGCTACACCACGTTTACGTCATCACAGCTACAGCTGATCGGGACGAAGAAAAAAAACAGTCGGCTACATCGCTGACTAGTTATCTCTGCATTTCGGGAAAAGACAAAGAAGAGAAAACGTCACGCAGCAGCAAAACTAATATACACTAGCTTTTGAATTATATAAAGTTCTTTGCAGTTAATACGCAACACTTGTTCTCAAGTCTTCAAGACTAACGCATTGCACTTATGTAGAGTCGTTACCGTGACCGCATCTAAGCGCATATATCGCTTAGCCATATTATTCCTCTCTACATATGCAAGAACTTAACATTAACTTGCATATCAACATTATAATTATAAGTTTAATAAAGCATTTCTTGTTCTTTCGTCGTATTCGATCATAAATAATATTTATTTATCTTTCCCCTCCATGACCAACGGAGTCTCATACCGAGATTGTGACTGTCGAAATTTAGTGTTGGATAATGTTCTTGGTCATAGCTATTTTCAGTAATACCTTGCAGTTTTAAATCTCACTGCCCCTAATCAAATGGGTTAATTTCACGAAGGTTTGTGACTTCATCTGAAAGACAGAAAATACATGAGAAGGAAAATTGTATATTCAGAGAATAGTGAAAGCTTTACATAGTACCATAATGCACCTATAACGACGTAAAACAGTAGTATACAGGTATTACAGTACTTGAAGCAACGTAACATGACTATAAAATCCTCAATTAGCCTCTCATTCGTGAGAATACACATTGGTCAGTCGCCATCAGAATTTTTATATAATGATAATATATGACCTGTAATTGTTTTCTATAATTATAACATATCTTCCCAGTTAATTACTACAAATGTAAATTTCCAAGGATTCGTCTTTTAATGCAAAATTAAAAATTATTTTCAGTCACTATCCAATTATTGCAATATTGGATGAAATTACAGCCGAGTGTTGCAGTATTGGCTTTCGTAAAAAATTAATACAGATTAATATGCGTAAACTATGGAATATAATTAGTTACACTATTAAGTGTTGGTTTAACAGTTTAAAAAATCATGCCATTACTCACCTATCAACTACGGACGGCTTTATAGGTACAAATGAGGCAGGGCTTATCATATGCATATTTTCCCCTATTTCCCCAGAAATTGCAGAGGATTGCAGGCAAAATTTAATGCAGACCAGTGTTGGCCGAGAGGGATGTGTTAGTTAAAACGACGTAATGCAAATTTAGATGAAAGGCGAGATGGCTGCGGGTGCCGACGGACCAAGGGGTGCGGTTCACAGACGCGTAGCTTTGAACCGCGGAAATTGGCATGGTACGAGGATTGAATCAGGCTCAATTATTGAGCTACATGGTTTGCAAAGTCGATACGCCACTGCTGCCTCTCTGCAGAAGGCTCCTCTGTTCTTGGCAAAAATAGCTCCTCCGGCGAGTTGTTTCCTTCAGCGACATCCAAGAAGAATTCCGCTCATGATTCGGGTCACTTATAACGAAACAACTTTAACTGTTGAAGGGAGGTTGATTTAATCGTGAAATCTGAATTAGTGACATTAAACTTACTCAATAAGTAGGAGCATTTATTATTAGTAATATAGTTACAAAATTCAATGGCAAAACACTCGGGGAAAGGGTTGGAGCGTAATGGGATTAGAGCATCCTTCCTCTCTTCCCCTAACGACTGACCCCTGCGGATCTACTTGTTTCATTCCATCGTTAACCAATTTCTGAAAAGGGCTGTGGTTAAGTGTTAAGGGCATTCGATAGGAGTTTCCGTATGAGGGACTAATTTATCAGGGTGTTGGAATGTTTCAGGGAATATAAATACGAAATGCTGTTCGTTTTTATAGTCTTCGGACTGTAATATATTCTTATTGAACAGATTTTTTTAAAGATAATGATAAGTATTCTTTTGTCTGAGTACAAGAAAAGGAAAATAGAAGAGTCAGCAGACGGAAACACAATAAATATAAAAGAGCTATAAAGGTACCAGAAGCAAGAAAGGAAATTAGACAGATTAGCGAAAGTGATAGTGACTACGTAATGAAGTGCCTAGAGTAAGAACAATCGATAAGAATGAAAGTAAAGATTACGTGTTGAACAGTAAAAAAGAGAGAGTACCATCTCGACAGTTAGATCCCGTATTGTAGCGCTGAATGTTATTTTTTCCTTGTTGATGCGCGCAGTTTCTTTGGTGATTGAAAAGTTTGACTATCATATTATTTTATTCATAATCCTATTAAATCCACCTCGTCCTTGCGACGTCTCGTCCCTATTTAATTGTTAAATGTGTGTTTAATATTTAGTTATTAACTCAAGGAACCTCTTACTTCAAAAGATTAAAATAAAATGAAAATGGAAAAATCGGAATATAATCGAAACAAACACTTTAAATTTATTCAATAAACCATTTGGAAGATAAAATTTTATAATAACGTGCACTCTAGGCTAGCTAGACTCATAAGTTTATTTTTGTAGTCACGAAATTTACTCTCAGCTGAGTGAGTCGATTTTCATAAGCACTTCCGCAAAAGACACTGGTTGTGCTAATAGGGTTGTGGGTTGACCTCATGCTACGTTTTTGTACACGATAATTAAATTAGTTCTGTTTTGTTACAGCTTCGAAGAGTTCTTTTTAAATTGTGCTCTCAGCGTCGATTATCTCCAAAATCTCCGCACACTTGCTCAAATAATATATGAAAAACAGAAAAAAATTGTAATCAATAAATTTAACTTGAAAAATCATAAATTAATTCAGAAAGTAGCTGATGAATCATTTATATGAGAAAAAATATACATTACGTTTTCTTGACCATCCGTATGTAAATAAATAGTGACTTATTATATTAATTATCAATATATACTTAGTTTTTTAATTTTTGAAAATCTTACTCAATCTTACAGCAATGACGAGCAGTGAGTTTATTTGCCTATCAAAGATACATACTATTAAACAAGAGATTGTAGTGCAGTAGAACCCCTCCCTAATTTTAATCACGTGTGTTTGATTTTAAACGATCCAAATTCAGAAAGAATATTCTAACTGGGAATCAGGCAGGAAAGAGGTTGGAATTTCCCGGTGCCAGGGTACTTGGCTGAACACGTGTCTGTCTGCAGCTTCAATAGATTAGGTTTGTTTATCTGAAGGAACTTTCACCCTTCAAGGACACTATTTCTTTCGTCAGGAAATTTTTTTTCTGCATGTTGGAGGACGAATAAAGATTGGAGAACACAGTTACGTGGGGTGGCGCTTTCCTTGAAGAGGGAAAAAATAAGAGTTTCTGAGAAGTGAGAAGACGAAAAATGAGCAGATTTGATGAAGACGTTGTAAAGGCGAGGAAGTAGGGAGTCAGAGTGTTTCCCGGAAGAGGTTGGGGACAGGAAGACGAGGAAGTAGGAGGGAAGATAGAAATGAGCAATTATTAAGTCGGCGTTAATCGAGAGTTGAAAGGGAGGCGAGCAGAGGTAAGCATTGTTATTCTTGAGTTAAAAGGCAGAGCGAGCAAGGAAGGCCAGAACTTCGGACTTGCTTGTAAGTTGAAAGGAAGTGGTAGTAACTGTGTGTTGGAGTGAAGAAGGAGGAAAACTGGTTTTCCTCAATCAGCGGGCAGTACTAGGTCCAGAGATTTTTTCCGTGAACATTTGGAAAATCACAACCCCAGCTGGAAGTGCGAGAGTGAAACTACTACGCAGAAAATCCGTAATTGCTGAGAAGATGAAACAGGTTCGTCATGAACGTGAAATCTCTGCTGCACGTTGTTACCCCAATAATTAAACCTGAGAAACCCTTTGAAATATAAACAATCATCCCCTTTAACAAATATATATAATTGTAAATAGACCGCAGGACCCACTAAAGGATTTTTTATATAAATAAAATTATTATTATTTTTGTAATAAGCACCAATAATAATTTATTAAGTAAATTTAAATACGAAATTCCCTCACTTATCATTTACAACACAGATAAAAAAACGATACAGGTGATTTAACCTCGTAAAAACTTGTGTGACGTACTTGATTAAATTCATAAAACCTTTATTAAGTAAATGAAGTCACATCCTTTTATCTTAACATTATAAAATATAATCCCAACAAAATATTGCGCCCAATTGTTTGGTTATTAACGATTTTCCTTGTTAAGCTCCTCACTATTTTTGTCATGTGCGAGTACGTTTCTTGTATGTTAATATCTCTGTAAAAGGCATAGTACAATACATCTTAATTTTAAATATTGTCCTTGTCGTATTAAACATTTTCAGAAGTAGTAATTGAAACTCGTAACTGAAGTCTATTTTGAAATTTAGCATTATAAAATAAAAATATGAAGTAATGATAGGAATAATACCTGGTAGCATATCATAAGATGTCTTTTTATCTAAGCAGAGGGATCGTAGATCGTGTAATAAGTATTCTAGGAGTCACTAATAACCACTGACATTTTCATTATAATAAACTTGAGTAGAAGCCAACTCTTATACGACAGTGCTTGCTAGCTTTAGCCATTTTCCCATCAGTGCTTGGTTTTCTGCTGGCTCGCTTCCAGAACTCCACATTTGATGTGAATACCGCGTACACCACAACCAGCAGACGAATAGGTCTGTGATTTCTTAATCCTTTATCCGTTTCTCCGGCGACGATAAAACGGAAATACTGCGCAACTTGTCCCGTAGCTGCCTAACTCACTCCATCAACTGCCTACTTTATAAGAGTTACGTATGATGTGGCTCTCCGTTTTTAATTGAATTGTAATAAACGTGTATTGAACATGTTAATTTTCACGATTAGGCGCTATTGTAAGGCACATATAATCTTTATATAGATCATCATACTGCAGTGCACCGGATTCATCATTTTACATTCAGTTTTCTACAAATAATAAGAACGAAGCCGGTTACAGAAATAATATCTTGATGAGCCGCGAAATTTTCCTCTTACTCGGGTGATTCCAACTAGTCGCGGCTTAATCCCCAAATTCGTACCTACACACACGACATGAGAATTAAAGATTAAGGGCCTGTCAATAATCCTAAGCCAACGACCCATTGAAAACCCCAGTGCCAACCGATATCATCGACATTGATAGTGGACACGAAGAGTTGACACTAAGAAGTGGGAATTAATTAGTGGACGTTAAATAATAATAAGTTAACGTAATAGATTGGAGTTTTCAATCGGCTGTGAACATTTGGATAACTGGCGGAATGCTTGCTGTTGTCCGTGGAGGCAAAGAAGAAAACTAAATGAGCAAGGTGCTTATTGTCAACAAGGAAGTTTGGTTGGGCATTTTCCAGGTTCTGTTGAAAAATAGTAATTCCTCTGTAATCCTTTTCTGATTTCCTGGTATTAGCAATTATGCTTAGAGTTAGTGTTTGTATTTTTACTTCTTAGCGAACACCCCAGAATAGATCTCATGTATCTAAATCTAATGTATTTAAATATTGTAAAGTATTTATTGTTAATCGTTAAAAACAGGTTTTGTAACTTAAAAGAGATCCATTATTTTAAATTATATAATTGTTATGTAAATTGATTTTTCATTCTTATATAATTCTTTATTTTAAATATTAAAACCCCTCTTATTCATTTCACACTACATACAATTGTATAGAGAAATGTATTATGTAGATTCATATTCATAGTTTTTCTGGTACAATAATATATTTATTTAAACTAAACCAGGAATAACAGAGAACGAATTTATTTTTCATTTTAAAGCAGCTATGTAAAATTATGTTAATGGAGAAGATGCAAGGCTTTAATAAGAATTTAACAGTTTGGTTCGGCAGTTATATATCACTACGAGTCCTCGCTAATAGGTATTGGTAAGTGAATTTCTGTAGCTGCATGCTGTTATGCATCACTGTGTATTATATTTACTATTAAATGCTCTCGGACTACATCAGGAGCATGTAATGAGGTCATACATGAATAGGTAACCACAAACACGTTTACCGACAATTTGGTATGATTTTGAGTTACACGGACAATCAGGAAAGATGAATAAAATATGCTTTTGATAATAATAACTATAATTTGAATTCTAACGGGGACGTAGCACGAGCTTGTGTCCACGCCGGTTTGATCTGTGCATCATTAACGGGTCATGAGATTTGCGGACATAATCAGAAAAAACTTGCGTATTCGTTTAAATGGGGAAATTTTTGTTAGTTATCCTTTGTGATGTGTAATGCGGTTTGCATGTGACAAAGAGGCGTGCCACCGGACTTAATTAAAGCCGCTTGGCCGCTATCCTGTGGGCCTGTTAATCGCTTTGCTTTACGAGCCGTCCATGCACTAATGGCTGTTGTACGAGATGTATCGCCACTGGCGTCGATCTCTGGACCCGTAAAAGGGAGGGGCCGCTCGTGATTCAGCCGAATTGAGAGTTCTTCAACTATGACCTTTTGGCGTCATTTGTTGTCGGACCCATTCCTGCCGAAGATGCTGCTGATGACAGATAATCGCTAAATGACTCGGACGTTGGGAGACCAAAGGACCTGGCTGATTTAGTTGAAGCAGATCAGTTGTCATTGTAATTGGGGTCGTCGTATGTCGTTTTGGTTCATAAAATTGCATGATTTTAAACTTCTTGAATAAATCACATACCAACAGAATATTATTTAATAAAGTGGTCTTAATATCTTCGTTTTTCCAATTAATAAAAATTAAGTTTACTTATTTTAACAGATGCCTATTTTGGTAGTTGTGAACATGGCAATAAAATTCTTTTAAAAGCGATTTCAGATACATAATTCAGGTTGATTTTAGGAGATTGCTGAATCGGTTTATTAAATTGAATACAATCGAACTCGTTTTAAAACCAGCAGCGGATTATAACGAGAAAGTTATAAGTTTCATTAAAAGTATTTATTTATTTGCATAAATGAGATAAATGACGAGAATATGAAAGGAAAATCCTGATTATATAGAGATAATTTGAAGCACTTCGGAAGTATACAATACTTCAGCTGCGTCACTACTATCATATGGTTCCTTTCCTGTAAAGAGTTTATGTTGAAGAATTTTACCTAATCATTTTTCACTTTGTACTTAA
This sequence comes from Eucriotettix oculatus, assembly GCA_034510155.1. Lineage (NCBI taxonomy): Eukaryota > Metazoa > Arthropoda > Insecta > Orthoptera > Tetrigidae > Eucriotettix > Eucriotettix oculatus. The sequence continues at coordinate 49,451,881 of CM067376.1, read as the reverse complement.
TTATACTGAAAATTCCAAAATTGCTTCAGGAAAAATGGTTGTGTATTTGATTTATATTAGTTCATTGTAGTATTGCGTCACTTTGGTAACGCTGTAGTTTCGGTTAACATGTGAATAAATAAATTGTTATTTGTCCTTTGTTATCGATAACGATTGCATGGTTCTGTTCAGTTTCCTCAATACAATATTGGCAACGAGGATGGGATTTTGATTCGAATTTACTCATATGTAATGTATGAACGGTCAAAAGTATGTAATGATGGTGACATTAACCCATTTTTTAACGAAAATCTTATTTATCATGTGATGTGTATGCGAGTCGTTATTTCAGCACTTGTTTACAAACACTAGAAATCTTCTATGATGTTCATCCGGGAATGTGCAGGATGAAGTTAATTGCTCGTAGCCATGTTTGGTGGCCACTGATTGATTCTGACATTGAAGATATAGTGCGTAGGCTGTCTGGGTTTTTTAAAGTTCTCACATGCAGGAGGTGTATGTACTGGGGTCGAAGACCTTGGGCATACGGTAAGAGTTGTCCACTGATCTCATCGGATCAGTTGGTCAGCTGCGTCCGAAAACTGGTGGAGACACGGAGAAGCGAATGCCGTGACCCCACAACAAACTCATCTCTTGTCATTCGGAAAGGCGTGCGAATAGTATCAAATAGCACGACCTACCTGATGCTGGTTTTCTAGGGGTTTCCCTGCATAACGTTTAAGTGAAACAACGGGACGGATCCTTAAACCATAACCCGGGGGTTAACGCTTGGCTACCTTGCTCTACTTTCCGCACTCCCCCGTTTTCAATTTCCTTCCTATGCTATTAAAGGAGAGTTGCCTGTTTCAGGATCACCCTCTTGTAGCCTGTTAACCCCCTTCCCCACCTCCACCAAAAAAATATGCTACCAAATGAATAAAGTTTACATGAATTTTCACAAATATATTAAACAAGTTTAAAAGATCCATACTACAAACCAAACATTTTGTACCCTTAGTAAAGTGATTGTTATTTAATAACCACTGTTATAGGCTTTACAACCAAAGTATTTCCAGCAGTCTCTCCCATTTAAGACTCGTCTCTCTCCATATATTTTTGTCTCCAATTCCTTACAATATCCACCACGTGATGTCCAGAGAAGGTCACCTCCCCACCAAACGTAATATTCATTCTTCCTCGTGCATGGGCAAAGATGTTTATTTTATTTTTCTTTGTAGCCTTTGTAGTTATACTACAACATGAAATCATAAGAGATGTTTACCGCGGCGTTAAAAACGTTGACGTGTGCAAAAACTTTAAAATGTCATTTTCAGCAGTATCAAATGTAATAACCCCACATACTATATCGTCTAAATCATCATGCTCAGCGAACGGAAATGTAACACCTAAAACTACATTTTCTTAGGCGTGTAAAATAATAGCTAGGCCGGATAAATTACTTGGCTACGTCTCACAATAGCAATATTAAATGGAAAAATCTCAGTTCAATATATGTCCGACCGTCCTCCAGACGTGCTTCTCCGCTTGGTCCTGATAATCACTCCAAAAAAACAGCAAATGATATTAAAGCCTGTGTCAATAAAACTCCTTATTACAGAATGACTTCAAAATCAAATACAATTTTTGGTGACTAAAGAGCCCCAAAGTCCAAAGTTGATCTATTTCAACGATTCTCCTCCTCGAGATATCCCTGCACGTCAGCGATGATCACCCTTCGTCAAGAGGTAACTCTCTCGTCTCCTTCAAGTGAGACATGTATTCAATGAAAGAACAATAATTCCACTTTACAAGTTATATAAATAATGATACTTTAATAAAATATCGAGAAAGACGAGGCATCCATAATCTCTACAGAAGGCAGTCATCAGGAAATAGAATTTAAGGGCAAGAAACTAAAGCATAAAGGAATAATACAAGGATGCAGTCTGTCGACCATGCTCTTTAACTTTTATGTAGAACAGGCGATGAAGAAAGTTGAAATGGAATATGGAAAAGGAATCATACTGCATGGAGAAGAAATAAAACCGGTTTGCCGATGATATTACATTATTGTGGGACTCAGAAAATTAGTTGGAAAATATAATAAATGGCATCAAAGTGGTCCTGTATTAATATAAGGAAAACCTGGCTAATGAGATATAGGGGAATAACAAAGGGTGTTAGGTTGGGAAAGGATACATTGACGGAAGGTAAGCAATTCTGCTACTTGGGCAGTATAATAACAAGTGATGCTAGAAATATGGTAAATGTAATGAGACGAATAGCACAGACAAGGACGGCTGTCGCAAGAAAGAGGAATTTACTAACGGCCAATATAAGTATAAATAAATCATTATTAAAGATGTTCCTATGGAGTGTGGCGTTATATTGGTGCGAAACATGAACGGTAGGAGTCGAAGAAAGGAAAAGAATAGAGTACTTTTAGAATGTGGTGCTTTAGAAAAAATGCTGAAAAATCAGATGTGTGGATAAAGTAACTAACCAGGAAGTTCTAAGCAGAATAAGAGAAAATAGAACAATATGGAGGACTTTGACCAAGGATGAGAGTTTTGTAAGATTACCATTAGAGGGAAGTGTGTGGGGTAGGAATATAAGAGGGAGGCAAAATATAGAATACGTTACGCAGATTTGGGACGATGTGGTAGTTATATAGAAATGAAAAGGCTTGCTCAGAATAGGTTAGCACGGAGGGTTGCGTCAGACCAGGCTAAAAATTGATTACTACAACAACATTGCACACCGTTACGGAAGAATAAAAAGTTATAATTACGTCCTTCTAAAGCAATATAACAATTGGAAAGAAAATTAGAAGTTATCAGTTGAGAAAATTAGTCAATGCATTAAATGAATGGTTTAAAAGTCAACATTGTTTCAACATAACTTAGTCAGCTCTATGTCTTATGTGATTTTTCACGAAATTTTTTGATATGATGGTTTATATTATCAGTTTAGTTCAGTCATGCTATGTAATTTAGATTATCTATAATGATAACAATAAAAATAGTATTTTTTGTTTTGCGTTTCGTAATAATGTAAATAAAATGAAAGCGAATCCCGGATATAACGAACCCGGTTATTACAAGCAAAAATCGGCCTTCGTTATAACAGAGTTCGACTGTATCTACTTACTTTTCATGCGTTTATTTAAACTGCTCAAGGAAAATGTAATCGATGAGTCATAAATACGTATGTGTATTGTATTGAAATAATTTTCATTGGTGAAACCGTGTAGGTGAAACAACGTCTTTTGAACTAAAATTGGAAGCATCGCAATGCCAACAGACAAAACTTTGCCTATGGCAGCATGTTCCTCTGATCCTACACATGTCCAATAAGGGAGCATCTGCAAGTAGGTAAACAAAGAGAAATGAATGTAGCAATGGCCAATAGGAAAGCTTGTTTCTTGTTGCCGCTTTCGCACATTTCGCCGCTGACAATCTCAAGACGGAGCTCTGCTGTGCGGGGTCAGCAAGAAAAATGTGACTCTGGTTGTCTACGGGAAACGTAATTTTCTGCTTAGAGACGGAGTCCCCCAGGGCTACTGGGAATTGAAGTCTGCATGCAACGACATTGCCACACACAATGGCTACGCTCGCTGCTTCCTATGGAGAACGACTTCTTACACTTGGGATCTTAATACAGATTCTTTGCATTCATAACATTGATCTCCTATTGTGAGGCATGTCGTTCCACAACGTAGTACGGATGATTGTGTTCACAAAGTCTACGCTCTGAAATAAATATCTTATGGCTCATATTTACAACAAAAGCTTCTTCAAATAAACTCGCTAGATATAATGGAGATAATAACTACTTGAAGTCAAATATTTAAAATTTTCCTAAATATTAATGATGAATATTTATAAAAGAGTGCAGATGCAAACTTATATCGTCTATATCGTCAATTCCATGGAAAATTAACAATTTCCATTTATACTACCATTTTTCATAAATATCAGAAATTTCAACTTTATGAAACAAGTATCTGGTGCCTGGGCCTTCGTTTGAGTAATTTTTAGTTCATTTCAGACAAACAAACATTTTTATTATCTTGTGATCCATAAATAAACAATTTTTGTTAAATAATTATGTTGACAATTAAATATATACTGAATGGTTTAATTAGCTTCTTTTTCAGTATATTTCAAATTTAAATATGAAATATTACGACGTTTCGTCTCTCGTTTGAGATTTCTTTCGGTAAAAAATTAGTTGTACATGGAACCTCATTCCATGACTTCTTCGCCCGAATTCATGGAGTGAGGTTCCATGTGCAGCTAAATTTTTACCTGAAGAAGTCTCAAATGAGAGACGAAACGTCGTAATTTTTTTATTTTATTAATATTACTTACTTAGCTGCTATTGGGCATTTGCCCGGTGGCTGCTATATACAAAGAAAACACAAATACAATTACAAAAAGAAAAGAAAAATCACTAATATATAATTTAAATTGTAAATATACTGAAAAATAATCTAATTAAACCATTTAACGATTTGTGTTTTGGATTTTCAAATAAAATTTCATCTTTGTCATTAAACCATTTTTAGGTGTTTCTGTAGTCAGTATTTTTTATAATATGATATATATTCATTACTTCTTAGTTTGTATTTTATTACATGGAAATTTTTGTTACGTATATAGTCGTTCTTGGTTTTTAACTATTAGAATATTCATTTAGATTGATTTATTAAGAGAAGGTAAGCTAACAACACCTATGATGAAAACGTATAATTTTGTATCCCATTTTATCAGTAATTATTAGTTTATTTGGTTGTATTTTTCTCATTTTGTTAGAGCGTCCTATCGGGTTCTCATGATCTGCGTTACGTTTCTAAACGTGTTCCCTTTTAGGGAACTCTTTTCTATCCTCTCCTGGAATGTAGAAAATATTTTTATATAGTACCTATAATAAAAAACTTAATGAATATAAAATGGTTTCTTTAATCCTTACACTTTACCGCCCATACTTAAGTATTAGGGGAATCAAAAGGCGACTTGGAAACCATAATAAATGGCATGAACGTAGTTCAATATGAGGATTAATAGAGGGAAAACCAAGGTAATGGAGTGTAGTTTGGGAAACAGTGGAATAACAAAGGGTGTTAGATTGGGAAGGGATATTTTGACGGAAGTTAAGGAATTTTGCTACTTGGGAAACGTAATAACTAGGGATGGTAGAAGTATAGTTGACATAAAGAGTAGGATAGAACAGGCAAGAAAGGCTTTCACGAAAAAGAGGAATTTACTTGCGGGTAATATAAGTGTGAATATTAGGAGATCGTCTCTAAAAATGTTCATAAGGAGCGTGGCGTTATATGAGTGCGAAACGTGGACGATAGGAGTTGCAGAAAGGAACAAAATAGAAGCCTTTGAAATGTGGTGCTACAGGCGAATGCTGAAAATCAGATGGGTGGATAGAATCACAAACGAGGAAGTTCTAAACAGAATAGGGGAAAAGCGAACAATATGGAGGACGCTGACCAAGAGAAGGGATAGATTAATAGGGCACGGTTTAAGGCACGAGAGTCTTGTAAAATTAGCATTATAGGGAAGTGTGTGGGGTAAGAACAGAAGAGGGAGGCCAAGGATAGAATACGCTAAGCAGATTAGGGATGATGTGGGATGTGCTAGTTATGGACAGGATAGGGTAGCATGGAGGGTTGCATAAGACCAGTCTTAGAACTGAATACCACAACACACACCTATAATGAAAAACTTAATGAATATAAAATAATTTCTTTAATATGGAAACTGAAAAAAAATTCAGGATGTAAATATCTCGAGTATTTTCTGGAAAAGTTTATAAAATATAAGTTTTGAGAAAACAAGTTTCAATCTATTCCGCGACGATCTGTCAAATCGCAAAAATCTCTTGTTTATTAAATCAGTGCGTGGGAGAAACAATCAAACATTTATGACAATTATATAAACTTCTAAAGCAGCTCAGGCGCCATGCACACTCAAAATAATAACCTTTTATGTGGAATAATTCATGAGATATCAAAGGTTTGTAAATTATGCACAATAAAAATTAACAGATGTCATTATGTGCTTGTTATAATATTTCTATTTATAATTATTGTACCAAAGTAAATCATAAATCAAAGTGCTCAGAATTTTGTAAATTATTTTATTATATAAAATTCCCGTTTTCTTTATTTATTGCGTGTCGTCTGCCATTAAATGTGTTTCTTTTACTTTTAAAGGTAAAGCGGTATTAATTATGATGACAATTCATAAGTTGATTATTCATTAGTTTTGGCACATACGGTGGGTGAAGATTCGAAATTTGCCTCACATATACTTGCGTTTGGCGGAAGCTCATATACAGTAAACCCGTTGATGAAACAAGGTTCGCAATGAGCCCACTTATGCATCGCAATCAGGTACTGCGGCAGAAGTTCAGCATTTCCAATTCACCGACCGAATTAAATCCTCTAACTAACGTCACAACGTGATTCGACATGCATACGTAATGCGTAATCATAGAGATTAGTTTTCGAACGAGTTTCTCAAAATTATCTTCCGCAATTACGGATACATTTTTAGAATAAAACCAAATCTATACAGACGAAGCAGCGGAAATTACGGTACAAATTTTATTGTTGATGTAAATTTTTTCATTGTTACTTTCACTCTGAAGAAACGTTCTTATTTGACTAGAGCTTTCTACCATTTGGCAGCTGACACATCATTCTGCTTCTATGTCATGAAAACGTCACGGGGTGCTATATTTATTTTCCTGATGGATAAAAGAAAAATAATTTACTTTCAACGAAGGAGGAAAGCAATATTATGATTTTTCAGACAGCTCCTATGCTAAAAAATGTCGTCTGTTTATCAGATTTCTTAGTGTTTGAATTTTTAATTTATAATATGGTCTCTACATAGTTCTATTATAATTTGAGAAAAGTGTTTTGAATAATAAATTTACAAATCGAAGAAGAAAATATTTCAAAATATCACAGTTTATCATTTAATTTCTTTATATTAAAAGAGGAGATTCCCGGAAACAATACTTTTATGCAGGATTATTGGAAATTTAGAACGAATACTAATTTTATGTACGTACCTCACCCGCAAACGACGTCATTCAACAGATTCTAATTGGAAACATCTCTTAAGAATAATTTATTAATACGCTTATTCTGATCAATTACAAGATAACTAAGAATTATGCGTTGTGTGGTCTCGGCATTGCATTTCACTAATATGTGATAAGGGGCTAAGGAAAATATTAGGAAAGTGCTATGTCTGAAGTGTACGGAGCAGAAAAGGAAGAAGAAAAGATATCTTCTATGGCGGTGAGGCGTGTTGTCCCTGAAGAACATATGGTGGACATTGCAACGAAGCTTACCTGATCTGAAGTAAAAATGTATGGAGAGAGACGAGTCTTAAACGGCAGCACTGAAAATACTTCGGTTGGGATGCCTATAACAGTGAATATTAAATAACAATCACTTCAATAAGATTAAAAACGTTTGATTTTGGTAGTGTCGATTTGTGTCGTCTAATTAAGACTTGTTTAATATATTTGTGAAAAATCATGCTAACTTTTTTGTTGAGATGGCGTCCGGACGAGTTGCGGGTTTTAGTGAATGGTTTCTCCGAAAATGTAAGTAAATTTCTTGCTTTTATTGTGTATGTGTGCTTTTTTTTATAGATATATGAATATTCTAACGGACTATGGCTGTTTATCTGCAACAAATGTAGCTGAAAACCAAATTTACTTTTAAGGAAGGTTTTGTTAGTAATGAACCGTGCGAACCGTTATGAAGTTTTGAAATGCATTCAATTTACTGTTCTCCCCGTGCTAAGTGCAGCTAATAGAGATCTTCGGATCCTCGGGTATTTATAGGGCAAATATATTTACAGTTTGCTTGTCCATGTAAATAAACTTAATTAGGAATGATCATTAAAAACAATTTTAATTTCCTTTCTATTACGAGCCTCGCGTATTCATAACGGACGTGATTGATAGCAATCGAACTGTAATGATAGGAAATTTAAGTATAATATCAATTCGAATCTTTTAATTGAGGATTTCAATAAATTAACTCTAACTTTTATAGGCCGTAATAAATAAATATTATAGGGCGGCGAACACAAAGGAGTATTGTTACGACAATAAGACCTGTGTTAGGCAAGCATTGTGGATAATAGCATGTTTTATTAGAACAAGTAGCAACTTTATTCGATGTTAGAGACAGTAATGGGACATACATTTGGAAAACATTATACAACAATTAACTTATTGAGTTCAGAAGTAAATGTAAGGAATTCGAATGCTCGAAAAGTAACTTATAACGAAAGTAACTTATAATATTTAAGAATAATAATAAATTGAGTAATAGTAAAACGTTTTAATATAATAAATAAATTTGGTTAGGTCGTAAGAGTGAAAATGTTTGTAGCGAAGTTAACGAGGAAAGAAGATTAGTGCGTCGGGACGACCGGTGTTGGCCAGTTAGGATTGTTGTGAGAAGGATGTATGTAGATATGAATATGTGCGTATGTTGGTGTGTAGGAAACAATAACCGTGTGGGGATGCTAGTTCTTATCGGCCGTCTCCCCAGGGTTGCAGTGGGGACCACGATTCAGATATGAGTAGTACCGATATTTCAGGGGCGGACAAAAACTAGCATGGTGAGGGGCAACAGACCTCACTATTACCGACTTGAGGCACGAGGATAGTGATGCGGGAATGGGTCAACGTTGGACAAACACAAGCATGGCTGGAACGATTTTAATGGTTGTGTTACTGTTTCACGGCTGAAAGCAAGGGGAAACTACAGCCGTGTGTTTAATTTCCCACGAACATGCATAAAAATATGATGGCAGACTCTCGGGTAAAATATTTCGGAGGTAAATTGTCCTCCATTCGGATCTCAGGGCGGGGACTACTCGGGAGGAAGTCATCAGAAAGACAAACAGTGACGTTCTAAGAATCGGAGCGTGGAATGTCAGATGTTTAAACCGTGCTGGTAGTTTAGAAAATCTAAAAAGGGAAATGGAAAGGTTAAAGTTAGATGTAGTAGGAATTAGTGAAGTTAGATGGCAGGAAGAGCAAGATTTTTTGTTGGATAAATATAGGGTGATTAGCACAAAAGTTAATAGAGGAAATACTGGGGCAGGTATTGTAATGAATAGAAGGCTGGGGCAACGCATAAGTTATTACAAACAATATAATGAAAGGTTAGTTACGATAACGTTAGAAACAAAACCGCAGCCGATGACAATTATTCAAGTTTGTATGCCTACAAGTACCGCAGAGGAAGAAGAAATTGAGAAAAAGTACGAAGAAATAATTAAGTATGTCAAGGGAAACGAGAATTTGATAGTAATGGGTGACTGGAACGCAGTTATAGGAAAGGAAAGAGAAAGTGATGTAGTTGAGGACAATGGACTTGGGGAAAGGAATAAAAGGGGAGATAGGCTATCAGAATTTTGCATTGAGCGCGAAAGTTAAAACGGATTATGGAAAAGGAATCATACTGCAAGGAGAAGAAATTAAAACCTTACGCTTTGCCGACGATATTGTAGTATTAGGAGAGTCAGAAGAAGACTTGGAAACCATAATAAATGGCATGAACGAAGTCCTGGAGAAAGAGTTCAATATGAGGATTAGTAGAGACCAAACAAAGGTAATGGAGTGTAATTTAGGAATCAGTGGAATAACAAAGGGTGTTAGATTGGGAAGGGATATTCTGACGGAAGTTAAGGAATTCTGCTACTTGGGAAGCGTAATAACTAGGGATGGTAGAAGTATAGTAGACGTAAAAAGTATGATAGCACAGGCAAGGAAGGCTTTCGCGAAAAAGAGGAATTTACTTGGGGGGGGGGGGGTTGCATCAGATCAGTCTTACGACTGAATACCACAACAACAACATGCTAACTTTATTCATTTGGTAGCATAGTAATTTAGTTTATTGGGTTGCAAGTGAAACCACGTATTAATCCTAAGAAAAAAATAGAATTTTTCGGACACGTGTCGTCATTCGCCGTTTTTTTTAAACTAACGTTTTTTGACAAGCTACTTGAGGTTGATCCTGAAATAGGACATTGAAAAGGGGAGGGATGTGGAAGGTAGCCAAGGGTTGACTAGGCCCCCGGGCTATAGTTAAAGGATCCTACCCAATGTTGCAGCCAAAGAGATGCTGGGAAAATTGTAGAAATCCTGTCTCAGGTCGGTCGGGCTAATGAGTACTATTCTCACGTTCTTCCGAATAAAAGGTGACGAGTTCGCTGTGAGGTCGAGCCGGCATAAGGATTCAATAATTAAACTAGTAATATATTTGCGAGATATAAAAATGTAAATTAAAAATGATTATATGCGGAGGAAAGGATGACAAATAAACATGTATTGAAAAGTGTTAGAGAGAAGAGAACGTTACCGAAAATTATAAGAGAAAGAAAGAAGAACGGGTTATGACACTACAAGAGACGGGACTGTATTAACATAACCTATGGAAGAATAGTTTGTTGGAAGAAACTGAGGAAAAGAAGGCGATACAAAATAAAAGGACATTGTATGGACGTTAAGAGGATGACAGAGAACAGAAGAAAATGGAGAGAAACCATGTAAAAACCTTTCTAGAACAGAAAACTAATTATGATCGTGAACATATTGTTTAATTATTTACACATTGTGATTATTATATTCATAAAAACATTGATTTAGTTAAATGTTTATATAAGACGTTAATATTTCATTAGTAAGTTGTATATTTGCTATCGTTAATTTTTACATGTAATTAGTTTCTTTGTCCATAGAGCAGTACATTTGTCAACAAACGTCACGAGTGTACGAAGTTTGTATTTACGTACACTGTAGAATTAGGTATATACGGATGAAACAGACAGTTAACAACTTTTGGTGAGGTAAGTCGATTAACTACCGAAACTCTTCCACAAGGGAGAAACACAGAGGAACACGAGGCAAACGTATGAATTCCTTTGCTTCCTCTGAGCGTCCTATTTACATTACATGTGTACCTTACAATTCGTTAACAATTTTTACGCACAAGATAATTATAATGGATCTCTGTGAAATCTCTACGCAAACAGAAATTCCGGTCGGGATATTACCAGGCCATGAATTTTTAAAGGACAAATGCACTGGAGTAAAGTCGTGCAGGACGATTCAGTCAGTTTTTTTAATTGTGACATACACCTCATTTATTAACAAGAAGCAGACAAAACTAAGGTAATATTAATTTTTTTAATTTTTAGATAATATCATCCCGCATTTAACAGGAAGATTTGTTTTATTATTTCCATTAGTCCTCTACTGGGGAAATAGGGCAAATTAGTTAATTACAGTATTACATTTTAATTTCCTTAAATTGTAAGAATTATCATAAACAATTCCTTTATTAATAATACTTAACGTTTGGTTCTTATTAATATATAAGTTAAACGACCTTTTATAACAGACCTATTTAAACAGTGTAGTTGGTCATTGGTCATTTGATAAAAATGACTTTTTAAGTTTCTAAAAAGTTTTTAGGCCACTGCGAATAGATGAAACAATAAGCCTATAAGAATTATTATCTAGATATAACTCCTAAAGAAATTAAAATGTGATCATGTGATATATTTAATTAATTAATTAATATACAATATTAATAAATACATATAATGAATAAACTGAAAAGAATTTATAACAGCAAAATCATTTAACTATTTACCAAATAAATTAGTAATTGAAGGTTTAAATAATATATGGCACATATTTTGTGAGTTAACAAATATTCCTCTATGTAAAAATTGAAATTAAATTAATTCAATGTATAAATTTATTCTTTTGAATTTTAAGTTAAAATTTATCATCGTATTAATGGTTGCTCAATTACTAATACTCTTTATCCATTTTTGCTGAAATTGTGACAAATAGGGCCATAGGGCAAAATGACATTGATACTATGAATAGAATAACATACATAGAAATACAATACACATTTAGTCTATATAATGATCAGTATAAGAAGATGAATATATAAATTCAAAATGTCGCTACCGGAAAATTTGTCTGAAACTCTTCACAGCGACTGCAAATCTGGTAAAATCGAAATAAAATAAACAATTGAGAATATAGTTGGACATAAAAACCTGTAACTAATGTTCGTTAGGCTCAGACCGATTTACAAATCATTAATTATGTTACGAGGATGACAATTAAATGACTCCTTTCCTTAATAATGTATACTTAAAAATCGAAAGATGATTTTTGTCTATCCCTAAGTTTGAGCATTTTATAGTATTTAAATCATTACCTTTTTACGAATTTTAGAGTTGGTATCGCTTAACTTCCAAGTTGTTTGAAGAGAGGTCATTTTATATAATTTTTGACACACATTATTCGAATCGTATGTTTTTGTAGTTGAAAAATTACCACAGAGAATAGAGTCCCAAAATTGAAAATATCCACTATATATATTTTTTCTAGGTACTTGGAACTAATCAGAATTCAACGTTGTTATTATTGGACGAAATTGGAACTTTATAAGACGTATATATATTCACAAAGAAACATTAAAATTCCGGAAATGTAACAAATGAAAAATATTAAGGCACATGTAATTTATCATGAATGAAATTATTATTCTCTAAATGCTGTTGTTCTGAGAATTGAAATTAGTTTAACATGTGGACTATTGGCTAGTGTAGCAAATTGCCTATATGCTAGGGGATACAATGTTGTATTTGGTATTCTTAGCATCAGAGTTTGAAGACTTGTAACCTTACAGGACATTGGAAATTGTTGCTGTAAGTGAGAAACATACAGCTTACTAAACCCTGCTGAGAGGGTAATATTTAATTACAATATGATATAACGTTTATGTAGAAAGATAATATTAATTTTACAGAATGATATAGAGTTATTAAATAATACTAAATGCTATTACGATATTTGTATATATTGTGTATATGAATATCATTTTCCCGGAAGTAAATAGAAGAGAAAGAAATATATAATACTCAATAAGAAGCCAAAGTTATTTCAGATTACCGAATGATAGCCTTAGCAAAATTACTAAATCCTGCATGACTACCTTTCAGAAAAGATTAAACTATCGTGAAAGAACTATTTATTATCATAGTTGCGATTATAGAGTCAAAAGATGAGAGTTTCACAGAACGAAAATAGTAAAACGTCTTTTTCAAAATCAATTGAAGGAAATAATGATAAAAATATAATAAAGGATTTTAATCCAGATCTTTTTAATACTTTTCTGTGAACTGTATGAAATATCATCTTTGAGCTTATTAATATAATTATTAGAGAACCAACGAGTATCACCTTTCGGTGTTAAGTATTTAAAATAAACAGTTTTCTGATACGTAATTTGTGTTTACGTTGTCATATATATTATTGAATAAGGATAGCTACATAAAGTCTTAGCGCGCTATACATCCGGTGACTCTAGACCTGTTGTGATAAACGTCTCCGGTTACTCATCACATGTAGGAATTTTCCCAGCACCAGAGTGTGAGAACCGTGGAGGTCAACAGGAACTTTCAGTGGCGATATTTTAAGGGGTTGAGCAGCCATCTTTGAATGACTGCCTCTTCCATAGGTAACTAGCTAGAAGCTGGTGAAGGTGAGGGAAAACCTCCCCTTGGGTCCAACTTCTGATGGTAAAGGTGTACCAAGGGGAGGATTTTTCCTAACTTCACCATCCGCTAGTTCAGCTAGTCTTGACAGCCATTGCTCAAGGGCTCCTAGCAATTATATAATTGCTTGAATTTCTTTCGTCTCTATCCTTCGTACTATTTTGTTGACTGCGTTAGGCATAACAAACTATTCGTCATTACTGTGTGTATTTCGTCAAATCATCCACCAATCGTCCCCAATTCTTGACTCCGTGAGTCATAAATCTTACGCTACATGACTTATTAGCTAATAGTAACTCAGAAATTAGTTTTAACACACTTAGTCGTAGCTTAAAAAAACCAGTTATACTTTTAAAAATTCCTCTCCTCCACCAAGTCACACTATAAATTTGTCTACGAAGTTCAACTGTCACATTATCATACCTTACGGTTTATAACTGAATTAAGAAATAATTTTCTTTCCAGACGGGAAGAATCTCGTTCCCACTTGCTTCTTTAAAATCTATTTAATTTCCCGTTTTTATTGAAAAAACCCTCAAAGAAATCCATAACAATAATTTCAGTACCACAACAGACGATTACAAATACGTTTCTTCAAAATTAAATGAATATGTATAAAATAAAATTTTTAATAACATTTTAGAATTAGAAATCAACATTTGGAAGTGCTGGTAAGAAGTTATGAAGATTGTCTCCACATTTCGTCAATTATTTTGAAGTCCGACACAGCTCATTGCCCTCTGCACTCCTCATTGGATTCACCATTAGCCACAAATGGCGAAAAAATTCTGTATGGTTACGTGATTTCAATTAATCAATAACCTTGCGTAACCCATCTTAATATTTTAATGACATGGTTTTCAGTTCTTAATACGGAAATTTTAGTCGTAAATGCGCGAGACTACAAAATATCATACTTTGATTTTTCTGGTTAACATGTTATACGAGGGTGATCCTGAAACAGTTAATTCCCCTTTAATAGAATAGGAAGCGAAAACCTGCATCAGGTAGGTCAGGCTTTATTTCTTTTACTTTTATAATATTAAATTATTAGTCGTAAATGCTCGAGACTCTACAAAATATTATACTTTATTTCTTTTACTTTATAATATTAAATATCTTGGTATTAAATTAAAACTCCGAAACCTGCTAAATTTTATTAAGTGCTTTAAATGGATTATATATTTTTATGTGTTCATTTTGATTAATTATAAATATAATAACAATATTTTTGTTCAATTTCATAATTTATTCTCCCAAACGACGAATAAAAGTGACGTTCAGTTAATTATTTTTCTTTTCAAATTACCGTATCCAACATCGTGTTTTCAGCTTCTGTATATCTACCAGAGAAAATAGATATATTTACTACTGTTTAAGTCAATTTTTTACGACGAATAGTTCTGTACAAATTATTTGTTTCTCTGTGTATCGATACCTAATACCTAATTATATTCCCTAGCACATAGGCAACCTGGCAAACTGTCTGACTTTCCTCACATTAATTCAGTACATACTCCTAAAATCATGGACTACAACAATGCTTGCACGCAAATAGAAGCCAGTTTTATTTATCTAGAAACGTGACAATGTATTATTTAATTAGTTTATTTTTGTCTATCACAGTATGACCGTTTTCTTAAAATTTTAAATGGTGCTACAAAACGTTAAATGCAGTTTGAGATTCGGAATTCTTAATTCTGTACTTCCTCTTTATGTCTCAGATATTGATGACTTATTTTCTACTGTTGTTTACGCACTAATAATTTAAAATCAAGGCGTTTTTACTTTAGAACGGGTAATGAAAGATTGTTTAGATATAGATTTATTTATTAGTTTCATTACTGGTCTATTGAGGAAATAGGACAAGTCAGGAAATATACGTAGTTATATTAATAAAATACATTATCTTGAAAATAATACATAAAAGCAATAAACATAGAATTTCTTAGTAAATAATAAACAAGGAATCACATACAAGAGCAATACATACATATATGTTAAAGAAAATGCAAACAGAAATTTTATAAATATAATATATATATATATATATTATCATACATAAAAGTGGAGAGAAGAAATCGTTACATAAAATGAGAAAAACTTTAAAAAACAATCGATAATAATTTTAATAGAACAAATTACTAATCTTATTATTCATTGAAGAAAAAAGCACTCAAAAACACGTATTTCACCACAAAAAACTGACAGTTTAATTACTCATTTTGCACAGAAAAACAATCACAAACACGAATCACTTATTGACACTGGAAACTGGATACTGGAAACCTTGCCAGAAAAAATATGAAACTGAGGAGAGACAGAAATATAGATTAGCCAGTATTAAGTTTTTGAAAATCACTTAGTTATTTATATTTAAGTTCTTTTGTGAGGTATCGTAGTACAAATCAATTTTTTACACTTAGATTAAGGAATTCATTAACTGAGCAGTACGAAGAAGACAATAGGCAATTTTTCATTTAGCTATAAAATTTAGAAGACTGTTTTTTGTTTTTACGTCCGTAGTTCTGATTTAAATTTAAAAATCTTATTATTTTTGTTTTTTATGAAGTATGTTTGTAACGTTAAATTCCGCGTGTAATAATTTTTATATCTCGCAGCTATATTAATAGTTTACTTATGCCCGGATCGATGTAATTATGAACAAAACGCTGATGACGTCATATATCACGTATCAAAATAATACATGTTTTCATTTGCAACCAAATAAACTACTGTACTACCAAATGGATAAAGTTTAAATACATTTACACGAAATATATTAACAAACTTGAAATAGTCCAACACAGTTGACAAAATTTAGGAATGAAATGTTTTTACCCGTGGTGAAGTGATATTTACCCAACATTCATTGTTATATGCTTTATCAATTTCCAGGAATATATTATATATATCAATCGTCTATCTCCTTATATTATAAATTCAAATCAGAAAAGATCGCTTTTATAATCTCCACCAAAAGTCCACTCTCGACACTTTCTTCCTCGTACGTGGGTAAAGATATCTCTTCTTTGTAGTCATACTACAATCTTAAAATAATTAATTATGAAAATATTTCAAGTTAAGACTGTTATGTCAATTAACTTCATACTCTGAAAGATATTTATACAGATAAAATAGAAGTGGATTCCGACTAGTCTCAAAATTATGTAAATTCGCTTATTACTAATTCTAATTGGTTTAAAATTCAGTCACATAAGCATGTTGATCAATGTTGCTGGTACATCAATTCATTTAGTAAATCAACGAAATTCACCATTCGTTACAGTTCATGTACGTTAGGGGAAATACTACTGTAGTACACATTAAATACATAAAGCGTGTAACTACTTTTAAGTTCTAAAATGAAATAATACTGTGTAGCTGATATTGATTATTTTATTTGGGAGAAGTGCTTTACGGAATTATTGTTGTATAATTCAATACCTTCAGTGAACAGATCGAGCAGTGCTGCTCTCTGGCGCCTGGGAAGGGCATTTTCTTCCCTTCGCTCATTTAAACGACCCTCTATTCCACCACGTCTGCGGCAATACAATTCCGCTAACTGTATCACCAGCCTGAGTACCGCCATTCTACATAAACAAGGTGCAATGCATAACAGCAGTTGTCCATTGCACCTCCTTATTATGGTAAGTTGCGAGGAAGCTTGGCTCTCATGCAAATGGACTTTTTATGGTAGCGTAAAAGTGACATCATTACAAGCGCTATGAATGTGTACAGCATTTCCACAATGAGCGATTTAATGATTGTAGGCGTAATACGTCGATATACTATGTTAGATACGAAATAGCCAAAGTATTAACTGTCATATAGGTTGGTGAGATAAATAATTCGCAAAATACATTTTCATTTTTCAAGGTTATATTTATGGCGCAAACTTTATAATTTCTAAAATTTCATTGATCAGAGTAAAATATATATCTATTCCTGTTCCAGTTGGTAAACTTTGTATACAAAACCAAGGACATTCCAACCGCTAGATGGTATTACAGTTCTTATATGCGAATTGATAGGCCATTGACTGTTTCTTTGTTTCATAGAAACCTATACCTAACGTCTAAAATCTTCTGTAAGTCTGAAAGTCAATGAATTATAATGAGAATAAAATCTGCAAATGACATACTGTAGTATGACTACAAAGGAGAAAACATCTTTGCGTATACGCGTAAGAAGAAACTATCATCTTTTGCGGCGGAAACGTATGATCCCTGGGGACTGTTCTGTTGGGTAGGAAATGGGAAATATTATTATTTTATAAAATGGGAAAGATTTAAAAGGACATAATGCATTAACGAGGTGTCAGTAGAAAGAAATATTTAGACTTTAATAAGCCAATAAGTCCTAAATTAAAATTATTTGCAGTGGCTTTCGACTTTCGTCATCCTCATCTGCAACAAAATTATTCGTTTAATTTTGATAATACTCTTGTTTTAGATAAGGAAGTGAATTTTTACTTCAGTGAATGTTAATCCAAAAATGTAATTTTTTCTCAGATGATTTTTTACTAGTATTCCAAAAGCTCCTGTTTTTTTAATTTTTATAAAAAAAGAATAATTTTTTTAATTAACTTGAATTGTATTGGCTAACACATATATAAGGTATAATCAACATTGTCTTGTGTGTTTAAGATTAATAAGTGTTATTTTACAATATTAGACCTTTCAAAATACTATTATGAACCACGCATTATTTTATTTATTTGAAGATTTTAAATTATTATTAGTATTTTCTGCCTCACATATTACTCGTTTCTATTTTTATTCTTCATATTTTGTTTAGCGCTCTGTTAACTATCATCTATACTGTAATTACAACTACGTTAAGCGTAGGGTTTATGCCTTACCTATATGATCTGGAAGCTAAACAAATGTCATAATATTAATTTATTCACAAATACGGATATAAGAGATCAAAAATTGGAAAACAATTATAAATGTTGTAAGTACTAGACGTTTGTGTTTGTAGCTCTGAATTACTGAAATAAAAATAGGATCATTTGAATTATAAATAGCGACGTTTGGTCCGTTTTCCATTAATTAATTATTTATTTTGGATACTTACAATTACAGTCGGAAAATTAGTAAAATCGTGTCCAAAAGAAAACCGTAAAGAAAAAGATGTTTCTAAATTATTTACTAAGGTTGGGAATAAAACTAAATTTCTTTACTTACATTTTTAAACATATTTAGATCCATAAAATAATTGTACGATTCACTAGTAAAGCGGAATTAAATTGCTGGTGCATGTGAATGAGAACGTTTGCATTGAAATGGAGATTCGCGATTCTGCTTCGGCCCCCAAAGAAATAGATATATCATTTCTCTGCATGAGAATGCGTGTAGAAGCTCTCCTTGGGGTTTCAGCAGGCAGCTGGAGGTATTTGAGGGTGGAGTTTCCAGAGTGTAGAGAGGATTCCAGGAAAGTCCTGAGGGAGAGGGAAGGAACGAATAAGGTCAAGCGTCGTTATGGGGTTAGTCCGTAAGAAGTGACGTTTTTATTGGAAATGCTGCTGTTGACCTGTGCGTAGTTGTTTAGAAATAATAGAGTTCCTCTTTTTGTACGGTTTGTTAACGTTACTTTGGAAAAAGATTTTACTTTATTTCTTGAATTTTTTTCTATCATAGTGTTTAATTCATTTTAGACGGGTGTATCAATTCAATTTTTCTCCATGAAGAATTTATATACAACTATTATATTTAATACAAAATAACTCATTTTAATTGCAAAACTCACTTGGATGTAGCTATAGAAAGCCTGAGATTAGACAATGGATCGTGTTCCTCTGATGACGTCACACTTGCAAATATCACAATTGTATTATGGAAACAATTGACACGTAGTTGAATTATCATTAACGATTAACGTAACATATTTTCTCAGTTAGGATCTACACTTGATTGGTGCATTAAAAATTAATTGGCATCATTCGTGAGTAAACAGGTAGAAATGATTTGGTGTATTGCAGTAATTCATCACAAATCCTGAAGAATAACCATAATCTCAAAATGATAAGCAATTGAGAGTACGATACATCAAAATTTAAGAAGTACGTATAAAATTGATGAGAGATTTTCCGGCTCGTACTAAATTTAACATCTGTTACCTCGTCAGATATTTAACAGGAAGTAAACATTTTGTTAGAATAGCAGAAGATGTGTATACTGTATAAAGTGTTAACCAGTGTTTTTACATAGAAACTCTGTCTTCCAAAAAAATTAATTAATTAAAACCTGTAGCATTGAAATGTATCAAATAATGAAGTAAAATCAGACAACCAGCATTTTTTAGCTGAATCAATTGTAATAAAAAATTGTTGTAAAAATCTAATAAATAATTAACATAGAATATAAATAAAAGTTACAGTCATTTATACGGTAAACAAAATAACTTTTTATATATTTGCTACGTTTCGTCCATATTTGTGGGCATCATCAGGTAAATTTTTAATGGGTAATATGTATATAAAAGCGGATTCTTTTCTTGGCCGTAACCGTCGCTGGACTGAGTTCACGTCGTAAAACATACATGTTATCCATTCAAAATTTACCTGATGAATCTAAAAATATGGACAAAACATCATAAATATTATTTTGTTTCTTACAAATTTTTCTATTTATTTTTACTTAATTTTCGCGTTATTCATTTATTGAAACAGAGAACATAGTTAGGTACAAATAAATATTATAAGTCGTACTATTATGATTAATTATAGTAATGAATCGAAACGTGATAATCCATGAAAAATTGACTAAATATTTGGAAAATATATGTTTAAACCTTTGTGATTCTAATAGAGCACTTTTTGATGCTTATAAACTCGCAATAGGAGAGCATGTGAAAGAATCTTGTGTGTATTTTACTGACGAAATAAAAATATATTTAAGACTAAAAGAACGTCATTGTATTTATATTTACAGTAATTGTTTTCATTTAACAGCTCTTCAGAAAAAGAGAAACCTTCCTATTATTACGTACACATATAATGATGTATTCACAACTAGAAAATTATAAAGGAAAAAGAAACACATAAATAATGGTATTATTCAAGCGGGAAAATTAAAAACGACTAAACGTAATAATAAACCATTGGATAAATATATAAAATAAACAATTATTACTTGGCAACAAAATGAAAGAGAAAAAACCTCTTGAAAAATGTAAAAAATGAAAATATTCGTTTTGGAATAAAAAAAAGAAATAAGTATTCTTTGAAATTAGGAGACAGTGTACTTTGAGTAATAAATTCTTTCGTTTACAGTCAAACAATTAAAGGTTTTCAGAAGCATTATTTAATTTCATATTATCTGGAAGAGAAAGGTCAAATTTATTGATTAGTTGAAATATTTTTTTATCCTGTAGAATTAGTCACAATTTTATTCCAGCATTGTCAGTGTAATACTATTAGATGGACGTTTTGGGTCATTTCGGATATATATCTAGACTCAGGTATTATTTTCAAGAATATGTCATAAATGAATGAAATTGCCTTGCAATAGTATTTGGGGCTAATTGCATATTATGACTGGTTAACTGAAAGTATTCTAACTAAAAATTTCTATAAAATTTATTTATATGTATATAAACAATATAAAATTAATTTACCAACAAGTGTAAAAAACTTTAAAACTTCAATTTAGTATACCTATACAAAAAATAAATTAACAAGTAATGTGTCAGACTATTAAACGGCATATATTTTCACAGTACAAAATCGATTCCAACAGTCCAAGAAATCATGTGTGCAAATGGGTTGCAGATTCTGCGCCTGCATCGAAGTGTGCATTTTTTCGAGACGTTTATGAAGAATTGCATTCGATATTAAATTGTGCTGCCACCTTATCACTGAATCAGTAACTCCGCGCACGCATTACATCGTACATCTCTTCCCGTATTCTTTAACAGAGTATTTTTTGGATAACAGGCTACATGAGGTTTTTTTTTGGTTAACAGGCTACATGAGGGTTGGGAACTCCAAGCTGTTTGGGACTCATATTTTACGTCTTCGTCACATTGCAGTATATTAAACAGGATTATTTTTAAATAAGTACTATGTAACTCGGGCTGTTTTTATTAAACGATATTTACTTGCAGAGTGGTTGGCAAATCTCAAGTTATTTCATAATTAAGAGAAAAACATTGGGTGCTATATTACATATGAAATAGTTTGTAATGGTAAGCATTAAAATACAAGGAAATGCGGAATTTTGCGGTACTAAATCAAAGGCAAGCGGCTTGAGAGAAATACAAAAAGATTACAGACAGGGTAATAAAACTTAGACAATTTGTCGCCGGCTTGGGTTTTCAAACTCATTGAGATTCCGGAAAACCTAGTATCTGGTGAGGCGTGGTGTTTTCCCCAAAACGTCGGTGAAGTGGGGTAAATGGTTCCTCCCAAAGACGGATGATATAATTTTAATTGAAAAAATCGTGTCCTCGTACCGAAGTAAATGAAATAGTGGAGTGGGGACTAGGTTTTAAAAACCGAAGAAAAATAGTTTTTGGTGCTCTAAGGCTTCAGGACAGTCAGAATTGAGGAGAGAACACTAAGCAGTGATTCAGAGTGGAAAATAAGCAGTGGGAATTAGGCAGTGGACATTAAAGAGTAATACGTTGGAAAGCAAGGGATTGGTGTTTGAAATTTGCTGAGAACATTTGGATGATTGGCGGAATGCTTGCTCTTGTATGTGGCGGCACCGAAGAAAGCTAAATGAGCAAGGTGCTCATTAACAACAAGGAAGTTAGAGGATTTGGTTGGGATCCGTTCAACATCTCTGGCGGAGCAGTGGTTCCAGAGGCGATTTCCAGGCTAAGCTGTTTGTAACCTTTTGCCGGTTTCCTTTTACTGCCAATTCCACGCAGGGTTTGTGTATGTTTTTATGCTTCTATGAGAAGTCACGCTATAACGACTCCTAGAATATATCTCATGTCTCTAAACAGTAAGATATTAAGTGACTGTAAATAGTTGTATATGGCATTAATTTTTAAAGAGGACGACTTTGGAAATTAAAATTGTTTCAATAATT
This sequence comes from Eucriotettix oculatus, assembly GCA_034510155.1. Lineage (NCBI taxonomy): Eukaryota > Metazoa > Arthropoda > Insecta > Orthoptera > Tetrigidae > Eucriotettix > Eucriotettix oculatus. Next base: position 49,429,218 of record CM067376.1, on the reverse strand, counting down.
GTATATTTGTTAATAATTCAATTTAAAGGACTATATTTTAAATGTAAAACCCCTCATATTCATTTCAAGTTCATTGAGTGTCAAGACTTTCTCGGGGACGGATATAGAGGAAGAACATTTTTAGGTAAACCGCAAGGAAATTGTGCGTTGTGTGTGACGAGTGTGTTTTGCATAAGCAGTGTTCTTCGTTTCCCCCCAACGTTTTTATTAAAGCTCTCAAGTCAGCTCGGCACATAAGCAAGGGGAGCGATGTAATGGGGCCATTGTAGCCGGTATTCGTACCGCATTCCAAGTCGCTCATAATGGATGTTCGATTCGTGATAAAGTGGCTGCGCTGTCTTTTCTTTGAAATCTCTTCCTGCTCTGCTCCTCCAGCGACGACCTTGCAATAAATATTCATTACTCTATAACTTGCCGGCGGCGGAGGCTTTCTTGCAAGAGAACAACTCGACGCGTGTATATTGGCCTTGGCTTCCATCACACGTTTTAGATCACATTCTCGATCCCTCTTCCCGTTTTACAGCCTCCTCCCCATACCCTATCCTCCTTCGCATCTATTACTTATCTTCTCCCAGCTATTTCTTCATTTTCTATTTCCACTTGATCTGTCACACGCTACCTTACGATCGTCACTCTCACGCCTCGGGGTCTATTAAGCATAAATTCTCTGCCGAGATAAAGTTAACTGCTTTTTGCATCACAAAAATTCACATTAATTTGGTTTAATAACTGAGGAAGATTAAGCCACTAAAATTACATCTAGTAAGACCAAAACGTTTACGCAAATTCGTTCATACGAAGAACGTTCATAATGTTCTAATTATATTTTTCTATAATGTCTGGCACATTGAATTTGTTCGAAACTCAGCAAAACAGCCCTACCAAATTCGATGACCTACTTTCAAAACTATAAAACTGCCAACAAGAAATGGAAATCGTTCGAAGTTATTTTGTTCGCACGATAAAAGAAGGCTTCATGTTTACATATTAAGTGGTAATTAACTGAAATAATCATTTCAGAAAGTTTAAATGTTCATATTTTAAATCATCATAAGTGATAAAAAAGGCCGATTCCTTATTTTGGACCAACTCCGTTAACATTATAAAAATTAAATGATGGTCATGAATATAAGATTAAAAAATTTGAAGCAAGGCAAGCGTTTATTAAATTAATGTGACATGACCTCTGTTTACATTTTAGGGTTTATTAAGCTCCCTTTCGTTTACAGTGCACTTAATTCTACTCGGCTTAATCCTACTCCACACTTAGTCTCTAACAAAAGAGTACACAACTCATAACTCAGCAGCCTGTCATCCACCCTATCTTCCCCTCCCCCCTTCCACCACATCGTAAGTTATGTGCTCAGCTATATGCCGCCCATTATAACTAGTTCAACCAATAATACGGTGTACGATCTTACAGTTGAATCCAAGAAGTTGCAAACTATGAAAACGAAACAAAAATTTAATAATAATTAACGCATTGAACAAAAACTTGACGCAAGCCTGCCAATGATGTTATTGTTTTGATATTCAGTCGTAAGGCTGGTCTGATGAAACCCTCCATGCTAACCTATTCATTTCCGCATAGCTACCAAATCCCACATCCTCCATAATATGCTTAGCGTATTCCATTCGTGGCCTCCCTATTCCGTTATTACCCCACACACTTCCTTTCTAATGCTAATTTTACAAGACCCTCATGTCTTAAAACCTGGCCTATTAATCTATCCCTACTATTCGTTAACGTCCTCCATATTGTTTTCTCTTCTCGTATTCTGCTTAGAACTTCCTGGTTAGTTATTCTATCCACCCATCTGCTTTTTTATACAGTTTATTACTAAAACACAAAACAAAATGCACTATTTTTATTGTAAGCATTATAAATAATCTAATTTACATAGCATAACTGAACTAAACTGAAAATATAAATAATTATAACAAAAAATTTCCTGACAAACCGATCTCCTTGCACAGTACAGATAGAGCTGATTAACTTAAGCCTTAACTATGTTGATTTTTAAAACATTCAGGTAATGCACTCAATAATTTGCTCAACGGATAGCTTCTAATATTCTTTCAGATTGTTATATTGCTTAAGAAGGAAGTAATTAGAACTTTTTATTCTTCCGTAACGTTCTGCAATGTTGTTGCAGTAATCATTCCTTAGACCTATCCTGCACAAACAATGTTTCATTTCTAGATAAATAACACAACCCATATCCTCCCCAATATTCTTAGCGTATACCATCCTTGGCCTATCCCTTCTCTTCACTTCCCTCTACTGATAATTTTACAAGACCCTTATGTCTCAAAACGTGGCTTATTAATCATCCCTTCGCTTGGTCAAAGTCCTCCTTACTGTTCTCTCTTCTTTTATTCTGCTTATTACTTCCTGCTTAATGATTCTATCCCCCCGTATGATTTTTAGCATTCTCCTATAGCTCCGAGTGTCAAAGGCTTCTAATATTTTCCTTTCTGAAACCCCTGTCGGCCACGTTTCGCACCCATATAACGCCACACTCCATATGAATATTTTTCATATTTATGTTTATATTAACGATTAGTAAATTCCTCTTTATTGCGAAAGCCTTTATTGCCTGTGCTATCCTACTCTTTATGGCTACTATACTCCTACCATCCCCAGTTATTACGCTTCCCATGTAGCAGAATTCCTTAACTTCCGTCAAAATATCCCTTTGTTATTCCAGTGTTTCCCATACTACACTCCATCACCTTGGCTTTCCCTCTATTAATATTCAGTTAAATTTTCGTGTTAAAAGCTAACCAATTCCAAGATCAGTGAGAAATGTTTTCACCCCCGTAAGAACGTCGAGTGACCAGCTTGTTCCTTTATAAAACACATATCATTGTAAGAAGGTGTTTCTATGAAGATAATAAATTAGTGGTTCCTTCGATTTTAGATGAAAACGTATTATTTACACGTTCTCGGACACCAACATTTATATAAAAAGTTATCGACACGTTTTCTACGGCAATAACTAAATTATAAAGTTTCCCAATATCGCCTTCAGATAACTACGGGAGCCGGTGAAAGGAAATCGGATAAATCTGCCTAGAACTAACAAATATGACGCTTGAATTATAATTATGCATCTAAGCCATATTAGTTTGCTAATTTGCAATAGTAACTGTCCCTAGCTGCATATTAACTAGCGGTGAGTTAGTTTATTATACACAACAACTAAATATTCTAATATAATAAAAATAACTATCTCAAATAAAACTGAACAATAATTCATACACCTTTAAACAAAAATTTCCAGTAATGCTTGAAAATTTTTAGAATGTGAAGTGAATTCGCAAATTGTGATTGCCTACGCGTCCGTCGAATTGGAAGGAGGGATTTCGTAGGGACATGAAGACACCTCGGTAGTATCGTATTGTAAAATAATCGTGTATTATTATTATGTTTAATTTTACTATCGTAATATCCTATGTAAGAGATAAATTGCATATTAATAACAAAGCCAATTTTCAATATGCCACAGGAAATTACGTGTCACAAAATGAATAATGTCTCTATAAAACTGCTTTTATTTGTTCTATATTAATTACAATTCGAGAAAACAACAAAAGAGAGGCAATTTTCAACAATTGCATACGGTTAATCCTCAAGCGGACCGTGTTTCATTTCTTATATCTCCTTAGCGTAATGAAAGTGCCCTTTAAGTTTTCCTCTTCTTAAAGTCTACGAACTTCTTAAAATTCACAGAAAAGTGTCCCTGCCTTTAAGCGAAAATTCCATGTTTGTCTTATAAATTTGTCTAAAAGAGAAGCCTTTACTCAAGCAAAGCGTTAATTGCAATTTTGTTCTTGTGACTCCGACGGGTTTTCCACGGTCGTAAATCCCGACTTAAAAGGATATTGAATAATGAAGACAGGATGATCTGTACTCTAAACACAACTTTCTTCTCCGAATAAGTTAAAGTCCTAAACGTAAATGTTTATCGTTAGATTTCAACTAATGATTTCAAAATAGGCTTAAAATATGGAATTTTGCAAATTAACACCTATAAAGTAAAAAAGTAACTTAATCCACAGATACGTTACAACGTTTCGTTACCAATTTTGGAATATCTTCAGGTATTTAGATACAAAGTTCTTAAAAAGAAAAGCAATTGAGAACAATTTTGTTGAAATGTAAATTCCCCCCCTTTTTTTGGTTCTGAAGCCATGAAATACCGTGTCGACTGTCATTTTACATGACACATTCCAAATTTTGAGTGATACATGGTCCGCGTGTCTATTCTCCAGCAGTCTTAATCTCGGTCTCCGTGACCATGACGACACAAACATCCTATCACATGCCAGGAATCGAACCTGGGACCGCTGTGTTATGTGACAGCGACGCTAGCCACTAGATCACAGGAGGTGACCATAAATTATTCAGTTTTGAATTAATTTTAAAATTATACAAACTTACAATCTTGAATGAATCTAAATACATATATTTTACTTTCGAAAGTGAAAATTTTGCGTCACGGATTGCGTCCATTGACGTATATAACGCGATTAAAAATTTAGAGTAATATTTCTATTGTAGACTGTTAAACTTAACTATACGAGTTTGTGGAAATTGAAATAAATACTGATATGATGTATAAAAATAAATCATTTTTACAACAGTTTATCGTAAATTTTTAACATTTATTGCAGTAGGATTATATGGGATGTGTAGCATTTTATTCATCAGTCGTGTGCAATAACTTTCTTCATCTAATATTTTTAACATTTAAGCAATAAGAAATTGTTGTTGTTGTTGTATTCAATCCTATGACTGAACAACTATCTTGTGCAAGGCTTTTCATTTCCGCATAACAACCACATACTCCTTAATCGGCTTAGCGTATTCCATCCTTAGACCCCATTTCTGTTCGTATCTCACACAATTCCCTCTATTGTTAATCCTACAAGACCCTCACGTCTTAAAACATGGCCTATTAATCTATCCCTTCTCTTGGTCAACGTCCTACATATTGTTCGCTCTTCCCCTATTCTCCTTACAACTTCCTAGTTAATGATTCTATCCACCCATCTGAATTTCAGCATTCTCCTTTTGCACCACATTTCGAAGGCTTCTATTCTTTTCTTTCTGAAACTCCTACTGTCCACCCATATAACGCCACACTCCAAAGGAACATATTTATCAATGATTTCCTAATATTCACACTTATATTACCCGTACGCAAATTTTTGGAAAAGTCTTCCTAGCCTGTGATATTCCACTCTTTATATCTACTATACATCCCTAATTATTATTTTGTCCAAGTATCATAATTCCTTTACTTCCTTCAAAATATCCCTTCCCAATAACACCCTTTGTTATTCCACTGTTTCGCATACTACACTCAATCACCTTGGTTTTCCCTCTATTAATCCTCATGCCATTTATTATGTTTTTCAAATTTTCTTCTTCTTATGACTCCCCTAATACTACCATATCATCGGCAAACCGTTGGGGTTTTATTTCTTCTCCTTGCAGTATGATCCCTTATCCATATTCCGTTTTAGCTTTCTTTATCTCCTGTTATTTATCAGTTAAACAGACTGCATTCATGTGTTACTCCTTTCTTGATTTATAGTTTATTTTCTTGATCTTGAATTCTAATTACTGCTGACTGCATTCTGTATAGGTTATGGATAAGCCTTCTTTCTCGATATTTTATTCCTGTCCTTGTCAAAATCCTTAATAGTGTGATATAGTTCACATAATCAAAGCTTTTTCTAAATCTACAAATGCTATGAACGTTTTTTATCTTATCTTGTCTTATAAAATTAGACGCTAAGTCACTATTTATTGTCTCGTCCCTACATTCTTCATAAAACTAAACTGGTCTTCTCCTCCGTCCTCCTATATACCATTTTCGTTATTATTAGAAAATATGTTTTTAATATCAATTTTGTTGGGCACAACTACATATTTCAACATCCCATTTAATGTTGTTTCCCTGCTCTTTAATCTCAGGCTTTAGTCTGTAGTTAACACCAGAATAAATTTTATTACGAACATCTTTACAAGAAGATGTTCCAAAACTGAATAATGTAGTTCTTTCATAACTTCTTATTAATTTTTTTATAAATGTCAGATTAATTTAAAATGAATACGGCTTTTTAGAGTATTAGTATAATTATGACGCCATAAATTATACTAATTGCTTATGGTTGATGGACTGAACTAAATTTGTGATACAATGATTTAATTTTAATAATAATGACAGTGGTATGAATATTTTTGAATTACATTTTATATTTACTTTTTCGAGAAGAAGAATTCTGATCCAGGAGCCTACGCATCTCCCAGTAACGGATATTATGATGAGATGTGCCAACCATTCGCCTTTATGACAGGTGTTTCTCAAAGTTGGGGACTTTTCCACGGCGTGAGGACGTCTCCCTATAAACGAGAGGCAATCATTCTGAAAAACTATAACGACATGAGATCGAGAATGGGATCTATATTGCAGTCTGGAGCGAACTTGACGGCCTGCGAGTAATGCACGCCGAAACTGTTTTATAGGATCTCAGAAGTGGACAAATTCATGTTTGAAATTTAAATGGGAATAAACACACAGAAGTAGAGGGTTTCCTTAACGACCAGTGTGCTGAACGCTTCCAACGTTGACTTTTGGGGGAAAATATTATATGAACGAAGAATATACTTACACATGTTTCACACTTATTGTTTCAAATGTAAAGTAAGAATACAAAAATTAAGGAAATCAATGAAACCGACCTTTAAGGGTTATTTTTTTATTACATATTCATGTAAACCGGTATCTATTATTAATTCTTCTTCTTCTCCTTTGGCTCTACATCTCATTCAGATGAATTGTAAATTACCCTCCCTCCTTTTTTTTGGTTCTGCAGCCTTGGCTTCCGGGTCGACTGCGGCCTATCATCTTATAGGACACATTCAGAATTCACATTCACCGTATCAATTCTCCAGCAGTTTTAATCCCAGTCTCCGTGACCGTGACGTCACAAACATCCAAGTTCATGCCAGGATTCGAATCCGGGACATCTGTGTTGTGTCACAGCGACGCTAGCGACTATACCACAGGCTGTCGGCTATTAATACAGAATAAATTAATAATAAACTTTTAATACATAGCGGCAACACTACGTTGCAGTCTTACAACTTGACATCTTGTCAGGTGTATGTTTTCAACGTATTAAAAACGATGATAATTTAGACGTGCTCGTCACACAATCAAAGTGGCCGTAATGACAATTGGTCAGCAGCATTAAGCTGATTGACTTATTTGCTTACCATAGAAACAGTCAGATACTGTTGGATTCTCATCTTGATTTCTTCCCTAAGAAACTGGGCGCTGTGAGCGACGAACATGGCTGAAGTGGAAAAACGCCCCAAATATGTTGTCAGACTACTGTTGGATACTCAAGGTGTTCCTCAAGAAAAGTATAGCGGAAAATCTATTTCACATACATTCCGGGTACGTAAAACGGATTCTAGCGAAGTTTTTACGTTTACTCGTCTAATGTTATTAATGTGATTACACTCAAACTTTGGTAAGTGAAAAAGTTTTGTAAAAAGATTTGAAATGAACAGCATAAACTCATTACGCATCTGTTAATTTTAAAAATGAACTTATATTTTGTCCGCTATTGTTGTAAGCCATCGACTGACTAATGTATCCCACGTCCACACAGCTAGTGAAATTCATTTGTAAAACAGGGGATAATAAGCGTGGATGTGGGTTTATATTGAATTTATTTGGGCAGCCAACTAGTCGTGGGCGCCGCCTGTAATCCGTTGACAGTCAATCGCCGAGGTAAATTTGGGAGTATGATAATTATCACGAATTTTATCTATAAGCAGAACAATAGCCCGATAATCATAGCGGAACACAAATTTCGCAGTATAATTGGGAAGGTTTGTATGCAGCACCTGCGATCCAGGTGTTCCGGACGCTAGTTTATTAGCCTGTCGTGGCCTATATCACGAAAGTGACGCTCGCACAAACAATACAGGGACCACAATGGCCGCGCTAATCCTCCACAGACGGCTAATGAAGTGAACGGCGGCCTCTGCTCTAATCGTCGTGTTCATATTATTGCTGTTGCTACGCGACTGCGGGTCGCCAAGGCTCCCTGCAACATCCGTCAGCGTGCCGTTCCGGATTACGGACCTAATGTTTGCCATCAATTAGCCCGGCGTGTACGCAAACACCCAGGTCCACTCAAACGCCGCTACACGAGAACCCGAACCAAAGAATAAATAGCTTAACCCCGAAAAGTTGCATTTGTAAGAGCTTCACGGACGCTGGACTGTAGAGCGATGGTGAGTCAATCTGTTTTAACTTGTAGTAGCCTACTTTGCTTCTTTCTCCGCTCACGAGTGAATTCTTCTCGTCCAACAAGTCACAGATGCTCAGGACAACTTAAAGAAAACTTATACTGATGGCCTAGATACGGAAATATCATTTTAGTTTCAGCCAAAAGTGAAATTAGAATATATCCTGCGATATATAACAAATTGTATTTAAGAAAACTCACAAGTGTTCTCTTTATCGTGACGTTGGGCAAATTGGCCTATTTGTGAAATAAAGGCTTATTATTTGTTAATTACAATCTTAATGAGTATTGTTACTGTTACTTTATTCCTGTTAAAAATGACTAATGTGGAAATCTTCTGGTGGAATTCTCGATTTCTACTCTAATGGGATTAATATTCTAGTTGAAGGAAGGTTAATTCAAGTTTTAAATAAAATTACATTCATTTCATTGATTATAATTAGGTTATAAAATTATTAATTAATGGTTGGATGATTAAAGAAAAAGAAAAAGATTTTAAATAAAGTAATTTAATATAAGGACATTAAATTATTTATAGGCTCCGCCTCGTAGCCAATTGAGATCTATTTCATCAGGGTTACTGTGGACAATGCTAGAAATGGGAGAAACGCCTGTCTATAGCCAGGGAGGAGAAACGTAAATTTCAGTACTTTACCCAGCCTGAATTTCGTGCGGACGATGTCATGGCTGGCAAGGTCGATTCACAGCAATTCACCAGATATCGTGAAGTGATGGTCACAGCGACAAAGAAGGATTGCGTATTTGCCACGATTGTAGGTCGTGATGGTCACAGCGACAAAGAAGGATTGCGTATTTGCCACGATTGTAGGTCGAGATGGTCCACAGTGACGTAAATGATGTTTTGAGTTTATATTGCGTCGCAGAGAAGATTAACTTGTCCTATCCGTTTCGTGGTTCCAATATTGTTAACTATTCTGCTGTGGAGTTTACACGCTCTGTCTGCGGTTCCAGGACTAGACTGTGTGAATTTATAGACGCGATCTCATTTTTATTCCCGAATCGTGTCATAAATGTCTCGACCGTTACTTGTTGTTGTTTGGTCGGCAGAATATGCTCATCTAAAAAAACGACTTGCTCCGCACGTGTCTGTCCCTTAACTTAGTGGTTCTTTCCCTAACTTATTGCCCGTGGTGCCTGAAAGCTTCGGGCCTTCGACTTTGAGAACGATAAGTATATTTACGGTTTCTCGCCTGTCTAAAATTAATAACATTTGGCGTAACATTTATTAAAATTTGAATATTCTCAATTTGCTCTTATTTCAATAAGAATAATGACTTTTTAATAAAAAAGTAAAAATATTTTTTCTCGTGGTTCATGCTTGTTATGGCGATTTTAAATTAATTGTCATTCACTAAGCACGCGTGCAGTTTTTTGGGGTTTTACTTTAATAGCATAACAAGGGATTTGAAAGGAGGATGCGGAAGGGAGTGTATAGAAGTATTAACTAGAATTCCCTTGCTACAGTTTAAGGATCCAACCCCGTATTCACCTGAAAGATAAGCATGGAAATCCTAGAAAAACTTGAAATTTGAGGCCTGACAGGCTGCATGAGTTGGTAAAATAAATGGCAACCCCCCTTTAATAGCATAGGAAGGGAATTTGAAAGGAATGATGCGGAAGGGAAAGGAAGCGAGCCATTGTTTGACTAGGGCACTCGCGCTATCTACCGGGTATTCACCTGAAAGAGAAACAGGGAAAAAATAGGAAAACCTCCTACAGGCAGGGAACTTGTCTCACGCCCTTCCGAATGACGGGAGAGAAGTTTCCTGTAGGCTGATAGCACTCTTTTCTCTGTACCTCTACCAATTTAGAAGTCAATTGACTGACTGATCCAGCAGAATAAGTGGACAATTATCACCGTATGCTTATGGTTTGCGAATTTGGAACATACAGCTTCCAAACGAGCTAGACGTACCTCTTCATGTGAGAAACTTAGGAAAGCAGAGGGAGAACAACGTATCATTGAAGGGTAGCCCCCATCACACTGGGAAGAGAGACCTGAGAGAGTTAACATAAGCTCTTACAAACAATCATTACTGTTCCCCTAGGAAGCTGCAATTTTTTAGGAAACAGGGTGATCCTGGGACAGGCAACTGCCCTTTAATAGCATAGGAAGGGAATTGAAAGGTGGTGATGAGGAAGGTAGTGGAAGGTAACCGAGAGTAGACCAGTTTTTTTGGGGGAGGGGTGAACAGGCTACATAAGGGTGATCCTGAAATAGGCAACTCCCCATTAATAGCATAGGAAGAGAATTGAAAAGGGGGGATGCGGCGGAAGGTAGAGCAAGGTAGCCAAGGGTTGACTAGGTTCCCCGCGTTTTAGTTTAAGGATCCTAACCGGTGTTTCACCTAAAGAGATGCAGGGAAAACCCTAGAAAACCTGCATCAGGTATGTCGGGAATTTTAGGGAACCAGAATAAGGTAGATCGGGCTATTGTGCACTTGCCTCATGTCCTTCGAATGACGGAAGAAGAGTTTGCATTCCCGCCTCCGTATATCCAATAGTTTTAGGAAACAGCTGACCGACTAAGGAAATCGGATGACCGGACAACTCGTACCCTATGTCCAATGTCCCCGATCCAGTAGATACACTCCGTGTTGAAATACCTCCGAGAGAAAGCACATTTTTTGGGTAACATGCTTCATGAGGGTGATCATTGAACAGTAAACTTTCTTTTAACAGCCCTAGGAAGGGAATTGAAAAACGGGGATGTGGAAAGTAGAGAAAGGGCCCCCGGACTATAGTATAAGGTTTCTAACATAAAAGAGACGCAAGGAAACCCATAGAAAACGTGAATCAGGTAGGTCGGGCTATGAGGTGCTGGTGCAGACATGTTAACTATAAAACAGCAGGACAATTAAAATATTTATAATCACTCAAAAGTTAGTTCATCCTACAGATTCATTACCAATCAATTAGTTAATACCTACAATTAGGTAATTCTTACCGACATTAAGATTGTGAAATTTCCAAGAGTTTTTCTTTGTAAATTAATAAAAAGTCCAATTTTGTAAGGCAAATTAGCAGTCACTGAAACCTCCTGCATAACTAAAAGGAACAAACTGGTAGGACATTTCGTGATGATTTTGTATAACCTAAGAAGAAAGTCATATTTTGTATGCATATAAATTGTACCAAAATTGGTTACATCACTTTTGAATTGCATCATTGAAAAAAACACGAGGTTTTAAAAGTTTTAATCAATATATTAATACTATATACTGAATTGAGTTCTAGTTTTTGACTTATTAATTTCTAGAGAGTTAATTTAAAAAAATGGGCATTCTTATTCTCGCATGACAGTTGCATAAAAACAATAAACGTTTATTATAATTGATGTAAAATACATTATTCCATCCACCCCTTTCAAGAACAGTTTCTCGGTAGGGTCTGTATAATATAAATAGAAATGTAGACAACGTGAAAATACATTGTAAAATAAATATAATTGTGGATTTACAATTAAATCTGAAAAATTAACTTAAAAAATTATGTAAATTTAATAAATTAACAAAATAAGGAAATTGTATAAAGGCTAACAAAATCAATTACCAGAAAACACTATTGGTAGGAAACAATCTTACAGGTACTGTTTAAGTACACAATTATGTTCGACGACGCTAAACACCCTGTATTATTTTCTATCAGTGGAAGCAGAAAGTGAGAGAAATTATGCGGCGTAGCTATCCAGCATTTTGTCTATATATCCCTCTTACACTTCAATTTTTAGCTGTATTGAAGACACAGAAATCCGTTTCGCCCCCATCTTCGTGAAAGTGTGTTATATTTTTTTATTGGTCATAGAAACGCCGTGGCCACGGTATTGTTATTGTCATGGTACCATTCGCCCTTAGAGCTTCGATCTGCTGCTTGCCACAGCGAGCCCAGCGTACATTCAGGCGATATTTTTGGACCCATGGAAAGGTTTTAACGATTTTATCAGTGTATATCAGTGTATTAATCAATTCATTGCGTCGGGGCAAAGTGCTTAATTATGTGTTGAACCTATTCTGTTTTGAGGTTGAAAATAATGTATACCTCATTAATTTATTTTTCTTAGTATATTCGCTGTAAATTCCAATCATTTATTACATAGTGCGTCTTAAGTCACTCTCGTATGTAAACAAAACTTGGTGCTCAAAATGATCAACTTAAATATCTAATAAATGTAATTCTTAAGAACCTTTCATTGCTGTGAGAAATAATAAAGGGACTCTTGCATGCTTTCACGTTGTTCATCGTAAAATTAGTGTAAAATATTTATAAATTTAATATTAATAGTAATTTGATAATTAACTAGCTATGCCTACGACTTCGTTACGCTGAAATAGATCTTTTTAATTTTGCTCTAGAAACGAAAGTACGGTATCATTTATTTATGATCGTTTCACGGAAAAACTTATAACTCACAGTTGGTTTTGAACAGGTCCCGCTTTCACTCGTTTACAACAATAGATGGAGTGACAATGATTGCTCTCCTCTCTCATGCTGTCAAAATAACACAGAAAGTGGGATGAATAGTATACGAATGCCTAATAGGGCTTTTAAGTCACAGTTGGTTTTCACGCCGCCTTTTGCGTGGAAATTAAATGGGTTTATAAATATTTACATTAATATCTTCTGAACTCTACAAGATATCGGTATGAAACACACACGAAAATTTAAATTAAAATTCCTTTTTCACTTCCTGAAATTTTCATTGAAATCGGTTGAGCCGTTTTGAAGCATAAACAAATAAAGAGTATAGTCAACCCGCATTCACTATGTGGAGATTAAAACGCACGATTGCCAAAAAAATTGAATTATTATTATGTTATATTATTTTGATATAATTATCAAAATGAAGTATGCTTGAATATTAAAATTACTGTTTCTAAACCCTTCAATGTTCATTGACAGATATTTCAATTCTATTTAATGGTTTAGATTGCAGAATTAAATATAGGGCTCGGCCTATTGTGACGAAATAAATCAATTTGCTGAAACGCGTCATATCATCGTCGCAGTGAATAGTTTTTAATTGCATGAAAATATATCATTTTTAAACAAGATCTGACGCATAAACTTTTTAGGATGTGTATTTTGATTGCAAACTTTTAAACGTCTAGAAAAATTATTTGCTAATATTTCAGTTGCCTGCTTTCAATTATAAACTATTCGTAGGAATATATTTGCAGCATACAGAATTTATCAGTGGGAAATTTATTGAGAGCACTTATGAAAAGGTATTTGCAGGCTCAAAATCAAAGCTAGTAAACAAAAAAGTTAGCGTTGATTTTGCCTTGTTCAAAATTTAGTCAAGTCCTGTTTGTTGTAAAAATAATATTACCAGGGAGGGAATTTGTTTTATTAAATGACTGATTTTAATTTTGTTGATAATGATGAAAATCCTTTGGTTTAAATCAGTCAAAAAGTTTAATAAAACCACAATTATATTATATTATTTATTTTATTAAAATTTATAGGAGCTTGCGGCACTTGCCATCTACAACTAAAAAAAAACAAATTAATTGAAACAGTACAAAAACACAACGTACACAACGTGAAACGTAAATTTTATTACAATTTTATTATTGAGTATACCTTCATTTGTAAAACTAAAATTTTTGTTTTATATATTGTGTAATATACAAAATATAATTTTTTGTAGAAGAGAATATGATTCCGGATTGTGTTGGCTCACACAGAGCATTTTTCGAACTTCGGAGTTCAAAACATTTTACCGTCCCTGTGTTTACCGAGCACAATCGGTAACATATATCCACGAGTCGTCGAAATATTACATTGAAAATTATTTTAACGAGTCCAGAACAATAAATTTTGACACGTCAAAAAATAAATCTCCAAAAGAGTTGAAACTTATAGTTGAGATTATAATCGACTTACCGTATTTATAAGAACGAGATTTCATAAGTGCAAGTCGAAAACAAAGCAAAACGTTGTCATTATTAACTGTAATTGATATATTCTAAAGCTTTAGCATAGTATTAAAAATATCATTTCCATTCCAGGAATTCATACCATTTTTATTTTTAAAAATTTTATTTTAATTATATTTATTTGTTTAAGTATTATTTTTTACATTATCACAATCAATTTTATGTTTCCAATTTAGATGATGCAGTGTCTAGGCTGCATTTGTTTTAGTATTGATTTTTGCATTTGTTTTTTGACTTTATATATTATAGTATTAAGATTAGTTCCCGTGTGTCCAATACAAATTTTTGTTAGAATATTTACAATTAATTTTGTGTGTGACATTATTTTGCTCTTTAATATGAATTCTATCTTTTAGTTTGGTTAAATAATTTCTGGTTAAAATCTGAAATTTTATTTTTAACACCATTATTTTTAAAATCTTTTACTAATTTTCGTATTAATATTTCAATGTATGTAAAGAACAAAACCTTATATTATTGTCTCTATGGTTACTTACTTGTTCCTTGTCATACTATTTCTGAATCCTCGGTATTATTTAATGAAGGTATTTTATGGACTATATTTTTGGTTTAAAATAATAATCATCAATAATATTTCGTAGTAATAAAATAACAGGAACTTATGATTTGTTCATTTATCGATAACAATGAAAAGGTGCACGAGACTATGTAGTATTATAGATCAAAGTATTAATTCAAAAGTTTTGAAAACCCTGATCTCCAAGACTAGTTATGGTATTTAGACGGCAACGCTGCGTCCCCATAGTACACCCCATTTTAATTATGGGAACGGCGTGAGACGAGTATCAAGAGCCAAACAGTATAGTGTTCTGTTGAGTATTCCCTACTACATTAACGATTATATCTTAGAGAAGTATTTTTCGAACATGTATATCTACGAATTATGAAGTACTTTTGTTATAAATATTTCTTTATAGTATATTATTTTCGTAACTACCATAATAGTTCCTTAAGCTGAATTATTTGTTAGTCTTTCAAAGGACGCTAGGATTCTAACTAAATGTACCGACTAATGCTGGAAATTGTTAAAACATTCGATAAGATCATAAAACTGTTTCTGTTTTGTACCGTAATATGAAATGTTACGACTTCCTGTAATGTGCTGTAATCAGTTTTAATGTGTATAGATTATCGTTTCAATGCTGTGTAACAATTTGCTTCATCGCATTCATTTTGTAGTTTTCTAAGTTATCGCGAAAAAAACACAACACACATATATAAATATAAAAAAATATTATATAATATTTCCATTAGCACGTATATTCGGTGTTCATCCTCAGTTAGTATGAAGAAACGACTCAGATATTCGCGCATCGCACATGATAATGTAAAGAAAAAGGAGGATAATGATATTTTCGAATATTTCCATTGAGTGATTGAATCTGAGCTCACTTCAGATTGATTCTATGACTTGCGTTTAGCAGTCACTTGCGACGTAAACATGAAGATGTTAATTGGCTATTAGCGAGTGACGAGAGCCGTGTTCTGGAATGGATGTGAGCTTGTCGTGTTCAGGCACGTCGCCAATCAGATAACGCAATGCCGTGAGAAATCGAAGCCGAGTAAAACTCAGGCATTCGGTTAACAACCCGCATAGCAAACAATCTGAAATTACTCACAAAGGTGGCACATAGCCAGTAAATAACTTATATCAGTTGATTCCTTCGTTATATATCTTATCAGTAAGCACTAATAAAATAAGTTGACGACGTAGATAAGATAAAATTACTCACTGGATGATAGAGAGGAGTTAAATTATTTTGAAGATTTCACTGTTAGTATATTATAACTCCACTGATGTTTTTTTAACTTCTTCTTTTTATTTGTATGGCATTATAGCCCGCATTCGGATCTTTGCCTACCAGGACGACTGTGGACTGTCATACATGACAAGTTTGTTTTAAGAAAATAAATTAAAGAGAAAGCGGCTGGTCAAAATATTCCTTACGTCAATTCCTTATTTCTAAAGGGAAAAGGCTCGTGTAGTAATATACACTACTGCAACAAAATGTATATAATTTTAATTCTGTTGTTTGCTTACGTAAAACTTCGTCACACTATTTCTTAACAGCTGAAATTTAACTCACAATAATTTATTGCAAAAAAAATAACGAGGTTAATGCTAAACAGCTTTACAAACAGAAAGAAGAAATAACAAATACTGGTATACAGTATTATTTCGTTACGTTCTTAATACCTCTCAATTCTCAGTTAACCTGTATAACAATTTTACATCATATAAGTTATTCATGCTCAGTGGCGGCTCATGAGTATTTAACGTTATATGTTACATCACCCCAAGGTAAATTTTAGGAGGATAAAGATATTAATAATACTACAACAAAATGCTACATTTGTAATTTCGTCTCCATAACGTGCAATAGAAACGAAATTTTAAATTTGTAAAAATGTATAACCGTATTGGCGCAAAGTCCTAACACGACAGTATTTTTACTTATTACATAGTTGATTAAAGAAAGTCAATTTCAGGAAAAAGTCACATATTATGGGAATATTGTATGCGGATCGTACGGTAATTTTCTCAGAATTATGAAAGTCTTCGAAATGCCGCTTGTTAAACGTTTTTTATTTTTAATAAACTTTGATCAAACCAAATAAAGCACAAGCGCAAAACATTAATCTATTTAATGAACGTAGACTTTCCCGGTGAATAATTCGGATGAAATTTTCACGGTTTACCAACCGGGTCAGGGATTTAAAAAACACAACGGCCGCAGAAACGTTGTGTTATTTTAAATACCTGACCCGGTTGGTAAACCGTGAAGATTTCATCCGAATTAATCTATTTATTTATTCGTCAAAAGCATTTAAAATTGTATCCTGATGAGACTGTCTACAACTGTGTCAGCAGTCAGCACGCTCGCTCTGACGTCGTTGTGCGTTTGGTAAGTCATTATTGCTGGATGGTAGGCGAGCAGGGGGTTGAAACGGAAATAATGCGCATGCGCATATCTCATTCCAGACAAGATTCTCGTGCTATGAAGAATGTAGGCAAGATAAACACGAGAGGGAGCGCGCTGAAAGGCGGGCATTTTAAAATCTTCGAAATCGAATCAGAAACTCACACTCTAAAAATACTTTTATCTTCGAGTTTCTTAAAATTAAACAAATAATTCCTCCTAAATTAATTTATGTGCTGTAGCACATGAGGACATATTCAACAACCGCCACTGTTCCTGCTAGTTGTACCCCATCGATTTATGGAATTTTTTATATACCATCAATAATCAATAATGGGACAACGGTAAAGTATAATAATAGTTTTTAAAGAATATTTAACGGGGTTCTACGAAGCACTAAGATCGGAGAAGCATCGCTTTGCTCCACTACCGGGATAATTTTATACAACAGGCTTCCTCCAGAAGTTAATAACATAATAACTACAAAAGTTTCGTGTATCAAAGTAAAATTATTCTATTTAATGGCGCGTTTTACTCAGTGCAGGATTTTCTTAATTGTTCCCCTAATAGATAAAATTAAGGTTCCTGCGAAAGTGTTGAATGGGCTGCCTCGTAAAATCACCTATTACATAGCTTTAAACTTTCTGTATATTTTTATGCTCTGTTGTTTGTTTGTTTCATGTTTTGCCTGGAGCTACTAGGGAAGGCCAAGAAGTTCCAAGAAGTGGAAACTCCTTTGCTTATGCGTGTTTGTTTTTCTCACTAGTGTGAGTGTTGTATTTTTAATGAGTTAAGACTATATCCTGTTTATTTAAGTTATTTATTTGAAGATTATTTGTAATTAATAAAGGACTTTATTTTGTTCTTATAATTATTCACTATTTGTAATGTATGACACATTTTATTTCCTGAAACGACTAATGAGACCACAATAAATATAATTAAATAGTTTACCTGACAATTAAATATACAATAAATGAGTTAAATCAGTTAAATATTAAACATTACAACGTTTTGTCTCTCATTTCAGATGTACATGGAACCTGATTCGGCCGAAGAAAGAAGTCTCAAATGAGAGACGAAACGTAATGTTAAATATTTAAATTTAAAAAATCTGACAAAGTGGCTGATTTAACTCAATAATAAATATAAACTATGGATTTTCTAAAATAGATTTTAGATTTTTTGTCAATAAATTTTCACTTAAATAAATAATTCAAATATACGAATAGATTTTTATTTATATTGGCTCCTCATCGCTCTCTCACATTCTTCTAAACCGATTTATCTTATACCTTTTTTATAGAAACATATTACTTTTCCTTAACAGTCTGGTGGATTCAGATTCCTTAAAACAACATGCTTATTTTGAAAGTATGACACATGAAGTATGGCTAAATGAAGTTAATTTGTAAAATGTCTTTTTAAAAACTGATCAGTTAAATTATTGAAACACTCTATACCCTTCTCTGAATTTTTAATAGATTAATTTATTGATAACATATACAACCGTACTCGAATGTAAACGTAAATTGATTTCGTTTTTGGTGTTTCTATTAGAAAGAATCGTTTTTTAATAATTTGGTCGGATTGGTTATGAAATTATTAGTTAAAAAAACAAATTGACTTCTTAAAAGTTGTATTATCGACTGGAGTAATTTTAACCTTAAATTAGAGTATATAATGAAAGTTAAGTTATTAATAAACACTGGAGGACGAATAAAGAAGTGTGTTAATTGAAAATGAGGAGGGATATGTTTAAAAATATTTTTTTGTGGTAAGGTGTCCATATACCAGAAATAATATTGAGGCAGATACCATGATGAATTCTAATAATTTCGTAAATGACCATGAAATTGTGAATAAAGTTATAGAGATAGGATCATTTATATTTAGAAAATATTATCAACAACAATAGTATTATTATTACGAAGTATATTATATACTTTAAGTTTTTGAGAAAAATTTAATTCAATATTTAATAATAATAAATTTTAATATAACTTAATTGTGGACCCGGAAAGTATTATTTCCTCGTTGCTGACTTCGGAAGGCCATAAGAATGGTAAGGGAAATAAAATTAATAAATTTAGTAGTAAAAGAGTGCATAGGAATCGTAAATGTAAGGGCGATCAATTCAGGAGACAGATTGTTCAAGATTAAAATTCTTTGCTGGCTATTCTTCTTCTTCTTCCAATGGCTCAACAGTCCTCTTGAGGGCCTAGGCCTACCGAGGCGGATGCGGACTGTCATCTGGCGTGACACATTCCGAATTTGGGGTGATACGTGGCCAGTGAATCAATTCCCCCGCAGCCTTAATCCCGGTCCTCGCGACCACGACGACACAAACATCCAAGCCCATGACAGGATTCGAACCAGGGACCCCTGAGTTTTGAGGCAGTAACGCTAGCCATTACACCGCAGGAGGTCGGCCTTTGCTGGCTATTAAATCCGACTAATAAAACAAAACACTAATTGATATTCGGGATGTAAAAAATATAAAGAGAAAATGGAGGAAATTTTAGAAGATAAATCAATTTACAAGAATGTGAGGGAGCACTCAGGGCCCAATATAACTAAATAATTATATATCTGAAGAATTTATTAAAGTTCAAAATTACTGACGAAAAGTTAAAAACTAAATTAAAAAATCCAAACTTTGTAGTACCCCGTTAAAAGTTTTAAAAAACGCCACAATTTTAATTTACCATTAAGTCCTAATATTGATTGTATCGGAAAGCGGGATGCCGGGGTTTCGAGCCACTGGTCCAGCCGACATTTTTCCATTCTTGAATTTCTTCTAAAGGAAAATGCTCTGAAGTACAAAAAGTGTGTGTTGTCGGCGTAGTGTATTCGGTTAGTTTAAATACTTTATAATAAACAAATTAATTACACGTTTCAATGTGAGGAATATTTTATGTAAAAAATATCTAATTATGATGGCACTTGGGATAGGCAAGACAATGAATTATATGATATATTAATAATAATTATGAATTTCAATGTTGAGTTTTCATTATACTGGTGTTGATGTAAAACATATTTACTTAAGAGTTTGCGGTCGTGGTGGAGTGGAACGTGTGTCGTGAAGTATACTTTTAAATGTACAGGTGAATATATAACTAGTACTTTGATTACGACTTGCTTTACGTTGAGTCAGTATTACTGTTAATAATGTATTAGGTAAATTGCAGATTATTACGTTAGATTGAACGGAAGTTAAGTAAAAATTTTATCACTGACTTGTGAAATTTTCATTAAATAAAGAGTAAAATTATAGGGTTTTATAATTTAATTCAAGAACTTTGGTTACCCGTATGATATGAAAAACAATGATTACTCTATAACATTATTAGCTCAGAAGAATTTGCACTAACCACTCTAACGAATGTGTTTCCCTTTGTAGTAAACTTTGCGTGGCAAATTGTATTATTAGATTAATGTTCAAGTTACATAATTTAATTTAAAGGGATTAAAATATTAGGGGGCACCCGGATTTGAACCGGGGACCTCTCGATCTGCAGTCGAATGCTCTGCCACTGAGCTATACCCCCTCGTTCGATAACGACCGTTCAATAGGATATATACAGTTTGTCACATTCTCACTTCCGATAGATGGATTTTCTTTCGTCTTATGAACGTAGTCACGTGCATATTCGTTTTAAATAATTTAATGCCGTGCTATAGCTTTAATTCCCTTTACTATAGAGAAACAGAATATTGTGTGGTAAGTTGCTGACTGTTGTTTTATCATTTACAACACCCAACATGATTTTGTAGTTCACGGAATAGACCAGGCGTGACGAACAATCGATCTCGAGGCCAATTTTGGTCGTTCGTCGATCGCTCGCAATGTCTGAGGTGGAATTCCGTGACCATGGAGTTTGAAGCATTTCTTCCCGATTTTACTTCAATATTAAGTCAGTTAAATTTAGTATTACAAGGTAAAAATAAAACAGTAATTGATATGATCAACTGCATAGACGCATATAAAACAAATTTTATTTTGCTAATAAAAGATCTGCAACAATATAATCTGCATATTTTTCCGAATATGGCGGATAACCTACAAAAACATAAAAATATCAATTATAAGATCGACAAATAGGTAACTGAAATCCAAAAAGTAATTGAAGATTTTTAGGTAAGATTCCAGGATTTTGAAAACATTAAAGAAATTGTGGAATTTATATCTTTTCCTTTTAAAAAAGATTTAAGTGTGAAACGCATTAGCCAAAAAATTTCAGACATATTTCATATGGATCAAAATGCATTAGAAAATGAAATTATAATTTTACAAACTGACTTAATCTTACAAGCCAGAAAATATGAAGAAGAGTTTTGGAAATATGTCAACCGAGAAAATATCCCAGTACCACAAAATGTAGCGAATACATCTATTCTTGTTTCGGATCTACATACCTATGCGAATCGGTATTTTCATACTTGAAGCTAACGAAGACTAAAACAAAGTTCTGTCCAGTCTGATTATCTTTGTCAGGACATACACTTAATTATGATTCTTTGGTTAGACACGTGCAAAATCAGTCTTCCCATTAATGTGAAGGCAACAAAGTAAATTCTAAATCTGTCTTTATATGTAGCTACTTTTAATTCCCCTGGACGTGAGTTTTTTGGCCCTTTAAATAATTATTGTTGTTGTTTTTTACGTAGGTAGATAAGCAGAGATGAACTCAGTGAGCTATTGATAAGTTAGCAAAAATTAAGTCATATTATCCTTTCATGATAAATTTTCTGGCCAAAAAAAACAACAAAAAAAGCGAAAGTGAATTATTGAAGACAAAAAAACAGCCATATTGTGCATTTTTATAACAACTTTTTCGTATTTACAAGACAGTACAACAACGTATACATTTCAGTTGATAACAAAATAAATTGAATTTCAAGATGTAAAAATATATCTTTAAAAAGTGTCATAAAATCGAGTTTTTTAGGTACCGCATGTACGCAATGCTGCTATCAAAATTTGAGTCTGGAAATTTAATTTCTTCATGAGCCTATATCTCGAAAACTTAATAAGTGATTTAAGAAATAATTTTGAATATATATATATATATATATATATATATATATATATATATATATATTGATAATTTAGCATACCCATACCTCGCTGGAATGCACCTTTTACACAGTGTATAAACGTAGTATGCATTTCACACCCGTTCTTCCCCCTTATACTACGCCAATGGCAATAAGTCGATCACGGTACACTTTTAAAATAAAAAGTAGATCTTATATACAGAAAAGTTGGCCACCCCTGGAATAGACCATCGATTTAATATTTTAGTACATTGTAACACTCCACTGTTAATTAGTTTAGGAACTAAAATAGTTACATGCGTTTAGTGTTCTTACAGATTGGAAAAAGGTACGTCCGGTTTTTATTCATAGCATATAGTTTTAAGACTATAAAGGCGTAACAGACTGAATACTGTCTCTATTCTGTGTTGACCTTGGACGAACTGGTAGAAAATTTTTTTAATAGCATGAATAACCTGAAATTGTAAGATAATGAACTATTTAACTTAACCATATGGTGGAATAATGAACACGGTCTGGGTTTGTGTCGTGCCGTGACCTTTGTTGGTGTTCCTCGAAGCTCAGAGCTCGTTTACTCGCGCTTCACGGCGCCAGCAATTACCTGTGATTGCCGTCCCAAGTCGCGCTGCCCTTACACATGAGCGACTGCAGAGGAATCCACAAACATTTCCTCCGACACAACCCACAAAAGTCTGTACAATTATACCGCGTCGCTTGTTTTTATGCAGTATACCCGACCCGCAAACGCTAAAAGGAATATGAAATCTGCTAAGACAAGAGAGAACGTTGGATGTCTATTGCTGGTATTGTCTAAATGTATGGTTTAGGTGAAACACATCTGTGACTTCCAGAGAACCTAGTATATTCCAATGTCAAAACAAATAATATGACCGTAAAATGTTTTAAACCCTTATTAAATTACCAATTTATTTCACGTGTAAGAGATTGTAATTAAAAAAATAAATAGTAGGAAGCAGACGAAGATCAATAGTGCTTTCTCCAATGACCATTGATATTTATTTATTGATCTTATACACGCAAGAAAGGATCATTGACGAGTGTCTGAGATACAACTTGTTGGATGTCTTTGTGCTGGATTGTGAAGTTGAGATCAGTTACTGATTCTGGCCGTACAATGGACTCAGAATTTTTCGGAGTAATGGTGGGGAGGATTGGTGCGGATAATCAAAAACAGCGGATAAACCAAACTACTCATATAAAAACCACATGCACTGGTATTAAATTAACATCGTTAGTTTTTCACAACAAGCCCTACTCAATATTTTGTGATGCAGGTCAATGTTATCACTATAATAAAATTGCCTGTATGTGTGTATGTCAGTCTATCTGCGTGTTTGTGTGTTCCGAATACAAATATAAAGGGGAGGATCAATTTCGACCAAACTTGATACACGTGTTCTTTGTGATCCAAAAATCAGCACTGTTGGGGTGCGACACGGGTGGTAAATTTCAAATATGAAAAAACGACCGATAGATACATCATATTAATGCATTTTTGGATCAGTTAATTTGAGAGTGTGTCCTCTGATACTGTGTTTAATTTCAACCCCATTCATAATCGAAGGGGATTATTCTCAGTGGCGGAGGTGAAGGGACAAAGCATTAAAATAACCAGAAAACAATCGAGATTGGGCTCTCAATCAGTGCAATGTGAAGCGGTGAGTTTAATTCCGACATCAATTATTAAACTTAAGTAACAGTTCATCCCCTAACAGGGTTTTAACGGATAGTTCCGGAAATCAATTTTGCTGGAGGTGTAAGTGATGCAAATTTTTAAATATTCAAAAGCGGCCAATATTTTCATAAAATTAATACATTTCTAGGTCAATTAATATGATAGTATGTCCTCCGATACTACTAGTATATAACTTCAACCCCATCAATAATCGAAGGGGAGTATGCTTGGGGGAGAGGCGGGTGGCATCACAGAAATAACCACAAAACAATCGGAATTGCGTTCTAAAGCGGTGTAATGTGAGCCACAGTTTAATTCTGACACAAAAAATGCAATTTAAGCACCAGTTCATCCCCTAAGAACGGTTGCAAGGGTGTAAAACAGACTTCCACATTCTAGCTTTATCGGATGGAACAATTTCGACCAAATTTTGAACAGTTGTTCTTGGTGATCTAAATCGTCAGAATTAGAGTAATACACACGACTGCCACCACTTGGGGCGGGGTTAGATGGGTGGTAATTCTTAAAAATCCATAACCTGCCGATATTTCCTTTTAATATATATTTTGGGTCAATTGATTTGATAGCGTTTTCGATGAATTTGCGTATAATTTCATCCCCATTCATGATGAGCTGTGGGGAGCGTCATATGAAAATAAAAACAAAACAGTGAAGTTTGGTATTGAAATCAAAGCTATGGGAATCTTTGAGTTTTATTCTGGCATTTAGAATGCAAATTAAATTGCAGTTCAACCCTAGCACTTGTGCGTAATACATTTAAAGTACAGAACAATTTTGATAAAAATTTTGTTTCCATATTCCTTCCGACTCAAAACAAAACGCTTTGGAAATAAGACACCTTTACCACCCATGGAGGGAAGGGGTGCCGTTATTGAAATTTTTATATGTACATAATATACTCTAATTGAAAATGTTTTGTTGTAGATTTATAGATAAAGTACATTGTAACTTTAACCATACTAATATCCTAAACCCATAACATGAAATTAATTAAATCTAATACAATTATATTGTACACTAAAATAAAGTAGGAAAAATAAATGAAGAGCGAAAACTTACAAATGGGACATACACCTGAGGCAACGTCTATTTATCACACCCTATACTTTTAGTTTTTACAGACGGGTCTCTTAACGTACACATTTCCTAAACTGAACGCAATATTTTTCATAGCACTAATATTTTCAGAATTGATTTGAATGCGAGCTCCGGTCTACCCTTCCCCCCACAGTATTGGGGAAATTGTTCAGTGCGCGGACTGTTTTCACATGACAAGCTAAATCTCACGAGTACTATTCTTCTTTCAACAGAACTCTCGTTTCTCTCATTAATACAGCTTTATAGGTACCTGAGTTTGATTTATATCTTCATGACATATTAAATAATCTTATTTACTCGTTTCAAACAATGTTGTTATTCATGGCACTTTTGGAGAAATTATATGAACCAATTAAAGTAATTGTTTTTCAATATTGTTTTGGAAAATTTTATTTTATTATGAAGTGATCACAATATTTAGTTGAATTATACAACATGACAAGCCCTTTACCATGCATACGACCGCTATCAATTAATTGCGGAAAGTAAATATCGCTCTCCAGGTATTTGTGTTATATGAACATATATATAAATGAAATTGGAAAGAGAAAATTAATTAAAATCTATGAAAGCGTCAACATAATTTAATAGTTATATCATTCATAAAAAAATACCGAACGAGGAATGAGATGAATATAAACATTATCAAATATACGATGTATAATCAAATTTAAGGAAACATTAAAATAATAAAAAATAATTAAATGAAAATAAGGTCAATTCATGCATTTTGAAGTCTGCTCAAGTTTGTCGGAATATATTATTTACTGATAATAATATATTTATACATAGCCACCGAATGTGTTTAAACACAACAGTATTGCCGGTACTAAATACATAATCGTTATTTGTAATAATTTTCCCTAAGCTTTATTTTCATGCCATGTTCAAGCGAATAAGTAATTCACTGCCGAAATTAAGTGAGAAGTATTTTCATGCGAGTAATATAAAGAACTTCTAATCATTTATTGCCTCTAAGAATAGAGTAGTGTAATGGCCCCTACAAAATGTTTGTGAATCTTTGACTGGAAATGTTGTATTTCTATCGGAAAGTAGAAGAAGAGAACGGTGGGACTCAGAGAGAGTCAAAGAGTTTTTGTGGGGAGTGGGCAGAATGATCGCTGAAGTAAATGGAGAATTTTCTTAAAAATATGATTTTATTTAGTTGAATGTATTGAATATGTATTTATGTTGTTCTAAGGCTCGTTGAATATTATTTTTTCACACTTTATTTGGAAAGTTCAAATTGTCAGTCACTGCCAAATGTCAGCATCCATATGAAACGTATGAAACACAATGACAGAGTCATATGTATATATGACTGTAAATAAAAAAGAACATATTAGTACCAAGTATAAGTATTAAATCACTGGACCGTCATCCCACAAAAGTCACAGATACTCATTTTATAGTACTTCGAACCCTGAGACAAGAGATGTCGTGAAGTGATTTGATCAACCAGTTAAAATAAACCTATGGGTAACAAGTTTTAACACTGATTATTATTCTTTTATGTGACGTAAATGAGGTTAGGGACTTTCAGTAGGCCATTAGATCTTATGATAGATTTAGATTTATTGTTGTTTCCATTTGCCCTCGATTGAGAAAATACGATACGTCATACATTACAAATAATTTTAAGAACAAAATAAGATACACAAATAATTACAAATAATCTTCAAATAAATAAAATACTGAGAAACATAAATACACTGAATGAATTTTTTCGCTACTTGGAATTGTGCGACCAAGAATCTAGCGTTCCCTCTGTAGTAGCTCCAGGCAATACACGAAACAAACAAAAGAGCGGAAAAAACTGTACAGAAAGTTTAAAGCTATGTAGTAGGTGTTTTTACAAGGCAACAAATTCAACACTTTTGCAGTAACCTTGATTTAAATACTAGAAGGACGATTAAGAAAATTCTGTACTGAGTAAAACGCGCCATTTAATAGAATAGTTTTACTCTGCTTCACGAAACTTTTGTAGTTATCGTTTTTAACCTCTGGAGGAAGGCTGTTGTATAAAATTATCCCGGTATTGTGAATACTTTTCTGGTGGAGAGCAAGGCGATGCATGTCCGACCTTAGAGCTGAACGATTTCTGGTCGGGTATTAATGAAATACGCTATTCGTTTGAAAAAAATTTATGTTCCTTTTTAAAAACTTTACGATTTCATGAATATATACGATTAGTAAAGTATTTGCAACTCGATCTGGAATTAGTACTAGAAAGTATTCTAATTGCACGCTTTTGCAACTTAAATATTTCATTTCTCCTGGAGCAGTTTACCCAATTAGAGATGCCATAGCACATAATTGAATGAACATATGTTAAGTAAACCATTTTGACGTACTTTTTGTCAACGTGTTGCATTAGTGTTTTCAGAGAATAACAAGTTGAAATTAGTTTCCGAGCAAGCAGATATATATGGTCATTCAACTTTAATTCATCATCAATCCGAAGGCCCATGAAGGGCGTATTGGCAGAAAATTTGTCTACGGGTCTATTACTAGCATCAGCAGTAAATTGAACTAACTTATTTTTAACTAGTTTGAGGGATAAATTATTCACGTTAAACCAAACATTTAGACCATCCAGAGCACTGTCTACTTTCTTAATCAGATTAACGAAGTTTTTATCTTCAATAACATCCGCGTAGAGAATCGACTTTAGAGGATGTACGTATCCTGGAAAATCATTTATGTATAGAATAAAAAGTAAAGGCCCAAGAATTGATCCTTGAGGTACTCCATATGTTTTAAACATATAACAAAGCATGTGTACAAGAAATCTATTATAGTGTTTTAATCTATAACCATTAATAATACAATGTTATGGAATACTGATACTATCTCTTTTGAATGAATTTAATTGGGAGTATATCTAACGTGGATTTTCAGGCTGAATATTGATTAACCTATATTTTCTACAATATATCATTTTCTTCTTTCATTTACTTATACTAAATAGTATCCATATTATTCGCAATAATTATTTTTAATTATTTTTTGGTGTTGCATATTATTTAGAAAATCACACCTATCCTGTATCGTGGAAAATGTTGGTCCCGAAATTTCCCCCTATCTCAGAGAGGAATAGTGAATGCCGCGACTTCCGGGCCCTCTCTCTGTAATTATAGCATTGAATATTTAGTGCGAGTTATTACTGGAGAAGCTGACCACACCACCACTTTGTGGTCCACGAGAGACGCTTCCGCTGACTTGCTATTCGAATCCTCACAGCCTTTCTCATGGCTAAATAAATACTAAACGTTTTACCAATAACTAACAGATTCTTCGGTTACATAAAACGGAAAACACAAATGTATATAAAATATTTTACGTATTATTAGAATCATTATTTATTTATATACACGTACATATATTAAAAATACTGATCCACTCGCTTTTACAAGAAAAGTATAATTCAACCAAAGTATTCACAATACCGGCAGACTTTATACAGGAGCCTTCCTCCAGAGGTTAAAAATAATAATTACAAAGGTTTCGTGAAGCAGAGTAAAAATATTCTATTAAATGGCGCGTTTTACTCTGTACAGGATTTTCTTAATCGTCCCTCTAATATTGACAATCGAGGTTCTTTCAAAAGTGTCGAATGTGTTGCCGTGTAAAATAACACACCACATATCTTTAAACTTACTGTACAGTTTGTTCTGTTCTTTTGTTTGTTTGTTTCATGTATTTGCCTGGAGCTACTACGGAAGGACAGCACAGCTCCAAGTTGTCAAAACCCCATTGCCCGTGTTTGTGTTTCTCAGAGTGTGCTTGTGATCTCTTGTGTGCGTAGAGTGTTTTTAATGATTTTAGACTATGTACCTTTTATTTTATTAATTTGTTTTAAGATTATTTGTAATTAATTATTGACCTTATTTTGCTCTTACAATTATTGGTTATTTGTAATGTATGACGTATCCTATTTTCTCAACCGAGGACTAATGGAAACAACAATGATTCTAAATCTACAGAGGTTGGGGGAAATTTGGTGGTGACACTCTGTAGATACGTGATGTGCGGGGGTTGTCGTCCCAAGTAATTCGAGTCAAAGGTAGATGCACAATTTAAACTAAATAGAATTCCGGAAGACTATAAAGCTCTTATGTTTTAAGCATCAACGGATATATTACTTGACATATGGAAAGAAACTGTCCTAGGAGAAATAACCGATTATAAAGAGCTTCGAAGGCAGAGATTTTGGAATGAAAATATCCAGCAGTAAATACAATAAAATATTACGGTAGGAAAAATTTTATCTCATGAATCTTTATCGAGAGAAGAGAATGTCTCAAAATTTGAACTTTGTAATTAATATCTAGATTATCTATTTTCGGGAGACAAACTCGTTAAGTTACTAGCGAGGCATTTTGAATTGAGTTTGGCTGGTTTAATACATGAGCGAGATTTTAGAAGCTCCAGGGTACCCAAATATTTTGTTCGTAACCACGGAAACCTCAGTAAGAAATACAAGACTGTCGTAACGTTCGGTTGACGAGAGAGAAAATATGCGAGGGCCAAAGTAACATGCTTCAAGACAAAATGAAATTAGCTAACGTCCTAATGATGCAATTGACGAGAGAGGAAAACAGTACGAGAATATAATTTTTCGGTCTTTTCTCTTGTGTTATCCTCCCTTTTCGCGGAGGTAGTATTTGACCTTGTAAATGAGGGGGATATTAATTAATGAATTTAATAATTGGGTTTAAATATATACATTTATTAATTGTAAACACAATAATTTTAATATGGGTAGTGGGTGTATATATTATGTACAAAAATAATTAATTAAAATGGGATTGTATTAAAGATCTCAGGGTATTAATGGTTTGGGTGACCACGTGTAGCAGATTTTCTGTAGGTTGACGAACCTGAGTTATTTTCATATGCGTCTCGCTGTAACTTCCGTGTTGTGGAACTTGAAGCGGCCGGTCGACAATAGCTGCTGCCAAATTGAGGAAACTCCGCTTTTTCCTCTTTCTTCCCTTGTTGTTAAGACCTTTCTTCCCTGCTTCCTGGACTGATCAAAGCACGGTCCACCTCTCCGCTGCCACCCCACAAATCAGCTCTCGCCACCAATCTCCTTTCGCCACCACCTTGTATCACCAGAATATCCATCCACCAGTCTCCTTCAATATCCTCTCGCCATCACCTTGTATCACTTGCAAAAATCTGTCCTAAAATGGTCTCCGCCAGCCTCTTTAAAGCCTTGTTCCCACTTATCCGACATCTATTACTAAGGTGGCAGGGATGGATATTCTCCAATCATCTCCCTTGTTTCATTTGGGAAACACACGCCACCCGGTCATCAAATTCCTAGGCAGATTAGCACATTCCGAAACTGGCGACGAGGTGTTCGAGCTTTATGGTCCAAGTGTCAGCCCCAGTCTCTTTGTTTAGATTCCGAGCCGCCAAGACGGCGCGCGGAAAAACCCCTTCTTCCTGGCCAGCGACTTTCTCGGGCCGAAATATTTGTTATTTAAGTTTCCGTAAATAATAAAAAAATTGGACGCGGGTTCTACTGCGCTACAACCTTAGTGGATGAGATTTGTATGAACTTCAATAAGCCCGCACATGAACCGTTCGTACCACGGAAGGAAGTTATTTGCCAAAAAGTCCAGTTAAATTCAAAACTATCCTCGAATAAAAACTAGATAAATTAATTTTATCAGCGAGTTTCTTCTGGCTGTGGTTGTATCAATGCTTGGACAATAAATGTATGGACTGAAAGATAAAGTACATTAAGTTAAATCGTTAAGATCTCATCAGAAGAGGAAACTTTATAGCATCTTGAATCATTACTCGACCATTTTCAATGAAACACCGGAAGCGTTTAAGGGTCTAGTGGACCATATAGATACCAATCCTCGTAAGGCCCTCGTGAAAAGGACAGGGCAATTGCTTTGTCGAAACAGCAAGACGTTCAATAAAATATCAGTCAACTTGCTCATATGAATATAGTGGGTAGGAAGTCAATTATTAATTGCAATGGTAATAGTACAGATCTCAGCGGTTGAGCACGTTAATTGAAAAATGGACGCATTATTAAAGAAGCTGAAAGGTAAATGGTGGATAAGCAGTATTGATATCACTAAAGTGTTCTATAAAATTGTATTGGACGAAGGATCAGAAAGGTTAACGCGTTCAGTCTTTGTGGTAAATAATATGTTATACATGTTTACCTTCTGGGTTTTGTCACACAACTGGATCTAGTGATAGGCGATATTCTGGGCGATAGATTTTGCAGCATTTCAACAGAAAGTAATTCACAAAACTCATCGCTTTTAACTTTTTAATGGTATATATTCATAAACTTTTATCTTTATCTGCATATAAGTTACGTATAAGGTTTAAATCTTCTTGTGTTCCTCAAGAAAGAAAGAAAAAATAGCAGATCAACTTATGTGTATGAGTTACAGAATGATGTACCCGAAACGTATACATTAAGCAATTAAATAAATGAAAAAAAGGTAAAATATTGGCAAAGACTGAGCTGTTGCAAAAATGGTTTTTCGAAAGGAAATTTTGATAAAGCGATGTACAGTAAGCTAAATAAGTATATAAAAAACACAAAAGGCGTTGAGATTTAAAAAAAATTAATTAATTTTTCTTGCACTAGAGGGGTGTGGCAGAACGAAAAATTTGTAAGTTTCTTTTTAATAATTCATTAAAAATCTAAATAAGTTCTTTTAAGTTATATTGATATTAAATTAAGTAAAACGTTTGTGAAGTGATTTTTCTTTTTCCATAATTTTACAATTTTTTTAAAACAATTAGTGTCCGGTTCCCCTACATAAAGTATATTATTATTTTCGTCTTTTGAAAACTGTAACGAGTTATTTGCTTTGTGAGTAATTAAAAATAGGCAAACATTGCGTGAAAATAACTCAGTTTTAAGAATTAGTCAAATAAGCGACATCAGACCTTTGGTTTGAGTTCTGTATATACACGTCGAGATGCGGTAAACGATTCGAATTCATTCAATTTCACAAGGTAACAGAATGTTCGCGTTTTGGAAATATCTTTGTTAAAAATTCACTGAGGAAATATTGGGCTTTGAAGTTTCTTCTGCGAAAGTATTTTCCGATTGGGAAGGCCTCGCCGCCGAAAGAGTGAGCGGAACTTAATGAAAGGAAGAGAGAGAGAGAATTGCGAGTAATAATATCGGTGAAATAAGCGGCGAAGCATGTAAGACGACGTGAGCCCTTCTCTGAAGACTAGGAGTGCTGCTTTACATATTCATACGGCGCCCCAGTAGGTAATTCAGCGCGAACCACATTTGCCGGGACATTAGGCAAAAGGGGATGCAGCCCTTGCTTCGTTACGCTGGTGGTGGCTTGCCAAGCTACTTACTGCCTTGCCTTGCCCAAATACAGGCACCTTGCTTCACAACCATTCCAAGGTTGTAATTATTTCATTTAAACCCTCCATACAACCGCTTTTCGATTCTCTGTAACACATTACAACGACAAGGATGATATTATGCCTCGCCAGAGACCATTATTTAATAATTTTAGAAGTTTGGAACGCGCCTGTATTAAAATCATTTATTAACTTGTGTAATAGATCATGGGGAAACGGAGAGGTGGATGCTGGAAAAAAGAAATTATCAAAGCTCCATTTTGACCAGTAAGTTATATATTAATATTTAGAGATATCTGCAGAATCAGATCTCTTCTTCAGATTAGACTTTCTCATTCTATTGAAATGTCGTTAAGTAATGGAAATAGCCATAACATTAGCCTGCTCCTGATAAATATAACCAACATTTTTAATGTGCATATTTGTAGGTCTTATTTGGAATGCTTCTTTTTAAAAAAATCAGTTTTTTCTGTTTAATTTCTGTTTAATGCATTACTGGATATCTTTAGCAATGAATAAAAGTAGAAGTAATTTTAATTGGTCATTTAAGTACTTCCATACATACTATTTGCGAAATTAAAAATGGGACCATGTGTCTGATTAAGGACGACCGGGACAGTGACCGTTGAGTAACATTTCCTTAAAATTTGTATCTTTAAGCCATAGATACA
Source organism: Eucriotettix oculatus (assembly GCA_034510155.1). Lineage (NCBI taxonomy): Eukaryota > Metazoa > Arthropoda > Insecta > Orthoptera > Tetrigidae > Eucriotettix > Eucriotettix oculatus. Next base: position 49,396,052 of record CM067376.1, on the reverse strand, counting down.
GTGAGATGTAAAGAAAAGTTTTGCATGTAAAAATGGGAATGATTCTAATCATGTTTAAATAGATTTTCATGTTTCAAATGTTTATACTTCAATTTTAAATGATAGAAAATGTTGTATAAAACTGAAATGCAAGAATAATCTGCCGAATGGTGGGATTTAAGAATGATATCCTGATATATTCAGACGAGTCTTATTCCAATATATTGATTCAAAATTTCCTTTCTTACACGTGCTCTCAGATCTGCATCTGAATTTACTTGCTGCTTTTCTGATACATCCAACCGGGTGTCATATATGTTATTGGGACTAAAGTAAAAAACTGATCTATTTTCGTCTTTGATTTTTTAGGTTTTCCTTCCTATCTTAAAATGTCCGGATCCTGTGTATTTAGTGGTAGTTTACAGTTATTTTATTGGATACTAGAATGACAAATGACGCTTGGGATAACTATAAACAGATTTAAAATTATAGGAAGTAGTTTTTTATAATAAAAACCATTAAATTTCTTAAATATAATGTTTAAATGAGGCAAAAACGGACAAAAAAGTAGAAAAAACCAAAATAATTTAATAAAACTAACAGTTTTGATCCTGATCTGGTCTCACTTCATGTTTAACTTAAATTAACAATACACATATTAATATCATTATTGTTTATTATTTTTGTCTTTTTTTGGCCTAATTTAAAAATTAATTTAAAATTTCAGACGTTAATAACTATTATTTCTTAAATATCAATATAAGCAGAATATTTCTCTGGCCGAAGAAGATAAGTATAAAATCGGAACTTTTCATCACATCAAATTTTTTATGATTTAACTAGAAAATTTACTATTTTATTAAATACCAAGAAAATCATATCTTTATAATTTAATAATACAGACTTCAGTTGGCACAGTAACCCAGTAAAATTATTTTAGTCATTATTTGTCTCAATAACTTAGTCCACGTTGCTTTTTTCATAGCAAATATTATCAGAAAATACGTTTAGGAATATTTAGCTCTAATCTGGAGTGTTTTCAAAACCTACTGGGTTTGGGATGTTTGGAGACGGTTCAACGCTTCCAGTTAATTGAAAACGTATCAAGTTTAAAAGTCGTGTGTAATCACCTTTCGTCCACTAATTTACTCAACGGTGATTATTTGGTTAACTGGTATCCCCAATCCAGTTGACGAATTTGTTGACGGCTAACCGATTTTACAATGAATTTTTATTTAAGGAACTGTCAGCATTTTAGCTTATAGAATTGTATTCTGATTGCTAAATAAATTATGATAAAAAAAATTTAAGGAAGGAGATCCACAGATATTTTCTGCGAATTTGACCGCCCCTTAGTGAATGCAACACACAAAACACATTTGGTTTGGGTGCTTATTAAACTCTGCATGTATAAGAGAATATTTTTCATCCAATTACAAGATGTGCAACGAATAATTCAATTTTAGAATAGATTATCCAATTGATTATTAAGTTTCCTCCACTATTATTATTTTAAAAAGTATAAAATGTTCGTACTGAGTGTGGCGTTATATGTGTGAGAAAGAAGTTGCCGACAGAAAAAGAATAGATGCTTTCAAAATGTGGTGCTACCGGAGAATGCTGAAAATCAGATGTGTGGATAGGGTAACTAGCCAGGAAGTTATAATGAAAATAGGGGAAGAGAATGGAAATGCTTGCGCAGGATAGGTTAGTATGAAGGGTTGCATCAGACCAGTCTTTGGACTTTGGACTTTGAACAACAACAACTAAACACGAATTATAAATAATCTGCGATCAATTCTTGAGACAATGAATGGTACGTATATATATATATATATATATATATATATATATAGAGAGAGAGAGAGAGAGAGAGAGAGAGAAATTGGTGTCACTCGAATGACGAATAAATGATGGACTAGGACAAATTCAGTAATAATTACACAGTTTTATTTGATCATACATCTATTTCCAAAGCGAAATTAAGAGATCTGCGAATAAGATCTAGTACGGTATTATTTTAAGCTTAGGTTAATTAATTTGCAATTATTCGTGAAACCGAATGTACGTTATATATTATGATGTTTAAAACATACGGAGTTTATGAGAAAAGAATGTATGCCAAAACCCGGAAATCGAACCCGGGACCTCCCGCGTACAGAATGACATTTTTCCATTACGTTCTCTAAATTTAGTATTTGGCTACTGCCTGAGCTTCATGGAAACAATTCTTTTATGTTTGAACATTGATATTTATGATTTATCATATTCACATTGAAAATTAAAATATTTTTACTGTTCAATGGTTACCATGGTTATCAGTATCGGGGAAAATGATCGGCTAGAATGAGCAGTGAGCCAAACTGTGGTTGGATTAAAAGGTTATTATAAGTTATTTATGAATATCAGGCAAAATGATCGATCTAGAACGAGAAGTGAGCCAAAGTGCGATTCTCAGAATCCAATATCGAAAGAGAAATCTATATTCAAGCCATTGAAATTGGAACAGAGCAATTCCTGTATCGTTCAGAGAAAGCTCCAATGTTTGCTAACAACTGTGGTTGCCGGTTTGTTTCTTGCCGTGATGTAGTATGGTATTCTGACATTTATGCGACCATTAATGGAGTACTGCGGGATCCTTACGGTAGAAGAAGCTAAATTATTGCTTTGCAAAGGGTGCAAATGAGAGCTGAAAATTTCTGAATATGGGACCAGGTCATGGGAATGAAATCGTTGCAACAACGATAGGGTAGGATCCATTAGCTAACCAAGTAAAAAGTAAATAAAGTGATTATAAATCATCCCTCAGGCATAACATAATAGAGAAGTATTCATGACAAAGCATGAGTAGAGGTTTCAAGGTTCAAAACAACGTAGTTTCAGAAAACAATTGTAATTAGTAGTTAAATATTTCCGTCAATTATGCAATGCGTAACTTGGAATAGAATTTAGAAACTTTTCTAGGTTGATAGAGAAATATTTTGGAAAAAAGGATTTAAATATTATGTGGCGATATACGTTTATGAGGACAGAGTCCGGTAGTCAAGTAACATTTCTGCAACCATACAGTTATAAATCTGTAGGTGACATACAGATAGAAGTAATTATCGTGAGATGACACGAACTGTTGAGAAAAAAGTTTCGTTTTGAGGTCGGAATTTTGGACTCCGAAATCCTACCAGAGTGGGAAGGTTTCTGAGGAGCGGTCTCCGCGTTTCAAATGAGTTAAAAATGAATATTGTAGCTACGAGAGGAGAGAAAATAGAACGAAAAAAGATATGGGAAAAAGTGTTTAATCGGCAACAGATGATTCATAACTTTTAGGCTAAAATTGAATTTATTGACGAGAATAACTGTTTATAGAATAAAATGTTGTGGATGTGATAAGATTTATGTGGGAATGTCTGGTATTAGTGTAAGAAATAGAATATAAAACAAGAGTTCTTTCAAGCAAAATTGTAAACAAATATAATCTTATACTACATTTAAAAGAAGAAGGACGAAGTAGAGAGTAAGATATTGCAGAAAGATATTCAAGAGAAGACTTTAAGAGGGATATAATATAGAGATTACATTGATTAAAACAAACTAAACAGGAAAATTTATGTTTATATGAAAGATTAAGAAGAAATGTAGATTTAATTACTCGTATAGATTAATAAATTATAAAAACACTACTTTAATTAATTTTTTTGGTAATCAAGATTTATTATACAAGAGACAAGACAACCAATCCAGATATTTTGTACAGGAGACAGACGTAAACATATTTTATGTTAAGATTATTTACTTAATGTTATTGTAAATTAATTCATTGAAATGTTTTTATTATATTGGCAGATATATCGGCCAAGTGCCGAAAGCTCCTGGCGTTAATATCTACGGAATGAAAATGTTTTCTGAGAGCTTGTGTTGTGGTTTGATGAACTGAAAAAATGGTAAATATTAATTTTATTCGCATATTTTATAATTTTAATATACAAATTATGTAATTAATATATACTTATAATTTTTTAATATTTATTTTAGGCCGCGTTAACTGTGATGTTGGTGACCACAGAATATACATTAACGCGTACAAAGAGAAAATAATGTTGTGGTTAATATATCAAATATGGTTTACAATTTTCATGTGTTATATTTTGTCATACACATTGAACACTTTTAATGTTCTAATAGTCTTTTCATTGTCACTTCAAATGATGTGGGCCATATGATCCAATTATAATTCTTCTCTGGGAGTTGTAATTGCGGCAGTGGAAAATTATATGGTCTATAGTTAGGCGTATCTTGTAAGAGTTGCATTGGGATGGAAAAAAGATGGCTGAGAGAGATAATTCATTCCTACAATTTGGCACCCTTATCTGGACCAACAAGTGGACCTTCTGGATCTACTTGACTTACGATTATATATATATATATATATATAATTAATGTTAACTAACCCTCAGAAGTCGCTAAGAACCATATAGAAAAGAAGTGGTAATGGAAAAAAATACGAGGTCTGTTTGATGAGTCTGGTAAAAATGTATCAAAAAATACTTTTTTTAGAAAATGTTTTTTTTTCTGGACATAGTCGCCTTCCTTGGATATACACTTGGTCCAGCCAGTTTCCAATTATTTCAACCCCATCACAAAAATAAGTTTTGTCAAATTCTGTAAAATATTCCGCCACAGCCTCAATCACTTCCTCATTTGGTGAAACTTTCTTCCCTCCAGGCCAATTTTCTAAGTTCGGGAACAAGAAGAAGTCACTTGGCGCTACGTATGGTGAATAGGGTGAATGAGAAACGGGTTAGAATCCCAAGTCTCACACTTTCGCTAGGGAGAATTCTGCAGTATGCACTGGTGAAATATGGGTCGTATCTTGTATGCGAAATAGGCAAAGGTTGGCACGGTGACGTAGTTGGTAATACTGATGAAAATTAATATATTGGATAAAACGTTTGAAATTCTTAATACACACACAACGCAGATAATTATTTTAATGACTATAAATAAATAAAAAGACGGCCAAAAAGTCAGCATTAAATATATCACTATTTATTTACAAAAGCGACGTTTCATCTCCATTTTGAGACTTCTTCAGGCTTACTACAAACATAATATTGCAATAAAATAAATATAAATTATATGTTACAATTTTTTAATTTATATATAAAAACATGTTTAAAAACTTACTAATTTAGCAATACATCCTATTTACTCCTTGGCTCTCTAAGCCGAAAAGATTATTGAATTTACATGTAAAAAATTTGGTGCCGCGCTGGACCATCTCCAGTGACGGTTACGGCCGAAATGATGTAGTAACAATGTGTGCTTTCGGCAGGTAAATTTTAACAATGGAGAAGAATATTGAAGCGTAAAACTACTATCAGAAAAGAGTATCGTTAATTTTGTTCAAATTATTCCTGTCATTTTTAAGAAGTAAATAGGATGTATTGCTAAATTTGTAAGTTTTTAACCATGGTTTTTATATACAAATTAAACAATTGTAACATAGAACTTATATATTTAATTTATTCTAACATTATGTTTGTATTAATCTTGAAGTCTCAAAATGGGTATGAAACGTCCCTTTTGTACATAAATAGTGATATATTTAATTCTGACTTTTCGGTTGTCTTTTATTTATTGTTAATTTTAAAGTCAGAAAAGTTTGTTGTATTTTAATAATTGATCAAATGATAAAGATGTGAATGAAAAATTAAATTCTCCGACAATGTAATTGCAAATAGCGATGCTACAATTTTGAAATAAATATAATAATTCAATAACAATACATACACCTTATATTAATAGAAAACATTAGAAAATAGAACTAATTATAAAAATTAGATATGTGCCGACGTTTCGATGCTAGCTTTGCATCTAACTCAAATGGCTCTTAAAGTAAAATGACAAAATTTGAAACAGGAGCATCTCCTCAATCTTTAATACCCACCGAAGCACTTCAACACAACCACACATTGATATATACAAATGCATATTCATGGAAACCTACATGTACATATATATACCCATAAACACATGCATATATATTTGTGTGTGCGGCTATAATGAATAAAAATGGTCATGATTGTCTGAAACACAAATCACTCCTGTATTTCAATACGTGTATTAAGAATAATGATTTATACGGTAACATACAAGTGAGATATCAAAAAGTTAAATGGATAATGATTAAAATAACGAAAACGTTCAAATAACAACTACATATACGGGCACTTTTTAAGTTGTTATTGCACATATCACGAAAAAAAGTTCATTTCATTGATGAATTTTAAACGACATTTAGACGAAATGTTAGCCTTAGTATTTCACAGACGGAACAGAACATTGTTACTAAATATCCGCCAAGTCGAAACAGTCTGCGGCTTTTTACAAACCGCCTCACACATTTTATTTTACGGCTTTGTTGGATTGAAAATTCTGCACTCGTGCAACGTAATGCAAAAATAGCTTTACGAGTCGTTTGTTAATTAAAGTTCAATTTTTACCATATGAAAGTAATTGCCAATACACATGTAGCAGTTCAGTTTCACTTAAATGTAACAGACGACTGTGTGCTGAATTTTTACAGGAGTTTCTTTCATTTTTCGAATCGGGAAGAGTTTGGATATTAAGATTAATAAGTAATTATTCACAGAGGCGTAGCAATTGTTTTTATTTAATTAAATTAATTGTTATTTGAATAATATTTTATAATTTTTTTTGGATGTCTATCATCAATTTGTCACCTCATTCATATCCCCTTTCCGTTTCTTTTATTAATTTAAGGACTAATGTTTTATACATTGGATCGTCTCTGTTCATCTTTAAAAGAATTTATTCACTGAAGTTGTATAGAAAATCAATAACGCAGCTGTATGACGTGAGGGACACGGTAAGATTCCTTTAAATTGCTTCCTAGGAAGGATTGGATCCAGGAGAAGTTAAAAGACTGATTCTGCGACTGAGGAAAGCCGTGACTGCATCTATTTACTCCCAGAGGTAATCCATATGCAAATAGTAGTTCGCAACACGCCACCACGGGGTTCTGGTATATTGCTACGCGACTACAACAGCCGAGGTCTCCTAAATCGCGCGTTGCAATACTGTTCAAAGCAATACCTCCTCTAAAAAAGAGGCTACAACAAAAAACAACTTTCGGATAAGCGAGTGCCATACTGAGTTTCAAAGAGAATGGGAATATGACAACGCGCTATTGTACTTTTTTTACGTATAAACAACTCGTAAACTACACGACTATTCAACACTGTCTGACACCCACGTTCCAACAGAATATATATACATGACAGCGGCATCTCTTTGAAATGACGTGCCGCAACAGCCGCTCATGAAGGATAATTCCATTTTCTCTTCTTGAAAGTAGATATGTTGAAAGGCGGAAAATATTTTAAAATTCAAATAAGTTAGTTCCTTTGAGGAGTTTGTAGACGTTTAGAAAAGCTATAAGAATAATCTTTAAAAATATTGTGACGTGGCGTTATAAACTAGTAATTATTTTATTTTAGTGCATTAATTAAAAACGTCAACGAATATAACGCCTTTGGTAGAAATAATATTTTAGAACTAGGTCGTGTAACACAGTATTTAATCGTTATTAATAGTATGATTTTACCGTACTTTAATGTAAATGTTAAATTGTTGTTAAGAAACTTGAACGGGATCTCTGGTTTGAAAGAATTGTTCTTATTAAATTAATTCAGTTCACAATTAGAAAGAAAGATGTTTAGATTCATCTAAATTATAGTTTCAACATTTAATCACCTTTTTAGATACCTTAGAAACTTAGAAGACGTAGGCTTGACGCAGCCTGCTTGGCGGGATGGACAGAAAAAAGCCCGTTCAAATCATCTGATCGATGTGACCTGGTGAGTATTACTGTAGAATTTCCTAACTTTCTGCATATTATAGGAAGATTTGTCGAGTACAGAATGCATCTTTACGAAAACCCTGAATTTTAAGTTTTTAAAATTAATTTGATTTAACTGTGTCCATATCCAGCTTCCGTCTCACATTGCACGGATTTCTGTCATATTTAATACATAAGCTTACGTATTAAACTATGATAGCAACAACTTGTGCCAGGTTTACTGAGTGAAGTTACGTGGAGACGTGTAGTGGATCTTAGAATGGTTCTAGAAAAACGAAATAAATTCCAATTTTCAATATAGTTTCGTCGTACGACTTATCAAATTATAGAAACATTACTCTGCTTACTATCTTTCTCCAAAATTTTCGAAGAAAATAATTCTCGTAGGCTTACTTAATTTTGTGATCATATACAATATTTTAAATCTCACGCAGCATGGTTTCCGTAAAGGAAAACCTAAAAATAGTGCAATGTATAGTTCAAAGTATTCATTGTATGAATAACTTAAGGTAGCTTGAATATTTTCTGTTCTGTTTAAGGTATTTGACACAATTGATCATAAAATCTTACTTCCAAATTTAGAATATTATGGTATTCGTATACGAATACCATAATTACTTCTCTTATCTTAAAAAGCGAACACTGAACTTGGCGTTCAAAACATAAGATGGTCATATTCATTTATCTGATTGGGAATAAATTAATTGCGGCGTTCCTCAAGGCTCAATTATTGGACCTTTACTTTTATTCTTTATATTAAGACTTTTCAAGTTTCGTACATCCTCTAAAATCATTTATTTACGCGGATATTACGAATATAGTAATTCAGATAAAAGTGTTTACAATCATGTTAGAAAAGTAGGCAGAACTATAAATAAATCTATTTTTTTGCACGAAATATTATTTCAAATACGCTTCATTTGTTCAATGTCGAATAAATCGATAAATAATTCACTCATTATGCTCGTTATTACAATAAATGGAAATATCAGAATTCAGCAGTCCGAAATCGAAATGTCGAAACAATGCCAAGCTACGACGCAATGAACTTACGCATGTATTGATAGGTAAGTTAAATGACACAGATTATTCATACGGTTAGGATGTAAATTTGAGTTTAAAATGTTACTTTAAAAAAATCTATCGGAAATTTAAGAGTAAATTTTCTGGATCTCGATAACAGCGCCAGCTATCGGGTCCAATTATAACTTAGTATCTTCCAGCTGTCCCCATAAATAATAATAAAATTTCAACAAAATCGGTCAAGCTGTTTAGGAGGAGAAGAATAACGAAAAAACGCGCATCAGAATTTAATATATAAAGATAAGAAAACATGATTGGCTAATTGGGAATATTTGCCGTTATACCGAAAATAAAGAATATGTCATATAATTGTGTGAATGTGATTTGATAAGTGATTTCTAGAACTTATCGGATATCCTGTTAGAATATGATGGCATAAAAAATCAATAGACAGGGAAACTACTTTTTGAAGAGCGAATACTTATTGTGTTTCCTGTTAAAGAGCAATCCATGAAAATGACTATATTTCGAACGCGCTGGATACTGAATTCACGGTTTACACAATTACATAGAATCTAGAAGATAAGTTGGCAAAAGTGGAATTCAATTACTGCGTAGAAAGAATATGAATTATAGTATTTATGTCTGGTAATTTACATGTTATACACCTTAACGGACCACAGATCAAACATTGGACTTCCTTGCATCAACTAATGTGTCGAATATGTTTTTGTATTATCCAGTCTGTATGTAATTAATTATTAAATTATTAACTTCATTTCTGAAACACGATATCAAAACCAATTCCATACTGTAAAATTAAATCAATCACATCAGTATTCATCAGGTGTAAAATTTAAATGAATATGTAATTAAGTAACTTTTGAAGTTTTAAATTAGATGAAGGGAACTTTTCCAGTGCATCATTATTAACTTCATCCAATTATCGATGGAACGTTGTGTTTCTGCAATACTGCTTGCAACTGAGTAATTATTTTCTTCCTTATTCATTTTAATTAGAATTTTTCTGATACTTCATTAAAATTCTTCTTATTTTTAAACGTGGTATAAGCTGTTGTAGCTAAGCAAGTACGCTGTGAAAAGTCAGTTTAATAATTAATAGCACATTAATTACTTTAGTAATGGGAAATCATCATAAATGTAAAATATTGCTAATTAATATTATCTCTAGTCACCTTTTTTCTCCCTGTGGTAAGTGAAATTAGTAGAAACCATTGATATAAATACATAATATGAATTATTAATCTATAAATACGAATGCAACGTGTGATATTACACTTCAAATTGTAAACTTCATTAGCCTGTAAATATTTACCGCTTTTGTGATTGTATAAATACATTAAGCAAGGCGTATAATATACAAATTTTGAAAACTCAATTAAAATCGCTTTCATATTAACACCAAGTTAACAGATTTATTGAAACTCTTTCTATGACTGATTTATTATGTATACTGATCGATTTTCATTTCTATACTACGAGATCAGTATGGAAAAATCTTGATCAGAATTAAAATCATTGAACCTGTAATTAATTTACATGCAGTATTTATTTTTAATTTAAATAAGGTAATTAAGGCTATGATTTAGTGATCAATTGTAGTTAAGCGTGAGCCGAGACCGGTGCAATAGATGGAAAAGTCTCGCACCTTACGGATTTCGCTGATGTCACCACGTACCAAGTAAAGGTTCCAGCTTCGAATTCCGGTTCGGTCCAGATCCCTCAATTTAGTTTTGTGGTTTTTAAGGAAAAACTTTATTTAAAAGCATTTCATCTCTTTTTTCAAACAATTCTAAAATTTGAATTGAAGTTAAGGGATAATTTTTATAAATAAAAATTCATTTGATTGCAAGAAAGTTTTGTATTCTGCTCATCTTTCGTCAACACAGTAGGAAAGAAATTTACAACAAATGACGTGTCAGTTACCGTGAAGGTTTCAGAATTAGTTCAAGAACTTTACAATTGGTGGATATCAGGTCGTATCATCAATTCTTTGTGTCATATATTCAAGGGAACAGATACACATAATTTAGCAAGGCAATAAGAAATATTTGATAAAGAATGGAGTCAGTCAGATTTAAAGCAACTATGGTGAAAAATGTAGAAGAAAATAGCAAATCAGAGTGTGGCACCCTACACTGCCGATTCTGAAAGGCTCCAGAGTCCGCCGTCACCACCGAGAATCCTCCCTGTACGACCCCGGCATGCATTCCAAGCAAAGAAAACGTTGTGTCGACGTACGAGTAAGAGCCTATTACGTTCAAAAACTCCCTTATTTCTTCACATCCTGAAGATATCGAGATAATTTCTTACCTGGTGTATTTTGGACTCTCATAGGGTACATAAAGAAAATTTAATTCCTTTCAAGTTCTGGTAATATATTCCATCCTCTTAAAGCACCCGAAATTTTTTGAGTCTTTTAAGGTAGCGTGCTAATTTAATATATCTGGAGAGTTATTAATTTGGTTAAGGTTTCACCAGTCATCAACATGGTTAATTTGAGGCTGACCCCAAATCGACATCAAGGGGATAATAGTCCAAAAAAGTAACAGTCTCGATGCCAGAATAATCACGGGTTGATGGAAACTTTGCATGGAATTATTATTTTTTTGAATATTATAAATGACAACTCTTGAAACTCCGCAACTCGCTAGTATTAAATAAAAATCACTTACAGTGATTGTGTCTTGTGCCTTCATCGTTCTAAAAATATTTTTCACAGTTTTGTTGTTTTCAGTCTTTAGATGGGCTGATGCAACCCTTCGTGCTAACCAATTCTGGGCAAGCATTTTCATTTATACATAACTACCACATTCCACATCATCCCAAATATGCTTAGCGTATTCCATCCTCTTACTACGTCTTCTGTTATTACCATAGACACTTTTCTCGTATGCTTATTTCACAATACGTGGTCTATTAATATATCCTTTCTCTTAGTCACAGTCCTCCATATTGTTTTCTCTTCTCTTATTCTGCTTATAACTCCCCGGTGAGTTACTCGATCCACCCATCTCACCGTCACTAGCACAAAATTTCAAAATCTTCTATTCTTTTCCTTTCTGTAACTCCTATAGTTCACATTTCGAATCCATACAACTTCATTTTTAGTATTTATTTCTTAGTATTCATACTTATAGCTGTAATTAAATTCCTTTTTCTTGACGTTTTTCTCCTACTCTTTATGTCTTTATGCTGCCCAAGTAGCAGAATCCTTAACTTCCTTCTAAATATCCCTTCCCAAACTAACACCTTTTGTTATTCCACTGTTTCCCATACAATATTCCATCACCTTGGTTTTCCCTCTTTTAATCCTCATGTTGTTCTCTTCCACCAGGATAGTGTTCATGCCATTTATTATGTTGTCGAAGTCTTCTTATGACTCCCCTGTTACGTCGATATCATCTGCAAACTTTAGGGTTTTTATTTCTTCTCCTTGACGTTTGATTCCATTTCCTTATTCATTTTTAACTTTCTTCGTTGTCTGTTTTATATATATATATATATAAGAAAAAATTATATGTTCAACAGCATGGGCGACAGACTGCATCATTGTCTTACTCCTTTCTTGATTTCTGCTTTTTTTCTTGCTATTCAATTATAATTACTGCTAAATGCCGTCTGTATAGGTAATAGATAATTCTTCTTCTATCACAAATTAAGGAACTATTTAGTTTACAGTTGCTTAAAGACTATGAGTTAATGAATTATTAGTGAGTTATTTCACATTTGGCATTAAGTGTTAGGAAAAGTTATTGTACCCTTTTTTCAGTTTATGGAGACTCCTTTTAGTAACAGAGGGATGAGAAAAGCAAGAGTTTTTAGTCCTCCAGGATATAGTCGGAACATTCGTAGTCTTATACGTAATACTATTATATTCAATTGAAAGGAGGGATGGATAATTTTAAGACGCGAATCGCTGCTTTGCGCCAGCAGACAATATCGTTAGACCGAAACTCAACGACAAACACTCGAGTGGGCAAGAATCCCACAAGCAGAGTGCGCGAAGATTCCTGAAGCGACGCCAGTTTAATGTTTTGATGTTATGACTCAAAGTTTCGGGAAGTTGCCTCGAGAATGTCACGGTTAATTTCCTGTAGAGTGTAAAAGACTTTACTACTAACATCTATTATGGGGACGGGGTCTTAGACCAGCCGCAAGTAAGAAAATGTATGTAAATGTGTATAGGGATTGGAGAGGATCACAACATGCAAATGTCCGCAATTAGCGAGGCAAACAGCAAGTGCGAATTTATGGCGGGTATTGATAAGGAAGACGGAGGCTGGCCCGGCCAGGCAGTGATAAGTGCCGCGCCTGTTTTATGGTGCACACTTTGCGGAATTAGACGGTCTTCTATCTTGGACTTACCCAAGACGCTGGAGACGAGCCAACTCGGTCGCAGCAACAAGCGTGATCTTGGCACATTCAGTATTTTGCTTGGCTTCCGTCGCTACCGGCCATTGTACCCCTCAAGGAATTCAAAGAAAACTGTCAAATTTGAATAGTAGGTGGGTTTTAATTGCAATTTCGAGATTCATATTTATTTTAATAATTTTATAACTGGTATGCCTGTTATAAATTTTTCTTTCCTTTTTTATTCTCTTCCTTGCTGACCCAAACAATAATACAAATTAGCTGTTATCCACATTTACATGTTATAATGAAATAACGGGATCAAAGTCTATATTTTTAAATTACAATATTCGAGATCATTCAAAGTGCAACTCAACTAATGAACATATTTTAAATATATCAGTAAACGGCTGTTGTCAATACATATCCCAGTACTGACATTCTTAGTGCAACGTTACTGCTATTGATTTATCAAGTATCGTTAAAATTGTACATTTACAGTATTAAATAAACTTGTTAATACAAAAATTATTTGTTGCGTAAATTTTTTACTATCCAAATTCAAAATGGTAAAATTAGAAATCGACACAGTTATGGAGTAAAAATTGAGAAACAATTTTTTTAAACCTATTAATAATAACAGTATACTACGATTCAATTATGACTACCTCATTCCTGTTATTTATTAGGGACTCTGTGTTTAGATTAATTAACATTACTTGTTAATTTATGATAACAGTATTTTCAAAATTGAATTTTTGATTTAATTATTTCACATATAATATAACAGTATTATTTTGACTTTGTTTTTAAACTAATTTTATGGTTTTACAATCTTGTTTTCAGGCAATTTGTCGTATGTCCAATGTAATGGCTTTTACACATATTTTTTTCCTACAACTTGGCTTACATCTGATATATTAATTTTATCTTTAAGTTTCATTTAAAGGTTCTTAGTATGATTAACACTTTTATGATTAAATTTAAATTCTTCTATCATGAATTTTTAAAATAATATTTTTGATCTTACTAATAAGTCCATAAATATATGTGAGACTTGTCAACCAGTTGATAAGATTTAGGAATAACGGAGTTGGTATTATCTTTTTCTGGACACGCGATTATAGTAGTAATCTGGTGACTGTATTGGATAAAATTATTTGATATTTGTTTGGAATTTCAACTTTGGTATTCTTGGGATTCGAGTTAGTGGGCAGCATTTTGAGTTTTAACGTTGTACCGAAAATGACAAAAACCCTTAAATTTAATACATTTATTGAAATTAAAAAAGCACGCTACAAGTTGTTTTAGCAACATCTATTCCAATAGATAAAATTGGAGTGTCTGTTTATCTGTCTGACTGTCTGTCCGTTTGTTAGTGTCGAATAGGCTCCGAAACGGCTCAACGGATTTCAATGAAAATTTAATGGTTTTAAAAATGGATATTTAATTTAAATATTCGTGCTTATTTAATTTCGATATATTATAGAAGATATTAATATAATATGAATATAAATAAAAATATTAATTCTACGGGAAGATTTCTTGGAAGTGCCGCGTGAAAGCCGGAGTGTAAACCAACTGCGAGTTGTAAGTCCTATTACGCGTTCCCATATCATTCATCCCACTTACTATCTATTGTTCCAGCAGTCTGAGAAAAAATTAACTTGTTTGGATCTTTGATACGATGTATACATAAATTGATAATTTGGTTTTATTTTCCCCGTCAGGTAACTATCAAGTTTGGTGTCGAAAACGATGTATGTAAGTCGCTGTGTTACACTATGACCTTTAATATGCGATTCAAGGAAAAATTTAACCATTAAGTGGGGAAAATTTTTATTCTGTTAGAATACTGAAAATATATTAATTCCTGCTATTGTAGCGAGAGTATTTTGGACTCTCTCTTTATACTGGGAGTATATTTGAGATTCATATTGTGACGGTTTCGATGTCGGTTTAGTTATGTGTTGACCAAGAATTAAATAATGTACCGGGAAAATGTAATTAAACACCCGGACAACGCCGCTTCCCCAGCAAGTTTATAATAATGTTCTATGCTGTTTTGAGAGGAAAATTAGAACTGTATTACCGAAAATTGGTTTTGTATACTAAATGTTATAAAGTTTAGTATTTTAACTAGTTTTAACTATATAAAAAATTAAGTTGACAAAGAAAATAAATATTTTTCTGCATTTATCGTCAATCGTATTCTTATGATAAACTTTGAAACTATTGAAATAATTTATTTTTCGAGTCTACAGAAAAACGCTCGTGTTTCGATTTGTTGATACTGAGGAAACCGTGCTCCATATATTTACCATTAATAGTCACATGCAATACGACGTCGGTGAACGAAACGAAATACGTTATATGTAGGATTAATTCAGTTACATATGTTATGTAAATCCTTACGGAACATTTTAAAGACAAAAACTTGTCGAAAGTTATTTGAGGATTTCTGGTGTTTCCTGGGTAATTTTTTTTATTGACGCGTGCTTTCATTTGTATCTAAGTTTATCGACACGGAAGTATCGCCTTAGAATTTACTGTGCTCTTCGTGGGGTAGAGATTTCGAGGCATTATAGATGAATGTAGCACGTAGGTGTTACATGTAGGGAGACACCCTGCATTGCAGCCCTCGAGCCTGACTTATAACTACACGCCCAAGCACCGTGTTGTGCCAACCGCAACACGCTTCCAGCAGATGCCACCGCCGATATTCCATCGTCATTTGAAAGCGCCCTTACAGTGTCATCGACGTCATTACACATTCACCAAACTGCTACCTCGGAAAGTCATGTTTACGACAATCTCATCGACAGACCTCTAGCAAACATTGTGTTATTTAAACCCATGGATCCCATTATCACCTCAGAAACAGTAATGTTGTGTATAAATGCATAATTTTACGAAAATAATTGTTTGTGCTCATTTTCTGAAATATTGTGAAATTAGTGTTGCGTAATTTAATGAATAATATAGACGAAAAGATAAACTTGAAATATTAGAGGAGTATAATGTTATATATATATATATATATATATATATATATATATTGTAGAAGATCCGGCCTTCCTCCGTATTCGAGGATTTAAATGCTTTTTGGGCGCCAGGTATTTTTTAATAAAAATACCAAAAAAGTGTATTTTAATAGCTTTAATCCATTTCAGAACATGAGAAAAATTATCACTACAGGGCGTGGTCTTTCTCCGTCCGCAACTGCCGACACATCCTTCTCCTTTCTCTACCCCATGACGACTGCTCAAGTCTCGCCAGACTCCATTGTTGGCCCGAGTTGCGACAGTTACAACTCGCAAGCTGGCCTGCATTGTTGCGTGTAACTTTTCATGTTACAATATAAACACATATATATTGTTTCTATTGCAAACCTACGTTCGTGATTTAGACAAAAGGGTAATTTAAAACATGAATTTCAAAACATAAAACAATATTAAACTTGTACGCAGAATTAACGAATAATCAACCTCAAAATAGACAGCAATCCAGTTTAAGTTTTAGACGAAGAAAGAAAGATTTAATGAGCGATATAATCCGCATTTGGATAAACAATAATGCCGTTAATATTAAAAATGTCACAAAAAACTCAATAGAATTTATGACACTTTATTTTTATACATTTATTTAGTTTGTATCGTCGAAGTTAGCATTGTTAATATCCTTAATGGTTTTAGACTTCAATGTAATTGTTTTTCTGGATTAACAGGCTACATGTGGACTCTAGTTTAAGGATCCTACCCGGTGTTTCACCTAAAGAGATGCAGGGAAAACCCTTGAAAACCTGAAAAAGGTAGGTCGGTGCATAGGGTACCATTCTGATGCCCTTCCGAATGACGGGATACGAGTCTTCTGTCGCAGCATTCCCTTTTCCGTATCTGGACGAGTTTTAGGAGGCAGTTGTCCGACTGATCCAATGGGATCCTATCGTGTGCCCAAGATCTTCGACCCCAGTGCATACACCTCCTAAAATAGGTGCAGGTGCCTCGGCATGTGAGAACTTTGAAAAAACCAGAGAGAGTACGAGGCATTCTCGTCGGAGTCTGGTGAGCCGCGCAGTCAATCTGGAAAAGAAATTCCTGCGAGAGAAGTCTCCCACAGGCACTCCCTATCCTCCACGAATATTTTGTCACTTGTTAACGGTAAATTGAAGTATTTCGGCTGAAGGAGTCATTGAGGATAGACCCATATAAATATAAATTGATAAAATTCAATCATATTTTAATACTTTTAATTTTTAAATACTTAAATTTATTTATTAATATTTATATTTATAACTCAAGCTTATTATTATTAAATGTTATAGAGTTAGTTTCTCAAATGTTGCGTAGGTAATGTCATATTAGTCATTAAATTTCAATAATAAAGGTTCTGATGTATTATGGCTCTTTATAATTTGGGATTAAGGCTGCTGGTGAATCGATACACTGACCACGTGCCACTACAAAATTGGAAAGTTTTATTTATAATGACAGTCAGTAGTCGACCTGGTAGGCCAAGGCCCTTAATGGGCTGTGTGGCCAACGCAGAAGAAGACTTGTTTACAATTAGTCAAACTTGTGCTAAAATAATCTTGAATTCATTAGTTCTTTTTATTATATAGCGCCCCTGTTCACGAAGCTCCTCAACAATGATCTCATTTATATAATAGAACGAAAGTGAATTATTATATACTTTGGAGAAGACGAGTTTTGTGTTTACATTTTTGATTTGCAGAGGAATCTCACTTTGAGCGTGTGTTTATTGACGTACACATGGAGCAATATTGTTCTCAAAAATTTAGAAAACAACTTAACTGATCATATTAATTTTCAGCAGAATTAGTACTAACTTCATTTAAGGTAATGGGACCTGCATAATTTATATGCAACAGTTTAAAAAATCCTCTATATATATGTTAAATTTATCGTTATTGTAACATACGAAGGTATATTTTGATGAGTATATTATAAATGATTTTCTTAGCACTGTTACCCAGTTTTCCATTCTTTACTGGAATGTTTACAACCAAACTACATTTTCGTAGAACAAATATTTCGAGATTTTGGAACGTTTGTATTCTTTTCTGGTTACAACTGTTGAAATGGGAAGGTCCCACTCCAGATTTAATCAAGATCTTTCGGAATGCGGGGATAGTTTGGTGGTAGAATAGCAGTGTCTGGAGAGCTTCGGGTCGCAGACGCCATCTGTCAGGGAGCTGGGCTCGCCGCCATGACAACTATTCCAGCCATTAATGTTGCCGTATATTCGTTTCACATTACAATTGAATGGAACTTGGCAGAACGAAACGAAACGTACCCCTTTCATGTAGATCCCATTCTTACTAATGATGGCTATAAAATATTTACATCAACTGTAAATATTCATTCTACTCCGTACAGAGGGAAGTTTGCTAGAAAACACAAATACCGGATTATTTGGAGTAATACTTAGATTTTTAATAGCAATTACAGTAAAGGACGGATGGATTTTAGAAGTAGTTAATATGATAATTTTTGATTCTTAAGGGTCACGTATCTAGTGAAATACTATTTATTCGTTGCATAACATCAAGTGAAGACGCTTAATACGGCATTTACCTTAAAAGTAACGTATTTAATGTATGGTTATAGTCGTACAATCGCGATGGAAACCAGGGATGCGTTACGATAGTCACGCGCATTTCATTAAGACCTCTGCCGATTAGAACGTATCTTAGTACGTCCGTAACCGTACCATCATATGAAAATATTTTTTGTATAAATTAGTATAACAAACCGCCCATTAGATAGTCACCGGCCAATACCGTACCGTACCAGGCCCGTCCAGTCAACTATCTGCTGGTGAAAATATTTTTTATAGCACGCGACGTTGATAAACCGACGGCCCACAGTTTTGTACCCCGTTCTGAAAATAGTTACCTCATAGACTTATAGACAAAAAATGACGATACAGCGATGGGAACTGAACGGTCACTAAACGGGTATCATACGTGTTGTATACGGGTATAGAACGTTGTTGATACGTTGCAGTGGGAAAAGTAGAGACCGGAGCGGTCGTTTTTGTTCCTGGTACGGTCCTAGTATGGTACGTTCTAGTGGGCACAGGTCTTTATCTGAGCTATGAATAATTCGTTTTTGTTGGAATAGGAATTCTATCAAATTTACTTCATCCTTGGATGCTAAAAGTTTGGCTTAATTTTCTGCTCTTTATTATATTCCTTAAATTATTAAATTTATTATTAATAAACCAAATACTTTCTACCTCGGTTTGGATACTTATTGAAAATGGTGGAAGAAAACGCTCAGATTTATCCTTTTTAAAATTAAGATAAGAATAATTATATCACCAATTCATATTTATCCTTTCGTGGTATTAACTTCTTTTGATACGCTTTGAATATAAAAGTATTTATATATATGTGCATTTAATTTATTTTATATTATTCTTTCATACAAATAAACATTTATTTCTCTATTATTGATATAGTGTTTTAATCGTCATTTTAACCCTCATAAATTTGCTATCTATGAATAGTGTGACTGCCTCTGGTATTTCATGTTTCCGTACCATTCCCTACTAATAATAAACATCGGCCATCTTCGGCAAATACGGAAAGTCCGAGCGGAGGCCGCGCTATATACCCTGCAAATAATATAGTCCAGATAAAAAGAAGTAATTTATTTTATAGCGACTGACTTTGGTAACATCCAACTAACGGTTAGTACAGCATCGCGCATTTATATTCAAAGTGTTTTTATTTAAATCTGCGCATATTATTATAAGCTCTATGCACAGCCAAATTGATCAAAAAGGACAAGAAAAGAAGATTGTCATGCGACGCCAGTGTTTTTACATGAATTTGAATTTAAATCTATCAATTATAATTACTAAAATCCGTTACTAACAGCGTGCATTTTGTTCTTCATCCGCACACCAAAGAAAAAGTTTTCTGCGTTTCACACACTTAAAAGCATGGAATAAGAAATTATTGAAATATGTCATGAATTATGAGCAGTGAAAGGAACTGAAGACAACTTCAAAATTTGACATATTTTACATTCCCATTATTTGGATTCTCGTTAATCCCATGTATCTCTGGGTTTGTCTGTTAGTTTTGTTGTTTTAACGTTCAAAGTTTTGGGCCTCGTTCTTTCGATTCAAAATGACTATTTATTAAATTATTATGTATTATATTGATTACAGAACAATTTTCGCAGTTTACGTTTCACTGTTAATTGTAATTGATAAATACGTTCTTTAATTCTCTAAAACGGAGATCAAGAAAGCATTGCAGAAAACTTCAATATAACTACAGAAAAGAAAACAAAAGATAATAATGTATTATAATTCACTTTAATACTTTAATTAAGATGTTTAACCTATAAAAATTCATAAAAACTTATATAAAAGGAATTCATACCCATAAATATAATACTAAATTAAAGAACGATAATGAAAAAAGTATTAGTGTAAAATTAGTGAAAATTTAAGAAAGACAGTACCAAATATAAATTTAAAAACATTTATAAAATTAATAGCCAACATAAAATTATGAAGTGAGATGAAGACAAAATTTAAAAGGGGTAAAATAACAATGTTATATGCATATAAATTTATTGTGGTAAATTAACTAAACGTTGTATGAAAATAGATTAAAGAACAAAAACTATCATTAATGGTGTCTCTATCCATAACTTTTTTAAAAAAGATAAATTACAAATTTTACGTATTGAAAAAAAATAACCCGAAAACCTAAATTTATAGCAAAAGAAAAAGAATACTGTATTATTTTATTTGAAATGTTATATGGTTTGTTCTTTACACTATTTATGACCAAAATGTTATTTCTTTTTTGTATTAAGTTTTTAAATTAAATTGTATAATAAGTAAAAGACCATATACCACTTAGTTTTATGAAGGAGAATTTTAGTAAAAGACTAAATTCTGTAACCGGAAAAATAATATAAACACTCGCTGAAAATACGAAAGGGTACTCAAACTTTATTTAGTTGAGAAATAAAACTAAAATGTATTTACAATGGCCCTTTAACTTTTATAATATAATATAATGATTGCAGGGTATATATATATATAACATTCATAAATTGAGTCTATTGTTGATTATATTAGCATCAAAGTGAATTAGTGTTAACTAATCAATAAACGAGGTGACAAACTAGTGGTAAATTTATTTAAGTATGAGATACTGCAGCCTCTCAAATTTTTGAAGAGGACGGAATATATATAATTATATATCTGATATTTTTAATTGTCATTTCGGGGTGACTAATGAATAACGCTGTGGAATATGCTGTGGAGAAGGCAGAGTGCGAAAGCAACCCAGTGAAGTTATGGTTTAAGAAACAATGTTCAGCTATTATCACAATGTTGAAACATATAATCAATTTCTGTGACGAAAGGATCAAGACATATGCAGTGCATTGGTGTTAATCGTGTGCTTCTGTGGAAGAAAATTCACCTCTATCAGCATCCTTACACTCAATAAAATTTCCGTCTTTCAAAATTAGCAGAGTTAGCAGTTTGTTGCAATTTGTTTTTACGGAGAACCCTTGCGATTTATAAGGCGTGAATTCTGAGAAATTCTGAAACTTTCCTCTTAAGAAACCTCATTTTCACGAGTGCCTTCTCGCAGTGAGACGTTTGATAGCAGGTTCTCCATATTTTTCCACTCTGGTCAGCTGAAGACACTTAAGACGCCACTCACCTTGCCAGCACGCCAGATACTTTGGTTATTAAGCCAACTTGAAACCTAATTAGCAGCAGCGAAATGTGCCGCTGTCTCCGGTACAATTCTTGAGAATTAGTACGCGCTTACTTTGTGTCTGTTGCATTATGCAAGAGGATACGGAGAGCAGCAGCGTCTCTAATTAGAGTGGCAGTAGCGACCGTGCCGTTTGTCGCTAATTGGATGTCGGCAGCTAATGGCTTCGTTCAGAAAGAAGCGACGGCTTCTCACAATGGCTCTTCTCGGACGCCGAGGCTTTCTCTTGCGGTGAAAGCGACGCTGCCATTGTCTGTGAAATGGTGAGAGCTTTAACACTCCGACACGTGTGCGGCCGTTTCAGACGGTCACAGGCGCCTCGTAAACAAATGTTCCCCTGCTTTCAAGCCATTCACCTTTGTTTTTCTTTTTTTTGCAGATAAAAGTGACACTAAAGTGTGATCCTTTACACTCCATTTCGTGAACCACCAAGGTGACATCGATGTGAAATGAAAGGATCTTTGTTCACTCCCAATTGATTATTCTCAAGAATCCTCTAAGAGGTAAAAATGTATAATAAACCTAGCCACAACGACAAATAACTAAAATTATATAAATCATAAAGCCTTAGTATTAATTAGAAAATTGAGATTTGGCCCTAGCTATTGCAAAAAATAATTTTTAGTGTAGATACGTTTAATAAATTAATAGGGAGGTTTACTTCATTTTATTTAATTTAATAATTTGTTAAATGAAATTATTCAAGCTCCGGAATTTGTGGGGTCATTGCACTGCAGGTACCGAGGGCCATGACAGAACAATTCCATGAAAACGGCGTCCTGTGAGGGGACTAAAATGACGCTTCTGGCCAGCCAGAGTTGAAATCCTTTGGGACAAATATCTAGACTGTCACAATATTAGCACACACGCATATCTCTCACAGGAAGTGGGAATTTTCTTTAGCGTGAGGTTTCATCTTTTTTGAAAAGAAACGTGTTGCCCCGCATTTCTGGTGGAAAATAGTTGTCATTGGTCAATTTTGGATCTGAAAGGTAGAACAGAGGTTAACGGAGATTTCAAGATAGACGGAAAAATATGAGGAAGTTAGCTATGGACGATATTTCAGACAAATAATTATAAATGAAGTGGGTGGGGGACAGCCTGTTATTAAAGGGCTCCGCCATTCATTATGTTTGAGAAAGTCACCGACTCTACTTCAATGACTCCAAAAGTTCCTGAGCGTCGGTGATGATCTATCTGAGCGAGCTCCTGAGCGCCGGTGGCAAAACTTATAACTTTTCCAGTCTTCGCCTCGTCTTGACTGACTATCTGTCCAATAATGTTATCATCTTCGCTTAAATCTCACATCTGCCACTAATAATATAATCTGATCAACAGCTCTCGTCCCCTCAATCTGTTTTGTCTCCCAATTCTCTTCTGATTCTCTCATTGTCTGTAAGGCGTTTTAATAATTCTTCTCCACTTCCTTAATTCTTGACCCGAAATTGGCACCAATGAAATTTATTATTACTCCCCTCTGGGATGAATTGCTTGCCCCTCGCCCCAAGGTTTTGGGGGAAAAACCAGATTCATACCCAGCCACCGTCCACCACATTACAGAGGCCATGGGACTAATCCCGCTGACGTCCACATGTCAGACGTACCCCTGTTTGCCAAATAATGTATGTATTCTTTTAACTCCTTACCGCCGATGTCCGAGCAGATGTGTTACAAGTTGTAATCAGACTTGTAAGATGTTATAATTACACCTGAAGATGTTCGAAAAGGAACGATGTATCTCACAATTTTGATTTCATTTGAAGTTCATTCATTTATAAACTTAAGTAAAACAGTCCCGTTTCATTTAATTTTCCAGGCGTGAAGTACTTGACTTATTAACTTGCAGAATGTATAGAAAATTGTTTCTGATTTGTGTGATAAATTTATGAAGTCAAATAATGGAACATGTAGGTAAATAAAAATCCTATTTTTATTGAATCTTTAATTAAACTTATAGTTATAAATAATTACTAGCTAATTTCATCATTATAACGATATATTGGCACAAATATTTGTTCTGTTTGTGCACACAAAGTTTCACGTAGTACGATTCAATATTTGAATCTCCCTTGAATTAAAACTAATTAATTACTTTTACGTCACATATTTGAGGTCTGTAGTTAAATTGCATTTAAACGATTTACCATCGTAACAATTAAAAAAATTAGGTCCTAAATAAATGTTGCTTTGCACTTTTTAATGTAACGATTTCAAGCAACTTTGGAGATGTTTGACTATTATTAAACTCCGCGTTTGTACCATATTATTTTGCATATAATTTGTATTCGCTGTAGGAACTCTTTTAGATTCCCTAAAAATTATTTCCTGTGAATACTACAATTTATTCATAGTTTCATAAATTGAAAATCTCTATTTTACATATTATTTAGTACTTTGAAAGAAATTTAAACTAGTTTTTGCGAACTGATTTCCGGAAATTTTGAAACAATTGGCTAAAAATGTGCTTGAAATGCAATTACAGTCGGTTCTGTTGCCAATATTGTCAAAAAATAATCTTGTATGAGATAGCCCATTAACAAAAATTAAAATTTTATGCATTAATATTGTTCTGTGTAACTGAAATAGCACAAAAGCCACTATGGCTGTAATAGATATATCAATGGTAGTTGTTGAGAAATACTTTTACCTTCATTGTATTCGTCGTACATTTTACACCGTGGTGAAACATTGATTACTATATAATGGAAATGCTGTCACATAAGCCCATACGAGAAAGTTAACCACTCTGATAGAAAATGATATATTCATTATATTTATGGAATGTATTAATGAGGATTAAATAATGACTGTGGAAAAAGTATTTTTTATGATAAGAAAAATTTTTAATAGTAAATAAAAAATCTAAATGGGCCAAAAAATGAAAGTGATATAGAAAACGATGGGAAATAAGCAACTTCAAAATACATCTTAAGATTTATTAAATTTTTTGTTAATTGATAACTGTTACTACGCTGCTTTAAATGACTCGGAATTGCATTATATTCTTTTTTCACACAATTTGTTGAGAAGAAATCTAATAATTGTAGATAAACTTAATACATAAACTAAAACCTCAGAAGTAGTTGATTGAATTGCAATAATTCGCCCTAACTTTTTGCTCTGAAATGTCTAATGCGTTAAATATTACAAATGGGAAATTTTAGTTCCAAAGAATTATTATACTACTTCATATAGTTGTTCAGGTTTTCGTATTTAAATTTTTAATTACAATAAACGACCAATTTAATGTATAAGTTACACAAAATTTGTGAGTTGATTTCTAATGAATAAAAAGTTGTTGTTCCCATTATCATGTCTGAAACATAAAAACCATATTTCCTTATTTCGATAATATTAAATTCAAAGACATAATAATCCACTGACCTCAAATTAGGTCGTAAAAATGTGTTTAAGTAAATTAAAGGTGAACCTGATCTCAGGTCTAAAAAATAAATGCAGAAATCTTGCAACGCGTTAGGGAGTCGACTCGGATAGCTCAGATGGCAAAGTGACAGTCCGGATTTGATTCTCGGTCTGGTCGAAATGTCAGAAATCTATAAATCCTATTATATCAGACTATCGTCTATTATTTATAATTTACTTATAGTCATATATCAATTTTAAATATTAATCAGTTCCCCATATGTAATATTAGAATCGAATACATTATTAGTTACTCATAAAATGGTCATAGTTCTTAAGATCATCTCAGTTTTTGGGAAGCTCTGAATCTGTTCCAGAAAGAAAGTACAACATTATCTTTCAAAACTACGTAAATATGATTGTATTTTATCTACGTCTTAGATATTTATTTCTGTTATCTGAATTATGTATAAGTAACCTCATATATATCAAAAGTGAATGTGTAGTTACTTTATCATGAGCAAATAATTCTTAGTGTGCACCTGTGACTGCATAAATAAACTTACATGATAATATATAGCAATTTAATGAATATCGCTGGCCAGTATAAAGTTGATTGTCTTTAGAGGATTACTTCTCTCGTCGTGAGGAGAATTTGGAGGTCAAAATTGAGCTGGGTTTGGATTCCATATGGAAGCTATAAGAATATACCATTTTATTCAGAGTATGTTTTTATAGAGGACTACGTTACTATCATAAAATGTATTCGGCTATAAGATGTTTTTCTCCGTGGTGAGTTTAAATGGATTAATGTTTTCATGTTTACAGTTCCGAAAAAAATTTGGAAGACCATTGCCATTTCGTCACAATTGACACCACTGATACCAATTATTAGCCATAATTGTTTTCTATAAATATTATGTAAAGACTACTAATTTAATATTAAAAAATATAAATATATGTCTAAAATATTTGTTGTCTATAAATATCAGTCATTATAATTTGTTATGTCATAAAAAGAAATTAACTTATCTGTTGCATAATTCTGTTACATCAGTATAACAAAAAATTATTTTCTGGGAAATTTATGATTTTAATACGTAATTGAAAAATTAAAATTAATATATGTGTATGTGCGTTACATAGAAATAAGGAAATAAAATAAGAAGCGTAATGATAAATAGACCTAAACTATTTACTGTGTTACGGAGCGTCGTACAACAATGTCCTTCGTTGCACCGCAGCGCAGCTCATGGATCCAGCGGTCCACAGGATAAGAGCAAACACGCCTCCTCATATGAATGTTAGCGACGCCTCTTTTATTACATCTGTATTTGCGTGTCAATGCATGTATTGTTGTACACGTATACAAATAAAAGAACCAATCTCCCTGGCTACTTGTATTAAATTTAGCTTTCAGCAATATCATTCCGATTTACAAAATAGCTCTTTTTCACATGTAGCTTGGTTGAAGCCTATGAAAATGAATTAAAGACTACAGATGGACAGTTTTCGACTGGACTGGAAACCTCCACTTGGTACGGTATCCTGCTTATCAACTAAGTTATCAAGGCTGATATATATGTTTCTACTATTTTGCCTCACGACGTAGCACCATACAAAATCTGTTATAGATCGAACCGGGAATGGAAAGTGGGACTCTATTTTCACTTTCTTATCCTTCATGGCTGAGATTCAATTCGAAGTATTTCTTATGTTCTCGAAGAAAAATATATTGGAAGTCACAGATGTAAAGGTTCATATGAAATGTGACAAACAAGTTGATTTATTATTCCTAAGAAGTTCACGGAGTTATTTTTTTTTACAAAAGGGTCTATATCGAAGAAAGAACTACAAAGAAAAATAAGTTAGCTTGCAGTTAATTCTGAATAAGCGGTTACTTATAGAAATGGAAATTATTTTGGCTCTAAGAAAGAAATATTTGTCCCAAAGGAATCAAATTTTTCGTCAAAGAAATATATCGCAAGCTATACAGATTTTGAAAATGTGCAACCCCTTTATATATAACGGCCTTGAGTAACTCTCTTCGTGAAACGCTCGGTACACATCGGGTACTCTCGGCTCTAGCTTTATCAAAGAAACCGCAGTACAGAGAGTACACTTGGGTTCAAAATAATAGTTAGTAACTTCTACTTTTACAAATGATATACTTCTATAAATTAAGATATTTTATAAACTGAAACTTAATAATATCATCATTAAAATTATATATCAATACAAACTTTTGTTTCTTCCATTAAACCTGGCAGTGTTAATTCAATAGATTCTCAACCTATTTTATGAAGTGAAACTGAATATTTGAAACCAAAATATGAAGAGCATGGAAGGACGATGATTTAAGAAAATCTTTCGCGTTTATTCTCATTATCCTTCCACGTGTTCCCATTTTGATTTGAAAAATTAAGTTTTAGTTCATAAAATAAGTTAAAAATATGATGAATTAACACTGTTAGGTTTAATGGAATCAAAAGTTTGTGCTGGATATATATTTTTAATGATGATATTATGATTTGGTTTATAAAATAGGTTTATTTATGGAAGTATATAATTTATAAAAGTAGAAGTAACGCTAACTACTTCGAACTCGAGAGTTTCCGTTCGTCTTGAGATTGTAGCGGAGGGAGTGGTGACGTGGCAGTAATTACGAGTAGAAACTGAAAAAAAAATTCGGGTAATGGAATCATATTTTAATTACATATATCTCCCTCTGTTAATAAGAGTTCCCAAAATCGTTCTTCGAACCATGGGATAGGGAGGCCTGACAACGCGCTCTTTACCGCTTAAATAACATTAAATTACATTAGTGTCTAATTAAATACTGTACCGGACTACTAAAAATAATTACCTGGGCTAGTGATGATATGTTTTAAGGAAAGTGGTGGTGATGGCGACAACTACCAATGCAGTTATTCATGAATTCCTTATTGATCGCCTGACGGCTGGTTATCAAAACAGTGATGAAAAGTCTTCAGCCTAATTCTGATTGCGTCCGTGTTAATATTTGCCAGTGAAGGCCATTACTTTTAGCTGCTCATCAGATGACTCGCACGTGGGTCTCCAAATTAGATTGTCGACGACCAGGCGGCGCCTTATCGCTCGATGCTGCGATTCTGGAGAGGGTTCGGGGGTAGGTGGCGGCATTAAGTTACCAGCCCTTGGGAAATGAGAAAAGTCCTGCGCGGTCACGTGACACACAATTATCTCGGCGATGTAATTACAGGCCCGCAGACCTCGCCGATGAGGAACTTATCAGATGGAGAGAGCCCGGGCCCACCTTCGGATGAGGGATTTATGCGTAATAGAGAACATCTCTTTAGCGTCTTCATCAGATAATGAATCTATTATTGCGAGACTCAAATGTGCAGCCCTCATTCAAACATTTCCCCAAAAGACGGAAAACTAATGGTGCCGCTTGATGGCATATCCTTTTCTTATATTTTATTATTATTAACTACTCTTGAAAAACTTTACACACAAATAACGGTTTCTCTACATCTCGCATGATT
The DNA here is from genome assembly GCA_034510155.1 of Eucriotettix oculatus. Lineage (NCBI taxonomy): Eukaryota > Metazoa > Arthropoda > Insecta > Orthoptera > Tetrigidae > Eucriotettix > Eucriotettix oculatus. Next base: position 49,367,125 of record CM067376.1, on the reverse strand, counting down.
CAATATTTAAATGATAGAATTTATAATAATAAAATATTAGAAAGTGCTTAGCATTGCTGCCCCGCATCACAGAGGTCCCGAGTTCTAATCCTGGCATGTGCATGGATGTTGTGTGAGTGTTTTCACACCGTGAAAACTACTGATAACGAGTTCCCACTACTGTAGTCGCTAACGACCATAGTAGTTGATGCGACTTTTAATAAAGAGTTTTAAAAATGATTCGGCAGTAAGAAATTTGTTTCTGTTTACAACACAATTTAAATTATTGTTATCGGTAACAGACAGGAATTATGAATCTAGGAGAAAAAACAGCCTCAACTAAAATAATGTGAATTATTACAGATGTCTGACTGTCAGGTTTGTTATTATACTGTTACTCCACCTACTCGCTGCTGTATATTTTCTTATTTGGTTGAGGGTTCTACGTACACCACTCTGCGGCCTTGTTTGCTCACACAAATACGTTCCCGTGAAACTCTCTCCAGAAATTCTGCTTTTACTGCATAATTCGTAAAGCAGTGTTAACGGGCACTAGTCAAAGATGCCGCCTACCGCGGTTTTGTATTATAAATTTACAGAATATCTCCAACGTTTAGCTATATTAAATCAGTGCGTATACGTTACAATTAATATTAGTCCACAAAATATGTCTGATTCCACTGCACATAACACAGGTACACTCGAAACAGCAATGAATGAGTAATGTAATCTGGAAATCAAACGTCGTCTCTTTAAAGCATCCAAAATCTTTTTATATCGACTAAGAGGGTAGATGGAATGAACAATCACAATTAGAGAGGGGCGATCGATTCCGTATTTGGGATTTATGGGAAAAGGAAGATATGAGAATAGGTGAATACGAAAGTTGGTATCATAGCATAGCTGTCACCTTGATGACAGTTAAGGATTGGTGCCGCTTGTGGGATGTTTTGAAGAAATGCACAAAGTAAGGAAGACTAATTTATGGTGTTTAAAGCAGTTAAGACAATAGTACAAAAAATAGAGAGAAGAGGAAGACTATCAATTAGATAATTGCTAGGAGCCTTTGAGGAAAGGCGTTCATGCGGGTAATGGCTGTTCTGGACTAACTAGATGAACAAGAGTATGGTGAAGGTGGACCAAGGGGAAGTTTTCCTCTACCTTCACCAACTGTTAGCTAGTTACCTGTGGAAGAGGCAGTCATTCAAATATAGCTGTCCTTCTCCTTAAATTCTCGCCAATGAGAGGTTTTGCTGATCTCCTCGGTTCTCACACTCTGCAGCTGGAAAAATTCCTACCGGAGAAGTTAATCACAACAAGTCCTGATTTTCTGATTGTATAGCGCTGAGACTTTATGAAGCAGTCTTTATTCAATTGTGGTGTTCGTTGTTTACACCATCAAATATATATTGTTGATACAATCAAACAAACAATAATAATAATAATGAATTTAATTTGAATAGAAATATAACTCAAATTAAGTTATAATGGAAAACATATAAATTTACGGTATCAATTTAATCATTAGCTCAGTCGGTAAAAGCAAAAATAATACTCTACGCAGCTTCTTAAATGGGCTTGCTCCCGGGAACCGGGGGTGACGAATCGTTTATAGTTGAAAATTAAATTCGCGAATCAGTCGAGAATGGTTTGTGTGGAAAAACCGAGGTAAATGCCGTTACAAGATTGGGACGTCGTTTCTTCGTTTTTTTTCGTATGCCGGGTTTTGTTCTTTGGATTGGGTCACGTTTTCTTCATATTAAGATTCACTAGCGCTCTCCTTCAGATCATATGGTTGTCTTTTTTATTTTCTGTACTGTCCACCAAATGATCTCCTTTCTTAAATGTACAGAAACTAAATTTTATACATGTCGCCTTGTTCTGCCACTGCTTCGTCTCTCCCTAGCGTCTCTCTCCCGCAGCCTCTCTGCAACAACTGTCTCCTGCAGCCTCCCTGCACCAACCTCGTCCAGGCCATCAGCAATGTCGCAGCCAACAATGTTGCAGACGGTGACGTTTTCCCGCCTACTCGGCCCCACCAAGCCATTGTCGTCTTCCGTCCTGTATACGTAAATAACAAAACTAAATTATTTTTGCTTTACCCGACTGTAAGGGTCATGAATCACCACACAATAATATATATGAGGATCTCAAAAAATAACATTGCCTGTAAGCGACCAAACTCGTCGTAATTATATGGCTCGGCGAATGAGGACAAATTGATTTATATATTCATTAAGTACTTAGGATGTGTATCTAAAATTATGAATAAATATAAGATGTTATCCACAAATTTCGGAAACGCATAATGATTCAAGAATATGACACGATTCTCATCTATTTACTTATAAGAATAACAGAGGAAAATACCTCATAAATGACCAAACGATAGTATAACAGATTTAAGTTTTATCCATTTTCGTATTTCAATATAATTTTGGCTCAATTTTAAACAAACAAAACTCTAAATGTTACAATTTAACTGCAGATTTCATCATGATATACAAAATATCATGTATTGTATTTATCCAATAAAAGTTCAATAATACTGCTGCATTAATTTAGTAGGTTTCCTATATTTGTGTAAAATAATAAGCACATTACTGACCGTGTTCCATACCCGTCAAATATTTGACATGCACTCGTTAGACCGACAGATCGTTGTTGTAACACACTTTATTTAGCGTCGCCGTTTTTATTTAGTTTACATTTTCATCTTAGATCACAGAATCGGCTTTCAGATGTACGGGATTTGATCGTGGAATTTATGTGTGAGTCGGGGATTTTTATTGCGGCCAACGGAAGGAGATGAAGCATGATTTTATTCCTTGGAGAATATGATTATCGAGAGATTTTTGTAGTTTTCTTGAGGTATTCCAGATCATGTTACAGTGGATTCTCCATCGTTTAGGTCTCGGCGGGATTCCAAACCGCATAAGGAAGTCGTAGTTCGAGAAGACGTCGAGTTAAAGGAAGTTATATTTCTTTACGTATCATCACGATCAAATCTTTTCTTTTATCTCGTTGTATTCGTCTATAAAATAATACGGTTTATATATTGTTAGAATTCAGGAACTCATAAAGGGATTATTTAACTTTGTGTAGGCCAACGTTTTGCATACAAGCGCCAATTATTTGACAAGTTCAGATTCGCCATATGACTAGAGTATATTTTATAGCGTTTATTTCTCGGTTAGTATTTGGTAAATAGATATGAGGATAGAATCTGTTACGCTTAAGGGACGAAAAGGAATAACTTTGACGCAGTTAAATTAATCAATTTACACCAGTTTAATAAAGAACCAGTCTACAAAAGCCAAGAATGTCATTCCTGAACAAGAGGGCGATAGCTTCATGATACTGCTATAGCTGACTGAAGTTGTTGGAGCTGAGAGTGAGATCAACTTGGAACTTGGAATTGTCTGTTCCCTCTGTTTCCCAGAAGAACTGTTATTAAATTATTCTATTTTTGACTTTTGGCTATTCATTGTATTCATTTATAATATCATTTATAATAAATGTCGAATGGTACTGTGATTTTTAACACTGTAAAGGGAAATATAAACAGGCTCAAAGATGCAAAGCGCCACTTTTAATCGTCACGGCTTGGCCGCCTATGATCTAAATGATAGATTCACAGAATACTGTTAATAATAATTAAGGGTATTAACTAAATGTTAATAGTGGTTTTGAAAGAATGTTTACATAAACATAATAGTATGGATTATTCACACGAGTCAGTCCAATTGACGGACAGTCAATTGTAGAAAACTGTATTTAATCAAGAAAAAAAATTTATTCGATGCTTGAAATAAGACTGAATACTGAGTTTTTTAAGGGGTAATGAAGTAAAGGTCTACCCCAGATTAATTATTAATTTACATCCATTAAATTACGAGTTACGCCTCTAGTTAATTTCATTTATGATGAATAATCTCCACAAATTATTATCAGAATACATGAAAACACGAGTAAAGATCAGCTATTATGGTGTTCTATTTATGCGACTTTAGGGGTACTGCGTAAAGCCTCCCCTGATACAGAACGACAAATCTAATCTTCGATAATATTGTTAGTGGGTACGCATAACTGACCGTATTTCAATTTATAACAGAGCAGTTGGCAATCAATCGACAGTCTGTAGGTAGTAATGACGCAGATATAATCAATTATCAGGCTCATATCGTTCAACAAACACCCTTACGTAGTTTTGTGCACAGCTAGGAAAAATAAGCCTATTTGTTGAAAGGCTAAAATTTGACGGAGAATGTGCAGAACAAAGCAAATAGTTTACATTATGTGTAATTAACTAAACTGGCTGAATTAATCAAGAAAGTGTTCATTCATTCAAGACTAAAAAGAAATTTTTTTAACGCACTATACATAAGTTTGACATTGTTGGAGAATAACAGATGATTTTTATACAATAAATATAGTTACTCAAATTGTTTAAATAATAATGAATGGAACATATATAAATGGCTTTGCTTCCTAAATTTTGCTAAAAAAGTTCGTACATTTGAAAAGGGCAAAGGAGTGGAATCAAACGGATCGTCTGATAAAAAATTTAGCGCAGAGTCGGCTGAGGTCTGATTGTGACAGTAACTTATTGCAGTCAGTAATGCGTAACAGGAATAATCGCTTTCTCGTGGCCATTCTTCTTCTTCCGCGGCGTCACAATTATAGTCATCGACACGCGCTGGATAAAATGGCCGTTTTTCAGGGCTTCGGGAGTGAAGAGCACCGATCGTCATATCATCGCTCTGACGCTTGCATGTTTTAACGCGACACTTATTAGGCGCTGCCACGATATTTATTACGGACGACAATAATTTATCGTCTATTAAAATGCAGGAGCTTTGGCACTGACAGCGGGATAATGAATGTCGTAGCATTAAAAAAAGAGCTCTCACATTTCGGTCACTTCTCTGCTGATCCAAGCGTGCCTTTATCACACTGACGATTTTATTTTCGAATATTACAATTTACATTAGGTGTTCGCGAATCAGATTACATAAAATGTTTTAACTAACATGATATCAAACAGATATGCTGCTGGCTTGTATCAGGGGGAACGAAAAATAACATATACGATTGATAATATTTATCTAACGTTAAGTCTCCATTCAAAAAATTCAGAAAATATATAATAATGGGCCAATACACTTTTTTACCTGCAACTAGAATAAAACAATTCATTAAAAGGCATTAAATACCTTCTGAAATGAAGTTTTCATGACTAAGGACATACATAGATGTTTTTAACACGATAATTTCTGTATTGATCTTTAACCTATGTATGTCATTGAAGGTTGTGCTTTTGATATTGAAATACGTTATCTGGTAAGTTAATTTTTTCAGAGAGAAAACAACGAAAACGCCTCAATCTTATGAATTACCTTTTACTAAATTAAAAATTTTCTAGAGGAATCAGAAACTTCCATTGAGCTACCAGAAAGTTGCAGTATCTTGTAATGATCACAGGTTTACTATATTAACGGGAATAATTTATTTAATTTTAATTGAATCATTTTGTCAAACTGAATTTTCCTAGCTGCGAAAGTCGGGGGTTCGTTGCCCTTCAGGTAACGACCGGAAGGTCTGGAATAAAAAAAATTATTTAAGTGGCTATTAAAGGGATTAAGAAGCCGCGTTGGACGCAGCGCGGTCATAATTGTGGGAAATGAGCTTCGGTCTCAACATGTTGACACGTCTGGTATATTACCCACAGAAAGTGGAATGGCCAGGTGCGCGAGTTTTCGCGACTTTGGGTGAGACGTTTGAGCCCCGTATTGGGAACTCGAAAATGTAAGAAGGATTCTTAATGACTCAAATTTTAAATGGGAAGCGGAAATCGAAGGTTTCGAGTTTAGTGCAAAAGACTGACTTAAGTTAGTTGTTGAGGAGTTGTAGGTAAGGGTGGGAGTAGAGTTGTTGAGAAATTGTGAAGAAGAGTGTCTGTGTGGTTGTTATCAAGTTGGTTTTTAGTGACGGCTTGCTGTTAGGTAGTAGTTAATAAGATTTCAGACAGAAAGGATAATAGTTGAATCCAGTTGATAATATTTCAGTCAGGACATTTGTCGAAATAGCGATAGTGATTAAAGAGATTTAAGATAGTTAAATTGTTGAGCAGACGTGAAACACACGGTGGTAGCAAACACTTCAAAGGCAGCGGTATCATCTTTCCATTTACAAAATTATCTCCACTTGAATTAATTCAAAGGTTCGGGCAAGATCTACCTACGAGTTTCCCGGTGTCGCAGTTGGTAGAGTACAAATCAACCATAAAACCCTCAAATCTGTCAACTAAATGCTACAGTAGCCTTGCCACCGTCAATTAGTGTTGGGAACATAAAGACCAGGCATTTTACCGCAGCATCCCCTGACAAAAATAATCAGTTTTTTATCTGTTATGAATTTTAATTGTGAATTATTTTCTAAATGCATGTTTCTTTTAAAGAGCAGGAACATAAGTTTTATATATTTACTTGTTTCCTTTGTCAAATATACCATAAAATTTTAAATATTTATGTTGTTTAATTACCATATCTATTAAAGTAAAATCAAAATCTTCCATGAAACGTTACAATCTAACGGGCATCTTTTTTATGAGAAGACTGTGGAGGATCCTTGAACTATTTTACCTCGGGGTCTTAGTTAAGAACTTTGGCTGCCTTCGTCTCCCTTCCCTATACGACTTTCAATATTCCTTCCTATGTTATTAAAGGAGAGTTACTATTAATATGTGGTCTATCACCCTAATAAAAGTAGTTAAAATACTTTTAAAAAAGGAAAATATAATTTTTGTGTAATAAATATTAAAATTTAATTTATTAAAAATAGTTGTCTTCAGTGAGAATTGATGCGTGGCAACTAAAAGTAAGTGTCTGAACTTCTCACACAAGCTGTTCCCCGATTGGAACCCAGGCGTAGACGGGATCTAATCAACAACTCTCGACTTTCGCTACAATGAAATTGTCGAGAACTCAGAATTTTGGGCATATGCACAGGTAAAAACAAGATTCTTCAATAGCAGTGAATCACGTTCACATTCAGCTGTAAAAATGAGTTATATTTTACAGAAACATAATTATAGTTTTATATAATTTAGTTTGTGTCGAAAATTGTTAAAGACTTGGTTTTCACTAACTTATTTATACTCACTACGTTTTGTTTAATGTTTCATTGTTATAGTGAAGACGTTTATACTACAGATTTAGGGAAAATTTGGCAGTACGGAATAGCGGGGTACTATGGGATACCCTATTTTTTCTGGATAGTGCTGGAGGTAAAATAGATGTATTTATCTGCATATAAGTTATATATAAGGTTTAATTTTGCTTGTATTAAGACTGGGTGAAAAACCTTAAACTGAGAGACTAGCGTGAGGGGCAGAAAGGGATACTACTGTATAAGCCAAAATGTAATGTGTTCCTTAAGAAGAAAAGGAAAAATGCGAGACTCAACTTATAAGACAGAGTTACAGGGTGCTATACCCAAAAAGAATAGATTAAGAAAGAAAAATGACAGAGAAAGAGAAAAGTATTAGTAAAGACTGTGCAGTTGCAAATAATTTTTTGCGAAAAGAAAAAATCGTATGTTAACTAAGTGTAAGAAAGAAAACACAAAAGGCGTTAATATTTTTATTAAATTAAATTAAATTTTATTGTATTAATTGTATATACAAAAAAATTCCTTCCGGGGATGGAGCTGACCGGGTAATTTGATACTTTATTTTAAAAAATTCACCAAAAATCTTAATTCATTGTTTTCAGTTATATTGATATTACATTAAGTAATTAATAGAATAAAACAATGTTTTATGCTTCTATGAAGTGTTTTTATTTTTCCATAACTTTACAAAAACCATAGGTGTCCCGTTCCGCCCCGTTTTCCCGTATAGTTTTATATATTTAGTTTATGTTGAAAATTGTTAATGGCTATGATTTACATAACTTTTGTATGTTTTCTGCGCTTTGTGGATTACTGTAATAGTTAATTGTAAAATTTTTACTACAGATTGACATTTTTTATATTATTTAGTAATTTTATTTAATAAAAGACTATAAATGAGAACAGTTTTTTTAATATGCATCGATATATATTACAATTTTAGCTTGAGTTTTTTATAATTTGTAGGCTATGTATCAGGCATATCTGTTTTAAAAGTCTCTCGCACAGTATTTAAAAGATTTATTCTTAGCTCTAGGTTTGACAGACGTCTAGCCATTCCGAAAATGAATGTAAACTTTAAACAGTAACCAGAAGCCCACATTGTCTTCAATTTTCTCTCATAAATTTTCCGTTGTCTGCGTTAGTGCAGAGAATGATACCAAAGTTAGATTCCATCTTAGCAATTACTTAGCACTGGAGCTGAACTTTCAAGACTTCTCCCTGGCTTAGTTCAGTTGCAAGTAGCTGGAAAAACTTTATGCAGATCGCGATACTGCGAGACCGACTGTCCTTAACTTTGTAACCCATCCTAATCCACCGCCAATGATTTGCTTGGGTCTCTAAAACACTTTTCTTAAATACATACGCACGAATTTTGTGTTGTTGGAGATTACTACCACGAAATTTACTTACCAATTTTTGAATAGTTTTCTCTTAAAGTCATTTACTTATGATCTGATAGTTTCATTTTAATTTGAATATACTTTACCTGAAACACAGCGGAAATTTTACAATTTAGTAATAACATAGCACTCATTTCTGTTATTAGTATACAAAGGAAGGATCAATAATTGAACCAAAACGAAATGTATTTATATTGTGCAAAAGGTTTCTCGGAGAAATTCGATAAGTATGAACTTATAATGATTGGTGGCGGAAGGATGGAAAATGGTCGGGAAAAGATATTTCATAAGACGTAATATGACTGCATTTATAAAAAATTGTATTAATAAGACTTTCAAGAGATTCGGCATGGGAATGTCTAAGGCGATTAATTCAAAAAGACGGCTTCAGTGCACGCAATCAGTAGCAAAACATTCCTGGCAAGTAACATTTTGTACTACACTCTTATTCACTAAATATTAAATTTAGTTGATAAATGGAAAACAGAGACTACATACATATAAAAGTTTAAATAAAAATTATTACTGTTTTTGGGTCTACTTAGAGAAATATTTCGCATATTTTTCTGAAAGGCCAGTCAAAAACCAGAAAAATATTTGTTACAAATTATTGAATATGCTTCCTGGGTATGAAATGTTTATTACACAATGGAAATACGTATATGACCGTTAAAGAAAAGAAATTGTAAATACGTTGTTCTCATCTGTTACGAGGCGATGACTCACGAGCTTTACTTATGACTATAGTACGGAGTCTATAGACGGTTAAAGGCAACTCATCACTTAGCGCAGTCACTAAATATTGTCTCGTTTCTTGACTGAATTGTTTATAAAAACAAATTGTGTACTATATTATAGACTCGTTTAATTTCTGCTTGCAATAATAATATAAGCTATATAATTTCTAACAAAAAATTCAAGCAAATATCCGCTTTGTATCGCAGAAAAACTATTTTCAGTAGTGGTGTTGAGTTCTATCGTCATAAGTTAAAGTTTTCAAAACGTACAATTATTTTACTATCATTAAAGAAATTTAATTTTATTAAGGAAAGCATGTAAACGCTGTGGAAAGTTTCAAATTAGTATTAGTTATGCGAATAAAATTAACAGAATTCCTATACTTATTGACTGACATTGTTGTAATCATTATTTAAAAAATATTATAATTTAATTTTGATTTACATAATTGATTTTCATTTACTATATAAGAACGAATTACAGGACAAATTTTTCAAGTCTGGACCAGAATGTTACAATATTACAAATGATTTATTTACGATTTCGAAATAATAAACATTTATTTAACTATTTTCAAAATTTTAAGTAAATATCCAGTTTACCATATACTTCGTTTGAATCCAATTTTTAAGCTTAAATAGAATAAATACTGCGGCAGAATATGCATAAATTTGCAGATACTCATGGCTATTTTCGGAACTGAAGGCCGTTAATAAAAGTAAAAGAATAACAGAAGCTTTTCATTCCTTCATTACTTGCAACGTCTAACTTGAGAAGCAATATTTTAAAGTGAAATGAGATGCATGGATTGAGTGCTTGTTATTTTTTCGTAAATTTGCGAGAATTTGTAGTGTGCCACCTAGAACGGCCGCTTGGTCGAATCGCATTAGCAATTCATGTGAAGAATTTTATGTTTGTAAAGTGTCTTAGGGTCCGGGCAATCTTCCCCCACAGCTCCATAAAACAGCGAGGCGAGCACGCCTTATTAATCACATTACTTATTCCCTCGGCTCCGTCTGCAAACTGCTTAATGCGGCTTCTCCGCGCTGTCATGACATCCAACTTTACGTGCCATACTTTCGTCTTGTCTGCGTGAAATGCCGCGAACGAAGGATATCCTAACCTCTACACGAAACTTCTAAAAGCGTTCCGAGAGAGAATTTAAACTATTTACATAATATTACCATTCCAGCTTAGCAAACTACTAGACAAGCATACAACGAAATAATAATTAATTATAAAAATTATTCCTTTGAATTCGATGAATTTATGTATTTAAACAACCTGCTGTGTTGTATTGGTCAGTGACATTACGTCACCTAACAGAGGTTCCGAGCTCGAATTCTGGCATGTGTATTGTTTGTCTGTCTCTCGTTCAGCTTCATCATCAACTGCTGTCACATTAAATGGTCGAGCATCAGTCCCATTAACAATTACAGTCATTAGTAACTACCATACGATCACTTTACAATCAGAGACATTTACGACAAGATGCTAACAGAACAATTTATACCTTTTCTAATACATTGTTATGAGCCAGGACGTGAACCGAGATTTTATGGCTCTTTCCAAGTGGGCGAGTTTCCCCTCTCTGATCTGGTGAACACCAGCGGTTACATTAGCCTAGTCAGGGTGACAGGTTTACAGTTAGTCCCCACATCTACTATAAGTAGGTCGAGATTCCCCACATTGGCTTTGACCGACATAAAACAGACGAAAACAACGCGAATCCACCTGTGAAAATCCCGGAGAATAAAGGAATGATTTTTAAATATTACCGAACCGCAATTGAAAAGAAAACCTCCTACAGCCTCAGAAAGATGACTGAAGCGACGCAGATAAATTTAAATATACAAGCGATTAGATTACTAGTTACTATTTCTATTAGATTTTATTTGCGCATTAAAACTCGTGATGTAAGGCTGTACCATTACCATTACCCAACGAGTTAATTAATGACCATACTGAAAACGGTCTTAACGTTTATTTTTAGAATGAAGCAGTGTCATTCTTTCATTTAGTATTTAAAAATATACCATTATAACAGTTTGAATCTCATATTGCAATTTGCTTTTCTTAAAAAATAAATACACAACGAGCCGTGCAGTCATCAGAAGATATTGGGGAATTTTTCTGACTTTTGTAAGAGCGAAAATTTTGAAAATGGAACTATAGCCACGTCTCAGTTGTAATCACACTGTAATTAGTATCGTTGCCACTAGGCTCTGCAAAATAGTTAGTGTTTGTTCTAAAAGGATTTATTTATAGAAACAGTGAATTATAAAAGATAAATAAAATTCGTTTATTTCAAATGACTAATTGCTTCGAATTTTCGGGGAAATTGCACTCCAAAAATTGTACCGTTGGCAACCTTAATTTTTAAATATATTTAAATATGATATTAATGATAAATGATTTGCTTTTGTAATCTATTACCAATTTTTTTATCAAAATCTGGAGGCCTCAGAATTGCTATTGACATCTGTTATTGTTGTGGTACTCAGTCCTTAGACTGGTATAACTACCATTTCCCACATCGTCCCTAATCTGCTAACATTTATCCTCCCTCTTCCTTTTTTTCCCCACACGCTTCCCTCTAATGCTAATTTTATTAGACCCTTATGTGTCTAATCGTGGCCAATTAATCTATCCGTCCTCTTTTCAAAGTCCTCCAAAATTTTCTATCTTTTATTCTTCTTCTTAGAACTTCCTTGTTAGTTAATCTATCCACACATCTGATTTGCAGTATTCTTCTACAACACTAAATATCAATAGATTCTATTTTTTGGTAATGATTTCCTATTAATTATAGTTATCTTCTTCTTCTTTGGCACTACAGCCCATTGAGGGTATGGACCTAGCAGATCGACTGCGGACTGTAATCTTGTATGACACATTCCAAATTTGGAATCACACGTGGTCAGCGTATCGATTCTCCAGCAGTCTTAATCCCAGCCTTCGCGACCATGACGACACAAACATCCAAGCCCATGCCTGGATTCAAACCCGGGAGCCCTGCGTCGTGAGGCAGTGATGCTAACCACTATACCACATGTAGCCGGAAAGTAAATTTCTCTTTTTGCGAAAGCCTTTCTTGCCTCTGATGTTCTACTCCTCTATCATCCCTAGTTATTATGCTGTCCAAGTAACAGAATACATTAACTTCCTTCAAAATATCCCTTCTCAATCTGACATCCTTCATTATTCCACTGTTTTCTATACTACACTTCATTACCTTGATTTCCCTCTATTAATCCTCATGCTGTACTTATCTCCAGTATCACGTTTATGCTATTTATTATGGATTTCCAAGTCCCCTTCTGACTCCACTAATACTACAAAATCATCATCACACCTAAGCGTTTTTATTTCTTCTCCTTCCAGTATGATCCCCTCCCCATATTCTTTTTTACCTCCCTTCATCGCCCGTTCATTGTATAAGTTAAAGAACATGGGAGACAGACTGCATCCTTCTCTAACTCCTTTCTTGATTTCTGATATCTTTTCTTGATCTTCAATTCTAATTACTACTGACTGTATTCTGTAGAGGTTATAGGTAACACTTTTTTTCTCGATATTTTATTGATGTTATATTTAAAATCCTTAATAGTGTGTTCTAGTTTACATTATAAAAGGCGTTTTCTAAATCTGTATATGCCACGATTGTAGGCCTGTTTTTTCTTATTCAGTCTTCTAAAATTAGAGTCAGAATTGCTTCTCTTGTCCCTATATTCTTCCTCGAACTAATCTGATCTTCTCCTAACTAGCGTTTTATTTTTTGTTTCATCCATTAACTATTAATGTTAATATTTTGTACTAAACCAATAGTCCTGTGCTGTTCGTTTCTATCAGTCCTTACTTCATTACTTCATTTTTATAAGAATGTTCGTTAAATCACGATTGAAACTTTTTAAGGGACGTCTTACTGTAAAGTCACCTATGTTTTCATGCTGACTATTAAGAAAATATTGACTCTGAGGAATATTCGGATATTTATCTATTATTCTATTTCTATCTTTAAGTTGACTATGTTGAGAAGCTTGAAATGCATTTTACTGGAGATAAAAACCCTGTTAAAAATCATAATAATCCTATAATCTCTATAAAATGTTTTTAACAGAAACTGATAACTTGAAAACTGTCATTTATCTTTCTTTAAAATTTATGTAATATGTATCTGTTTATTAAAGAAAATTTCATTATTATATCTTATAATTTAACTATTAATAAATTTGTTCAATTTATTGTGTAAGACCGTAACGAAGTATGTAGAGTTGGTCTTTTTATATTTACAGCTGCATTAAAGCCCCAGAAAGTTTTTTGGAGTGCATCTCTGTGATTTTGCTGTTACATTTCAGACATAATGCATTCACCCGGTGTATTAAAACTTGCCTGAAAGTTTGACTTAACAGTATTGTGGACTCATTTATGGTCCAAATGAGAAGGCAACGGAAATTGGCTGGAGTGCAGCCGACAGAGGGCAGAAAGGTTCCGCGTACAAAAAAATATTCCGGCTTGCCGATGCAAATGTAAATGATAACATTTGGAAGTTTTCCATTTCCTCGGCCCTTTCACTTTGAGGACGAAACCATCGCTGTTGCCACGAAGCAATGTGGCGTGCACTCATATCAAAGCTGTGACTTGATAAACAAAATTAATCCCACGATAAAAAAGTAGTATTTAATTAAATTTAGGAAATGGCAGAAGAGATTTACTAATTACTTTTCAGGTAAAAATGGGGTAATTAACTGTTAAAATAAATAATTCTTCTACAAATCGCTGTTAAAAAATATCAACGAATCTTATACTGCTAATTATCACAAACAAGGGAGGTAAATCTATATCAAAATGATTTTAAACCTAGAACTAAGGGCTATCTTCGGCTATATCACATTTAAAGTAGTAAATTATTGCGACAAATGAAAGTCAGCTCATATTATAAAACTGTAATTCACCAACAACTAAAGCAAACAAAAATAAAAAATTGGAAGTAGAAGAAATATGATTGCCAAGCATCTATTCAAAATTAATTTAGATAATTTTTCAATTCATGTCCTATTTTTCTGATACAACGGAATAGCTCAGCTTTTTTAGAATCATTCTCGAGATTCTGTCAATGCCTAATTACAAACCATAATGACCAGGATCATACGAAGTCCTTTAAAAAATATCTCATACAAAACCGACCGAGAATTGTGTCTATTACGGGGATGTGGAAGTCGTTGAGTTTTATTCTGGCATTCACTTTAATATGAAAACATCTAAGTTTGGTGTCGAATTTGGGGTTTTGGAAGGCACTGAATTTAATTCTGACATCCAACATGTTTATTTTGTATTTGAGTCCTTAGGAATGGTGGTGAATCAAATTTCAGCGTACAATTGCCATGATTTCTACCACCATTACTGACGATCCCCGACGGGTAAAACACCCCTAGCATGTGCATAGGAATGGGGGATTCCAAGTACTCTTTTCTCTCTTAGGGAACCAGAACTATTGTTATATCCTCTCAAGATACCTGCAGTATTTTGGTCTATAAATTTTTAATGTCTTAAAATGCCATGAGCATTTTCGCCTCTATTAAAGTATTGGGAATATTCTTGACTCTGTTAGGCCACCGGGAATATTTTATCATCTTTTAAGATGACTGGATTATGTTTCAAACTCATAATGTATTGGTAGTTATTTTCACTCTATTAAGGTACTGGAGCTATAATTTACTCTTTTAAGGCAGCGAGAGTACTTTTGTCTAATAAGGTACCGGGAGTATTTTAGACTCTCTTTTTGAAAGGATTACTTTTCCTTATTAGAATACCGGGGGTGTTTTTGACAGTATTAGATTACTGGAAGTATTTCGATTCTTAAAATTTCCCGGGTTTATGATTCACTCTCGTTGGTTACGGACATCATATTTCACTCTCCTTTTAGACTTTTAAGATATCACGAGTATTCTTTATGTTTTGGGAGCATTTTAGTATATATTATGTTAACGGAGTATGAAGTGTACTGTTTTTTATTTAGTTAAATTACTGTGCTTATTTGAGATACCAGTAGATTTCTTGATTCCATCATTATACCGGCTAAGGTGAAACTGACATTCAGTGAGCTTATATAGGGTGGGGGGTGTGAAAAGGTAAATGTTCCAAAACGAGACACTGTCCATGTGTTTCCCAAGAAATTATTGATTAATTAAATACTGCTCTGGTTACTATAAATAAATTGCTGGGTAACGATGTGTATCCAAATAGTTTCTGAATATAAACGTGTTTCCGAAAGCAAAATAATAAGGAAACCTTATTCAAGTGAAATAAATAAAGGAATAAAAGTATTGGGGCTTGGCCTTAAGAAAGGAAAAACAAAGCATTCAAGAACAATAGAAAATAGCTTAGCAGAAACTAAATTTCAAACAATATGCTAAAAGAATTCTCTAAAGGAAATATAAACGAAAATAAGTGCACAGCCGGAGTTTTGTAAGCCTCTGGTGCTGGATCGAACATCGACCTTGTTTAAACGTTACGGAATTAAAATACATAAAGTTGCCAAGGACTATTTAATGTCCACCTCCTATCCAAAAATGGAGCTTCGGAGAACAGAATTTCGAACAGATTTCGAATACTTGCCTTTTGTACACTTAAATATACAACAAAATCAAGTTAAAACTAACAATTCAACCAATTTTATATGCAAATTGAAAACATAAAAATTATATTTAAAGAATAATTCAAAGACCAAAAAAAAATTTATCAGAATTGAGTGACGATTTGAAACCATGGAGATTTCAATCTAATAACTACTCCAATGACAGGATTATTTAAAAGTAACGAAATCTTAACTTAATTTACGGATAAACATTGTTGCAATGGAGTAAAAGAGGTGGTGTAAGGGTATATGAATGATGGCGGTGGATAATGAAGTATTAAAATTAAGAAAACGCAAGGAGGACACCCGAGAACGGTTCTTAAACCAGATACACTGCACACATCCTTTTGATTTTATTAAAATTAAAAGATCTCAAAAAAGAAATTCGACCACTATAAAACAGAGAAAAATAATTTGCGTTTGTTCGCAATTATTCTTCTCCTACTAGGATTGACCGATTTTGTTGAAATTTTATTTTTGTATTTATGGGGTCATCTATATGGTTCTTAGTTATCACTGGACCCGGTAGCTGTCGTTGTTGTCGAGATCCAGAGATTTTATTTTTAACATATTTTGATGTTTTTTGCATAAAAACATATAATTTCAAATTTTTAACCTGACCGTTTTTATAATGTTTGTCATTTGATTTACGCTTCATTGCGTCGTAGCTTGCCATTGTTTTCACATGTCGATTTAAGATTCATGAGTTCTGATATATTCTGTGTTTTGTAATTACGTGTATACTGAATGTATCATTTATCGATTAATTCTAAATTTAACAATTGAAGTGCATTTGAAATAATTTTTTGAGAAATTGTGAATTACGATTTATAAAAATTTTCACTCGGTGGCTTTCAATCTATCCTCCTAAATAAAATATTTTATTTTCGGTGTTCATTTTAGATGTTTCGATGATAGCGGACGTTAGAAGGTAAATTTTAAAAAATTGGCGATCTATCGTATGGTTTAATCACGCGTTGACAAAGAGATTGCTGTACAAATTAAATACTTCAGCGGGCTAGTATAAATAATTTACCGGGCATGCAGTTTGTATAAATGTAAGATTAAATTGCCTAAATTTCTGGATACTGAATATAAAATATGTTTCAATTTATTATGTTATGAAACAAAGTGGAAAATTAGAGAGTCCAATAAGAAACCGTACTGTTGCCAAATATGCAAGTATTTATATTGACTATAAGTGAAATGTAAGAATATTAGAAAAACACAGCGACCACATTATATCACCGATACAGTTAAGGATATGAGACATAGCAAGTATTAAGACGTGGAATGATGGGCCACTGTTAAAAATATAAAAATCCTCACACGATTTATGAGACACGAAATATTTGTTTATGTTAGTGTTTTTAAGTTTTTGGACTGAAGCAAAGACGTGTTACAGATTTATAAGAGACAATTTAGTACGGAGTAGGAGTCTATTTTGCTAATTTTCGCTGACTGCAGCGCCACGCGGACGGGTCATGACGGCCATGATCGGAGCTCCAAGCAGAGTAATCCAATCATCCACGGTATTACGCACAAACTGCGAATTCGCCACATAAAACCGCTGCCGACATTGATTAATTAAAATCCCCATGGTCAGCCCATAATTTCCATGCTAGCTTCTGCAGATTTATGCTTCAAGATAAGAGAAAATTTCATTCAGAGATAAATAATAGTGCATTAGCAAATGGACCGAATTTAACTATAATTGGAATGTATTTTGTGTGCGGGTGGGTCTACAATAGGAGGATTGTTTTGTTCTGATATTAGTTGTAAAAACTGACATCCAATAATGCCTCCTGTGATTGTATTGATTTCAATATGTACCAGTATT
The DNA here is from genome assembly GCA_034510155.1 of Eucriotettix oculatus. Classification (NCBI taxonomy): domain Eukaryota; kingdom Metazoa; phylum Arthropoda; class Insecta; order Orthoptera; family Tetrigidae; genus Eucriotettix; species Eucriotettix oculatus. The sequence goes on along the minus strand of CM067376.1, from coordinate 49,349,355 downwards.
TGCAGCCATGCTAAAAGTAATTTCATTAGAGTGAAATGTGGAAGAAGAGTTATGATTTAATACTTATAAATATTTGGAGCAATAATAATTTTTTTTAAATTAATCGAGTAGTGCGTTCCTTACATTTTTATGGTTATAAATTAAATAATAGATACACAAAATGACGTCGTAGGACAATCCATTACCACCAGTGCTTGCAAAGTACTTGTAAATTACTAGAACAGCGGTATGCGGGTGCAATTTTAGTGAACGTTAAAGCAGTAGTTCGGCGAATCCATTGAAATTAATAATGCAACAATAAATAGTGGGTCGCTTTGCATAAATTATAGCAGATAGAAACACTTTAATTGCATCACTCGGAAGCATTTACGAGACGTACTGAATTCATCAGTGGGATTTCATATACAGCAGACTTTACTGATGATGAAAGTGAATTTATTTACAAAACTCGTACTGGTGATTTGCCTACAAATTAGGAAATTTGACTGGGGAATTTCTATTTCTATAATATAGAACAGGCGATGAAGAAAGTTGAACAGAATATGAAAAAAGAATTATACTGCAAGGAGAAAAAATAAAAACCATGCGCTTTGCCGACGATATTGTAGAATTAGGGGAGTCAGAAGAAGACTTGGAAACCCTAATAAATGGCATTCACGTGGTCCTGGAGAAAGAGTTCAATATGAGGGTTAAAAGAGTGAAAACCAATGTAATGGAGTGTAGTATGGAAAACTGTAGAATAACAAAGGGTGTTAGAATGGGGAGGGATATTCTGAAGGAACCTTGGGAAGCGTAATAATGATGGTAGAAGTATAATAGACATAAAGAGTAGGATAGCACAAACAAGGAAGGTTTTCGCGAAAAGGAGGAATTCACTAACGGATAATGTAAGTCTGAGTAGTGGGAAGTCATTGCTAAAAATGTTCGTTTGGAGTGGGGCGTTATATGGATGTGAAATGTGGGCGATAGGAGTTTCGGAAAGGAAAATAATAGAAGTCTTTGAAATGTGGCGCAATAGGAGAATGCTTAAAATCATATGGGTGGATGGAATCACTAAAGAGGAAGCTCTAAACATAATAGGGGAAGAGCGAACAATATGGAGGACTTCTCTTGAAGGAATAGATTAATAGGCCACGTTTTAAGGCATGAGGGTCTTGTAAAATTAGCATGGTCAGGGATGGAATGCGCTAAGTAGATTTGGAGGATGTGGGACGTGCTAGCTATGCAGAAATGAAAAGACTTGCGCAAGATAGGTTAGCATGGAGGGTTGCATCAGACCAGTCTTAGTCCACAACAATAATACGGTAATAAAAATTAAGTTTAAAATTATATTTAATGCATTTTTTCTAGATTTTGTCACATTGATCATGTACGTTCAGTGCACTTTCCTACTTACGTAGAATTTTAGGGTGAAAAAATGTTTTGTTACTTTGAACTGGGAAAGACAAAAGAAACAATAGTGCTTCCAAGTTATGGAACGATTCTAACGAAAATATGGGGAGGGATATTCTGAAGGAAGTTAAGGAATTCTAACCTTGGGAAGCGTAATAACTAGGGATGGTAGAAGTATAATAGACATAAAGAGTAGGATAGCACAGACAAGGAAGTTAAAATAGTTTTTTATATTTCTTTTGGGTACAAACACAATTCACGCTGGATGTTGAAACTTGCGTGCAATAAATCGAAAAGGCAAAACAGATAGAAGCTCTCTTTGTCAAGTGTTTACACATGAGAATTTATTGTATCATTGTGCGTATTAGTAATTACTGGCTTAGGGATTGAGACGAGAAAAATTTACAGTTCTCTGTTTCGTGACTGGTTGAACAAGCACCTGCAATTTATCCGTGCAACTGATTAGCGATCTGCTTATCGTGAGCTCAAGCATGGGCAATCAAGCTGTGCGGGAGGCAATTTAGAGCGGCTGTTGGCTACGAGGGGATTTGCTGAACATCATCACGGGATTATCAATAATTTAGGCCATATCTAATAGGGACACAGGACTCAAGCCCTCGCAATTGTCATTCTGACTGAGTGATTGCTGACGCCACTTAAGGCGAACACAAGATAATGAACATTAATCTGCAATGAAATATGTCGTAACGCATCGTTTCCTATAGTAAAATTGATTATTTATCTGGGGGAAAATTTTTATAAGCCGCAGTGCAAGGAGGACTGTATTGGAGGATGTTTGAAAATGCCAAGTTGGACGCTGCATGGACATCAAGGAAAGAGGATACGTTGAAGGATAGATCTCTGTGTTATAAAAAAATTCTCTATTCAAAATTTAATTTCATCTACCGTAATAGTAAAATAATACAGTACTCTACAGGACGTGACCTAGAAAGAAAGGCAATGGGATAATTGTTGTAGTCCTACGTGAATATCTAAATATCCTCTCTTCACAGTCATTAGCACTGCTCCATAAGCACGTCACATTTCCCATTATAATAAACCTTTTCGTAGGGTCACTTAAACTCACGGGAAATGTTTTTCCATCTGAACCTATGCCATTTGTTACTCAAATAGAACACATATCGTAACTTACTATATACATTGATTCTAAATTCTTAAATGCTTGGATAGAAAACAAATATATACCTGTAATACTACTACATAAAATTAATAGAAAAGAACTTGCCTCATTATTTCCACCGCAGCCTTTTCCACAGGACAGTCAGAAGGCGCAAGCGTAGAAAATTGAAAAGGGTGTTTTTTGATATAAATTATTTAATAAATGATATTCCTCTTCAGGAAACACGTGTTATTCGAGAATAGAGTCACTTAAATGTTTATTTTTATAAGAAGATTTGAACCCTAGCTAAAATAAAATTGACTATTGTAATACGCTCGTATTTTTTTATTTTCATCCCGAATCGAACATAACAATCAATTATTTGAGTTTATATATGTGTATAGAAAACCATAAAAAATTCAAATATGACCAAATGAAGGCGATAAATGAATTAATGAATTACATGCTGAAAGTTCTACAATCCGATATCCAACCAGGAAATTGGGACCCTTAATATCACAGCGGGGCAGATATTGCAACTGTAGTATATAAACTACTGAAAAATTCTATTATATTTGACGGGTCCCCAGCCCATTAGCCCTGTACATCTGCTGTTAAGCGTAACTGTAACTGTGGCTCTAAAATTCAGTTATCTAAACCTACGTCACCCTATATAGTTCCGACAATATTTAAAGCTCTAATATATAACAGATTCATAAGAAATTATTACTGGGACTATGTTCAGGACATAGATGCACAGAGATGCAAATTACCGAATATAGACAAAACCGTTAAAGATTTTATTTCAACACATAAACTAAATGAATTCATTTCATGGAAGAAATTACTTAAAAGATGTATTTCAAAGAAATTTCATCTTCCATTAATTTGTTTAAGAAAATGTTGCTAAAGAATGGGTAGGTGAAGAAATTACGATTGAAAGCAGATTTGTGTTCTTCAAGATAAGAAAAGTTATACTGAACACAGGTGACAAATTAATTACGTTTAAAATCGAATGAACATAATTAATACTTGCAATGAATTACACAATATTTTCCGCGTCACAGTAAACGAGTAATTTTTAAATATGTAACCCGTCTGAGGTTCCAGCTATCCACTACGCAAAAGTTTCTGATTGGATGTAATTGTTTTACCAACAATACTGTTTTACGATAATTATTCAGTGTGATACCAAAATATTCACAATGACACAATTTTATTCCCACAACTCACTCACCTGCTCCCATCACCAAAGATTATTGACGAAAAATATTCCCGTATTCGGATTTACTATTCCACTAACATTTTATCAAAATTTATGATGTAAACGAGACCTTGCAAATGTAAAGGAATACAAAGGTACTTTTTGCGTTACTTATTTTTCTGTAGTTGATTATGTCGTTCACGCATGATTTTAGAAAGTGCAGGAAACCAACATTATAATAAATATATAGCAATGGCCAAATTTATGAATCCTACGTAAATGAACACCTTTCTCATCTTCTTCTCCGCTGCCACAATCAACAGCATTTCGCCCTGCGTCATCAAATTCACGACCACTCAACATATTGAAATAGACTCTCAATCATCACATTCACTCTCTATCAATCATATTCAAAGTCTGTATTCATCTATAATCGTATTGACAATTGCCAAATTCTTGTAGTCCGAAAATCAATTGCGTAAGTTTTTAATAACATTTGCCCACTTCATTATTTAATTTACATCAGTGGTGGCGATAAAATCCTCTCCAATCAAAAGTATTTGTCTCTAGAATTTGGAGAAGCCATTCAGCCACTTACTACCGAAGTTTGGGGAAAATACCAGGCCTCGTCACAGCCAAGTGTCACGGAGCTACATCGTGGCGTCAATCTGTCTAGGTTCTATTAGCTTGTTCGCAGCCTTCTTCGATTTCTCTCAAGCCGAATGCCTTTGATTTCGTATTGAGTTGTTTTAGCATTACACACCATTCAATTTTAAGTACAGATTTCATCTGCAAATACCATTATAAGCAGGAGAAAATATTTTGAGCTTCTTAAAAAGTAAACCCAGTCCTGTTTTTGAGAAATTTATAAATGATATCAAACTTTTACCACATATTCATTAAGTAGAGATGGTAAAAAAATTAATTCAAAAGTTACCTTGAATTAAAAAAATATTTTCTTGCTTATAATAATAATATAAAAATTTAAAATTATACTGAATAAAATTGTAATTGAAATAAAGTGAAATAAAAATACTTTTATTTAAAATAGAGTAGAGATTTGGTTGTAGTTCATAGTCCTAGGTGAAAGTTAGCGAAAACGTTGCTGCACGGCGCTAGTTTAATGTTGGTCTACATCAGTGTGTATCACGCAGTCGCCCTAGAAAGACAAAGTGCGAGTCTAGGGTTAGCTTTGGCGTCACTGATCTGATGAATACAAACAATTGAGCAAGGGAGAGTTGCACTGCATCCTGCATGACAACAAAGGATTTATAACAGTGAGCGAACACGGAGTGGCTCCAGTGCGACAGTGCGTTGGAGTGGATTGTTTAACAACGACAGGCGCCATAAATTGCTGTCCAGAATGACTGTAGACTTTCATATTATTCATCACAGTCCACTATGAACTAGGAACTGGCAAGTGAGTGTTAGTTCTCTCATACGAATCCAAAAACCCACTATTTGGTTGTATAGTGAGGCTCAATGATTTGGAGTGAATCTGCTGAAAAGAATGTGTTCAATTAATTATCGGTGTCAGCCAATGTAAATTATTATGAATCGGAAATGTAATCTACGTTTACGGTAAGAAAATATTAATCACAACTAATAAACCAAGTTAAAGGTAATATCGTCCAGTATTCACTTTTCTTTCATATACATTAATCTTAACCCAGCATTCAGCAATCTTGACATTGTTTACTGCAAGTGACTATAATTACATAACACACATTAACATCCTATTCGTATATTCATTAATACATCTGAGAAACGAGCAAAACGTAATCATTAACATAATTATAATCATCATCTAATTATAATAAATGTGAATAGGGAGCTTTTTAAATAATTATTATAATAATTTATATAGCAAATATTAAAAGTTTTAGTGAATTAGGATTAGTACAATTAGCTCATTATTAGCATTTAGTTGTTATAGTTTTGCTATACATTAAATTACACACAGACTGAACACATTTATTATTAAATATGTGTTACTTAATAGAAATTGGGATAAGACGGTCTAGTAAATTTAGCATTAGAGGGAAAACTGTGGGTTAAGTACTAACGAGGGAGGCCAGGGATGAAATACTCAAAGCATATTACGGAGGATGTGGGATTTTATGTGGAAGTGAAGAGGCTTGCGCAAGATTGGTTGGCATGGAGGGTTGAATCAGACCAGTCTTAGGAGTGAATACCACAACAAAAACAAGGGATAAGAATGTGACAGGAAGTATTAAAATCATAATTAATTCCTCAAACTAGTAAATAAAATCGGAGGAAAAATATGACTGTATTTGTTTAGTGCTTGAATTTGTTTTTAATATTTTATTTTAGAAAAGTTAAACAGTTAGGGGAGTTACGGTGTACTTAACGTTTGGTAATGCAGTCTTCATTGACTGAGTAATTAAATTTTACCTGTTTATTTACAACTTTCAACAGAGATACTGGCTATTAAATATAAATTAACCGCAATTAATTTTTAAGTGTCATTAACGCATTGCCATTTTTTTCTTGATAGGCTAATTGATAAAATTATTACTTGTTTTGAATGTGCTCAAACGTATATATATATAAGCTGGTGGCTTACCTGAAGTTCACAGATGGCAAGCACCATTTAGGGTTTCGGATTCTTGAATTTTCGGAGGCATCGCCCCCTGCTACAGGAGGGTTGGAAAACTTTTAGAGTGACGGCCACGTTTTCGTTGGTGATTCTATCCACCCATCTGATTCTCAGAATTCGCCTTTTGTTGTGGTATTGAGTCCTAAGAATGGTTCGATGCAACCCTCCATGCTAACCTATTTTGCGCAATCCTTTTCATTTCTGTATAACTAGCACACACACATCCTGCCTAATCTACTTAGCCTATTCCATCCTGCGCCTCCTCTTCTGTTCTTACCTCCCACACTTCCCTCTAATGCTAATTTTACAAGACCCTCGTGTCTTAAAACGTGGCCTATTAATCTATCCCTTCTCTTAGTCAACGTCCCCTATTTTGTTAAAAACTTCCTCGTTTGTAATTCTATCCACCCGTCTGATTTTCAGCATTCGCATATAACAGCACAGTTCTATTATTTTCCTTTCCCCAACACTTATCGTACATTATTTTATATAAGGAAATAAATTTTAAGGAAAGATTGATTTCTGAAATGTTATATATTAAAAATAATGAATTTTTTGTTAATATAAAACATGACACTTATCCAATATTGAACTTTCTTTGTTAGTTTCATCCTATGTTAACTTCCGTCAAAATATCCCTTTGTTATTCCTCTGTTTCCCATATTACATTCTATTACCGTGGTTTTCCATATATTAATCCTCATATTAAACTCTTTCTCGAGGACCACGTTCATGTCATTTGTTACGGTTTACAAATCTTCTTCTTCCCGTAATACTACAATATCGACGGCAAAGGTAAGATTTTTATTTCTTGACCTTTCAGTTTGATTCATTTTCCATATTCCGTTTTAATTTGCTTCATCGCCTGTTCTACATATAAGTTAAACAGCATGGGTGACAGACTGCATCCTTGTCTTACTCCTTTCTTGATTTCTGCTTAGTTTTCTTTATCGTAATATATCAATTAATGTCTGATATTCTGATATTTAAATAAAATAAAATTTATTTAGATTTTTAAAGGGCGTTTCGTCACCCTGTTTAAGGCTTCTTTCAGCATTAAATTTTAATGAAAGGAAAAAAAGGTGTTTAAACCGATATTTTGCTCCTGGAAGTGGTCAAATTTGGATTTTTACACAAGTAGCATTTTCTTATTTCTTCAAAATTTAACTACAGAATAATTACGAAATGTGGTGACGAAACGTCGCTTAATCCGAATAAAAACTTTGTCTGAAAAACTAGTCGTAAGTTTATTTCATTTAAATGTTTTATTTATGTTTCCTTATACGAATGGTTGCAGCAGTTTTAGTCAGTATAATATTTTATTTCAGAAAATTTATGAGAAATATGCAGTTATAATCGGAGGAGGTTTTTTAATCGACCCGTTTAATAAATATTTAGGCATTAGCTAGGTGTATATTTTTTCAAGACAATATTATACGTTATGTTAATATTTTGATAATAAAAATTTCTAATACCGCTTTGATATCGTTTGTCTCAAGATTTTTCACACTGGACAAGGTTATTGACTGAACCTGACATATGGCAATCTGCTAACAGCTTCCCATAATATAATTATCATCTGTAGCGTGTTATTTGCATTACACAGTGTAGACAGTAACTATTCAATCGTGAATACATTATGTGGGTGTGAAATAACCGCTATTTTGCAGCATCATAGGTCGCTGGTTACTCCCACCTGTGAACTCCAGAGGTCAAGTGATCCGCGTGGGAGTTCCCCGTTGTTCTCGGAACATTTAATCCTGAAATTTCGTTATCGGGTAAATAGTCAATTCAACAGACTGCTTGCAAATAAATCTAAACGTCTCATATAAAATGTTTGATAACAACGTTCCAGTATAACGAAAGGAATAAAAAAATTATATTCTTTTGTTGTCTTAAGTAAAAGTTTAAGTAAAGATGCATAACTATAATAATTCTGACATAAAATGCGAATAGTTTCAATACAAGCTTGTAAATATGGCATCGGAACTAATCCATCAGAACTGTAGGTTAAAAGAATAAGCATGAAATATTTGATTCTTAAATATTGAACATACATTTAATCGTGTTTGGAACCTCGGCTTATTATACACACCAAAATTTCCCCTCCCAACTAAATATTATCAGTTATTAATGTCTAATTATCAGTTTCAATTTACATCAATTCTTACCACGTTGAACTTTTCATTTGATTAATTATAAATACTTATTCTTTGACTGAAAATGGTCTCCAGAACAGACATGGGATTTATTTCATTTACTGTAGCTTTCTGCACGCTGAAGAGAGAAAAGAGATAGAGACGCTAGTCTAAAGAAACCGTTTTATCCAGGACCCCGAACCTCCCCAATAATGATTCTGAGTTAAAGATTTATAATACAACATTTAATACTAATTTTGCCACCAATTGCTCTCATTGTTTCCCTTCAATTTAAATATATATCAACCACCACAAATCAATTAAGAATCGCGTGAATTGTCTTCGACGATCTAGACAATAAACCAGTCCCTTTAATGATATCATGGACAATTCCTATTGTCAATTTTATTAATTGTTTTCGGAGCACTCAAGGATAATATCATCAGACGTCATCCAGTTTTCTCTGGTGTACCACTGGGCAGTGTCCTCAGACCGATCCAATACCTTATAATTAAGACAGGAATTTCTACAACAAATAACACAATTCTTTTGATCTAAGTAGATGTTGATGCAACTTTATTTTCGGTTATTCACTTTTCTAACACCTACTGTTCTATAAAACCTCTTAAACTGCCTTGAAGACTGATTGAACTTATTGGCGTATAAAGATTAAATCTTACTACATCAATACAAATAAATTTCGCTAAGACGAACTAATAAACTCTGCAAATGTCACAATAATTGATGCCCTCTTACCAATAATATTGGTTTATAAACTTACTTGGAAACCCCATCTAATGTCTAAAAGGAAACACATCACACATAAGTTCCGATATTTTAAAAGATTACTTTGCCTAAATTCTAAGCTTAAACCCGAAAATAAAGTTACCCTAAAGCCATTTAGGTATGCTTTTGTTGTAGTTTTGAGACCTTAGACTAGTGTGATGCTAACCCATTCTCTTTATGACTTTTCATTTCTACATAACTGCCACATTCTTCCTAATCCTGCTTAGCGGATTCCATCCTTGGTCTCCCTCTCCAGTACTTACCTGACACACTTCCCGCTAATGCTAGTTTTAAAAGGCCCTCATGTCTCAAAACGTGGCTTTCTCTTGGTCAAAATCTTCCATATTGATCTCTCTTCTCATATTCTGCTTAGAACTTTCTGATTAGTCACCCTATCCACCCATATTTTTTTCAGAATTCTTCTATAGCACCACATTTCAAAAGCTTCTATTCCTACCGCCCAAGTTTCGCGCCCATATAACGCCACACTCCAAACGAATATATTTACTGATGATATCCTAATATTCGTACTTATGTCTACTATACTTCTACCACCCCTAGTTATTATTCTGCCCAAGTAGCAGAATTTCTTCTCTGTATTTATCATAGTATTGAAGACTTTCTCCAGGACCACCTTCATCCATTTATTATGTTTTACAAGCCTTCTGACTCTCCTAATACTACAATTTTATCGGTAAACCGTAGGGTTCTTATTTCTTCCCCTTGCAGTATGATTACTTTTACATGTTCTTATTTACTTCCTCCATCGGCTCATCTCTACATAAGTTAACCAACAAGGAGGAAATACAGCATCCCTGTCTTTATCCTTCCTTGACTTATGCTTTATTTGATTGCCCTTTAATTTTAATTACAGCTTACTGTTTTCTGTAGAGGTTATGGATAACTCTTCCTCCTCGAGTTTTTATTCCTGTCCTCTTCAAAATTCTTACTAGTGCGTTCCAGTTTTCATTATCAAAGACTTTTTCTGATTACAAATGCCATGAACGTGGGTCTGTTTTTTCTTATTCTGTGCTTCCATATTAGACACAGTTTCAATATTGCATCTTATACATTCATCCCAAAACCAAATTAAACTTCATTAAACTAACATCAATTTTTTTCCATTCTCCGATATACTATTTACGTTAAAATTTTACACACATAGAATACTTAACTATTGCCCAGTGCTGTTCGCATCTATCAGCGTCAGGCTTCTTCTTGGATATATTGAGTTCAATTATTGGACTGGTCCAAAACTTCAAATTAAAAGGTTATACAACGCCTTCAATCTTTAATTATTCGAACGATCTTAAACTCGCCTTTGTTTGCGAGAAATTAAATACCACGCTTTACATTAAGTCGAAGAATAAATCCATAGGATCAACAGTAATTAATTACTTTCAAAACATCCCAGGACACGGACATAAGGAGGATTGGAAACGATAATATGCATGTATCAATTAATGGAATTTGGTACTTGAGAACTAGTTCACTTATCCCCTTACTTAATTTCAAATATTCAATTTACTTAATGTTACAATAATATACAGTAAAATTTTCTTAAAAATATGTATTCATTTGGGGAAGGGTCATGTTGTGAAGAACGCACTGCAGTCGTCAGTCGTGAGTGTTGATTAGTATTTATTTTAATTGTTATTAGGCGAGGGACAAGCAGTATAAACTTGGCGAACGATGCTAGGAAAATCAGCGAGTGTCAGTCCTGGTTCAAGGCTTGTCCTCGCAACGATTGACTGCTTTAGTGATGCAGCGCCGCTTTCTTACGCGAACGATTTGGGGGAAACCACAGCCAATCGAACATCGCTCTTCCTCGTCGTTAATGATTTTATTAATGGGCCAGGCCGTGAGGTGTTGGCTGCAGCTGGCAGGGCCGTGGTCATTAGCCGCCATCACAGCGGAACCCACTCAATGCAAATCCGTTCCCTGCAACAAGCGACCGATCGAAGCTCTCCGCCGACGCCGACGCCTACACCTACTCACTTCTGCATGCCGCGTCGCTTTCTATTTACGTCCGTGTCTGCACCTTCACTGCCCACGCACTTGCTGTCTCTGAGAATAACCGCTCTAATAGCGATGATGCACATTAATCACTTAGTTTTCCTTAGAAATACTTTGATATTGGGGAAAAATATATTTAGACAGCTAACAATCCCGTTTCCCGTTCTATGCAATGGTTTAAAACGTTGAAAAAGAAACAAAGAAAGAAATGGGGGAAAGACAGAGATTATATCGACTATTGAAAGAACGGAAAGAGATAATGTTTTAAAATATAAATTAATTCATATCGAGTTACAGACTAGAAACTGCCTCGCAGACTAAATTCGTGACTTATGGAATCGAAAGATGAAAGTTTTGCCGAGTTTTCGTGTGAGCTGGACGACCCACGTGGGTCGAAGATTTTAGAGTAGACTAAAATGCTTTGGATAGGCGGAGACGCACGTAGGTGGACACTTTCTGCCACTGAAGATACGGAAGTTATCGATACGAAAGTCGACGTTCAAATAGGAAACATCAATTTTACTAGACCTAAGCCATTAAATCATTTTCAACACAGAGTTCTTATTTTTTCAAAACTTCAACACCATGTTAGCTTTGTTTGAAAGGGATATAATCCAAAAAGGGATAAATAAATTTCAATTAATATCATCAAGGTTAAACTTTAAATGTCTCAAGCTAAGACTAGATGTTTAAAGGTTCGTAAAAATACATTTTAATTATTATTAATATTATTATTATGTCGTTATGACAGCTCTTACGATTTTGAACCACACGAAGAAACGTTGTGTGGTATTTATTTCAAAATTTAATATTGTCATTAGATTTGTTAATTATTTATTTAATTAGTCCTTATTTAATACAGATGTTTTTATATTTTCAACTGATAATAGCTTTAATTAAAATTAACATTACAAAAGTTAAGTAATCAATGTTGAAGAATGAATTCCCGCAGAAAGTGACACAATATATTCACCGAGAAGACTTTTGGAATGTATAGGCAGACATAATAATTTCTTATAATATATTAACACCACAGTTCAACCAATTAAATGACGTCACTGTTGTTTCCTCACCAGCACTATTTTTATGGTTCAATCAATTACTCTTCCTACGATAATTTTGTTCCTGACAAATGCATATGTATCAAATTCTGGAAATGTTTATATATTTTTATCAGATTTTTACTGTTTATTATTACTACAACTAACACTGTTCTATCTGTACTGGAAATGAATTAAAATATATATTTATTCCTGTCAACTTTAATTATTTACGGAAATGCGTTGTTTCGTTAAACGCTGCAATATATTCATAATTAAACAGATAGAAGCATAAGAACGTCCATCGAACGTACGCCACGATATCGTGAAGTCTTTTATACAACGTCTCTGGAAGTTTACGTTCCTTAGCTTTTAACACCAACCGCAAACATCTCCTCTTTGTAGTTGACCACGAGCAATTCAAGCAGGCCAGCTGCAAGCTGGAAGGAAGCCATCACCGAAAGCTTCCCATGTTCCGTGCTGTTGGCTGTAAGATAGCCGTAGCTTGCAGCTGAGACCCTCCTTTGGTCAACGGCTTCATTTTAAAAAGGAGCTGAAGGAGCAGTTTTCCTTCTCCGTAGGGCACGCGTGTCCTTCCGAAGGAAATCATCTAATTTCTATATAATTCCTTTGTACTCAATGGATGTTGACGACAGAAAATATTGTTCCGTTACCCACAGTAGAGAATAAAGAGTATTGACCAGTCTGATGAAACAGAAAAACTAAACCATACTGCTTCTCTCATAATAATACTCTATAAATTGATCCCGAGCTTCAAAGAAAATATGATTAACGATCAACAACGTCGCATACATTGCTTTTTTTTATATAGAATATTAAATCAACAGTTTAGAATTACATGAGCAAGAAATCAAACTTCCGGCTGTAAAACCTTCAAACAAAACACGAACAAAACTGGCGATGGAACTAATCAGTCGGTCACATAGATATTCTACTACAGCCGGTTTTGGCGTGGCAATTCAATGGATTTTTATGTTTTTTAATTTAGATATTATGGTCGCTTCAACAGTACAAGTCATTAGGGACCTTCTACCTAGGGATACATTACATTGTTACATAAAAAATTGCTATGCTTAAATGTTACATATAACTACTAAATATAAGCTAACATCTTTGATTTCCACACATATATGTATATATTTATCAGAAGTTATTAATATATATATTAATAGCTTCTGATACCTGAAGGATATCGAAATTAAACATAAACGATAATTAACTTTCTCGACTGACTGTTTGCGAGACAAAAAAGTCCAAATTTCATATGTATGTATGAATGTTTCGCATAAAAATAAAAATATAATTTCTCGTGTCGTGGTTAAAACATTGATTTTATTTGGTCCCCACGAGGCGTTTTTTAGAAGGAAGCAACGGGGAAGGTCTTGTTTCCAAAACACCCAAATGGAAAGGGGTCCTGCCCCCTGGGAAAGACTGAAGAAAATGTTCCCGCGTCCAACTCCAACGTGCGTCGGCCTGGGACGTGGACACGCCACCATCAGGTGGGTTCAGGGGCCATTGGAGAAAGACCGGAGACCCCACGCATCCCGAGGTACCAATTTCTCATAAGGCCGCGCGCATGGCTCCTTTCTTTTCAGGGTCGCCCAGCAGAGAGGAGTTGCGCTTGCCATTAAACGGTCCTTGAAGCTAGTCTGCTCATTCTAGCGCACAAGAGTGAGCTTTCATGCTAGGTTTACATCCTGCTATAAAAGAAAGGGCAGTGCTGCCAAATGCATATGGCCAGGTGGTTTCACTATCGGATAACTAGAAGTGTATAGAGACAGCACAAACGAGAGGCCCCAGACCAAATACCGGTAAATGCCCCCACCGCGCCCAAAACCAGGGTTAAGACACAATTACTATCCCTAGAGAGTGAGTCAGAAATTTTTTAATACGCGACAGCGACCGATTTTTAAGGGGAAATATTTATTTTTGTGTCCAATGAGATTGACACCGTTTCCACCGACGTTGTTTGTGTATGGAGGGGCGTTACATTAAAATAATACTCAAAACAACTGAAATTGGAGTCGAAACCGGTGTAATGGGGGTCACTGAAATCAGTTCTGATATTGAACGTGACGGTTAAATGTCATTTCAGTGTGTAAATAATGTGCAAAGAAAGGGAAAAAGAAGTGACTATATTCACAGGAATGGGATAGGATGAAATATGTTTAGATATTGTATACATATCATACGAACAAATTTCTGTTTTAACTTCAATAAATTCTAATTTCCAGTGCAGCTTACGTTATCTATCACGGGGAATAAGTCACAGGGGTAGTCTAGTAATTACTGTTAAATAGACTTGAGATCAACAAGTTATCTCCAGGGTGTGTTTATTCAATAATATAGACCTATTTATTCTTGTTACTGGATTGGAACTATAGTGATCTTTTAAAAGCCTTAACTTTTTAATGTATATACTGTACTGATACTTTTAAAATATATAAATAAAATGAAATTTTATTATTATTTTTCCTACTTAATATAAGGCAAAGATAAAAATATAGCTGACAAACTCCTATCAGACAGGTAGTTAAATATGAGGACAATGAGTTCCTAAATACATTATTTTTTTTGGTAACAAATTTTACTCTCAATATAAAAATTTATTAAATGAACAAAATATTAAAGAGCCTTTAATGAAACATTTTTTATTCAAATTTTTTCTTTCAGGATTAAGTCTATCGTAAAACAAATTCCAGCAAATATTTTATTTTGTACACTGGTAAACGTATTGACGTCGTACATTTTTAGCAGCGCGTTCTCCAAAATCCTTTGTCAGATTTGTATCTTTGCTGCACATGATTAAGGTAAATTTAATTCGGTCGAGTGGATGACAGAGCAAGTTTTCCACGGACGGCAGGCACATGGGTCTGCGAGGCTGAGCCAATTTAAAGTCTGCTCATTATAAATACTTGCCGGACCGCCGCGCCAAGCCACACCACAAAAAGTTCTAAACGAACACACGGGTCTTTTATGTGGATGATTAAAAAAACACGCTGCGAATCCTGAATATTAGGCCTTCCACGACGACGATGGAGGCCGGAGCTCTAACAGAAATCTCCGTGGAGATCAACGAAATAAAGAGGAAAACGCACGGACAGTAAGTTTCCTTTTTATATTTGTGGAGTTTTTTAAAATGAACTTATTTGGTTTGAATTTCAGCGGTTTCATGAAACGTTAATAAATCAGACAAACAAAATATTTTTCAACTATTCAGAAGAATGATAAGTAAAATGATTTTGCTAATCTCATATAATTATATTTTAAAAAGTTGGTTAATTACTAATTTCTCTAATTACTTTCATTCTTACAAAAGCTACTTACTGTAAATGCAGCAAATGTTTATTTATAACTGAGTCAACGTTTATGAAAGTATTGTTTAATTCATCAATCCTGAATTGTAATATCATGATATAATTATTATTTCATTATTAATAAATCATTTGCGCACGAACTGTTCGGTGACAGTCTCCCAAGTTGGCGGGAAAGATCTGTTGCTGAGTCTGGTTGACTTTACGGAGAGATACAACACGTTTGTTTCCTCTGGTGTGGTGAATTATCTCTCATCCTGGAGTTTATTCACTAGAGACTCTCGTGTGGTATTCTGTAGGGAGAAGCTTCTGGCGTCAGAGTATCACGATAACGTATCCCCTCACAAATTCTAATACTTTTACTTATTTCAAGTAAACCAACATAAAGAAAGTTCATATCTTTCTCTGAGGAAGATCTCGCATTTTCAACGACAGTTACCGCACAACCCTGTTGCTCACTTTGTGGCTAAGTTCAAACAGATTTTGGACGTCAGATAAGAATCCGTAAACGTTATATTAATAAAGTTATTTCTAAGATGAACAAATTTTTTAGTAAAAATATGGAATGCCTTATGCCAAGTATAATCATAGTTATTGTTTGCTTAAGTTTTCATTACTCTTTTACGGTTATCAATAAATAGATGATAGTTGACAAATTAAATAATTATCTGCAAACAAAGATAAAATAGGGTTCATTAAACTTCTAAAATTCTTAATTTTATATTTTATGACAAATTTGATGAATATTCAGCCATATGTGGAGCTTATATTTTTCCTGACTTATAAATAAGTAACTTACCGTATTTGTTTGGTTTGAGTTCTTTAAAGCAGGGTTCGCAGAAGTACGTTTAAAGAAGCCCATATGGGGTGTTTCGTTTTTCCTTCCCCCGAAAAAACTGCATGAGTGTATTGTTATTATATAATTTATACATAATATATTTGATATTACATTACTGCATACTATATTTATTATGTATATTATACTGCAAATGAAAAAAAATTAGTCAGAAAACATTTAATATAAAAATTATTAGCAGAATATGAACTTGATCATCATTAGTTTGTACACTTTAATTTATTCCTAAATTTGGAACATCATCAGAACGAGAGGATTACATTATAATTTGTATAATACAATTATTATTATACCCTCTTCTGTTCTTACTCCACACACTTCCCTCTAACGCTAGTTTTAGAAGACCCTCATGTTTTAAATGTGGCATATAAATATATCCCTGCTCTTGGTCAGTTAGTGATTCAGCATTCTCCTACACCACCACATTTCAAAGGCTTCTATATTTTTCCTTTCTGCAACTCCTATCGTCCACGTTTCGCAACCATATAAGGCCACACTCCATACGAACATTATTAGCAGCGATTTCCTAATACTTACACTTATATTACCCGTAAGTAAATTCTTCTTTTTCGCAAAAGCCTTCCTTGCCTGCGATGCCCTACTTTTTAAGTATACTATAATTCCACCATCCCAGTTATTACGCTTCTCATGTAGCAGAATTCTTTAACTTCCGTCAAAGTATCACTTCCTAATCTAATATTTTTTGTTATTCCACTGTTTCCCATAATACACTTCATTAGCTTGGTTTTCCCTCTATTTATCCTCATATTGTACTCTTTCTCAAGGACCACATCTCAGCCATTAATTATTGTTAAATAAAATAACTGAATTAATTAAATTTATGTTTTTAAAATTTTAAATATTACTGAAAAAAATAGTTTATGTGTTATTCCGCAGGTTTTTTTATACTGTTAAAATCCATTCTGGGGCCACCCTTGCGAACCACGATTTAAAGTAATACTCTGTTTCAATGAATTGTCGTCGTCTTCGAAGTTATGTGATTTAAGTCCATGTGAGATGTTAGCAATAAATAGTTGGTCGTAAACTTTATACTATTAGATATATAATTCATAAAAATTTATGAAGTCGTACAAACACTTCACATAATTTTTTAAAATTAGAACGGCTTTAAGAAATGATAAAAAATGTGAAAGCTTTAAAACAAGTGTTAAGTTATCAACATTTGGATGTGACGGTATAGAACAGGGTTCCCCAACACCGTAGGTGACACGGCGCCTTCAGATCAATTTGTGTGTAAGCATTACTATTCGACCACCTTATCAGAAACCCTTATTAAAAAAAGTTCAATTTTCGATTCAGCGTACATAGGGTTAGTGTGTCTTAGTAAATTGGCCAGAAGCGAAAAAAATGAGAGACTAAAACATATAAAATAAAAAATATTTTGGTTGGTTTATTTTTGTAAATCATTATACTTAAGCATGAATATCGTAAAATAAAAATATAGATTTTATCTCACCGATGAGAACCTAAGAGATTGTTTTCCAAGAGCGATATTTCATACTTCGCAAATTTTGAAGAACTGGCTTATGAAATTCAATACCAAATATGACTACGAGATTGATATTATTTTTTAGGTATGTTTACTTTGAATACAGACAATAATTTTAATACTTTAAAATTATTATTATATTTATTGATCATTTATTACCCTTAAAGTTTTATAAATATCTGTAGAGCTAAATGACAGATTTCTTGATAGAAGAATTTATAAACAAATGATTTTCGTCTATTAGTTATTTATCAGACTGTTAGGACTTATAGACCGTTTAATTTTTATTGTGATCTATATTTTGAAATGCAGAAGTAACTATTCAGTAAAAATAGTAAAATTTCCACTATTATTCGTAAATATTTTGATTACAAACGTAACGTTAAATAAACGTACGTTAATTTAATTTATAAAAACAGTAAATAAGTCTAACGATGAGTAATGAAACTACTAACATGAGAAATGCGTGTCGTTAATACCAAGAGACTCGCTGGTGTGATTATTCGCCAGATTACTTAGCAATTAATATTCAATTCTTTTACTGACCAGAGCTTCATTGGCCAAAAGTTTGGTCCAGTCGTATGCATTATCTTACGCGAGTGTGAACAGATCTTGGTTTATAGCTGCACCTGATTGGAGTCCCAAAGCCGTGCCTGAAATAAAATTATATTCCCTGCAATATCCATTCTGAGGCTTCCAATTTGCCAGATTTGCATGCAGAAATTAACACTCGTGATTTGACTTTTAAACAGAAATAAAATGGAAGACTTCAGAGTTCTTGTGCCTCCGAACTTTGCTTAAAGCAAAAGAGCGAATTTGAATACATCTAAATAAGAATGAATATATAAAGGAACAAATACTGGCTACCTCATGATTACGACCGTCAATATGTTTGAAAATTAATTGATATATTTTTACATTACCAATGTCGGTACGTTGCGACAAAAGTGCCTAGATGTAAGATAGGAAACAATAAAAACTCTCTGTTTTGCCAAAACGATATAAATGCAAGAATAATTATGTTTTTTGTTTTGAGTTCCGAGCCAAAAAGCTACATATTATAATAAAGTTAAGAAAATATATAATAGAATATTGAAATATTCCACATTTGTAATGTATTTCTCGTTCGTAAAGATGATTTTTGGTGCTATAAAATTATTATTATAATAAATGGGTCATATAAAACATTTTACTTAAATATAAGTTTTTGAGTTTTGTTTTGAACGTGCTCCAATGAGGTTTAGTAGTAAACAACTGCGTTCGAAACCAAGGCAAATACTGAGTCTTCTGGGTTTAGACTTGCAGCTAATAAAAAGTGCTAGTGCAACAATCTTGAATTGAATTGCATGGTTTATAATTTGGTAAGAAAAAAATCCTTAGTGATCCTCGGCAGGTGTGACAATGACCATACAGAAGTGGTTGTTTGTTTTCAGTGTTCCACAAGTTGAGCCCTCAACAACTGTGGAAAACTGCCACTATTACCTGTCTAAATAAGGTGACTAAAAGGGGTGTGATATTCAATCAACTAATCACCACGCTAGAAAAAAGAAGGTTCTTAAGAAGCGTTGCCGTTGAATCATTGTGTTATTCTACTGAATTGAGTGAGCTCTATAAATTGTCTATTCGTGGCATTGTTGCCATTTTTACACGATGACACACCAGGCGATTTCATTTTAAACGGGCTGCAGTTTCCGAGCAGTAGAGAAATCACGTAATCTGCTCGATCTTTGATAAATATACCCATGCCGAAGCAAACTGATGCTGATAGATGCAAACAGCACAGGAAAATTACAACGAAAATAGTATAGAGGAGAAAGGAACGACAAATAGAATTCGAGTTATAACAAGATCAGTTTTTTCAGGACGAATGTAGGGAAAAGAGAAGAAATATTGATTAGAAGGCAGGATAAGAAAAAACAGGCCTACCTTCATGCCATTTGTAGATTCAGAAAAAAACTTTGATAATGAGAACTGGAAGACGCTATTAAGGATTTTGAGGAGAACAGAAGAAGGTTTATACATTAACTGTACAGAAAGCAGTCAGCAGAAATTATAATTGCAGATCAAGAAAAGAAAGCAGAAATTAAGAAAGGAGTAAGACATGGATGTAGTCTGTCACTTACGCTGTTTAACTTGTATACAGAACAGGCGATGAAGAAAGTTGAAAAGGAATATACTGCAAGGAGAAAAAATAAAAACCCCAAGGTTTGCTGATGATATTGTGGTATTAGGGGAGTCAGAAGAAGACTTGTGAAACGTAATGGGTGGCATGAATGTGGCCCTGGAGAAAGAGTATAACATGAGGATAATGGAAGGAAAACCTAGGTGTCCGAATGTAGTATGGGAAATAAAGGATTAAAAAAGGGTGTTATATTGGGAAGGAATATTTTGAAGGAATTTAAAGAATTCTGTTACTTGGGCAGCATAATAACTAGGAATGGTAGAATTATAATACACACAAAGTGTACGATAGCATAGGAAAGAAACGCTTTCGAAAAAAAGAGGAGTTTACTTACGGCCAATATTAAGAAATGAATACAAAAAATAATCGTATGTAGGGTACGAAATGCGTATTCTAAATATTTATGTACTATTGAAAACAATATAACAACGCGCCCCGAATACTTTTGGGCAATTATTAGGAGTAAACGACAGAACAATAAATAAACCACAGTAATAAAAATAGACGACGCCATAATAACAAGAGATAGCCCTTTGCGTAATATTTTCACTCGGTTCACACAGACAGCAGCGAAAATTATATTTAACCTGAAATACGTTTAATAAATAATAATATTCTAAATATACACAAAATAGATAAATGTGATGTCCTAGAAGCTATTACTAAATTAAAACCAAAAAAATCGGCTGGACCAGATATAATTCCTCCCTATATAATAAAAGAGCTTAACGATCTCCTTATCAAACCTCTTCTTCACATTTATAATATATCACTACATCATGGAATTTTTCCGACCATATGGAAGCAAATGAAAGTGACTCCAATATTCAAAAGTGGCAGTAGATCAGAAATATCGAATTACAGGTCAATCGCGATTCTCTCTGCTCCAGCATAATTTTTTGAATGTATATTACACAAATTTCAATTAATCAACACGGGTTTATGAAGGGAAGATCTACGGTAACTAATATAATAAAAAATCGATGACACTGAAAGCCAAGTTGACGTCATCTATACCGATTTCAAAAAAGCCTTCGACACAGTTAAATATAAAATATTAATGGAACAATTCAACACTTTCGGTCTATCTGACAATCTCATTAAGCTCAAAAGCTTAGGGTCCTACCTACAAGACAGGCAACAATGGGTATGTTACAATGGTTTTCTCTCTGAAAGATTCAATATTCGATCAGGTGTATCGCAAGGATTGAATTTTGGATAATTGCTATTCACTTTATTTATAAACGATATTACCAAACACATAAACTCAAATGTCCTTCTTTATGCGGATGATCTAAAACTTTTCAGAAAGATAAAATCGAAAGTTGACTGTGCAGCTCTTCAAGAAGACCTGGACAATATTGTTGAATGGTCTAAAAAAATTAACTATTCTTTAATACAAAAAAATGCGTATCCTTGTACACGTAAAAAGAACTATTTATGGTACGACTAGTCATTGTCAACGTATCAATTAGCAAGAGTAAACGCGGGGTAATTTTCGACCAAAAACTCACTTTGGGTGATTACATATACAAATACACACCAAAAGCGAACAGCCATTTGACTAATTGTAAGAAACTCTAAATTGTTTAGAAATACATCCATCCTGTTATATCTTATTCATCTCTAGTAAGACCAATATTAGAGTACGTATCACTAATTTGGGATTCCGTATAGAAGAAACAAACTGACGAAGTAGAGAAAATTCAGAATTTTTAAAAAATATTTCTCTATTACATCGACTCTGCGCGTTACAGCTTTAGACAAGCCATTTTTTTGTGGGGAGGGTTTAACAGGCTACATGAGCGTGATCCTGAAACAGGCAACTCCCCTTTAATAGCCTAGGAAGAGAATTGAAAAGGGGGTATGCGGAAGGTAGAGCAAGGTAGCCAAGGATTGACTAGGGCCCCTGGCCTGTGGTTTAAGGATCCTACCCGGTGTTTTTCACCTAAAGAGAAACCTAGAAAACCTGCAGCAGGTAGGTCGGGCATTGGGTACTATTCTCAAGCCCTTTCGAATGATGGTAGATGAGTTTGCTGTGAGGTCGCAGCATTCCCTTCTCCATGTCTCCACCAGTTTTAGGACGCAGTTGGCCGACTGATCCAATGGTATCAGCGGACAACTCTTGCCATATGCCCAAGGTCTTCGACCCCAGTACATATATTTCCATAAAATAGATTAAGGTGTCTCGGCATGTGAGAACTTTGAAAAAACCCAGAGAGAGTGCGAGGTATTCCCGACATAATCAGGTGAGCCCCGCAGTCACTCTGGAGGAAAACGCCTGAGAGAGGAACTTCACTGTGATGGGAAGCCATATGACGAGCTTTTGGAAATATATAATATAGATAAACTCTCAACTAGACGTTCAATGTATTTAATGGCAAAATCGACGACAACACTTTGTTATCCTATGTACCTTTTTCTGTAGAATCGTTTAAAAACAGACACAAGCCCTTACTTTATAACACGAATATTAAATCTGTAACAGCTTCAAAATCTCCAATGCACCAAATGACATCCCTATGCAATAAGTTACCACCTGATTTAGATTTATTTCATTCCAATTCCATAGATATTACTTATTTTCCAATAAAATCTTTCAACCAATAATACTTACATATATCTTCTGTTTATATGTACAACTGATACTTAACAATTGTTTATTTCATGTGAATTGAACGTGATTTCGATTCGCTGAGAAGAGCTGCCAAGGAATTCCTTCCAGATCGAATATCTTCTTGTATCTCTCACAGTGCAATGTTATTTGTGCAGTGCAGTGCAGTATACTCCCGAAATTTAGACTTATTATAACGTTCACACTGTTTCTTCTCTAAAACCGTAGAAAATTCTCTTCTATTAGCACACAAAGTGTTGTTCATATTAGTAAATCCTTTCTTAATAATTACATTTTATTTATTTTATTCTATATTTATAAATATATTTGTAATTTTATTTTTGAATTTGTAACGTACCTCAATTTGAAATGCCTCGTTAATGTAAGAAAAAGTTCGTAATGTAATATAATGTTCACTGTAGTTATTGTATACGAATGTTCACATTTTTTATTTCTTCTATTGTAACATGCATGGTATCTACGTAATTGGACCAACGTCTGTGCAGTACCTACAAATAAATAAATAGCATGTGGGCGTTGCGAGTTGCAGGAAGGAAAAGAATAGAAGCTTTCAAAATGTGGTGCTATAGAAGAATGCTGGAAATCGGATGGGTGGATAGGGTAGAAGTTCTAATTTATTTTTAAGAAGGGAGATACTTCGTCAGGCGCCTAATGTGGATTAAGCGGATGGTTTTCTCATTCACTAGAGAGGGTTGTTTCAACTTAAGTGTCAACAGCCTGCTCCAGAATCAGCAAGAAATAATTATTTCTGAGCCTAAATAAAATTAACGTACTTTTTGTTTCAGAAGCCTATTTCACTAATCAAACATCTTTATCAGACAATTATAATACACCTATCATTACCCTGCCCTGATGTGATAGTACGTAGTTACTCCTCAAAAATAATTCATAAAGTCATCATACATCACGAAGTACAGAAATAACAGATAAAATTCTGACGACAGGTATTCATGCAGAAAACAAGCCTCGGTACCTAAACGTAAGGGCGATAAGCAACCTCTGGAACACATTCAATATATCACAGAAGTTTCTAAGATATTCTTTCAGGCTCAACAAAATTTATAACTGGCGTGAATATAACGAAAACATGCAGATCAAAAGAATTACTGACTAATAGCGGAAATGTACTGAAAGCATTTAACGAAAAAAAGTCGACTTCCTGTCCTAAGGATTACCGATATTTTTGCTATGTGACACAATAAATCTTACAGGCCATCTGAACCTTGAAATGTATTACTAGGGATTTATTAATCTAAGTTATTATAATATGCGGGAATAAATAACGAAAGGTTTTCTTATTGAAAAGAAAAGACAAGTTTAACTTTAAGATTATGAATGAATAAAATTAAACAATTAAACATGAGCACTGATAAAATGTAAACAAAATAAAAATAAAGGGGTTAGCATTATCAAAAAATTTACTTATAAGGGTACTCTGTGGGGTGGACCGAGAAGAAATTTAGTTTTAATGGCAATAGGCCTGGCAAATGTGAATATATTTAATACAATTGAACGATATACGCGAAGTATCTGCATCTGCTGTGGGTCGTGTGGATGGCTGTTGACCTTCGTTTCCTACATCGGGGTTGAATCTCCTTGTCCGGTAAATTTGGTGGAGACACCCTTTTTTCCTCTTAGTGGCCGCTAGCAGTTAAGTTTTTCAGCCAGCAGTTGCCGACCTCTCAGCATTATCTCTTCGGTGACTAACAATTTATTTTCCATCGGCTGCTTTCGGCCTCTCACTATCTTCTCTCAACGGCTAGCAGGTTAATTTCAATACACTCTCTCGGGCCCCCTCTCTCCTGTTTCTTCCTCCGTCTTCAAAATCCCTTCCAACTTAAGTTCGAAGGAAACCTTTAAAAACCTCCAACTTAATTTCAGACCGCCAATCGGCTGCAATTCCCAATAACCTCTATTGGCTTGCTCTTCGACAATTACAACCAATAGGAATTTCAGCTGCGGGGCATAAATATCGCATGTCTTTTGCATCCTCCATGACCAGCTAAGATCTCTAATTATCTTCGCATTTTCCAAAAGCAACCCTACGTATTTAACACATTACAACCTCTTTATGACAAATGTAATGGCTTAGTGTAACTGCATGATAGACCCAATTATAACTCTCATTTGATCATATATCAGTCATCGTGATCGAAAACAATCCAGCTCAACCATGATTAACACCGACAAGCTCTGACTGTACATCGTAAAGACAACATCAGTATTCACTTACGAATACAAAAGACGAAAGAGCTTGATGAAACAGCACATCACTTCACTAAAGCGGTTAAAAGAGCAGCATGAAAATCTACTTCGGAAACCTATTCCAAACCACAAACTACTACATATGTGCCTTTTCAAACTAAGCTGCTCGTCTCCGATAGACGTCGCTGAAGAAGAATATTACAAAATTCTAGAAACGTTTACGACCAAAACATCTATAACATACAGCTAACAGCAGCCATAAGATAAGTTACTATACAAACAGGCGCAGCTGAAGAGAAAGCTTGCTGAAGATCGAACCAATCTCTTCAAAACTGAAAAAGAGGATGTTGACCAGAAAATTCCTTCGTCCTTGGCTCTACAGCCAATTAAGGCCTGGGCCTACCGAGTCGACTGCGAATTTATGTCATTAATACACCCTGAAAAAATACTCCTACATATACTTTCTCATTACATACTACAGAATTTGGAAAATAGAGCAAAATAACGAAGATCGATTCTTTTTTATTATCTTGCATAATTCATATTATTTTCTAAGGCAATTAAGAAACTGTAAAGTAATTAAATAGGAAGACTTTGTTTAAGAATAAAAATATTATAACGGAGAATCACGTCAAAATAATTATGTTAGCTGGAATCAATTCCAGGTGTGGGACATTAGACCTGTAGAATCAATATTTTGACTTAAAAGACAAACAGACCGACAGTAAACACGTGAGGCAATATTGCGACTGTTGGTTGTCAACAATTTCCATTGCTGTGACTAGCAAAACACGAATCTGGATTTGCAACTCTATTCCCTATGTTGTTATGCCGTCTGTTACTCTACGGATAGTCCATTTTATCAGTATTTTAACTAGAGTAGCGCCATATTTTTTTATGTAAAGGAAAATAGTGGAAACAGAGTTCCAGTACTTTTCACAAACAATATATTATCACCAGGTCCCAGTTTTGAAGTATTTATAAGGAAATATTTTAAGTTAAACAAACATTCAATGAGGATTGCTCGATCCTCACGTTTAACAATAACAGTCAAACGCTCTGGGTACCAAACTTTTATTTCTGAACAACGTTATTTATATTTTAAAAAGAACTTTTAATGGTAATTCATACCAAATGAATTCTATTATACGTTTTCAATAATTTAGAGATATTTTTGTTGAGTTATTATTTGGCGTTATTTGAAATTATACACTTAACCGTAGTATATAATAAATCAATACATTTAGTGATTTCTAGATATCCGAAAGAAATTAAAAATTAGTATTATTCTTAGAAAGTATTTTTCCTTTTTGAAAGCATCAGAATGGTTGAGTTTTCTACAATGCCATTTAACATAAAACTATAAAATTGCCTTGACTGTTCCGTTTTGGTAGCTTGCTGTTCTGTACATTTTTCAGAACCTCGGCTTCGCTTCCAGTCTACTTCTCGACCTTATGTTCCAAATAGTCGATCTTGTCAGTTCCATGGAACATAACGAGTAAGAAATTGATTATTTTTATCTAAACCTACCTCTTCATAATTAGTTTAGCAAATTAATCTAGTGCAAATGATTAATATAAACTAAAAAATAACCAGGAAGACTGTATTGTAGTTTTAATCTTACTAACCAACATGTAATCAAATTGAAACGACCAAAGTACAACGCCGATAAGACATATACTGGTTTCTCTTAATTTGCAGTACTGTAGTTCATTACAGTCACGCAACTGACAAATTTTGGTTTTTATTTTAAATGTTCTGACAATTGGAGACAATTATAAATACAAAGAGGATAATAAATAAAACACACAATCATTTTTAAGACAAATTTAATTAATATTTAGTATTTTATATTTATTATTATTAATATTGATTTTAAATTTATTTTTCTTTAATCGTCTGCTGAAGTTCACAAATACGGATGAAACGTAATATTATATTAATTATAATTTTTTTTGACACATCAGCCGTAGTTTTTTTATACTTAACTTTCAAATAATTGATTTATTGTACAAAGTGGACACTTAATCTTGATAGTAGACGTTCACTGAATGGAAAAATACAAAGAGAAGTACTTATTACGTCAATGGAATTAATTTCACTATTTTTATATTTCACTTAATTCCGCGGATAGAACAGAAACTATGTCTATAAGAATGCATTCAACCATACAGATGTATTAACAATTGGGTTATTAACATTAAAATCGAAGCACATCATCGAAAAAAGTTTTTTAATGCCTTAAAATTTTTCTTTTGTGTAAAATTTACTATTTTTTATGAAATTTGTGAGTCATATATTTCAATAGCGAAATTTTGTGATAAGAAGCGCATTTGTTACTCTAATCATAATGGAGGAGCTACACTTAAATATATCTAATCATTGTCAAATAAGCTAACAGAATCCAATGTGTTGCGTGTTAAAATCACGAGGGGGTGCTCAATTTTTGTGTCAGTGCCTGTACACACTGTGGTGGTGCTCTTGACTTCGACAGTAACGGGATCAATACTCCAAATAAAGGGACGTTTATTTCAGTTTTAAGTAAAGTTACATCGATTTTATGCTGTTATTATTATTATTAGATTATGAAATTATTAATTAATTGTTGGAATGATTAAGGAAACAGAGAGAAATGATTTTAAATATAGAGTAAATTTATTGAGTTAAACTCCGCCTAGCAGAAAATTAAGATCTTGATACATTGGGGTTTTTGAGGACAATAGTCGAAATGGAGAACACCAAAAGAAAAAACACTCACTCTATAGCCTGGGGGAGAAACGGAAACTTTATTTTATCTTTTCATTATACATTAAATAATTATTTTCTGCAAATTTTGGACACTATTAACCAAGAATCTGACGCAAATAGAAAGTGTCAAATATACACTTTCATTTTCAACAATTTAGATCCTTTAAATATCATATGTAAAAACCACCCATTACACTTTGGGACAGAACACGCATTTTCCATGGTTCTTTCTGTTTCCACACTTATATGGGAAATGCCAATGACATCGTCATTGCTGTTTTGCAGATTAATGAGTAAGTATTTATGGCTTTTTCCTAGCATGGACAAAGTTTAATAGTGTAATACAATACACGAGGTTTACTTTATTTTCTTGCAGCAGGTTCTGGTACATTAACAGGGTGAAAAACAGTTAATGGGGTTAATCTATGCCCAGTTCTCTAAAAGAGTCCAAAATACATATGGCAAAATCCCTATCTTTTATCAGTCACAACATTTAATGAACCAAAACTATAGATTAATTTTGATTCCAAATTTATTTAATTTTTCAGGAGCTTTCGCAATTGCCATAGTTATTTATCTCAAATTTAAAATACAAATTATTTGAAACGTTTCAAATTTTTTTAATGAAGGTTTTAAAAAATAACAACAAATTTGTTTTTTATATTATTTCAATCTTAATTCTATTGTACATACCCTCAGTTGTAAAATAATAGTTTTGATTATTTAAAAATGTGACTGATAAAACCTAAGTATTTTACAATTATCATGTAACCTAAAAATCAGTCATTTAAAAAAATTTAAAATTCATTGAAGAAATTAACACATGGTACTTTTAAAAATAATACTTATTTTCACCCGAAATCGAAGCAAGCAGCTTGAGAAAATGGAGGACTACAGAAATATTTGTTGTCGTAAGTCTTAATGAATACAATGGTTGATGGCACGTAGGATATAATTTCTTCCACGTTTTTCTTAAGAGTTTCTCCACCCATCACTCGGCTTTTAAGAAGATGTTTGGTGTAATTTGTCTCGCGTTTAGATTTCTATTAGAATTACAAACAAATTTTTTATAAGTCGCAGTGTAAATGATGGAAGTTCCATGTAAATAATAGGAGCGAGATCGCTTGGTGATCAATTTTATTTTTAGATTGGGAAATACGTAACTCCTCTTATTTAATCTTGAAATAATTGTGTAAAGTGAGGAATAAAGTATTGCTTGTATGAGAAGAAAAATATTTGAGGATTCCGATAGGGAGAACCAAAAGCAGGCGATAAATATCATTTTAGTAATAGAGCTTTCGTTTCTTAAAAATATGGCGTATTTCAGAGAATGGAACCAGAGAGTACAGCAATTAGTTCAGGATGTTTATGGGACGAGATTTTAATAGTGAAATTTACGGCGCTTCTGGAAGACAGTGCAGGGATTTGTAGGAGGTCTGTTGCTGGCAGAGGCACTAACGAGGCGACGTCCGTTCCTATGATCGATGTCCACTGACATCGGCGTCTCCAGAAACCACGGCCGTTATTTATGGCTTCGACGCCGGCGTCCGCAATCTTTAAATAACTCCCCAGCCTTGCTTGCTGGTGTGCTGGATGATCAGTCTTCATCCGGAAGGGTCCACTGTCTCTTATTTTAACTGAGGCTACAGTTAAAAAAATAACTGTACTGCCTATCAGAAATATAAATATATTATATATACATTTATATTCGACAATCTTTTTACATAATAAGGTCTGTGAGCCAACCATTACAACTAATCTTAAAAGACTAACCATTAATTATCTTCTTAAAATTTTAATCTTCGATTGTATTGTACAATGACTATTATGCGCCATGTGAACTTCATTTTCAGCTTTCATACGCTTCACTTTACACAAGATCAGCTGGTTTTCTTCTTTGTAATGTTCTGGTACGGTTTAGACATGGAGTGAAGCCTCGCTTAAAGCTTCCCAGCCTACAATTCTATTTGGAATGCGGAGATCCCTACCGATAAACCACGGGGCCATTAACAATTCTTCTAAAACTTTATTCTGAAATGCTTGTGTCACAGGCACAAACCGAAAGATGGATGCCATAAATCCACGTTAGTTTCAAGGCTTGATTGTAAATCAAATATGTTGCTGACTGAAAGTTTGGAGTTCTTCTAAATATCCCTATTTGATGCGTCATCTTGTATTGTTATAATATTATCTTTCCATAAGTGTGGTGTCTCGAGAAATGTTAAGGTACCTGACATTGTTTCTAAAAGACACAGTGGTGCCACATTTCTATAGAAGGTGGGTTGTCTGATACTTATTTGTGGATAATTTACTGCTCGTTTATCTCAGTCACATATTGCATTGCTAGTTGTCTTTACTTGAACATAATAAGCAGAGTATAGGACCCAGATCTCTGCCATGGGGTACTCCAGATCATATCTCTTTCAGATCCGAAGACCAAAAAAGCCTTTTCTGTTTTAACGATTGTTTTCAAATACTTTTATAAGCGTTGCAGGGAGAAGGCCTTCAGCTTTGCTTTCCTGTGATAATTTACCAATGCCCTAATATTTTATACGACCAGAATCTACGAAAATCTGTGGTCTAGTGTACAGCGTCAGTTGCTCGCATCACAGAGCTCCCGGGTTCGAATACCGGTAAAGGCTTGGATGTTTGTGACGCCATGGTCACGGAGACTGGGATTAGGACTTCTGGAGAATCAATACGATGACAACGTATAACCCCAAATTCGAAATGTGTGATGCTAAGTGACAGTATGCAGTTGGCCCGGTAGGCCAAGGCCCTGAACGGACTGGAGAGCAAAGAAAGAAGAAGACTGATGATAAATTGAAGTGGAATGACTGTATAGATCTGCTCCCAGCGAAATTAAGTTGAGTTTGTTTTCATCTCAGAACATTAATGCAAACGTTGATACAAAATAAGTAAAATCATGGTGTACTTCGCGTATTTTCATTCAGATATGTGCTATGACATGGCGTAATTGGAAAGCGCTGCAGGAATAACGAAATATTTAAGTTGAAGAAACGTGATATTACAATACTTTCCAGTGTTAATTGTAGATTGAGCTGGAAACCTTTCATCAAAACTTTGCAAAGTGGAACAAAAATTTGTATCAGACAAATAGCGAATTTTACGTATACGCTGCTAGAAATCGCTTAACTCAAGTAAACAAGCATCGCCTCGCTCTCTATCAGAAAAGTATTCACCACACTGGGATAACTATATATAACAGAGGTTAAGAACAATCATAATTACAAATTACTTAAAATGGTGCGTTTTACATTGTACAAGAGTTTATTGATCGAATCACTAATAATTGAAACTAATGTTGATGCAACAGTGTTGAATATGTTGTTTTGTAAAATTTCCTATTACGTAACCATAAAACGTTCTGTTTAGATTTTTGTGTTTTCTTGTTTATTACACCTACTACGGAAGGCCAGATTCCTCGTCGTGCAGCTCCAAGAAGTGAAATCTCCACAGTTTATGTGTGCTTGTGGGTCTTAGTAGTATGCGTGTCGTGTTTCCAGTAATACTATATCTTGCTTATTCTAGTCATGTATTCAAATATTTTTGTAGTAATTTCGGGAGAAGATTCGGGACAGAAATTAATCCAAAAGTATTAATTTTCACTTTTATTTTTATTTTGAGGAATTGAATTTGCTCTAAAGTGAAATAATAGAAATAGTAATTGTTAGAGTATAAGCTATAAATAGTCACTAGTTTTTAGTTATCAATGTATTTTTTTCCACTGTTGTAACTGCCATCGGACGTATGTCCCATTTTAATTTAATAAATTCATACAAACATGTTTCTTTTAATGTAATGTATTACGTATTCTTTTTCTACCAAGAACAGATGGAAACAACGATAAATCTAAAGACATACAAAATCACGTGGCATTATTAATTCAGTACTTACGCTATTAGCTTCAGTTTTTACAACTCTGTTTAATAAAAATGAGTGAGTTATACAAAGTTGAACTTCCTTCTGGTAAAATTTTCCAAAGATAAAAATTCAAAACAACGCTAATGCGTACGTGGTTCTCAATTATAACTTTGTCCGTACTGCTACATTTTAAACAATTCATTCTCTTTTCGCCAATGTTATACTCTTATGCTATAGTGATTAACCTTAAATTTTCATAAATTCCTCCCACGTTCCGTTTTAGATTTTATGAATAATAGTGGTGTTCGTTTGGAGGAAATATTTCTTGATTTGACGGGTGTGTAATTACAAAGTAAGAAATTCATTATAAATTCGAAATGTGATACAAAAAAACGCTTTATCGCTAAGTTTAGATACGTCTCCGAGGCTAAAAGTTAAATTTTTGTGTAAAAAGGCTGTCAAATTTATTTAATTCTCGAATTAAAATGTACTGAAGAGGGCTGAAACGTTTTGTTTGATGATAAATGTAATTGTAATAAATTTATGACTTTTGACCAGTATATTTTAATTTATTTAATAGCAGTCAGATTAGTTTCTCTATTCTATTTACAAAAGTTAATTAATATAATAAACGATATAAAACGATCAATGTTCAAAAAAATTAAACGTTTACTTATTAAAATGTAAAAAATGGTAAGTTTGATTTCCATTTTGACCGTGATTAGTGAAACGGTTTTCATAATAGAATGGTTCAGGTTCTTTAGTTTAGTATACGATAATAGAGGGAATCTATTTTGGAAAGAAGGACTGAAGTAGTCAGGTACACATTTTTTTATGCTTTTACGATAATTTGGTATTAGTGTTAAAAATGCTTGACAGACTATAAAATCTGTGTACTAATGTAGAATAAACACAGTTTTGACCGAAAGGACGATACTGTATTAAAACTCTAAATAGCTTTTCGAATATTTCTCGGTTTGTGTTTTGCTAGTTGGATAATAATTGACTGTCTATAAACATTACTTTGCCATATCGTACACTGCAGTTTTAGGATATTCATGGCGACCATCGTGCTATAAAAATCTATAATTGTTAAAAAAAATTTCAAATATGTTAAATTTACGCCTGCGTGGAAACCAACAAGGTGCACAAGTCAGCGCCTTGTTGGATTCGGCAATGTCCGCTGCTATTTGAAATTCATTTCTGCTACATGTATCAGCACGCTGTATAAATATTCATATAAATGCAGCTATCTGCATGAATACGAAAAGGAATTCTGACGGACAAGGTCATAAAATTTCCACTGATATCTTTCGCTTGCTGAACGTGTCAATTCTTTTTATTTTATATTTATAGTTTCGCGCAAATTAACAGTCTTCCCGTTATTGAAATAGATTGAAATGTGTTTGAAAATGTTTCAGAACGAAACAGTGGCTTTTGTTTATCGTAACTTTGCATTTCAATAGGCATCCCCGTTCCCATGATCGATACACCGGGCGGATCCTGTTTTGCATTCTGTGCCGCCTGATTTGAGCAGACCATTCAGTTTGAGTTCGATTTCATGCATCACAACGCCCAGTACACTATTATATTGAATTCGCAACATATATCACGCGCAGTGAATGCTGTGCAAAGCCGGTTACTGGCTAGGGTGGAATCCTTGGGGAACCTCAAGCTTTATCACCCTGCCTTCCCAAGGATTCCGCACAATATCGCTCAAAAGCGAGCTAAATTGCGCCAATTTATAAACTGCGCTTATATCCACAAAGAATAATGGGGAAATATTTTTATACTTGACTCCGATAGGAGAACTGATTTGGTTGGCCAAAATCGATGTGATACTTAATTTTAATTAAGGGATGAATGTTTGAATTTGAATGTTATATTGGTGTATTGATTGTGTTTATACATTCAATATCCTTAAAAAGTTGCGATTATCATTTTCCCATTATTTAAACGTGAGATTTAAAACAATCCTATATTTTATAATATTGCCCTTATATAATATTATTTTGAAGTGGTACACACTATTAAGGATTTGAAGAAGACGATAAAAATGGCTCATCTATAGCTGAAGGCAGTCAGAAATATTTAGAATTGAAGGGCACGAAAAGGAATCATAAATTAAGAGAAAAAGAAGACTGTCACCAACGCTCTTTAACTTATATATAGAACAGGCGATGAAGAAATTTAAAACGGAATATGGAAAATGAATCATATTCAAAGGAGAAGAAATAAAACACTACGCTTTTCCGATGATATCGTAGTATTAGATGAGTCAGAAGAACACTTGGAAACCATACTAAATGGCATGAACGTTGTCCTGGAGGAAGAGTACATAATAAGGATTAATGGAGGGAAAACATAGGTGATCAAGTGTAGAATGGGAAATAAAAAGGAATAAAAAAGGGTGTTAGATTGAAAAGGGATACTTTGAAGGAGGTTAAGATTTCTGCTGCTTGGGCAGCAGAATAACAAGGAATGGTAGATGTATAGTAACCATAAAGAGTGAGATTACACAGACAAGGAAGGCTTTTGCAAGAAAGATAAATATTCTCTGAGTGAATATTAGGAAATCATTGACAAAAATGTTCGTGTGGAGTGTGGTGTTATATGGTTTCGAAACGTGGACGATAGGAGTTGCTGAAGCGAAAAAAATAGAAGTCTTCGAAACTGTGGTGCCATAGGAGAATTCTGAAAATCAGAAGAGTAAATAGAATCACTAACGAGGAAGTTCAAAGTGGAATACAGAATAAGAGCGAACAATATGGGGGACATTGACGAAGAGAAGGAATAGATTAATATGCCACGTTTCAAGACATGAGGGTCTTGTAAAATTAGCATTAGTGAGAAGTGTGTGGGGTAATAACAGAAGTGGGAGGGAAGAAGAGAATACGCTAAGTAGATTAGGGAGGATGTGGGTTGTGCTATTTATACTTAAATGAAAAGGCTTGCGCAAGATACGTTAGAAAGTAGTCTCAGGACTGAAACCAAAACACATATGCATTATTTATAAGCAGTACAGCTTTAGGAATTAATTTCTATTCAAAATGTTTTACACAAAATTTTGGTGATCATAGTTTTGGATGTTATTTATATTTATAGTTTATACGTCCTGAAGCTGTAGTTTAAAGTTTTACCAAACTTGTTTAAAAATGAAAGAGTAGTATACTTTTATTATTTTAACATTTCTATTGTTGCGGTATTCGGGCTAGACACTGATTTCATGCAGCTCTACGAGGGTTGTTCGATATATCTAGTAAATGTTTATGAACGAGCGGAAAATATTTCACTTTCGTCCATTGTTGGTAAATATGGTCTTTTCAAATATGTTCATAAACGTTTTAAACATATGCCTGTTCGTAGCCTTCTGTAGTGTTAGATGTGTAGTCAGGCGGAGACTATGAGAAGAAAAGGATTGCGTGTTTTCATTAAACACCTTCATTTGAAGGACCAGACAGCTGCACAAATTAAACCCGATGAATTTAATCCGAACTCTGCATCAGCATTGAAGGCCGTTCACGTCTGAAGTAATGATTTTAAACGAGGTCGCAATCACAGAAGGTGAAACTTGCTCCGGCCATCCAATTGAAGTCACCACTCAGGAAAAGTTTACTATATCGTAATGAAAAATTGCAGATTAAAAGTGCCTGAGGTACTGGTGCCGAACTTATTAACTGAACGAGTGCATTTAACCTCCACGAAAAAGTGGCCATAAAAAAGTGAACGAGGCTGTGTGGGAGTATTTTGATGAGGTTGATAAAATACATTTTTAATGGCCTAAAAATTTGAAATCTCGTTGACCAAATGTGTATCCAAGGAAGCGGACTATGTCGAGAAATAGAGTAAGACATGCCGAACAAACCCCGTGCTATAACCTTTTATATTGCACATAAACTCCACATCCAGTCTGACATATTCTAGCCTTGGTTTTCTTCTTCAATTCCTGCTGCACACACTTCACTCTTATACAACTATAACGATTGCTTCTTGTTTGTAAATGTGACAGTTTTTTCAGTGTCCTCTATAATTTTCTATCCTCACCAATTCAACCTGTATTTAAGACTATTTGTTTCGTGACTTATCTACCCATTTAACTTTCACCATTCTTCTGTAGCACCACATTTATTATGCTTATATACGCTTCTGTTCCGCACAACGGAATGTCTACTTTTCGCTTCCATACAATACCGAATTCTATACACACTTTTTAGAAATGAATTCCGGTCTCCATATTTTTTTGAGAAACCTTTCTTGATTGTTTTATACAACTTTTTACATTCATTTGCTTCTATTATCTGTGGTTATTCTACTTCAGAAATATAAAAAAAATTATATACTTCCGCCAAAGTGTGATTTCATAATCCAATATACTTTGAACCACATGTCCTATTTAACTAAATTCTCTTAGTTTGGTTTCTATTAATGCTCATATTGTACTTTCCAACATATGGTTAATTTCAATTAATCTACCAAATATTCTCCTGCAACCCTGCCTTAATACATTCTTGATTTTGGGCTTCTAATTACTGATGTCTGATATTTGTAAAGTATAGCGCAATACCATTTAATTTAATTGCTATTTAATAGATCATATATATCAATTTATTTGATTTAATTTGATTTGTGTTTTATATACAACTAAATCGAGTTTGGTGTGTGTGTAGCTACCCCCAGTTATGGCTTTATTTTTTTAACTTTTTATCTCGAGTTAATGTCTGTGTTAAATGCACGGCTAAAACAAGCATGGCCAGGTTCAGGTAAACAATTCTAGGAAGAAGCTTCCGTTTAAATATAGACAGGTTCCCAGTAACGCGGTTCCCGGGAGACCCACGCAGCATTTTGCCTCAACAAACCAGAAAAAATTTAATAGGTTGGGCTGAGGGATTCTGGCCAGCTGTGGAGAGGGGCTAGGTAAACGTTTTTCAGGAATTAAGAAAGACATTCTTGGCTGTGACCACGTGGCGTAAAGAATCGGGCGTTGCTAAGAGTTATTGGGAATGAATCCTCACTGGCCGTCGGAAGTTTCTTTCCTGTTAGTGTTGCAACGATAAGTTATAATGTTTGTATTTTGACCATACTTCCAGTCTAAAACACGGTAACCTTGGGGAAAAAATAATATTTTAAGTAGCCGGCAATATATGTTATAAACTTAGATTATTCCTTTTAAAAATATTTTTATTTTAATTAATGTAATTTTAGAAAAACTTAATTTTTATTTTATTTAATGAACATTTTGTGTGCCACAAAAGTTATAAATAGCCCTTCCGTCTCTGTATTTTATTCCACTCATTTTCAAAATCCTACGGAGTTTGTTCCAACCAACATAGTCGGAAGCACTTTCCAAATCTAAAAATCCCATCTGCTTTTTCTCATACTGTTTTCTATATACAAACATAGGATCATCAGGACTTTATAAAAAATTATAGGTTCTAACATAAAATTAACAGTTGTACACTATAACGCTATTTATATTCAATATTTCACTAAAAAAATTTAAAAATATTGCTTCCAAACGAAAATCAGCCTTGAGGGCCATGATCCTGGATTAGCATGGAAAAAGCTCCTTTATAAGAGAGATTGCAATATTATATCTGTGGAATTTACTTAATAAAGTGTCTAATGTCTGGAATATATTACACTTAGTCGTAATATCGAAGACTAATTTCAAAGAATTCTAAGATAACGAAGGGAGCCGCGATCCGCTCCCTTGTGTACAGGTTTTGGACTGTCAAACAACTAATTTTTGTAACTGTGCTAAGAGCGACAAATACAACCATAGCTAAAGAGTTACTACTATTTTTCACTCCAAATAATCATCGTCCAACACTATCCTCCTGTAAATACCAACGCGAACTTCACGTTCTCAATAGAAAATTTCATCTCGCATTAACTTATTATTATTTATCACTGTTCCTCTCTTATAAATATAATCGCCCTCAACGCTTCTCCACTTTGTTTTGTATTTCAATTAAAATATTTTTCAAAATTTATATAAATTGATTTTTATCTGTAATTCATCCTAAAGTTTTACAGAGTTACCGTACTGGATGAAACAATTCTGTATTCGAATACAAAAAGTACAAAACATTAATTGAATAATTGAAGTAGCAAATATCTTGACATTATGAAGGTAACTTTTCAAGTTACTGAAAATATTTGGAGTAAGTGTGGTTATTTTTAAAAGTAAATTTAAATAATATAAAACATTGTCATATCAGTTACTATTGGTAATTGATAACGCATTGACGTATTTCAAAACGCTTAAAAGTTCGAAAATAATGTCCGTAATTTGAATAGTGCAGTAAATAGAAAACCATAATATCAAACAGTTAATTACGTTCATTTATTAGATTCAGTTTAAGAACCTATTTGAAGTTATAATCGCTGCATACAGTAAGTGAGGAAAAAAATTAGTTTCCTTTCAAATATCTGAAAATGTACTCCGACAAGTGAGGCACGTTTCTAAAGGAAAGGAAGTTAAACTAGTTTGTGGAACTAGTGGAACACAAAATGAATATGACTTTCGTTCAACATCTCGGTTGGAGGCCGTGAATTTAAATGACATTTAAATAATTCACGTAGAAGAGATTTTCTGTGGGAAGTTTGAATTACTGAATATTATTATTACCGGCGGCCAAGAAATTCGAGAAGAAATTCAATCAAAAGCAGTAATTTTGGTACTAAGTTCTTCTTTGCAATGAAACGCAGGAATCATGCAGCAGAAGACAATTTATTCAGAGTTAAAACCCAAAACGACTTAGAAGACAGGGTTAAGACCGTTATTTCCGAA
Organism: Eucriotettix oculatus; assembly: GCA_034510155.1. NCBI lineage: Eukaryota > Metazoa > Arthropoda > Insecta > Orthoptera > Tetrigidae > Eucriotettix > Eucriotettix oculatus. The sequence goes on along the minus strand of CM067376.1, from coordinate 49,310,890 downwards.
TCTTTCCTGAATTTATTATATGCTGACATCCGAAAAATTATTCGGTTGCCTTCATGTAATTTAAATTCATCCAATAGTATGGCGACAAATATAAATAAATTAAAAAGTAGGTAGATATAAAGAGAACCGTAAGACAGTGTTGGTCAAATAGAAGGTCGTTTAAGTGTGTGATTTAATAATTTATAAATATATTTAAATTTGAAATTTAAACAGTTTTATTGTTAACAAAAGTAAAAGATTCAACAATATAGCTTAGCCTTATCCAAAGAAATAATACTGCATGAACTTAAGTAAATACAATACACTTTTACTCATGGCTGTATTACGTATTTATACGCATAGCAGAGCAAGAGATTTGGGTTTCTTACTTTACTTCATCCACCCTAGTTTCCTTGTTTACCGGCAGTCCTGGATTTAACGCAAAGGTAGCTTTTGGGTCAGCATATAAGCGGCAGGTGCCCAGCCAGATCGCCTCTCCTCTCAAACTCGAAGCCGACTTTCCGTTTCCTCTTACTGAAATCACACCTCCAACTCTATTTTCCGAATGCCCTTTCCGAGGTCCTCTCCACCTCGAACTTACTTCTCCTAAACAGTGATTGGTCTCCCCAATTTTTCTATCTTCCTCAGGTCCTTCTCAATGAATTCAAAATTTGGGAGGGGCCACCCTAGCAACGTTGCTAATCTGGGGGGACCTGGGGATTTTCGGCGAGCCGCAAATAACTTTCAGAAAAAGACTGTGCTTTTGAGATTACTTTCTTTGTCTTTCCGGGGTTTTCTCCGGAAGGGAACCTTGCGAATACCTCAGGACTGTTCTTTACGGAATTTTGTTCAAAAATTCTTAATATTGTAAAATTAATATATATAAATATAACAAAATATATATGACGAAATTTTATACGCGTTACAAGTGAAACAGAGTAGCCGATAAAAGACTAGTAAATCGACATGAAAATGTGACATGCCAGCTGGCGTCACAATAATATATTAGTATTTATTCGCTGATTCCAAAATGTTTGATCTTTAGCGTGGATCATTGATGGTGTTATCTTTGATCCGTGGAGAAAAATGTAATATTATTTATAAAGAAATAAAGTTTTTGAAGTTAATATAAGATTGGTATCATAACCCACGAATACCCTGAGAGGACTCATGACGATCCTGAGCAGACAGATTTAATTCAAGCCGGAGCTTTCATAACATCGTATTATAAAATATTGGCGCAGCCAACGAGGGACACGAAATTACAAATTAAATAGATACCAATACAAGTGTTATGTGGACACTTAATATTATCATTGATGAAAGAGGTGAATAGTAACATGACCAGTGGGTTTGGAGAGCTCATAACTATCAAAGAAGAATTGAAAGGAGAAATGAAAGAAATTAACGGAAAGTATCAGAGGAAATAAATGAGGCAAATATTAGACTCGAAAGTAGTTACGGAGGGTTAAAGAAATAATTATGTTGGAGGAAGGGATAAGTAAAGGAGAAGATAGGTGTGAAAAAAGGAACGATCCAAAGGAGAAAGCAATGTCAAGAATGGAGAAGAAGAATGAAGAGAATGAGCAACAGATCGGCATATTGAAGAGAGAGTTTGAAAACGTAACTGACGTGTAGGATGAACGGACTAATACTTTTAATGAAGACATCAGGTTTGAGTTAGCTTGGTGGAAAACGAAAAACTAGGCTTTGCATGATCTAGGTAGAATGTTTGGAGTATATGTATGTCCGGGTAATGATACTAAACAATAAAAAGAATATGCATTACGGTATTTAAAAAGATTTTCAGCTGGCATACTAAATGCACTGTTAAAAATTCTGGATAAATATAGAAGAAAGATCTATGTACGTCCGAGGGTTATACAACATATTGCGAAGTATACTAATCAAGGGGTTGAACATGCATTTTCTTGGAAGCTTCTAAAACCACAAGATGTTCTATTTCCCCTTTTGTTATATTCTCAGGCTGATGAGGAATGACAGTGAATATGTATGGTTATATAACTGTTAATTTGATATATTTGACGATTTTATACCACCAGTGACAGCAAAATAAACTTATTTGAACACTGCCTGCAAGAACAGGAAATAAATGCTCTAAAAGTAAATACATTTTGTTATGCAACTTCTACAAATATTGATTCAAGGAAAAAGGAGTGAGTTCTACACAAGGATGGTACATTATCAGATACGCTCGTGAAGAAAATCGTCTATAAGACAGAAAGAGGCAGTATGCTTTCCCATAATTTTATAGGCCTCATGTTCACATGCGGACAAAAACATGCTGAGTTCGAAGAATTAGTTAATAACACAGGAGCATTGACAACTTTTAGGACAGAGCACTTTAGAAAGGTAGGAGCATTTAAGTCGCAGCTGTCTCAGAAAATAAAAGAGGTCCTTATTTCTCAACAGAGTATAAAATTATAAGAACACAGAAAAAATTATTAAAGCCACTAGAGTGTATGAAAGTTTGTCTACAAGAAACACATAGTATAGATGAATTTTGCATGAAGCTGAAGTTCAAGAACTTAAATACTATATAAAGAATTCTTTGACTGAGATAGAATTATATTCAACTAGAATAAAGGAACTTTGAAGTACTAACGAGCATAAAACAAAGACAGAATTCGTCTATGAAGAACAAAATAAAGATATTCACAATGAAAATAAAATAAGTAATAAGCAAGCGAATTATATACAGAAGTCTAGCAAACTTGAAGAAGCAAGCCTAAAAATTAAAACCATTGAAAATAATGTAGAAGAAAATCAAAGTACAGCGAATTAAAATCAAAAAGTATTATTAATGGAAAAGACAAAAATGAACTATATGAAAACTCTAATGACATTATGGTATTAGGCAATAATAGTAAAGAAGTCAATAAATATTCATTGAAAACTGACTCTCTGAACAGTGGTTAAGCCAATGAAAAGAGTAGTTTATGGAATTTGAATGACCGCATTGTTCATGACATGAAGAACCCCCGTACTGAATCTTCACAAATAATAAATCAATTCAGCCAAACAGATAAAATAGGCGACCCTGACTGTTGTATAGACTGCAATTCATACAATAGTACATTAGAATGTAGAAAGGGGGCAGCAGGAATGACAGATTTGAAATTACGGGAACAATGTACATCATCGAATAAAAAGTAAGGATGGAATCTTCCACTTGGATTATCATGACAGAAAATTTGAGTGATGAAAATATTATCAACCTAACTTCCTCACTTCAAGACATCATAGAAAAAGTAATAATTTGTGGCTCAAGAGATGATTTTCTCAGTGACCAAATAAAGCCATTTAAATTTCAAGAGAAACTATTTTCAGCACTAGTAATGTTACCTTGGTGAAAATGAAACAATGGATCTAGCAAAATTGCAAGAAATATTGGTTGTTGAGAAAGCAGAGCTGGAAGGCGTCAGACATTGCTTACTGCAAGAAATGCTACAGAGGGATGGAGCAGTCGAAGCACTTCAAAACAAAGTCAATTTTTTGCAAACAGAATTGAAATTTGTGTTTAAAGAAAACCCTGTTAAGAATGAAAAGTTGGCTTTGCTTAAAGAATCTGAACATAAGTGCTCATATTCTTGTTGGAATAAGAAAATTGCAAGCAGTATTGAAAAAGAAGAAGCAATAGATGCCAAATTGTTTCAGTATAACATACATGTTTAAGAAAAACTCGTTAAGATGTGGAAGGACCTGGAGTTGGTGAGGTCGTGTCTCGAGATAAAAGCTACCCGGTGCCAATGAAGTTAATATTTTTATATTTACGATTTTTAACCATTATAAGAAAAGCTTTTTACCACTCTTCTGCGATACTCTGTTCAAGAGTTAGTAGAGTCCAATAATAAATAAGAAACACAGATTCAGATAGGCTTGAAAGGGTTTAAATTGTGATTTGTTCAATTTTAAGAACATTTGAAGGAATAGTATGAAAAAAAATAATTTAAAAAATGCCTTTTTTAGTTTTTTTTTCATCAAAACGCATGCCAAAATGACTTAATATTTTTCATTTACGTACCACATAGTGGCATTTCATTCTGTGTAAATTGAACCTTTTACAGTAACGTAGTTCATTTCGAATGGGAACAGTGAGGCTTCAAACTCAGAGCTATACAATTTTGACGACGACAGTAGGTGAAAGGTAGAAACCGCAATGGGAAAAGAAATGGTCAATAGGTAAGAATCAGCTGTGGGGAAGTTGTGACGTGGAATGGCTATCTGTGTGGTGAAGAACAATTTGTTTTAGTCCACTTGAAGATATACCAAGTGTGGATTACGTAGTGAACATTTCTGATAGAAATATTACAAATTTTCAAGTAAGTAAACCAATAATGTGTGGTTTCAATCTAGAAAATCTTTTTTACTGCCGAGCAGCGGCTCCTTACAAGCAACAATTGTCAACCCGGGAGTGGTAGAATATAGTTAAATTTTCTTTTTAGTTACATTAAAATTATAAATAATTATTTTTTATAGTTTTTAAAAGCGTGGAGGGGCGTCACAGTAATATATTAGTATATTAGCGAAAGCTTTTGATTTTTAGTGTGGTTCTTTGATGGTGTTATCTTTGATCTGTGGACAAAAATGTAATATTATTTATGAAGAAATAAAGCTTTTAAAGTTATTACAAGACTGGTATCATAAACCCACGAATACCCTGAGAGGACTCATGACGATTCTGAGCAGAAAGATAAGTATATGACTATTTATTATTCATAACGTCGAAAAAATAAACGAAAAGACCATGTAGTTGAAAAAATCCTAAAGAAAACCAGCAATGGAGGATGAATAATACCTCAATTTGTGTAATGCCAAAAAAATTCATTTCGGTTTTACGTCGAAGAAAAATACAACATGAAGCTATTGAGTCTATCCCCAATACTTATTCAGATTATTCCATTTGCATTATTAACGACTTTACTTGCGGATTTCATATAAATGAAATGATTAATAGCGCAGACCCATAGGGCGCTTTTTAAACTCTGATTAAAAGAGGCCAGGAGCTTATTCTCAGCCAAAGGACCATTTCTAAAAATGTTTTGATGGCTTGCATGGGAACCTGCGGTTTGACTTCCAACTATCACATTATATCACAACGCCTAACTTTAATTATTTCTGTTTATCTTTACTTATTCTCGTATATACAATATTTCCTACAACTCAAATTTACCAACTTCCGATGATCATCGGAAAATGAAATATCGGAACCTTATTTTCTCTGCATTTACTAAATTCCACCAACTTTTATGAATTTAAAGATTACCATAAATATATAGGGGAAGTTGAGTATATAAAACGTGGAAAATTCACTTATATTTAAGGATGTGACTGGTTGATATTTCCTATAAAATCGATTCCGTATCCTGGGATCTTTAGGTATCCGACTCCAAAATTTTCTATAACTCTCCAGGTTTTCCGAATACTTTTCTTTGTTTGAATTTAAAGGTGCTACTAAAATAATATATCAACAGTTCAATAAAAATAGTTTTTAGGTTAATGAAGTGTATAATTTTGGTAATTAGTTCAGAGTAATGTATAAATTTATTTTCCTGGGGATAGTTCGCTATTATCATAGCGGGTGGTAATGCAAATTATACTGCATATGGGTTTTTATGATGAAAAATATAATAGTTTTAGACTAGAGATCTTACAATTTTAATATTTCGTTGTTATTCGGTCGGATATGAGGTTCATGTTAAAGGTGCTACTGAAATAAAATATCAACAGTTCAATCAAAATAGTTTTTAGGTTAATGAAGTGTATACTTTTGGTAATTAGTTCAGAGTAATGTATAAATTTATTTTCCTGGGGATAGTTCGTTATTATCATAAACGGTGGTAATGCAAATTATACTGCATATGGGTTTTTATGATGAAAAATATAATAGTTTTAGACTAGAAGTCTTACAATTTTAATATTTCGTTGTTATTCTGTTGGATATGAGGTTCATGTTGCCAGCCATTTGCCTACGCGAGACTGACATGCCACCGGGCTGAAACTGAAATGTTTTTCTTTCGCTTTAGCACAATCCCTCCGCTAGTTGGAATTAGATGAAATGCAAATGCAGTGAACCGTCGTTGCGAACGCGTGAGCCTGAAACGTCCGAGACAAGAGAAAATGCAGAAGAAGAAGAAGAAGTCACTCCTATTGATCTGTCCGCCGCTGAGCGACGTCCTTCAGAACTAATAAAGGGACTCTGCAGCGCTTCTCCATAGAAGCCAGGGAAAGGGGAAGGGGGTGAAACTTGAGCTGCTATATTTGTTGCTAACTCATAAGCCAGGACGCTGCAAGATGTTGCTACTGACTGAAGATATATCCTAAGACAAAGCTCCACTGCCTTTGAACAATCTCGATACAGGTATACCGGCCCGCAATACACCCCATAAATATTTAAATTTGAATATATTCACTCGCGATACTCATATTATATTATTACTATCATCCATTACGTATATTAGAACTTGTATAATAATGATTTTCCTTTACATGACCTTTGCTACAAATTAATCACATCACGTGACATCTGGGTTATGGAGATTGAAATTACTAAAATTTTTATTTATATTTTATTTAAGTATGCTTATATTTTATATCAGTACGTTTAACAAACAAATTACATGTTTCGCATGCAACTTACCAATAAGGGGGACGGGGGTAACAGACAATTTTAAGTTTTAAACTATTGTGAATAAAGTGAAATGTAGATAGGCTCACGGCAGACACTTTGAAGATCGAAAGGGCAGAGATCACTATTGACAAAAATTCTTTCCTTTGTGAACTGGATCTGACAATCGCTATGTTGCCGTCCAGGCCCATATAAGGAGAATGTGCGTGGATGAAGAAGACTCTAACTTTCAAAGAACTTAAATAAAGCTGAAGAAGAAGCGTTTAATCAACATAGAGTTTTTTAAGCCAATGTACTATATACGTGAACAAACTGTTTAAAAAAATTCCTATGTATTCACTCACTTGTCATTGTAGTAGTAGTAAGGATATTTTTCAATTTTGAACAATCCCACACAATTCGAACCGTTCAGCCTCCCCTATAGGGTTTTCGCTATTTCTATTTTTCCCTCTCTCAATCGTATCCGTCAGTTTTTTTACAAACAATTAGAGCTTGCTGCCAATCATGGAAATCTCACAGATTCCAAGATAAATTCGTGACGCTCATGCAGAGATAACTGCCTTCTAGGCGATCAACGCCCTTATTTAATTTTAGTCACGTCTGATATCATGGTCGCTTGAACTCGCATCCCTTTGTGATCCACGTATACGCTTGTGTCCCGAGAATTTAATCAAAACATTTACCAGCTGCTGTTAATGGCTATCCTCTATTAAGAAAGGAAAATGTAAACTTTCGTTTTATTCATAATTAAAATTTACTGATTTTAACTTCCAGACGAAAGGTATAACGTTTTAAGCAATAATGTACTATAACGCTTTTAGTATAAATAATAATGTTCATTCGTTGTATCGGTATGATTGTTAATTGAATGAAGAGTACACATTATAAATAAAATAATTAACATTAATTTACGTAATATTATATAAAGAATTCACAGAAAGGCCAAAATTCAGAAACGTTTCATACTTTACTTTCAGTGTCTCTTCAGTTCATTAATTAAAATATTATTAAAGTAGTACATTTTATTACATTTTCAGCCATGTTTGTTGCGGCAACAATAAGAAATTTTAATTACTCTACTAAAAAGGCCCAGAAAGTTGGGAATAAAACGTTTTAATTCAAATTAAATTCTTCCATTTCTGACTTTTGACCACCCTTTGTTTTTTATTTATAAAATTACACATTCTTCTACTAAAAGGTTTCCAATAAATATGCTTATAGTTTACGGAAAACATGTCTACTAAAATTATGTCTTTTAATGCTTTAAAATGATTGATTAGTACCCATTTATCTCCATAACGCTGTCATGAAGCCCTATTCAAATTAAACTACTTTGAGAATTACTTCAGAATATTTTACCGTATATTTCGAAAGCGAAACGTTTTTTAAATTAACTTTTTATATGTGTAATTAAGGATGATTCTAAAAATGTAGATGACTGGTTTTCGTTTATTTTTAAGTATTTAATTATATCAGTGAAGTCATTTCTATTTTAAAATTTTGTAAAAACGTTTCGTTGCAAATTTTTATTGGTTCATAGAACAAATTCTTTAAAATTCATACGTAGTTACGTTTTCAAAATATTTTAATGATTTTCAATGGTAATTTAATTTTTCAGAAAAATGTATTTATTCCGAACAGACCTATGATTTTGAAGACCAGAGAAAATTTTTGTTAAAATTGCGTTCATTATTGTTATTTGCGCGTACTAGTGAAAAAATTAACTGTTGAATCAAATTCTTTGAAAACAAATTGAGAGTTGTTAAATATTTTATCTATAACATCACAAAACTATTGTTAGGTGTTAAGAAATTCAAAACTTTTCATCTCTAATTTTTGGGAACTTTTATGTTGTAAAAATAAATTATATAGAAATAGTGAATAATTTTAAAAAGTGAATATCAAATATCAAGTATCATTTAAAAGTGATAATTTTAAATTATTTCAAAAGATGTTCAGTTTAAAGTGATGAGAATAATTTAGTCCATTTAACATCCCTGAAATCAGAGAAACAGAGCCAATATTTTCAGGTAGAAGTAATATAGTAGAAGTACGAAATCTCAAACAGAACGCAAGAAAGAGAAGAAATATTTAAGAAATCTTCTAAGGTATTTAATTTCGCACTTCGGAAATAATATGCTACGAACTTGAAAAACAGTGGCCCTAGTTTAGAAAACAGGGCTTTCCAAAAAAGGTGGGCCAATATTGAAAAGAAATAAAACAAGATGTGTATGTGAGGTATTAACAAAATTTTTTTCTTATTTGAAAGGGCATATATTAGCCTTTCAAATAAATGAATTATGTTAATACCTCACACACTAAGCTTGTTTTCTACCATTTCAACATAGCGCTTATTAATAAACCCTATAATTTTTCAATGGTTACTTTGCAACTATAGCTTGCAAGCGTAATTTTATTTAAAATCCGAATAAATCCACTTTATGGCATTAATTGAATAGTGGTAAGCGCATTAAACACAGAGTTATCCTTTTAATAGAAAATATTTCAACTAGAAAATTTATCTAAATAGCGAGGTCAGAAGTTTAAAAATGTTTCCATCGTTTAACTTCCCACGAAATTCCGAAAATAAATTGAAAATAACAAAGCTTTTGAGAAAGTCGGTTGCATTTGTTGCTCTTCAGATTCTTTTAAAGTACCGTAAAAATAGATCCACCTATACAAATACATTAAAAGGGGGCTATTTCTTAATTTGTTTTTAAGCAGAAACCTACAGTTATTTCACGGGAAGGAAGGATCTCGTTCGCCTCTTCTCGGAATTGTGTTGTTTTTATTCGTCGCGTTGTTTTCCCGGAGCCTGCGGCGCTCTACGGAATACGGAATTAATTTCCTCTCCCGACGGCCAATAACGATTCAGGAAAAGAATAAATCAATGGACGGGTCTTAGTATGATCGGAAATGCATGGTGCGTAGGAAATATTCCTCTATTATAGAAGAATCTTACATGAAAATGGTAGATATAATCAGTTTTAAGATTCTTAAATCGTCACTGTACGAAGAATGGAATACGTCGTTGAATAATAAATAGTGCCTTAATATAGGTATTATTGATAAAATTACCAACTCATGTTTTATTAAGACCCATTGGACCCCGAAGACACACATTTGTGGAGTGCATAAAAATAATGCATAGATTATATATATATAGATTGTATATATAGATTGTATATATATATATATATTCTATATATATATATATATATATACGGGCGGGCCAAATCAAAACCAGGATCAAGGATGAAATATCATTCACTTTCACACAGTGTATTTTAAGAAAGATTAGTAATGTTTATAATCACAACTTTACACAGGACTAATGCCATAATAGTTGACGATGAAAGACTATTCTCTGAAATGATAAACGTAGTAATAAAAGACTTTGTAAGAATACTTTACAAGTTTACTTTACCTGAAGAAAATGATTTCAATGCTTTAAGTAGAATCTATGCCCCCTTATTTTCTGCTTCGTATAATTCTCACATTCCCACTCGCCTGTACTAAATTTTAATTTAAAGTTGAACTTGAGATGGTCTCCGATTGACAGGGCAACATCACTCTATTATTCATTCAATAATTATCCGTATTTTGCCATTTATTTATTCTGGTACATTAAACCGTAGATAATAATAATATGCATAAAAAAGTCGAACTAGTTTGATTGTTGGCAATAAACCTCGTTATGTTTATTACTCTTGAATCACTCCTTCTAATTATAAAAACTTTCCAACTACAGAGAAAATGGTTCGACATGTTGAGCTCATAGTACCTGATGCAAGTTTTATAGGTTTTACCCTTCATTTCCCTCTGGCGAATACCGGGTAGAATACTTAATCAATCATTAAACAATTAATCCTTGCTTTGATTTATACCCATTCTACATCCCTCCTTTCGATACTATTGAAGGTGAGTTGCCACCATGATGATGCAAAGGTCTGTAAATACAGATCGGGACAAAATGTTTCTTATGCAGCCGCCATTTTGGGGTCTTAATCGTGACGTCTGCTATGTAGTATCATATGGGCGTTCTAAGACAACATTGAACTTTTCTTGGATTAGATCGGTTTGTTCTGTATTATAGATTAAAAGGACTTCGGACACAATTCACAATGTTCGGTTTCCAGCCAATCTCCCAGCAAATACAATTGTTCTGTTCTTCGACCAGAAATTTTTCATTGGTCAAATGAACTCACAGCTGATTTTAGGTCTGTTTTTTTTGCGAGGGCAGGTGAAAATCTTCTAAAGACACTATCTCAGGGTCCGCACTGGATAGTAGTGTGGGATTCTACCCACTAAAAACACCTCCCTTTCCAACGATGACTGTGTGTATCTTCCTGTGGGACCGTCGTTAGACATTACTTCACAGGAAGCAGTCGTAGCGTCAAGCTCTCTCTGTCTCCTTTAAACACTATTATTTCTCTCTTTTTCGTAATTTCTTAATCTTTGAATTACTGTAGAGGCATATGCGCTTACTTTATTCCAGGTATTAGGTGAGAGCAGCATATTGGGTACCAAATTATCTGGTGTTATTGAGGTTCCAATATCACTTTCTAATGCTCGTCTCCCATATGAAAATCTCGAGCAACTGAAAAACACGTGTTCTGGTGTCTCATTAACTCCACATTCAGGGCATGCAGGTGATTTTAGGTCTGTGGTACTGGTATAATGGGCTAATGATGAAAAACAACTGAAGTTACAATTTTATTGTGTAAGTAGCTTGAGTACACTTGTTATTCGCTATCGCTACAGGTCTAAATTAAGCAAAACTTATTCAAGCTCCATATAAACCAACAGTTAGCATTCTGATATAAGCTAGCTCTAAGTGTTGGTAGTTTTGCCGGAATATCTTCGAGAAACGTTGAGTTAATCGCAGCTCTCCGGGAATCATGACGATAAGACCATTCTACTGGCCACGTGCCGGAGCAGTAATGGTTTGGCCTCCACGTGGGATTTCGTATAAAAAATTGCTGGTTTTTGCACCGTTGCGCTTTGAAACCCCCTTGCTATCTTCCGTCCGCAGCGAGCCGAATATTGACAGGTATAAATCCGGCGTGGGGTTAAATGTATCAGCAGACGCAAGAAATGGCGCTTGCTTTAGTGCGTCGTCATCGTTGTAAGCAGCGGATCCGCAGCTGGGTCCCCCAACTTGCACACGCCCGACCACAATGAATTATTCAGACGCTCATTCACAGTTTTAGTGATAAGAAAACAGCGTGATAGCACGGTAATAATTTTTTTTTCAAACCATTCCGTCAGTGATACACAAATACGCACTCGACAACAGTTTAGAGAATTATTCTGTATCTGTTCATCCTCAAAATATTCCCACCGGAAGTAAAAGCATAGAATGTGATGTAGTACGATAATGAGTTTGAAACTTGTGTTACTCTAAATACAACGGATTAAAAATTTAATTAGAATTATTTCAAATGATTGTACCAATTTATTCTGCATTTTGAAATAATTAAAACAGAGTATTTAATTTAGATGGACGTAATTTATGTTAATTGACATTTCATAATAAATCATTTAACTCTTATAATAGGAAGTAATTTACCGCATTTATATTGACATATTGTATTCCATTTCTAAATATTAATACCTCAATTGAGGATTATCTCTTTCACGGTGTTTATGCTGACTTTGGTCAGAGATATAACACAAGTTGAAATGTTTAGAGCTCCCGTTGAAGTAAGTCGGCTGGTAATTTGGCAGACGAACTTCCTTGAATTCGTGCGTTTGGCAGATCTGTTCCACTATTGCCGTTGATGGCAGGATCAAGAGAAGTCCAATACTCTCTGTGGATGCAACACGAACTATTTCTCATACATTTCCTTTGACTAACCTCACAAATTCTCAATACCTACATCACTTTAGCCAAGCAGTATTAATATTTACTTTCATTATTTCCCAGTTACTAAAATAATCACATTCATTTACAATAAATTACTGATATTTATGTACTTTTCTTCAAAGCTTATATCCCACGACTGTAAGTGGTCGTCTTCTCGGTCCAGATCACTCACTCCCACAAACTGTATAAATACCGGGCAAGTGAAAATGATGGACCCGATTTCATAACTTTACTCTGTGAAATTTAATGAGACATGTACTAAGAAAGATAAACTCACAAAGTTTTTTTCAGTCATTTCACAAGTGTAACACTACACATATCAAACAGACAGTCCATATCCTTGCAAACCTTGTGTAGTTTGTTGCAGTCAATCGCTGCAATGGCTGCAGTGATGAGGCTTTCATTTGTAAACGTTTCCACCAGATTCCACCATGGTAATCAAGCACAGATAACGACTTCTGCTCTCCAGTCACCGCCATTCTATTTAACTGCTTCCTGCGCACTCGTAGCGGCAAAAACTGAAACCACACGGGAGGGAAACTAAACTTTGAGAGTTTTCCTGTCTTTGCGCATATCTCACATTATGATACGTTAATTACATTTTCACATAATAAATTTGGGTGCATCATTTTGACTTACCCTGTATATCTACAACTCTTTATCTCTCCCAATATCCCCAGAGCCTGCTATTTGGTGTATAAAAATTGCCCGTCTTTCAAATACAAAGAATTGAACAATGATGAAAACCCTCGGATTAAATCATCCAAAAAATTAATAAAAACCAAAATGATATATATGGCATTTAATTAAAGACAATATTAGAAAATATCAAAGACTTAAAATAAAATAAATTATTAAGTTTAGCCAAAGTTCTCCTTTTTACAATAAAACTTCAAATCGAAATAATAAACTTAAACAGGGACGAGATTAAAGACAACACCAAAGTAAGAAGTAAAAGCATATTAATTAAAGGTAAAAGAATATTTTTGGAAAATGGTTATTTAGCGTTCGGAGATAAAATATTCAAACAAGTTCTTGGTCTCTGAATGGATGGTTTTTTATCAGAATTTTTTATTTAGTATTGTAACAAATTATATATTAAATGCATTTTCCCAATTTAATACCATAAAACAAATTTCTTTAAAAATGGATTGATGGCTTGTTTTTATAAAAGATGAGATTCAAATAAAACATTATTAAATAATATAAATAGTTTTTACTCAAAAATAAAATTCACTTTAAAAACAGAGCTAGATGTTCTTGTATTATTCAGTCCTTATACGGATCTGATGCAACTCTACGTGCTTACCTTTTCTGTGAAAGCCTTTTTATTTCAGCGTAACTACCACATCGACCCCAATCTGCTTCGCATTTTACATTCTTGGCCTTCCTCATCTGTTATTCTTCCCTCTAATGAGATTTTACAAAACCCTCTTACCTCAAAACGTCCCTTATCTTGGTCTTCCATATTGTTCTCTTTTTTCTTATTCTGCTTAGAACTTCCTGGTTAGTTATTCTATCTACCATCTGATTTCAGCATTCTGCTATAATACCACTTTAACAAGGTACTATTATTTTCGTTTCTGCAACTCCTACCATCCACACGCCTCTACGAACATTTTAGTAATGATTTCCTAATATTAATATTTATATTAGCCGTAAGTATATTCATCATTTTCGAAAAAGCCTTTCTTGCCTATACTGTCCTACTCTTTATGACAACTATACTTCTATCGTCCCTAGTTATCATGCTGCCCAAGCATAATTCCTTAACTTCCTTATAAATATCTCTTCCCAATCTAAAACCGTTTTTTTATTCCACTATTACCCATACTACTACCTTGGTTTTACCTTTATGAATACTAAGTTCGTTATCTTTCTCCAGACTCACGTTCATGAATTTCTTAACCTATCCAAGTCTTCTTCTGACTCCGCTAATACCATAATTTCATCACCAAACCGTAGAGTTTTTATTTCTTCTCCTTGAATTTTGTTTCCCTTTCCATGTTCATATTCATCTTTCTTTATCGCCTGTTCTTTACATAAATTAAACAGAATGGGCAACAGACTGCCGCCTTGCCTTACTCTTTATTTCTGCTTTCTTATCTGCTATTCTTTTCTAATTACTGCTGACTGTCTTCTGTAGAAGTTATGGATAACTCTTCTTACTCGATATTTTATTAATGTCTGCTTCAAAGTCCCTAGTAATGTGTTCCAGACTTTTTGTTAATTTACAAGTGTCATGAACTTCAGAGTCAATATTTCTTCCTAAAACCGAATTGATCTTCTTCTAATTCGTATTTTTTGACGTTCCATCCTCCTATATATTATTTTCGCTAATATTTTGCACGCATAGGATAATAAAGTAATTGATAATAAAGTAACTGCTGAGGGTTTGACTGCCAGTTTTTTCTGGAGGAAAAAGTAAACACTTAATAGAACAGAGGTCAATTTTTCTGTACCACACACTAAAGCATTGAAACATTCTCTGGCAGTAAATTATTTCAAACAGGTTGGTGTATCGCCCCTTAACATTGATACATTCAATATTTGCTTCGATAAACTTAATCAGGCAATGAGGTAGACAAGCAGTTTGAAATCATATGAAAACATGGTGGAGCAAAATATATAGACAATATATTATGTACAACTATTTTTATATTCCATTCAGATGATATAGCAACTTTTAGTGACTCAAGAGAGTTGTGAATTTTAACATTAACAATTAATATTATTGAATACCAAAGGTGCTGAAACATGGTAAAGTTAGGTATTTTGTGGTTTACTTTCTATTTATTCATAGAATTTATAAGAGTTATGTATAATATAAATTTAAAGTTAACTTTCAAAAAAAAGGTTAATTTGCGGTCGAATAACATCGAATGCAAGAGGTGGTAATAACTTTGTGTGATAGATAATTAAAACGATTATTGATGTAGAATATTACAATATAAGATAACTTTCACATCGTTTGTATTTAAAGTCTTACGAAACTACTGGTAATTTCATTAATCGTTCTCCCTTAGGGCTTTTACAAGTATTTTTTATGTACAACTTGCAGACATATAATAAATATAATTTTATAAAATTTTGGCTTCAAATGCTTCATTTTATTTTCTAAAATAATAATATATTTTAAGTATTTTTACATTGTTAAGATAAAACAGCAACAACGTTTAATTTTCGACAACTCTTCACTGCTTCATTTCGGCTAGAACAGGGAAGTAGTTGGTGCTGGTCTCTAAATTTTTCTTCAATAGTGTTCAAAATTGTATGTAATACTCAATATTTTGCATTTGAAACGAAAGTTTATCAAATAATTGTATTATTTGTAGGATGTAATGCACAACAGAACGTGGTCAATATGAGGATTAATAGAGGTAAAACCAAGGTAGTGGAGTGTAGTCTGGGAAACAGTGGAATAACAGAGGGTGTTCGATTGGGAAGGGATAGCACAGATAAAAAGAGGAATTTGTTTAAATATATTGGAAAATCATGGTTAAAAATGCTCGTATGGAGTGTAGCGTTGTATGGGTACGAAACGTGGACGGTAGGAGTTGCTCAAAGGAAAAGAATTGAAGCCTTTGAAATGTGGTGCTATAGAAGAATGCTGAAAATCAGATGGATGGATAAAGTGACTAACCGGGAACTTATAAGCAGAATAGGAGAACGTTGAGCAAGAGAAGCGATTGTTTTCTAGGTTATTGTTTGAGACATGAGGGTTTTGTAAATCTAACGTTTTAGGGAAGTGTGTGGGATGGGAACAGAAAAGAGAAGCCAAGGTATACGATTAGGGAGGATTCGAGATGGGGTAGGTATGCAGAAATGAAAAGGTTGTTGAAGAATATGTCAGAATTGAGAGTTGCATCAGACCAGTCTGACTATTACGACAACAAAAATTTGTCCATTGAAATTTGAAGAGGTTATAAGGAAAGACGAAATGTATTTTTCGTATGACTGGTATTTATTTAGAAAAAATCTAATTCCACTGTACCTTTTATAATGACAACACATAAATTTTTGTTGGTGTCTCTGATTAGGAGTTTTAGTAAGTAATTAATTGTATATGTAATGGTGTGCCTGTGTTAAGTTTTGTGAAGCAAAGAGGAATATTTTATTTATAGAAATTTGGATACTTGTGTTTACTGACTACCATATTTCGTATTTATTTATATTATTGTGATTTTCAGATGCTTTTTCATGAGTAAGCAGTCTAAGGTTTTCCTAAATGCAGTAATAGCTTATTGAACATATTTTTTTGTGGAAAACGAATTCCAGAATTAAAAGAGCGTCAGATAAATCTCTCTGTAAAATAAAATTTATTTGACATTCATTAAAATGAAGAATTGGCGTAATAGTAAAACGGCGATGAACTAAAAGGTCTGTATTAAAACCCAGAGACTCTAAATGGCGTAGAGAAAACCTCTTTAATAAAAAGCACAGGAACGTTTAAAAATATGGTACTGTCTATGTTAAGTTGTAATTGCTGATAATTATACATACACACATACTGTATTTAAAGTCCTTGCACGTATCAAATTTCACGACAGAATTTATGGTATTGAAATTAGCATGTAGCATTTTTTAGTAAAATAAGCTTCGTTATTTCATTTTTGTTCATAAAACTTGGAAATTTCCCAGTAGGCTGTAATGCACATACGTACGTATGTATGTTAGCACTAAATTGATAATGGTTATTGTGTTTTGCCTCTTATTCATAATTTTCGCAAAGGATAAAGGTTTATATAATTAGGATGTTTTGTTAGATTTCGTCTATATCTGTTATCTTTATCATATCTTCAAAATTATTCGTACTGCACAGATCTTTCCCCTTGTAACTTTCACATTTTTCGGAGACCTGAAGAAAGACAGTCGTAGACGTCTGTTTCAAGGTCGAGGAAGTGCAGGCAGGTGTGGGTGAGGTTGTGGATCCGTTGGCCTCTTACCTTTTCATACAAGACTGGAATAGATGGATGGATAAATCTTAAGGAAATTTCTTTTAAAATAATAAAATTCCATTTTCATTTGTCTGTACGTTTTATAATGACAATATATGCACAACCCACAAATTTTTGTTGGTGTCTCTGATTAGGAGTTTTAGTAAGTAATTAATTGTATATGTAATGGTGTGCCTGTGTGAAGTTTTGGTGAAGCAAACAGGAATATTTTATTTATAGAAATTTGGATACTTGTGTTTACTGACTACCAATGTTTTACCTCTGGAATCTTATAAGTAAACAATTCCTTTGAATACCCTTATAAATATAAACCCTTTTGAACAAGAACCTCCATCGAAATGCACGCATTGTGTACCTATCGTGGAACACGTTGAATGTTTTCGTAAAATTATAAAACGATGTAAGGTTATTCAGACAACCCAAGGCAGCCTATTGAATGGTCTGAGGGTGAATTTAATCAGACCATCTCGTAGAGTTCCTTGTTGGGGGAAAGCGGCTGATGCAAAGCGCACGCTAAGAAACTGCGCCAGAAAATGAAATTCCCGCAATTCTGTGTAATGGCACGGTTACTCTTGCACTCCTCTAATTCGCACAGGACCTAACATAGTCACCACTTCGCGCGTGCTGCCTCGTGCTTGAAAAGTAAAACTTTTACTGTGCGTCTTTGCGATGAATTGCTTTGTACAATCCTCAAATGAAATAATTGACGTCTTTAAGTCAACTGGTCCTTTTAACGCAGATTTGCATTACAGAGAAACGAGAACTAGAGATTCTGTTCTGCTGTCAACAGTGCAGCAGTTCAAAGTCTTCTTTACCCGTGCACGATTATAATTTTTAATTTTTTACAATTAGTATATTTTATGCTTAACATAAGAACAGTTCATAAATAGGGCAGATCAACATTTTTGCATGTATTTCGGCTATTTCTGTAATACGTTTAAAATTTTCAATGCTGAATTTCACTGTCTTTAAATTCCTACTTCTTTATAGGAAATCTAGTCACTTTTATTTTTCTTGATTAATACATATATCTCCGTAATTATGAGAAGGCATTGAAAAAGACTTTCAACAGGGGCCTCAGACTCATGATAGTTATCTGTAAATGTAAATTCTTTCATAGAATTTTCATGATGATCACTTAACCCATTTCAACTTCAAGTTTAAATAAATTTTAACATTACACCTATTTATAAATGTTTTGGAGATTTAATTAATAGTTTTTCAAGTTAAAATATCGACTAGTTCAAATTCCTCTGCTAACTTAAAGTTTAACGTTAGGACAGACAACTTATCGATTAATTGACGATCTCTTCTTACGTCTCCTACAAATTTTTGAGATTATCAAAGTAGAAATAAAAAAAAAGAGAATTGAAGTTTATAGTACTTGGGATTAGATTAAGAAGAACATTTATTTTAAGAAGTAAGAAAAATAGGATGAAAGAAAAATGTTCGAAATTTGAAATTCTTATTGGACGCAATTTGAATTTCTCCAGGAATGGATTGATCACAGTGTTACTTTTCGATGTTATTCTCCGCCATTTAGCACATAAATAATGCTGAGATTCTAGATAAACAAATTTAGATGAGCATTGTGAGCTGCTTATTTAGATAAAAAAAAGCTATACGCATTGCTGTGTCTGAATTTATGGCATATTGACGGATATTTAGGAAGGATAATATGTGGTTTTAGCTTTCTTATTCTCTGAAGGTGTGTTCTGTCACAGATGAGATGTACTAGCTTTCGTTGTGGGCGAATACAGTGGACACTGCAGTCCAGAAAGGATCCTAATGGGCGCGATAATTCTGCGTGTTTCTTTTAGGCCTGTGTGAAAATATGAGAGAAATAAATTTTATCGGCAAAATTTTACAATTACTCACATTAATAGGTTATTACTCTGCAAAAAACTTTTGAATGTTGCGAATAAAATTGATAAAGAATGCAGGAAAAGAGCAACAATCATATCAATTCAGGAATTATGTTTGTTGGCAACATATACTCACTACAATATATCTTTAATAAATTCTGTCAAGGGATGAAGAAAACTTTTATGGGGATTACCTGAAAGAAGTTAAATAATATTTAGTCGAAACTTGCAATGGGTAATGACAGTGCAGGCGTTTCTACTAATAAACGTAGTGTTAGTTTTGGTGTTCCAGTTAACGTACAAGTATATTTGGACAATAGCCAGAGAGTTTTGGACTTCATTGCCACGAACAGACCTGCAACGCGTTTTCGTCAGCTTTCCACTTACATGCAGGATAGTGGACTGAAAAAATATAAAGCTTGTAGTTAATTAATATGAAACATATTTATTCGGAAAAAAACACCAATTTTTCAGCCCTCAATTTTATTTCATAAAACAAAACATATGTAAATTAAAAGAGCTTTCGGCTACTTATAGCCATACTCATCTGTAAAATCATACATACTATAAGAAACATCAACATAATATAATTGGCGTATGTTTTGCGACATGAAATAAAATTGAGAACTGGAAAACTGGTGTTGTATTTTGCTTTTCGATTTCACTAAATTCTGGTCCTGTATGTACCTATACATAATAAAACATATTCTTAACCTTCACAACTGTTAAGGAAGACGGTTTTATGGAACTAAATAATCAACATTGAATTAATAAAAATAAATGATCCAGTAATAGCGAATATATTAGAATATAATTAAAGTTTTTAGTACGTAGTATTAGAAGGATAAAATGTGGTTTTAGCTTTCTTATTCCCTGAAGGCGTTTTCAGCTGAAATGTTCTAGCTTTCGTTGTGGGCGAATACAATGGAGACTGCAGTCGAGTGTTGACCCGGGACCCGTTTAAGAAGGATCCTAATCGGCGCGATGATTCTACGTGATTCTTTTAGGTCTGGAAAAACTCTAACATTAATAATAAATCTTTGTGTTAAAAGATGAGAGCACAGTCGCATATCAACTTTAATGAAGTTGTTCGCTGTAATTTGTTTCCCTCAACGCTTTTATTGCATAAAAAATAAAGCTGTTTCAGGATTTGGAGTTCTCAATTTAGAATTTAATCAGCCAATGTACATTACTAGTAAATACTGGGCTAGACTCAATTAAATTTTATTTACGCTGAACATTTTCGCCTAGTGTTGCATTTTGTAATACGTATATTCATAATGTAACATTTAAAAATGTGAATGATGAAACTAATCTTTGAAGAAATGAGATATAAATTAAGATTAAAGATAAAAAATATATTAAAGTAATGTGAAGGTTATAACGGTGATAATTGCGGGTCATGTATGTTTGAAGATGAAGAAGCTAGAAGTAAAGACTATTCCATGGAATCATTATACAAATACTGATTTGTTATGTTAATTTCAGAAAATGTACTGGAGGTTATGTGACGTAGAGCAAATTTGAAGAAAAGTGCACTTTTAGGAAAGAACGTAGTCACATATGAAAAAATAGAAAATATCAAAAAATGTGTATGTACTAAAGTTTCTTCTATTAGATATGTACATATAAATGAAATTCTATATTCATAAAACTCTATTATATTCCTACTGACACGTATGTTAATGCTAATAAACTGAGGGTTCATTACAAAAATCCCTCGCCTGAATGTGTCAGGAGTAATTCTCGACTCTGATATAACGAAATTCTCGTCACATCCCGTTGCAGTCACCTACCTGACGTGAAACAAATACAATGGATATCTAAAACGTAACTCAAACAAACTTGCGAGCGTACAACGTCTTAAGTGCGTTAGGTAATTACCGTTCCTTGGAACACGGATCTAATTTTAGATGCATTAGTGAGCTCCTCAGCACAGTCGCGTATCAACTTTCATCAAGTTGTTCGCTGTAATTAGTTACCCTCAACGCTTTTATTGTGTTTGAATTATGTTTAATAACGGGATTCTGCCTCGCCTCGTCTCGACAGTATGGGGATTTTGAGATCTCATTCTTTGAATCTGTAGTTTACAAACAACTTTTTATTTAGTTTTGAAAAGTAGCATTATCGGAACTTCAAAATGACACTAATAGTATCATGTGATTTCCATGTATACAAATACACGTGGCTAATATTGTCTCCAATTAATTAAATTTTAGTTCAAGTAAAAAATTATTATTGTTTTTAGATTTTGAAATCATAATCCTTTTAGTCTGAACAGACAGCATTAATGTATTTTTTGGTGCGAAGGTAGAGCTTCAGTAATTATTAGAATGCGTCGTTGCCAATGAAATGTAATTTATGAAACAACTATTTTAAGTTCTTTTTTTATCCACAGTTACAAGAAAGATTGTGTGGTGTTCGTTGTTTACACCATCAAAAATATTATTGTACAATCAAACGAACAATAATAATAGTAATAATGTATTTAATTTGAATAGAAATATAACTCAAATTAAGTTATAGTGGAAAACATATAAATTTACGATATCAATTTAATCATTAGCTCAGTCGGTAAAAGCAAAAATAATACTCTACGCAGCTTCTTAAATGGCTGCTCCCGGGAACGCGGGTGACGAACGATATAGTTGAAAATTAAAATCGCGAATCAGACGAGAATGGTTTGTGTGGAAAAACCGAGGTAAATTGCCGTTACCGGATGTTAACGCCTGATGACGTCGTTCTTCGTTTTTGTTCGTATGCCGGTTGTTCCTTTGCTGGGTCACGTCTTCTTCATATTAAGATTCTCTAGTGCCTCTCCTTCAGATCAAATGTTGTCTTTTTATTTTCTGTACTCCCACCAAATGAATCTCCTTTCTTAAATGTGCAGAAACTAAATTTTATACATGTCGCCTTGTTCTGCCACTGCTTCGTCTCTCCCTAGCGTCTCTCTCCGGCAGCCTCTCTGCAACAACTGTCCAATCTGCAGTCTACTCCACGCCATCAGCAATGTTGCAGCCAACAATGTTGCAGACGGTGACGTTTTCCCGCCGACATTTCCCGCCTACTCAGCCCCACCAAGCCATTCTCGTCTTCCGTCCTGTATACGTAAATAACAAAAACTAAATTATTTTTGCTTTACCCGACTGTAAGGGTCATGAATCACCACAATTGTGATTGGAAGGTGTTTGAAATTGCGAAGATGGACACTGAATCGACGTCGAGGAAAGATTTCCTCGTGATGGTGTGTTGAATATGAAAATTGTGCAAGTGAAATTGTATGAGTTTTCTCACGGATGAGATAAGCCGTTGTCCACTGGCTTTTCAAAAAATTCAATCCTAAAACTTTATTTTTTGATCAGATTTCTTTCCCCATTAACTCGTTTTCTTCACTGCACTCGCAGTAATTGCTGATTGACGCTTATTTCTACTCTTAGACGACTAGAAAACACCTTTTGGTTTCTTTTGGTTCAATGCTACAATCAATCAAATATAATAGAAAATCAAATTAAAATAGAATGAAAAACCTTTTTTATTAGTAAAATAAATCGTAAGATGGGAAACACATAAGACTAAAAACATTCGTACGACAGCAGCAACAAATCAGGTCAAATGAAACTAAGCTGTCAGTCCCTGAGAATTTTCTACTCCAATCGGTTTTGGCGCGGCGTGGTGATCATGATACTCGCTTAATGGCAGTAACAGGGTTTTTACAAATATTTATATTTATATCCAGTAAATCCTGAAAGATATCTAAATGGAACGGACAGTAAAATATAAGTTAAAATTCCTGTTTTAATCCGAAAAATGTTAATTGAAATCAGTTGAGCCGTTTCCGACTGTATTCAAGTTAAAACTTCAGTCAGAGAGAATTTAAAAAAAAACAGTCACTTGTGATTAGTTAGCGTATAAATAGCACTTTTTACTTACGTTTTGGTATTCTTTTTTGAAATCATAGAAAGACACTTCATTTTTATGTATCGCTATAGATAACGCTTTGAAAAATATATGGCTGATTTGCATATTTGAAAATTGCAAAATAAAACTTATCACATTTGAGCAAAAAATTCAGCATAATATTTTTTGAACAATACATTAATCTGGATTATTTTGCAGAAATATTTGTGCGAGTCAAAAAGAATAGTTTTTTCTCATTTTTTAACTTAAGAGTAACATTAAGGACTGTGCATTTTCAACGTTAATAATACATCATTTGAAAGCACTGCGTGAGGCAAAGCAACACAACTCCTCTGTGTCGCACGCATCTGGAGAGCCGCGGTATTGAAACGGCTTCTGCAAATTGCCAGCTAAATTAGTTCGATATTCCGGCAACTTTTTCTCGCTGGGGCAATATCGCTGACTTATACGTGCTTCGCTGGAAAACGTTCGCCTTGATGTCTAAATCACCGCTACGGGGAAGGTTAGGAGGAATAGTTAAGTAACATTACGGCGTTATTACCAACTGCCGTTCGTAGATACAGTGTTCAGATAAATTAATGAGTTACCGCTATCGAGTGTTAATTATCTAACCTTCCTTTCTGGACCCCCCGGGAAAAATGTTAAAATTCCTTTACCATTCAAGAGGCATATAATTGAAAGCATCCAGTTTTATAGACTGTAAAATAATCACCCCACTTCTAATTGTTATCTTTAATTTTTTTATGTCCTCAGAAATGTAACTCTACCTTAATTATGATTTGGTCTCTTCTATAAATATTCTATTAACAATAAAGAGCCCTGCTAATCATGACTGAGTCACATTTCGTCTGAAACAGAAAACAAAACAGTAATAGGGCCAACGAAACAGTTTGAAAATGTTCGATCAATAAAATATTTAGTAAGACACAAATAAGAAATTCATATGAAGAACTGACAGATTTGAGTTAAGTTTACCGGTGAATTAGAACTTGAGAAACAATATCTTTGGTCAGGGGCGTCGGCGTTTTGCCTGGATCGAATCTCGCCGTGGGAAAGATCGTCATGGTAGAGAAACAATGTTAATCTGGAGGTAAGTCGCTGTACTGACGTGGAACCACTCTAAGGAATCAGGAATGTGTACGTTAGGTGACCGTCGTCCCGGAACAAAGGTGCTGAATAGGCTGTAGTGCGAAAAGAGAAGAAATAAAGAAAATAAAGTTGGTTGGCACATACAACGAATACGATGTACACCAAATCACGTTATAAACTACAATATTCTTTTCAAGTAAGGTCATTTCTCTACTTTTATAGGGCAGAGTATAGTTCATAAAGGGTAAATAACATATCAAATAAATAGCAAAATAGAAATCGGTACCTTCTTTGATTTGAGTGATTGCTTTGAAGCAGGGTTAACAGAAGCCCGTATAAAAAATAGCCTGCATAATGGTTTTATTTTTTCCTTCAAGAAAAACTGACCCTTCTCCCGAAAAATTATGTGCGTGAATAATTTTATTTTATAATTTATAAGTAATTTATGTGATATTACATTATTGTACACTACATATTCTGTACATTATATAGAAAGAAAACATTAAAAATAGTAAAATAGTAAAACAGTCAATAGGTCAGAAATTATATTAATATGAACTTTATTGTTATGGTATTCAGGCCTCAGACTGGTCTGATGCAACCCTCCATGCTAATCTATCTTTCGAAAGCCTTTTCATTTCCACATAACTAGCACATCAGACATCCTCCATTATCAGCTTAGCGTATTCCATCCTTGGTCTCCCTCTTAGACGCAAAGTCTAATGATAATTTTACATGACCCTCATGTCTTAAAAATTTGCGTAATCCCTTCGTCATCGTCCTCCATATTCTTCGCTCTTTCCCTATTCTGTTTAAAGCTTTTTTGTTAGTGGTTCATACCACCCATCTAATTTTTTCCTATAACACCACATTTCAAAGACTTATATTCTTTTCCTTAATGTAACTCCTATAGTCTATGTTTCGCATCTATATAACGCCACACTCTATACACACATTTTTAGCAACGATTTCCTAATATTAACACTTATATTACCCGTAAGTAAATTCCTCTTTTTTCCTTAAAGCCTTCCTTACATGTGCTACACTATTATTTATGTCTACTATAATTTTGCGATCGCTAATTATTACGCTTCACAAGTAGCAGTATTCCATGACTTGCGTCAAAATGTCCCTTCCATTCGTTATTCCATACTTTGTTTCCCGTCATACACTCTATTACCTTGGCTTCCCTCTATTAATCCTCATATTGAACTCTTTATCCAGAACCACGTTCATACTATTTATGGTGGTTTACAAGACTTTTTCTGACTCCCTTATACTATAATGTCATCGTCAATGCGTAGAGGTTTTATTTCTTCTCCTTGCAGTATGATTCATTTACTATATTCCGTTTTAACTTTATATTCTATATATACGTTAAAGAGCACGGGCGACAGACTGCATCCATGTCTTACTCCTTTCTTGGTATCTCATTTTGTTTCTTGATCTTCAACTCTAATTGCTGATGACTGTCTTCTGTACAGATTATGTATAAGCCTTCTTTCTTGATATTTTATTTCTGTGTTCTTTAAAATCCTTAATAGTGTGT
Source organism: Eucriotettix oculatus (assembly GCA_034510155.1). Classification (NCBI taxonomy): domain Eukaryota; kingdom Metazoa; phylum Arthropoda; class Insecta; order Orthoptera; family Tetrigidae; genus Eucriotettix; species Eucriotettix oculatus. The sequence continues at coordinate 49,285,014 of CM067376.1, read as the reverse complement.
TTCAGTTTTCATTATCAAAAGTTTTTTCTAAATGCCATGAACGTAGATCTGTTCCCCTTGTTCTGTCTTCTAAAATTAGACGCAAAGTCAATATTGCTTCTCGTGTCTACTTATTTTCCTAAAAACAAACCGATCTTCTCCTAACTCACATTCTATTTCTCGTTCCATGCTCCTATAAACAATTTTCGTTAATATTTTGCATGGATTAGTTCCTAAACTAATTGTCCTATGCTGTTCGCATCTATCAGCCCCAGTCTCCTTCGGTATAGGTATAATTATGTTTTTACTGGTATTAATCCTGTTTCATAGATGAATGGACTATATAATGGTGAGACTGAGATATAGGAATCAAGTGCTGTTCAGAAAAACGTACCCAAGAGCAGATCAAAACTCCCACCATAATCTATTGATTATGAAAAGCAGGCTGAAAATCAAGTAACTCAAAACATGAACTTTATTAAAAGTAGTTCCTGAAAGTACAAAAACCATCATTGAAAATATAATATGTATAATTCGATTATCTTATGAAATAGCAGTTGAAGACTATAACTTATATTTATGAGTGTTGTTAGTATTTAACCACGAGTGATCATAAATTTGGTTTAAATTACTTGTATCATTTTTAACATTTCTAGCCGATATATTAGATATGACGTGAAACACCTCACTCATTTGTCTAGGGTAAACATTATTACTAACATCTAAAATCTAAATAAATTCGTTCATTAAGTTTTTAATTATTTTTGTGCAATGTGAGATATCTATTTGAGTTTAGTTTGACCAATATTTAAAATAACAACAATTAATTTGGTATACTACAATTTGTCTATCAGAATTCTTAAATAATTAATAATCCATCAAAACCAATTGATTTTCAAGTTTCTTTCAATTAAAACTTGTTTTTTAAATTGTAATAAACTTTAAGACTGAATTGGTTTTGGTAGAACATTGATTGTTAAATAATCAATAGAAGTTGTTAATTTAAACTCATTAAAATTTCAAAATTATCAATTTTGTATTTAATATTTTTAACAAAATTTAAATTATTACAAGATTTAAAGTTAACATAATTTTTAAACAAGTCAATACGTTTGCACTGTTTTCGTTTTCATAAAAGTAAAGAGATATTAAATAATTGAAATTAAACTGTTTAAAATTTTCACACAAAATTTGCAATTGAAATGACAAAATATAAATGGGCTAACTGCCACCTAAACTTGTCGAAGCAAGGGGAAGAGAAAATTGCGACCGCACAACAATAGCCCTCCCACGTCATTCGAAGACGTGAGGTGAATACCCAAGAACACGCAGGTTTTGTAGGGTTTTCCATGCATCATTTTCTAGTGAATATACGGTAGGATTCTTAAACTAAACCCCCTGGATCTTTTCTGCCTGCCTTTCCCTTCCGCATCACTCCTTTCAAAATGCGTTTTCATTAAGTGCATCAACCTCATGTAAGAAGGATTGTTATAGACAAAGATATATTTACAGAAAAATATAAAAAGATTGGATTAGCACAATTATTAAAAATACATTTAATTGTTTGAATTTACTTTAAGTTGCGTGTATGCCTTGGTTATGAAACGTATATGTTTTAAGTGAGCGCCAACCACATCTTGGGAGGGGGAGTCTGGAAGAGACTGTACACAAATCAGTAAGTACGAATTTCGCAGAGCAACAATCGGTGTTTACGATCCTGGCGCTGTCTCGAATGCCAGCCAGCTATGTGGAAACAGGAATGGGACGGCAAGGGGATATTAGTTTCCATCTTGGTATTCAAATGAAGCGATGTAATTGCGTGCGCCAACATCCACAAGGGCATGAATGCCGATGAGAAGACACACGCGAAAACATAGAGCCACGACGCCATGGGTACGGCAACGTCGACGGAGGGAAAACATGATCTGTGGCTCTGGTGACAAATAACTTAATCCGAGTTCAAAGTTCTTCGCTGGCAAGCGAGTTAAATATGGCAAAACAATAATCGTGAATTTTACTTTGGCAAGCAGGCTTCGTAAATTTTCACAACACTGTAACCGATTTTTGGAATCTCATGCAAGCATCTTTGGTAAATAATTTTCCACATTATAAGGGGTAGTAACGAATAAACATAAGTTAAGTTAATAAATAATTCTGTTTACTATATTAAAAGAGTAAATAAGTACTAGCCAGTTGCAACTGGTTAATTTAGGAAATTAAGTAGTTTTAATAACGAAAGTGAAAACGAGCAAGGAAGACGATGGTTAATTGTTCACTAATGTATCAAATAAACTTCAAAATTAGCCGACCTCCTGTGGTCTAGTGACTAGCGTCGCTGCCTTACAACACAAGACGTCCCAGATTCGAATCCTAGCATGTTCTTGGATGTTTATGGCCACTGAGAAGACTAAGATTAAGACTGCTGCAGAGTCGATACGCTGATCACGTATCACTCCAAATTCGGAATGTATCATGGAAGATAACAGTCCGCAGTCGACCCAGTGGGCCAAGGCCCTGAAGGGACTGTAGAGCCAAGGAAGAAGAAAATACTTCAAACTTGATTTTTTTAAAAGCGGACATTTACTTTTAATTTTTTTATAGTCGTATCATCTACTAGGTCATTGAATACTATACACGTTTAGGTGAACTTATATCCATGTAGGTGTGTCACAGTATGGTTACTCAAGCAACACAGCGTCCAAACGCGTGCCAGGATTGGAACCAGGGATCTCTGTGTTGCGATGCAGTTATGCTAAGCACTACACCACAGGAGGTCCGGTAAGCGGATTTATATACAGCAGTATTTCGCTTTTCCGACCTTTGTTTATCCCACGTTCTGGATTAATAGGCACCCACTCATTGGTTTCTCGGGAAGAAAAGTCTGCATCTTGTTATCAAAGAAGAAAAGATCGTGTAACTATTCTACCTCGTGCAGATACATACCTCAAATCATAAATTAAAGTTGGTGATAGGAAAATAGAAATAACAAAGAGCATTTAAAATTGCTAAACTTCTCCCAGTGTTATACAAAACCCCAACGCAATGCCTGGTTGTACTTTGAATTATTTAAAGACTGCTTTTCAAACAAATTTGTGTGCCAGTGAAAACATTTAAAAATTGAAGAAAAGCTCCTTAAGCCTTTTTCTTAATGGACAGTACCCCATGTCATCAAAGTGCTTCAAAACGCAGCAGTGACAAAATGGAAACAATGCTTTTGCCTCCAAACGCCACATCTCTGAGTGAACCAATGGATCAAGGTGTCTTAGAGGCTATAAAAACATATTGGTGTAACCTCTTGAGGTATATAATTCGACGTATGGAAGATGGGGATAGTGTGTAGGAAGCCATGAAGAAGATAATACTCGAGGACGTCGCTTATTTGATTGATGATGCCTGGCAGGCAGTTCAAAAACGAACCTTAATCCGAGATTGAAGAAAATTATCTTGAACGGAGAACGAAATCGATTTAAGGCTGTGAAGGCGAAGGACAATGGATGAAGATGGACACTTGAGAATTAAGAAAGTGGACATTGTGGTACTTATTAATAACGTAAAGAAGATCTAAAGATGATAATAAGAAGGAGAACATGATTAAGATTATGAGCCAAATATATCTCTCAAAGAAACTGTAAAAATTTTCCGTAACTGCACACAAACATCAAAGGCGTCGTTGGCCAGATGTCCTTACCAGATAAAGGATTCCAGTGTTGAAACAAAGCGTGACAACAAATTTATTTAAACATTAAACATGTTTGTATAATTAAATGCTGTTAACAATAAATCATTAATTTGCTATCATTTTCAATATTTCAGCTTGCGTAAAACATTTAATTAATGCATTTTGTATTATCCGACAACCCTCCATTCCCGATTAAATCGGATAAACTGGACTCTACTGTATAAAGAAAACTAAAATGAAAAAGTAATAATAATAAATTGGATATGAAAAGGAGACAGAAAAAAGTCCTTTACGTACCTTAAATTGATAGTAAGCCTCGACGATTCAAATTCTCTTACTTCACCGCAAGTAGACGCCTACTATCATTTTAGGGTAAGGTAAGGACTTTTAATTTCTACTAATTTTTACTTTTCGTTTAAATATTTGGAAATATTTGTTAAATTTGTAATTACTCTTAAAACGTTAATGGAGAGTGAGATTTAGTTTAATTTTTTTTGTTCATAGTCGCATTAAACTGAAAGGTCATTAGCGACTGTACACGATTAGGGGAACTTGTATCCACGTAGGGGATACAAACATCGAAGCCCATCTCAGTATTCGAACTCGTGACCTCTGTGAAGCCGTGCTAGCCACTAGACCACACGAGGTCGAGCCGTATGATACTACACATTTTGCCCAATCTGAAATCTCACTCTATCCTAAATCACTTCAAAATTATTCGTGCCAATTGAGAAAATTATTCCGGTGTATTTGCTGTTTGCTGGCGGTCGCTGACATCGTTACCACTCGATAACCTGGTTGCAGGACTTTGAAACCCTCAAGTATGCATGTATTTATTTAAACAAGAAATGAACATTGTTTGCCCATATATATAATGACGTAATAGAAGATCTGAATATGGTAGTTGTGAAGGAGAATATGATGAAGATTATAAACCAAATATGTCCCTCGAAGAAGCTGTAAAATTTTTCCGAAACTGCGCTAGCCTCCAAAAATGAGCATAAAAGACAGAAGGGAGTTCATAATACATTAAATTATAATAAAGAAAGAAATAAAGAAAGTGAACTAGAGTACAGTTTTCAGTTACAAAGGTATATAAATAATACTACTATTAATCTAAGATCAATTTTGAAAAACGACATTATATATAAATACAATACAAGAGCTAAGAGAAGGGATATATTAATAGGCCACGTTTTAAAACACGATTATCTTGTAAAATTAGCATTAGAGGGAAATGTGTGGGGTAAGAACAGAAGAGGGAGGCCAAGGATAGAATGCGCTAAGCAGATTAGGGGGTATGTGGGTTATGCTAGTTATGCGGAAATGAAAAGGATTGCGCAAGATAGACTAACATGGACTGTTGCATCAGGCCAGTCTTAGGGCTGAATCCCACAACAACAATAAATCCAACTAAGATTAAAACAATTATTTTTACTAAAAAGAATATGGGGAATAAAAAAATGCTTCTAGTTGAAACATGCAAATAAATAGGCGTAACTTTTAATGAGAAATTAAAATCTGGCGATCAAGTTAACTTGGAAGCACGAAAGGGATGGAGGTCGTTACACTTCATTCAGAGGATATTGAAGATAGGTACAAGGCAGTCTAAGGCAGCTGCTTAAACTAACGAGGAAGTTCGAAACAGTATAGGGGAAAGCGAAAATAATGGAGGACGTTGGCCAAGAGAAGAGATAGATTAAAAGGTCACGTTTCAAGGTACGAGGGTCTTGTAAAATTAGCATTAGAGGGAAGTGTGTGGGGTAAGAATGGAAGAGGGATGCCAAGGATAAAATGCATTAAGCAGATTAGGGAGGATGTGGGCTGTGCTAGTTATAAGGAAATGAAAATGCTTGCGCAAGATAGGTTAGCATGGAGGGTTGCATCAGACCAGTCTTAGGACTGAATATCACAACAACAAGAATACGCCGTGTATCAAAAACGTTTCGGGACCGATTTTTTCCTCACATATCGGGCAGATTAAGCTAACAACTTGAAACCAAAAATAAATAAAATGACCAGTCAGTTGTGAAAAGGCAGTGTTAAGTAGTTGACGTGTGACAATAGTCTGTCAACGTTGTTGTGTCACGAAATCGCAATAAGGCAAGAATTAGTAATGCGATTTCACGTTTTACTACGTAACATCTCTAAAACATGCGTCCTAGACGTTCTACGGAATGTTTTGAAAAGGAGAAAAGTGTGAGGCAAGTTAGTCCCGCACATATTGACTCCTGAACGAAAAAAATAACGGTTGGGTCACGAGCCGCAACTTGAATGAAATCAAAAACGTAGGCAATTCTGTTGGAAAAAATCTGCACATGTAACGAGACTTGGTGTTATAAATAAGAACCTACCACAAAATAGTGCAGAATGGTCGATGGTTGTTCGCGAAGGTCGTAGTTCGGACCGTTCAGTCTCTCCCCCCCCCCGAAAAAAAAGTTCCAGTTCTTTTACCACCCTCCGTATTCAACTGAGACTTTTTATTATTCATCAAAATAATACTTCACACGAAAGCCACAGTGACACGCAAGTTGAAGAATTTCCTAAACAAAACATTTTTGCAAATGATTGAATGAACATTCTGTGCTTTTTAATCAAGCGAGGAGATACAAAAGGAGCACTAAAAACTTCATATTAAGTTTTCAATATTTTTTATTACTCCAGCCTGGAAACTGTTCCGACGAGCGGTGTATTATTCTCCTATCCCGAAAATGATTATTGTTAATACTTAGTTGCTATTGGGCATTTGCCCGGTGGCAGCTATATACTCAGTAAGCACATATGATATAATTACAAAATAAAATACAAATTACACTCAGTAACAATTTTGTAGTGTCTTATGAGGTTTTGACCTCAAAAAGAAAAGGAAGTCAGAAGTCACACAGAAATCACTTCACTGATTTTAAAAGCTGCTCACTTTAGTTTCCTTAGCCTATTCCTAAAGTGATTTACGCTACCAGGAAAAGTCGTCAGTATTTCTGCAGACAAGGAATTCCAATCGCGTATTGATCTATTTACAAATGAAAATTTTCCTACGTCTGTGCGTTGGCCTGTTCCTTTAATTTTGAACGTGTGATCATTTTTAGAGATATAATTCGGCGCCGTAAGATGATTTGTTTTTTCCAGGCCGGTTCACCCTTTATAAGCTTTATATATTGCGCACAACCTCAGATGTTTCCTTCTATTACTAAGAGATTCTAAATTCTCGTGAGGATTGTTGGCGAATCGACCCCCAAACATCTTTTCATTACGTTTTTGCATATTTTACTTCGCTGGAGTGTGTTCATTTCGATATTCTAAAATTAACCTGACCAGGGTTTTGCAAGCAGAAATCTTGGATTTCCTTGTGTTTTTCCTGAAGACCCTGTTTACAAAGTGAAGCGTCATAAAACCCTTTACCTGTAACCTCACCCACTTGATTACCCCAATTTAAATCTAGCTAATCGTCATCCCAAGATATTTACAATTGTTTGAATCCATTACTACTTCGTTCCCCATTTTATATTGATAAATAGTGGAAATATACCTGATAGAAATAGGGATTAACTGCTGTAATAATACTTCATTTTAATTTATTGTTGATTCACTACACTATTTTATAAAGTTTCCTTTCTCTGAAAGACTAGTTCAATCACCTATTTCCAGTATATTTATACAGTCATTTATTTTCCTCTTTGCGAATATTCGTTGTTTTCTGCCTTGCCTGTATTTTTAAAAAGTGATTGGTCCTCTGGAATCGAATCGATTCTCCTATTCCTAATTATCTACCAAGATGTGTGACCTGTTGAGGCTTTAACGAAAATTTGTAGTCTAGCTCTTTCACATTTCGCCTGTACTGTAATTCAATCCGCCAAGCAAGTGGTTTATAGGGTATATATATACATATATTCTAAAACAAAAAAGTTTCTGAGTACAATAGGTAAAAGTAACGCCCATGTTATCAAGGAGTTGGGGTGAAAGTTGCCGAGTGCGATGGACGATCGGCAAATAACTTGGGTTATTACGCGAGGTATGTTAAAACACTTGCAGAAGCCAGCGACGCGTAAGATTCGCGCATCGTGGTGTGAAGCTTCGATAAGCAACGGATTTCGTCGCCATTGTGCTCCAGTCAGCGACACTTGTTTACAGCTTCGTCCCTCTCACAATTATTCCCAAAAGTCACATAGAAGGGGAGCTGCTCGTCTCACCAGGGTTGCCGAGAAAGAAAGAAGAAAAAATCAACCCTTGATTAACTTAGTTTTTTTTTTCAATTACGTGTTGAAGGGCGTAACAAACAGAAACCGCACGACTTATTCAATGGGAAACCTTACTTTGCCCGTTTCCCTGCACTTCTTAACAAAACAAACCTCGGTTTTAAAAATACGCCATTCAATGTAAGGCAATTTTCACACTTTCAAAATGGAGGCTCGAGAGATTGCTTCCCCTTGAGGAATTTTCACCAATGAAATTCATGGCCTCAGAAAAATTATATTTTTCATTCGTTAACTACTTTCAAATAATCTTACAATTGTAATGATTTTGGCAACTAATTAATATGATAAAATTTTAATCAAACAAGAGCAAAAAAATGCCTATTAATAAATGACTTAAAATGACCACTTCCTTGAATGAATTGAAACAACCCTATACAACGATATGACACAAAAAATATTTATACACATTCTGTATGTATTATTGTAATACTAAATATATTCGAATATTTATAATAATTTATAATAATTCAAATATTTGTTTATTATTTATGAGTTATATGACATTCTTAAGTTCATTTCAACAAAACGTTTACTTAGAGCAATTCTCCTAGCCGAACGTTTAAAATGCAATCGATAAAATATAATTATAAAAGTACTTTAAAGCTATGATTTAAAATATAGTTCTGAATAAAGATGCCTAACGTAATCCATTGTAGTTTTCATTTTAGTCTCAAATAAGAGACGAAAGGTAGTATATTTCATCTTCTAAATACAATAAAAGAATTGACAAAGAGGCTGTTATAATTCATTTGATATTGATTTTATTTAGAAAATGTATTGAGCAGGAATGCATGAAATTTTGTGATAGTTGTTGATACCTTTATGATTTTTTTGTTAATACTAATTAATGAAACAAAAAAATTAATTATTAATAATGTTTAATATTTTACTCAGTCAGTATCGTAAATTCTATGTTTACGGACATATATACTTTGAGAAAAGGTAGTGGATTTAAATATATCTTTTTATGTTCACAACTTTATAAATATTATTGTTAAAGGTCGATTTATGAACATACTTCATTTTACTTTCTTTATTTTTAGATTACAAGCAATCAGTTTTGTATGTTAATGATTCAATAATATAAGACGAGATATTTTCCTTACCTTTTCATTTTCAGCAAAAAATAAAATATTAACGACCAGATACAGACAAAGATTTCTTTAGTTCATAAAAACTGGATATTACATTAATGCATATTACTGCATATTAAATTAATGTGAACATGCACCGAAACTTCCAATTAACTAAATGAAAACTTTGTCTGAATCTGGTCGTTAATTTATTTCATTTCATTAAACAATTGACTTTAAAATTGTTTTATACTAAAATAAATAACACACTTAGAGATAGAATAACTTAATTAAATAGAAATTTATATAAATTAATCGCTATGACAATTTGAATTATTGGTAATTAACGAATCACAATATTAAGACAAATAAATGAACCATATTAAGTTTTATAATCTAAGCGGATGTTAACTGTTTTACATAGAATATTCTAGAGGAATATGTTGTTGTTATGGTATTATGTCCTAAGACTGGTCTATGCAACCACCATGTTAACCTATCTTGCGCAAGCCTTCTCATTTCCTTATAAGTACCACATCCCAAATTCTTCCTAATCTGTTTAGCGAATTCCATCCTTGATGTCCCTCTTCTGTTCTTACCCCACGCACTTCCCTCTAATGCTAATTTTACAAGACCCTCATGTTTTAAAACGTGGCCTATTAATCTATCCCTTCTCTTGGTCAACGTCCTCCATATTGTTTTCTTATCCCCTATTCTGTTTAGAACTTCCTCGTTCGTGCTTCTTGTTTTTTTCTATAGCACCACATTTCAAAGACTTACAATCTTTTCCTTTCCGCAACTTCTATCGTTTACGTTTCGCTCCCATATAACGCCACGCTACATACGAACATTTTTAGGAACGATTTGCTAATATGCACATTTATATTACTCGTAAGTAAATTCCTCTTTTTCGCGAAAGCCTTCCTTGCTTGTGCTATCCTACCCTTTATGTCTTCTATACTTCTACCATCCCTAGTTGTTACGCTTCCCAAGTAGCAGAATTCCTTAACTTCCATCAAAATATCCCTTCCCAATCTAACACCATTTGTTATTCCATACATTTGTTTCCGTACTACATTTCATTATCTACATTTTCCTTCTAATTATCCTCATACTAACTCTTTCTCCAGGACCACGTTCATGCCATTTATTATGGATTCCAAGTCTTCTTATGACTCCCCTAATATTACAATATCATCCCAAATCAAATTGATCTTCATTTATCTCACATAAATTTTTTACATCCTCTGATATACTATTTTCGTTAATATTTTTCACGCGTGAGATACTAAACTAATTGTCCTGTGATTTTCGCATCTATGTCTTCTTTGGTATGGGTATAATTTTTAAATTAAATAAGTTATAAAACAAATGAGTTAACCAGTAACGTAACATAGAATCTGATCTATCATTGCGTTAAACACGAGTAAATTTCATACTACAATGAAAAATATGGTAATCGAAAGAATTGTTAAATTCTCACACGTGGTGAAAGCATCTCGGTGGCCAATGAGAAGAGTGGTGAAGACGTGGTCAATATCGAACATACGCGCTGTATTGGTCACATCGCGAGAACGAAATGATTAATGCATGACGTTATCGAGGAGCTTCAAGAAGCGGAGAAACCTGCATAGGAAGCCTTGGAAGATGGAATCGTTGGAGGTAGACTGAAAAGATGTGCAATAATTGTATGTGTAAAAATAAATAATTAAAATAATGTGAAACTAGAGAAAATAATACAGACATGACATTTGCTTTATTGAAACCAAAAATACATTTTTCATAATTTTAAAATTATTGCACACATGTTTTAAAAATTTTTAAAGGGGTTACTTCTTTAATTTTTAATTATAATAAAATTTTGGTTTCAATAAAGCAATTGTCAGGTCTGTTTTATGTTCTCTAGTTTCATATTATTACAATCATTTAATTTTTAATTGAATAATTATTTCAAACTAAATTTTTTCGAGATAGAAAATGTCGAGGGTTCGTTGCCCTTAAGGTAAAGACCGGAAGACCTGTAATCAAAAGATCTATTACAGTAGCCTTTTGAAGGATTAAGAATCACCACCGCTGGCCTTAAAATAAATATTTGTGTTGAGTGAAAACTTCGGTCTCTACATTTTGGCACGTCCGAGACTTTCCCACAGTATAATAGTTCAGTAACGTCTGGTACGTCAGGTTTCACGTCTTTGAATTGAAAAAAGTGAACCCCGTATTAGGAACTAGAAAATGTAAGACGAAGTCCTGTTGGGTAAAGCTGTGGATATAACCGTGAGAGGGGAAAAACGTAGGTTTCAAAGTTGGTAACAGATTGAGGGGTTAATTAATTGGGAAGCGGTTGTTGAGCGGTCAAGTGGTTATCAATAAGCAGTCGAAAAGATTGAGTAACTAGTTGTAGTTAAGAGTTTTTATCAACTTGTTGTTTAGAAGGTCAGGCAGTTGTCGAAGGATCGAGAAAGGTGAATTGGTGAAAAGAGATTAAGGAAATGAGTTAAATTTTTGAGCGGACGGAAACACCTGGTGGTCGCAGAGACGAGGCGTTCAACCAGAGGTAGCAGTCCTTCAATTTCCAAAGCGGCCACTTCAGAGACTTCAAAAGGTTCCGGCCAGATCAACCTATGAATTGTACGGTGTCGACGTTGGTAAAGTACTAAAAAAAACCATAAATCCCTTAATGCCATCTAATAAATGTCACAATACCAACTGCCACCACCAATTAGTGTTCAAAATATAAAGAGAAGGTATTTTAGCCCACCATCCCATGAGAGACAGAATCAATTTGTTTCAATTTTAATGTATGAAGTTAAATTTATTTTCTAAAATGTATATTTTTTAAAGAGCAGGAAGGTTTTGTTTTGTTTGTTAAAGGAATTAAAAATTTTTAATCTTTCTTATTATTTATTCTCCCTGCTATCTTAATTTAAAGTAAAATTAAGAATTCCATAAAAACATGACATATAGTAGAAATTTTGAAAAACAACAGAAATTTACTGAGCGGGAATGTAATCAGTGACAAATTGTGGTGTTTATATTTTATGTATGCAGTATATTTCTTCTTGAGCCTATTTCTCTATGTATGCACTATGGTGAAGCTAAGCTTTCTTCTCTCTGAATTATAAACAACACTACCCCTTCGGCTAGTTAGATGCACGTAACGTCAAAGCATTTTACCAACTGTACAATTTTGTGTGCAGTGTCTGAAGGTTCGTAATCGCAAGTATGAAATAAGCAATCTTTCCAGTTCGTGCCCTGGATAATATTTTGCTTTGTGTTGGGACTTCTTCACTTACCGTGAAGCAGCGTTCCGACCCTCTTGTTTGTCTTAGGCAGTGAGGACTCTGTTTCAAAGAGGAGCTATCCCGCTTGGGCTCCGCACAATGGCCCGTCCCATATTTTCCTTTGTGTGAAAGGATCATGTGCGTCCCTGCCTGCCTTACAAGCGAACAACCGGATGGATGTAGTGGCTATAGCAGAAAGAATTTGTTGCCGATACTAAGAAGACTGGTAAAAAACAAAGTATAACAGTAAAGTAGGTTTTGTGCCTTTAGAAAACTTCTCTTGTGTATAGATTACTTATAGTGACAGATTTTCAAGCAGGAAAAATATATTTCAATTGAAAAACGTTGTCGCGCACTGAGCAATAAAACGTAAGATACTGCCAATAGAAGTAATGGTGGACGAGAAGTGAAATGCAGAACAAAGCAGGTATTTTAAGTAAAATGTTGTGTATAATATATTTCAAACTTTGTGTTTCTACATTTTATGTTATTAAAAATTCAATTTCATAAAAGTGAAGGTTATAAAGTGTGTAAACGTCTTTGCTTGGTATTACACATACACTGTGCTATTACGTTTACAATATTCAAATAATTATTTACGTATGACTATAATTACTGTAATTATTCTATAAATAAAATTTTTGTTTTTTTATTTTAAGGATTAATTTATTTCCATTTATTAGTAATTGACTTACCATCACAGAATTATTTTCTACTAGCTATGCCCGCAAATTCTTAAAAACGAAAAAAACAGGTACAGAATTTTGATACATTAGATTTAATTGAATATATAAAAAATACGCGTACCTATTTTGTTTTTGGTAATTAAGCATGTGAATATACATTTTTGTCACAAACAAATGTATATTCGCATGCTTAGTTACCAAAAACAAAATAGGTATGCGTATTTTTTATATATTCAATTAAATCTAATTTATCAAAATTCTGTATACGGATATTTCTTAATATTATTTCTAGTTTATAAATTTTATAAATATTCTGCCTTCGTATCTATGAAATGAAAATTTTACTTATAATTTTCTTTGTAATTAGGTATTACATGACATCTATTGAGAATTAACGAATTCTTAAGGGCAGAAATTCTTTATAAACCATATTTAGAGTTTGCCTGGCACGAAAAATAAAACTAATTTACGTATCATATCGATCATCCTTGTTCTTCTTCGGCTCTACAGCCTATTGAGGTCCTGGACCTACCGCGGACACATTTATTATTTCTCAGGAAGTTAGATCTCTGCCAACGACAGGTTAGTTACGTCGCAAAACGTTAATAATTTAAAAATATGTAGTGTTATAGATATGGTGGACAGGCATCCGGCATTTGATTTTTGGAGATTTTGATGTGCGTATGGGCCATGAAACCTTTCCTTAGAATATTTTTTACTTTTTATATTAATATCTTCTAAACTCTGCAAGATATGTAAATGATGTATACGCAAACATTTTAATTAAAAATACTGTTTTAAGGTCTTAAATTTTCATTGAAATCTATTGGTATTTTTCAGAGCCTATTTCAGACAAACTTCCAGACAGACATTTTATTTAATAGTGTAGATAAAGCCAGTCAATTTAATCAAACTCAGTAATATTCCATGTAAAAAATTAAATATATATCATTAATGTCACATATTTTTTATTTCCTTTCCCCTTTTGGGTTAATACAGTGATCATAATAAATTATTAAACTGAAATTCTAATATTAATGTTTAAATAGCAATATAAAATATTATTCCGTATGGAGGCTAATAACTAACTTTACTGTTATAAGTAAGATATTAATTATTTTAATCATATTTTTCTTTTCTCATAACTTAAACTAATCAACTTCATTTCTCATCGCATGTTGACCCAACTTGTGCTGTAGTTTGGACAATATTACTTAAAACTTAGTAAACCCTCACTAATAAATTAAAAAAATTACGTTTGATGATTTGCAAATATAATTTATTTCTTTTTAAAGCTAGTCTGAAAATATACAATTATGCTTTAGCATGGGTTGGTCTTAAATTTTTGCTACGATATATTGATTTACATAAAGAAAAAAAACAAATCATTTCTGTACCGTCCCTAGCGCTTTTGCCACCAAGGCAAAACAGCAATAATGTTAACGAGAAAAAGAGATTATTGAATGAAGACAGAAGTTAGGTTATAAATAAGGCAAAAAACAGAATAACAGTTATAATAAATTATTTTTATTTAAAAGATCGATATAATTTAAATTATACAGTCGTCAGAATCTAAATGTAATACAAAGAAATTTATGAAAAATTGGTTTCTTAAAAATCATGAATTTACATTTTTTAAGTTATCAGCAATGAACTTTCTAAGACTGTTGTGGCATTCACTACTAAAGCTGGTCTGATGCAACCCTCCAAGTTACCCTATTTAATTTCTGCAAAAGTACTACATCTCACATCCTCCCTAATCTGCTTAGCGTATTCCATCAACTGTTTCCCTCTTCTGTTCTTACTGCACACACTTCCCTCTAATGCTAATTTTACCTTACCTTCATGTCTCAAAACGTGGCGTGTTAATCTATCCTTTCTCTCAGTCAACGTCTTCCATATTGTTCGATCTTCCTCTATTCTCATTAGAACTTCATCGTTAGTTATTCTATCCAGCCATCTTATTTTCAGCATTATCGTATAGCACCATATTTTGAAGGCTTATATTCTTTTCCTTTCCCCAACTCCTACCGTCCACGTTTCACACCCATATAACGCCACACTCTATACGAAAATTTTTATCAATGTTTTCCTAACATTCACACAGAGTTAATTTCTCTTTTTCGCTAAAGCCTTCCTTGCCTATACTATCGCATTATTTATATCTACTATAACTCAACCATCATTTGTTATTCTGCTGCCCAAGTAGCAGTATTCCTTAACCTTCTTCAAAATATTCTTTCCCAATCTAACACCCTATGCTATTCAACTACTTCTCATACTACACTCGATCACCTAGGTTTTCCTTCCATTAATATTCGTGTTGTACTCTTCCTCTAGGACCACGTTCATGCCATTTATGTTCAGTTTGATATTCAGCATTGTCCAATAGCACCACATTTCAAAGGCTTCTATTCTTTTCTTTTCTGCAAAACTAAGACTAGTAAGATATTTTCAGAGATAATATAAATATACATCAGAAAAAACAAACGAAACTTTTTAAATAATATGCAAACATAAAAATTAAACCAATCTCTTGTGAAGCTTAATTCCTGCGAAGTTGCCAATAACTTATTTCAAATCTAACTCATGTTTAATGGCCAAATTGTGTTACCCATGTAGAAGCTTTTGGGTAGACTAATTCTGGTATAGTCATTAATTAGTTTTAAAGT
Organism: Eucriotettix oculatus; assembly: GCA_034510155.1. Taxonomy (NCBI): domain Eukaryota; kingdom Metazoa; phylum Arthropoda; class Insecta; order Orthoptera; family Tetrigidae; genus Eucriotettix; species Eucriotettix oculatus. The sequence goes on along the minus strand of CM067376.1, from coordinate 49,269,391 downwards.
AGGACATGATATTTCGCCACAGTAATTGAGAACGTCAGTAAAATTCTTAACGCATTTCGTAAATGCGATCCAATTTTAAAGGAAGTAATGAATGTAAATAACTTCAACTGGATATTATTTCTTTGTAAAATTTAAAGAAACTCTGGCTATTCAGTCAGATAGTTCTAGAACGGATGAATCTTCCAAGACGTTAGCGAGATTATGTCACTCTAGCTCACGTGATTTTACACTCCTAAATTTGGCGCCGTATACATTCACCTACCATGTCGACCATCTAGGGACGGTTCTGGTGCTGTATATTATAATGTGAAATATTAGAAAATAATATTGCTTATAATAAGATGGATGGAATCAGAATTATCGTAGTAAGTAATCCCTATCTTTAAGTTCCAAGAAAACTAAGAATTTCAGACAGACGGGTGTTATTGGGAAGGATACATGGGTCGGACATACAATTTATATGGGTAAGAAACTGAAACAAACCTTAAAACTAAAATAAAAATGCAGTGAGGATGTCTATATTTTTATTTTAAAAGAATAGGATTATCACTTTTAAAATAGTTATACTATTTACTAAACATTTTATACAGAAACTTAGAACCAAACGTAAATAAGTTGACATTAAACACTTCCGTGGCAGATTTGAAAATATATTTAATGATTGCATTTTTTGTCGAAGTAAGATTATAACAGATAGTCAAAGATGAGACTACGAATACAATAAAATCATGAATGCCCGGCTTGGTAAAATTGGGAATATTATATTCTTTTGTAAGGCTCTTCTATAGTTTTATACAAACCGATTGTAAACACAATTAGAGCGCAGACTTTTTCCTAGCTGTTCATACCTACGTCTATAGTACATAATAAACAGATTTATAAATCACTGGTTTGTCTGAGAGGTTAATAATATGGATGTCTGAGGTTCCTAATAAAATGTATGTTTTTGTATTGGCGAGGCAGATATAAAAAAATTTGGCTTCTTTATAATTCCTGCAATTCGGCCGCTTCTGCCCCTTTTAGTCAGAAATTAGGCTATGTCTAACAATTAGGCCAGATACAGTGAATTTAGCTACAAGTTAAGAAACATTTGGCACAAAATATGAACAAGTAGAAGTCTTCATAACAATTTATAAACAATTAAAATACATCGGTCAAGAATAAATACAAAAGAAATTGAAGCCGGATAAAACGAGACAGAGTAGAGGCTGTTTAACACAACATAGATTGAAACTTGACAAAAAATAAAAGTCTAGAATTTTCTGAATGCAGCATACATATTGACTAACTTGACAGTCGAGGAATGGAACTGTTCGATTAAAAGAAAAGTTAGCTGAATGTTCCTCGAATCACTGAATGAAAATTGGGGTAACATCAAATTTACACGATTAATGAGTAGCGAAAGGTACAACAGAAACCCAAAAATAAATTCACGTTTTAAAATTTTCAATATATCTACTAGTTTTTCATTTCTAGTTTTATGTTGACTGACCTGTTTTACAATGTATTAGAGATTTTTTTCACGTTAATCTCTCTTATTCACAGTAAATCTAAAGGGAAATGAAACACAATACGGCTGATCATCAAGAAGGAACTCAGAAATGTCATGAGAAACAACGTATTCTAATTTTAAGAAAGCAAAATTTTCAAATTACTAATTTTTCCCCCTTGACAATATTTTAGTAAAATATTACGATCCAATATCTTCTTTCAAGTTATTAACATTAATTTAAGTATATCTTTTCAACCAATCCTTCCCTTGTTTAATATGTTCTAATTCCTTTTGACATTGTTTGAATAAATATCATTAATTAATAGTTTATCTAACAAATAAATATACAATAAAAGAGTTAAGTCAGCCTCTTTGTCAGTTTTATTAATTTAAATATTAAATATCTCATTACTAATTTCTTCTGGTTGTGATTTTTAACAGTTACCTTACAAAATCTCACAAATATTATTCATGTATACATCATACAAGCATAATTCATTAAGTTTATTGACGTTTCCATTGTAATAAATAAGGAAAATGATCTATTTTGAATAAAACTTATATGGCAAAAGAAAAGAAATAGGGGGAATCAGGGCGGAACGGGACACCTTATTTTCTTTACTGGATAGTGCTGAAGGCTAGTAAATAGGGATGGAACATAATATGTGGACAAGGAAGAAGTTCTGGCAGTCGACCTGACCAAGTTTCGAATTCATCTGGAGAATGAACTCTTGTTTAGGCGTCTTAAATCTCTGACTTTATAATTTTTGCAGAATTTCGACAGAAGTTAATTCACAAAACTCCTTGCTTTTAACTCTTTAATGGAATATATTCGTAAATTAGGTGTCTTTAGCTTCACATAAAGTATGTATAAGTTTTCAATCTACTTGTATTACGGCTCGGTGAAAAACTTTAAACTGAGGCTAGCGTGCGGGGCTGAACGGGATACTACTCTATAAGGCAAAATGTTATGTGTTCCTCAAGGAAAAAAGGAAAAACTGTAAGACTCAATTTATGAATGAATTACAGGATGCTGTACCCAAAAAGGATAGATTAAGAAAGAAAAGGAATGGAAACAAGGGAAAAATGTTGCAAAAAATCGTTTTACGAAGGAAAAATTGATAAAGTGATCAAATGTACGCTGAATAAGTATATGAAATAAAATAAAAAAATATGTAAAGATTTTTATCAAATTAAATTTCATTTTGTTGCACTAATTGTATATAAAAAACATTCTATCATGTTCTGCCCCGTGGGGTTGGGTTGTAAGTTACTTTTTAAATTTACATAAAAAATCACAAATTTGTTGTTTTAACTTATATTGATGTTAGATTAAGTAAAGAATAGAATAAGTTATTGTTTTATTTTATCATGACGTCATTTTCTTTTTCCCATAATTTTACAAAAATTGTTAAACAATAAGTATACCGTTCCTTCCCGACTTCCCTTAACTGTAATATAATTTCAATTTTTTCTTAAGAATTATAAGTAAATACTAATAGGTATAGAAGGAAAAATAAAGTTGGGCGTCCTGGGATCGAATTAGAAAATTTTTGGAGTTTACTTTACAGTGCGAATATGCTCTTTGTAAATCCATTACGGCATACATCCGCTACACATCATCCATTTAAGTCGGTATTCTCTCAGCTCCTAGTTCATTTGGTGTGGAGCAAGAGAGAGAGAGAATGCAGGGCTTTCAAAAGCACTTTACTTCTCGTCTTTTGGAGAGCGCGAACATCTCTGCATCGAGGCACGCACACTAAGACAAAGACAGAAACACGCGTCTGACTCCATTCAATGCCAACACTACCACGAATTCTACAAATTACCCAAATTTATCCATTCACTACACTGACTCGAACTTTTTGTGTGTGTTTTAACCGTTTCCTCGATTGCTCTACCAATACGTCGATAAAATCGAAAAGCATGAGCTTGCAATGTCACCAGTTAACACTGAACATTTGCTCGAAAGTAATGAATTGAATCGCATTAATTTAGATATAACTAAAACTCTAAATGATAACGACATCAATGATATCGTTCGAGAGAATATAATCAAGTTACTGAGGAAAATAAATTGTACCCTGAATTGTAAATTAAAATTGATATTGAGGTGAAATTCAATTTCAAAACTTTATATATAAACTAAAAGTTAAAGTCGTTTTTAGTAATTTAAAGTCTAGGGTTTTTAATTAAAATTAAAATGTAAAATTCGCTAATAATTAGATTGTTGATGAGACTAAAAATAAAATTGTATAAAAATATTTTACCTGTTAGAAAGAAACGGGAATATAAGTTTGAAGGGTTGTTTCTAATATTTAGTCAGTATAAATTTAAATTAAATTGTGTAATTTTCAGAACTGAAATAATATCTCAAGGAGGAACTTATAATTTTAAAATGTAAATGAAATTGTTCGTTAGAATAAAATTGGATCGATTCAGTTTAAATTAACGTACGCGTACCAATTACACTTGTTAATAATATCCTATATTAAGTGCAGAAATTTCAAAGGAAACCCCTTTACTTCTTCACATCAACAATATAAAAGAAAAAGAAGCTTTCTGGCACATGGCCCATACTCATCAGAACTGTTGTTGCTTAGCGTATTCCATCCTTTTCCTCCCTCTTCTGTTCTTACCCCACACACTGCCCTCTAATGATAATTTTACAAGACCCTCGTGTCTTAGTCAACGTCCTCCATATTGTTCGCTTTTCCCCTATTCTGTTTAGAACTTCCTCCTTTGTGATTCTATCCACCCATCTGATTTTCAATATTCACCTATAGCACCACATTTCAAAGGTTTCTATTATTTTCCTTTCCCCACGTTTCGCACCCATATTACGCCACGCTCCTTACAAACATTTTTAGCAACGATTTCATAATATTCTCAGTTATATTTCACGTAAGTAAATCGCTCTATTTCGCGAAAGCCTTAATTGCCTGTGCTATCCTACTCTTTATGGCTACTATACTTCTACCTTCCCTAGTTATTACGCTTACGAAGTAGCATAATTCCTTAACTTCCGTCAAAATATCCCTTCCCAATCTAACACCCTTTGTTATTCCACTGTCCCCTATACTACACTCCATTACCTCTATTAATCCTCATATTGAAGTATTTCTCCAGGACTACGTTCATGCCATTTATTATGGTTTCCAAGTCTTCTTATGATTCCCCTAATACTACAATATTGCCTGTAAAGTGCAGGGTTTTATTTCTTCTTCTTGTAGTATGATTCCTTTTCCATATTCCGTTTTAACTTTCTTCATCGCCTGTTCTATATATAAGTTAAACAGCATGGGCGACAGACTGCATCCTTGTCTTTCTTCCTTTTCTTGGTCTTCTATTCTAATTACTGCTGCCTGTCGTCTGTAGAGGTTATGTATTAGCCTTCTTTCTCGATATTTGATTCCAGTGGTCTTAAAAAATCCTTAATAGTGTGTTCCAGTTCACATTATCAAACGCTTTTTCTAAATCTACAAATGCCGTAGACGTAGGCCGATTTTTTCTTATCTTATCTTCTAATATTAATCTAAAAGTCAATATAGCTTCTCTTGCCCCTATATTCTTCCTATAACCAAACTGATCATTAGAAATACGTTTAAAAAAAATTGCAAACATGGTCAATACGTATCCACATTTTTAAATTAACTTTACAATTTGTTTCTTTAAGTTACTTATATAAAAGGTCACTTAACATTATGGCTTTACAGTGGTTTATATACTGAGGTTCACCGCTTTTATTCACGTTTATATAAAACCTGAACTCCAGTGTGCGTTCACTACAACTACAGATTAAACATTAATCAAAAGACGCACTTATTGCCTATTTTTTAAATTTTATATAATCTTATTGATTCTTGCTAATATATTTGTATAATTCAAAGATATTATTTTAGCTTTGTTTCTATCTTTCATAATATTATCAATATTACTATGTACAGGTAAACCTTCTAGAAACTTTCTTTTAGCTAAATTCTTCTCGCTCTGCCAAATTCCAACATTCTCCGAATCCATCGTATGGCCCCTTTCTTTAACAGTTTTGATAGGACTGTATTTGTTTCCGACTTAGGCTTTAAAGTAGACTTATGATGAATATTCTATTCTTCACAACATAGACGTATGGTCTATATGCTTTAGGTCACAGTCTTCACAAGTTATTACATAAATAATATTTTTTATTGAATTTATAAATTCTATCTTTCATATTCTGTAAAAGTAGCCTATTTTATTGATAGGTTTCTAATTAAACAAAAAATCTTGAACCAATTATTTTAAACATTAACAATTAATTCAGATAAAACCCACAAAAATATCCTATACATGTATATATATATAATTGTTTGAATGTTTAACATCATTAATAACTCAATCGTTAACATTATCCTTACTTATATCTACTAAACAATCATCATCTAATGGAATCTTATTATTCTGTATTGTATTATCAATATTCCCATCCCCTAACAAATTTCTATTATTTGTACAATCCATTTCTTTATATTTTTACATTTTGTCCATTCTTTACTCAGAAAACCATACAGGATATCTATTATTAATACCTATTTTGAACAATTTCTTCTTAAACCTATTTGAACATACTAAGAATCACATTATTCTGAATACGTTCAGGTTGCAACAAGTAATAGTTTATCACAATTTATTGTTATTATACCATTTCGTCAAAATCCTATTATTTTTCCTTAGTAATGTCATGTGAAGAAAATTAAAACTTCCACTCTTCTCCCATTCTCTCACGTAAACTTTACATTATCATTTAAATTGATAAAGTCTTGTGTTGTGATTTACAGTGACTTCAATACAAGTGTATAGCTTAAACGTATGTGTATATTTATTCATAATTACAATACAAGTTTAAATAAGGCCAAAAAAAGACAAAAATTAGTGAAACATAAACAATAATTTAAAAGTAACTACATGTTTTGGTCCTGATTTGGAGACCCTCTTTAGATTGAACTGATGATACTTTTAAATTATAGTAAATGTTTCACTAATTCTTGTCTGTTTTTGGCCTTATTTAAACTTATATTAAACTTACAGACATTAATAAATTTTATAGCTTCATAATTACAATTAATTTCCATAATGACATGTTTATTAAAACAAATTATACATGAAAAGTACGAATATGTAGGTCAATAAAACTTAATTTTAATATGACCATTAGTTTCCTCTACGTTTATTTTATACAGTTGAAATAGCTAAATACTTAATAAGACGCAATATATTTTGAGTTACGTTTCGTAAAAGTATATTCTTGCCATTAAGTGCGAATTTAATGTTTCAGGTAGCCGTTTAATGTCTGCTGTTTTAAAGTCATGTGTTTCAAATTATGTGTGAGTATATTAACGAAAATAGTGTAAAGGAGGATTGTACGTCAGAAATAATGACAGTTAGGAGAATATCAGTTTGGTTTTAGGCATAATGTAGGTACAAGAGAAACATTATTGATTTTGCGTCTAATTTTAAAAGGCAGAATAAGAAAAACCAGCCTACGTTCATGACATTTACAGATTTAGAAGAAGCCTTTGATAATGTGAACTAGAACACACAAAAAATTTTGAAAAACACAGGAATAAAATAACGAGAAAGGAGGTTAAAATAGCATAAAAATATTAAGTACAATATGGTTCTTGATCCGTGAAGTGAAAGCACATCGTATAGAATACTCATAAACTCTCTTGACGTTGTTCGTACGCTCATAATATAATCCGAACGGTTTTCTCGAAAATACTGGTGGAGTTACGTCCCAAGCGTTGATGTCCCTACACAGTCCTTGAATATCAAAATCACAAGAATTGCGTTTGGACAATCACAGCCTGAGACTTGATCTTCGTCTCTCCTGGAAATCGATATCAGGTCCATGTATCACACGTCACCTAATTTATAGCAGTTTAAAGTTTCAAGGTGTGATATATTCTACCCAACATTTTTTACCTGCTTCTTATATTAACTGTCAAATATTAAATGTAGGCAGTACAAGACGAACATTTTTCATAATTTTGAATACTGTAACTGTAACATGTTATTAAATCAAGTCAAACTGACACTGTAAATTAATATAGAGTACGTAGATACCGTAGCACAGCAAAAAATTATCTCTACATATTCCAAGCAGATTTTTGTTACCTCAAATTGATGAATACTTACACTTTTAATTATTTTTAATTAAAGTCAAAATTATGCTAGCACTTTTTCATTCTATGAGGAAATGAACGTAACAACTTATTCCGTTGTTAAGGAGAATTCATAAATTCACATTCCTATTCCTGAATAATTTCAAAAGCAATGGTAAAGTAAAAAAATTACATATTTATTTCTTATAATAAAAAGAAATTTTCATTTTAATGCAATATTGAGGCAACAAGGGAAGGATTAATTTCTGAAAATGTATCAATTGTCTCATATATATGTCAGCATATATTCTCTTCATACGAAATATTATTTTTAGTCATATATTGAAGTAAAATTTAATAAATAAAATAACGGAACTTAATCTGACATATTAATTTTATTAAAATAATCTGATCAAAACTTTAAGTTTATTAAAAATTCAAATTATTATGAAGCAAAACAGTTGCACCCCCAATTTAGGGACGACTTCACCTTTTACTAATAAAAATAATTAAATATAAATAAATGGACATAGTTTATTCCATAACTAAAAAAATTGTTATAATATAAATGATACAAAATTAAAAAAGATTTAAAAAATTATCCAACATCCTGGGTGTTAGGTTAATATTTAGAACATACAATAATTTAAATTTTCAAAAATTTTATAGATAATATACATAATTTTGATAAACATAATTTTGTAAATAAAATTGGGACTGTAGATCCTGTCATAGAAGTCAGTCGAACCAGAATCAAGCAACGTTGTGCTAATTAAAAACAACTTTCCAATAAGCGATCATTATTAACACAATATGTATACTTGAATAACCGTAAGATTGATTGGAGTGATATATAAAGTTTAGAAATCCTTTGTTAGTGAAAGAAATAATTTGATGATATAGATGCTTTTGAAATTCTGAAAAAGTAAGAGATATTAACAGTATATAATAATGGATGAGTCACTACAGTTTAATCCTTGCTGGTATGATACATCTCATACTCACATCAGAAGATAATTCACTGAAATGGAGTATACTCACAGATTTTCTGTATTCTTATTGGTCCTCAGTTGCTAGTGTCCTTCACAACCTAACTTCTTGTCCATGCCTGTTTATCCAAAATGGATTAGCTATTTTATTACGAACTTTATAATAATGATCAAATATGTATAAAAAACGTGGTGTTTTGTATCTTAGTTTGGTTACTAATAATTAATATTAAGCCCTTGTAAACTAAATATAAGGTTTAGAGGTAATTTCTTACTACTTTAACGTCACTGAGTTTTTTTAATCCCTTCAGGTACCGAAATTATTTTTATTTATTAGATTAAATGCGCACAAGTTGTGAATAGGTTACTTAGATCAAAGTAACCGAGATTATTTTAAACTCCCTTAACATACGAGTAGTGGTTTTACTTCATTTAAGTACCTGACGAACTTTCTAAGTACCGGAAATATTTTTCTTCTCTTAAGAAATCGGGAATCCTTTAGACTCCCTCGAGCTTGGTTGCCAGGAATCATCGCGGTTAATATTAAATTAACCTCCAATAGAGGTAGGTCGGGGTGTGCCCATCATAGGGTCAATGACCCAAAACAAGCAACTGTTTTGCAAAAATCACATATTGACCAAGAAATTAATGTAGATTTAATTAATTTTACGGGATAATATAAATAAATAACCGGACAATGCCAGACACTTAGTTAATTATAAATATAACTTAAAGGCAACCACGCTGTAGGCCAACTTCATAAATTATTAATAAAACCACAGTTTGAAAGTATACGGGTTTAGAAAATAATTTTATCTCTAAGACATATAACAAATAAATATAAAATTTTGTTACAATGATCTTATTAAGAATCTTTCATTCAATAATATTTTTTTATAATATACAGTAGATGCATCTCCAGGACTCCGTTCATGCCATTTATTATCGTTTCCAAGTCTGTTTTTATATATAAATTTATCATATTTCTATATACGTCTTATATTACTTACCTTATTTTACATTTTCTTATTTATAATATACAATTTCATAATGAACATTTTATACTTATTTACCTAATCACATTTTCTGTTTACCATATATAATATTATAATATACGTCTTATATTTATTTAAGAGATTATGGCAAGATAAAAGCCTAAAGCTACTTAAGAAAATTGTTCAAATAGAGACTGAATATTTTAAAAAGAGTTTTTCTTTCACTGTAACTTGATGTAAAGTCATTTTGATGCTGATTACTTGGACATATAAGACATTGCCTTACACGGAACCATATACTTTTCATGTTAGTATCAAAAGTAATAATATTTCTTTCGCAGTTAGCCATCGGGTGGTAAACAATACAATTTCTCTGGCAAACCAAATTACGTATTTAAAATATGAATGGAAACAGTCGGTTTGCACTTTTATTCATCCCTTGTGGCGTGGGTAAACCAAGATTGGATTCATGTTCCTCCATGACCTGACCTTTCACGGAGTTGAATGTAGTGGCCAGGTTTTAGTACGGCGATTCCGTGGTTAACCGTTCAATAGGGATCAGCATAGCCGCGTGTTGCTGTAATAGTAATGGCTCGTACAGCAGATCTGGCTCACGGCGTTCCAACTTCTGTCAGATGAAAGTTTTAAATATTCACGCAGCCGTGGCCACTATCACAGGCTGGTTTATCCGATGACGTCACTTGTGGTGAATATTGCACGGCAGCCGCCCTCAATTATTAATGGCGAAAATTCTTCTGGTGCTTCTGCTCGCCGGCCGCCTTCTTCTCAACAGCGATTCGCGTTTCAGCTCACGACCCGTAACTCAGGCTATCATCTACGTCAACCCGTCTTTCAGTTCGCAGCCTACCTTACCATATTGCTGAATCAGAGATGTAGCTTCCTCTAAAATAAATTCACTTAGACCCATGTTTTTCCAACGAATTAAATATTTTTCAAATCCATAATATTGGCGTTTGACTTGTACGACCAAAATAAATCATCCAGAAATGCATTACTTCCCATTCGGGAGAGGTAAATAATCGATTTGATAAGTATTGTGTGCGTGGAAAATTTTACCTGGAATATAGATATGATATAGTTTTCACCCCAAATTTTTAATACCTATTATTCTCATCTGTGTGTCAGACTAAACCAACCGTTCTTTATCCTCCTCTTTTTCTTTTATAAAATCTCTTGCTGATCATTTATGATCAGCTCAATACCCGTTAGAATTTTTTCTCTTTGAACCCATTCTATTTTGTTTTCCCTTCTAAACACAGATAATTCAGACTTCTTTGTCTGCAATTTTTTTAATGCAATTTAGTTACTCAACATCCCTGGCTAGTCTGTCCAGTTACAGTTTGGTGAACATAATTCATTTTATCATACACATTACCTACTTTTTATGAATGTAAAATTTAAAAAAGAATGGTAGCCAAACAAATTTTTCTGAAATTTAAATGGCATTCTTGTGGTGAATATGGAGTGCCACAGTGAGTGATTTATATTTTGTATAGTGTATATTTGAAACAAATTGTTAACTGTGTTTGAGTTCACTCATTAAAATAAAGTGAAAAAGTTAAATGAAATGTTATACAATACATTTGAATATCAAAGTTTTTTAAATATAACAATGTTTCTTCAGGAATATTGTAAATTATTCATTTTTGATCATGTCAAACGCAGTGATACGTTGTAGTTATTAATTTATAATATTACATATGTATTTAAATTAGTAAACAAATATACAATTTCACTATCTTTACGTAATTTTCAACGCTATCGTTAAATATATAATAGCCATGAGTAACGCTCTTCGTGAAACGATCGGGTATCCACTGAAACACTAGGTTTTTGGTTCGTCAAAGAAACCATGTGGCAGAGAGAATATTGAAAACCAGTTTTCCATAATAACAATTACATTATATTACTTTCTTGTTAATTAGTTTAAGCAGATTGAACTGCTTCAAAGTATGTGGTGGGTCATGTTCCCTACATTGAATCGGTAAAGTTTAATATTCTACCGAGTCGCGTACAGCAGGAAAGCTATAACGGTCAATGTCACGTCGGGGTGAAACCTCGCCGATTACGACATTATTTATTGCCTGGAGTGTATTGTTGAGCAGATGGAGCAGAGTCTGCCGGGAATTATTGTTGAGTAGTTGGTGCAGGGAGGCTGCCTGAGAGAGGAGCAGAGAGACCAAGCGGTATATAAAATTTAGTTCTGCACGTTTCGAGAAAGAGAGATTCAAATAGTGGGAGTACAGAAAATATAAAGATAACATTTGATGCGGATTTAATCTGAAGGAGAGGCGCTAGAGGATCTTAATCAGAAAAAGACGGCGTACGAACAGAAACGAATAACGACGTCACCAGGCGTTAACACCCGGTAACGGCATTTTTACCCGGTTTTTCCTTGAAAACCATTCTAGTTTGATTCGCGATTGTTTTAATTTCGCCATTATCGTTTTTCGTTGCGTTCCCGGGAGCAACCGTTTAGGAGCTGCATAGATTCTTTTTTCTCTACCGACATAGCCAAATTTATAATACATTTTATTCGTAAATTTATTTTTACATAAGTTTTTAGTTTGAGTTATATTATTCTTTTGTAAATAATTTTATATTGTATTACCACAGTTTCGATCTCATCATCATAATTAAATTGATTATATCAATGTTAACTATTCTTTCTTTTATAATTTCCTTATTATCGGAAATATATTGTCGGTGTAAACAAAAGTAACACCACAAGCATTTACTAAATACTTCGTTTACTCATGGTAAATTATAGATTTCCATAAATTATAGCAACACACATAATTAATTTTTTAAGGAGCGTTTCTTAATACATAACCGTGACATACTGAAGAAGACTCATGGCTACTACGTAAATTACTTTTTGGGCATCCGGAATAAATATCAATAGTTTGCTTTCATTAAACCCAGCAGTTTTAATTCAATCTATTCTGAACCTATTTTAAATGGGGTATCGGACAGAAAGAAGAAGACGTAAGGCTAATGAACGACTGACTAGATGCAGGGCTAGACAATCCCTGAATAGGATTAGGAATAATCAAGCGGGCATCGGAGAATATGAAGAATTATAAGATTAATTTTTGTGAAAATTTGCAAGTCGGTTCGTAAATTGCTAATTGATACTATCTTTTACCACAAAAATACTGGCATTATGAAGTACTTGCTAGAATTGAGTCGTCTTAAATGAATTAATATTTAATAATTGTTTTTATAGTTCCATCTCTCCCATATTTCTTATTCTTTATCTTATTTACGTCATCTTTATAGGCTGACGAGCAGGGGTAAAATGAATTAAACAATGAATTTGCTGTCGAGTGTTGGTTCGTATTTCCGCCTGAATTACTTTTGGATAAAATAATTATAAAGACATAAGCTAAATTAAAAACCGAATTCACGCTTTTTCTCATACCTATGTAAATATATTTTAAGTAGGTAAATTACACATGACGTAACGGTTGTTTTCGATATTTGTTTTAATTTTACCCTTTGATTTGTACACGAATTAATCTTTTACGTATTATGTTACGCTTTTAGTAATTTAGTATTGATATTACTCGTTTTTCTACCTTGTTCATGACGTTTCCAACTTGAGTATATTTCAATGTTGGATTTTAATGACTACTACATTAGCAGCGTCTTGTATCTCAGAGTATAATACAAATGTAATCAATAAGTCAATCTAAGTCAAATACAACTGGACATTAAAATATATGTGAAGGAGTAAATTGTATTTTAAATATCCAACTGGTGACAGAAACATCTAACGAAATGTTTTTGCTACTTAGTTCCGCTTTAAATTTTTGGGTGAAAATGTAACAAATTGTGTACTACGTATGGGAAATGTTTCTTCCTTACCATCCCAGTTTAAGGCCTGAATATTTACTTGCGGTCCCATTTATATTCCCTTGAATTTGGAGAAGATATATTACTTACTAGATATAGTGTGCAACAGGGTGAATATTTTCTTTAAAGATTTATAGCTACTAAAGAAAGATTACTCGTGCGAATTCCACTCAAGCTCTACAGTGCTAATATGCCCAGAAAAATAAAGAGGTAAAAAATATAGGGTTTCTCTAATCCAATATAAATGGTTAATTTTTAAACGCTTTCTGTACACTTTAATACTCTATGGGTTGAAATTAAGCACAATAACTAATATTATCCTCTGGGGTTTTCTAGGATTATTGGGACGTGTATCTGATTCTAATGTCTGTATTTGTTATCAGTTAAACAAAAATATTTCGGTAATTTTTTTTGCTATCCGTTTCTCTATTCCCGGGGAAGTATACTATTTACTTTGAACTGGAAAAAAACTTTTAAATTTTTATCTTTTAAATATATTAAAGGCCTACGTAAAATTTTCACTAAGATGATTTACGAACTTAAATCAATTAAAGGTATAGAATTAAAATTGTGGCACCATTCGACTGGAGTGTACTAATGAACTGAAATTACAAAATTTCTCTGAAGGGAAACGTTTGATATTATCCATACTCAATGAGGCTGGAATTAAAATTTCCAGGTCAATTCTTAATTCTGAATATAATATTTTACTCTGTACTTATGAAAACATACGTAAAATTTATTTTGAACATTAAAAATGATTAGTATTACAAGTGAAAGTAGTGTAAATTGTGATCGTAAAAATGCGTCACGATAGTACATTTACGTGAATTTCCATGACTACACATAATCCTACTGATAGACGATAATTGTTATAGGCGGTTGGTATTTGATCACGGTTAATTACGAATTCTGTGTAATAAATCGTATGGGCTAATACTATTACCGATAAATAATCTCCAGATCCAGAATTTCATCCACTGAAAATTAGATTTTGCGAAGTTAAAATCCAAAGATCTTATTCATGCTTAACTTGAAACTTTTTTAATAACATTTTTTAAATTAATTCCATTCTAGTAGAAGTTAAAAGACTGGATGGTTATTAATTTTACATTTTGAAGCCAGACGCATCATACATAGTTTGAGTAGACAATATTGTCATACTTGTTGGAGCGAGGAGATACTGAAAATATTCTGTAACTGTACGCCATTGTTGGAGCGAAGTTTCGTCTGCTGTTGCCGTAGAGATAAGGAACCAAACCTTCGTCCAGTCAACATGAGAGAATCAGCAGAGTTCGAAAAAATATATATTAAGCTTGAAAATTTACTTAACACTCAATTCAACGCTTAAATCATATAGACCCTTTTTCTTAAATTAACATCTCTCTTGTCCGTTGCAATAATCTGCTCACATTATATTATGCAGATTTCTACGTGATTCATATTCTGTATAGTGTACATTAAAAATAAATTCTTTTCATTCATTAGAGTAAAGTGAAACATATGATTGCACTAATGTACTATATCTTTGAATGTTAAAGTCTTTTAAAATAAAACAAATTTCCTTTAGTAAAATTGTAAATTGTTGGTCATCACAAACGCAGGCCTATTTCAGTCATCCAATATTACAGACGTATTTAAATAATTCCAGATATTTAATGTTCGACTAGCTTAATTAATTTTCAACGCTATTAAGAGGCCACATTTGTATTAACTAGTAAAGTGTTACGTACTTTCACCCCCTGCGCTTGTGCGTGCAGGATACAGCCGACGAATCACTGAATGAGAACGCGGAGAGCGTGAGTAAAATCGATGTTGGTTCTGCTGTACCTCGATGTCACTAAGCTGGAAGCTGATCTCTGGTTCACGAGTCACGCTGCCAGCCAAGGGAACGCATGTCTTGTACATCATTTCTAGGCAAATGTCGGGTAGATCCCCATTACCCTCAAGCCCACTATCTGCATACACATTCTCTGCCCCTATCTCGTGGAACCCTCCGCACCACCAAAGGGGCGTGCGATTATAATGAAGCGTCCCATAAAGTCCTCCTCCACAAGTGCCACTTCAGTCCTGAATTGCCTTGATACTCTCCTCAGAGAAAAAAATAACCCCTGCCGTATTCACTTCGATACTGAGGCGATTAGGGGATACACGTTTCTGAATATATGAGCTTTGAAGTTTCTAAACGATTGAAAATCTTACCTAAAAGCCAGCAACAAAATTTTATTTTATATAAATGTACATATTTGTGCTTCTGTGATGAAGACATACGTCATGGTTTAACTTGAACTAGTATATAAAAACAATATAGTAAAATACTATTTTGGATGAAATATACAAAAGTCCAATAAAAAAGAATTATCCCCTTCTTGCTTTTCCTTTTAGTCTTTTTTTTACCATAAAATAATTCTTATCTACGTACGTATTTATGCTGTGTTGTATTTATTTTATAATTGTTTTTCAAACATACCATAATTAAAACAACCTTTAGCTTTAAAAGAAAATGTAATTTTTTAGGAGGAAAGGGAGGTGAGTTGCTACATGTGGGTGATCCAATTAATGGCAACTCCTGTTTAATACTATAGGCAGGGAACTAGAAATGAGAGAAGCGGAATGCTGAGAGAGAGAGCCAAGGATTAACTGAGGCCCCCACCCCCTTTTTTAGCTGTACAGGCTGGTGGGGGTGATCTGGTAAATTGCAACTAGCAAGGAATTTTGAAACCCACACAACGTTCTCTCTAACCTTCCTCAGGTGACGACAAACGAGAGAGCCACGACGAAGACACAAACAAAGTGACTAATTCAAATTCAAATTTTATTTTTCCAAGTTTTTGCTCTTTTAACACGGAAGTTTGTATTTTAAGTCGTCATATTCCTTAAAATAAATTACATTCCCAAAATATCCTCTTAATAAATAATCGTTTGAAATCATACATCCACTATCAGATTTCGAACCGCCTGCAAAGTACGTGGAAGAATTTTCCTTGGCCCGATTTCACCTTTCTACCTTTAATAAAATCATTACTAACCAAGCATCTTCTTCTCAAAATCTTTGCAACAAAGACCATCTAATTATCATCCAAGACTACAACATCGCAGCAGGTAAACTGATGTAAAATTTGGAAGGACTTTACCCAATAACCAAAGACAAAGCAACCAGAGCCAAAATGACTAGAGTTAAAAGAAACTATTAAAAAATTATTTCTTAAAGATTTATCAGATTATGAATACTCATCGTCAGCAGGTTTATTCTTCATTGGAACCTAAGTAGTTTTTTACAACTGATAAATTCAGTGCATATTGAGTGAATCCATGCTTCCTGAATTAATAACAATACAAGAAAGTAATCCTGAACGAGTAGCACCAAATTTTACCGCGGAGGAATTCTTCACTAACCCGGAAGCTGTCCATGTTCTTCTGGAATTTCTCGAGGAAACAAACTTGTTTAAATTTTTGTAATTTTTAATGTTATTTTCTAAAATTATGTAAAATTTATTGGTTTGTCGCTAAATGGCCTTGAGGTCGAAGGGACATGAAACTTTTAATTATTATAAAAAAATAATTGCCGAAGCGAATTTCTACTTACGAAAACTTAGGTTTGATAAGATCTGTAGTGCGTTGAGTTGAAAAAAGATTATAAATATTAACGGAGGTATCTAGGACATTATTTATACTCTTGTTTTATAATTACTCAGTGTTGTTGATCGTAAACCACCATGGTACCATGAAGGCTTTGGTACTCCCAGCTGAAGATAGAAGAAACCAATAATTTTCCGGCTTAATTAATTAGAAGCTTCAATGGCAAAGCATGCTTTACAGCTCTTCAGTATCAAACAGCAAAAAAGTTGTTGTAACTTGCAGTAATATTTTTTCAAGTGCATGATTATAAAGAGATTCTCGTTTGTGTATCGCACAATGTATAGTGAATGGTTATTAAAAGCCATGGCGCATGGTCACTGTAGAACAGTAAGTCCAGACGGTTAAGTGTCAGCTTATTTGTGCGTGTTGGGGCGGTTGCGTTTGGTACGAGGAGGCGAGCCGTATCATTTCTCTGCGGGTGTAATTACGCGAGGAAGGGCGCTCTATGATTGATGGCGTGGAGATGCAGATTTCCGCACGCAGGATGACAAATGAGAACCAATCTGCTGCCGACTCCCGTGTGAAATGGTACTGCCGCTGGAGAGCACACGTCAACAAATTCATTCACTCCCACGCCCTCCCCAAGGAGCTCAATTTTAAGCTATGGAAAGATATATGACCGTCTGTCCGGCACTAACGGTCCTCATGCCAGCATTCAATTTTGTTCCGGATTTTATTCAGGTGAACGTTGGCCCTGTGCGAGATTATGTCGAAGAATAATTCTAAATATTCCAATACCAATTCTTCGCTAGTGTGTTCATAGAGGCAATTACCATGACACAATACTTTTTTGATAATCACTTCACTTCAGAATGTATGAAAATTTAAGCATTCTTCTAGAAAGAATAGAAAATGCATTGAAAATGGAAGTGTTGAACACCTTAAGCGATTTTTCTAATGGATGATAAGGAAGTAATTTATTAATTTCTCTTATAGCGTTAGTATAACTATTGTTAATGTTTCTACTCTGCTTGGTTCACAGTCAGGCGATCTGCAACTTGTGTTCGCCTCCACGAAAATATTTACAATATTATCTGGTTATCTCTTTATTTTCATTTTACTCATACAGATTTTGAAGACGTATATTTTATTATGGAGGAGGCAAAGGCCCGAATTCGGGCTAGAATGACAAAGGAAGAAGAAGAATTTTTATTATGAATATGTAGAATTCGACTATTTAGAAACTTTTGAGCTTGAAGATGACAATAACATATGGTGGCATGAATTAAACATGAAATACAATAAATAAATAATCCTAGTCTCCTTGTTTTAATGCACATATAGACGTTATTGTGACCAATGTGAAATGATATATCAACGTAGTATCTCGATATTAAGATCTGTCCTTTCGAAATTTATAATTATTACTAGATTTATTTTATGCCCGTGCTTAATCAAATATTTTCGTACCCGACCTACCGTAAACATTCCATATTAATATTTCAATATTTTTACTTCCATCACTGTTAAGACTGATAGAGAGTCGATACGCTGGCCACTTATCACTCCAAATTCGTAATGGGTCATGCAAGATAACAGTCCGCAGTCGTCCTGGTAGGCCAAGACCCTTAATGGGCTGCAGAGCTAACGGATAAGAAGAAGGGGACTTACTGTTCTAATACCTGATTTTTCAAACGGTACGTACAAGTCTGAGGATTCTTAATAGTTACATCTCCAATGAATTCTGTTTCATCATTAAAAAAGTATATTTATTCACAACATAACAAATTACACCAGCATCTCGCCCAATAAAAGAAAATACCTAGCCTCAATAGATCATAGACACCTATTTTTCATCATCACCTTCAGTTCAATCTCATCAATCGCCTGCTTCAATTTAAGTAATATTAAATAAACATTACAAAGAATTTGTCAACAAACAATTTTACATTTATTTAATAAAACTACGACGTTTTGTCTATATAGGTAAATTTTAATTGCATGGCGTGTATCTATGGATGGGTAATTTTGCGTCGTGGACTGCGTCCTGCGACGGTTATGGCCGAACGACAGTTAATATTAACATCAAATTCTAAAAGGCCCCTAAACGTCGGATGTTATGAAAGTCAGTATCGGTCAAAGTAATTTGTTATTTTTGACTGGACTCCATTACTTGAACACCCCTTCAGAATGTCCTGCTGGTCGTGATTAATTAACAGTGTAGAGAAAGTAAGTAGGTGAGGTAAAAACACTGAGTCCTTACCAACACGTGCCACATTGATGGGAATTCATCCTATTCGTCGCTTGAAAGGGGATAAAACCTCATTTCACCCTAAGAAAGATAATATATATGATACTTTGAGCAATGAAAGCAAAAACCTTACTTCAACGGAATTTTTCTACCCTTACACTTAAAACTAGTAAATAAAATTGAAGTGTCTTTCTGTCTGAACGTGTGTCTCGAAAATGCTCCGAAAAGCGTTAAGGGATTTCAATGAAAATTTGACGGATTGAAACAAAATATTTAACTTAAATTTACGTGCATGTTTCATTTCGGTACCTTGCAGCGTTCATAAGACACTAATATAAGTATTAATAAACCGATTGAATTTCGGCAGGAAAGCCGGCGTGAAAGCTGCCAGTTACAAGTCTTATTAGGCATTCCTATACCATTTATCCGATTTCCGTGAAATTTTGAAGCCACAACTTACTGTGTTATTATGACCGTAACTTTGGCAGAATAAGAGTGACAGAGAGCATTCTCACTCAACCTATTTCTGCAGCAGGCGTTTCGTTGGACGTCTCAGCATTGTTGTTGAGACTGCATTGTTAGTTCATATACTGTCATGTGTTCGCTTTTAGTATCAGTTTCACGCAAATTTGTAAATCACTAATGAGATCAAATTAATGGTTTTATAACGGACTGTTACTCGTCAAGGATGGTTTCCTGGGATGAAGCCGAGAATACGCCTCACAGCTGGGACAGAGGTTTGAAACCGGAAAATAACCCCGGGGAACGGGGGAGGATGATCAGTCCAATATAATTGAATTCCCGGGCATCCGAGTTCCAAGCAAACGAAGTCGCGGGTGTAGCTAGTAATATATAATGTGTTTCCAAAAATTTGTAAAAAATGAAGTTACTTATGAAGAAATACTGATTTTGCGATAAGAGATAAGCCGGTTAACGGTTAAATTGAAGAAAAATATGAAAAAAGTTCCATTACTTCAGGGAAATTAATTGAGCATTCGTTAGTTTAATAATGCAATAAATAATTTCTTTCCTTAGTCCATTGAAATATTTTTATTATATGTTTATAATACCGTATGTAGTTGGTAACGTTTTATGACGAAGTGATTGCAAAACCTGTTTTGAAACGCTTCCCTTTATACGTATTCTTTCGTTGGATCTGCGATACGCTCAATATGAAGTTACACATGTAAGAAGAACTTCATATTGGAGACAAATATAGATAGCTCTTTTCCGTTGTGGGTAAAAAATACTACAGTATGACATGAATTTCACTCAATGGACATTAAAAGAAATTCTGTGTTTATAGTCTCACTAACATTAAAAGACATTAGCGACTAACTGAGTACATTATTTGCTGTTTAGTCTAATTTTCTAAGTTATGGAACTTGAAAACACATAGGAATGAAACCTGGTACCTCCGTAATGCGCATCTGTGACGCAAGCCGCTAGACCACAGAGACGGCTAATAAATTAGTTTCTAAAAAATTTTTTGTTCTTCAAATATTTCTTTAATTTTCCTGAGAATGGTTTTATTAATTACAGTTAATTCTATACAATAGATATGAGATGACTATGGGGTATATCCTAATTTTATTTCGACTTAAAAATTAAACACGCGTTTTAAAAAAGTTTGTGTGTTAAATTTTTGACTTTTATATTTAGGAGTTTTAAACAAAATAACAGAAAAAACGTTTTAGGAGGGTTATTAATTCCTTTAAATATTATAGGTGTTTATTTGTATGTAGGTACAATGAGTACTGACAAATGTGAAAAAGAATCCTTAGGTCTCTTAATTTCCGTCATTTCATATAGCCTGTCTAGCAGAGTTTGTTGATAAGTGTAATTTATAAATAAAATAAATTAATGACCAGTTTTATTTTATATTTACTTCGTTTAATTATTTCTATATATAATGTTAATTAATTTACTATGCAATTTATAAAATTTTCCGCTTTTAATTTACAGCGCTGTAGAAAGATCCTGTTATAGTTCAGTGTTGTGCAGTTGTCAACGTGGGAGGGACCACAATTCCTCCATGTGAAAGTGCCATTTTATCCAGCGGGATCGTGTATCGCCAGAGGGACCCAAATTGCAATCCCAACTTGCCTCTTAACGAATGCCACGGCAGCAGTAGCAAACTCGCATTTAACTTTCATTTCGGAATTAAATGGGCGTATATATTAGCGGACGAGGCGGTATTTTGGAGATTGTCGTAATGCAGGGTCTTTTCGCGGTTGGTTAACATCCGAGCGGACACATTAGCTGATACGCGCTACATTATTATGGCAGGCGATACACAAACTGTATTTAACAAAGCCGTAATTATGGCTCCCACTAGTAACTCATATGTAAATCAGCCTCGTAAGCGATTACAACTGTCATAAATCTTTAGGTGTAATTGCTGTAAGTTTATGAGCCGTACGCACTAAATTTGGGAAGTGTAAAACTGTAACAACAACAAAAAAGACTATAACAAGTTTTTATTTTCGTCTTCAGCCGTCATCTGGTTGCCGAGTTTGTATTACACGTGTAGTTTGAATTCTAGACTTAAATCATGTTTATTAAAATATATTTTTACCAAGCACATTAGTGTTTACAACTGAAAGTGTAACAATTAACTGTATCAAGGAAACTTTCGTTAATGGCTACTAGGTCCGGGTTCCATTAACGATGTGAGGTTGGTCTTACTTAATGGATGTCTAGATGACATCAACTCTTAATATAAATATGCTCCACGTAGCAACAGTGTAATTTAAACATAACTTTACAGCAATAAAATATATTGAAATCCTTGATTATTAAATAGGTTACTGAAATAAGAATTATCGCCCCGTATAATAGACAATTACAAAAAAATTGAACAAGAATTTAAAACTTAATTATTAAATATTATATTCTTGTAATAATGTTCTTACTGCTAAATTGGCCAGACTAAACGATTTTTTTCTATTATAATTACGGAGCATAAAGCTAATCTAAACTTTACATGATATAAATATTCACACGTTTCAAATAATGTCTGAAATAAAATCACTCGTCTATTTTTCATAATGTTATTATTTTATGTCATTGCTGTTGTGGTATTCAGTCCTGAGACTGGTCTGATTCATGCTAATCTATCTTTCACAAGCCTTTTCATTTCCTTATAAGTAGCACAACCCACATCCTCCCTAATCTGCTTAGCGTATTCCATCCTTTAACACCCCACACACTTCCCTCTAATGCTAATTTTACAAGACCCTCGTGTCTTAAAACGTGGCCTATTAATATATCCCTTCTCTTAGCCAACGTCCCCTATTCTTCCTCGATTGTAATTCTATCCACCCACCTGATTTTCAGCATTCGCCTATAACACCACATTTCTATTCTTTTCCTTTCCCTTTCCTTATTTTATACAAGGAAATAAATTTTAAGAAAAGATTGATTTCTGAAATGATATATATATATTAAAGATAATTAATTTTTTGTTAATATAAAACATGACACTTGTCGAATATTGAACTATCTTTGTTAGTTTCACCCTTGCTTTTTCTTTAATTTATATTACTGTTGTTCCTATTACTTCAGTATGTTCTAAATATAGACAAGGAACAAAAGTGTTGGTCGAAACGTCTATTTATTTTTCATATTAAATTCAGGTTAATTTTTTTTATATTCGGCTGTTATACGGGTCATTAATATTAAATTATAGTCGCATTTATTTAATTTTGTCATAGTCTTATTATACTTACATATAGCATATGCCCTAGTAACAAAACTAATAACCCTCTTCATTTACAGAGGTTAATTGTTCTAATGATACATGCGTTCCCTATATATGATTATAACACATTTTCATAAATGAATTTCAATGGTACTATTGCTAAATTCCATTAAATAGACGCCAGTCATTTTAAGTTCTCGCAGGTCAAATATCAAACCTGATGATCAGCGGAATAAACCAAAGAATTATAAAATTATTTGCAGTCTTTTTATTGACTTAGTAGTTCTCATTGTTGAGTCATCGCGTCGCGTTCTTAACATTAGGAACGACAAAAAACTATCCAACACGTTACATTATCGTCCTTCGTAATCATACGAACTTTTTTATAAGAAAGACAACTAAAAAAAGTTACATGTTCAGGAATAATATCTGAGTAATTGTAGGAAATTATTGTTTATGCATAATATTTGTTAGTAATGCCAATATATTAGAGATAATATTCTAAATCAATCATAACGTCTGTAAGACGGGAATCATTCAGTCAACTTTGTTGCATCAACTGGTAACGATCCCGATTGTTATTCTAATTTATTTATGGTATTTCTGACAATTGCATGTGTCACAATACAGCCTTCAGTCTTCTCTTACCTTAGAGAGGACAGCAAAATAAGTTATAACAAGAATTATATTTTATTGCGTTTGTTGTACATTGATAATCTGTGTGAATAACGAGTGGTTCAATAAATTTCCTCTACTCGGTATTGAATCTGTGGTCCGCATTAGAGCTGAGGTAATGCCAATTTTATTTGTGTCGCATTGTAATGGAACTCGGTAACGTCACGACAAACTATGACGTCAGCAATTCTATCACTTGCTGACTAATAACGTGAATTAACGAACGATGTTATCAATACCGTGATATGTTCACGGTACCTATGAGATAAATTTGGATCGTCGTTCATTTTAATTGATAGGATTATGATCGATATCTTCGATTAAATATGTACGGGATGTTAGTAAATTCAAGTTACTACGCTTGAGGGGGAAAGTAAAAATCAAACTTATTTACTTGTATACAATAGTTCGGGAAAGAACCCTGCGAGGGGCGAAAAAGTTCAGGGTAGCCAAACCCGTTATACACATCTTTTCCTACGTTTCAAAACAAATGTTAGGATTTTTTTTAATTATCCCGTAACAGTTAGGGTCGGAATCTGTGGAACAAGCATGGCTGCGTACAGGTAAACAATTCTAGGAAGAAGTTTCCATTTAAAGATACGAGGTTCCGGAAACCGCCTTCGCCGTGCAGACCCAACCAACCAGGAAACTTTAAAGATATTTGGCTGAGGATTCTGATGTCAGTTTCCGCCAATAAGGAGAGCTTTAATAAAAAGAGAAGAGGATATAGGAGCTAGGCAATATTTTTTAAGGTAAGAAAGGATTATTTTCTGAGATTTTGAGGAGAGAAGGTGGTAGGAGGATTTGGTTTGTTGTTTAGTTTCATTATGTACTGATAGTCTCAGAACCCTTTCGGTAGTGTTCTCTGGCCCGCTTAAATAGGAAGGTACTGTTTCATCAGGTTATTCCTTTGGCTGTCGAATTTAATTTCCTTCCATTGGGATCAACATGACCCTACCCTACCGATAATTAGTTAACCCTTATGTCTTCTTCTTTCTATGACATTATAGCCCGCATTCGGGCCTTTGCCTACCAGGACGACTGCGGACTGTCATACATGACACATTCCGAATACGGAGCCTTATATATTCATCTCTAAAATCAACATAAAAATCACGTTATGACTACTAAAGCAGTTGGTTCAACTCCATATCCAGAGAAGGAAGACCAACAACCTTCATTTTCCACGAGAGCTGAGACATTCCATTTTTAGAATTATAAAAATTAAAGTTCCTGCTATACCTACCTGTAAATTAACAAAAAGAATAAGAAGAGTAAAGTGTCCCAGATCAATTGATAAAAAAAACAACAGTAAATTGTGTGAGTTGTATAACCCCAATTTGTAATTGTATATAAAAAGCCTTGTCAGGTTTGTTGTTAAAATAATAAAAAATCAGAAAATTTATCATTTATAAGGGTATATATCTATTTATTCAATTTCCTAACCATATCTAATAATTTTAAAATTGTTGTTGATAAAAAATTGGCTTCAAATATTCATTTCTGATCTTAATTTTCATTTTTAGATCTTTATTTTTTAATTAACTTAAAAAATTCTAGATGCATATTTTAAATTTGTTATAGTAGATTTGTTAATCACTGCTTGGAGAATCGATACGCTGACCACGTGTCACTACAAATTCGGAATGTTTGGTGCGAGATGACAATTCGCAGTTGACCTGGTCGGCCCAGGCCCTCAGTGGGCTGTAGAGCCAAAGAATAATAATAATAATAATAAGATATGTTAATTAACAATATGATTAATTGAATTTTTCCTTTCAATTTTATATTCAAATGGTTTGACAAAAATTGTACACAACCAGCTACGTGGTAAGCTGATTTTGAATGAAATTCATGTAGGATTCGCCTTTGAACGGACCAACAAGTGTATGATCCTCAATGACAGCCCACACGTTGGTTAAAAATGAGGTCTGTCCCATGGAAACCGAGGTTTCCAGATCGTATATCCATCGATTTTTTCTTTTTGGGTCTCCTAAAAGATGTGGTTTACAAACGACCAGTGGAAACGGTTAATAAGCTCACCAAAAGAATTATCCAAGCGTTTGATGAGATACAAGCTTCCCCAGGCAAGTTTCAAAGGATAAAAGAAAACATTATTCGGCGTTGCCACCGAACAAGGTGGTCGTCATTTTGAGACATTGCTCTAAAATGTGTTATCGGTGTACAGAACTGTTGTTTTCAACAAAACCCCAATATTTAAGACGTGCACTACGAGTTGCCTACGCTGACAAGCGCGCGTGTAGCTAAGTAGGGGTTCGTTTCCGTCCTGGTATATAATGATGAAATAACGTTTTCCTTGATTTGAACTTTCGCCCCTTAGCGTTGGAACATTAATTTATTAACACTCTTTATAGATTCACTACAATCTAATTCCTAGAAATGGAAGATGTAGTCTTGCTCAACTATTTATCTAAAGATGCAAAGGGGAAGTCGGGGAGGAACTGGACGACACTTACTGTTTAACAGTTTTTGTAAAACTATGGAATAAGACAAATTACTTCATAAGGGTAAAAATTTATTCTATTACCTACTTATTGTTATATCAAAATAATTTAAATCAAGGAATTTAGATTTTTGATTATTTTTTATAAAGAAATTTCAAGTTTTCCGTTCTGCCCTACCCCCCGAGGCAGTACGGGATGAGATACTTTATATACACTATTAGTGCAATAAAATAAAATAAAATTTAAAAAATCCTAGAATATTTTTGTTTTACATCATAGTTACCTTCTTGTTTTATTTATAGTACTTACTTAGCGTACGGTTGATCATTTTATCTATTTTTACTTTCGCAAAACATTTTGTTTTGAAACTGCCGTATTTGATAATATTTCCCACTTTTTTCTGCTCCTTTTCGTTCTTACTCTATCCTTTTTGGGTACCGCACTCTGTAACTCATTCTCATAAGTTGAGTCTGCCAGTTTTTTCTTTTTTTCTTGACGAACACATTACATTTTGCCTTATACAGTAGTATCCAGTTCTATCGCGCACGATAGTCTCAGTATAAGGTTTTTATTTGACTGAGGCTTAATACAAGTAGATTTAAACCTTACATGTAACATATCCATCTAAAGATACATAGCTTACGAATATGTACCACTAAAGGGTTAAAAACGAGGAGTTTTGTAGATTACCTTCTGCAGCAATGCTGCAAAAATTATAAAGTCACAGATGTAACACACATAAAAAACAGTTCATTCACAAGTTGCAGCCAAAATTTGATCTAGTCGGCTGCCAGGACATCTTCCTTGACCAGTTACAGTATTCCATCCCTATTTGCGAAATTCCATCAGTATCCAGTAAATGAAATAGTATAACCAGCCCCTCCTCGCTATCCCATTCCACCGCAATTTTCCTCTATACTCGAAACCAGACAGTAAGAAAAGTTTTTTTGTTGCACTTTTAAGTAGGAAAACTGATTGAATTAAGAAACAATGTTAGAATTCAAATCATCTGTAAATTTAGGGTAAATGTATGAACCACCTATAATTCAGAAGGCTTGAACTTATATTCCAGCTGCATATGGGCTATAAGGAATGTCTTACCTTTACAAAATTTTATTATGAGATTACGTTTCCAGGTCTATTCACCATTCTCGTGATGTGACGATTACTTAATGTTTTCGCCTTTGTGACTTCTTGAAGAGGGGAGCGTAAAGCTGTTTGTGTAAAAGCGTGAAGGAGAATTAATTTAAGTAAAAATTATACACCTTCATGAACTACATTTCGCGATTCACGCAAGGAAGCCTTGTTTCCTGGCAATTTCCGAGTTGCTCCAAGAAGGCAGGTTCTTCGTAGGTATATTTTTGCCCGTTTATCGTTCCGTTTTAATTTCCCCCCTTCTTTGTGCCTTTATCCTCTGTTCTCATTAGTTAGAGTAGTTCCAGTGCGGCCCGTGGATCCGGGCGTAATGGTTCTCAGCTTCGGAACCTGAATGGAAATACTTAATAAAATACAATAGGGAGACCGCAGCGTAGTGGGCTTAATTTCCCGACTTGGCTTTTGTTTCGAAGAGACGGGGTCCCCGGCATTATGGCGGCGCTCACCAGATTAGGGAGACAGCGGGATAATCCACTGCCACAAGCTTTGTTGTTAAAGTTTTACAGTCGCTTCTCTGTTATGGTCTCCGTTCGTGAAGAAGGCCATCTCAGAATCCGGTGGTTAATATTAGCAGTCTGGCTGGCTGGAGACTCAGGGTGTCAATATGCCTGTCACCCTCGGCTGCGGAGCGGAGGTTCCTCCCGACCTTAATTAAGGATTAGTTAATATCCACCGCGCTTGTTATGAGGAATGCAAAACAGGATTCGAGCTGTACAAGTAGGTTTATTCTTTGTGACCAAGACATGGGTGGTAAATTATTTGACATTCATTTTTCGGCGAGGAACAAGATTTTACGAAATTGCGTTACAGGCCAGAAACGTGGGTACGTATACAACATCTAAAACAGCCTTCCAAAAAATTATTTACATAGTTTTTCACTTCCTTCTGAACTATCAATTTGTAGTATGACTAAAAAAAGGAAAAGAAAAACTTTGGATTGTACGTGAAGAAAGGATCTCATCTTTAACGAGGGAGGCGTGTCGTCTCAGGACATCTGGTGGAGGTTCTAAAAGCGAAGTTTCCTGACTTTTAATTGCTTACAGGTTTAATGGAATCTGTCTATAAATAAATTTCTTTCCTTTGAATACATTCCATATTCAACATTACTACAAACTATTTTCTTTGCATGTTAATTAAAATTTTCAGGAACTTTAGGTGTTTTACTATCTAATTTATTTGAAAATGAGATATCAATCAATACATTAGCTTTGATTATCAAATTTAATCAATTGCTGTTAAGTTAGAGAAATGATTTCTAAGCCTGAAGACAATTACTCCAAAGATGATTAGTCACGCTTATTCTTTTACTTCTTAGTGCATTATCTCCGTAAGAGTACAAAAAAGGCGATTAAAGTCATAAATTATCACCTATGCAACTTGTAAACAGTTATTTTGTATTGAAATGGAATAACAATTCTACTTATACCACAAAGTTTAGAATTTTTAATCTTTGTTGGGTCCGAGTATAGAATAACGATAACAAATATTGCTTGTGTATTCTTCGACTTCACTTTACGAGCCTTCAGATACATATATAAACCCCTAACTTTCTTATAATGGTCCTTAAAAACTGTAAAAGTTTCACTTTGAGTCATGCGTACGTCAACTCGTTCATTAGTCCGTGGACTGTTCATTAAGACTACAATTACTGACATGAAATTCCGCTATTGTAAATATCTGAATAATTGTAATACTTACTTAAAATTTTCACTTTATTGCTCCTTTTCTTGTATAGACTCTTCTCGGGACATTATCCGCGTTCACTCCTCGCAATCTAACGTTTCCATGGCTATTGCCTCCATTGTCTTCACTTGAAGATAGCCATAGTAACGTTGTGTGACTACAAATAGTTCTCATGGAATTTATACGCCGGGAAGTCTTTACTCATTAAGGGTTATGTTTCTTGATTTGGACCTTACATGACGCGAACTGTTACGTAGGCGAGGGGTCATGTCACCCCAGGAACAGTTAAATGGCGGTTAAATGACTGAAAATAGTGAATTTGTGATCGTGAGACAGACACTGTACGTTTACGGGCATATCTGATGTATTTCTGCCTAAGATACATCAATAATTATATGAATAAAAGTAACCAGTTAAATTAACTAATATAAAATTTCTCTAATTAATGTGATTATTATTTTAGTTTCTCAACTGTATGAAACAATATTTTTGTTTTGATTTAGCATTAATATTTTACAACTTTATTCTTATTAGTGTCATGATAACTTCTGGATGTTTCGCAAAGTCAGAATACCACATTTTAGCAAGGCGGAGAAGAATTTAGAGAATAACAGTGAATCGAACAAATACTGAAGTAATACGTACTAGAACTGACCATATTTCGTGATTTGTATTATGATTGAAATTAATTCTCATAGTAGAATAAAACAAAGTAGTCGGAAACTGTAAATTAATTTACCTTTAATTGGTGCTATTTATCTACTCTTAATCACTTCATCGCCACATTACCACATTTATGTGCATATAAGTACGAAATTAATGACGTATCTGTCATGCAAATATCTCCAGAATACACCCACCTTTGTTAATAATTGAAACATATATCCGGGGATCTCCGTTTTAGCATAATGTCAGAAGCTTCCTCATATGCTTCTCCGTGTTTACCTCAGTTTTTCCAACTCTGCTTGTTCTCGTGATGTGTTTACCTTAGCTTATGAATAACGCATAACATGTAAACACTTTTACTTTCAATTTACATTAAAAGAGCCACGGGAAGTATTCTTAAGTGATACGTAGACACGAGCACTTTCTGGGCACTAATATTTGTGAATCATAAATAAAATATAACAAGTTTACATGATACTTTAGAGTTTAATGTAATTCTAGTGATTATAAAGTTATTATCATTGATAAATGCCAGTGGGATATTTCGTAAAAATATAATTACATACGATGAAAAATAAATTTAATAGTTACTTTATTTGAAAGTATTTTGTGTTATAACCTGATATACAAATGGTCGGAATACCAGCTTCTATTCTTTATAAAATAGCTTATTAGGGACATTAAACACGTATGTCAGGGTTTTCAAAACTTGTGGATAAATTTAAAATGGAATATATTTGGTACTCATTACTAACGGGACTGTTTCAGTGGACTAAAATGAATCTCGATGATTTAAAAATTTTCTATGTAGAAATGCAAAATTAACTCAAAAATTGACTACACCGTACAAACTAGAAAATTGAAAATTCCTTGTTTGTTTTTTGAAATAGTTTAAATGAAGAAAATCATTCGGTTTAAACAGATACGAAACGAGTGAAGAAATGTTAGCCAATAATTGTGAATTTATTTAGTTTTAACTTTTTCTGTTAAACTGTACCGATGGTAAATTGTAATTTTGTAAATATTAGTCCTATATGTGGAGTAGTGATGAATGAATAAAAATGACAATGTGAAAATAGAGACGGTGTTTCATGAATTGGATATCAGTCAACATTTGTAGCTAATATTCGTATACATATATTTTTGTTTGCATATTTTACGGATAATAAGTAAAGTAATTACGGACCACAGATACGCTTTTTGCTTGGAAATAATTGATCTCTTGCGATTATAATAATGACAATACGATAGCTCCAACAGAGATATAAAAATAGCGACAGAGATTTCCCCAATGTATCAGTAGAGGTGATTGGATAGAATATTGAAACCCCTAACTGTCTGCACATCGCGCCATGAAAATACTTTGGGAGGTTGATGATACGTAACTGTGTTTAATCAATGAATGATACCAATACCAAAAAAACATAGCGGATATTTGATAATGAATCTGTA
Source organism: Eucriotettix oculatus (assembly GCA_034510155.1). Taxonomy (NCBI): domain Eukaryota; kingdom Metazoa; phylum Arthropoda; class Insecta; order Orthoptera; family Tetrigidae; genus Eucriotettix; species Eucriotettix oculatus. Next base: position 49,238,267 of record CM067376.1, on the reverse strand, counting down.
GATAAGATTATGGTTGTAATCACGGGAATAGTAACGGAATAGTCGATATTGTGAACCGTTTGTGGAAAAGGTAACAAGCAAAAGAAGACAAAAGAAGGATCATGGTACCTGAGCAAACATTACGATATGTCGAACATATTCCTGGTGATACAAAGAAATTGATGACGAGAAGTTTTAAGATAAGGAGGATGATGAATATATGTAGTACGAACAATTTTTGAAATAATTTGACGAAGTAATAGGTAACGTGAAAGTGTGATATTACAGAAGGTCGACAATTTAATGAACTGATGGAGCAAGGAACGTTTAAGTCTCAAAGAACAGGAGAAGTAATAGGAGCCTGCAGTACACTTCTAAAAATTATTTTAATCTATTAGGCAGTATTAGTACAAATGCGAGGGCTTGTAGAATTTTGAGTGTTTGGAAGGGAGGAAACGCGGAGACAATAAGATTGTTTTCACACGAAAGTTTTTTCGTGAGTTAGGTAGAGAATTCAACATTCAGTTTCAGAGCGACTAACAACGTAGTTGAATACGCAACAAAAGCCGTAAGAGACGATGAATCTAACCATCGTCATTGTCAGCAAGAGCACAAGCCTAATAAGTTATCTATTTGCGTATAGTTTCACGTCATCCTTATTGAGTTTGGGCCATACTCATTGTTTTGTCGTTGTATTCTGGTCTACGTGTTGTCATTTCTTAGTACACATATGAATCAATAAGTAGAGGACGGAAAAATATGGCCAACTAATGCTCACATATGAAATTCACTTCAAGATTCATCTACAGCCATATTAACTATTTAGTGTGTCATGTATTTACAATCTTTTTTTTTCTTTAGTTTGGTGAATGTCTCTGTTAAATTTTAGTTGTTGAGAATTATACGAAATGTAGCTACGTGAGAATTGACATTAGATTGTAGCTGTAGTCGATTAAGGTTACGAGAAATTTTAACAGTTTTCAACCCGTGTTAAGTTACATATCTTGGTTAGCATAACTTCGGCTATAACGAGCTAGTAACAAGAGACCAACTCTCTGACGTAAAATGGTCTCAATACCTCAAGAGATGGAGTCGTGGTACAGGGGGAGGAAGGAGGCTTCTAGGACGTCGTGACTTGACTTCCCCAGCGGATTCTTGGACCTTACAGTCCAATATGCTAATTTTATTTTTAACTTTAACTTCTCTAACGTACTGTATTCTGTCCAAGTTTCTGGATGTGATACCAAGAACTATACTCTCTTACCGTCGAACACTGAAAAAGACTCTGTTTTAGTTTTGTCTTAGCCGAAACTTCAAAGTAATTAACACCCTCCTTGTTTAACTCCTCCAAGTTTAAAATCATGTATTCATCATTGAATGTATAAAGGGCCTAAAATAGGAATCTAAACTGATAGCGTCAATTAATTATGGTGTTAAAATATAAGATCTTTAGCTAATGATTTTCTGTTTACACAGTAATAAACTGTGAGGTCTTAAGCATAACGGAGAATCTCCACGCTCATCACGCCTAAAACTCGGCAAAACTGTATATAAAGCACGGTTTAATTTAATTTAAAGAGATAATTTATCCTAATATTGTAATAATATGTTCGTATGGAGCGTGGCGTTATATGGGTGCGAAACGTGGACGGTAGGAGCTCCGGAAAGAAAAAGAATAAAACCCTTTGAAATTTGGTGCTATAGGCGAATGCTGAAAATCAGATGAGTGGATAGAGTAAGTAACGAGGAAGTTCTAAACAGAATAGGGGAGAAGCGAACAATATGGAGGACGTTGACCAAGAGAAGGGATAGATTGATAGGCCACGTTTTAAGGCACGAGGGTCTTGTATAATTAGCATTAGAGGGAAGTGTGTGGGGTAAGAACAGAAGAGGGAGACCAAGGATGGAATGCGCTAAGCGGATTAGGGAGGATGTGGTTTGTGCTAAATATAAGGAAATGGAAATGCTTGCGCAAGATAGATTAGCATGGAGGGTCGCATCAGATCAGTCTTAGGACTGAATACCACTACAACACAGCAACAACAATTACTGTTTATATCAGTAAAGTCATTTATAATTTGAAATTTTTTAAAAACGTTTTGTTCCAAATTTTTATTGGTTCATAGAACAAATTAATTAATACACATAAGTAGCTACAATTTCAAAACAGTTTAATGATTTTCAATGTTAATTTAATTTTTCATAAAAATGTAAATATTCCGAACAGACCAAAAAATTTGAAGACCAGAGAAAAAACTCGGTGAAAAGGGCGCTCATTATTGTTATTTGCGCGTACTAATGAAAAAAATTAACTTTTGAGCCAAATTATTTGAAAAAAAATTGAGAGTTGTCAATATATTTTATCTATAACATCAGTAAACTATTGTTAGGTGTGTTGATTGAATATCACATACAATTATATAACATTTACAATGAAATACTAAGGAATTGAAGAAATTCACAAATTTTCATCTCTAATTTTTGGGAACTTTTTAGTTGTAAAAATAAATAATATAGAAATAGTGAAGGATTTTAAAATTCTTTTAAAATTAATAGGCAACGTTTTAAGGAACGATGGTCTTGTGTTATTAGCATTAGAGGGAAGTGTGAGGGGTAAGAACAGAAGAGGGAGGCCAAGGATACAATACGCTTAGCAGATTATGGAGGATGTGGATTGTACTAGTTATATGGCTTGCGCTAGATAGGTTAGCATGGAGGGTTGAATTAGACCAGCTCTAGGACTGAATATCACAACAAAAACATTGCGTGAAGTCAGGAAAATAAAAATAAATAAAGTGAAACAGCACCAACCGATTTCACACATACAGAGACCAAAAAGTCTTGTGCAGGCATTCAACTAAAAATAAATCATTGGTGCAATAGGTTTTTATAATTCCGCTCGTCTCTTTTCAGAGAACAAATTAATTGCAACCGTTTTTCATGATGTAAATATGAATTATAGGCCTTCTTTCATCCTATGGGATATTGGGTTTATTGAACGGAATTATCACAGTAAGAAGCCAAACTGGTGTTTTACTGAAAATCTGATGGACTCTCATAATAAGTCATATTTATTGGTGCTATCTGTTTTAATTTTTGTAATATAATGCATGGATGATAAAAAGACAAAGTACTTGAGCGACATATCGTGTTCCTAATGTGCAATGTGCCTCCTCCTGGTGTAATGGCGATCCCTTCAATGAAATGAAGCAGAAGAATATATGCGCACTTTCCCCCATTTCCTACGGACTACAATATTGTGTCCGAGGCCGTTTGCATGTTTCTCGTCCGTAAGTACAGGGTCATTTGTCGGCGACTGGAGGGAGCGCAATCAGAGAGTCGCAGTGGATGTGTGATATTGTCTGATTGCTAGCAGAGGCGGCGATGATCTCCAAGAGTAGGAAACCTGCCCCGAGATAAAGCTTTGATGGCGGCGTCCTTTGTGGCAAGTGGGAAGTCCTCTTTTATGCCACGCCAGAGCAGGCCTTGTCAGTAATTGCACCGTCGCCCATGGCGCAGTGCGGGTAAGCAATTCCGTTACCCCTCTGCCTGCCTTGGGACTCGCCCCGCACTATTTTCTCATTACTTCAGTTCCGGACACTCGAATAAACGCCAAAGATTATCTACAGCTGCCATCCGCAATTTACTCCGAAAAATAATTTATAAATACAGCAGCGTTTCATTCCCTTGCTATATAAAGCAAAAGGCTTCAAACTATAAAATGTTACAATTTTTTAAAATGAAAAAGTCCCTGAGCTATGTAAATGTATAATTGCAATGAAAAGTAGTCAATAAGCGCAAATTTACATACTATTACAAAGTATCCTGTTGTTTTTTTTTCATTGGGAGCTACAGATGTAACAGTTATGAAGAGTTTCGCACAATCTCAGCTAAACTTCAAGTTATATAATCTCAAATATTCCAGTAGAAGTTATTTTTGGTCCAATATTTGACATCTACGAAATTTTCACTTAAAAATTTACTGTCATGGAGTGAAGAAAGCGCACGTGTCTTTCGATCAACAAAAAAGTTGGAATCATAAGCACAGTAACTTAAACGCTATATAGAAACCGGTACACATAATTACAACGTACGTTCAAAGAGGCGAAAATATTCAATGTGATTTCATACACCTATTGGGGCTGAAGTGAAATTTGAGTTGGATGTGGAATATTAGAATTGAACTTTGTGACTTCGGAATAGACACCAATCTCGGTTGTCTAGAAATTTTTACGTGACTTCCCCTCCTATGGAATCTCCTCTAAAATGCCCAATAGGGTTTTAATTATATGCAAAATATCATAAGGAGATACACTCAAACTAATTTACTCCAAAAATTGTTATTCAACGCGAATATTGGCCACTTTTGCCCCTCGGCATAATAGTTTATCGTACCAAGAGAGTTTGTTTTTATTTTGAAAGGAATATGGGTAAAAAATTTATCGAAATTACCCCTCCAGTTTAAGATCGTTATGGAAATTTGTATTAGATCCTCAGTCAGAAAAGAAACTCGACCAGTATGTTGAATATTGGAATTAAACTTAGAGAATTTCATAACACCACTCTCAAATGTTTGATTTATTTTCATATAACGTCCAACACCCCACCCTTATAAATACTTCCCTTCAATGCTGAATCGAGTTGAAAGTATTCACAAACAACATTGGGAAAAATGACATAAACCTGATTGACCCCCAAAAATATTTATTCCACGAAAATATCGGCTGACTTTTAATTATTTTGAATTTTCGCGTCCTTTACCCCGTACCATGGTGGTGTTGGTCATGCCTTACCCCAACAGTGTATGTTTCCGTCTATCAAGGAATGAGAGTACAAAAATTATTAACAATTGCTCCACGGGTTTCAGTCAAAGGCGAAGAAAAAATATTTCAATTTTTTTATTAAATCAGAACTTAAATGTTTTCGTCTTTAAAAACATAATTTAACCATAAATTACTAAAATTGTATAGAAATTAGCAGTAAAAACACTGGACCCCACGTTGGGCACCATTTTTAATTTTTTCTAACCTCTTCAAAACTTTTTGCTGCAATCGATTCTCCATAGGACCCGGCTTTTTTGTCCTGAAAACGAATCTCGTTCTAATTTGTATTGAAGTTAAGTAATTGATTATTTATTGTATTTCTATAGACGATAACATTTATGTAATGATTTAATCAAGAAAAGTTTGTTCCTGTTTGATTTAAAAGATTTTTATTTGTTATTATTTTAACCCAACCAGTAATATCGACCAGTGAATTTTATTTATGATAATGAGATAGTTGATCTTAGAACTGTTTAGTGCGAAATATGTGAAAACGTAATGAAATATTCATTTAAAATAGCTTAAATTTATTTGATATTTGAAATTATTGGAACGTTTAATTGTTTTAATTTTAATTTGTAATTTCGGATTTATATCAGTTTCCTACAGGGAACTCTTCAATTCCCGATTATGAACTGTTTCTGTAATAATGGTTTTATGAAAAAATTTATTCATTTGTATATAGACAACTAATTTTTTTTAGTAAATTCTTCAAAATTATATCAGCGCTGGGTTAAACCTTAATTTAATAAATCTTGACGTTTAAATTTATTATGAAAGATCATTATTTCTGAAAAGGAAAGGAGTTTAAATTATTAAAATAAAAATGTTGAATTACGGCGGATAACATTTTATAACAGTTTTTTTTACTAAATCCATTTTATGCTTCGCATATGAACCCCAATGCCTTCAGGTAAAGAGAAAACAAGTCCCGTTTACTACACAACCAGAAAAGAAACCAACTTCTTTGTGCGGCCAGTGGCAAATAGGCGGAAAACAACTTCCGCTGTTGTAATCAAACGTACGAATGTTCGACAAAGTGCAGGGGAGAACCTAGACGCATTTATCCGACGTTTTACGATCGGCCAGTAGCCACGTATTGCCGTACTCCTGCCACTTTAACGAGTTGCCCCGAGATTTCACGGATACAACGTCAGCACTCCATTGTTCTGTTTTTATATTTCTCAGACGTGCTGTAAAACCTCAAGAATAAATAATATCCCCACATTCATACGTACACATCTTGGAAATTCTCGTATTTTATGTGAAACGCCCAGGAGGAAACGGGAACAGGCACTTCATTGTGTAATGGAATCACAAATATTTAGGTGCATTTACTTTTATATGTATGATGTATAAATTAAAACAATTTTGGAGAAATAAAAATGTTATTTTCGTAAAGGATATCACGTATTTGTCTCGTTTATTCCATCCACATTATTACGCATTGTTTGTACGTAAATAAGTATTAAATACACTTTTAATTAAACCTTTGCCTTTCAGATATTGTAAATTGATTCAGTCTGGAACCCCTACACCTGAAATAATATACACTTTTATTCGTAACAAATAGATTAACGTCTGTTTTTCATAATACTTAAATCCTAAAAATTTACAGACAAAGATTTTATATAATTAAACCAACGTTTCGTCACTATATTTGCGACTTCTGCAGGTTTGTTTTTCAAATATTACTATAAAAGTTGAATAAAAAAATTATAAAGAATAAATTAGAATTTATTAAAATTTCAGAATATTGAAAAAATTATAATAAAACTTGCAATTTGAAATTTTGATGAACAAATAGAAGCCGAAAGGTATGAAAATATAAAGTGGATTGCCTACAAGGGCAGAGCTTCAACCGAAATGTGATCCAAGAATGCAAAGGAACAATGTGCAAAAATGGGAAGCTAAAAATGATAGAATTGTACAGTTATACTAAATATTTTTTGTTTTTTATTTTTTTGAGTTTAAATGTTTCACTTAAAGACACCACTTCTCTTATAAACTGTGATGTTACAATGTCACTGAAATTACAAAACCAATTTTCATTACTAATATTCAATTGTTTGGTTTTTACAGGTTGAATGAGATTATGCAGCTCTTTCTTGAATATGTTGTCTTTTCGTCATAAAGATTTCCAAAGTTTTGATTTGTATATTGTAAAAATATATAAAAAAGTTTATAAGTAAAAATTTATTCAGCTCAACTTCAAGTTTACTTTCAGTTCGTGAAATTCAACATGTCTTGTTTACATGTGCTGTAGGAGAAGGGGAAGGGGAGTATTGTAGTTTGAGGAGGTACTACCCCTCCAATAACCTGGTGAAACGCTACTATCATTATAAGAACATTAATTGTCGTTTATACAAAAAGGATATTTTTAACAGACACTATACTTATTATCTATTAAATTTTAAGGATACGATCCTAAACTGACGGTAATATATTTCCTAGCGTCAATATTTACACAATTTAGTTTACACTACCAACTTGCCTCAGCAAAAAAGGAGTAAAAGTGAGCTGATGTCAACCCCCACTACAATATTTGTGGAGTTGTCCACTGCGCATCGTCTTGACGCACGACTAGCAGCAAACTATCCGGAACTTAAGAATTGACGATAATAAAGTAAATATTTTTTCCTACTTTAAATAGAATAATTAAAAAAGATGATTTCTCTGAAAATATTTATCATTAGTAAATTTATTAAAAAACCTAATTTGACTTAAATTATTAATGATATTATTAACATGGGAAGTATCAAATCAAATATTCTGCATTTCAATAGGAAATCCAGCTGACAGCCTGAAGGTATGAATTTTAGTGATCCATTAATCAAAAATGTTAATTTTCTACATATTTTGGACCATACTTCTTCTCAATGTGATCTTAAATACGTTCGATTAAATTTATACTTTTAATCAAATAATTGCACAGAAAATGAGCGAGTAGTATCAAAAATATGAAAAATAAATATTTGCTAAATGACTTTTAATACTCACTTGGAGATTAATAATAAAAGTCTCCGAACAGGGTTTAATGAATATGAAATGCTTGCAAATAGTTTGTCAGAGATTGAATCAGTAATGTTTAAAAAATTGGCAAAACCACGTTGTGCAGGAAACATAAACAACTCTTGTTAAAATTCCTGTTTCAGTAGTTAACTGCTTAATTTAAATATTTAAATCCACTGTATTCAAATGCAAATAAATGACTATTTAGAACGTGTTGTGTTACATCAAAATTGACATGAGAAGTTATGATTTATTCATAGAAAACTATGCTTCGAAAATATACCAAATGTTACTACAATCACATTTCTCTTCTATTTTAATTTTTCGAATTTATTAAAATTTTTATTTTAATTCCATTTAAAGGTTTTTGTCACTGTTGAATTATTTACTACTGAAATTTTCCTCGATCCGGTTTTATATTATGAAATAATCCAGTGTCTGTTTGTTTCTTATATATTTTCATTCAATTTAGTGTATTGATCATTTAAACTGGGATAACTTTAAAGGTATGAATACGTATATTAACAAGATTATTGGGATTTTCTACAAACAATTTATTTCTTACCATTCAGATTATTCTTTATGGTATTTGTAATAGCTCTTACAACCTGCGTACTAAGAAATTTTGTTTGGTTTAGGTTAAAACTTCACCTACACTATGGTCTTAAAATTGTTTCTGTCATGAAATATATAGGCTTTCAAATAAATTAGTGATTGCGAAGCTTATTTTACAAGAGTTTATTTTCTGCAGGTAAACTGGAAGCAATATTTTTCAGAAAAAAATTCTAATGATTTCTATTAAAAATACATATAAATTAACGGAAACAGTTAAATTTGTCCGAATTAATTTAATAACATAAAAATTAGAACGTTGTTTCATATTCACCATTGGCCTTCATCAGTTGTACAATGGATTTGAAATATTATAAGTAACTTGCATCGATTGCAAAATTCTTTAATAAATATCACAGAAATTAATTTCGAGTTGCATTTCCATGCCAACGCTCTTTGTCACAAAAATGGTTACGTTTATTCAAGACTGATGAAGTTCTACACTAAGGAAGAAACGTAATGTTAAGTGATATGTTATTCAATTATTTATGGAAAATAAGGTACTAACATTCATTTATAGTTATATGGAAGGCAGATAATTAATTATATGGTCAAAGTTTAGGTCACTATGGCGTTGCAGTGACATAAACCACATATGTGAACTTCATTCGGCATCCGTGTGTTTCTTGTGCGGCCTTCATAAAGGACAGCAAAGGGAAACCTCGGTTTTCGTAGATAATACGTCCGAAAGCGATCGGTAAAATCCGAAACTAAGGTAATTATTTTCATATGATTCATTTTATATTCAATTAATTCGGTCTCGGTACTCAATAATAAAAATATATTTGATAGGGAATACAGATAATTTTATTAAATTGTCCACTGCCATTTTTTTTATAAAAATTGACTTTTATGATTAGAATTTATTTTATATAGGCCAAATGAACTTTGAATATTGGAATTAAAGAATATAAGACTAACTGTAAACATAATCCGAGCAACAAAAATAGTATTGCTTTCAAACTTTGTTTCGAATTCGACAACACTTGCATTTTAAACACAGAACCACATTTTCATAAAAGATTGATCTCAGAAATGGTTCAAGCTAAAAATCATCTAGAAACTTAAAATTAAGCATGAACCGGATAATAATAGTAACATTTATGATTTGTTATTTTTTTCATTTTGCTCCTTTACGCGTTTGTCTTTGGTATTATGTCTTCGGTGTTTTCCTGCATCAAGTATTGCAGTTTCATTTTAAGAACCATTTGAGAAAGATGCTAACTTTTTATCGAAACGTCGGCCTATCCAAATTTATTCTATTAGTTCTGAGTTTCTTGAAGGGTTGTCTCTAAAAATGGCCCTATCTCTGGTTATAAATCATTTAACGTTATTTGTGTTGTGTATAATCAACGCAATTAATTGCTAAAACTATAGTAATAATATATATATATATGTATATCAACTTACGCGGCTTCCTTCATTACTGCCTAATTTAAATGTGGCCTCCAATGGCAAAATGGTCCCCACCTCTGACAGACTATCGAAAAGTGTATTCGAATAAAAGAAAATTAATGCAGTAATTAATTAATTGCAGTAAGTCGAAGAGTCTTTTAACAGTTTCGTATCTGTTGTTCTTTCCGATTTTAAACTGATTTAGTTACTTGACTTAGTCTACTATATTTTACACGAGCTGTTAAAGTCTCGTGTTCTGTCAGTATATTAATATTGTAGAGTTGTTCACACATCAAAGTAACATAAAAGAAAGACAATACAATGAATTTTATCGGGTGATGCGAGGGAAGTTCCCCAGCCAGCATAATGCACTAAGTGGCGGGCTTCTTTAACTTCGTTATCACCGCAAATGAAACCCTTATTATAAATTAACAAGGATTGACTGAAGGAAATTATGGGGCAGTGTTTGTGCGAAATAAACACTAACTGCCTACTTTTCGGAGAAAGGATTCTGTCTGATGGGATTACTCCGCGTCCTCCCTTCCGAAATTGATAGTATCCCGTTTGGATCTGCATACGCGCCCGTCCCTTCTCGCTGCTCGCTAATTTTTTTCTTTCTTTTTGGGAGTTGCGCTGCTGTGGGAGCGGCGCCCTCCTTGCTCTCTCCCTCTCGCCATCCCATTCTCATCCTCCCATCCGACCCTCGCCGCTTCAAACTTTTTAGAGGCGCCGCTACTAACCTCCATCCTCTGCTCTTCAACCCCCCTCTTCCTTCTGATTCTCGAAAAGTCTAGTTGGATCCTTTGTCCCCCCCCCCATCCCGCATCCACTCTCTCGGTAAAACCACTTCAATTATTATAATGATTGAAATGTGTTCATCAAATTTTCAATGTTTTGTATAATAATTTTAAGTTGAAAGTGTCGAAAAACATTTAGAGAAATGCAGAGTGAACTGGGAACCATGAATTTTAAACTCCCATAGTAGCGAAGATTCCTTTTTTGTGAGAGAAATATCAACTTAATTGAAATTTCTTCTTTTTTCCCAAACTTGCTTGAAACCTTGCAGTTCAATTTTTGCAATTCTACTGTAGCGTTATGTATAGTTTTTTTGGGTTAACAGGCTACATGAGGATGATCCTGAAACAGGCAACTCCCCTTTAGTAGCATAGGGAGGGAATTGAAAAGGGGGGATGCGGAAGGTAGAGAAAGGTAGCCAAGGGTTGACTAGAAAACCTGCATCAGGTAGGTCGGACATTGGGTACTATTCTGAATGGGCTGCAGAGCCAAGGAGGAAGAAGTAGAGGTATAGAGAATACAATTACGAGTGTCACGTAATAAACGTTCACAACATCGTAACACTATTCTAGACAATTAACTTTTCGTTTTCAGACAAAACGTGGATCAATCATGTTGACACGTCGGTAAATGTAAGTGTATGATCCAAATTTAGGAATACGGTAAGAGCTGTGCGTTGATTCTATTGTAAACAGTCTTGCGACGTGGCAATTTAACTTAAATATTAGTTCTCATTTAATTTCTATTTTGACATTAATAATGATTTTAATTTTATGTTAAGGTTTTCTTCTATACGTGCGTAAAAATCTCCGAAGTGCAGGTAGCCTGTACTCTTGATTTATCTATGCTTAGAAGCTGATTAACGGATGTCAATGAACATTTCGGGGATTTGAAAAGGACATTTAACTTAAATTTTCATGTATGTTCCATTAAGATATCTTGAAGAGTTCAAATGATATTTATATAAATATTTATAAATCCATTGAACTGCCGCGCTTATTGCTAATTTTTATTGGCTCCGAAACGTATGTTTCTAAACCAACTGCGAGTTATATGGTTTGCCCTGAAGCTATCATAAATAGACGATACCGTACTTTTTATATATTCAATGAATTCAACTTTATCAAAATTCTGCACCTGTTGTTTCGTTTATAGGGCAAAGTAAAAATAACTAATTCGGCGCGAACGAAGTCGCGGGAGTTAGCTAGTAAATTAATAAAACATAAGAGTCACATAAATCACCCTGAAACCTTTGAAATAATTATGACAGATGTACAAGCAATTTATTACCTTTCCTATAAACGTTATAAGATGCGCGTATCTTTTCTTTGTGAACAACTGGAATGCTGCTGCATATTAGTCTAATTATGACCCATCAGTAAGATAATAGGCAAAAATTTATTTAAGAAATATATTATGATAATGATTTTCATGATTTCACGAATCCCACCGATTATCAAGGTTTAATATGACTGTCGTAGCTGATAATTATAGTTAAATTAGGTCTATAAAAATAAACTTACGTTGTAAAGCAATACATTCAATGTAACGATGAATTCCGTATTTTAATTTTTAGAAGAAGTATAGCTGATCCTCTGATTTTAGTTTTGAGTACGAGAAATAAGTATTTTGACTTCTGATCTGTAGAATATGGACGTATTATGTAAACAATAATTATAATCATGAATGACACAAACATATTGAAGTACATTAAGGACCGAGCACTAGTAAACCAAATTGATGGTTCTCAAAATATATTTAACCTCTGTAAGCACCATTACATCTCTGAGGCCGATGTCTTTTTCTTAAAGATAACCACCAAATATGACTCTTTCGAGAAGAAGGGAAATGAATTAAATTCTATGTAAATATAATTGAGCAACGTATGATTTTGAACAAATATATTTCCATTAAATACATAAAACATCTAATTGTACTGTTTCATAATGACATAACTCCCGCTTTCACAAAGGATCCAAAATGTAATAAATTAAAATATCTGTAATATTACAGATATTAATGACAAAATTAGTGCTTGAATGAAGTATGCAATAATTACGATGTCGAAAATCCAAATTCAAATTTCGATAAAATAATTAATAGTTGTCTGAATTATATACTTTTGAATTTTTACGTAACTTTTAGACATAGTGTCATAATATAGAAACATATATATAATTAGAATTTCAATTTGGATTAATCACATAAAAATTATTTGACAAGCAATTTTTTCTTTTCCTAATGGACATAAGATATAAAACACAATGAAACATAAATCTCGCAAAGTAAATTTAAATATCTTGAAGCTTCAACAATAATGAAATTTAATAATAATGAAGTTTTTGTACTGGCCCTATGATTTTACCATTATTTTTAAAAACGTAATTAATTTTTTACATCCCTGTTATGTTACTTACAACTTCAATTACATTAAATTTACACACGATTCAGTGTTAACGGGGAATCAACGAAATTTTCAATGATTTTATCACTTTGATTGACCTCATTTAAAGACGTCTTATAAAGTGGTATTTGAATGTTGCATTTAAATTGAGAAGTAACTGTATCAAAAGAACGTTTCATGCAAAGAAACGGGAAAACGTCAATGCCTCTGTTAAGTAAATGGCCCTTGAAGTAAGCGAATCAATTGGCTGTGGCTCGACGTTAGTTCAAATAACGAATTACAGTTTTGGTATTGAGGGGGAAAATAAAGGACGGTTTCTAACTGAAATAAACAGATTAGTGATTAAATAGTACAACTGAACGGTATCTGGCATGTCGGTATACTAAAAAAATTAATTACAAATTACATTTACTATTATATTTTGTCGTTTGACACTAGCCAGATTTAAAGGTCAACGATGAACCATCTGAAATGAAAGTAACGTTTAATTGTAAAATAAAATAATATACACAATTATAGATATATATGAATTATTTTGTATTTATTAATATATATAATAATGATTATTTAGAAAATTATTTTTATTAAGCCAACGTTTGTTAGGATTGACAATAAACTCTGTATACAATATTTACAACTATTAAACCACTCAAAAACTCACATTTAGACATATGAGATCCATTTTGGGGTCGTATTTACGGACCTTTTCATAGAAGTACAATGAAAAACCAAACTATACTCGGAGTGGCTAAACACAGAAACAGACCGAAAGTCTTCAGCTTTGCCTGGAACTCGCCGCGCGTCCTCAGATGTCGTACCGGTCCTAAACCGACTGCTTTAATCTTCCTTGTCGGAAAATAAACACCTTACTCATTTAATTTTCTTATATTCTGCCACGATAAAGAGTACGTCATGCATCAGTCAATTCAAGACCACTCCACAGATTGAAATAGTATCTCAATCCTGCTCTTTGTTATTATACACTCTCTCTATCTCATTATTAATCACGTTCCAATTCACTATCATTATATAATCATAATATTACAGCCCTTTGCCAATCTCCGATAGGCAAATTCTTAATTTCCAACTTTTTAATGCGCCCGTTTCAAATAGCTTTCCCCCACTCCATTGTTTAATTCCTTCGGTAGCGGGGAAAAATCCTCTCCAATCAAAAATATTTCCCTTTATACTTTCGCACCACCGATGTTTTGGGAAAAAAAACCAGGCCTGGTCACGGAGTCTCAACGATTTTAGAAACCCCAGACCGGTGCCAAATTGTTTACGTTTCATTACCCTGTTTGCCATCTTCAATTTATTCTAAGACACTTAGATTTTATACCACCAAATTCCATATTGAGGTTTTGTTTTACCATCCGTAAAGTATTATTGTTGCTTAGTGATGTGTCATTTGTACTGTCTGCCTCTTAGGGATTTTCTCGTTCACTTCACTTTCGAAAATCCTGCTACAGCAAGCATCAATTTGCAATAGAATAAATTAATAAATTTGAATATAGCAATACGTATTACACTACAACATGAATTTAAATTTCTCACGCAATTTAAAAATCAACTAACGTGTTTTTAGATCTTATATTGTAGCTTGAATCATATTTTACGGTGAGGTCCTCACAATTCGTAAACCAATCTCCTGTTGAAGTACCATGTGAAATCTCCATGATTTCGAGTATTTTGACTATCTGTGTCGAACACATGGAAAAGTCTTATTATTCGTATTTTTTAATATTAAAATAAAAACATTATGTAAATGTAATTCTCGGTCAATATCCCCTGAGAATGATTATAATATTAAAATTTTACGTTATGTTCCAATATTGTGTAATTTAAATTTATCTACCTAATTAGCTAATTCTTTATCTAATTCATCTTGACAATTATAATTACATAACGTAAGAAAAGTTCAGTTTTCTGAAGTGAATTTAAAAGATCTCATGGTTTGACTAAGATATTGAAGTCTAATTACGTTTCAAAAACTATTTCATCAACCATAGCTATTTATTGTAGTCAGAAAAATGTCACGTTTATGCATAGACTTGCAGTTTTCTCGTTCAGATAAACTTCTTATGAATATGATTGACACTATAATTTTATTTCCAATATCATAAATATTGGAAATAGGAATTAATTCTTGATTTTCTCTTCCGAAGGATTAATGATACTTAATAATCACAATAATCACATGTAAAGTTATTACCCGCTCTATTGCAGTAATATTTATTATCTACTCAACTGATGTAAATGTGATATATAGAGAAAATTTGATGAGCATGACGGAAATTGCTTCACATTCATCCCTTTGTGCGGATATATAAATCCGCCAAATGAGTTCATGGACAGTTTCCTGGCTGTACCAGCAATGTCCTTTATGTGATTAATATGTATTTAAAATATTATTCATTTAATTAATAACCTCATGGTATTATATGGAAATTAAAATGCAAACATGTCAAATATCTGTAACATTTACCTATAAAACACCATTGGAAAGCCATTTAATCACTGGTAGCTTGACGAATTGAAATAATTTATAATTAAATCGTATATGTTGCGTTGCTTTTAAATGCATTTCTCTTTGTTGAATGTCATTTATGATTGAATTCATTATTATTCCGTGAAATTCAAATTGAACGTCATAGTTTAATTTTATAAATAAGCAATCATTTTATTTGTTTTTCAGTCCTTTACATTAAATATGTTTATAGATGGGTGAAACGTTGCTTTTCAGCTGAAAAAACCTGATTGTGGTTTACGTCCATCAGGTAATACATTTTGAATCATATTTAGTCATGACAATCTCTTTAGTGTATGTCAATTACTTTGCGAACTAACGCTATCAAAGTTTTTTATAGGACGAGTATTGACCTTAATAAATTAAAGTATTGGATTAGATATGCTCATTTTTCTCATATTTAATAAAAGTAGGTGACACATTGAAATGAAATGTTTAATCATCGTAACAATAATTAAGAATAATTTCCTGAATGTAACACAACCAATACAGATTTGGTGTCGAGAGAATATTGAGAATTATTGACAATGAAAATATAATGCCTAAATTCCGAAGTACTAATTCAAGACTTTGAGTCTTTCTGTCGTTTGGGTTGGAAGTTAATTTAGTAAAATCAGAAATTATAACGGTCAGATACTGGAATAAATCAACCAAACACAAGTTGGAGGTCTGAATATGAAAATTTACCTACGGTATCCGAAGAAAAGTAAGGATACTTTACTCAATCTTAGTTTGGAATCCCAAAGTATGGAAACCCGAAAAATATTGGTATCTTAGAGTATCTAATAAATATAGGAGAAAATGAATAATTATTATTAACTTTATCAGTTGTTTACTGCTCACTGTTTTCAAATACATGGGTTTCCATCAGTCAAAAAATGAGTTTTTTAATAAAATATTTATTGTTGAAAGTATTGAAAACAATAAATTGTTGTTTTTAAAATGATAAGTACATGGAATTTAGACTAAAATATTATTTATTTTACACGTTAGAAAATATTTTTACTGCACTTTATTATTGAAACCTTATAAAACAAATCGATTTTTTTCAATTTACGTGTCTACACGTAATTAAAATATTCAAAGTAAAATGTTGCGGGGTCTTAAAAGTTGACTAAGACAGGGACAAAACTTTGTCATATTTTCCCAAAACTGAACGTCATTTTGTAACAATCGATTTACACTCAGGCAGTGCTTTCGGAAATATAGATGGGAAGCGGCTTAAGGTTTAAAATATGTAGCTGTAAGAAGAAAGGAAAAAGGAAAGGAGATGTTTATCCGTACAACGTGACGTCTGGGAGTGGTTTTGCGGTTGCCTGGACGACCAGACGTGTACAAATTGTTGATGAAAGGCTAAATATTAAATATATTCCTTTTTGATTAAATAAAGAGTCAGTCGCAGCAGCAAAGGAAAGGTTTGATGAAGTAAATTGCTTTTACAAACATTCTAAGTGGAATGTATGCTGAACTGTGTACGGTAATCAGAATATTGATATTATTATTATGCCATTAGAGAACTAGATATTGGCTGCATGTCCGGTTCCCATTCTTTTTGTTATTTAACTCAAGATTACGTGATAGGTGAAGATACGTCGTTGCTTTCATCATTCTAGCCAGGGTGAGCAACACACCAACATTAATAAGCAAATTCTCTGGTGCTTATTCGGTTGGTTACTAAGGTGCACATTGGAATAATTTATTTAAAGAAAACCTGAACGATAGTTGTAAATGTTAATATTTATGTCATTTAAGAATGTCAAACGTCTCGGCACATAAGGAAACCCAAGAACTATTTATCCAACATATACACAGGAACAAGTTTCAATCTTTAATAACTTTTTTTGATTTTTATAACTTTTCTGTATTGATATTTGAGGGAGCGTTCGGGATTTCTAATAGAATTAAACTTTTCAGGGTTGATAAAGCTATATATTAACTTCCAGCTTTTGGTAACATTCGAGACACTTGTTCAAATTAGATTTTTATATATGTTTTTATATATTTGAAGCATATATTTCAGGGGAAGGGAGAAAAATTTCGAGGACTTCGACGAATAAAAGGTATAGAATAATTGTCCACGTTTTGGACATGAGGGTCTTAGCATGAGAGAGAAGTGTGTGTGGGGTAAAAACAGAAGAGGGAGGCCAAGGATTGAAATCTCTAAGAAAATTAGGGAGAATGTGGTAGTTATGCGGAAATGAAAAGGCTTGCGCACGATAGGCTAGCATCAGGCCAGTCTTAGGACTGATTGCTACAACAACACACAATACAACAAATATTGCAGTCAGGATAAAAGGACCTGAATTTTCTGGTCCGACCAGCCCTCCGGAAGAAATTAATCGCATAGGAATAATTATGAAAGAGTAATTTGGTCACATTTGTAGTAGTGATCATTGATTAAGCGTTTTCTTCTTCTTTGGCTCTGCCTACCAGGTCGACTGCGGTCTGTCATCTTACATGACACGTTCCGAATTTGGACCATGACGGCAAACACTCCCAAGCCCATTCCGGGATTCAAACCAGGGACCTCTGTGTTGTGAGGGAGCGACACTAGCCACTAGACCACAGGAGGTTGGCTGATAAGTATCAATCGAAATAAATACTTGAACACTAATAGGAACTTACATTTTACTTAGGTTAAGATTTAGCAGGTACTAAGTAACTAGGTAATGCTACTAGCAGATTGAGTCACACAGTAACGGAGCGCTGGTCCGGAGTTGACTGACAATTTTTTCTAATTGCGAAAACTTTTATCCGAAGATTATTACATGTTATATTGACATTTATTCACTGAATAAACAATTGTCATGATTGCTTGAAGAAATTGTAAAATCCATTGACAATCAATTTAAAAGCGAGAGAATCGACAGAGCTGTGAACATAATTATGTTATTGTAGCTGATAATATTTGATGACTTAGTGTTGGCGCATGAATATTAATAGAGTTTAGGGAATCAGATGAAGATAAGTAAAGGAATAGTTGTTTGAAAAGCTGAAATTGAGATGCTAGCTAACTGAGAGAGAAATTATTGTTAGGTTATACGGGAGTGAGAGGGAGGAAGGGTGTAGTCTATTGGTAGTTTTCGTTTGAGTCTGCGGTTGTGTGGAAAAGGGCTATGGTGTCATTTGAGTGATTGATGTAGCTTTTGATTAAGGAGGATATGCATGCTTTTATTGCGGTGAAGATCAGGGAATTTGGATGTCATTGTGAATTACTGAGTTTCGAAGGTACCAGGGGGAGTTGGAAATGATTCTAAGGATTCTGTTTTGCTTGGTTTGGATTTTATTTGAATTGGAGTTGGCAGTAGTTCCCCAAATGGAGCATGCGTATGACCATATGGGGCGAATTAGGGAGAAGTAAAGGAGTCTTTTGGTGGAGATGGAGATTGGTGCGTTTCTGTTCAGGAGTGGATAGAGTAGTTTTATTTTGGTGTTATTTTTGGATGAAAGGAGGGTAAAATGGGGTTTCCAGGAATGTTTGGAGTCTACAAAAAGTCCGGGGTAAGTGTAGAAGTTTTTTTATTGGGATTTGGGAACCAAAAAGATAGAATGAATGACTAAGGGGAATGTTCGGTTTTGATTTGGAAGAGTTTATGCTTACCCTCTAGTTTTTTGCTCAGATTTCCAGGTCATTTAGAGTTATTTGAACGGTGCGAACACCCGAGATGAAGGATGTCATCGGCAAAAAAATATTGTTTTAGTGGATGGATGACGGAAAATGTCGTAAGAGTAAAACAACAACTCAATAAAGGAAAAGGAAACAACGATAAAGAACGACTCAAAGTTTCCTACAAAACCAGCATTCGATACTCTAAGTATTTGAAAAAAGTATCGGTTCCGAGAAATTATGGAGGACAGAAAGTGGATGTATCGAAAGCCGAGTACTGATATCAGTAAAGTATGGTTAATTATAAGTTATAAGTGTACGTAATGGGTGATAAATTTTGAGAGTCACCTAAAATAGAATTATATTTGCAAAGGAACGTTTTAAATACTAATGATCACATCACGGAGAAATATTTATTTGGCTTCCTCGTTTGGAATTCAGACCGGTGCTGCATTCTACGGTCGTTATCTTGGTGGTTGGGAGAGGAAAGTTTTCGTTTCTAACTTCGAACATGAGCCACGGACGGACATTAGCTAGTTAAGTGCGCAGGGTAAGAGAGAGCCATGCGAGGCGCGTAGTCTGGAAGATGAGTGGCGATGAACTCGAGACACTACATCAGCGAGTCTCCCCGCATTAATTGCGGCGTCGCTGCTAGTCGCCCCCGTCGCGCAAATTACTACCCCCTCGCCACCCCCCGGCCCACCCCCGCAGGAACACGCTCCCAAATTAACTAAACTTCGCGCGCACCAGAAAGGGCTGACGGCGTGGGATTCAATAAGAAGCGAGGAGACTGCGCACGCTCGGAACATGTGCGGCCACTGCGACACTTTCCCTTTCTTCATCGTTGTCACGTAGAAAAAATTCTCACAGCATTATTACCCTAAACAATCAGGACCCTACATAACGGCACAAATTGCTAGCGACAAATATTTTTTTTTAACTTTTGCAATGCATGCAATTTAGAACGACTATGACGTAAGCATCGTTGAATTACACTGGTCTACAAATTGAGTAACATCAACCGACAAGAAAAATATTGTATTCAGTAACTCAGCTCTCAGCTCCGTGTTAAAAAACATCATCTAAGTCTTTTTGAAACAATCATTCATTATTCCGGTATAAATCTATACAATACTCTCCCGGAAGAAATAAAAGCTTCAAAGGTTCAAAAATTATTTATAAAGAGTTGTAAATCTCTGTTAATGTATGGAGCGTATTATTCACTCAAAGAGTTCGTAGATAAGAAAGACTGAAACAGTTTGCTGGTGTCCTATCAAATTCTCCTATTATTTTACAAGTATACTCTACTAGAATTTAACTGCTGACTTATTTTCTTTTTCATGTTCGACGGGAACCTACTCACGATATTCTGCTGCCTCCTCCGTTGACTGAAAATTCAATTTTATCTTTCCTCTTTTTGTCCTTCAATTCTTAGTTTTAAAATTTTGTTATATTTTTTGTAATATTTTATTTGACGTATCCTATTCCTCAACCGAGGACTAATGGATTGAATAATAATAAATCTAAGGGAAGTGTTTTAATATACGGAAATTTTCCGCTCGTAGATGCCTCCGATAGCGGACAGTGTGAAGTGTCAAAATTTTTAGATCATAACGGAAAAATCCTGACCGTACTCTATTAATACAATATTTACGATTATATGTTTGTATGATAATTGTAAGTCTTGCAATAATTAATTGATTATTCAAATAAATTAAATTCTAAATTTTGTCTGTAATTGGCGGACGTGATTTGGAGCTGAATGACGTCAGGGCAACATATATCGAATCTGTTCCTCTACCGACTAAGACATATCTACACGACTGGACAAACCCTGCCAAGTTAATGACAAAATGCGTATCGTAAAATACATAAATAATTGTAATGTGGTGAATTCTGTTTGAGGCTTTAAAGATGGACAAGTTTACAATGTCGTTTTTCTTGCAAGAGTTGCCGCACGAAACCAATTAATTTTAATATAAAAGCCAAATAGTTATATTGTTACTACGACAACCCGCTTATAAAGGTGATATTTGTTTTTTTGGGTATAATATAAGATTTTCGCTTTATACGCCATTTAAGCTTAATTCATTTGCAAAGCTAGATGTTTTAAAGAATGAAGTATTGTCTTTTAAGTCCATAAGCCCTGAAAAAGCTATAGAAATTTCGAATTTAATTAATGGATTTAGGTTGAAAGTTTTTATTTGATTTCCAAGATTTTGAGAAGCAGTGGATTCAGGAATTTAAGAACACTGGGAAACAAAAATTTATACCGAATATGGAAAAGCAAATGTCTTGAACTGTGCTGCATGAAACTGTGTTAGAGTATTTATAAGAAGAAAAGAAAGGAGTCTAGTGGTTATTACAATAGCCAGGTTCATGAGCGGAAGAAAGTATTAGATGAATTACAAGCACTGTGTTTTCTTTTGGTACTAACAATTATTTGTGGCGGAAAACATGTCAAAGTTCTTTTCGGTGGAAAACATGTCAAAGGAATATTTGATTTTTTCTTCAATTAAAGGAAAATAGCATCTGAAAGTCATGAAATTCTTGTGGAAACTTACGACAAGCCTGCTCCAACTATCAAGACACGAACGCTGGTTTCAACGATTCGAAAGTGACGATTTTAATGTCATCTACAAAGAACTCGAGAATCGACCAAAAAAGTCTGAAGATGTCCAATTGCAAGCATTATTTAGGAAGCAGATGATACACAAAAACAAAAAAAATATTTCAGTGCAATTATATTTCAGTATGACCTTTTTAAAGGTATAGGAAATATACAAAAGTTTGAAAATGGGTTCTACATGAACTGAGCGAACGACAGATGGAAAAACTGTGTATGAAATGCTATTTCACCGTCACAAAAGAAAGGAATTTTCCATCGGGTTGTAGGTAGCGATGAAAAATGGATTTATTTTAATAATCCCAAACGCAAATCAATGGCAACGTCAGGGCAAGTCCAAATCGATTCTGGAAGAAGACAACGCTGTGAGCTCTTCAAGCCTTGTGAAACAATACTAACCACTACAATGCAATGATCAATTTGAGCCATGCGTTGATCGAAAAACGGCCATAATGGGCTGTAAAGTAAAGCCATTTTCCAGGATGTATGTGCTACTGAACATTAGGTCAAACTGATCAAAGACAAAATTTCCGCCCTTGGTTGGGAATTCTTATCCAACAGTCGTCGTATTCGTCAGACATTTCTCCTTTAGATTACTATTTGTTTTCATCGATGGAAAACGCACTGGCTGAACAGCATTTCAAAACATTAGATGAAGAAAAAATGGATTAGTGAATCAATATTGATGCAATATGGTACTTTCCTTTGGAATGGAATACATAATTTTCCTGATAGAAGGTGAAAATGTGTAGAAAACGATGGCCTCTATTTTGAATAAAAGATCTTTCACCATTATTCCAAAATGATTGTGAATTTTTTAATGAATAAAACGACATTTTAAACGTGTACACTAGGAATATACGCAACATACGTATATACCGAATTGTGTATAAATCCACGTGAATGCTGAGTGACAGAAAGTATTGCTTGTGATTTGAACTTACATAATGGAATCAGTACGTGTACAAGAGTGTGCTATTGATGTAACAAACCGGAACAATTACTTAGATAAAGGGTGGAATTGTGAATATAGTACTGTAATTAAGTATTGTGTGACATTATTATTTACGTAACACCGATGGGGATTCGAACTGTGGCCTTATCTCTTTCCTGGGACGCGGGGTTTTAATTCCCAGAGATCTTTCAATCCTCCATATCTCGTACACTTACAACTTACTCAATCACATTCTTCACTGTCTAATTTCTAAGACACTAGTGAAGAATAGACATGCAGGTAATTGATTAAAGGTGAATTATTTTAATTCAATGACCGAAAATTTACTTCCAATTAAATCTCAGACAAATTACGTTAAAATGAATTCAGAAGATCAGAATGGAATGTTAGAAGTCCCGTGTTCGAGTCTCGGTCCGGTATATTATTTAACTTCTTTTTTATCTTCTACGTTCCTAACATTTCTCAGCTGATAAAGCCGTGATAAATCATTATGCATAGATATCCGATTGAACAAAGGGTAAAACGAAAAAAAAAGTATTGTCAAAAGTGTGTTCGGTGCATGAAAAAATTGGCAAATGCCAACTCGAGCCATGTTGGATTACAACATGACGATACTTTTTAACACAAAGCGCCCGCAATATTCAGTATTTTTTTACAAGACTGTAATGTGCTATCACATCTGTTTTGCCAGTTGTATAACCAAAATAATATTTTACTGACCATGAAATAGATAACGCAAGATGATGGCGTAACCAAGATATATGAAAGAATAATTTAAGAATTTTGTCTTCAATTCGACTTTATACTCGTTATTTACAGGGTCGAAGCAAGTCGACGAGCCTTTTCATTTCTACATAGCTACCACATGACACATTCAGCATCCACCCTAATCTGCTTAACGTATTCCATCCTTATCTCCCTCTTCTGTTCTTACCCCACAATCTTCACTAGATTTACAAGACCCTCTCGTCTTAAAACGTGGACATTTTTATCTATCTCTTCTCTTGGTAATAGCTTTCAAAATTTTTCTCTCTTCTTGCTTAGTAATTCGTGGTTAGTTACCCTATCAACTCATCTAATTTTCAAAATTCTTCTATAGCACCACATTTCGAAGATTATATTCTTTACCTGTCTGCAACTCCACGTTTCGTACCCATAAACGCTAGAGTCCATACCAATATTTTTAGTAATGATTTCCTAATATTAATACTTAAATTAAACGTAAATAAATTCCTATTTTTTTGCAAAAGTTTTTCTTGTCTGTGATGTACTACTCTTTATGTCTACTATACTTCTACCGTCCCTAGTTATTATACTGCCCAAGTAGCATGAATCCTTAACACCCTTCAAAATATCCTTTCTAAATCTAATAACCTTTATTATTCCACTATTTCCCATACTACCATACTAATCTCCACCACCTTAATTTTCATGTTGTACTCATTCTTCAGGATCATGCTCATGTCACTTTCTTTCCACGTTTATGACTCCCTTAATATCACAAAAACATCAGAAAAGATTGTTTTTTTATATTCTCCTTTCATTCTGATTCCCTATCCATATTCATTTTTAATTTCCTTCATCGCCTGTTCTACGTCTTAGTTAAAGATTGCATCCTTCTCGTTCTCCTTTCTTGATTTCTGCTTCCTTTCCTTGACCTTCAATTCTAATTAAAACTACCTGCCTTCTGTAGACATTATGGATAAGTCTTCTTACTGGACATTTTATTCCTGTTCTCTTCAAAATCCTTAATAGTGTGTTCCAGTTTACATTATCAAAGGCTTTTACAAAATCTACAAATACGATGAACGTAGACCTCTTTTTTCTTATTATGTATTCTAAAATTAGATGCAGAGTCAATATTGCTTTTCTTGTCCCTACATTACTCCTATAACCAAACTGATCTTCAACCAACTGGAATGCTATTTGACGTTCCATTCTTCAATGTACCTATTTTCGTTAACATTTTGCACGCGTGGGATACTGAAATTATTGTCCTGTGCTATTAGCATCTATCAGTTCCAGTCTTAGCATAACTTTATTATAAAATTTTCTTCCTTCTTTCCTGTTCTTTCTCTTGAACGGACAGAGATATCTAATATAACTTACTGCTTTTTGTATGGAATTAATTTTAAACCGAAAACAAAGTTAATTTTTTACTTTTCATTGGCGGTGTAATATCCACAGAACATTCAGTGTGCTCTATTTAATTTAAGAAATATACGTGCAATTAAATTTTCCAGTTTAATTTTTCTTTAATATTTTATGCTGTTGTGTCTTTTTTTTAAAGAAATGTAGTTGCTGTATGTATTGACAGGTAAAACGGGGCATATAAAAATTGATTTTTTACCAGTGACAGTTGGGTTATCCACAGCTCTCGAGCCGATGAGAAACTGGTGTGCGACGTTGCAGTGAGACATACGTTGGAACACAAACTGTTTAATGAAGTGGAAGGTGTTATCTGTGCGAAACGTCGAGTTGCTAACAAATCTATCTCCAGAGGTTTCTGTCGATGCATGAAATTAAGCTGGGCCACGTATTTACCTGACCGTGGGCCAAAATTTATTGGCTCTAAATCACCGCAGATTATTACTCGTGACAAGAAACAAATAACCTTTTGCGATGCTTGTTTGATTAAGTGAAAGGCGGTCGGTATTCGCATTGAAACTAGAGGTGTGTTATAGTCTAACAACACAGGATTCTCATATATTATATTCTAAAGTTAACAATAAAACGGAAATGAAACTAAGGTACTATGGTGTGTTGTTTAGCCATTATTATATGACGATTGTTGGAATATAAACTTAGTGTCTCCCTGCTCTTATTCCTTTAGTTTATTTTTTCCACATTTTTGCCTTCTCCTCTTTAAACAATATACATGGCAACCTATATTTAACTTCTCATTTTTTTTCGGTAAAATGAAACTCTTTATATGGTAAATTCTATGACGGAGGTGTGTTATATCACCCATAAATTTACCATCCTAAAGAAGTCCACAAATATCAGACTCGAGTAAGTGTTTACAACTGTGATTCAGTCTCCTTCTACATATGTACAATGAACACAGTCAAACTTTTTTTGTTTATCACATTCTTTTCTGTGCCGATATTTTATAAAACTTTTGCTATTTGTTTTGAGCAATTGACAGTCTGCATTAGAAATTTCATTGCCTTACAATATATTCTTCAGTAACTGCCAACGATGACTAGCGACTGATGGTAACTGATAGACAGTGGTACACGAGACGGTGCAAGCATTTTTTGTCATCAACTATGATATTACTACCAACATAATCGTGCCTGGCTGGACACGAATGTGCCAAACTGTATTATACTGAATAATTCAAAGGAAGTTCTAAACAACCCAAATGAAGTAACAACAAATGAAGTCACTGTCATAAAATTACTAAAATTCATTTCTGCAATAGGAATTATAAAACTTATAAAATTGTATAATTATTTTTCCTTTTGTTTAAAAAACTATAAAAAGGATGTATAATTCAAATTTTATAAATGTAAAATACTATGACAAGAAAAAGAAGGTCGGTAATAATCCCCGGGATGATTCGACGTTAAGCCTGAACTATTTCTTTCCTAACGCTGAATCTCCTTTACATTAAATTTTATATTATTATTATATTTTAAAATTACATCAGAAAGGTTTCATTTAATTAACCGGACGTTTTGTCACCATGTTCCTCAGGTGCCTCAGGTATTGTTATGCTACATTGTTGGTTTAAATTCTTCAATCACATTTCGGTTGTAGCAGTCCAGTTTATAATTTTATACATTTAAACTTCTATGTGTTAGTCAAAATTACTAAGTTTAACATTTGAGGAAATTACTTCAGGAAGTCCCAAACATGAGACGAAACGTCTGATTAATTAAATAAAAACTTTATGTCTGTAATTTGATGGTACATTTATTTTATTTTATTATTGTAAAATACGGACGTTAATTGTTTTTCGATTTATTAATATATTTATATACAATGATAGTTCTTTCTCCAAAGTTCTCTTTAAATATCTACCAAAGGAAAAAAGAAGTTCGCGAAGAGTTGTGCAGTGATCTAAATTTTTCAGCTTATTACGTGTTACGATAAGTTGGCGTATTTGAGAAGGAGGAGTGAAACGGTAGTGAAGATATCAAACCTATTATTAATTATTCTGTTTCCTAACGCTCCATACAGCATTTCGATTTTCATTCTCCTTCAGCATAATACCCATATAAATTATTTTGTACAATGGAGGAAGATTCCATGATTTCAGTATGGCAAAAGCAATTTAATTTTGGAAAACATTGTGGGTATGGAAGAACGAATATTACTGTTGTAAAGAATGTTTAAAATAGTTTTATATATTTTCAGATAATTATGAACATATAGATTGAAAGATTCTGTGGAAGTAATTTTGTATCTTTGGATAAATAGTGGTCTGTTTAATTGGTTTTTATATAAATCCTTAGTACGATCATAACACAATCTTGTGAAAGTCAAGGTTTTATAGGGACAGTGTTTTATTTTCATAACCTCGTTTACAAGTGGAAATTAATTTTCAATAAGTGTACAAAATTGCGTCCACCAGCATTGATACATGCTTGACAGCGCCGGTTCAGCTATTGACGAACACTTTCAAAGATACCAGGAATTTCACGCACACGTGCAGCAGCTATTGATAACCGTGCAACGAGATCTTCATTGGAGTCTACTGGAGTGGCACTATTCAAATGTCTTGAATTATGGTAACCTTAATTCAGACCACAGAGAGAGACGAACGTACGTCAACATTTCTTTGAGATTTCACTTTAGTTCGTAAACTCTCAGACTCTAAATTGTTGTCATTTAACCATACCAAAATACAGAAATTAGTTGACACTTTGTTCTTTCCTGTGTTTGTGCTTCGACGCTTCACTTTTGCCCATACATTCCTATACAAAATGTGAATGTTACAATGTCCTGTACCACAAAAACAACTTTATGCACTAAGCTCCTCAATTGAAGACTGTGAAGGGCTTTATTTACAATTACAATAATTATTCGACCAGTTTATTCAATCCTTATACTATAGAAAATATATGTATTATAGAGATGTAATTTTTGACATTAACTTATTCCATAACCTGGCTTGTGACAAGTCGTATCTTACAGCGTGTATTTAATATGCCTTCATTATAGTTAAATAAAATACAATTTGAGTCGTTTTCTAGCCACCCAGGAGTAAACACGTGTCTAGTGCCGAGTGTTGTTTACCTCGCGCAGCCAGAAAGTGTATGGGGTTCGCCCCAGTGCGAAATCTGAGGGACACATCAAAGGGCTATAATCCAATTATAGCAAGGATTTATTAGTGCATCCATCGTATCTTCTGACTACATGAGACACGTCACAACATGGAGCAACCCACACAACAGACGACTACGTATGCAACAGCAACAGCCAGCGACATCTTCCCAAAGAAGGACCAAGCCATAATCATAGAGGCAAAAGACGGAAACTCAATCAAGGAATATATTAATGAGGTGGCCAGATTTACCGGACCACAGAACATATAGTTTGTGTCAAAAAAATTGTTTGTGTATTCTTGGCTACCAAAAGTGAGGCAGAGAAATTTGTAAACACCCATAAAACTATAAAAATTAACGAACAGTACATGGGAGTCATGCCCCTTATAAATAAACACATACTTATAATTTCAAATGTGTGCCCGATCATCCCACATTCAGAAACAGAAAAGGAATTAACTAAACGAGGAAATAAATTAACCACCAAAATATATTTTATAAGAGCAGGAATGCAGAAAGCTAATTTTACTCACATATTGAGTTTAAGCAGGCAGGTTTACATTGATCCAGAAGACGTCAACAACGTCCCAGACTCTATCATCCTCAATTTTGAGAATACAACATACAGAATCTTCCTCTCAACAGACACAATAGGATGCTACATATGCAAGGATGAAGGACATGTAGCTAAACAGTGTCCCACAAACAAAATAAATAATGAAGTGACAAGCACCCCTCTTTCTACTAACCCCCAAAACTATCTCACCACAGACAGGAGATAACTCACAGGAACAGGCCGATGACACCGAAATGACCAACCAAACCCAAACCTATGTACTGAAGAAGCGCCTTTCACCCACATCATTATCTGACCCGGTAATAAATCCAAACCCACCGTATGACAGTTATGAAAAAAATAAACATAATAACCCGCCTAAAAAGAAAACAAAAACCTCTCAAGAACAATCGATAGAAAAAAATATAGAGAAAGTATTGGAACCTACCAAAGTTTTCATAGAGGAGAATGAAAACGAACTCATCCTTAACTTTCCACAATTCAAAAGCTTCTTACTAAACACATTCGGAAGCAACAACCCAGCATATGTTGCAAAAGACTACACAAACGACATAAAAGGACTAATTAACGTGTTAACGAAAACATATCCCCTGATTTCAGAAAGAGCTAGAATTACAGGAATCAAGAACAAACTAAAACGACAACTACTCGAAGTAAGCTCTGAATCGGGAACATCAGACTAATTTATCATCATGAATCAAAACTCAAAATTTTAAATTTCACATTGGAACAATAATGTTTTTTTGTACAAGATTACAAAACCTTCAAGAGGTCAAATGATCCTATCGAGAGTAAGAACCGGACACACAAAGTTTACACATCTCTACATCATAACAAAAGATCCCCCACCGATTTGTGATCAGTGCAATATACAGATCACAGTTGAACACCTGTTGAAGTACTGTCCAAAAAGCTGAAAAAGAGAGGAAATAAATTTTAAAAGAAATTGATCTTCACCAGCTTACAAATGGAAAAAAGGCAAAACTCTTAAAAAAATTATACCATAAAATGTAAACTTTTACTATATATTATTTTAGGTACGTTTAAGGTTAGCACTGAAAATATAAATTTTAAGTAAAAATGTACAACATTGTTAATTTTTAGAAAAAAATGTAACGAATATTGTAATTTCGTAAAAGTTGCTAACGACTTTTTTGTTTATGCGACTATAAATAAATAGTTATTAAAAAAATACAATTCACAGATCCATAATCCGCCCAGGAGCTTTCACTGTTGATGGGTCATATTCATCTATGCAGACGATGAAGACCGAGACGGCATATTACACTATAAAGTAGTTTATCCCTGTTGGCAAGGGAGATAACCGGTGTCAAACTGTCACCGTCCCAACATGATGACGGACCAAGCATAGCTGGAGCGAGGTGGAAATGAGAGGCAAGTAATCGCGAGAGTAGACGGGAAGGGAGCTAGCGATTGTATTGCAGACGTGATTATCCGAGTTGCAAGGATAACTGTCTGTTTGGGAAGGCGGCGCAGGTCGGTGAGTTAACTGAGGAAAGCGTGCCGCGAACCCCAATGGCCGGGCGCACTTAATCGAGTTGCCGGCGACATCTCCTTCCCCAGCCCCAGCTCTGCGGCAAGAAGTTGGGCGCGGCCTGAGACAGCCTCCGTCCCCGCGATCGTTACGCGGCTCCTCGGGGGAATGCCTTCAGATTCTGCACGCAAACACAGCACAGAACAGCACAGCACAGCACAGCTGCCTGCCTGCCTGCCAATCACAGGACATCATCGCGCCACGCAACGCCGCACAAAGAATGAGATAAAACGAACATCAACGGAACAAGACTTTCTCCCTGGACTTAGATAAGGGCAGTGTTGGGCTTTATATAGACTCCGTCCACTGCTCGCTTCGGTCGTCAACCCCTCGGCGAATTATTTCCCTTTCCTCTTCTCATTCTGTCTCAATTAATCTTCATTATCGTCCCCTCCTAAGACCACGACGATGTCAACTGTAAGGAGGTTAACCGGCATTAGTATTTTCCATTTTACAATAAAGGACTTGTTTCACAGTAATAAAAAAATCTATGAAACATACCAGAAGATTTCAGTAACAACATAGTTATCCCCATACCGAAGAGGACTGGGGCGAATTTGTTTAATATACCATGCCTGCAAATGTTTTTTTTGTTGTTAACAGGCTACATGAGGATGATCCTGAAACAGGCAACTCCCCTTTAATAGCATAGGAAGGGAATTGAAAAGGGGGGATGCGGAAGGTAGAGAAAGGTAGCCAAGGGTTAACTAGGGCCCCCGGGCTATGGTTTAAGGATCCTACCCGGTGTTTCACCTAAAGAGATGCAGGGAAAACCCTAGAAAACCTGCATCAGGTAGGTCGGGCATTGGGTACTATTCTCACGCCCTTCCGAATGACGGGAGACGAGTCTGCTGTGGGGACGCAGCATTCCCTTCTCCGTGTCTCCACCAGTTTCAGGAGGCAGTTGGCCGACTGATCCAATGGGATCAGCGGACAGCTCTTGCCATATGCACAAGGTCTTTGACCCCGGTACATATACCTCCTAAAATAGGTGAAGGTGTCTCGGCATATGAGAACTTTGATAAAAAGTACCCAGAGAGAGTGCGAGGCATTCCCGACATGATCAGGTGAGCTCCACAGTCACTCTGGGCTGAAGCGCCTGCGAGAAAACTCCCGCAGCGCCCATCGATGCATGCCTGCAAATGAATTAACTAAGAGCATATATGAGGATGGAACGTCAGATAGAATGCGAGTTAGGAGACGATCGGTTTGTTTTCAGGGTGAATGTAGGGACAACATAGGCAATATTGACTCTGTGTCGAATTAAAGAAAAACAGCATAAGGAAACACAGGCCTACGTTCATGGTATTTGCAGATTTAAAAAGCTTTTGATAGGGTACACTAGATCAGACTATTAACGAGTTTGATGATAACAAGAATAAAATATTTGGAAAGAAGAGTTATTCATAACCGATTCATAAGGCAGTCAGCAGTAATTAGAATTGAAGGGCAAGAAAAGAAAGTATAAATCAGGAAAGGAGCAAGACAAGGATGCTGTCTGTCACCCATGTTGTTTAACTTATATATCGAACAGGCGATCAGGAAACTTAAGTATGAATATTGGAAAGGGAATCAAAAATGCAAGGAGAGTAAATAGAAACCTTAATATTTGCTGATTATATAGTAGTATTGGGGGAGTCAGAAGAAGACCTGGAAAATATAATAAATAGCATGAACGTGATCTTGGAGGAAGAGTAGAAGATGAGGATTAGTAGTGGGAAAACCAATGTGACGGAGCGTAGTATGGGAAATAATGGAATAACAAAGGGTGTCAGATTGAGGACCAATATTTTGAAGGAAGTTAAGGAATTCTGCTACTTGGGCAATAACTAGGGATTTTAGAAGTATAGTTGACATAAAGAGTAGGGCAGCATAGGCAAGAAATGCTCTCGCAAAAGAGAGGAATTTACTTACTGCTAATATAAGTATTAATTTTAGGACATCATTATCAAAAATGCTTGTACGGAGTGTGGCGTTAGATGTGTGCGAAACGTGGACGATAGGTGTTGCAGAAAGGAAAATAATAGAAATGTGGTGCTATAGAAGAACGCTGAAAATCAAATGGATGGATGGATTAACTGTCCGGGAAGTTCAAAGCAAAATAAGGGAGGACTTTGTCCAAGAGAAGGGATACATTAATAGGTCGCATTTTAAGTCATGAGGATATTGTAAAATTAGTATTAGAGGGAAGCGTGTGGGCGTAGAACAGAAGAGAACAAAATAATAATAAGCAGATAAGGGAGGATATTGGTCGTGTTAGCTACACAGAAATGCAATTTTTCGCGCATGAAGGTTGCATCAGATTAATCTTAGGACTGAATAGAACAAGAAAATAAATAATTTGTTCCGAGTGTTTTTTTACATTACTTAAATTAAACAACACCTATCATTTAATTAAATAAGTTAAATATTACCTTCTTAATTAATATCAATTCTTAATTAAGACAAAATTAAACATCTAGCATACGAGAATTGACAAATTACTTTCCGGAGATTACAAGAAAAAATATTTTCTTGTAGTAGAAATGTTGAATAGTGTTAAAACTGAAGGTGTTTGCGCGGATATCGTGGCCAAAAATGGTGTAGATATTGACAAATGTTATCTCATACCTTGTATATGCGAAACAATTTTTACTGCTAAAATATTTAAACTATAAATTACATACTGATTACTTAACGGTGTCATATTGTGACCAATATTTTTCCTTTTCTTAACTGTATTCTGACCTCTGTAAAATTCCATTCGACAGAATGTGGCTGTCTGGAAGTAACACCATAATAAGCGACAAGGGCGTAACTATTCAAGATGGCATTTGCAAAATTGAGGTCGCGTTCAGTTACAAAGATGCATTTACATAAATTTGGATTTAAGCAGTAAAGTAGGGGCCCCTTAGGACCACACGTGACTAAAGTTGGAATTGTGATTAGTTACTTTCGCATTTTATTTCAGTGACAAAACTGTTGGGCGGAGGGGTGGTGAGGGGGGGGGGGCACAAAAGCTTTTCAAACTGTTGAAGAAGTCAGTCTTAGTTCGAACTTCCTTCTGGAAACATGGCTAGGCTCCTGAGCTCTCTTTATCTCAGTAATGTTCTTATTATTATTCAAACTTATTCTTCAAAACCATTCTAGCATCTTTGATTCCGTTCAACTGCGGACAGTTTATTAATAGAACCTCTCGTACCGAGTTTCTCCTTTTTTCTTTCCTGAATTCTCCTTTCTTCGACGGCTAAAGAAGAGGAGACGATGGGAATTTCCTGATTTAACCTCCTTTTAGTTTGATCAATTCCTTTCCTTGGCTAATAACTTTAAATTTCAATATCCATCTCATTTCGGTTTTCTGAAGCTTTAGCCAGGATCAACATTTAACGGACGCATCTGTTACACGATTTTATTAGTTTTTTACGAAACTGTTATTAGAGATTCGTGAAATTAATGGTTTTCTACTCTTGCAATTTTAATATAATACGTCTACTATACTCTATGATGCCTGCCTCATTCCAGATAATGGATTAAAATTTCTCGTTTGTATTAGAGAACACATTTAATAAATTTATATAAATTAGCTGCGTGCCAGTAATGTATTTGTCAGCATATCATTACACCATCAGATTGATCGTCGTATTTTTAAAAGTTACCCATAATCCAAATCGCACGAAGTGGTGCTGAAAATTAAATGTTTAATTCAGGATGTGATAAGGAACCCAAACTATGCAACTTTGAGATTTGCAACAAAATATTATTTTAAACACATTTCATTGGTTCAATGTCGAACTAATACATAAATATTTCACTTAATAAGCACTCAATTACAATAAAGAACTCAGAACTCAGGAATCCGAAAAAGGAAATGTCAAAACAATGCCAAGCAACGACGCAATGACCTAAAGCTTGAATTGGTGCGTAAGTTAAATACCACGGATTATTCAACCGGTAAGGCTGAAAAATTGGGATTATATGTTTTTTATGTATGAAATAGAAAAACATATATTTAAACAAATTGGTTGGATAATTAGTATAAATTCTGTTTGTTGACAACAGCACCGTTTACCGGGCCTAACTATAGATCAACCAGATGACACCATAAATGAAAAATAAAAATTTCATAAAAATCGATCAAGTCGTTTAATAAGAAAACAGGAGATAAGTAAAGTCATTATGATGGTCTCGTATAATTTCAGGTGAGATCACACTTTTTATTCCTCGTATGGCATGTTTGGCCTTTATGAAAATTTTAACTTCCGTTACATTTACACTACACACATTAAATACCATATTAAAAGAAATTAGTTGAACGGAATGAAGCAATGTAGAGTGTGAAATTAAATTATAAGTAAGCAAAATTAAATATTTGATCACATATGTTATATTATTGATTTGAAGTTTTCAGTTAATAA
This sequence comes from Eucriotettix oculatus, assembly GCA_034510155.1. Taxonomy (NCBI): domain Eukaryota; kingdom Metazoa; phylum Arthropoda; class Insecta; order Orthoptera; family Tetrigidae; genus Eucriotettix; species Eucriotettix oculatus. Next base: position 49,203,730 of record CM067376.1, on the reverse strand, counting down.
AACAGTAAGACTTTGTTTTCTAAACAGTTTCCGAGTCCAGTGGATAATTATTTGTTGTGTTATGAGAGTAACTCGTATACGTTCGGTCAGATTAAACAGTACACATAACAAAATCTTATGCAAATATTTACATCTGGATGCTTAGTACAGGTAATTTATCATTTGTGTATTCAGTTTGTCTTTAAGAAATATTTATTAAAACTACTAAATTGCATTCATAGAAAGTTAAAGACGTAAAATAATGTGAAAATATCCTACATGTAGCGTTTTAAAATGTATATTATTTTTTCCACCAATAATATACGCGTTCGTATATGTATGTTATTTAAACTATAAACAGAGCTTTATTTAAAAAAAATTGTGGTTGAAAACTCTAAGTATTTGTAAGATAACCAAAATAATCTTCGTCAGAAAAATAGTCTGTGTATCCTATAAATTTTGGTGCAAGAAGATGTTACGGAAATACAAAATGTTGTCATCTTCGGAAGAATTTATGTGGCAGTTCTTCTCACACACTGGAAATATCGTGCCGTGGACACGAAATAAACACTTGTGAAGTATCAGTTGTACACACAAACAGCAGAGATTTGTGTCAGTATTCTATAAATTAATCAGTATTTTCTGGGAAACTGATGTGCGGGAGGCTGATGAAGAGTGGTTCTGATCTGAGTTCCATGGTCCAGAGTCGAGAGTTTCCAACAGTGAGACAGGGTAAAAGATTAAATGAGAACTGAGTTTACGAATCCGATGAATCTTAAAATAATTAAAGTTAATAAATGCAGTCTGAAGGAAATTTTGAGATTGTTAAAAATGTAGAGTGTTCGATAATATGTATTTCTATCTGTTACACGACTTGACTGCAGTCTTGTACAGGAACTCTACCACAGAATCCGCCTCAAAATTCCGAGACTCGAAGGATAATGGCTGACAGGCAACAGGTCGTACACTCAGTGACAAGTTCCTTGCGTTTCCAAGGTGACAACTCAAAGGCTTTCGCCCCCCGAGTACTTGTTCGTGGATAACAGCGACTACAGAGACGACAGCAAGATTTGATGTTTGCGTCACACATGAAACATTCCCGGTGGCGATAAAAGAATTCGTTATGTTTGCACGCATATAGGAAAACATGCTCGTTAAATTCTTGAAGGTAGCGCTGACGGGGATCCAATCGGTATGCATCTTTTTGATGTTTTCTGTATTTTGTCCCCCTAAGAACGTTCATTATTCAAACTTAAATAATAAAATAATTAGAATTAAAAAATGGAAAAAAGTCCAATGATGTCAAATTCAACCATTTGTCAAAATTGATTCATTAGTTATGTACGTAATGATCGTTCATTTTATAAGTCTATTAGAAAATATAAAGAGTGTCCCATCTGAAACAGTACGGCCATATATCTCAGAAAAAAAAATCAATACACAAGTAGTGTTTCGAATGAGACATTCGATGCATACATTATTTTGAGCTTTTAAGCTAATGCTTGCAAGCTGCAGCCACAAAGTCTTTTTTTTTAATTGAGACCTCATTTTTCACACTTCTAAAACTTTTTCGTCTTAATGAGTTGTTTTCATATCATTTCCACCAATCTTACTCGTTAAAAGCCACAAAGCCGACCTCCTGTGGTGTAGTGGCTAGCTTTGCTGTTTCACAACCCAGAGGTCCCGGGTTCGAATCCTGTGTTGTCATGGTCAAGAAGACCGGGATTAAGACTGTTGGAGGATCGATACGCTGACCACGTGTCACTCCAAATTCGGAATGTGTCATGCAAGATGACAGTCTGCAGTCGACTTGGTAGCCCCAGGCCCTCAATGGGCTGTAGAGCCATGGAGAAAGAAAGAAAGAAAAAAAGCCACAAAAACGAAGAAACACGTTGGAAATTCGGGACCGCTCTCGATATGTTTCAGCAGCGGCTTCTTACACTTCAAAAATCCCTTAAAACGAGTAAAATGTCGGCAATTTCACTGGTTGAATAATCATGTGAAATTAACCCAATTCTAGTTAAAAAGGCACTGATTACAATAAAGGAATCCACGAAGCAGTTACATTTGATAATTCTGGTTGTTTAACAGACCCATGGAACAATTATCAACAACAAGGCGCCCCAAGGACGTTTGAACGTCCGATTTGATGTTTTATATTTTGTCTTCAAAATGTATTATGACAGACGTAATTTATGTAATAAATTACTTAATATGTTTACATTGACTTAGAAAATGGAAGATATTTACGTGAATAACTAATAATTACTTTTCAAACATTTTTATTCTGGCGATTTTACTTTTTTTTAAATTCCTTTCCTTTTCCTCCATGGCTTTACAGCCCATTGAGGGCCTGGGCCTACCGAGTCGACTGCGGACAGTCATCTTGCATGACACATTCCGAATTTGGAGTGACATGTGGTCAGCGTATCGATCCCCCAACAGTCCTAATCCCGGTCTTCGCGAGCATGACGACACAAACATCCAAGCCCGTGCCAGGATTCGAACCCGGGACCTCTGGGTTGTGATGTGATGCAGCAACGCATCACAGGAGGTCGTTTTTAAATTAAGTTGTTTTATTATTTAAATTGTGGCTGATGAACAAAATACGGAAAACTCCAAAAATAATACGTTAAGTTATAGAAATGTATAATACTACAAATTAATTTATACTTTTAGAATTTATAGCCAGCTATTGATATCCTTTTTGTGGGTTTAGTTTTTCTGTTTTCTTATAATTTATTGCAACTTATATCCCGTCATTATTGGCATATTTTCTGTGACAGCTTATCAGAGTTTAAGGTTTTACAAGGCCGTAGGAAAGCGAAGGGCAAAGCGTTTATTGATTGAGCTAGCCCCGTCTGCTGTTCTCGGCGTAACGTTAATCAAACCACACGCTCGCTCATTACGACCACGCGGTGACGTGTTTATGACGCAATGAATGTTTATTTATGACGTGTCGGTGTGGACACATTAACATCTCACACGAGTGCTGGGGTGAGTCTGCGGTTAACCAGAAGAACGGTATCAGATTAAATGTCGTGAGCTCCCAATATTAGCCGCTTCTGCCGGGGAGATTAGATTTTGACGTTGATTAACGGGTTTATTAGGAAACAGTGTTTGAGGTATTAGAGGTGATGTCTCAATTTTTTGTATGTTTATTGATTGTTAAGGGAGAGACGAAATAGATGACGTGCTTTATTATACATTACATTCTGTGTTGAAGCGTAACGTAGTATACGAAACCTCAGGTAACATAATGCTAATAGCAATGTCTGAAAACTTAGACACGCTACTGAAAGGCAGTCGATGCATTGCTAAACATAATCCCGTAAATACTGAGAGTGATGTACGAGGGTGGTTCAATAAGTAATGACTCATATATTTCTCCTTAAACAAGTTCGTGATGTGAAATTTGAAATTGGTGCGATTCCTCAAATACTTTTCTCCAATCCACTGCAGCAACAACGTTATATGTTAACGGGTGGCAGCACTGCAAACTCTTGCAAAATGGTTGACATTGGCGCACGTATTAGAAAGCACTCTGTGATTGAATTCTTTAATGCAGAAAGTGTAAAGCCCATTCGCATTGCTGAAAGGCTGAAAAGGGTGTAAAGTGATGCAATAGTGGATGTCAGCATTTATCGGCTATGGGTTCGTAGCTGTAAACAAGAAGAAGGGCAAACACCGTTGGCTGATATAAGGCGAAGCAGCAAGCCTGCTACTGCAATGACTCATTCAAATGAGGAGGCAGTGAAAACGTTTATTTGTTGACGGCTTATGAAGCAATATCACGCTCTTTATCGCGGCGGAATACATGTACTTGTTAAAAGGTAGGCAAAACCGTGGAAAGTGACAGAGAATTAATTGAAAAGTGAAACTTTAATCATCAAATTGCATTTGATTGCCTTACAAAGTAAAAGAGAAAAAACGAAGTATTTCTTATTGCGGTTTATAGGCCCAATATGCACAGCATATATTAATATTTTATAAATATATAAAATTAAAATTATATTAATTTAAGTCCAACAAAAGGAAAGTTGCAGGCTACAAAAGTTTTACATAATTTAATTTATCGTTCTTATTATTCCTGTAGTTGGTCATACATTAAGCTACCTCTATAGAGTGTTCAAAAGGGACTTTAATTAATCATATTGGTTAGAGACAGGGACTTTTATTGGTATAATGAAGGGATTTTATTTTTCATAACATTATATACCTAGTAATAGGTAATTTATACCAGGATAATCCTCAAAATGGAAGGTCTGTGAAGTCTTTTTTACGAATACGACAATAGAAACCTACATAAAATATGCATGTGGCTTTATATGGATGAAAAATTTAATTGTAGCAGTTGCTTAAAGGGAAAGAATAGATGATTTTGAAATATAGTGCTTTAGAAGAATGATGAAAATTGTATGGAATCATAGAGTAACTAACCAGGATGTTATAAGCAGAACAAGAGAATAGGGAAGAATAAGGAGGACTTTGACCAAGACAAGCGATAGATTAATAGGCCACGTTTTGAGAAATGAGGGTTTTGTGGAGTACGATCAGAAAAGGGAGACTAAGGACGGAATACGCTGAGAAGATTAAGGAGGATGTAGAATGTGGTAGTTTTGTATAAATGAAAAGAGTTGGTTAGCATTGAGAGTTGCATCAGTCTAAGGGCCGAATAATACAACGACAACAGATACATATTTACATACCCATTTGTTGGGTTAATATGTAAGGAGTACTGTTTGTATATAGTGCCGCTGATTTCTCTTTTTTCTTCGGTGCGTGATAATTAGTACTTGTAATGAAATATTCGATTGACAATTTCTTAAAGAAATCATTTGTTTGCTTGTGATTAATTCTCTTCGTAACCAACAAAAATCTATGCATTACCACAAGAACGCAAGTAGCTAATTATTATATCCAGGAGGAATATTCACAACTTGTCGTCCACGTCAGACCGAAAAATTTTCTTGTTTTAAAATGTATGAATGTGTCCCCCTTTGAAAACTGTAGAATTCTTTTTTTCACTCAATTGGTACGTTTCCCTTATCCTGCAAACACGAACACGAGGAGCATAATAATGATGCATCAAAGATTAATATTATGTACTAGTATTATTATAAGTTAACCTTATAGATGATCCAATCCGAATTGATTCTCGTACGGATCGCAGAATAGAGATGATCGCCGCTTATAAATCTCTTAGAAAACCTGAGGTTATTGTGTTTCACTTAAGGAAGGGGCGGATCCATGAATTACCGAGGTGACGTGTTGCGTGTCTGGCTCTTACAGGTGGTTGCGTGATAAAGTCCGCTAAAAAGAATCCTCCTCCCCCAGCCCGGTAATTTGAACTTACCTGGCAGCTTAAGCTAAGGTACTTTCGTGATGGACTAATACACCAATGACTGTCTACTTAAAGTACAGCTGTTTTTGCACGCACACGTAAAACGATATCGTCTCCAAATTTGAACGAAGACAAACTTTATTTTAATTAATTTTTGTGTATTGTACAGCGTCTGGTTCTCAGTTCAGATAGTAATTTCTCTGAAAATTTTACCGAAAGCAGTTGATTATGTTGAAAAATAAATCGCGATTATTAATATACATCGATGTTTATAACATGCGGAGTTTCTCAAGGATCAATTCTCGGACCTTTACTTTTTATTCAATACATAAATGATCTTCTAGGATACGTACATCCTCAAGAAACCTATTCTCTACGTGGATGATATAAAATAGTTATTTCAGATAAAAACATCCATAATCTGTTTAAGAAAGTAGACAGCAATCTGGACGGTCTAAATGTTTGGTTTCACGTGAATAAATTATCCCTGAACCTAATAAGACTAAGTTAGTTCAGTTTAGTGCTGACGCTACTAATAGACCCGTAGACAAATTTTCAGCCAATACGTCTTTCCTGGACCTTTGGATTGATGACCATATAGATCTGCTTGCTGGGAAGCTAATTTCAACTTGTCATTCCTGGTCGCAGAGCTGCAAGTAGTTAAAACTCCATTGCGTGTTCCTCAGTGTGTGCTTGTTTGTGTTTCCCAGTGTGTGTGTGACATCGTGTGTCCGTGTTGTGTTTATATTGACTTTTGTCTATATACATTTTCTTTTATTAATTTATTTTAAGTTTATTTGTCTTTAATTATGTACTTTATTTTGTTCATTTTTAATGTATGACGTATCCTATTTCCTCAATCGAGGATTAATGGAAACAACAATAAATCAATCAAATCAAATCAAGAACACTAATGCAACACGTTGACAAAAAGTACGTCAAAATAGTTTACTTCACGTATTTTCATTTAATTATACGCTACGGCATCTCTAATTGGGGAAACTGCTCCAGGAGCAATGAAATCTTAAAGTTGCAAAAGCGTGCCTAGTACGAATTATAGATCGAGTAGCAAACCTTTCTTCAAAAGTTTACAAATGCCTACTTTATCAACCGCATATATTCATGAAAACTTAAAGTTTGCAAAGCGGAACATTAATTTGTTTCAAACGAATGGCGAATTTCATGAATACGCGACCAGAAATTTCTCAGCTCGAAGGTTGGACAAGCACCGCCTTCGCCTTGCTCTACACAAGAAACGTATTCACAATACCGGGAGAATTTTATACAACAGCCTTCCTCTAGAGGTTAAGAATAATAATAACTATAAACGTTTCGTGAGTCAGAGTGAAACTATTCTATTAAATTGCGTGTTTTACTCTGTACAAAATTTTCTTAATCGTCCCCCTAATAATTAAAATTAAGGTTCCAGCAAAAGTGTTGAATGCAAAGCCTTGTAAAATCACCAACTACATAGCTCTAAATTTTATGTACAGTTTTTTCTGCTCTTTTGTTTGTTTATTTCATGTTTTGCCTGGCGCTACTACGGAAGACCCAGATTTCTGGTCGCACAGCTCCAAGTAGTGAAACCTCTATTGGGCGTGTTTGGTTTGTGTTTCTCAGTGTGTGCGTGTGATCTCATGTGTAAGTGCAGTGTTTTTAGTGATTTGAGACTATATATTTTTATTTTATTTATTTAACTGAAGATTATTTGTAATTAATTATGTACCTTATTTTGTTCTTAAAATTATTTGTCTTCAATCGAGGACTAATGGAAACAACAATAAATATAAATATTCCTCAGATGTCGGAATTTTTCTCATAACTCGTAATGGAAGAATATGACAAGTGTCGCAATGTGTATCCCAAATTTCGGTTCAAGTTATGGCCTCACGATTCATCCCTGTCTACAAGTAATTTTCATTTGCACGAACGTTTGTGTCTTTCAGTGATAATTTATGATTGGTCATCGCGAAGTGTTCTGAAAATATGGGTAATATAAACCGACGTAGTTGGACGTTTCTTTAGTGCCTCCATATTTGGATTTTTACGGACCGGACGGTTTCCCATATATACGATTTGCCCTAACACCGTGTTAACTTCTATATTACCATTGGACTTTTATTAATAATTGTACTCAATAAATCAAACAAATGAACCGATTGAATTCATTACTATATACCGAGACACGTTTCAACATATATTAATTTTTATATCACGCATTATAACGACTAAATACAACACTTATTTTGTTAGAATATTTTTTACACAATTGTTTTAATTAGGATATCCGATATTTTTTAAAACATTCTCTCCAGTCATGATTTATTTTAGAAATAGATGTAATGATATGGTGTATAAATTAGAGACAATTTGTAGAGGAATAATTTTTTGCATATAATTAAATTAAGTATTGCTTTAATATTATATTTTATTTAATTCGATACATATATGGCTTATAAATCGTAATGACAGCCAACCTCTGTAACCCTGATAAAAGCAATTTAGTTACAGATAACACTACATTACGATGCGATCAAATTATCAGCTAATGCATCCGCTGGAGGCACCTGCACAATTAAATTTATGTGACATTAACATTGTTTTGATATGCAGACCTACCGCGAAAGCAAATTATGAGCAAATTGTCAAGCCGTGTACTCGTCAAGCGAAGGTTTTGCTCGGTGTACAAAAACGGGCAAGCACGAAACGAGCAGATGGAAAGTGTCGACCTGAAATTGGTAAAGTCGAAACAGGGGCTGTGGAATTATCGTCCGGGGACAATAGGAGACTAAATCGCGTGAACATTTCACGTTCTATTTTATATGTTAGACAGTGTTTATCTGCGCTGCGGGGAAATAGGTGCGTGTTGGAGGCCATTTACATGTAAAATCAATTACTTCACGCATGACAAAAATGTTATAGCGTAGAATACTCATTAGCCTTCACCACAATTGCATGTAAATGAATTAGGTATTAACGAGTTGAAATTATGAGAGCGTTTCAACCATTCTGCGTCAGAGGGGAAGAGCTCATTCACGCTACGCGAAAAAGCGGAATTTAAATCAGAGCGGAAGCGCCTGCCTTTGTGCTCTGCAGATTTGTAATTTGGCTGATGATAGCTATTGCAACTTTGGAAAATAGCGGCCCGTCGATGACACGAGAGCTGTTGTAAAGTAATTCGTTAGCAGTTGATTTTTAAGTGAATAAATATAAAAGGAAAAATTGGACCTTACTGAAAAAACACAAAACCGTCGACAATCCAGCATAAGCCTCTTTAAAATAATGTGTGTATGTTCATAAAAATAGTATAATAAGTCTGTCGAGAGTGCTTCGGAATTAAATATACATTTAATTAGCCTGAAAGCACAAAGTAAAACATAATAATTGGGACCATGAAAAAGGATATTTTCAAGTTAAAAAATTATATACATATTTGTATGACCTATCCACCAAACTCCGCGTCACAGACCCAATATATAATACTTCCTAATGAAACCGTCTGAATTGCTAATGTGTTCATAGGTCTGGTATTTATGAACCCTAAACATAATTTTGAGAAAGACAAAGTAAATAGGACGGAAGCATAGTGTCCTTTAATCATATCATCATCTTGTGACGACTCATTTTTACGTCAAGCGTTTCACAAAGTAATCTAAAATATATACTGTAAGCTATTTTTAGAATGAAAGACTACGTGAGGGTTATCCGCTATCTTGACTCTCCCCTATAATACCATATGAAGGGGTGGAAAAGGGGGCATATGGAAAGTAAAGCAAAGTAATCAATGGCTGACTAGGACCCCCAAACTGTAGTTTAAGGATCCTTACCAGGTGTTGGATTGTTGTATGGGAAATGGTGGAGTAGATTGGAAAAGGATATTTTGAAGGCAGTTAAGGTATTCTGTTGCATGGGCGCCATAATAAGTAGGGATTGTAGAAGTATAGAAGATATAAATAGTAGGATAACAAAAGTAAGTAAGGATTTTTCAAAAAATTACTTACGACTAAAATAGATGTTACTAAAAACGTTGGTATAGAGTGTGGCGTTACATGGGTGCGAACCGTGAACTGTAGGAGGCGCAGAAAGGCAAATAATTGAAGCTTATGAAATGTGGTGCTATAGAATAATGCTGAAAATCAGACGGGTGAATAGAGTAAGTAACCAGGAATTTCTAAGCCGGATAAGAGAAGAGAGAACAATCTGAAGGACTTAGACCAAGAGAAGCGATAGATTAATAGGCCACATTTCAGACATGAGTGTCATAAAATTAGCATTAGAGGGAAGTGTGTGGGATAAGAACACAGAGGAAGACTATGAATGGAATGGGCTAAACAGATTAGAAATGATATGGGATGTGGTAGCTATTTAATAAATGAAAAGGACTTTTCAGAATAGAGGGTTACATCAAACCAGTCCACAATAACAACAAAAAACTCGGTGGTTCACCTTTAAAAGTGATGCAGAGATAAACGTAGATAAAACGGCATCAGGTAGGTTCGGTAGTTCAACCCCCACGCCCTTCTGATGACGGGAGACTGGATTGTTGTGGGGATTCAACCAACCCGACTCTATCAAATTTGGGTGGCAGTTCTCAGATTGGTCCAATGGCAACAGCGAACAACTCTTACCGTATGCTTATGGTCTGTGACCCAAATGTATGAGGCTCTCAAATTGCTCAGGGTCATCTCAGCTTGTGAGAGACTTAACTGTAAACTCTTAGGCCCGGGAGCTAAGGGAGGGAAGATTAAGACGATGGAGGACTTTCCGTAACCGATTCTGTAAGCATGGTCGTATTTATATAGACAATGTTATTTATAAGAACCTTTTGCATCACTTAAAATGCAACATTAATTTAATAAAACGCTTGCTAAATTTACAAATATTTTGCGCAAAACAGATGGAAGAGATGGATCAGCTATAAATTTATGGTAAATAAAATTCATTATCTACGTGTAATTTATATATATATATATATATACTTAATAAAACATAATTTCCTTAGTTTAAAGTTATGTGTATATATATAATTTTTTATTAAATTAAATGAAAATAATTAAAATAGAAAATATAACCTACTTTGATTTACACTTGATTAACTGTATACGTTTTATAAAAAACATAGTAATGCAGCTGAAGGCCTGTGAAAAAGCTGGAAGTTTGATTGACTATTGTAAAAGTATGTATAATTTTCATATTTGACCTGTTAATCCATAAATTGTAACTTACAATGTAAGTTCAAATAAAAATTTTTATTTGCCTTAACATTATGCTTTGGGACCGTACCTCCAACAAAACAAGCGGTTCCTCTTATTTTTTTCATTCTGATATATTCAGATACGTTCGGAGTAGTACGGAAATAACTAGTCTGTATTTAATGTTAATGACAAATTGTAGACATTCTCGAGTAGGACTAGATTTAATTGTAGTAGAGTTAATATATATAATATTGCTTTTTTCTGTTTTAATGATATATTAGAAGTCCAAGACTATGATGGTATATGCAAACATACCATATACGTTACATCAATTAATTATAATGCAAGCATATATCATATAATTATGTATACATAATATAATACTGTTTAAGAAGCAAATATTCTCGCTCTAGTATATTGTGCTGAAGTCCAAAATTTATAATAACAATAGAAATAGATGTCAAACTTGTTTTTTATGATTTATTTTAGTAGTGGTTGTTTATATTACCATACGTAGTAACATTAAAATAATTTGTACATTTGATAGAAAATTTTTTATGAATTAACAGATGTATTTGTAATTCACTTTTTAAATGGTATTAACCACTAATTGAGTTTATTTTCCAGGAAACAACTACCAGTCATCAATGAAACAGTAGAATGGTGTTACACAACACGTCTCGAGTTAAACATCTGCGTCATATCAAACCTCTCAGTAAATTTGGTTTACCGTTCAAGTACTAAAATATTATATTTACCAAATGGTTCATTCCTTTCATTAATAATAAACTTAATTTTTGAATAGTTCCTATAAATTTTTAGATGCTGAGTAATATTAAAATTTATTTGAAGCAAAACTACGGGTTATTATTTTTAATTCCCTACTTATCTACCCAAGATATAAACGACTTAATAAAACTATATTTTTTAATATTTACGTGCAGTATATTTAAATGGATTATGAAAAATTTGTACGATTGGACGATTGAGAGACGAAGAATTCGAAGTTAAACAAATTATGATGCATACAGTCAATTGAATATGGTAGCCAAACTATTTGCATATAAAATATATCCATTAGCAAACATATGTAATAGTTATTATTAAAACTAATTAAGCAAATTCAGAGCCAACTGTGTAATTGTTGGACAGTATTCTACAACTAAATTAAAACTAAGTAAGAACAGCAGCTGAATTTCTGTAATTTCCCTAGCGAACCACTTCATGGATTGCGAAGTCATACAATGGCGAGGGTTCAATTACTTCCTGCAAATTGGTATTTTGCAGCTTTTCCGTTCTTAAGAGCTATAACAGTTTCCGTATACTTATTTTATTCATTAGATGTAATAAAATATGTTATCTGACCTTGTTTCTCTTGTAATGTGCACTGAGATTTACTCTTTCCAGAATCCTGAAAAAAAGTATAAATTATCAAGTGGCCCATTATATTAAACAGAATTAAATATTTTTAGAACATAAGTAAATAATTTTATGAGTAATATGCACGAATAATTCATTTGTAAATTTGAAAGTTTTTACTAGCATACAAATGATGAATATACATTGGCCGTTTTCCATGAACAAAAAAATAATAGATAATTATCAGGAAACATTATGTTGATGTTGTGTAATTAAATTCTAAGACTGATCTGACGCAACCCTCCGTGCCAACCTATTCTGTAGAAGCGTACAAAGCTACCACATCACACATCATCCCAAATTCCTTGCGCATTCCATCCTTGGCCTCCCTCGTCTGTTCTTATCCCGCACATATCCCTCACGTCTCAAAACGTAGCTCATTAATCTATCCCTTCTCTTGGTCTACGTCCTCCATATTGTTCGCTCCTTCCCTATTCTGTTTAGGACTTCCTGATCAGTTATCCGATCCGACCATTTGATTTTCAGCATTCTCTTATAGCACCACATTTTAAAGGCTTTTATTCTTTTCCTTTATGTAACAGTACATAAAACAAATTTAGTAATGATTTTCTATTATTCATACTTATATTAGCCGTAAATAAATTCCTATTATTTTTGAAGGTCTTTATTGCCTGTGCCATCCTACTCTTTATGTTTAACTATACTTCTACAATTCCTAGTTATTATGATTACCAAGTAGCAGAATTCCTTATCTGCCTAACAATATCCCTTCCAAAAATAGCACCCATTACTCTTCTACTATTTCCCATACTATATCCCATCAGATTGGTTTTCCCTCTATTGATCCTCATCTTGTACTTTTCCTCCAGGATCACATTAATACCATTTATTATGTTTTTCCAAGTCTTCTTCTGTAATACTACAATATCATCAGCAAACCATAGGGTTTTTATTTCTACTCCTTCCAGTATGATTCCCTTTCCGAACTTATTTTTAAATTTACTTCATCGCCTGTTCTGTGTATAAGCTAAAGAGTAATGGTGACAGACTGCATTTTTCACTGACTGCTTTCTTCATTTCTGCTTTATTTTCTTGGTCTTCAATTCTAATGACTGCTGACTGCCATCTGTAGTTGCTATGAATAACTCTCGTTTCTAGATATTTTATTCTTTTCATATTCTAAATCCTTAATAGTGTAAGCCTGTTTTTCTTATCCTGTCTTCTAAAATTATTGCTTCCCCTGTCGTTACGTTCTTCCTGCAACCAAACTGAAATTCTCTTAACTCGAAATATAATTGACGTTACATCCTTTTATATAATATTTTAGTTAAAATTTTGCACGAATGAGATAATAAACTAATTGTCCTCTGCTATTCGTCTCTGTCAGACCGATTATAGGAATAATTATGTTGTCCTTAATATCAACTGGTATTCTTTCTATTTCGTAGATTTTTCAAACTATCCTGAACAGACTTGATATTGCTCCTTTTCCCTTGATGATCTCATCAACTCCGTTGGAATGTTATCAATTCCTGGCGCTTTACAGTTGCTCAGATCTGTCAGCGCCCTGGCAAACTCCCACCTTAGAATTTTGTCCGCCAACTCTTCATTATCCGCCTCATCTTCTTCCTCAATTACAGTACAGCTCTTCAAAATTTCATATTTACGCCTTTTCTTCTTCATCTAGAATTGGCTTCGCGTCTGCTTTCCTAATGTTCTTGTTAGTAATTTTACTCTCTCCGAACGTTTCTTTATTTTCCTATAAGCTGTCTCTTTTTCCCTTACTCCATGAAATCTTAAACCGCTTTGTATTTCTCTTAGAGCCAAACCTCTTTGTCTGCCTTGCACTTCCAAGCTATACCATTCGTCAAGCGCATGCATTGCTCTTTACCATTTTCATCCTGCGTTTTTATATTTAAGAATTTCATCAATCATCTTTATTATTTCTTGTGTAATCCATGCTTTTCTGTCGGTCTGAACTATTCAGTTTATTTTATCTTCGACTGATCTGGTAATTTCTTCCTTCAAGAGTGCCCATTTCTCGTCTATATTGTTTCTTTCTTCTATTAATTTACTCTTGATTTATTATTTGAAACTCTGAAGCACTTCCTGTTGTTTCAGTTTTCCAAATTCCCAAATCTTTGTTTTAATTCCTTTCTTGAGTTTCAGTTTGCATTTCATAATCAACAGTGGCTCCTTGGTACGTTTTGCAGTCCAACAATTTGTAAATGATTAGGGGGGATATTATTTAATGAATTTAATAATTGAGTTTAAATATATATATTTATTAATTATAAGCTCAGGGTATTAATGGTTTGGGTGATCACGTGTAGCAGATCTGTTCGTTGACGAACCTGAGTTGTTTCATAGGCGTCTCGCTGTAATTTCCGTGTTGTGGAACTTATAACGGCCGGTAGACAATCGTACGAAGTCGTGCTGGCAAAGTAAGGAAACTCCGCTTTTTCCTCTTTCTTCCCTGCTTCCTGGACTGATCAAAGCATGGTCTCCGCTGCCACCTCACCAATCTGCTCTCTCCGTAACTTCTATGCTGCCAATCTCCTTTCGCCACCACCTTCAAAAATCTCCTCCACCACTCTCCTTCAATATCCTCTCACCATCACTTTGCAAAATCTGTCCAATCTCTCCACCACTCTCCTTCAATCTCCTCTCTCCATCCACTGCAAAAATCTCTCCAATCTCCCAAAATTGTCTCCGCCAGCCTCTTTAAAGCCTTGTCCCCACTTATCCGACACCTATCACTAAGGTGGCAGGGATGGATATCCTCCAATCCTATCCCTTGTTTCATTTGGGGAACACACGCCACACGTCACCAAATTCCTAAGCAGATTAAGACATTCCGAAACGGCGCCGAGGTGTCCGAGTTTTATGGTCCAGGTGGCAGCCGCAGTCCCTAGTTATTATTCCGAAACGGCGAGACGGCGGGCGGAAAAACCCCTTCTTTCTGGCAAACAACTTGCTCATGCCGGAATATTTGGTATTTAAGTTCCCGTAAATTATAATAAAAAATTGGACGCAGGTTCTACTGCGCTACAAATTGATTACTATATCTCTGTTTCACCGTTATGTATTTCAATTGGCATTTGCCTTTAAACCCCGGCTTCTTCCACGTGAAGTTTTCTTTCATGATTCTTGAACAAGGTAATTGTTACTTCCAATTTGTGCTCCATACATAATTTTGTGTCTAATTTTATGTTACCTAGGCTTTCACTATATTGTTTATAATAATTCATTCGTTTCTACAGGCTTTGACAAGACCTACCCTGAATTCCCACTATTCGCTTTTGTATAATCACCCTATATTTATCCGACCAAAGTAACTTCGCTTCGTGACTTTTAACTTCACTAATTCCTTTTAAATCTAACTTTAACCTTTACATTTAAATTCTCTAACCTACCAGTACGGTTTAAACTTGTGACATTACACGTTCGGATTCGTAGAATGTCATATTGTATATTTAAATATTCCGTATTTACGCTTGTACAGAAATGCTTATTCAGGGCTGAGTTGAAAGGCTTGGAGAAGTTGAATGGAAACAATGAGATGAATTTATGACGTCTTCAATATTTATTTTAACGTTACCACACAACTTAGTAGTCAGCCTAATAAATTACTGACTGCATAATAAACTCCTTATATTTGACTAATAGTTGTTGCCTTAATGCTTGAATGAATTTTTGTTTAGACCTATTATATCCGACCAATTTCGTTACGTTCGATGACTGAATTTACGTACATACGGGTACTAATATGATAGTTCTTTGAATTTCATTGACTAATTATCTCAGAAAATTAGTCAGTATTATGTTATAAAAATAATAATGTTAAAATTGATTTTTGGGACCGAGGAAAGTGGCCTGATTTTCATTTCATATGTGGCTGAGCTTAAGTTATTTGTAACAGCACTATATAACATGTCTGACTCTTTTTTTCCCTCTACAATAATTTTATTAGAAATGTTTGACATCCAGTGTTTTATTCTAAGGCGTTGTGTTTAGAAATTATTAAGAGATTAACATCTTTTAATAAAGTCAAATATAAGATTTGAATACATAGAATTTGTATTCTTATATTTCTATGAAATATGTAAATGAATACAAATTTACGTACAAATTGTGGATAAACTGTTCTTCGGGAGCTTATGGTTTAATGGTCTCTGGTTGGACAATGATCTCGTGATGAGGAAAAACTCTTCCTGTGACAAACACACATTCTGTGTCAGAGCAATGAAGTTGTGTGTACGCCGTTTGAAAATATTGTTTGTAAGATGTCGCGTATGTTCTGAGAACAAAAGCGAAGACTGTAGTCTTTTTACGTGTCCCCTAACAAGAGACGCCATTAGAAGTAACGATTCGTTTATACACCGAAGGACACGCGTGCACCTTGTCAGCAAAAGCATCTCAATTACCTCATTTGCAGAATTATTCATAAATCCCCTCCTTTATCTCAGGAGTCAGTTTTCTCTGGAAGGCAACATCAAAATAGTAGGGTGCCACTTAATGAGGCGTCTTTTTCCCTCGTAACTTCTTTCGTCAAGAGAACACCATCAACATTATCGACTTACTGTTTGTAGCGTCAGGTTCAAGAAACTCGAAATAAGAATACTTCCTCGATCCTAGTTGCTCGAGATATCGTGTAACAGAATGAAGAACAATGAAATAATGATTATATTTCAAAGTTATTATGAAAGAAATTGTAGAGAGAAATATAGCAGACGTTAAGTTAAATTTAAGTTTTATAATCACTATGACACAGTCAATAGAAAACTAATTAAAGCGAAAAAGAAATTGTACAGATTAAATTTAACCGAAAATTTTAATAAGGAAAAAAGTAGGATCCAATTTTAAATGAACTTCAGAAGAGAGAAACAAATGTGTTTATTTTTTATTCTAGAGCAAGCTCATGTATACATTATGACATAAAAACATTCGTAATAGTTCTGTTCTGCAGTAAAACTTGATAAATATTTAAATACTAATGCACATTAGTTACTTACAAAAGTTAATCTACAGACAATGGGTGTAGAAAGTATTTGATTAAAACATGGACTTGTACGTCAATAATAAAGTATATAATGAAGAAAATATTTGATCAATTTATAAAATTAAAATATTTGTAAGTAATAAAATGTGGACGTGACGGACGACAATTGATAAAAATTAAATGCTGTTGTGCTAGTCTGTCAAGATACTAGTTTGATAATACACTCTATGCTGGCCTAGTTAGTGTCCTCCATAATGGTCTCTGCTCCTCATCTATCTTCAATGTTTTCTGATTGGTCACTCGATCTACCAATCGGAATTTTTTAATTCTTCTGCAGCACAGCTCCTATCCATTTTTCTCTGCACTGCTAATTGTCCAAGTTTCACTTTCATTAAACGCCACACTCTACTAAGCACTTTTAAAACTTATTGTATAGTCTCTAAACTTAATTTGGATGTGAGAATTTTTTTGCAAAACATTCTTGCTAATGGTATCAAACTTTCTATATCTTATGTGCTTCTACCACCAATGACTACTTTACGAAATTCGTATACTTCCATCGGCATAATTTACTATATCATATACTTAGCACCGCCACTCTTAATTTGACTAGACGTAATATATATTTCTTTACATTAATATTTATACAGTTTGTCCATAAAATAATGTACCTGTAAAAAAAGTAAATAGTACCGTAAGCGTTGCATAATGCTGTTTCAAGATCACATTTAAAGAGTACTTAAACAGTTTTAGATAAGCACAAGAGCTATTGAATAAAAAAATCTCTTTTGTTATTTATCACACCGCGAACTTTCGGAGAAGATGAGATTTATCTAGCTGAGGCCCACATTCAAGACGTAATATCAAGAATCCTTGGTAGTTTTATAGAAGATCGTGTCTTCGTTTAGCCAGAACCTAATTATTTGCCGAAGTTGATACAATTGAAGAGGTTATAGCTACCATTACTCCGGACTAGTTCCAAACGTGGGAACATTGGACGTGAATAGTGTACAAAAAGATGCACATATTGCAAAATTGTAAGAAAGAGTAGGTTAGTTTACTGTAATGGTAAAACACAAGTAAATACAGGATTTGAAGGTGAAAAATCAAAGGCAGTCGACTTGAGAGAAATTGAAGCAGACAGGACGATAAAAAATAGACAGTTTGGCGCCGATCTGGGCTTTGTAAATTCGTTGAGACTGCGTGACACATGTCTGTTACGACAACTGGTATTTTATCCAAATATCGGCGGGATGACTCCTCCCGAATTCAAAAGGTAAACACTTTTGATTGGAAAGGATTTCGTTCGCGCCAACGAAGAAAATTAAATAATGGAGTGATAAAAAACGATTGAAAACGGATTTTTAGTCATTAGGAAGTTGAACCATGGAAATTGGCGAGGACTTTATGATAATGGTGGTAACTAGGAGCAGGATTGAGAGACTATTTCAATCGTCAAGGAGGTAATTTTTCAACAAATGAGTTTAAAGGAGCCTGTTGGGACCGGTAGGATATCTGAGGACGTGCGGCGAGTTCCAGGCAAAGCAGAAGACGCGATTAACTCTGTTGTTAACCAAACTTCCGATTCCCTTGTACTACGAATTCTGATTGGGGAGTTAGTTTTTCAGTCTGCGTCACTTAAATAAGCTTTAAGAGCAGATTTTCTGTTCCTTAATGTTAGTTTAGAAGTGATTTAATTTTTGTAATTATTGTATATAATGTGTATGTTGAACTATGGCCCATGTTCATTGAACTTTTGGCGATGTAGCTATTGGTACATTATGTGTAATTGAAATACATGAACTGGAGAGCCTATGATCTGTAGTTTTTTCTGTCTACGAGTATTATTTTAAACGGTTTGGTGACACATTTTAATTTCAAGCACAGACTCATGAAACGGATATTGCAATTTCAACATAGATAAACTATCGAAGATCTGTTGAAACATTACAGGGAATATGTGGCTAGACGCCATAATAATTGGATTTAGTAAGGAATTGCTCTGAATGTGTATGAATGTTCGCCGCTGTGATGAGTTGTGACAGCAGTAAACACCATTATTTGGCCGATGAGCACGTGTAACTGTAAGCTCATATCCAATTATTCACGCCTATCGCGATCACAGATAGGAAATCATGCTTCGTTATAGCCAAAAGCTTTGATAAATAGCTAATGAATATGCAAGCGGCAAGTACTGAAAATATATGTCGATAATGTGTATATGTTACTGCTGCCAACGACCAAATATTGGAATTAATTTGCAAACTTAATCGTAACTGATATGAGCTATTTTTATACTGCGGCATACAAATCTTCTTTGTGGCAATGTTTCAGCAGCAAATTTTTAAAAATGAAACGATTCATATAAATCGCATTGGGATATTTCAATTAATGTCGGGAATTTTTGATTTGTTTTGTAATTACAGTATTTTTATGAGACAACTATAAATACAATTTACGTAACATTGGAGTACAATAAATAAAAAATAAATTTTTCAGCGTAGGTAATTACACACAAACAGGAGATTATTTCTCTGCAGAGATGGTAATTGAATGAATAAATAACACGTTTAATTGTCCGTAAATCATAATTTCTTGTGTAGTTCTTATTCAATATGCAACGCAGATATTATTCACGAAAGAGGAACTTCATGGTTTTTATTCATGCTGCTAGGAATATGTGACAGGTGACGTAATACTTCGGATTAATCGATTAAACGTAAATATTCCATTCTGTACACTGCACATTCTTCTTTAAGATTTTCTTAACTTGACTACACCACAATATACTTCTTCACCCATGAAAAAGTATTGTAAAATTAAATAATTACGGATGACGGTTGTTGCAAAATGTCATTGTTCTATTGGAATTTTCAGGTGCCTACTTCAACAGACAGAACGTAGAGAGAGTTTCATATAGGATGGGAAAAAATAGCACAGTACAAATTATGTAACTAATTTATTTAACCGAAACAAATTAATTATGAAACAAAAATTTTACTAATTTAACTTGCAATCTCCACATTTGAGTTAAAATTGTTCGTCAGTCCCTGAACGATAGATTACCTCATCGCTTGATTGGCCGTGCTGGTTCAAACAATAAGCCGTTGCTTTGTTGGCCAACCGTTATCATACTTAACTTCTTGTGATATTTTTTCAATCTGATTTACAGAAACTGAGAATTAACATGGGAAATTCTATGACGAGTGTGGCAGGAACTGGAATGCCGCAAATATATTTTCCGTGTCACACACAGAACGTCTATAGGAGCTTAGACCGCTATAGGTTTTCTGTAAATTTTATTTCTTAAAATAAAGTAATTACTGCGTTCTCAGGTAATCTTTCTCTCTATCGCATTACATATTTGTTTCATAAATTTTTTTTGGCCTTTTGTCGGGTTAAAGAATGTTGAATAATGCTATTGCTCCTATGAAACTGGTTAAACGAACAAAAGCAAGCTAATTTAGCCCCGCCTCACTTCTCCAAGTCTTTAAGACTTATTCGCAGTTCGCTAATTTAAATTATACAGATTAAAACAAATCCGCAAATTGATTTAGCTTATAAAACTAGTTAAACTGAGAAATTGGAAATGTCGGACATCTTGCTTGCGAATAGTAAAAGTTGTTTGATTTTGAAATCTTTGGGTGATAAATTAAATAAATATATGTAATTATAGTAATTTTCTAAAATAATAAAGAATACTAATTTCTAAAAAAACATATTGGTGACGTGAATTTCCTTGTAAACATTCCTATTTTACACTACCCAGTTTATCTCTAGGCAGCTATGCATTTTCTATTATTCTAGTGACTTGTATTTACAGAGTTCTGAAATGATAAAGGAATATCTGTTGCGTAAACATGGAGTTCCTGTACGTTGGATATCGCATTCACAACATTTCAGAAAGAGACAAATTAAGAGACAGCCGTACTCTTCTGCTGGAAGGAAAATTGTTTTTTAGAAATATTATACCTGTACTGAAATTCAAAACTGATTTGAAATAAATTTTTTAAGTTAAAATGTTCTGAAATGCGTCCGAATAATGTTCGCTTATTGCTCAATAAAGGACATAGGGAATGAATAAATTGAATCAATAATAGGCCATGTTCTCTCAGTGTATTAGTGTTACACAAAAGAAAAATATATTCGTCACACACAATAATTTGCTAATGCAGATACAGAGTTATTGTGAACCACAAACATGTAAAATATTTGATTCGCTCAGTTCAATCTGGCGAGATCAATAGGAATCGCACGACTGTGTTTTCGTATGAGAGATCACACTCAGCAACAAACAGCAGGAGTAACAAAAGGGAATTGTTATTCGAGGGAGGCTTGTACCCTGGGGCAGTCCACGGCTGCCAACAAGACACAAGAAAACTGCCGGAATTCTTACGGTCCCGAAACGAAACAATGGAGAATACAGGAAAACCCTCCGGTTACGGTAGGCCTTCTCTACTGAAATTGAAATTTGCAAGTTTTTTCTGGTAGATAAGCCAATATATTGCTAACCAGGAGGGTATGAATTGGAAGGAATGCGACACATATAAGTAAATGTTAAAGACCGTACATGTTATAAGAGAATAATTCAATCTTTCATATACTTAATGTTTCAAAATACTAACAATAAAATTTAATCGCTTAACTGCTTTCACACAATTTCCAGAATTTCCAACTATATGAGCGTTATAAATGAATGAGTTCATTACCTCTAATAAGAATATAGTTTTTGGCTGATATCAAGAAGTAACATTATAATAAAATATTAACATCGTTTAATATAAATTTGTAACATACATGACTTTTTTTATTTTATTTTATTTATTATTGATAATAATTTACTTGACTTGTTTTCTAGATTCAATAACAGGTCTGTTTAACAATATTTTTCTTTTGTTGGTACATTTTTTTACATAGATATAAATATGTATGAATACAATAATAAAAGTATATGTGTATATTTAAATTTGTTTTAGCATGTAAGAACATCTGTTTCACTTTTTTTTGGTTAACAGGCTACACGAGGGTGATCCTGAAACAGGCAACTCCCCTTTAATAGCATAGGAAGGGAATTGAAAAGGGGGGATGCGGAAGGTAGAGCAAGGTAGCCAAGGGTTAACTAGGGCCCCCGGGCTATGGTTTAAGGATCCTACCCGGTGTTTCACCTAAAGAGATGCAGGGAAAACCCTACAAAACCTGCATCAGGTAGGTCGGGCATTGGGTACTATTCTCACGCCCTTCCGAATGACGGGAGACGAGTCTGCTGTGGGGACGCAGCATTCCCTTCTCCGTGTCTCCACCAGTTTCAGGAGGCAGTTGGCCGACTGATCCAATGGGATCAGCGGACAGCTCTTACCATATGCCCAAGGTCTTTGACCCCGGTACACATACCTCCTAAAATAGGTGAAGGTGTCTCGGCATATGAGAACTTTGATAAAAAGTACCCAGAGAGAGTGCGAGGCATTCCCGACGTGATCAGGTGACCCCCGCAGTCACTCTGGGCTGAAGCGCCTTCGAGAAAACTCCCGCAGCGCCCTATCCCGTCAAGATCATCTGTTAAACTAATTTTATTATTACATTATTTTCGTGGAGAGACTGAAGGAGAGAATTCTTAATTTCTTTGTCTCCTCATCCTTTCCACTTTTATACATTTTGTTTTTGGAACAACTCCGATTTTCCGGTTACGACCCACGTTGGTCGAGTAGTTGTAGGTTCAAACGTTTTTACTAATTTTATACTCTGACTGTATTTGTATTAGCAGAGTTATGCAATTTGTTTAAGATAATTACTTGATTAATCTAACTATTACTATAATTTATATTCTATTTTATGTTATGATGTCCATATTTTGGTCTTTATACTCATCCGGTTCCTGGATTTGAGAGTCCGGTCCGATGATGAGTATATTAAGTCTTATGATGTAATATTTAAGATTCTATATTTTTAGTCCTGTATTTTGTCAGTTCTAAAGCGGATATCAGGTTTGTCAAATTTTCTAGAGCCGCGGTGAGTGGTGGGTTTCTTATTATTTCCCATAGTCTTTCTTTTCTTAAGGTTTCTCTTATTGTCTTGTCTACCTCATAATTGGGGCATTCTAGTATGACGTGTTCCGGTGTTCCTATCTCTCCACAGGCACATAGATTGTCTGGTCTGCTATTTATTCTTCCCAGATATTGTCCGTATGGACCATGACCAGTAATAAAATGTATAAGACCCTTGGTTGGGTTGAGGTGTCTAAGCTGTAATCTTTCTCTTATGTTAGGTAGAATTTCGTACACCCTTCTCCCTTTATTCGATGAATTCCATCTTTCTTGCCAAATGTTTAATATTTCTTCTTTAATTTCTATTTTGGTGTTTGCTTCCTTGCCTAAAATTTCTCCGACTTTGAATTGGTTCTCATTTTTGAGCCAGTACTGCGCGCTCCTTTTCCTGATTTCTAGATCCAATGGGACAACAGCTAGGAGAACTGTTAGTGCTTCTGAAGGGGTTGTACTGAAGGCGCCTGATATTCTTAACAAAGTTTTCCGCTGAATTTGTTGGTTTAACTAGTCTCAATCTATGCGCCCATGTGCTCGCTGCGTAACCTGTGATTGCTGCCAATATTGAATTGTGGTATAACTTGAAAATATTTAAAGGTATTTGGAAATTAATTGTTGCCACTCTTGTAATTTGATTCATTACTTTTATGCTTTTGGTTTTTATTGTATCTATTTGTAACATACACATGAATAAGAGATATATTAACCCTTTCGGTATTAGCACGCTGGGGTATCTCGGTAAATGTGACGTCAGCGACAGCAGCATGATGGCCGCCCCCTTAGAGACTTGCACCACAGAGTGGTGGTTATCAGTGTTTTGGGTATTGAGGACGAAAGACCAACCAACATTTATAGGAGGATGAATATGCATGTCGGGTATTTTTGTATGTCACTTCAGCTGGTTGTGGGACAGTTAAGGTCCATTATATGCTGAAGGGGCACTACGCAATATACTGAACTTGGTATTTTTTGTCCTTTAAGCGGTGATCGGGCTTCTCAACACTTCTGCCTGTAAGGGGCAAAGAATCCTCTCTTTTTCAACACGTCGGAATTTTCTTCCGAACAAATATGCTCTATTCTTCGCCAGAAGATGACGACAGAGCACGTGGTCGTCGAAACTATTTCTAAAGTAACTGTAACTACAGCGGGAAAGTCTTTGTTCTCTCTTAATATACTTTTACTAATTCTTTACGTTTGCGTGCATTTATCCTAACCAAAAAGTTAATAATTAACATATATTGGAGTGAAAAAATGCATAACAAAGCACTTTTACGTTGTTGAGGCCATTTTGCTTCAATAATAACAGTAGGACGAGTTCACAGAAAACAAGTGCGACTTGAGGATCTTCACTTGGAAACTCAAGGATTAATCTTTGCTGAGATTTGGATTGATTTAATGTGCCCCTCAGCAATAATGTTTCACTTTATCTGACTACACCACTGCCCCAAGGCAGGACCCATCGTATCGTTTTACGCCATAGTCAAACCAAAAAATAGTTCCCCCAAACTACAAAAAAACTTTAAGATTTATCATCAGTAGAATTATAATAAATTAATGTTAACCATAAAAATTATACAACTGCACCAAAACAATAATGCTAATACAAACAAAATTACTTTAAAATTTTAAATAAAAAACGTACATTTTTAATGAGCAAACGATAGCTAATAGAGAAACTAACACTGGAACGTACTGTTTTCAGAGATAATTTAAACATACGTTTAAAACGATAAACAAAAACTAATTTTATAATATAGAAAGTCTAAACATAAATTGAAACAATCTCTTTGTAAGTTCTTTTCCTGCACAATCGAGAATAACGTCTTTCAGATCTAATTTATTAATCAATGGTCGGAGACCAATTTGGCTAACACATTATGACTATTTTACGTATACAGGGTTTCTTAAATAATAATTTATTGTTGTTAAATTTTCTTATTCCCAGAATAAGCTATGGTCAAACATGGGCCAACTTTAAGGGAAGTAATGAATTTGAAGAGCGACAACTGGATCTTACTTGCTTGTTAAAAGTTAAGAAATTATGCCTATTTCGTCGGCCAGTTCTGAATCGAAGGAATCACCATTTGACAAGACATTTCCGCGGTATATTTGCACTCTAGCTGAGGCCGTGCCCAATATTGTTTTCATTTTTTACAATTAGAATTAGGTGACGTCCATGCACAAGACTCGTATAACGGCTAAAATACAATATTCGGTGGAAAAAGAGTCGTAAACAGATATGTGAAGTGGTCAAAGTGTGTCTCAACGTCAAAACAAAAGCGAATATAGACTTTTACAAATTGGAGACATTCCGGTATTCAGCGAATGAGATATAGACAAATATTGACACACAACCTGACTTCAACAAACTCGTACTTTAGCTGCGTGGAATCTGATTGGATTGCAATTAAGCAAGAGCTTGAAGGTAAAATCGGCTCCCAATCGAAAATAATATTAATAATTTTTGTCGGAGTACTTGAAAATCAAATGCTCATTGAAACCCGTGGAGTGATCTCAACTTCGGACTTTATTCGAAAAAAAGGAAGAAGTGATGTCTGGAGTGCTGATTATGATGGACGCTATCCGAACCTGAATTTTTGAGTTTGAAGATAGTTGAAGTATCATTAAAATAAGAGTCAGGAGCACCCTGATGACATACAAATCCTATCGTTGAATTTATTTGTATTACATTATTCCTTAGATTTCGCGAATCGTTGAAAAATATTGTTAAAATAATAATATATGAATGTGACGCAACGAATTGAGTTTTTGAGTCACGACCGTGTGTTCGGGGAATGAATTTTCCATGGCCGATGGCAAACTCCCTAGTAGTGGAAGTGCCGCAGCGGTAACTTTGGTCTCAATGGGACTGTCCAGAAACACCCCATCCTCCCGCTCTTCGGGTCGATATCGCGTTATAGAGAGGCGATACTCAGCACAAGGAAGATAAATCAAGTTATCTGTGACGCGGATTTACTCTGCAGATAACGGGACCCAACGTGGTTCTCAACAGGCAGCCTGCTCTTTGCTGCCGTATGCTGTGCTTCCAAACACCTCAACCTCAAAGGAACCAAATTGCTTAGATAAAATTATCAACAACGCAGATCAAATTATCCTTAATTATTCGGTCACGTACGTGCAATAATTACTTAAGAAAATAAATGTGCCCTCCAATGACGCTAAATAATAAAAATTTATGTACGCGGAACGAACGTTTAAAAATCACAAACATATCGTCATATTATAAAGACCAAACGTGTCATGTGCGTGCTACATTGCCGACGAGTTCCACTAAACGCCACTTCGAAAAGGTCGAACACCCACCAGAAATCAGCATTGATTTCGGTTATAAAATATTATTAATTATACTTGAAGGATTATAAATCTAATACGACTGGATTTTCGATCAGTCCCAAAAATAATCAAAAGTCTTAACCGTTCTTTTGTCCCCGGACGTTGCGGTAGCAACACGAAATTTTAATAAATGAATTTAAGAGGTCCCGAAAGATGGGGGGAAATATTTTAATTCAATTTAAATTCTTCTATTTCTGATTTTTGGCCATAAATTGTGTAATAGTAATTTATTAATTAATTTCATTGCGAATTTCAAGAAAAGAGCATTTGACCAATTATTTTGCCTAAATCAACATTACTTATATAATAAATTTTCAACACAATTTGAACATAGAAATCCAAGAAAGTCTCTGATTTTTTTTCTAATAAATCGTCACACAAAATCATTAGTTCTTCTGGCCATAATTGTTTTTACAGGGCATATTTGTTGTTGTAGTATTCAGTCCTAAGACTGGTCAGATGCAACCCTCCATGCTAACCTATCTAGCGCAAGTCTTTTCATTTCCGCATATCCTCCCTAATCTGCTTAGCGTATTCCATCCTTCACCTCTTTATTCTGTTCTTACCCCACACACTTCCGTCTAATGTTAATTTTACAAGACCCTCATGTATCAAACTATGGCCTATTAATCTATCCCTGCTCTTGCTCAAAGACCTCCATATTGTTCTCTCTTCCCCTTTTCTGCTTAGAACTTTAGGTTAGTTGTCCTATCAACTTTACAAAAGCATATAACTTTACAAAAGCACACACAACCAAAATAGTGTTCATCACACGCAATTTAATACCGCATTTTATTTATTTATTCAACTTCAATCTAGACTATATATAGTATTTTTAAATTCAAAATGTTTTATATTTATGTAAGTATTATGTTGACAGTAATACTTGCCGAAGACTACTTATTCAGTATTGGGATGTAAATAAATTTCTGACTAAATATAGATAATTTTATCATCAAATTGATATGTGCACAAACGATTTATCTAAATATGCTTGATTTAATATATTTATGATAATCAAAATCTGATAATTTTCTATTCCTGGTACCGGAAGTATTCAGAAAATAATGTCGAAAACACAATTAAAAGCTTGAAATGTTTCTAACGTAATGAATTAAATAACTCAGTTAAAAAATAGCTATTTTACGGAAAACTTCGTTGTTTTAATATTAAACAGGCAAAAAATATTTCAGTAAGATGTCTTTAAAGTTAATGTAATAAATATGACTTTAAAATTATATTTATATTACACGCTGTGGTAAACAAATTGGTTTATAATGCGTATTAAATGACTACTGTCACAGTTGCTAAATTATATAGTGCACATAGTCTATGTTATATACTTTATGTGTGAGCAGTTTATAATTGTGATGATGAGTTGTTTTCCAATTATTGTACACAGTCGTAATTTTTTGTTTTAAAATGAATCAATCAACCATACAGTTCAGTTTGCTTTGATACTAATTAAACATTTTATAGAAGAACTTTTGAAAATGGGAGGTATTGATAAACTTTTCTTTCTTTATTTATTAATTAAATTAACAATATTAGATTTATTATTTTTATCATCATGAAATTCGTCCTTTCTTGAGTGTGCGTTAATAAAGTCGTTGACGTTTAATTATTAAGTAAGTATTAATTCACATGATTAGTTAATTTACGATAATTATTTAAACTATTTACGTAATCACTGTTAATATGCCATGCGATAAACTAAGA
Source organism: Eucriotettix oculatus (assembly GCA_034510155.1). NCBI lineage: Eukaryota > Metazoa > Arthropoda > Insecta > Orthoptera > Tetrigidae > Eucriotettix > Eucriotettix oculatus. Next base: position 49,175,719 of record CM067376.1, on the reverse strand, counting down.
GGAAACTGATGTTTGATTTGTACGAAGTGTATTTTACGACGTCATAAAAAAAGAGATTGAAATTAGCTAACAAGCTCTGCCGTATTAAAGAAAGAGTTCAAAGGTTTTTCGTGCTAAAGGAAAGAGTAAAAAGGGTATGAAGGAAGGTATATTAGTGTGAATGTCTTCGACTCTGTAATTAATGAGGGACTTTTCTTTCTACGGCGATAGGATAACCTGGGGAAAAAAATATTGGAAAAATTTCGGGACTGTTGTAAAGACGTTTACTAATGTGATGGTATTTTTAAATTAATAATGGTTTATGAAATGACGAATCATATTAATAATAATAAGCAATGTTCATAGACACACACGGCTGTAATATAACAGTGAAAGTAGTTTCTGAACGCCCTTATGTCCAGTCAGAGTTTGAATAAATGAAATAAGTCAATCCTTAAGTCTCCCACAAACATATCTTGAAAATGGAAATAAACATGGTTTCGAAATAGCATGTAAGTGGATCTTTAACTGTATAAACAACAAACTAAAAAATAAATATGCTGAAACACTCAGAGAAAATGTTTATAAATATAGGATACAATAGAAAATAATGCACATCCATGCTTTTAAATTGTATCAAAATTATTTTGCAAAATATTAAATAAATTTTCATACTTAATCATTTAAAATAATAGAAGCGTATACGGTCAGATTTATAAAAATATTCAAGTTCTTTGAAGATAGAATGTTGCAATGTTAATCGTTAAGGTATTTTCTATTTTACTGTTCATCAGATTAAGTAGAAAATTACGGAACAACGTTGTTATTAGTGCTCTAGCTTTAATAATTACATAGTAATCTTTTGTGTTTGTTTGGTCATTATATTGCTTGACCAAATTAGTTGTATATTAGGTATAATTTATTTATTAATCTCTCTCGGAATTTTCGAGGCTGATTTCTTTTTGGAGATGCATTCTTCGCTCTGTGTTTTTGATCTAAGTTTATCAGAAGAAATGCTACTCGTTCATGTGATGTATGCTCCGTGACTGGGAAACTTGGCCATGCAGTTAGAACTCTCCGCTGTTCGTATTGAAATAGCTGACCAGACGCCTCTTATACTAGCCGAAGAATAGAAAAGAGGATGCTGCGTCCACACAGCAAACTCGTCTCCTGTCGCCGGAAGGCCGTGGGACAAGTACCGGGAGTCCGAACTACCTGACGCAGATTTCCTACTGTTTGCCGTGCTTAACGTTTAATTGAATTACGGGTAGGATTCTAAAACTATTGCCGCTGTTAACCCTTGTCTTCCTTGTTCTACTTTCATTATCCATTTTTATATACTGTCCTATATTATTAAAGGGAAATTTCCCGGCAGATGAACACTCTCATGCAATCTGTCACCCTATAAAAGAATAATTACGTATAAATTGATACTTTATAACGATGCATATGCGTAAAATTAGTAAAAGTTCTAATTTAACATCTGTTGTAAATTAACAGGACTATTTCTTGACCTTAATCCAGAAAAATTTATTTATTAAAATTAAAGAATATCAACGTTTTGGTGCTTATCCAATATTTTTCAGGTTTTCGTTCAAACTATTGTAAAAGTGGTTAATTTTGTTGTCCTCTCGTACTAGAGTCAGACCTTCTCAAATTTCCTTCAAAGTTTAAGTTTTGTGCCCATATTTTCCCCATATGTCCTCTTTTTTTACACAAGAATCTATCAGGGAACTTGACACATTCTTCGGTCGTGTGTCAATACTGAAAGTTATAATTTAAAGTTTTTGGGCCAAATTATATTAATAACTATGACAATAATTTGGAAGAAAACCTGAAGAAGGTGCGAATGTTCACCGAAACGTCGTTATTATTATTTAATTTCAATTAATAAATTTGTTTGAAAAAAGGTCAAGAATCAGATGTATTATAAAAATTAATTTATTGTTATAATTATATTGTATCATTCGTATTTTCTCTTAACAAGATCTGCATGAATAAATTATATATAATTCATAAAATGACTTGTCAGTCAATCCTTTGCACCTCAGGAAACTAATTAATTGAACTTCAATGTCTTGAGGTTTAACTTCTGTAGAGCGTTATTTTTACGAATTTCCTTCAGACTAAAAATGTAAGCATATTTATTATATATGTGGATGTTATTAACAGTAAAATTGACAAAAGGTTTTTGTGTCTCAAATACTGAATTTCAAAATTTGAAACCATTTATTCTCTTTGTTTTCGATGTTAGTGGAAGATACAAGTCCATGACGTTTTTGTCTATGCGACTATAAATAAATTAATACAAGTCTGATAAATAAGGAGTCAGGGAATTTCTATTGTTGTAATTTTATCCTTTATTACCGGAATAGTTCGAATATATTGCACTTCCACTACAGAAGTAAATAAGCCTAAAAAATAACGATTCTTTCAGGTTAAATGATAGATTTACGGTATTCTTAGGATCTTGAAGCGATTGTGTATTTGATGCTTAATAACCTATATGATATGGAATGATTTGAGTCGCTTATCTTGCGTTCACTTTTGATTGTGGAATCTGAAGATTTTGTTGAACTTGTAAAGGTGGTAGAGCGTTGAAGGATATACTACTAATTTATTATCTCGATTCCACTAAAAGTAAACTCAAATGAACACAAATAGTTATTTTTTTTAAATTAGCTTTCAAATATTCCCAATTTCAGCTTAATAATTTTTTTTTCTAACTTACTGTAAATGAGAATTGTTATGAATAGACTTAACGAATATAATTTTTTGAACAAGATTGGTCGCTAAGTATATAAACCAAAACGTAGAATTATATTGTGTAATAAATTATAGAAATATGTTTCGAGAAGCAAAACATAATTGGGACAAGTCGTGTTTGGACGGGAACAGACAATGTGAGTCATTTCATATCGACTGACTGTTAAGGAAGTTGGCCTTTGTTCGCCACTCGAGTTGAAGGGCCCGAGTCTGGTTTGACACGACGAGCGAACAGAATACGATTAATGCAGATGCGCTCGAGGAATGCGCTAAGCTTTGCGAAACTGTTCTCTGTGAGAAGAAGGGAAAAAAGAAGAATCGCTCCGCAAAGCCTCCTGTCGTTACGTGCTGCGAATAGATCTGCGTCTTATGCGAAGAATCAGAAACAAGACGGGATTGAAAAGTTTTCTCACTCCGAGAATCTGCACACCGAGTTTCCGATTTTTTTTTTCTTATTCAACTTTCAAAGTATATTATAAATTTCTCCGTCGAATACTCGTTTAAACTCTTAACAAATCTTTATTTTTCAAGAAAGGTACGACCTTATTTTAACGAACATACCTTACAAAACAAAATGAAAAAAATTACTAATTATAAATGTCGTTTCGATGTTTGTCTCTAATAGCTCTTAAAGTAAAAGTTTACTTATCGGTTGTTTTTATATATCACACAGTCTTTATTTTTTACCTTCTTCACTTTTCATTTTTATGGTAGTGATCTGCATTGCGTTCTTTGACCGTTTAAATGTTGATGTAACGGATAATAAAACCCATGATAGATGACTATGGCCCCAGTGGCCGAAAGCTTATAATTGATGTGACGTGGTATAATAAATAAATCCTACAGAATTGGCAGGGCATTTTTGGTTTTATATTCTGGAGTTATTTTATTTAAAAAATAGTAGTTTTTGGCAGTTATACTGCCACATTCATCCTTGTACTTACAAACTATTTTACACTATCCCTATTTCCCGTAAAAAGTACGTTGTTAATATTTATGTTTGTGTTGTTTTACACGATGTCCGTTAAAAACTGGCGGAAAACTCAGTATAAGCAAGGTTAATCCTCATGCAGTGATATTCAAATAGTAGTTGCGGTCATCATTTAAAATTATATTCGTTCTCATCCTAATTAACACATGTCATTTGCTTATATTCTGATCCTATTCGTTTTCGAAACTTACGCAGAGCTATCACACTACATTTTTAGTTTCCAAGATAGGTGCTTCTTCTTTCACACCTGAAATCACAATGACTCAGCGTGCATTGTAGCACAAGGATACTTTTCGTACCTTGATAACGGGAAGTACAGTATGCACAAGCAGTTTGTCACATATTGATGGCTATACTGGGTATTCATAATGTGAACTCCAACACTGTTAAGGATTTTTAAGAACACTGGAATAAAATATCGAGAAAGGGGGCTTATACATTTAAATGAAATAAACTTGCAACCAGTTTTTCAGAGAAATTTTTTATTCGGATTAAGCGACGTTTCGTCACCACATTTCGTATTTATTCAGTTGTTAAATTTTGAAGAAATAAGAAAATGCTACTTGTGTAAAAATACAAACTTGACCACTTCCAGGAGCAAAATATCGGTTTAAACAGCCGTTTTTTCCTTTCATTAAAATTTAATGCCGAAAGAAGCCTATAATAGGGTGACAAAACGTCCTTCAAAAATCTAAATAAATTTTATTTTATTTAATTATCAAAATATCAGACGTTAATTGATTTATATCGAGAAAGGAGGCTTATACGTAACGTGTACAGAAGACAGGCAGAAGTAATGAGAATAGGTGATGAAGAAAATAAAGCCGTAACCAAGAAAGAAGTAAAACAAGGATGCAGTCTGTCGCCCATGCTGTTTAACTTATATATAGAACAGACGATGAAGAATGTTAAAACGGAATCTGGAAAAGGAATCATACTGCAAGGAGAATAAATAAAAACCTTACGCTTTTCCGACGACATTGTAGTATTAGGGGAATCAGAAGAAGACTTGGAAACTATAATAAATGGCATGAACGGAGTCCTGGAGAAAGAGTTCAATATAACGATTAATAGAGGGAAAACCAAGGTAATGGAGTGTAGTTTGGGAAACAGTGGAATAACAAAGGGTGATAGATTGGGAAGGGATATTTTGATGGAAGTTAAGGAAATCTGCTACTTGGGAAGCGTAATAACTAGGGATGGTTAGACATAAAAAGTAGGATAGCACAGGAAAGCAAGGCTTTCGAGCAAAAGAGGAATTTACGTACGGGCAATGTAAGTGTGAATATTAGGAAATTCGTTGCTAAAATGTTCGTATGGAGCCTGGCGTTATATGGGTACGAAACGTTGACGGTAGGAGTTGCAGAAAGTAAACGAATAGAAGCCTTTGAAATTTGGTGCTGTAGGAGAAAGCCGAAAATCAGATGAGTGGATAGAGAAACTAACGAGGAAGTTCTGAACAGAAGAGGGGAAAGCGAAAATAATGGAGGACGTTGGCCAAGAGAAGAGATAGATTAATAGGTCACGTTTCAAGGTACGAGGGTCTTGTAAAATTAGCATTAGAGGGAAGTGTGTGGGGTAAGAATGGAAGAGGGAGGCCAAGGATAAAATGCATTAAGCAGATTAGGGAGGATGTGGGCTGTGCTAGTTATGAGGAAATGAAAATGCTTGCGCAAGATAGGTAATCATGGAGGGTTGCATCAGACCAGTCTTAGGACTGAATACCAATACAACAACTGGGTATTGTACTTAGTCATTTTGTTATTCTACTGTTGAAAGGCTATCAAGCCCTCAACTGAATATTGACGATCCACTGTTATATATACTGTATTCTCTACATAAAATCCAATGTAGCTGCCTATTTTCATCTTGATTCAAGAAGTCTCAAATGTTCTATCAAATCCATCTCTTTAGTATTACTTTTTAACTAGTTTTCGTGTAATTTATAATAAAATATTTCCATATGTTTTCAGTCAATTCGGATATTTCAAGATTAACAAATACTAAGAAAATGAAATATACTGTGTGTCGGAAATGTAATTTGTGCATTTAAAACGAATACACAATCTAAAAATGTTAATGTATAGCTTATTCAAAAATTTAATTTTGTGTACTGGAGAAAAAGGAAACAGAATATATATATATATATATATATATATATATATATTATACGATATAGATGACTCTTAGATGTAGGGTACTGAACTTAGCACGTCTTTACCGGTGGGAGCATTCAGAATCTCTGAAACCTGATGCAATCGACATTTAGATAAACCTGAATAACATCTCAAACATTTTGAGCATCTGCATGCTTGCACTCAATCGTCTTAATTTTTTGCATGAAAATTTCAGGTTTCGGAATACGTGACTAAATGGCTTGAGATGGACGCCTCTATTTTTTCTGCAAATGTTAAAAATTAGAATAGAGCAAACGGCACATTAATAATATGTCCCGATTTTTTTGTGAATCTGAACATTTAAAGTATATATGTAGATGTAAAGTAATTTAAATTTATTATGTAGGGGTTTTTCCAAGATGTGTGCAGCATAATTATAAGTATAGTTGTAAAACAGCTAGGACCTTCAAATATACAGACCTACTTTTTAAAGAGAAACTTTATACTCCGGCACAAAGCAGAATGAAGTTGTAGTTTTGGTCTTAAATTTCTTTAACTTTATTTCTCAACGGCAGTAAGGGTAGGGGAAGTCGGGGCGGAACGGGATAGTGCGGTAGAACGGGATACTCTTTTTTGTTACTGTACAGTGCTGGAGTTTAGTAAATAGGGATGGAACATTCTAACCAGTCAAAGAATAAGTCCTAGCAATCGACTTGACCAACGTCTGACTGCACGTTGTGAATGAACTCTTGTTTTGTGACTTTATAACGTTTGCTGCATTTCGACAGGAGGTATTTCACAAAAAATCCTCGCTTTTAACTCTTTACTGGTATATATTCGTAAACTAGATGACTTTAGCTGCACATATATTACGTATACTGTTTAAATTAGCTTGTATTAAGGGTCGGTGTAAACCCCTAAGCTAAAACTAGCGTATGCGGTGGAACGGGATACTACTGTATAAGGTAATATGTTATGTGCTCCTCTAGAAAAAAAAATGGAAAAACCGGCAGACTCAAATAAGAAGAATGAGTTTCAGAATGCTGCACGAAAAAGGAATAGATTAAGAAAGAAAATGAACGGCAAAAGGAAAAATGTTAGCAACAATTCTGCAGTTGAAAAAAATTCTCTTTGAGAAAGAAGAATTGGTAAAGCGATCAACCATACGCAAAATAAACACATAATGTGTTAATATTTTTCTTAAATTAAATTTTGTTATATAAATTGTAATTAAAAACATACTGCTCCGTTCTGTCCCCAGGGGGAGGGATATAGCAGAACGGGAAATTTGTTTCTCTTTAAAAATTCATAAAAAATCTAAATTCGTTGTTCTAAGTTACATTGATATTAGAATAAGTAGGTAATAGGATAAACTATTGTTTTATATTATTATGAATAATTTTTTTTCTTTTTTTATAATTTTAGAAAACTTTTTAAATGAAAAGCGTCCAGTTCAACCCCGACTTCCCCTACAAGTTTTCATAGATGTTTGTTGAATCAAACGGGTACAGTGCATAATTCACGGGTCTTGGAGAGCAACACACCTAAGCACATTAATCTTGATAAAGCTGGCACTTTATTCCGCAGGGGAGGCGAAGTTCTTTTGCTGGCAACGTCCCGAAGGCAATTGCGAGTGGCGTGCCATGCCAGCGGTCCAGGGGATTTGGGAGGATGTCTACCTAAGCTGGACAACCCCCACATCATTAGAACCCTTACATCACTATGGTCTAACATGTTCTCAAACTCCAACTTCCAGCTAAGCAATGGTTGGGGGAGGGGGAAGGAGAGGGCGAGAGGGACCCCGACCGACACAGTTTCCAGACTCGCGCCAAGGCGGTTGGCTTCAACATTCGCGCCAACTCATCTCAAAGACAATGAAAAATTGCACTCTAAAGTCATAACTCAGAGCAGCTTTCTAGCTGTGAAGTGTCGAGGGAAATTCTGGTACACAAATTGTAGAGAGCTCTGAGCTATACAACTTAGCAAAACTAAGGAATAATCCGCGCCGCGCAATAGTACAGCACTTAGTGATGATGTTACTGAAACAATAGCTAGTAAAACTTGTAGTTTCTCCTCTTCTACAATAGACGAATGAGCTTTTATTTTATACTGGATACCTTCAGTTATCCTAATTTTCATATGAAACGTACCTTTAATTTAAAAGAGGGTGTGTTGGAGAATTAATACACAGCATACCTAATTATTTTTTCCGGACTTATTATTGGACTTCATGATAACGAGTTTTCAAACCTAACACTGCTCAGAAATACGATCTTTAATTTCAGTTTTATTTATTAGCTCTAGAACCCTCCATTGGGGAAGGAATACATAATTAGAAAAAATAAATACAAACACGAGTGTCTAGGGATTCTAACAGACTGAATCTTGATTTCCGTGAATGGAGACTATTAATTCGTCGCTTTTATGTTTCTTCCTTCGGTTAGTGTACATCAGCTGTTAGGTGATGGATTGGATAGAAAAAAATTAATTTTGTGGTGCATAAGACAGACGAATTGTCCGATTGTTTAATTTAGTCTTGTAGTTTCAATTTCCTTGGAAAACAGAAAAATAAGAAGTAGAACATAAAATTGTGCATGTATAGAAGGTTATCAACTGTAGCTTCCATTATAACTGGATTCAGTATAATAATTAATTGTCCTACATATAAAAAGAATCAAATAATGTTAGGAAAAGACGCAAAGTAGTGTTGAATGTCCATGCTCAAATATATATATATATATAGTCATTGCGTTAAGTCTCCTGTGGTGTAGTGGCTAGCGTTGCTGCCTCACTACCCCGAGGTCCCGGGTTCATGGTTGCGAAGACCGAGATTAACACTGTTGGAGGCTTACACTGACCACGTGTCACTCCAAATTCGGAATGTGTCATGCAAGATGACAGTTCGCAGTCGACTCGGTAGGCCTAGGCCATCAATGGGCTGTAGAGCCAAGGAGAAAAAAAGAAAAAAATGGAAAAGTTTAAGTCTATGTTTAATTGAGGTAATATAATTTCGTCCATACATTTTTATATGTGACATTTCCAAGGGTAAATGGAAATGGCTAAACTACTCACGACACTACTGTTTTTATATAACAAAAAATAAAATTGACTATATAAGCGGCCCAGATCGCCGTGTTTATATACGACTCAAGTTATAAACATTTTTAGATATTTCAAAGTACCTACAATAAAATATTATTTCAATAAAACGTTTAATAAATTTACAAGTTATTTCGCGCTAAACAGACCAAATAGATTAAAAAATATCGTTCTGTGTTAAAAACTCAATTTTTGTTAGTATGTATATTCATCATGGAGCAATATCGACCAAATTTTGCACATTTGCTCTTTAGTATCCAGAATTTAGGAATGTTCGGATAATCGGCCGACATTTTCGTTGAATAAGTACTTTATGGTGTTTACGCCAACACTATTTGTGCATTATTTCAACCCCCTTTATCATGCGGTGGGGGTATTAATTGGTGTGGAGGTGAAGAGATGACGCAAGAGGAAGTGATTGGCGGCCATAACAAGAAATCACTCACTGACTGTTCCAAAATTATGTACCGTCTATTGTAAATAAAAATAACCGGGTAACGTCGGGCAACTAGATAATCAATAATAAAATTTAATTTTTGTGTGAATGTATGTTCCGCATACAAATATAAACGCGTTGAAAAATTTCGACCGAACTTTGTACACGTTTTCTTTGCGACCCAGAAACAAACACTGTGGGCGTAGGGCAGGACTACCACCGCTAGAGGTGTGCGTGAACGGATCGGGAATTTTTAAAAATGTAAAAATTGCCAAATAAATATAATACATATTTTTTGGGGTTATTAGCTTTAATCGTGTATTCCAATATTTATGTACAATTTATACTCCATTTAATATGGGAGAGGATTACTCATAAGAGTCAGTGTGGAGAGGCTTTACATGAAAACGATCCAGATTCGTGTCTAATTTAGTGTTATAAGAATCATTGAGTTTAATACTGTCATTCAACATTCAACTCAAATTATAGTTTAGCCCCAGTGTGAATGGGTGGATAGGGGCTAAAGTCCTGATGATAGTTGTTAGGTTCATTTCTGCCATTCAACGTTCAAGTAAAATCGTACCTCAGCTCTAGAGTGGAGTGGGAGAATGGAAGGGTGTGATCGTTGACTCTAATAGTTTAACCGGGTAAATTTTTGACTCTCTTATAGTCCCGAGAGTATTTTTTTACTCTTCAATATACTGGGAGTAAGTTTTTCTCTTGTTCTGCCACGGAGTATTTTAGTGCGTATTGACTTCCCGAAGAATTAAATTAACCTGGTTTTTAAGTTATTTTAAATCTACTGTGATTCATTAACTTACCAGTAGACCTCCTAAATCTTTTAAGATACTGTGTCATCTCGCCGGTTATGAAGAAATAAATATTCGGTCATCTTGCACAGGGTAAAAGGCGAGATAAGGCAACTGTTCAAATATGTGTCACTCATGATGCTGGTTCCACGTTAAATAACGAGGTTAGCATGAGGTAATTGCCAAAATAAATAAATATAACAGCGAAAAGATAGGTACCCAACTAATATTAATCAGAAAAGATTGTAATTATATTCGTTATTCATTTAATCAAAAATGAATAGAATCCTAATATGATTATTATTTCATTCAATAAATATCAGATTTCCAGTAAGTACAAATACTGCTTGTATCTTCCTATAAATTATTCTGGTTGAAATAAGACCAAATTAAGGAAGAAAACTACGAGAACGTAAGATTGACGACTCAGAAATAAATTCTTTGTGTTTGCATTGTTTGTGAGTCCGCCAAAGTGAAAAATTCTCGGACGTCTGAGATATTTCCTCTTAATAATAAATTCTATGTGATCCATCGTGGAGCGGCGAAGATCAATAAATTACCTGGAACACAGGCGTCGAGATGGAGCGACGCCGTACAATGGAGTCCGTTTGGCTGGAAGCAATTTCTCTCCCGCTTAATGTGCTGATTGAGGGCCGCTAATTAATTTCACATCTGAAGAAGTTTATTTAACGAGGCCTCCCTTTGTGTCGGGACCTCCAAGTGACAAAGGAAAGCCGTGCTCCCGCCAACGTTCGTCCTCGGAGAATCGATAATAAAACTATAAAGGACATTCCTGTAGTAGAAGTGTATTGTGTAAATCGAATTAAGAATATAAATGATTTCATTAACGTCTGATAAACACGAACCAACATAAGAAACTTTTGCCATTTCTAATGTATTTCTTCGAGCAAATACTTTATGTAGAATGAAATGTAATTCTTTAATGACTTATAAATTATAAATAAAGTAATTATATTATATGACTTTCGGCCCTGGAAGCTACAGGAGCAATAGGATTTTTTTGTATTATTTCAATTAAAAAACTGAAGAGGTCCCTAAAGTTGGGATATGAAACGCTATTAATTAAATTTTTCCTTATCTGAATTTTGGCCACCCTTCGATTTTGATTTATAAATTCGTTATGGTTTAAATTTTCATGATAATACTAAAGCCAATGTATTAATAATAATAGTTGCAATTAAAGCAAGTATAAAAATGTGGCTGAATAATTTGCAAATATTTTGCTGTTTTTGAAACTAAATAAACTGTTTGCAGTAGAAAAGAAAATTAAATTATGTAATTCGAAACGACTGTTAGCAATCAAATACACGCAGGAGCCTTCGAGAACAAGCGATTAAAAACGAATGAAATTTAAAAACTTATTCTTGCTTGAACTGCGATTTACATTATAAATATGAAATAATGTACTTAGTGTTAAATATTTGCAACGGTATTTTCAATTTTAATTATTTATTTCAGACGAGGGAATAATAATAATAATAATAGTAAGTTAATAAACTGATTCGGTTATTGGTATTATTTTTATAAACAAAATAATGAAAACAGTTAATAATTTATATTGAAATAAAGCAATTGTCATTAACGCCTTGGTTCATTAAATGGTAAGACTTGCATTAGCCACTTTTTATTTGAAAGTTATTTCAAATTGCAACGTTTTGGATCTATATAAACTTTCATCGATATCCTTATTACCATTTAACTGATTTTACAGCTCAAATAAGGGTTTTGGAAGGTCCACCATTTCGTATCCAGCCAACGAATGGTGGTTTGATATCGCTAAAACCTTTCACAACTCTATAAATTAATGACAAATTGTTTCGTCGAATCCGACACGACCGTCTTCTTGTGAAAATAGAAATAAGTCATTGTGTCAGACAGGAATGTAGATGACTAACTTTCGAATTCAATAAGGATGTACCAGAAGAATATATTGAAATCTCAAGGTTAGGTAAAAACGAAAAGTTTAATTTTTCTATTTAACGTACATAAAAACATTTTCGATGCACTAAGGAAAAAAACCATTCTTTTTCAAATCGTATTTTTATCTTTGAATTAACAGTAAGTAACAATATATAGATATTGTTCAGGTTTCAATATCTAAGACGTAAACGAGACAGTAGGTTCTCAGATGACTTTAAATTAGACGAACAAGAATAATTTTTTTGACATGCATACTTATAGGGAAAGATCTTCTGTTCTTGCTTTCCTGTATCTAGAAACATAAACGGAGAATCTTTTGATCAAAATTCTTATTGTTCTATTGTTGTCGCCATTAGTCCTTGTTTGAGGAAGAAGAATCGCCATAAATTACTTCAAGTAACCAATTGTGGTGACTCATGACCCCTACATTGAACAAGTAAAGCAAAAATAATTTAGTTTTGTTTATTTGCGTACAGCAGGACGAAAAAGCGAGGGTGGTTTGGTTGGGGCCGAGTAGGCGGGAAACGTCGCCGTTTACAACATTATTTATTGCCTGGAGTGCATTGTATTTGGACAGTTGGTCCGGGGAGCTGTCCTGAGAAAGACGGAATAAGAGAGTGGCTGAGGAAACAACATGCGTAAAAGTTAATTTCGGCATGTTCGAGAAAGAAGATTCATTTGATGGGAGTACGGAAAACAAAAAGATAACATTTGATGGAGATTTAATCTGAAGAAGAGGCGCTGGAGGAGACGTGTCCAGCAAAGGAACCTCCGGAAACGGCAAACCAAGAACGACGTCACCACGCAGAACATCTGTTAACGGCATTTATATTAAAAACCCGCTTTACCAACAAAAACATTCACGTTGATTCGCGATTTGTGAATTTATTTTCAGATTATAACGTTCGTGCACCCGCGATCCCGTAGAAGCCGTTTAGAAGCTGCAAAGATTCTTTTTGCATTACCAATGAAGCCAATTTGATATACATTTGTTTATTTCGTAAATTTATATTTTTTACTAAAACTTTAATTTTATTATATTTCTTATTTTAACTTTTATATTTGTATATGCCACTATTTAGATCATTAATTATCATCACAAATAAATGGAATATATTCAAATTAAGTATAATCTTTTGATTATTTAACAATTCCTTGTTATAATAATATTTTTTGCGGTGTAACAAAGACCAAACACCACACCATTATTATAATTCTAAGATAAAATAAGAAACAGTTATCTACCAAAAATCCTTAAATACGTAACTAGAGGTAACAATACATATAATTTAATTTCCACAAGCCATTATAACTCAAAAGATAACTTGACCACAATTAAGATAAAATATTTGCGCCAATAGATCATACGAAGTTGTGCAAGTAAAGAAACAATACAGACAATTTGTCAACAAACAGTGTTGATAATTATTTAATATATTACGTTTCTATGAAATTAATATATTAATAATATTAAAGACAAAAGTAACGTGTAGAAAAACATAATAATGTCTACAAAATAAATTGTTAAGATTGTAATGCAATGTATATTGGACAAACACACAGAGCACTAAAATCGAGAATAAAATAACAAAAAAGACAATATAAAATGTTATATTCAAAAGGACAGTTGTGTTGAAGTACACGTATCTAAAATATCATAATTTTGATTGGCAATATGTGGAACTATTGGGAAAGGAAATTATTTGTTTCTCAATACTGTTGAGCGAAATTCTCATTATCAGGCGTATCCCTAATGCATTCAATATGTAAATGTGTAAAAGAACACAAATAATTTTCACAAAATATGCGACATTATCTTGCTACAGTAATTTAATTTTTGTATTGTTTCGTTTGACATTATTCCAAAGTAATGGCCTGCATTGCTTATTCATTGTTAAACATTAGTTTCAGCCGAAATCATTGCTAAATCAGTCCACGACTCAAAATTATCCTATTTTACATATATGTTAACTACTTAAATTAAGTCTGATTTATTTAATTAATTTAATAATTTGAAAACTATTTTTTATATTTCAATGAAATACTCTTTATTTAAAAGAATAATTGTTTTGTAAATTTTTTTCTATTTACCAAAACAAGTCCACAAATATGGACGAAACGTTGTAGGTGTCTTAGATAAATATAAATGTAGTTTGCTGAAAAATTACCTGTATTCCTTATTTGTAACATAACATAATAGTCATGTACTGTGGATTGTTCAATGAAGCAATGCTTTGAGGATATGGAATTACATAAATTTATTACATCATTAATAGGATAATGATATATCTAGTTGTACATGTTTACTATTTATATATTTTTACTGTAGTGTAATCAATAATTACGCAGGTAAACAACAAATTCCTTTTCATAATAGAAGGAGTGGCTTAGGAAAGAAAGGTGATTAGTTCTATTTTAAATGCGTTAGGTTCATTCCGGAGCTGTTTAATGTGTGGGGAAAGCTTGTTGAACAGTGTTGTTCCCTTATAGTGTACAGATTTGTGTGTTATTGATAGTCCCATGAAGATTGTTTTTATTTCTGATATTAATTTTGAGCACATCTCAATTAGTAGTGTATAATTTTTTTATTGATAATCACGAAGAACATTAATGAGAGAATGTACTGACTGTGGAGGCTAAGTATACCTGTTTTCTTGCAAAGTCCTCGAAAAGATGTTCTTGAATTGACTTGTCATATTAGTCTAATTACTCTATTTGGATTAGAAATACGTTTACTTTTGCTAAGAAGTCACCCAATAAGACATAATACCATAAGACAATACTGAATGAAAATATGCGTTTATACTCATTCTGTGTTTGGATGCCCTTATAATTAGATATAACTCTTAAAGCATAAGAAGCCGTGGAAAGGTTATTTAATAGTTAATTAATATCCTCTTTCCAATTCAGCTTATTATTTACAGAATGTCCTAAAAATTGAGTATACCTAGTTTCATGTATATTTACTAGGTTTCCAGATTGTAAAGATGCGTTGGTTGATTGGAATTGCATATAATTGACTTTACCAAAATTAAGTGATTGATCAATCACAGAAAACCATTTTAACATTTGAGTCAATACATTATTAGTAGCTTCATTTATTGTGTCCTTGATACTTACTAAAATACTTGTATCATCTGCAAACCGTACAGCCTTAGAAGAAAATGTATCAAACATTTTGGGCAGATCATTTACGTAGATTAGAAATCACAGAGGACCAAACACTGAACCCTGTGGAACTCCCTTCCTTAATGCTACTCATTCAGAATGAAACTATTCACCTGTTAACGGATCTTTTAATGCTACTCTCTGTTTCCTATTTGCTAAATACGATTGAAACAAAGAAAAAGTCATTCCTGGAATTCCAAAGCATTTATTTTCTAATAGAAATATCATGGTTTACGCAATGAGAAGCTAAGACAAATCACAGAAAATTATTGAAAGATATCGCTTTGCAGTTGATAATAAAAGGTTGTGACTGAGTCTGACATGAAATTCGTTGGTGTATAAAAAAGGAAATAGTCTCTTTGGAAGATTCATTTAATGTGTCATATGGAAAAGATAAAAATTAAAAATGTGGCATTACACGAAATCCAAATAAGTATTATAAACATATGTTGTAAGTGAGAAAGATAAAGTTATAATACATAATTTAAGAAGTGGAAAAGGCTCTGAAATTTTGTAGGATATTCTTAAAATCCTGGAATATCAATTTAAGGCACGAGAGCCAGAAAACCTTTTTCATTACAAATAGAAGCTTATTTAACTATTGGTGAACTACA
Organism: Eucriotettix oculatus; assembly: GCA_034510155.1. Taxonomy (NCBI): domain Eukaryota; kingdom Metazoa; phylum Arthropoda; class Insecta; order Orthoptera; family Tetrigidae; genus Eucriotettix; species Eucriotettix oculatus. The sequence goes on along the minus strand of CM067376.1, from coordinate 49,159,799 downwards.
AATACCACATCACAGAGTAATGCCGGTTTGATTTTCTGCTTTCAAGCTTGCTCCGTAATTGATGGGGAGGAATCAGTCACATCATGGTGATCACTAATTCGGTCTTGGACACAACAGACTCTATTCTGTGCTAGACTATTCTAATACAATGGGCAGCGGTACCTCTGATCGCACGGTTAAATTTGCTCTGAGACCGCTTTTATACACGCAGTCCTAAAGGTAAATGTTAGCTAATGGATGATAATGACACACAGACGTCCTATAACCTAGGCCAGTAACACCATAACGCCAAATAGACCGCATTTAAACGTGTGAAGGGTGCAATTTGTTTTACTAAAATTATGTAGAGAAAAATGGGGTGCGGCACGTACAAGGAATTCCTGTAACTTAGATACAGTTAACACCATTTAGTTTAGAACACTTGACTAGTATATAACATGCGTCACAACCTATTGCATTTGAACACCATTAAAATGTTTTATGGTCATTTATCATCGCTTGACACTTTATAACTTTCATTGCCGCTGTCAGATAATTCACACAAGAACAGAATAAAATATTGTCAACAAATGCTCTAGAATTTTCCCGAAAATTTTTCTATCCGGGTAAACTCGGATTTAGGACAGTATTTTATGGCCACATTTCGCAGAACGATGCTGCATTGTGTCTACAATGGGATTCAGAAAAAAATCCCTAATAATGTTGTCCAAAATTCCAATAAACATCCCTAAATATGTGTTTTATTCTAAAGAAGTGTAAATACTTTTATTGAAGCTCAGTAAAGCATATAGCAAATTTTAGAAGAAAGACAAGAATGGAAAAAATGGCAAACGGACCAGGGACACGAAACCAGGACGGATGCTCTACCAACTGAACTAATCCGAGTCGACGTCAAGGACTGATTCAACATCTCTCCATTCCCGTAGGTGAATTTGTAAGTAAATATCGTTGCAAAAGACTTGAAATAATACATTATGAGTGTTTGCTTTTACGACTGTTTTTTTAAATTTATTTTATTGAAAGAAGCATTTTCCGACTAATAACAGACATTTTGTTTTAAAGAAAAATTAATTCAGCCAACGAACGACTACTCAGTATGTTTTTGAACCCTTTCAAGGTTGTGACTGTTACTAAATTTTCAATTTTATTACAGAATCTGTTATTTTATTTAAATGCAGCTTTTATGTACAAAATTATAAAAGCCTATTGAAAAGCACTCACCTTTTGCTCTTTAACCAAATTTGATAAATATGGGACATCAAACCTTATATCTAACTAAAAGAATAAAAGTAATAAAATAGAACTGATAAATAAATCAACTTTTATTCCAACATCCAATATTGGAAAATTTGGAAAGACTGTCAAAATGTTTTATTATAATAATTAGGAGAACATAGTTCACCTTTTTTCCTTAATCAAATGTTGAAACTTGTGATTTAGTAGAGTTTTTGTTTGTTTCTTGTAATAAAAATTCTACTTTGGCAACAAAAGGTTAATTTAAGAAGTAAAAAGAACAAATGATGAAGTGAAAAAATACACTGAATTGCTTAAATAAATGTCTGATATTGGTCGTAAAATATTTGTGTATTATATAATGAGTATTAAATAAAACTTTCTGTATGTTATTCTAGTTCCAGTACTTCAGAAGCAGTGGTTTGTAAATATGACTGATGCTGAGGCGAAATGAAAAGCGCATAGACGATAAATAATTTTTATTTGTGTCCAAACAACGCTGGTACTAGGTTATATTGAGCGGAGACGGAGCTGTCTGGTTTATCTTGCAATAAATGTTCTTATTTTGTTGGAATTAAGTATATACTGTTATTATTATTATTATTAAAAATCTAAATTAAACGATACATATAAACCAAACTGAAACAAAAAATGTGGATAGAAAGGTTTTCTTGACAAATCGATAAAGATAGGTCAATTGAAGGTAGACCGCAGCTACGATAAATTTTAAACTACTCAATTAATGAAATGTTTCTATTTCTCATTTGACGACCTTTAATTTCCTTTTAATATATGTTATTTTTGTGAAAGAAGCTGTAGAGCCTCTTCAGAAACGTTAAGAATGATGAAGATGACAATCAAATTTTTTTTGTTAAGTTCAAGGATACTTTTCCACTGGTCGATGGACACTGACGCTCTGTAGACTCCATGTTAAAGACTTTCAACGCACGAAATGATTTGTAGTCTCAATCTTATAAGGGGCAGCGTGTAATATAAATCAGTAAAAATTGCCAGCATAAAATGTTTTCTGGGTGTACAACGAATGTCAATATTTCAGTTCTGTCATTGTCCACAGTTAATCAGTCACTGTTCATAGAATAGGACTTATGCACTGTTCATATTTCCGTCCGGATGCAGCCGTCCCAAGGAAGTTTCCAAAAATCGAGAGGGTTTCTTGTTATAATCAGATTTTTACTTGTTATATCACAGTTAAAGTAGAGACAGAAAGGAAAATTTCAATTAACTTGTTATAACCGACTTATCGTTGTTACAGTCGAGCTTTCTGTTTATGAAAGAAATTAATTAAACTAAAAATTCGTGTATTTGAGTGGATGTGTATAACATGGGAGTTACTTGCATACTAAATAAACAAAATTCCGTTGCGCAACGTCGGAGAAGGCGCACACACAAACTACTTATGCGGTCTATGTTAAGTACTTGGCTCATTTTGAGTGGAGTAAGAGAAGATATCGCCCGGAAAAGGGGAGGAACGAATATTTGTACGCGACAACTGTCTGGGAAGACTCTGTGACACTCCATTATCCGAAGGCGAGCTTTAAGCCGACGACAAACTCGGTCCCTTCTTGTATTTTTATTTGCGAGCCGTGTCCGCCGTTGAAATTAGATTCCACAGGACGTGCGAGATAGAAATAACTATCGTGCTTGCATATGACTTCCAGGGAATTGTTTGTGACCTTGAAAGTTAAAATAACACCAACTGAACTAATACTTCAATCCAATTATACACACTTTCTTACATTAAATAAGTTGTTCAGCCACTGCAATAACTCACTACAGTGCAGTACGCACAGTAGAAAACAAATGCTTCAGTCATATAAGAGAAAAAACTATGATGACGCAATAAATGACTGTTACGTAGCTTGTGAATTAATATTCATGAGGTGGTTAAATAAACCGAATGGAAAGTTAATTTTTCAGTAACTTTTACTATCATTCTACTTTGTTTCGTCATACAGAATTCAATAAGGTCTATAATGTTTTTGCTCTAAAGAGAAACTTAGTTCCTTAAAGCGAATCTCCTACAGAGTAGTCTTAACATCGACAGAGTCATTTCGTCAGAGTTTATGCCTCCATCGCTTTTACTTTTTCTCTCATTTTTTAGTGTAATCGTTCTTGGCCAAAGTAATCACATTACTCCACCCTTGAGAAGACTTGCTGTTGCTGACAGGGTCGTTAATAATTCTGAAGGAAAAATTTAACGAGAGCACTTAATGCGATGTTGCCGAAAGAAAGAAAAAGTTAGTATAAAGCTTACTTCAAACAACGTAAACTTCGGCCTTCAATTGAGACTAAGGATTCGATGTCAAAAGTTTAAACATCCGAAAAGTGTAATTGATTTCGAATTACCTTAACGAGAAACATTTTAATCCCAGCAGAAGGTTTAAACTGAGACATGAATTGGTCTAAATAAAAAGAGAGTAAGGATGAGTAGAACAGTTACACGACGGTACCGTATTAGTAAAAACAAGTGAACAAGAAGTATGTTCGTACAAGAGATCTCAACTATAATGAAGAATAAACATGCGAACAATGCATACGTTACGTGTGTAATTTGTGTACACTAGAGTTAAGCAAAGATCGTGAGAAAATTGACACTTTCAATCACAAAAAATTTTGTCTTATATAAGAAATTTTATTCAGCAGTGAACCTCGCGTTAAACAAACACATTAATGAGTTTAAAAAACTATGCTTCTGCTCTTGAATTCGACGATGGATATAGTCAGCTGAATTATATACTTCATAAATTAAATTAAATTATTTTTGACTTAAGATGAATTAAATATAATTAATTTTTGCTGGCATTAATAAAAAATGGCTATCAGATTTGTTACCAAACAAAGTTACCATTTTAAAAATCGACTGAAAAATAAAGAAATTTTAATTAGAAACAAACAATCTATAGCGTAGAAAATTAGAGTCATTATGCGTCTGATGAAATAATTTATCATTTTCTTCTTTATAATTGGAAAATCTGTAAATTGAGCAAATTATTTTACAGTACTGTTTATCCAAGTGACACGTTCGTCCCTAAGGCGAGTTTCTTTATTTACAACAAAGAAAGGTCATTTTTAAAAACAGAAAGGCTAAAATTGATGCAGTTAAGTATTTCTACAATATTCTGCTGCGTTTTAACTTATAACCTGCGTAGACTTATTTGCTGCATTTTGGTGAACATTGTGGAGATTCGTAAACACCTTTTTTTCCTGCCAGAGAAATAAATAAGAACGAAGAGTTATCTATAACCTCTACAGACGACAGTCGGCAGTAATTAAAATTAAAGGGCAAGAAAATAAATCAAACATCAAGAAAGGAGAGGGACAAGAATCCAATCTGATGGAGTGTAGTAGGGAAAATAGTAGAATAACAAAGGTACTAGCTTGGGGAGAGATATCTGTAAGGAAATTCAGGAATCCTGCTACTTGTGAAGCATAATGACTAGGGATGGTAGAAGTAAAGTAGACATAAAAACGGAGGATAGCACAAGCAAGAAAGGCTTTGGAAAAAAAGGAATTTCCTTACGGGTAATATAAGTATGAATATTAAGAAAACATTTCTAAATGTATTTGTATAGAATGTGGCGTTATATGGGCGCGGAACGTGGACGATAGGAGTTGCAGAAATAAAAATAATAGAAGCTTTAGAAATGTGGTGCCACTGAAAATGCCGAAAATCAGATGGGTGAATAGAGTAACTAACCAAGAAGTTCTTATCAGGATAGGGTTAAGACAGAACAATTTGGAGGACTTTGACCAAGAGAAGGGATAGATTAATAGGCTACGTTTTAGACATGAGGGTCTTGTAAAATTAGCATTAGAGAGAAGTGTGTGGGGTAAGAACAGAAGAGGGAGATCAATGATGGATTACGCTTGGCAGATTAGGGAGGATGTTGGATGTGATGGCTATGTATAAATGAAAGGCTTGAGCAGAATAGGTTTGCATGGAAGGTTGCATCAGACCAGTCTTAGGACTGAATACCAAAAACAACAGTATAACATTTATTATTCCTATCCAGATTATTACAGTACGTAGTTGTTTGGAACTAGAATTAATTATTAATCAACAATCACGTTACGTTTTGAATTTTAAAACTGAAACATTTCTTAAATACAATTATTTCACATAAATCGTAATTTTTAGCTCACTTTTATGTATAACTTGCGAAATTCAGTTAAATTAACTGTTTTTATAAAAATCGACTTGTAAAAATAGTTTCTAAAATATTATTTTTACTTAGTTATATTATAATTGGTCAATGGTTTAACCAGCAGAATACTTCATGCTTTGTCACATTCAGCTTCAAAGAAATTCTATTAATTACACTTTTGAAAACATGAGCTTTGCACAGTGATTTTTGTCTGGTTAAAATATTGACAATACAAAGACGTAATGTTGGTTTCAAATGAAGCTCAGCAGAAAGTACATGGAATTGAAATCAGAATATGGGAATGGAAAAATCACGGCCGGATCGAGAAATCAATCCCTGGACTCCCCGGATTCCGGAAGGGAGGTCCAGCCGCTAATATAGTCGGAGTCGATGCCCGGATCGCTTCGAGTTTCTTCCATCGTAGTTCACCTGAAGCACAGGGTCACGTACAATTCACTATTCACACACTTCAAGGCCTGTTCCAATCAGTGAAGATTGGACATTGGGTTTATTCATCATTAGGATCCAGATTTTTCGATCAAAGCCATTTGAGGCTGGTGAAATTTAAGTTAGAAGATCAAAAGGGTGGAAGATCATGCAGTGGTTCAGGCATTGGCTGGAATTAGACCGTGGTTAAAGCGCCCGGTCGGAATGCGGCAGGTCCCGGTACGAATTGTCGGTCCTGTCCAGTTTTTTTCTATTCTCGTCTTGTATACAGATCGTCTCTACTTTAATGCGTGGTTTAAAATAATTTTTTTGTGGTGCAGCTCAGACAATTTATCACTAATTTTATTTTAACAATTTTTTAAACGGGTTTTTATATAGTTAATACAATTATATATAAAATACATTTATTACAATACAGGAAAATGTATAATTCTACGTCTCAATGTTTTATTAAATGCATTTGAATGAAAAAATTGTTCCCAATTTCATCTCGTGATTATAATGTTTTTAAATATAATACTTTTATATAAATGGGGGTTCAGGTTTAGAAATATATTGCCTCTGTTCGCATATTGCGGAATTATTGTCCGTCGAAATGAAATTCTTAACACACGTCGTCCTAAGCGATGACGACTACGCGGGCCTTTCTCAAGAGGAAAGAAAAGGGCGTGTGCATGAGGCGAGGATTGTTTTATGAAAGTGCCCGAGGTGATAAATGAAGGCAATTCCGGAGATTATTGATTACGAAGTAGAAAGCCTTCTGAATATTCACAAGAAGTTTGTTTGCTGGCAGCGCCTTCTCGTTGCCTAACATCCGGCAGGAATGTAATTACGCTAAGAAGCCTTGCCATCACAAGATATCGAGAGGGGAAAATGGTGTTGTACTCCGATACGTATGCGGTTATGGGCCAATTATACAGACTCAAACTGCACACGAAACTTTGCTCTGGATAAACTCGGCGAATTCCAACCACCAACTCAACACTTATACGATGAGCGAGAAATGCTTTTTCAGCTAAACATACAAAAGCACTTTAGCATACAGTGTTTGTCGGTTGCTCCTTTAAGTTGCATCCTTCCTGTTGTGCGCTGTGTCGAGGAAATTAGCCCCTACCACCACCAATTAAACCCATATTCGCGAACACTGGAACGACTGCTTACGAAGGTATCAATGTTTTTTTCGCTGGTCTACAAGAGTAATACGTAACTAAATTAGATAAGCTGATGTGACACAACTGAAATCATCCAGATGTATGGGAAAGTTTCATAATTATTTAATTCTTTTAGATCTCATCAACAAGGTGAGTTTTATTAGTTACCGATATTACAGAGATGATCTATACCAATAATTAAAATAGAAGTGTTTGTCTATCTGTTACACTGACAGTCGGTCCGTATAATTGTCTCGAATAAACTCAGAAACGGCTCAACGGATTTCAATAAAAATTTGAGGGTTTGAAAAATAAGATTTATTTTAAATCTGCCTGCATACTTAATTTCGATATATTGTGGAAAATATTAATATAATGTGAATATAAATATTAATTTTACGGGAAGATTTCTTAGAATTGCCGTTGCGTGTAAACCAACTGCGAGTTATAAGTCCTATTACGCGTTCCTATACCATTCATCCAACTTACTATCTATTGTTGCAGCAGGCTGAGAATAAATGAACTTCTTTGGATCGTCGATACAATGTATACAGAAATTGATAAATTGGTTTTATTTCTCACGGCAGGTAATTTTTAAAATTTAGTAAGTGCTAATATGAAAGTAAATGGAAACTATCGAGTTAAGTGTCAAAAGCGGTGTAATGCGAGCCATTATGAACTTTAATATGAGATTGAAGTACAAATTTAACCATTAAGTGGAGAAAATTTTTATTTTGTTACAATACTGAAAATATATTTATTCCTTCTATTGTACCGGGGGTATTTTGGACTCTCTCGAGATACTGGGAGTATATTTAAGGTTCATATTGTGAATTTTTCGATGCCAGATTAGTTATGTGTTGACCAATAATTAAATAATGTACCAGGAAAATATAAATAAATGCCCGGGCAACGCCGGGCCCCCAGATAGTTTTTAATATAACTGTGCAGCTGAGTTTCGGCTATGAATATTATGAGGTTGGCTGTTTAAGTGTAATCAGTAATTTTATTTAATATTATCTTTATGATAACAGAATTGATCATGAGACGTAACCTTTTCAGGTGATACTGAGTGACAGTCACATCCTCGACGGGGTAGACGTGACAGCCACGCAGTGCACGATGTTTGTTTTAAAATTTCATAACTCTGCCATCTCTAAACGTTTGTTAGTACAAATTCGCACTTGAATTTAAAAAACTTAGTTCTTCCCCTCTACGCTTTTATAACTGCCGAGAATCTTTTATTTTCACAATTGAAACAGTTTCTTGGGCATTTATTTAACTTACCGTCTGTACGCTAGTAAGGGCTATGAGAGTATAAATACTGTGTTTAAGGAATAATGAAATAGAGTATATAAAGCAATATGTATACATATAACAATTGACGTAAAATTTAACATTACTTACAACGAGACATTTCACGTTCTATAATTGTTCTGACTGTACCTCAATTAATGAAGGTGAAAAATTTCAGCCAAAAATTGTCAGAATTAAAGTTGTTTATTATTTAATTTTCATCACTACTAGTAATGAAACGAAACATAGTGATGAAATTTAATTAATAAACAATTTTTGGCCGAAAATTTTCACCTTCATTAATCGAGACATTTCATGATTAGATTGACACAATTCGGCTGCAATCTTAAAAAGTAAAATTAACTATAAGCAGCTCAACGTGTTGTACCTATATAGCGCAGCATATGTGCCGCACTCGAGGGAGAAATATTTTTGCATATTTTTTTAAGTACTTACAATTTCTTGATACTTACATAAAACGTTAATTTATTTTACAAGAAATTTCGCGATATTCAGACGAAATAGATGGATCAATTATCTTATTATTATAATTACAATTCATTATAAATGAGTAAAAAAAGCTCAAATTATATACAAATCTAAATGCGTGGGAAAATTTCGACCAAAATTTGAACACGTGTTCTTTGCAAATGGAAATCAGCACTGTATCCTTACTGCGGTGAACAGTAAGGTATAAATATATGAGATGATGAATGTGAAAATTTAATTGGCAACTAACATTTAGATTCATTAAGTTGAAATTAAAACAGAAGTGAACGTGAAAAATCAGATAAATCAATTATCCAAAATTTGCTTGTTATCCATTAAGAGAAATTGATAAAAATATAAATGGTAAATGCTGTTTATAGGATAACTAATGTGAAATCTCAAATGCGGTAACTTTTAAGAAAGCTACAAATCGTTACGTTTCAAATATTCAAAATGATTCTGTTGGAAGTAAGGAGACTCAGAGCGGAGCGGGATAACGGAATAACCCTTTTTTTCACGATATAGCTGGAGTTTAGTAAATAGCGGTGGAACATTGTAACCGGCCAAGGAAGAAGTCTTGGCAACCGACTTGAACAAGTCATGACTGTGAATGAACTCTCTTTTTGGCGTCTTAAATCTGTGAATTAATAATTTTTGCAACTTGTCGGCAGAAACTAATCTACAAAACTCTTCGCTTTTAATTCTTTAATGGTATATATTCGTAAACTATTTGACTTTAGCTGCATGTAAATTACGTATAACGTTTGTATCTGCTTGTAGTATATATATTGCATTTTCAGCTAACAGCCTTTATAATAAAATCGCTATAAACTGTTAAAATGTTGTTGTTGTGGTATTCAGTCTTAAGGTTGGTCTCATGCAACCCTCCATGCTAACCTATCTTGCGCAAGCCTTTTCTTATCCTCATGATCACCACATCCCACATCATCCCTAATCTACTTACCGTATTCCATTCTTGGCCTCCCTCTTCTGTTATTATCTCTTACACTTCCCTCTATGATAATTTTACAAGACCTTCATGTCTTAAAACGTGGTCTATTAATATATCCCTTATATTGACAACGTCCTATATATTATTCACTCTTCCCCTATTATACTAAGAACTTCATTTTTAGTGATACTATCCTCTCCTCTGATTTTCAGTATTCTCCTATAGCAACACATTCAAAAGCCTCTATTTTTTTCCTGTCTACTACTTCCACCGTCCACATTTTGCTCCCATATAACGCCACGCTCCATAGGACTATTTTGCAATGATTTACTAATATTCTCATTTAATGTAACCGTAAGTAAATTCGTCTTTTTTGCGAAAGTCTGTGCTATGTCTACTATACTTCTACCATCCCTAGCTATTATGCTGCACAAGTAACAGAATTCCTTAATTTCCTGTAAAATATCCCTTCCAAATTATAACACCCGTTGTTATTCCACTGTTTTGCCTCATATTGGTTTTCCCTCTATTAATCGCCATATTAAACTATTTCCAGGACCACGTTCGTGCAATCTATTTTGATTTACAAATCTGTTAAAATAACATCAGAATTAATCAACGTCACCTAATATTAATAATTACAAATTTTGTAATATTAATGGGATTTATACAAGTACAATAATTTGAATTTCCTTTAAAAATTCTAAAAAATCGTAAAAATTTTGTAAAAGCATAGATATTATGTAATTTATTGATTAATTATTGGTCAACAATTCAACTTTTAATTATTAACATAAATAAAAAGGCATCAGATTATCGATTTATTGACTTTTCGTTAGAACAGATGATTAATAATTTTGAAGACAATTTAAAAAAAGTGTTGTAAGATAAAAAGATAATGAAAACAGGATATTATACTAAAAATTTCTTCAGGTACTTAAAATTATTAAATTTGCCACGCATGTTACCATGGTAACTTGCCTGAAGCGTAACATATATGACATTTTAACTTCGACATAGGATTGTTGGCAAATGAAAAATAAAGTAACAATTTCGTATATCTCTTAAAGAGTAATTTGTCTTAAAAAGATATTTAATAAAAAATGATGATTCAGGAATGTATTAATTAATGATGGTAATATGCATGACGCCGAATTATAAAACGAACAACGATTTTCGGTTGAGATGGTTTTCACTTGTAGGCAGTAAAACTCAAACTGAAGCCGATTAGTCAGAGTTCATGTGGCTGCATGGGAGTCCCTACCATTCTTACCCGACTTTTCCATAAATACGTGAAGGATCCCACGTACTTGGTAAGACGCGTGTCAAGATCTTTCCCCCCCTTCCACAATTTTTAAGGATAACATTTAAAAGGTTAATATTTTTGTAAATGTTTGGTTTTTAAAATAAAACATTGTATTATTTATATAATATAGTAATAAATAACTGGAAAACTATTTCAACCGCCTACCTACTCGGACATTGGATTTTCCTTGTAATTTGCGTCAATTATTTAAGTTTTTATAAAATCTTCAAACTCTTGCTTTCTAACATTTGTAAATGAGATTGGGATCTAATAACTGATAAATTACTGCATATAATAGGTGTAAAAGTTGATCTAAAATCAAAGGACAAAAAAATAATCCAAATAGTCAACTTAGTTGAGAATGACCAATATGCACAGTTGAGTTTAAATTTCCAGCATTAGGTTAAAAGAAAACATTAGATTTCTCAGTTCCATTCCATAATAAAAGTTTTTAAGTTCTGAACTAGAGTTATAAAATCCGAGGTTAATGACTTGGATATTATTAAAACAAATGAATGTTTTAGCAAAGGAACGGATCCCCGGTGATATATTATGATAGATTTCGCAACTGTGGCGTCACCGAAGGCCACTTTGCTGTCTGAGCTGGATTCGATGAGTTATGTACACCCTCGAGCCACAGCCCTTTCTAGTTGGAGCCATTAAACCGATGTTTTTGTTGCCCGAGTGGCGGACTTAAATGGCTTTTAAAAACGGGATCTGGAGAGCTCCTCGGGACTCGCGGTCGTAATCGCAAAAACTGCCTCCGCTTCCACGGCACGTCGTCGGCCATGACTATTGCTAGACGCACTACTCCAGTTTTACTCCAACAATATAACTGACGCCCCATTCAAGATGTTAAAAATTTCTGTCTTAAGTGGTCGTTCTCTTTCCTCTCCCGTACGTTTCCTGAAAGACGTGAGGTTTATCTCACTACCAGTTTATTTACTCCTTAACACAAGTCTACTTCAACCAGAACTGAGATATATTCCATTTTATATGTTCTGAATGCCAAGTGTGTGTGGTGCGGGTTCTGTAAATTTGTAGGTGAGGGAGAATGTATTTATGTTGTTTAATTAATACGGGATAAAAGAAATTTATAAGTTTTAAATTTTAACAAATGCTGATTTATTAAATTAGATATTTAAGGGGATCCTCGCTCGCTACATCGGGAGCATGATTGAATCTTTAACTAAGTGAAAGCTAAACGCTAAGTGGGTATAAATCGAATATGAGGGGAAAAGCGAACACTTTATATACAAACGACCAGAGGCAGGAAACAATAAGGTGGGTACATCACCACGGTGTTGTGACGATCCCCGACGTCCTTGCTGGCTGGTTACTCAGCTGCTGGGCGTCGTCTCCCAAGCGTCGGAGTATGCTGGCTTCAAAGATGGACGGATGGTTAGATCAGATTTTACGTCCAGTGAAACTGGCGTAACTATTTAAATTTTTCAATGTTGTCTTCTAAAATGCATCCAAAAATGTTTCTGTAAACTGCTCTTTAAAGTAAATGTTTTTGTAAACTGCTGTCCTAAAGTAATTGTTTCTGTAAAACTGCTCTGTTAAAGTAAAAATTTCGATAAAATGCTCTCCTAAAGTAATTGTTTTTTTTTAAACTGCTCTCTCGTCTCCTAGTGCATCCTAGTTTTGTTCTTCTCGCCCCGCCCAAATCTCTCCTGGTGGGCGTGCACTTTCTACTTCCTCCATATGGAGGTTAGGATTCTGGAGATTCTTATTTTCAGCAAGTGTCCTTCATAATCTTGGGCACTGCATAAAAAATTGTTGTTATGAGGTCACTTGCCTCTATTGTTCCGGCTTTCGGGGAATCGGGGTACAGAGCAGGTAGCAAGCAGGTCCAGGCGTCAGGTCAATTTTTACTTTTCCCACGGCTGACCAGATGGATTGCTGGCAAATAACATCTGTTGCCCATGTCTTCCGCAGGATATATCATCCAATAATATTTACCGAACCTTAATGTTTCCGTTTTCTGGCCGAGAAGATGACTAATTCGTCATTTACTTAACGTATCGCGTTCATTCATGCTCCCGACTTCGTCCTGCTTAGATCTAACTACTTATGTACAAGAAATAAGAAATAAAAAATACAATTTAAGGCAGGCAATCGCGTACCACATGTGTTTTGTTTCATATTGATTGGAAAGAGTATGAGGTTTCTTGCTGAATTCATATTATTCAGGATAGCAGCTTACAAATATTCTTAATAAACAAATATATGCATTTATTCTTACCACACACAATTAAAGTAACTGTTGACATAAAATACTTTTAAATAATCTAAACAAGCGAAATGTTGCCGTGGTTTTCAGTCCTAAGACTGGTCTGATGCAACCCTCCGTGCTAACCTATCTTGCACAAACTTTTTCATTTTCTTATAACTAGCACAACCAACATCCTCCCTTATCAGCTTAGCGAATTCCATCCTTGGCCTCCCTCTTCTGTTATTACCCCACATACTTCCTTCTAATGCAAGACTCTCATGTCTCAAAACGTGGCCTATTAATCTATCCCTTCTCTTAGTCAACGTCCTCCATCTTCTTCGCTTTCCCCTATTCTGTTTACAACTTCCTCGTTTATGATTCTATCCACCCATCTAATTTTTTCCTTTCTGCAACTCTTATCGTCCACGTTTCGCACCCGTGTAACGCCACACTCCATACGAACATTTTTATCGACGATTTCCTAATATTCACACTTATATTACCCGTAAGTAAATTCCTCTTTTCCCTTGTCTGTACTATACTACTCTTTATGTCTACTATCCTACTTCCAGCCCTAGTTATTATGCTTCCCAAGTAGCAGAATTCCTTAACTTCTTCAAATTGTCTCTTCCCAATATAACAGCCTTTGCTATTCCACTGTTTCCCATACTACACTCCATCACCTTTGTTTTCCCTTTATTAATCCTCTTATTAATTAATTCTCCAGTTCATACCATTTATTATGGTTTTCAAGTCTTCTTCTGACTCCCATGATACTACAATATCGTCGGCAAAGCCTAAGGTTTTTATTTATTCACCTTGCAGTATGATTCCTTTTCCATATTCCGTTTTAACATTCTTCATCGCCTGTCTTATGTATAACTTAAACAGCATGGGTGACAGACTGCATCCTTGTCTTACTCCTTTCTTGATTACGGCTGTCTTTTCTTGATCTTCTAATAATTGCTGCCTGTCTTCTGTACAGGTTATGTATAAGCCTTCTATTCTCTATATTTTATTATGGTGTTCTTTAAAATTCTTAATAGTGTGTTCCAGTTCACGTTATAAAACGCTTTTTCTGAATATACAAATGCTATAAACGTAGGACGGTTTTTTCTTATCCTGTCTTCTAAAATTAGTCGCAAAGTCAATATTGCTTCCCTTGTCCCTAAATTCTTCCTAAAACCAAACTGATCCTCTCCTAAATCACATTCTATTTGATGTTCCATCCTCCTATATACTATTTTAGTTAACATTTTCTATTACGTATTTAATTTGAATTTTTACTGAGACATTAAACTTTCCATGTAAATTCGTCATTTCATTAGATAATATACTGCAAAATTGTATGAACTACTCCTTAAGACATTGGTTAAGTTGTGTCAGTAGTTAATTTTATATAATCTAATGATCCTGTAAGGGAAGTCGGGACGGAACGTAATAGCGGAGTAGAACGACATATACTATTTGTTTTACTGTATACTTATGGATTTTCGTAAACAGGGGTGGAACACTGTAACTGGTCAAGGAAAAAGACTGACTGCACCTTGTGAATGAACTCTCGTTTTGGCGTCTCACATTTGTGACTTAATAATTTTTTCAACATTTTTGCAGAACTCCTTGCTTTTAACCCTTTAAATTGGTGTTTTTAGTTTTATATAAGTTACGTGTAAGATTTAAATTTATTTGCATTAAGGCTCGATGAAAAATCATAAACTGACACTTCCGTGCGTGGCGGAACGGGATTCTACTTTATAAGACAAAATGTAATGAGTTCTTTAAGAGAGAAAAAGAAAATACTGCCAGACTCACCTTATAAGAATGTAGAACAGCATGCTGCAAACAAAAAAAATAGATTAATAAAGCAAAGGAGCCGAGAAAACGGTAAAATATTAGCAAGGAATGTAAAGTTGCAAAAAATCTCTTTACGAAAGAAAAAAATTGATAAGCAATCAACCGTATGCTATATAAGGATTAGTAAGAAAACGAAAAAGGTGTTAAGATGTTTCTTAAATTAAATTTTATCCCACTAATTGTATATACAAAACATCCTATCCCATTTTGCCGGGGGATGGGACAGAACGAGAAATTTGTATGATTTGTTTTAAAAAATTAATAAAAATCTAAATTTGTTGTTTTAAGTTAAATTGATATTATAATTAGTAGTTGGTAGAAAAATTCAGTATTTTATACTTTTATGATATCATTTTTCTTCTTCAATAATTTTACAAAACTTGCTAAACAATAAGTGGACCGTTCTTCCCCAACATATCCTACTTATAAATAAAATCATTAGGATATAGGTTGGTCTGTAAAATACTTTTAACATAATTAAGGGTATCATTGATGGACATAATTGGATAGAACAATAGCTTTGTCAACAAAATTGTAGACATCTGAGTGGAAAAGCTCTCATAATACGAATTAAAAAAGCATAAGTGTAATTTTTATTGTTTGATTGTTAACTAAAACCATTGTTTCGATATTGACAACACAGGGAACCTCCCTTTTGGTAAAAGATTAATTTCTGAAACGTTACATATGAAAACCAACATAATTCTGTAAATAGTAATATATTCAATGAGAGTTTTAATAACTTGTGCGATGTATTATGTTTAAGCTCTTTGGTCCTGTACTGTTTTATCTCTGATCTTTGTAAGTTAAAATTAGCCGTTATTGATACACTGATACGTCTGGCATGTTTAAATTATTTCAATGTTTGTCTACTAAAAGTTATCATTAATAATCTTACATATGTTAAAAATTTATTAATAAATATTATATCGTTAAAAGTTATGTTTTCGAGAATAGTTCGGCAACTCGCATGACCCTCTGTTCTCCTGAGTTCTACAATTTGTTACGGTTACCAAACCGTCGAAACATAAAAACAGTTCTGGTGTTATTATGAAACTCAAAATTTTTCGTTCCCTCTCTAAACTGTCATTGTTTGGATTAACTCGGTTCATCAAAAGAGAATGAAGCTACATAATAAGTGGCAGATAATTCCAAGATCAATGTTAATTTTATGTTTATAAAACTAACAAACGCTATGAATTTAATGATTACGTTTTTGATTTCAATTTTTTAAAATTTTCTAAAATTATTACAATTTTAAAGGGAGCCAACGATGGAATATTTTGAGTCGAAGCACATAAACGTTTCGTTACATTCCTACATAAAAAATTCAGTAAACCTATCGTTTAAGTTGTCAATAGCCAAATTCAAAAATTAGTACGTACATTGTTGAAAAAATCTATCTGAGATATATTTATACGCCCAAAACTGAGATATACAGATATTTTGACTAAAGAATTTCTCATTGTCGTGATATTTTGAAATATAATGGTTTTGATAGCCTTAAAAATTATTTATTTTCTATTAACTTAATCAGGAACGATATTATCGTTACAATTGCAGAGTATTTTCCGCCATAACATTTGTGTTTGTAGCTAATTACCTACACTGTTATGGTTGGTTTCAAGTTTACAACATAAATAGCTCTACGCTAATAGAATTCTCTTGAACAGAAACTGGTAATTATGCTTATCTTATTTTCTTCGCTTAAGTGTTTATTACAGTAATTAAAAATAGTTTCTTGTCTCTGCAGAATACGATGAGCTGTTGGAGATATTAAGAGGAAGAAATACATGTGAAGTCTATTTTCGTCGAGATACGGCTTTGCGTGAAATAAACCAAAATAAGTATACATGCGAAATTAAACTTGCTACATGTACACACTTCTACTTATTACAAGTCTACAGATATTTTGACAAAAGTTATTTCTTAGTTTATACAAACGTCGTCACGTTTTGAAAAGATAAATGTTTCGAAAGGGGTAAATAATGTCTATTTTGTAAGTAATTAAATTATATAAAATGAATTATTATTTTGTATTACGTTTAGTGACGTCAAATGAATGTCTTGTATTATTTCATTGCTTATTTCACGGGATCTATTCAAATTTTTTCAAAATTAATTATTTAAATAATAAAAAATTAATAATCTAGAAATAATAAAAATTGTATATTAAAATATTATTAATATATTTAAGTATCTCTGCAATATTTTACTCCTACTGGAGAGTTTATTTCAGAATTACTTCTGAATTTAATATTGCACTTAAGTACGATGAGAATAATTCAGGCTATCATTCACCGTTTTACAGTCGAAATGAAAGTATAAAATTTCAATGTTTTGAGATAGAAGAATTTCTATTTTTGTAAAATCGTTTCCAACACAGTCCAATAACATAAATAATTTAAGTCTTAATAAAACAGATGAATGGATAAAATTTAAAAATAGGACCAATTAAAACTGAAATTCTTACCAAATTTAACAGAAATCTATTTATATAGAACGATCACATTACAATGTAACGTAATTTGGTCTAATAACTAAATTAGTTGATCTAATGTTAATGACTCTCGGATACAATTGAGTCCTTCTTACATAAAGAACTTCTGTAGAATAATTTTTTAAGTTGATATTCATTGTATGCTCCTTTGTGAGTGTTGTTTTAAAATACAATTCTCTGGTTGCTTACATGATTGTGTAATTTCAACTACTGGCCCACGAGTTTGGGGAATCATCACTTCTCCATTAATCCAGAGCATGTGAAGGGAGAGACATCACTTGAGAAGTTCTCCACAGACGCGAAGAACACTTGACCCTGGTTGAGGACGAGAAGGAAATTGCCCGCGAGTACTCGTAGTAGTGATGTTCCTGGAACGGCGGCCTCAAGTTCCCTTAGGAGACAGTTTGATAAGTGACGAGTACCATAGTTGTTACCTGTTGGCTTTCACTCAGTACCATTACTTGCAGTGTCACCTGCTCCAAATTATAGTCTTAAAATAGCTGGTTACCAAGAGTTTTCTGAGTGTTGATTTATATTATTCCTGAAATGGAACTAATTCGACATGTCTTGGTTAATCCAAGATTTAAGTGGAATAAATATTTGATGGACACACACGAAAGTATACTATTTGAGGATTAGCTTCAAACCGACTGACGATATATTAAGGAACCACAGAATCTTATGTCTAAAAATCCGAATGTAGTGAGTGAAAAATATTCTTCATACTTAATTTTTCTGAAAATTCTCCAGGTAACTTAGCCTTATTAAAAAAGGGAAACAATTGACAATTTCATTGTAAAGAGTAAAAATAATCATTTTGGGGAGAAAATAATCCTCATTCTTATTCTTCGCCACAGCCCTTGGTGAGCCTTCTTAAGAATCTTCTCAGGTATAAAGTGCACATTTTTTTAAGTATAGGACAAAAATATTTGAAATTTTTTAGGGTTTATACATTATAATCCTATATCTACTATGAAAGGGGGGATTTTGTATTTTTGCATTTTCGTAAATGTATAAAAAATACTTTTCCCATGGTTAAATTTTCCTTTATTTTTGATAAAATGTTAGTATATAACTCATAAATAATTAAACCTAACTCAATATGTAAACTACAGTAAATAAATATTTAAAATTTTACAGTTTATATATATATATATATATATATATATATATATAATGTAGAAGATCCGGCGTTCCTCCGTATTCGAGGATTTAAATGATTTTTGGGAGCCAGGTATTTTTTAATAAAAATACCAAAAAAGTTGATTTTAATAACTTTAATCGATTTCAGAACATGAGAAAAATTATCACTACAGGGCGTGGTCTTTCTCCGTCCGCAACTGCCGACACATCCTTCTCCTTTCCCTACCCCATGACGACTGCTCAAGTCTCGCCAGAGTCCATTGTTGGCCCGAGTTGCGACAATTGCAACTCGCAAGCTGGCCCGCATTGTTGCGTGTAACTTTTCATGTTACAATATATATATAATATATATATATATATATATATATGTGTGTGTGTGTGTGTGTGTGTGTGTGTGTGTATGGGTCGCATAAATGATTTCAAACCCAAAGTGACACTAATTAAAAATGAAAAAGGCAAAAAAGTTCGTTTTGTATTTATACCTATTGGTATTTGAAAATCAACATGCAATTAATCACTGTATTTTATTCCATTCACTTGAATTATGTCAAGCGTGCGTACTTATTCCCCAAAAGATTTATGAAATACACTCTCTCAGCGAATCCACTCACTGTGTATTTAGCGGAAGCTGATAGAATTTATTTAAAAAAATGTGTGAATTGTGTTGAGGAGTCTGTTCACTGGAGACATTATACAGTCTGAAACAAGGGACGTTGGATGGGGGTAGGGGGAAATCAACATAACTCTTCCCTGAGGTTAAATTTAATCAGACTGTAAATGGCCTGCAGAGTATAATTATTTAAATTATTAATTAGATCGAAATTCACGGTTTTATTGCTGCTTTCATAGGGGAACTAATTATGAATTTGATAACTTATTCGTAACTTCTTATGTAATTTGTATTTAACTAAAACAACTCCAAATATTTTGGAGGGTATACACATGTATATTACATCCATTGAAATTTCAGCTGTATTATCCGGGAAGCTGTGCCCTGTGAATGGAGACGAGGACGAGCAGAGATTTGTCCGTCACTGACTGCAGGATTTCATGTGTGACATAAGCAACAGATGTCGTGCAGCCCGGCCTCATATTTTCCTTTCATTTCGCCGAGTCCCCGGGAGAGTATTACCCCTCGCCTCTGTTCTCGTCGCCTGTAATCTTGCGCTTCCTTCATCCATCCACAAGACAGTGCACGCCATTGTCGCCAGGCGCCGCCTTTAATGAATTACAAATGTACGCAAATTACGTTCTCCTCTTGCTAATTATTTACAAACACTGGAGGACGTGACACCTCTGGAATTGCTTGAACCTGATTTAAATGCGCGTGTCGTCAAACTTCCGTCCCACGGTCGTTTCCTGGCATTCATCATTCTACGCCCAATTTACAGTCTCAGAGACGCGGCGTCTTTTTGCGTTATAGAAAACACAATAAAGCTTCATTCAAATTTCACGAGTAAAAAGCTCGTCTCAGCGTTTAATGAATTGCATTTCCTGGACTTACAATCCAGTTAACTTCAGGTTAAAGCACGATAAGAAAATGCGTTTCGTCAGGTTTTCCCCAGTCACAATCCCTTAGATGATGGTCTTTTAAAGCATTTTGTACTCAGTAGTTTAATACTACATTCAGGACAATGAAACGTTCTGAATAATTCGAATAGAACCAGGAATCATTGAAGAATCAAAACTTGGATTATCTTTAGCGGACATTTTAATATGAAATATTATTAAACGTATATTTGTATTTATTAAATCTACAAATGGGCAGATGCGAGGTGGCAGATACATAGAAATTAAACAATAATTAATAAACTGGTCGTAAGGACCACATTTAACATATAGTTGAATGTATAATTATATTCAATATAAATAAAGAAATGTGGAATCATATTAGAAATGAATTATTAAATAGTATTGTTTTCCCTGAAAAAAAAACTGGAAATATAATTCACTGTAGTATATTTTTAGAGATTTCGCAGCACTGATCACTTCACTAACTGCACTACACTACACTAAACTTACATTGAGTCGAAATTTTCTTTCTGTTAGAGGAAGTTCCCCAAACACTCCTGCAGGCAGATTGTTCCAGCCATTAATTGTCCTATTTAGGAATGAGTATTTTCCAACGTCTGATTTTTGGTTCCTTCCTTATAATTTAAACAGGTGATCACCCCTCCCGTTTCGAGTCGATTATTTCATTCTAGAACAATTTTATAGTTTTTAATAGTTGGATTTTAACAATAATTTGATTATACCCTGCCTAGGTTTTTGACCTGCAAAAGCTCTGTAGAAAATGTGCAGCCTAGCTCTTTCTCTTCTTGTCTTCTTCTTTCGTTCCCATGCCCAGGTCCTATTTGTACGAATTTTGCGGCCCTTCTTTACACCCTTTCTAAGGATTCTATTTGACCTATCCTGTACGGATCCCAGCATGCTGCACCATATTCCATAAGTGGGCGTACTAATGACAAATATGCCAACTCTTTAGATTTCGCATTCCCCTTCTTGAGTGTTCTCATGACAAAGTGCAAGGTGTTCCACGCTTTCCTTGTAGCATAGTTTACCTGCCCCAGCTTACTGTTAAAATAAATGCCTAGGTATTTACAGTTTGTCTCCTCGATCATTGTTTCCCCATCTATTTTATATATCAAGGCATATTGATCGCGCATTTTAGTAAAACTAATCGCCTTACTTTTACTATTGTTGATTTTATTCCGCTTAGCTCATGTACTTAGAGTATCGTCCACAATTAAATAGATAAATTTTAAATAAGTCAATTTTGTCTTTTAAATGTGTAACCTACATTACAAAAGTTAATGAATTCAACCAGAGAAAGTTATTTTTCTAAATCCCTTGAAAAATCAAGGGTTTAGGTTGCATGTATAAATTTGTAGTTTCCTTTGAACAGTATTGAACCAGGGATACGTTTACAATAACTTTCGTAGAAATAAATTAACGATTACAACAATTTTATAGATTTTAATAGTTGGATTTTAACAATAATTTGATTATAAATCTGAAGAAGGCGCGAATATGCGCAGAAACGTCGTTTAAATAAAAAAAACTGTTTGTAAAAATTATTTAATTTGTGATATTTAAATTTTTCATAGTAGTTTGCCACGTATCTGAAACTAAGAATATGTGAGGTATTGGGTCGGTGTATATGTCCCTGTTGTTCTTTATTGGATTGGTTCCACTGCTTTGTTAAGCCCTTATATGCCGTTATTCCCTTACGTTTAAAGTTTGATTGTTGGGGAAAGGAGCTTGTTTGTTACTAGATGATCGTTTTGAGCATTTTTAGTATAATCGGGCTAAATCTTGTTATTTATCCAGTGCTGCAAATACCTCGAGAAGATTTTTTAGTGTATTGGAGGACGGCACGAGAATGGTTTTTGCGTTTCCGAGACTGAAAATCCTACTTTCTTGATAAGCCACGGTTTTAAGAACCACTTTTTTACGGAAACTGGATAAATCAGTCGATTTACAATAATTATAGACAAACGACACGAGAGTTGGGACTAATTATGGTACGCAATAAAACAACAATTGTGTGCCTATTTGTATTCATTATATTAGTTTCAAAAACAGGGTGCATGGGCACCATATGTGTTGAGAAACACGCAGAAAAAATTCAGCTTTACCGTTTGGATTGTCGTAGGCACAAAACATTGGTAACATTGTTACAGTTGACGAGAAATTGATGCTTCATTGTAAGTGAACTTGAAGAAGAGAAAATAATGTTCGTCGCCATAAAAAAGAGTACTATATATTTAAAATGAAGACAAAAAGATTTAAATTACTCA
This sequence comes from Eucriotettix oculatus, assembly GCA_034510155.1. Classification (NCBI taxonomy): domain Eukaryota; kingdom Metazoa; phylum Arthropoda; class Insecta; order Orthoptera; family Tetrigidae; genus Eucriotettix; species Eucriotettix oculatus. Next base: position 49,137,244 of record CM067376.1, on the reverse strand, counting down.
CTGAACTCAGGGAATATTGTCTGGATCACTATTTATGAACCGAATTCGCGCCACAGGCCACTAGAATACCTCATTTTCTATCACGTAACTCTAGTAACAGGTGGTGGTTTATATTTTGAAGTAAAATAAATATATTCAACGGGCTATTAAATGAGTATATTTAATTTTTACTGCAGCACAAATAGTGTGCAAAAAATAAAGTAAATATAAATAATTCGCTTAAAATGTGCATTGAAACGAAAGGACCCAAAAAATAACATTTAAGTAATGAAACAACTGTAAAATATACAAACGTATTGTTAATTTGTTTTATATCAAGTTTATCACAGAAAATAAAGAATAGATAAAAATATATCCAAAAGAGACCATAGAATATAAAACAATGCTTCTTGTCAGAGTTTTATTTTATTCATATGAAGTACACCACGTTTCTTCTCTTATTTGAGACTGCTTCAGGTATACTAAAATTAAAATTTCAGTGAATTAAATTAGATAATATATTACAATATTTAAATGGTAATACAGCACGTGGTTTTAAACTTACAAAGTTTAGCTGTTCATGGACCTCACTCCCTGACTCCTTTCCGCCGATATACAGGAAAGTATCGCAAATCCGGCTTAAGAGGGTCGGAGTGAAGTTCCGTCACAATTTAAACCCAACAATGTACTACAAAAGTAAAGAATGAAGAATACTATTGAAGTTGTTGCTTTCTATGTGAATAGAATGAATGTTTATTGTGGATCATTTCGCTCATTATTCTCGAGAAATAATTTTGTTCTTCACCTAGAAGTTCGACGTGGTTCCAATCCATTTGGTGGTTATTCGTTAATATGTGTTTAGACAAAACGAAATGATTTTATCTTTAAAGGTTTTATTGATTGTGATGTAAGAAAGATATGTAGGGCAATATTGTGAAATTTTAATAGTATCCTTAATACCATCTGAATTTCTACTTTCTTACTTATTATTGGCTAGTCTGATATTGAAATGTTTGCTAATAAATTTAGAGAGATATCCATTAAGTAGGAGAATTTCTATAACTACTTCTTTTCTTAATTATTAGAGACTTCCTTATACTCTACCCCTCGAACATCGCCCTTCTGCATGAAGTAGTATAATGTAATGAACATTCTGGACCCACCACCGATTTTTATGAAAATCTCCCATATGTCATACGAACTATAATATTTGATAATAGTTATTTTACTCTGTGTGTATAAATAGAGACGCAATATTGAACTTCAATGGTTTTTTAATGTGTTTCTGAGAGGTGGAGGGTTACAAACGGAAAGGTGGAGTTTGTGGGAAGCCGCAATTGTTGAGTGAAGTGGTGTTGGGAGGTTTGATGGACGGTGAGAGAGAGAGAGAGGGGGGGGGGAGGGAAAGATTTTTCTGGTAACGAGGAAGCACTACGGTTCTTGACAGAATTGTGATTGGTGGATGTAGCATTGCTCCCGGGAAAAATACATGTTCCTTGTTCACTATGCAGGAAGAAGGTTGACTGCACGAGAACACCTAAGCGCAAATATCGTATTCCTAATGAGTACTATTCTGTGACCTTAAAATGGTTGCAGACAGTAAGAAATAGACAGCTATTTCCCTTAAGTATTATGAAAAATATTTCGTCTCAACAGCACGATTAGAGGTGGCCAGCGAGTAAAATTTGGTTCGCCTGATTGAAATTGGAGAGACGAAGACAAGGCCAGCATCGAATAAAATAATATGTATATAAATGTGATCACAGAACTGAACTTTGACTTCTTCTACTAGATTCAGAATAAAACATCATTTGGACATTCTAAAGTGCTAATTGCAATATAATTTGCATGTGTATTGAATTCTCCACATTGCGTTTTGCTCATGCAATGCTGTGCTTTAAAATTCGTCATTCTGTTATTATAAATGTTATTTTAAAGTCAAGTAACAAGTATTTATTTGCTAAACCCGGTCGTGTTTCATCCAGGTAGGAATCCCTGAAATCATAAGTGCAAGAATTTTATTTCAATATTTATTTCATGCATTGTGTGTATGATGTCATAAAAATGACTACCATATTTTGCCTCACAATACAAACCATTGGATTATTTTAAAATCAAAAGTCTTGACTAATAAATCAAAAATGTTATTTTACAAAGTGTTTCTTAATTGACAAGCCTCTCGTTAAGTCATTATGCATTTAGAATCGCGAAATGCAGAAAGCCGTACTCTATCACTGAAAATTATATTAAACCTATGTTCTGAAATCCTAGGCACCCAGCAGGAAATAAAATGAAAACTTTATGCCTGTTTGGAATGCTGCGTTTTCTACTTTGTGCACTTGACTAACAAGACACAATTCACTATGTCTTAGGAGCTGCTAAATTTAACACCTTTTATAAGAAGGCTTTTTTAAAACATGTATTATGCGAATATGTTGAAGGCTTCTCAAATACGTAAATTAATACAGATATTTTTTTGACCATATAGTTTTTTTATTTTCTTCAACATTATTACTGAATCAACAGGACAGTATAATTAATAATTTTAATTTTAAGTTAAATTTTTCGTTATTTGGCGAAATTGTAACAATATTAATTATCTTCCCGTACCATTAAATTTTCATTGAATTGGTCCGTTGCCCACTGATTGAGAAACGTTGCTCTAGATTAAAATAAACGTCAGGCACATAATGAGCAGTTCCCAAATAATCGGGTCAGAGAATAATGCTAAGTGAGAATAAAAGCTGAACAGATTCAATCAGCGACGCATAATATCGTAAAAGCGATGATTAATTTATTATAATGTACCAAGTTTATAGAACAAATGATCAATCATATAGAACAAACACTATATAGAAAACATAAAATTAATAATATGATGAGGCAATTAGTAACGACAGATTATTCAATAATAATTGACTAAAAAGCTGTAAAAATTGTGGAATAAAGCTTAGACGATCCATTTACATTTAAGCTTAAAAGTAATAATTAAAAAATATAGATAAATATGTCAGTACTGAAATATGAAACCTGATTATAACAAATTGAATGGCATCAAAATTCAGAAATTGTTCCTTAAAATGATTAAAAAAATTAGTTTCTTCTTGACAATCTTGATTCGATTCATTTTCTTTCTTACGATTGACCAACGCGTTTTTATGAGTTATGATCGTTGCATAATTATATAAATTTAACTAAATATAGAAACTAATTTCTATTTTACTTGAGTTTTTAAATAATTCAACCTCAATGTAAATGTTTTGATTTGTATTTTAGTTAAAATGCTTGACATGAATGCTTTATATTTTGCTTTTGACAGGCCCCTCGTTAATTTGAAGCCATGGATCGGTTGTGACAGTGGATGGATGGAGATTCGGACCAAAATTGTCAGAAACCCAATCAACTCAGTTCGGATCGAGCTGACAGAAGTAGTAGGGTTACAAATAGGAAGTCATTCATGTTGAAACAGGAATCCAATGAGTCGTCAAACTGGCACATGGCGCAATGATTGTAAAGAGCGCAAATTCCGGACTGGAAATACGGAAGATTGTGTTGTATTCATACCAATATTATAAAAACTCAGTGCGTCATTTCTCAAAGACGTCCGACAAAACAGTACCGACTTTTCTGCATTCTGGGACGAAATGTAACATACATGTTACAATATATATATATATATATATATATATATATATATATAAAATTTGAGTTAGATGGAAATAAATTTGTTGCAACCTCTTATTTGTTTTGTTTTTGAAGTTGAATATGTAATAATGACGGAAATGGTAATATTAGAAACTAAATTTACTTATGACTGAGAAGTTTTTCTCACACACAGTAATTATATTGTGCATTCACATTTTTAGATAGTTTACATTTTAGAAATTGACAGAGACCAGGAATATATATTTTTTCACGTTGATCACCATCGCTGTTAACGTAGTTCTATTTGTTATTCACTGAAGTTATTAATGAAGGGCGTTGATGCCAGAGCGACGGATAGGGTTTTGTTTTGCATATTTTTCATTGGAATATGTATTATGGAATTGCAAATAGCAGCAATTGACCTCGCAGCACGTTTCAGTAGTGAGGTGATAAAACCATATCAGCATAAAATATCAGTTGTAAAATTCTGCTCGAATTGTTTTTTTGTTTAGAAGTATAAAAGTATTGTAAAATTTCATATTTTCGGTGAATTGCGATGCTAAAAAAAGTATTCATCTTTTTCTGTTTGGCTTTCTCGCGTGTCAGGAAACCTTTCACCTTTTAACTACCTAAAAGTGAAAAATTTAAAAAGTAAAACTAAACCACTTATTAGAGGTAATTTTGGCTATGCTAGGAGTTAAATAAGGTTACCTGGCTTCAATATTATTTATATTATTTGTGATCACATTTTTATTTCTTCACGATCTGCTAATATGTAATCACGTTAATTGATTGTAATTAACTGCCGTTTAAATATTGACGTGTGATTTTCTTTACAATACACCCGTTACTTTGTATTTAATTAACTGTATTCCCTATAATAGCTGATTAGAGAACAATAATCTTTTCAGTACTATTGAATTTAATAAAATAAAATGTGTAATAATTCAATTAATCTCTGATATTCACTAATTAAGTGGAAGAAATAAACGACCAGTCTTACTGACAGTTTCCATTTACAATAAAGTCATATAACATATTTTTTTATTTTAAACGAAGTATCGTCACCACATTGCGGACTTCTTCAGGTGCTAAATTTTTATAAAAGGTCAAATAAGTAAAAATCTAACCTTCTTTGTTGAATCTGCCGTTGCAGGCGGAAATGTTCGGATTTTATGTATTTGACATAATTTCATCCAAGCTTGAAACTTTAACGCCTATGGTGACGAATCTTCCTTTAAACTAAATAAAAGTTTTAGTTACATTACCTGACTGTATCGAAAATAAAAAGGTGTAATATCACAGTAATTAACAGTCACAATATTTGTAATTTTCAGAAGCTTTCGGCTACATTAGCCATGATCATCTGGAAATAATGTACACATGCAAACAGAACCTGATTATTATGGCTAATGTGGCCGAAAGCGTCTGAAAAATAAAAGTATTGTGACTGTTAATTGGTTTGAATTATTGTGACATTAGTGTTTTAACTTAAATTAAATAAAAACCGTTTGTGAGACTGGTCGATAATTTATTTTATTTAATGATGATGTATTAAAAGTAAACACAATCGGTAGTTCTCATAGTAAAGTCTGTCGTATGAATCTAGTGTTTCTGGTTGGTATTTCGTCCTTGCCTACTCACAGAACACATTTTAAACAGAAATATCCGATAAAATCGGTTGTTTATTTTTCTTAGTATAACACAACTACTTCTCCACTCAGTCGAGTTAAAAAGTATATGAATTAATGAAAGAAAATTTTCATCAACCCTTAGTGGTTTTAAACCAAAATAAGTAGGCATTACATTAAACTCAACCAAATCTTTCGATTTAGACACATCATATTCCTAAATGAAGACAGTACAAAAATAAGTACATCCGGCGAAACGAACTGAATACATAATCAGTCCTGAAATAATTATGCAAGTAGAAAAAGAGAGATATATACTTACATACTATAGTAAAATGACAAATTAATGGGGATATACTGTAGAATATTCTCAAAATTTTGGTAGCTCAATAAATAGTGATGTATTCTGATAACTAATTTTGGTCTGAATAAAAGTTTCGATGAAATAAATTTATGAAGTATGTGCAAAATGGTCGTTTATCGTCCTTCATAGTTGTTTCCAATTTTTTTTTGATAATTTTAAATGGAAATTTTCTCATTTACTGACACTTGCTATATTTTGACCTCCGTTTCTTATTTTTTCGAATATACAACGAAACGCATAATTAATACATTTTACCCGTGATACTAAACGGTACTGTTTAAAATGACCAGTCTTAGATTATATCAATATTATCAACAGAATTATGAAGGTTGGTGCATGTTCGTGACCTTAGAAGTGGAATCATTCAGTATTACTTTAGTCTTTGGACAGTAATTGTTCCGTGATGGCTGTAGGAGTAAATGGTCAATTAATTAATGCTGAAAACTGGGGTGGCGTAGATATAGTCTATATCTGGTGTTTAAAATATTGACGATGTGTGGAGGCACGTGAATACAAACGCCGTCACGTAAAGGAGGGAAGTAGAGCGTGGTATCGTAAGTCGGGCTCGATATAGAGCTCCGGGGAACAATCTCCAGTCCTGAGCCGTATCACGACCGAGGTCTTACTCCAATGTCTGCCTTCAGCAGATGCCTAGGAGAATATTGATGAACACGTTCAGTTTCTCTGGTCGCACGTGCGAAAGTGTTTGCTGTGGATTCGTTATATTTCGGAACATAACTTACGAGTCGGCATTGCGTAAAGGAGCTGCACGGTGATTTATTGCTAATATATATCACATGTCATGGGCGTATTAAGCCACTGCATGGTATGAGCTGCTATGATATTGAAGTATACAATTGCTAATGCTTGTCTACCGGCAATATTGGGAAAATAAATCAAGAAGGAAAGATCAATTAAATTTATTTTTAAAAATGGTTAAGACGTTACATAAATTAAGCAAATTAAAATGTTTTCAGTAATGAATTACATCTCGAGGACGTGCAATCAGCTCGACGCTCCAAGTGACCCACTTTTTGGAGGGTGACAGAAAGAAGAATAGACCATTGATGTTAAACAGTTTTAGTAATTGTGAAAATAAACTTAAGGTAATAGAAAATAACATACGAGAATACTCTCGAGGGCAACATGTGATCCACATGTCTTTGTTATATCACCGCCTTTTAATTCCCGTCTTTTTCTATTAAAGGGGAATTGTCTCGTTTCACGATCACCACAAATACCACCTAATGTTTCTGTAATAATTTTTGGTTTCGTCAGGTGCTTCTAATTCGCAAGAGTCACAACAACGACACACACTACAACGAAGGTGATTAGCTCAAAAGGGAAAATATATTTTAAACATTTATTAAACTTTACTTTTGATTTCATCGCATGGGTTGTGCGGTGCGTAGTTTCTGCGGCTCCTGGAATTATTAATCAGCCAACGAAAGAAAAATTGGATTGCAGAAATGTAGCGTGTGGTGTTAATTTTGTCTCCTAATTGGCCACTTTTTCATTTATATAGTAGGATTTGTTATGGTGGCTTCATCCAATGAGAGTTTGAAACTATGGGACCACATCTAGTGACCTCGACTTTAGTTTCGTCAAAGAAAGTACGGTACAGAAACACTTGAGTTCAAAGTAGTTACTTAATGTTACTTCTACTTTTATATATTATATACCTGTTTGATAAACTGAAACTTAATATTATCAGGGAAATAATTTAGTATAAACTTTTGCCTCTATTAAAAATAACACTATTAATTCAATTGATTATTAATCTATTTTATAAAAAATGTATGATGATCATTAAGAGGAAATATTTTCTTAAACCCTTAAATTTTTCCCGTATTTTAAGTAACCATGGTTGATTTCAAACTATATTTGTCTAAGCTAAAACTATGAAACCTAAGCTAAGATTATTTAATATAAATATTGTCAATTGCATTAGTAAAAAGTTTCGATAAACTTGATTATGAGAGTAATTTATTTTTTATGTTTTTTTCAATGGTACGCTTTTGAAATCATAATAACATAAATTTTTTAAAAGACAATTTTGAGGTTAGAGGTAATCTTTCAGATTGAGTATGCATCATGTAAACGGCTAGAGATTTTAGGAAGTGGTGACGTCACAGTGATTGAAAGGAGGAAATGAAACAAAAAATTACGGATATTGGAATCATGATGAGTATCTAGAAATGGCAAATAAGAAGATATTCACATAGCTCCGCCTCTTAATAAGGCTTTCTATAATCGTTCTTAGAACCAGGAAATAGGCAAACCTGGCAACGGAATCTCTATACCGCATGAATCATATTAAATTAAATTAGTATCGAATTAAGTACTATTCTGGCCTAGTACAAATAAGTACCAGGGCGTGGCAGGGCACCTAGCTCGTAGAATCACTTCAGTCGTTACTCGATAGCACTAATTAGTTTAACAATATTAACGTTATAATATAAGTTTGGTCTTTTTATAATTATATTTCTTATTTAATTTTATGAAACCTGTTCCGAATCTGTGATCCACGAAAATTATGAAAAAAATGTTATTGATTCTTTAAATATAGTATTACAGTCATTATTTTAAGAATTTACGTTAAAAATAAATAGTAATCTTTGGAAGCCAGTCACTATGTAAAATATAAATTTTCTATTTGAAACTTAACGTTTAATTACCCATTTGGATATATAAACTTTTACTATTTACTGATTTTAACTAAATTAATTACGAAATTTGAATACTAAGTGTTAAACAAAAAATTATACTTGAACGGTTATTTCTGAAAATTGTAAGTAATATAATTTAGTTATTTTAACTATATTAATTAAGAAAGAGGAAAAATGAATGATTTTTTTCACGAATTATTATTATTTAAGTTTGATAATTTTTTGAACAATAATTTTTTTCAGAAATTTGACCTGATGATGTTCAAGTAGCGAGGACGAAACGCAGTAATATTTAATTAAAACTCCTATTTTGAGCGATCGTTTTGATTTATTTTTATATTAAAAGTCGCGATATATTTTATTCATTTGGACACGTAATTTGGTGATAAAAACAGCTCCCCTATAACCCGTAGTGCCTTACATAAGTTACGTATTCAACAATTACGTTTATAATTGTTTCCGTATAAAGTGCGTGGTGCAGTTAACTATAGCATTTCGACAACTTGTCGCTGGAGTGACCTGAGGGATCCGAATTTCCGCAGGAAGTGATGGCCGTACTTCCACCCCAAGGTGTAATTGCGTTCTTGGAGAGAAGCCGCGATGGCGGAGCATTCATGCAAATCACTGCAAATTGAATTCATCCCACACTTCATTTCTTAAGACGTTTCACGGAATAGCTGTCACCCGCCATTTCCCCGCAGGCCGCTATTGGCGGGGGCTGATGAGTGGAATTTGGAGGGTAATCCCCAAGACTTCTACCATATTTCGCAAAGGAATTGGAGACAATAGACTGGCTATTTTCCCCTTACAGCTGCAGCAGAACTTCCACTCGAGTGCTCGAATCAGGGTAATTTATGTCAACTGGGATAGTATTTTATAATATTTTAATCTTTTCTAAAGGAACGGCTAGCGAGATATATTTGAAAAGTTTACGATCAGAGTCTTTACGATTATTTACATCCCACAATATTTATAAAGTGACCTACAATAACGAAATCAATGTGATGCTACGTGAACGAATTTTTGTGTCGTGAAGGAATATTATAATCTTATAAAGAGATATGCAATATAAACATTTATATAAGAAACGTTATCGGATCAGTAATTTTTAATAATATTTTGTTAATTAATTCCTGATTTTCAATAACAACAGATGAATGTTCCAGTGAAGTGTGAAAAGCTATTTTCGTATTAGTATTCAAGTCTTAAGACTGGTCTGATGCAGATCACCTTGCCAAATCATCCTGCGCAAGCCTTTTCATTTCGTGGCCTGTTAATCCGTCTCTTCTCCTGGTCAAAGTTCCCCATATTGTTTTCTCTCAACGACACGCAGTATTAAAGACAACACCAAACTTAGTCAACTTCAACACAATTTATCAGAAGTGATGTTCCTAAATAAAGTAATAAACAGATGAAACCTTAACGTGTTTATCGAGTGATTATAATTAAATCTCTCAAACATAAAACTTTTCTACTTTTTGACGTCTTGAAAAAATATTCTATGTTATGTCCAAATGACTATATGCAAATATTTTTCAGTGGAGAAATATTTAAAACGCATAAGTTAAGATGTGATCTACGTAGATATGGTATGTACATGTAATAAAAATGTAGGTTTTGTTTAAACACTAGACAAAATTAATACGAATGTTAATACAGAAAACGGTCAAATATGACGAGAGAAAATAAAATAAATACGAAATATAAGCTTCAAATAGTAAAAGAAAACTGAGTTCGCTTCAGGACCGTTTATTCAGAGAATCATCTGATTGGCAGCACATTCATTTAGTATTAAAATTCTCACATTTCTAACGCTTAAATATGTAACAATAATTGCCATTATATCGTGAGACAACTTCTAAGAGGCAGATTCAGTGAAGCGAATACAGGAGCAAATAATTTCTATTTAGGTTGAAAAAAATATTGGAGAAAACTATCGGGACTTGCTATTTTCAGTGTAACACTAATAGGAAATAATTCAAACTACATTTAAAATTTAAATGGTTATTTCAAATCCCGAACATCACAGAGGTAATAAAATACATTTATTGAATTGCCTTCATTATTAGACTATAAATACTGGGCGTGGGCAGGCTTCGACATTTTAATTTGTGCTCATTTTCCGTGGAGGGCACATGAAAGCTGAATTTATCATTTATTAATGGGACACAATCCCTAGATTATTATTTAAAGTAATGAACCGTATCCAGTCAGACGCTATTAATTATTTTTAATATAAAATGTAGATTGCACCCAATAAATTTTTACTTTTATTCGACAATTTTGCTCATTAAAATTTAACTCAGCTAATATTACTAATGCAAATAATGTAAACTCTAAACGGTTAAAGTTCTAAAGATATTGTTAATAAATTAAAAAATTTAAATTATTTTTTATAAGTGGATCGCTCAAATTAGAGAGTTTATTAGACTTTACAGGTATAAAACATAGTGGATTTCGTTATTTTCATATTTATAATAAAATGCACGTCATTTTTTAAAGTATAAATTACAAGGTTAAATTAATTATAATTTATTTAAAAGTCTTTTACATACATGAAATAATTATATTAAATTAAAGAAAATGATTGAATTACTTATAGACTACGCATTTAGAATGAAATACGCCCTTGCCTCTACTTTCATCATTAAAACTTGCAGCTGGATCACAGATGCTAAGCACTTTCTTTAAATGATTCAACAAATCCACTTTGTTTATCGATTCTGTTAAGTATTATCTAGCATAGTGTATGGGAATATGTAAGGGCAGTTTACAAAAAAATCCCTTTCTTCAGAGTTAATATGACAAAAAATTCTTTGAATTATTAATGTTCCTCAAAAAATCGTTGTGAAACAATCTGCATTATTTTATCCTAAGAATTTATTACAAGTTGCTCAAATAATTTGTGAACAAAGGGAGACAGTAATTCCGTTTTGATCAGAAAATTTGTCGTAAAGAATAGATACATGAAGGCTCATTATACGATAAATTCAACACTAGTTTAGCTGTCGACATAATGAATGCATATTGATCGTATAGAGAGAGACAACTTCCTATTTTCTCTGAACTGAATAACAAAATTTTAATAACCTTCAGCGCCGTTGTAAATTACATCAATCCTGGGAATAATTAGTATCAGTAAATACGATTTTCTCATTTATTATGTAAGCGCACGATATCTGTAAATAAAGACAGAGCAGTTTATTATCGTATTTCCAAATGTGAGTAAAATTTTGCGATGCAAATGTATGTTTATTTATCTTTAGCATCTGAAACAATTTGTTTGCCGTTCCGATTTATTATTCCTGTTGCGCAGATAAAATTATTTAATATCCTCACAATATCGGGCGAATTGAATCATGGCCAGCGCCGTACGTGACAAACATAAGGAAATAAATTATCAGCTTCCATCGGCTGGAGAGTAATCCAGTTACCGTCCTGTCCATGTTCGCTCCACAAATAACGCCTTTCAAGAGTGTTTTCATTCGAAAACTACCTCAATATTGACTTACATGACGTCTTTAAACTCAAACGGGAGAAATACAAACATTAGAAGTGTATAATACAACGAACGAAAAAACAAACTTAAATTAGATCCGCATAATATACTTGAAAATATTGACAAACCCGAAAAAAACGGATCAACGACTATCAACAAAACTCACAAGAAATACTGCACAAGAAAGTTGAGTACCATGAAATAATATTTTTGAAGGATGATACCGATTGGTTTAACTAACCAACTATAATATGTAAATATGATGAAAAATTGTAATTATGCGTGTTAGATTTCAGGTAAACTAAGCCGTGGAAGATTAGACATAGAAAAATGTAATATAAATAAATTTCAAACAGCTTGTTGTAGCAGTAATGAAAGAGAAAACAAGTGAAAACTGAATAGTTTTAGCGGGAAGGAATTATTGTGGCATAATAGAACATGTACAAAAAAAGTTACATTCCCAAAGGTAATAGTAAAATAATATTAATTTATTTATATTTCAGAATTGATTCTAGAGAATAATTTATCGATTAAATTTTTATACGTATCTTGAAATTGCATCTTCAAAGTGGACTGTAGAGATAAGCAGACTAATTCGGATTTAAAAGAAACTGAAAACGGGTTGGGAAACTACGGAAGCGAAATCGATAATCAAAAAGTGTTACCCCTAAAAATATCCATATATTAATAATAAATTCATACATATCACGTTTTTGAAGGATCGTCAGATACAGTAACGCACAGTGATAAATGTTACAGGCATTTATCCAACACGAAGTGCTGTACAAAGACTCGTACTGCAAAAGAGTGCCTCCGCTTCGAGGGCCAGTACAATTTATACATTCTTGAAATATTCCAGAAACAGAACATCCTCGAAACAAAAAATACTAGAAACGGAAGGTAAACAAATTAAATTAGGTAAAAAAATAAAAATGGCCTTGTTGGTGGGACTCGAACCCGATTCCACATTTCTGCAGTCCAAGTATCAACTTTTGGACTTACGCTGCAGATTCCCAGATGTGTTATCAATTACACTTCCTAACAAGCGAGGATCCCAATTGTATATTTTCAATAGTAAAACATGGCTGTTATCAGTTTTCATTAGATGAAATACTACTTTAAAATAATTAAAATTTTAAATACATATGTAAAATAAGTGAAATACCTGGCATAACCATAGACCTAGTATGAAAAACAGAAATAAATGTCTCTGAATAAACCCACGCCTTGTCTAAAAGGGGAGAGAAGTTTTCTGTGGGACGCTCCTTTCCTTTCTCCATTCCTGGACCAGTTTAGAAGCAGATAACCGACTGTTCCAGTGGGAACAACGGACATATTTTACACTATGCCAAAATATGCGTCCCCGGAGCAGTCATTTCTCAAAACAGATCGAGGTGCATTGGTTTGTGGGAAGCTTCGCTCAAAAATAGTGTCAGATGAAAACATCCTCGAAGATAATCCACCTCGTCTCTGCAGGAAGATTCACCTGCGAGAACTGCGACCTTTCCACGGTAGGCTTTGCGCACTGTTTGACTGACCAAGTATGGGTCTGTTATTCTCTACTACCAAGTTTGGTCAGATAATTTGGATCGTCAAAAAATTATATACAATACAAATGTATCTAAATTACCAAAATAAATATTTTTCAGCCCCAAAATTTGGAGGTAACGTTCATCACTTCAGCGTCATATTCATAATTAATTGGAATATGGGACGTTTATGTTTTCACTGATCTTTGGCCAGCAGTGTGTGCCATTGAGTATAGAAAATTGTGATCTTCATTTAACAATTTCCAATTTTTTGACATAAGTTATAGCCTGCTGTTTACATGGGAGAATCGGAGTTTGTGTAGCTGCTCAACGTTTATCACTGATTTCAGATAGATCCTACAGTTTGCATACGGGGCCTCATTGTCTACAGAATCTTTGATAAAAAGGAAATATTACGATATGTACTCTTGTCTAAATTATACGCTAAGATAAATATATAAGGATTAGAATTATTAGCGTTGTTTATAGAAGACAGATAGATAGAGGAATAAGTTCTATTTAAGGACGATTTACGTCTTATTTTTTTCTTGGAATAAATTTCCTCTTTTCCCAATACAAAACTACTATCATTACCTTTTTGTTTTTAATTTAGCAGTAGGCTAAATATTCTTGAGATGATCCCGGTTTTCAATCTACCTTTTCACTTGCAGTTATTTGAAGCTTTTACATTAATGTTCTTAATTTCCAGCTGTAGATAAGTAAAATTGTTTCTATGTTAGAAAAGTTAGATGCTTGTTTTGTCACTAATAAAACTTTTATTTTTTTGATCTGAGCTCACTTTATTGATTACCTAGCATAGCTTTCTTTCTTCGTCGTGAATTCTCTCTAAGATCACAGTATAGAGTGTATTATATCGGAGATGTTACACTTGAGCAGAATTCCTAATCTAGGAATAATTAATCCGTATCACAGTGGCATGTAACGAGATACTGAGCGGGTCTGCAGGTGCGTGGACAAGAGCTGCTAATTTTCGACGGACGCGTCTGGGTTATGCTAATGCGTCTTTGTTCACTTGGGTCTGTGCCTGAATATGTAAGACGTCGCTGCCCTTCGCTACTGGCCACAATGCCTCCTGATTGCGAGCCGGCCTATTCTAATGAGCTATCGTGTTCCTTCAACCCCCCGGGTGGATCCTTTACAATTACCTCGACCCTTTAAACCTCTGCCCGCAGATACTGCGTGAGAGGCATTCATTTCTGTCTGAATATTGTTATTCCAGATTCCGGACGTGAGCCCATTACGTAATTACGTGAATTCCACATATCTTGCTAATTAGGACTGTTCGCTTTGAAATGATAGCGAATGTCACTCCTCATAATATTAACCATGTCGTAACAAGGCGAGGGTATGGTAAGAATGTTTCTCCGACTTCCCATTGTTTGAGACGAGAGGAAGATGAAATTGCATTCGTTGCAAGGAACGTGAGATAGAACTAACAAGGTGGTCCGATTTCTCTGCAGTCTATGAAAACTTACATAACTGCAGCAAATATAAGTTTACAACAACTCTTCTTCTGTTTGGTTTTATTTCTTTCTTCTTGCCTCATATTTTGTTCTCCGTTGTTACATTCCAACATCCCCTAATAATTTTATTCTTATGTCTAATACTGCAGAACTCTTATCGGAGTTTTATAGGACGCTGACAGTCCTAAGCAATTGCAAAGCGCCAGGAATTGAAAAAAATCCAGAGTAGTTGTTAAGATCATCAGGCGAAGAAGTAATATCAAGGCTGTTCAGAATAGTTTTCAAAATCTATGCAACAGGAAGAATATCGCAATATTTGATTAAAAACATAATTATAACCATACGGAAAGACTGATAGATGCGAAGAACACAGGACAATTAATTAAATCTCATGCATGCAAAATATTAACGAAAATAGTACATAGGAGGATGGAAAGTCAAATAGTATGCAAATTAGAAGAAGATAAGTTTGGGTTCAGGAATAATGTGGGGACAAGAGAAGCAATATATTGACTTTGCATTTAATTTTAGAAGACAGGCTAAGAAAAAAATCAGCCTACAATCATGGCCTTTGTAGATTTAGAGAAAAGCGTTTGATTAATGTGAACAGGAACATACTATTAAGAGCACGGGAATATATTATCAAGAAAGAAGGTTTATACGTAACCTCTACATAAGATAGTCAACAGTAATTAGAATTCAAGATCAAGGAAAGAAAGCAGAAATCAGGAGACGAGTAAGCCAAGGATGCAATCTGTCGCCTATGTTGTTTAACTTACATATAGAACAGGTGACGAAGAAAGTGGAAACGGAATATGGAGAAGGAATCATACTGCAAGGAGAATAAATATAAACCTTACTCTTTGCCGACAATATACGGAGGATGCGGAAATGAAAAGGCTTTCGCAAGATAGGTTAGCATGGAGGGTTGAATCAGACCAGTATTAGGTCTGAATACCATAACAAAACTGTAACTTAAAAGCTCAGTTGTTAAGTTCTAGTAAAAGCTCAGCTTTTGCCCCATGAACACTAGGATATTGAAATAAATCTAAAATGAATGGTTATGTATTGTCATCGACCGAATTCTATTTTATATTAATTACAGAAATTTTAAACATGTATTAAAAATGATTGGGGTCTATTCAATTTTAAAAAGCTCAAATTTTGAGTGCCAAGAAGTTAACACTTGAAAATGAATTGCAATGACTGATGCTGCATGCTTTGATAAATTTCACAAGGGTCTTGAAAATTCATATCTCACAAAGAAGTGAGAGTCCAAGAGGAAGTTACCTGAATTAATTAATCAGGGTAGTTGATAGATTGCCGACCTACTGTGGTGTAGTGGCTAGTGTTGTTGCCTCACAACTCAGGGGTCCCGGGTTCGAATCCTGTCATGGACGGGGATGTTTGTGTCGTCATGGTTGCGAGGACCTGGATTAAGGCTGCTGGGGAATTGATATACTGACCACGTATCACCCCAAATTCGGAATGTGTCACTACAGGTGACAGTCCGCAGCCGCCTCGGTAGGCTTAGGCCCTCAAGAGGGCTGCTGAGCCATTAGAAGAAGAAGTTAATAGATTACAGCACAACTGTCTCCGTGAAGATCTACCGAAAACATATTCACTGACTGGAAATTAGCAGAAAAGACGCAATTTGTAGCTTCTGAAAGTAACGAAGAGAAACCGCGGAACTACGACGCGTATAATTTTAAGAAGAAAGAAAAATTTCAGAGGGTGTATTTCAGGCCACTCCCAGATGCAAAAATGCATATACGGCAGAAAGTATATAAAAAAAGATGATTAAATAAAACAGGAAGAATGGCCGAAACTCAGAAATGGAATAATTTAAGTTAAAAACGTTTCGTCAAACTATCAGTACCTCCTAAGTTAGATTTTAATAAAAGAACTGAAGACGAAACGTTTTCAAATTAAATTATTCAGTTTATGACTTTTGGCCGTTATTTGTTTTATTTATATTTTTAATTACTTTATTTATAAACAAAATGTTTTAACCTCAGAATCCAGTAAAGAAAATGAGATTAGAAAACTGATATAGCCAGATTTAAAAGCAATTAATAAATTCGAAGTAAGAAATGCGTCTATTACCTCATTTTCAAAACAACAACTACATGTGGGATTTGGCGATACGAATCAAAGGCAAACCGCGTTAGGAGTTGAAGGTAATGAAACCTCCAGAAGTTGGCGCGACTTGGCCATTTCCGCAGCCTTTGAGATTTGGGGGTATTGTGTTATTACGGGACATGTTTTTTCCCCCACATACATCGGTGGAGTGGGATGAGTGTCTCCTCCGAAAGACGATAGGGGAATATTTTTGACGGTATCGGGCCCCGCCACAGGCCGAATATAAAATAAGGAAGTGGGGACAAGCATTAAAAGCCAACGATAAATGGATTTTTGTTCATTATGATTGGGATTACAAGAGTGGACAATAAAAAATCAGTTTAAAGAAGATTATGACTATGTGTAGATAGGACTGAACACTAATTTTTAAACATTTACAGTAGACCCTTAGAAATTGGATATTGTCTACAGATTTGAACAACGGTAGGAAGGCGTGCTCGAATCTGAGGCATCAAGGTGTTAGCAGCGAGGAAGAGAAGCAGGACGGACTCCCAGCCAGAAGTTCCAGGTTAAGCGAAAAAGAAAGGATAACTGTCCTGGTTGTAACCTTTTGCCGATTCCCTGGTACGGTACTGCCAATTCCGCATAGGATTTTGGTGTTTGATTCTGCTACAAGAATAGCCTCATTTATTCGCCCTTAGTACAGACTAATGTATTTGGTTGATAAGATATTTAGTGCGTAAATATTATATATATTGTTAATCATAAAAGTGTAGGCCGACTTTATAACTAAAAATGATCCATTTATAGAAGTTTGCAAATTAGATAATAGTTGAGATAATGAATTTTCACATTTATATAATAAGTACTTATTTCAATATACTTATTACCCCCCTATTTATTTCAAGTGTTTTGAGAACCACTGTCCTTCAGAAATGACTTGTTTTGGATATATCATTAACTATCTAGCAAATATTTAAGAAATAAATTAATAGCCTGGAAATTTGAAGAATATTAATGAGTACTAAAAAGCTTCAGTCGAACTATATGTAAGAGAGATCGCAATATTTAAAAAAATGAATTTCGTTTAAATAAATATGAATTATATACACACATAATTTTTAAAGGATTAATATGAGATCGTGATATGTATTATGATTGAACATGTTGGTAATATTTTTGTAACGTATTACAGATGACTATGAACCGGGTGTCCGAAACTTCCTTTTTCTTTTGTATGCTGATGTGAAGAAATAAATATATTTTCGTTGACTTTATATAGGCTTTGTTTTGTATGTATGTATTAATTTATTAAACTACAATGGGACATACGTCCGGTGGCAGTTACAACAACGAAAAACTACATTAAGTACTAAAAACTACTGACTATAGATACATTATACTCTAACAATTACTATTTCTATTATTTCACTTAATTGAGCAAAATCAATTCCCTCAAATTAAAAAAAAGTGAAAATTAATACCTTCGTTTATAAAAATAAATTCTCGTGACTATAGTAAGCCTTGGGTACATAAAAGTTTACTACGAATAAAAAACCAGTGATAATTATTTGCCAATAATTATTTACCTCCGCACCATTATAAAACAGGAATAGCTAATAATTTTATTCAAAACTATCAGATATTTTTTCAATATAATCCATTAGGAAATTTAATTGCACAAATCTCATTCGGTATAAATGAAAACAAAACCAGGCTATTGACAGCTGCATGCGCTTGTAGTAGGAAAGAGTATAATATATGAGAATATTTCAATCAGAAACTGATATTCTTCCGCTATGAAAATGCGTAGTTAGAAATGGGGATTTATTCTCATTAAACTTTTGTTATTCTTTTATCTTAATTGGATTTAGTTTTCACGGTAAGCTGACAGTTTCTGTTACAGCAGACTCATTGTACACCCATTAAAAGATCCAACACTGTTCTCTGGGCAAAGTTATCCAATTACAAGCAGCGGATTCAAACAGAGATAATAATTATTGTGAGAGGAAGAACGGCGCGTCATTTCCTGTCGTTTATCAGTTCGCCTGGAGGCCTGGAGGGAGCTGCCTCCAATATTCCGGGCTTCCGTTCCTCTTCTCTCTTTCATCGAGTTACGTCGTCCGCCACCTGTACCGAAAATAGAATCAAATCATCCAAAAAGTGTTGGCTCTGCGCACTACAAACCTCGCCTACTGCTTTATTTTCCACATTGTTCCGCTTCCGGTCCCGTAAAATAAAGAAAAAGTCTATATTTACAAACAAATAATACATTTCATGAAAAACATTGGTTAGTTAATTTCTTTTAGAGTATCTCAGATTTCATGACCTTTTAATAATAGCCATCAAGGCCAGCTACGAATAAATTAATTAAATTATAAAACAAAAAATACGGTTTTGATTGTAAGACTAATATATTATTATTGTAACAAAGGTTAAAACTTTTCGCAGTTAGACTAAGGATGATTATAATCTCTAAAATATTTTAAATATCTTATGTTTTAATTTAGTCAGTGGCGTGACAACGAGGTGAGATTATGAGCCAGAGGGGTGACTGTGAACACATACTTCATATCAAATGTCGCTGGACAATAAATTATATGCAAATTAAATATTAAAATAAGAACAGCATTTGCGTATGAATTAAATTGTGATCTAGAAGTTGACGAGAAATATTTTCATTTATTAGGATTCGCCTATAAAATTGATAGGTTCTCTCCAGTTATAGTAATAATCGAATTACACTGAAACATTAAAAGTATTCCCTGGCGAAACATGGTGATGGAACTCGTAGAGACGAATAAAATTGAAAAAAGTTGGATCATAACGTTAATTCAAATATACCAATTACTAGCTTGGTGCCCGGCAATGCTCATGTACTTATTTGTATTGTCCTGGTACAGTATTTAATTAGACACCTATGAACGTTAAAGAACGTGTTGCCAGGCGTACCTACCCACTGATTCCAAAAATTAATTTAGAAAAGTAGTAAAGCATATTATACGTAATGGAATTATGTGAAAATTTTCTCATTTGCTCATCATGATTCCAAAACCCGTCATTCTTTTTCAATTCCTGCAAGTAATTACAGAAATATCTGACTGTTTCGTCAGTAATTACTCCACTACAATCTCTAACCGTTAACATGATGCACACTCAACCAAAAACCGCTAACCTCAAAATTGTGTTTTTTATTATAATGTCAAAAGCAAACAAATAAAAAACATAAACTTTAAAACACACACATAGCAACGTTAATGGAAAATTTTTACTTATGGGACTGACAAAAATTATATGAAATTAAAATAATTAAAAAACTTTGCTTTTACAAGTTTGGCTTAGGCAAATGTACTTTCAAATCTGTCGTGATTACTTGAAATGGAAAAAACTAAGGATTTAAGAAAGTCTTTTTTATTTGTTATCATTATCCTTCCATGTGTTCGTATTTTGGTTTGAAATATTAAGTGACAATACACAAAATAGGTTAAGAATGTATTGCTAGGCTTAATCAAAGCAAAAGTTTATAATTTTTATTTATTTCAATGATGGTCTTAATATTAGGTTACTTTACAGAAGCATATAGTTAATAAAAGTAGAAGTAACACTAACTACTTTGAACTCAAGTTTACCCTCTATACCGATGTTTTTTAACAAAGCTAAATCCGGGCGTACATGTTTCATTCGTTAAATTTACGCTCTGATGTGAAAAGGATCAGATATTATTATTTTGGGAATAGAAATAAAGCTAATTCAGAGTAAAATTTATAATTTTATAGACAATAAATAAAGCCTGTATCCCCAAAGGAAAAAATAAAATTTAACTTAAATTCAAAGAAGGCGCCAGGATTTGATCTGATAACAGGACAAATATTAAAACTGCTACCAAAAAAATCCTCATGCTGACCTACCTGTTCAATGCAGCATTCAGATTGATGAACATACTTGCCAGCTGGAAAGTAGCTGAAGTGATAATGTTACCAAACCCTGGGTAAGCCACCACATGATTTCAAATCATATAGACTAATATCACTCATGCCAGTAATTTCAAAATTGATCGTGAAACATTTGCTCAAAAGATTAAAAACTATCATACGAGAAAGTAAATTAATTCCAGACCATCAATTTGGCTTCAGAGAAAAACACTCAACAATTGACCAAGTTCACAGGGTTACTGATGTAATAGAAAAAGCGTTAGAAGATAAATTAATCTGCTCAGCGATATTTCGTGACGATGCGCAAACGTTCCATAGAGCGTGGTATGAAGGATATATATATATATATATATATATATAATTTCCACATATTGTCTTGCCATATATATATGGCAAGACAATATGTGGAAATTATAAACTCCTACATATCAAATAGATTTTTCCGAATCAAGCAAGAAGATGAATACACTGACTTAAAAGAAACTCAAACAGGGGTACCACAAGTAAGTATTCTTAGACAAGTCTTGTATCTGCTTTTTAAAAATTAGGTGACGTAAAAATCAGCACGTTCGCTGACAACATAGCGATGTTAGCAACGGGGCACAACCCAACATCATCCACAGACGTACTACAAGTTGCTACTAATACTATATACGAATGGACTAGCCAATGGAAAATTAAATTAAATGAATTGAAATCCATTTATTTTAACTTCACGAATAAAATAATGATTGACCCTCCATCTCTGCACATAAACGGAACCACGGTACCATACGAAAATATAGACAAATATCTTGGTATGACACTGGATATTAAGTGAAGATGGAAAGAACACGTAAAAAAGGAAAATCAAGAACTCAATATAAAATATCGACTGTACATATGGCTAATTGGAAGATATTCCAACCTGTCTTTACATAACAAAACTTTGGTGTACAACCAAATTATTAAACCAACCTGGTAGTATGGCATACAATTATGAGGATGTGCAAAAGAAGATAATATAAACCTAATGCAGATATTCCAAAATAAAGTTTTACGTGCTATAATGAATGCCCCATGGTACATTAGAAACGCTGATATCCATAAAGACCTTGGCTTTCCAACTGTCGAAGAAATTAAAAGATTTGCTGGAAAGCACGAAGAATGGCTTCGGTGGCATGAAAACACAGAAGTTCTTCAGCTCTCAGATAATAAATACTTGTTCAGAAGACAAGCGAAGGAAACAATTTGAATTAGTATGAGTGATAAATTACAAAATAGAGCACGCTGCGTAAGTATGAAATAAAGTCGTAGGATAAAGCCGAAAACTAATGGATGTCATTGGACTAATTTAGCTAATACGTAACTAGATATAATAATTAACAAATTAAAAGTAATGGTTGATCTCTACAGACCAGGTTTAGTTATGGAGGTGGTTTTTAGTGGGTAAAAATCCCACACACCGTGAAGTACGGGATTCACGGCGTCTTTCTGAAGATTTTCCACCTGCCCACGGGGAAATATATATATAGACGATAAAATCGTCGGAGAAACGTTTATTTTATAAATTATTTTAATTAGAAGATCATTAATGTACGTAAAGAATAATAGAGGCCCGATTACTGTCCATTCGGCACCCCGAATGTTACGGTTTGTTCTATGGGTATTTGGCTAAACATTTTTACGCTGTTAAGAACTTTCCTGACCTAAAGCACTAACTAGTGATAATAGCTTTATTCACCCCCATTATTTTGTCAGCTAGTTTCTGAAATCAAGTATCAACTTTAATATTTCATTCCTTTATCTAGAACGACACTTATAAAGTCAATAATCTGCCTGCCGAACTGTAACTTTGTGTGTTTTAAAACAGTTTAATGTTTCGTTGTTAATTTTTGGCATATAGCACTACTGCAATACTTAATTTAATTAACAGGTTACAAGCGAACATTTATCTAACACTTTTATGTACGTTAATATAATGTTTAATTGTAAATATAAAATCTACTAGTTGGATCTTAAATAAGTGCTGCATTTATGAATTTGATTAAGAACATTATAAATCGCAAGAAAAAATATTTTAATGGTGGCAATTTTTTATACACATTTCAGACATATGTTTTTATCAGAAATAGTATCTAGTACGTGCATTGTTAGGGAATAGAAAGAGTTTATTCTTAACATGTCGTCGACCCAATGCAGGAAGAGATTTTTATTTTCGAAGCCCTTCAAAGGTTTTTGGAGGCAACTTGGAAATTCTGCTAAATGAGCTCACGCGCCGAACCCCGTGACTCTGGCACATGCTCTTCAACCCTTAATAGATCATTCAACGAGCAAATTACTTTCCTCTTTGTTCAATAAATCGACCGTTCTGCGGTCAATTATTATTAAAATGAGGTTTTGGTGAAGGCTAAATGTATTCTCTGGACAGCTCTAGAGCATTTTATTCCATAAATTATTTTTTACTGCAAAATATTGAAGTAGTTATATAATTTTTACTTTTAATTATTTAATTTACACTCCGGAAATAATTTAAATTATTTTATCAAAGTAAAGATATAGTCAATATAAAGAACATTTATTTTAGTGTATTTTTTCAAATAATTAAATTTGTTCCGCAAGATAATCTAACAGCATCTGTTCCAATTATATGTTTAATTTTTAATAACTAAAATGTTATATATCCAGTAGAGAATTCCGTGGTAGCTTAGATTTAATTTTAATAATATTATTGGAAAATTGTTGACATTTCATGTTTACTCAAATGTATCTGAAAAATAACTTATTAAACAAACACATCAATTAATTTTTGGTGATAGTCTTTCCAATGCAGATGAAAATTGAATGAAATTGAAGAATCATTTTTATTTTGTAACAAATATTTAATTTACTTTCACTGAGACAATTTGACTTTCATATAAAATAAATATATAGTACACGCTTTTATTTACAAACAATTACGTGACACACAAAAACAATGGACCAGCATGACTCTAGTTTTGCTAATTTATGACGTATAAACATTGATATGTATGATATAATCTACAGGCATTCATTCGTCCAATGTGGTAATTTATCCTGTAACCAATTATAACTATGTAGTTTCAAATTATTAAATGCAGACAGAATTGTATCATATTTTTAGAAAATGTCATGTATTTGAATAAATTTAAAATGATTTATTTTTTCCTATTTCACTAAATTATATATTTTATTTCTGTAACTGCCGTACGATTCCCTCAACAATATTTGAAAACCAAGCAGAGAAATTCAATAGAATTTTACAAGAAAATAATTATCTAAGCGTAAGGTTTACGTCAAGAGTTTGCAGCAATAAAGTATCTTCAAAACTTGCTCCCTGTTAGCAACAGGTAGTTTGCAGCGCACGACAAGCTCTAATTAAATAAAATCGAGTCTTAATCCTTCCTCCTGAAAATAATGAAGCTCTATCCTCCCTTCTCAGTGGAAAGGAAGGGCTTTATAAATGTTATATCGTTCTTAGTGTTAGAAGTTGTTTGCTCTTGTCAGTTTAAATGCCGGAACAGTTTTCTAAATACGAAACGTTACCACGAATAATGTACAGTATATTTCATATTATATTAGCAGTACAACAAACTGTTGAAAATTATGTTCCAATAAAAGGTTCAATTTTGTTAATACAATAATGAAAGAATAACCAAAATATTAGTATTACAATTATTTTAATGGATACTTTCGATACATTATTTTATGTACTGAATTTGAGGATAAAATAGCATAAATTGTTTTTAAAAATTGCATGTTAGTCACTATATTTATTGATTAAACTAAATGCAATTTATCACTCTGAAATTGTAATATATATAAGTCTGAATATAAAAACGAATTTAAATTAAATCTGTCAATAGTGTTTAGTGGAACTGTAAAATTACAAATGCGGAAGAAAAATCAATTTTCACAAATGTCTATTAACTTTAAATTAGTCAATATTTCTAATTAAATATTGTTTATTAATCTCTTTTTCATTTTTTTCACGATCGATTTTATCATATGTATTGTAGTATATTTCTTGTCGTTACTCGCTGGAAATAAAATATAAATACGTTGAATACATTTGTTTAGTTAATCCATAAACTTTCCAATAAATAACCTAAAAATAAATTTGGCTCTTGGTAGCATAAATCCGTTATCCTCTATTACAGATATATGTGACTAATGCTTCCGTATCCTTTAATAATTTCAGCTCGTACTTATAAATACGAGTCCTTATATTTTTAAACACATGAAAGGATGGTATGAATTTACGTAGTACCCATTCACACCAACAGCAGAAACAGAAAACTCTTCCTTAAATTGAAATGCATTGCAGAGCATAAGAAGAGTCCTTATTCGCGGAGATTACATAACAAAAGATAACATTAAACTGACTCGTTGTATAAAGAGGGATCAGATACTGGGCACAAAAGACGAATAAAGGGAGTTTCAATAAGATCTGGAATAAGAGAGGAAATTGGATAGAGAACGGAAAGAAGGAATAACACTAGTGGATGAGGGGCCGAAGATTGCGTGGGAGGAGTGACAATGGGGCGAGGATGGACGCATACTGTCAAGACACGCTTCGGTATTTCTGTTTCGTCACAAGGGGAATCTGATCATAGGATCCCTTTGATCTCATTCCAACAAATGAAAGTAACATACAGGCGCAACTTATACGGCTTTATAATGAAAACCAGAAACACTGACACTGAGGTGATGGATAAACGACATGAAAATTATTCATGATTTAAAAAGAAAATAAATATATTTCAATACTAAGAAAATAATTAACTAACTGGCACCATGAATCCAGTTTCTCAATTTTCACGGACGTGAAAGCCGTACATGATAGGAATGTGAAAGGAATTTCTCAACTATGGCAAGATAATTATTATAGTGATACCTGGAGGTACTTCTGTATTTGTTCCTTTTATGGTAATTTTTAAAAACATACTTCCTATGCAAAACATAATTTTTGAATGGGACAAAATCTTTGTATTTTCACATTAACAGATTTTATATAATTTATTAAGACGCACGAATGTATAATAAAGAACTCAGCGGCATTACAAATTCTATATTTCTAAATGACCAGAGATAAACCTTTAAAAGGCACCCCATAATTAAAGGGGAGTTACTGAACTCAATTTTCTTTCATTGAAAATTTATTACTTTGTCTCGCAGCAAGGTTCTAGAAAGATGGCGCTGAGACAAGGACAACTGTGACCACATAATATAATTCACTTACTAATAATACCCATGCTCTTTAATGTATACATAGGACAGGCGATGAAGAAAGTTAAAAATGAAAGGAGAAGAAATAAAAACCTTTAAGTTTTGCGATGATATTGCAGTATACGGATAGTCAGAAGAAGAAATCATAATACGTCGCATGATCATGGTCCTGAAGAATGAGTATAACATGATGATTAATAGAGGGGAAACCAAGGTGATGGAATATAGTATGGGAAATAATTGAATAACAGTGGGTGTTAAATTGGGCAGGGATATTTTTGAGGAAGTTAATGAATTATGCTACTAGGGAAGCATAATAACAAAGGAATCGTATAGTTGACAGAAAGAGGAGGATAGCACAGGTAAGGACGGCTTTCGTAAAAAAAAGGAATTTACGTACGGGTAATATAAGTGAGAATTGGAAAAGGAATCACACTGCAAGGAGAAGAAATAAAAACCTTACGCTTTGCCGACGATATTGTAGTATTAGGAGAATCAGAAGACTGGGAAACCATAATAAATGGCATGAACGTAGTCCTGGAGAAAGAGTTTAATATGAGTATTAATAAAGGGAAAACCAAGGTAATGGAGTGTAGTATGGGAAACAGTGGAATAACAAAGGCTGTTATATTGGGAAGGAATAATTTGACGGAATGCTTTGGAAGCGTAATAACTACGGATGGCAGAAGTATAGTAGACATAAAGAGTAGGATAGCACAGGCAAGGAAGACTTTCGCGAAAAAGAGGGATTTACTTACGGGTAATATAACTATGAATATTAGGAAATTGATGCTAAAAATGTTTGTATGGAGTGTGGTGTTATATGGGTGCGAAACATGGACGATAGGAGTTGGGGAAACGAAAAGAATAGAAGCCTTTGAAATGTGGTGCTATAGGCGAATGCTGAAAATCAGGTAGGAGGATAGAATCACAAAGGAGGAAGTTCTAAACAGAATAGGGGAAAAGCTAACAATATGGAGGACGTTGAGTAAGAGAAGGGATAGCTTAATAGGCCTTGTTTTAAAACACGAGGGTCTTGTAAAATTGTCATTAGAGGGAAGTGAGTGCAGTTGGAACAGAAGAGGGAGGCAAAGGATGGAATTTGCTTGGCACATTAGGGGGATGTGGTAGTTATGTATAAATGAAAAGGCATGGAGGGTTACATCAGACTAGCCTTAGGATTGAATACAACAACAACAATAGGAACTTTTAACTCTTCATACTTCAGATCTTCACATAAAATGCACCAAAAAAATCTGTTTTTTTTTCTCATGAGAACCACGGTTTGATGAACATATAAGTTTTTTATAACAGTCCCTCTACTAATATAACCTCAATTCACAACGGAATAGCAAATATGTTCAACTCAGTTGCAGTAAAATAAACACGTTTTTAATCTCGTCTGGCGAAAGTTAGAGGTATCAGTTTTTTCACTTATATTGCAGTGTACATGTTTCGAAATGCAACACTATTTTTTTAGCCTCATAAATACTATTGTTTTAGACTAGACGATTCGGACGTATTTTACGTCATATGCATCTTTTTTGTAATTGATAATTTTTTTGGAGCAATTATAAAATAGTGTATAATTCTCTCATATTCAAGATTTTAACACAACATAGTCATATAAATAATTATTGTATTCATTCTGATTTATAAATATTTTATTATAATTAATTTACTTCAGGGTCTACACTTAATGATTAATACACTAATTCAAAGTGAATGGCGTTGCATTTTATGAAACAGCAATACACTTGTATTACATTGTCACCAAGATTATATCTACAATTACAATTATTTCATGATATATGCTAGACAATAATGATTGATTTCAATATATAAAGAAATATTTCTATTGTTAGATAACCCAAATTAAATTTTTTTTTACCAACCATTGTATTGTTAGGCAAATGTAACTCAGAACTGAAACAGATTTCCTTCGGATAAAAAATATTATAAAAACACGATTATTCGATAGCCTCAGCACACGAAGATTTTTCAGTATAATTGATATTGCCGTTCAGATTGGCATTATATAAAAATTTGACGCGTAGAACCTAGTTAACAGTTTTTTATATGTTAGAAATGAATTATAATTCCTCACCAGGCTGTTTTATGAAAAATTAATTTCTAATACTATAAATGACGCAGAATGAAGTCACAAAAAATAGCCAAAATTAGTGATTAATAAATTTACATTATCTATAACTACTGTCTGTATTTTTGCTATTTTTTGTACCTTAAACAAAAAAGCGTTTCCTAAATGTTGACAGAATATATGCAACTCTTATACGTCTTCTGAAACTGAAACTTCATTGCTGATAACCGTATTTTTAATGAACACTATAATTATTTTAAACTTAAGAAAAGCTCTGTAATCATGTATGATATGGATATTACACTATGTATATGACGGCAAGAAATTAAAAGGGAAAATACGGGAGTTGCGTCCTCTAATATTCAAAACGATAGCTCTAAAACTGTCACTATGCACAAAAATGGTTATTAATTATATGCGCTAGAATTAAATATAATACTGATATAGAATTAATAGTTGGATATGCTCCATATATTAATGAGTTTTCTTGTAAATTAAATTAGCGATTTATTTTATACGAAAATGGAACTTGATACCATCTCTATTATCTGATGAAAGGTTTCTGTCTAAATAAGGATGTTAAGTTGTGTTTCCAGTGTTAAGTAGGGAGTTCCTGGCTCGTAATTCATCCGCTGACTACAAGACAGATTCGGCGCCGGAGAACTGCTTTGTCCTAGGTTTTCATTGTCCACGAAGGCAACGAGGTACCGGAGTCGAGACGGAAGGAAACACTCGACAAGCTTCCTGGAGGTTTGCTCTAGTAATCCGCAAGACAAATTTGAAGTACGCTTTCATGTTTCACATAATGAATAAGTGATTCAGTATCTGCAAATAGAAGTGATGGGCAGTGAGGTGTCTAGATAATATCGGTGGTAAAAACAATTACATAATGACCTCTGCAACGCATACAGATATAAATATATTTATTAATATTAAATATTTCATTTTAAGAGAAAATTAATAATATTTTCTAAAATGTTAAGAAAAATAATACTGTTTGTGGTATGTTGTGGTTTTTCCTTTCTAAGATGGATAATTTTGGTCAAATTCAATATGATATATTCTCAAAATAGCATTCTTTACCTTGAGGCTCTTATTTTAAACGCTTGTTTCTAATAACAATTTTCTTTTTAGAGACAAGCAGTAATCAGGATGCAACTAGAGTTTGAATAGCAGCACAAAGGATTACAGGATGTCGTTGAGCCTTGTTTCTCGTGAATGAAACTTTGGTGGCACAGTCTACAATGCTCAGTTTATATATGTATAATTTTTTATAATACGTACACTGAACCACAAATTTACTGAAATTGGTGAATTCAATTTCTAAAGTAATGTAAGGACACGGAGATTTGTGAATCTCTATCTGGACGGTTTAACTTACAACGGGTTGTTCCGATAGTTGAATGGTTTAATCCATGTCATGATTCAAATATTTAAATAACAGCAGGGGAGACAAGTAAATAATCCAAATGGGAGACTGTCTGAAAAGTTTATTACGACAAACACCTTGTAATGGTAAAAGACGTTTCCTTTAATAACCACTACGAGCCAAATATATTCTCGGAGCCAAGATATACTGATGGACGTATTCAAGGAAAAGTATATACAACGGAAAGTGCATATGAAAAATAAAAATTCAAATATCATATATAGCGAAGTGAAAATTTACACAAAATTAAACAACGAACTGATGTGGGAAAGTATCTCTTCTTAAATAGATACGTGAGAAAATTAAATTATGTGCCTGCAAGTCTATTAATGGCAAATCGTTTAAGAATAGAACAAGAAAAATTGGATTGTACAAGTAGACGTAATAAATCATATGGTGTAGTATAGTATCTCCATTCTATGACTTTCAATGTGGAACTGAAGAGTCTGTGTCACCTTAGTTGATGTAGTTTTTGTGCGGTAAAGTAAAACAGAGTTGCAAAATACTCTTAATTGTTTGGTAATAATATCCATATTATTAGTTTAAAAACTAGTGATTATAGATAACCGGAAAGGATTATTAAATAGTAAAACAGCCTATGTCAGAAAAAAAATAAGTAGGACCTCTCTTCAATTTTCATATTTATAATTCAAACGATTCATATTCAGAGACAGACAGACTACAGGTGGAAATACCTAGATTAATAAGGCGCAAAGGTGTCCCATAGAAATCGTGTCAGCCTGCAAGTCCAAAGGATTAGAGTTGTTGTTCGCGCCAGGGACATCAACCCCGAAAAATTGGCCAAGGACTTCCCTCCCTCTTGTAAGTGTCCGCGCTTGAAGGAAGACGAACAAGGATTGGTTATTACAAGTCAAGTGGGGTTGCGCTTTCCCATAGAGAAGGGGAAAAGGGAGTCTGGTTGAGAAGTGATAAGGCGTTAACTTAGGTAGTGTGGCTTAGAAAATGAAGGGAAGAAGATGCAGGCGAGGAGAGAAGTGAGTTTTAGTCGGACGTTGAAGCTAGGAGAGAAGCTCTGTCCTGCTATAAATTGACGGAAAGAGGAGACAGGAGAGAAGAAAATGAACAATAAAATAAGTGAGTATTAGTTGGAAGTTGAAGGGAGGAGGAAGTAAGAGACGAGGGAAGGAACAGTGAATGTTATATTCAGGAGATAAGGAGGTAAACTGGTTTCCCCCAAAATATCAGGCAGTACCAGTCCATTGCCTTTTCCGTCAACCAAGGGCAAGTTCACATTTCGACATAGAGAAAGGATAATACGCTGCGAGGAAGTTTCATGATCGTCTAGTACTTACATCCAGAAGATCAAACAGGTTCGTCCCGAAAGAACGTAATATCTGTGTTATACGTTGTTACCCCAGTAATTAACTCCCCTAGATAATTAAATAGTAATTCCCATTACTATGTAAATTGTAAATTTTGTGCAGTGTCCAATAATAAATTGTTTTTATAAAGACATAAAATTAATATATAATTTAAAAACGACAATAATGAAAATAATCCTTCCTAATTAATATTTACAATTAATTTTACTAGTTATAATTATAAAATGGCGTATCGTTTCTGATTTAGAACCTGATCTGGTGGAAACTGAAAATACAACTAAATATTTATAATATATAGTATACTTAATATTTATAATATAATTTGCATAATACAATAATCTCATTAAAAGAAAAATTAATCATGGGAACATAATATTATGGAGGAAAATTTAGATGTACATGTCGCACAAGGAAAGAGGGTGAATAAATAACAGAAACGATAACTCATGAAAGTATTGTTAGTGTTCAGGAGAGCAATGGGAAATTTTAACAATGAGTGAAATAGTAAGGTTATAATAGAAGAGGATCATATATTTTGTTTTTATTACTTACATCATTTTTCATATTGATAGCTGAAATATATGATTTGATGTTATGCATCATTAGTCTATATTAAAGTTGACATTCAACATCTAAAATCTGAATACTTTTTCAATCAATTCTTTTGGTTGTTTATGAATATTTATATACGTTTGAAAAAACGGACAAATTTGGTACATTACATTTTTAATTTTTTGACGTTCATAAATGTGAGTTTTTAACGAGCGTTACTATGAACAATGTAGCAGGAATTACAATACAAACAGCTAATTTGGTATACAAAATTATATTTTTGAAAATTATTATTTTTATCATTAAAATTTTAATTGATTAAATTAACTGCAAAATTTAAAGATAACCCGGATACCATAATTTTTAAACCAGACATTAATTTGTAATTAAATAAAGAAAGCATATATATAAATTTGTCATCGAGTACTTTAATACTAATAATTTAATATTTTACCTTACCCTATCTAATTTTAATATATTTATAAATGAAGGGAAAATGTTAGCAATAACGAAGAATAATTTTTACAATTTTGTCCAGATGTAATTTATTTGATGATATAATTTGATTTCCTGATCTACTACATTATAAACCATGAATTGTTTACGTTATAATTGGTGATCTGACATGTAATTATGAATTCTTTCTGAATTTTCTATTAACTATTATCGAATTATTACAAACAGTAAATAAAACATCAATATAATTGAGAGGACGATCTTTTCCAATTTCGAATGTAAATTTTAATTTAGGAAGGTAATTATTGAGAAAATTATTTATGTGGATTTTAGGAACTATACAAAAAACATTCATATATGTAATAGCTGAATGGTTTAAAATATAAAGTTGAAATACATAACGCTTCCAAATCCCTCATAAAAAATTTGCGCAAATTTCTCACTTAGAAGTTGTTTTACTATTTATTGTCAGTCCTTGTAATTGTTTACATACGATTATTATTAGTTGTTCTTGAGTTAATTTTAATAGTGACATTCGCAAGTTATTTTGCCAACGAGCTCTGTCGATTATGGCAAATATATATACCCATATAATAAAGTTTTAATTACATGACATTATAAATATAGATAATGTTTTGTGTATGCGTAATTTTAATCAAGGACTTCAAACTTTCACATAAATATATTTCACGTTTTAAATAAATATTTTGACTATATTTAACTAAGAAGCTAACATGTTATGCGTAGGAAATATGCTTGTAAAATGCGTTATTTTACAATAGTATTAAGTAATAACAGACTGGAGCTTGTAGAATATGATACTAGGAAAAAATGAAAATAAGAAGGGAAGCATTTGTTTGAACGGATTTACTTTTCATCATTTGCCTGTGCCGTAACAGCAATGCAGAGAGAAGAGCCTATCGCTTGTTCCTTGTATAAGGAAAAAGGGAGCGCTTTCACCGTGACGTGAATTACAATGTCAATAAATGCAGGCGCCTGTTATAGTACGTAAAATGGCTAAAGAAGAACGTCGGGGGAAGGCGAAGGAGGTAGAAATTGCGTAAAATTGAGGAAAAAGGGGAGTCGTAAGCAAATAGCGACACAGCTAGATGAAAGGGAATCGCAGATCAAGCAAGTAACGGCGTTCCAAATGGTTATGAAACGAACGGTCCGTATCTCCCAAATACATCTACGTATACGTCGTTGGAAGAATGCCACGACTCAATGTATATTCGGTGACGGAGGATACGTTTCCCATACGCGCACTTCAAAACAATATTTGTATGGTTATAAACCGTCATTTTGCTCCGAAAACGATTAATAATTTTAATCAGTTCCTTTGGTAAACTCTGGCTGTCATTTATTCACGTGTAGTATTCAGGAAGATGTGCACTTTGCAACTGCCCTTAAGGCAAATTTTAATTTTTTGGGAACAATAAAAATAAATAATTTTGGTCTTACTATAGTATAACACATAATTAACGAATATTTAATGAAGTAACCACAATGCGGCGTCAATTTCGTTGAAAACGTTCTTATTTGAACATCTAGAGGAAGCAATAGTTTTCAGAAAATTTGTGTGATAGGAAAATTGGGGCGGCACGGGTGGCTAATCGTTTAATAACTTTGTAAAATTATGGGAAAAGAAAAATGACTTCTTAAAAAGTATAAAACATTAATTTATTCTATTATTTCCTTAACCTGACATCTATATAACGTTTAAAAACGAATGTTGATTTTTGATTAATTTTTAAAGAAATTTTCAGTTTCCTATCTGCCTCGGGGCAGAACGCCATAGGATGTTTTGTATATACAATTAGGGCTATAAAATTACATTTAATTTAAGAAAAATCTTATCCACTTTTGTGTTTTATTTCTTATTCATATTTAACGTACGGTTGATCGCATTATTGATTTTTTCCTTTTACAAAACGATTTTTCTGCATTTTTCTCATTTTCCGTTCCTTTTACTTCTTAATCTGTTACTTTTTCTTTAGAAACACATTACATTTTGCCTTTTTTATACTGTAGTTCCCGTTCAACCCCGCACGTTAGTTGCAGCTAACGACACGTAGCTTACGAATATATAGAATTAATGAGTTAAAATCTGGGAGTTTTGTGAAGAACCTTATGTTGAAATACTACGAAGATTAAAAGTCACAGATGTAAGGGGACAAAACAAAGAGTTCATTCACCAGGTGAAGTCAAAACTTGGTCAAGTCGGCTGCCAGGAATTCTTCCTTGACCAGTTACAATGTTCCACCCCTATTTACTAAACTCCAGCACCATCCTGTAAATAAAAATATGGTATCCCGTTCTACCCCGCTATTCTGTTCCGCCCCTACTTCCCCTATTTATTAAACACATACAGACTTTATAATTCCGATGTAGATAATTTTTTAAACAACTGCTTTATTATTTCTAAAGATATTTTTACACTATTATTATTTTATTGTTTCTTACATTACATACCAATTGACATAGTTTTCAGGAATAATTTATTTCCTATTATAGACGATGAAAACTCTTTAAATGTAACTAATATCATTTTATATAACATGTTAAATAATTATTGTTAAAATTTTACATATGTTGTATACTATGTATTAACATGTATTATAGAATTTATAATTATATATTTCCCCACAGCTGATGATGATAATAGTCGAAAGATCCTGTTTATAATTTTTAAATAAAATAAGAACTAACAAAGTGGTGTTGTGTTTATTAATGGGAACCTATAAAAGTTGTTTGTTAACTATAATTTTAAATTATCTTCATCAAGACTATTGTCAAAATGTGAAACAGCGTTTCTTTACCTATTAATTCTGATACCTATAAATATAATGTTTTATCTAACCCGAAAGTGTTACGAGAAATTGAGATATCTTTTAATTATAGGCACTGAATAGATGGTTCAGAAATAATGACCACCGGTTTCAGTACTTCTGTAAAATGTTTTAATAATTGGAAGATATCTTTGAGAATTAAAATAAAATTTAAGCAAAGGGAAACTTCCAAAGCTTTCATTCCCTAAGAATCATTAGTAATTTCAAATATAGACAAGATGGTTCGATGCATAAACGAAAATACTATAAAAACTGTAAATGCTATTAGTAAAGTTACAAGAAATATACATTCAACTCCGTTTCTGAACATTATAAAGCATTCGAATATTAAGCATATTTAGCAGAAACTGCCGAGTGTTAATGCACAGCAGAAATTAAACGTGCCGTAATGGGATTAAGCGATAAGCGTGCAGCTCTTGCTTTGGATTCTATGTCACTCCAATTTGAAGGAGGTTGTCGGTGAAACTTAAGATCTTCGGCTAACAAGATAGAGAAGTTGCCCTCGCCAAGCCATCGATTCTGACGTTGCAGATATAAATCGATTATTAAAGTCAGAGGATACTTTGCGCCAAGTTCTGTTTCTTGTTTAACGTCGAGCGGTTCACTTGTAACTTTCGCAAACAACTACCATAACGTTGTCATGTGGAATTATATTTATTTTACTTTAGTTATATTTTAACGTATAACGCCAAGATTTAAATTAACTAAAATAAAATGATTACCAAATGGAGGCTATACGTAGCTTGAAGAGGCACTAAATGCTCTACCGTATTTTTATCCTACGATTCTGTCTTGTTTAAACCAGACTAAAAAATGGATTAACATAAAATGAAGCATTTAGGAGCTAGATTATAAAATTATGGATGAAAAAATTATTCGAGATTCAAGCATGAAAAACTTATTTTAACAAAGCTTGCGGCTTCCAACATTACTATCTACAGTAAGTGACGTCAAAATACTTTTTTCCTAAAAATAACATTTGTAATTTGAAACTAAAAAATACTTTTAGCCAACTAACTTACAATATGTTAAGCATCCAGTTAGTGTGCCATGTTTTTATTATGCTTAATTAAATTTTATGTCATTTAACTGACCTTTACGAAAATTATATTGAACTTTTGTGGGGATAAAGTTATTTATATGGGTATTTATATCCAAATATATTCATGGCGGTATGATTTTACTATTCAATATTGACAATTTATATATACTTCATAAGATAATAGCTAAAGTTATTTAATTGGACCATTTTATACTAGAAACTGCTCTGAAACGCCAAAATTATTTCAGAAAAATAAGCCATTAACTGAAAATAGTTGCAAGTGAAATGAAGTTGCGTTTAAATTATTGGTATTAGCATTCAGGTATTCATAATTATATAAAAATTCGTGACGTTCATACCAATATGTTTTCTGAACAGGAATTTTTGTGTATTAAACGACTGATTTTATTTAGAAGTACAACGCTAAAATACGCTTAGTTTTAAATCAGCCACAAAATGTAATATAAATCAAAATTGTATTTAAATTTTGATTACAAAATTGATAAAACATTTTTAGAGAAGCACTCGGCAACAGCCGTAGTGGTCTAAAATTAATAAGAATTACATATAATTCTATTACAATCCAAATTAATATTTTTATAATGTA
This sequence comes from Eucriotettix oculatus, assembly GCA_034510155.1. NCBI lineage: Eukaryota > Metazoa > Arthropoda > Insecta > Orthoptera > Tetrigidae > Eucriotettix > Eucriotettix oculatus. The sequence goes on along the minus strand of CM067376.1, from coordinate 49,100,822 downwards.
CAAATCTAACATAAATTTTTGTAATGTTTCAATTAATTTGTATTTCTTATTGTAGATGAGTATGGCACGTGTCGAAAGATTCCGTAGACATGTTTAATATTTTTTAAACAAAATTAAAATATAATATTGGGTGTTATTAAATTTTATTACTGATTTAAAACCAAGAATTTTACATTACAGTACTTCGTATATTTTTATGTGTAAATATTGTTAATGAAAAATTTGTGCAGAGAATAATAATGTGTGCATGTAATTAGTATTAAAATAGATTTGCTTGCTTCTCGTAATAAGCTATTTATAAAAGATAGTCTGCCTTTAAAGATTAAAAATATTACATGGGTAAAGATAAAAACCTTCAAAGACAAAATTTTTAATGTTTCAGAAATCATAATTAATATTGCGTCATGACGTTTATTGTGTTGTGTGGTTGTTGCATGAACTGTATAATCCTACGTGTCTAATAATTTTAAAATGCTGACTTGGTGAATATGATATAAAACATTGCGGCTGGCTGGCTAATTATTTTTTACATAACAGGCACTAGTCTGCAGTGACACCTGATCGTGTTACGGTCCTCTTTTTGTCTGCGTAATAAAAAAAATTGTATTTCACACAGTAGTCGTTATAAAATAGTATAAAAGCCAGGACTCGTAATTTCTAGTGACACGTGGTATATTTCCATACACAATCAAGTCCGCCGTAGCAGAGGAAGCCTTCCAATTGCATTACGTACGTGATGGAGCCCGTGGCTCGCAAATTAAAACTAGCAATCTTTTCGGGGCCACGCGGCGCAACTATGGCGCCGTGAATAATGGCCGAGGTAAGCGGAGGGTTGTGCTCTTCGTGTTGTTTGCGTGAGCTGGCCGCGATTTAATTTCTGTAATTGCTTTAGGATGCGCACAGCTTAGCAGGCACGTGTTGGGGACTTTTAGCCGGGCTCAAACAAAATCCCATTACTGATCACCTCTTACCGCAAATTAGTTATTCTTAGTCCGCTCCGGCCGTTGTTCCCAGATTCCGTACCAAACGATGATTGATGACATGTCTTCTAATTATGGTTAAGTGTATCCTAGCTGTCCGCCTGCGTTACCTATCCATTAGCCGTTATGTCTGCTAAGCCGAGGTCACTGGTTCGATATCGGGTCACGCTAGAGGAAACGACTTTCTCAGTTTTTCGTTGGAAACTTGTCCGACATTCATGTTGCCAATGATGGGTAAAATTAAACTTTTGGCTCCTTAAATGGCTAATTCGTTTCCGTGATATTTTCCTTAATGTTGAATTATACAGATGCGATACAATAATAACAAAACTACTATTAGGCTTTTAGATCAATATATTTAAAACTCGAAATACTTAAGTTTAAAGTAAAAGATGATCTATTTATATTTAACAAATACAAGTAAAATTTTGTACCAGTTAATAATTAAGGCGAGGATGAATTTACTAATAATGTGAAATAACAATTTCTTCCTTTGCTTCGCTACGCTAGTCTCGCCTTCAATTAGTTAACTATTTCTTAAAATATTAAGAAGACTTTGGTCCTTACTGCCATAAAATGGCACTATTTCTTTGTCTTTAAATAATTATCCGGGCAAGTCACAAATATAGTAGTCGCAACTATTAATTTCATTATATACACAAAAACAAAATTTGAATGGACCTCCTTATTGGATCAATGGAAATAAAATCAGTTTACAAGACAATACAATTTTATTGAAAATTTTTTGCAGCTTGCCACGTACAAAAAAACAGAAGCATTTGCTCAATAGTGCGCATGTTCATCTGTAATGTAAACATTCAACTGTTGAAATCCCATTAATGAGCCAAAGCTTCAGTTTTTATTATAATTGGCATGTTGTTAACAAATATTGCAATAAACTTATAAACTGATTTTATTTTCATTGATATAATGATATCCAATTGCATAAGTAGTATAAGCTGATTGAATAAATTTGTTATTGACTTAAGTGTAATACTAATTGCTTCCTATACGATTTATAATTTAATTTTAGCCCAATAATGTAAGCAAAAGTTCTATAAGGTCCAGATACTCAACAGATTTTGTATTCCATTGTATAAGGACTGCCTCCTAAACTCGTCGAGACATGGAGAAGGGAATGCTGCCTCCCCACAGCAAGCTCCTCCCCTTTATCCAAATTGCTGGGAGTAACTAGCTGATGTAGATTATCCAAGGTATCATTGTAGAAAGGGAGGCTCTAGTATTCCTTGGCTGCATCGCTTTGTCTTCCACATTTAAAATCCCTTACTATGTTATTAAAAGGGAGTTGTCACAGCGTTGATGCTCATGTAGCTTGTCATCATCGAACGTATCAAATTCTTATAGAGAATGGTTCGTTTAAGGCATCTTTTTGTCTGCCTTTTTTTAATTACATAGTTTAGAAAACTAAGCAGTGTATTTTCTTTTTCCGGCATCACAATTATATCTTTAATGATACATTATTATGAAAGCAACAAATGTAAGTATTAAAATCACAAAATCATGTCGCTCTCATCACTAAATGTTAACAAAGATAGTATAATTTTTTAGACAAAATATATTTAATTAACAATCGTATTCAACATCGACATTCAGATTTAAGACTATGTATAAAGCATATATAATCACTTCTATTACGGATAGAACTACTTTAAGAGTACGATTTAAAAACGAAACGCTTAATTTTTCTCTATTAGGTAAATAATAGTTAAATTTATATATTCTAACGTTTCCGTTCAAAGTGAGATCATGAAAATAAATAGAGAGGTTCTTCATATTAAAGTTTCAAATTATTTGTGTATTCTATTTCTTTATTCAGATTGGATTATATTTGGAAACTAAAATTTTGTACTGTTTACAATATTTAGGTAATCTGTGTTTACCTGGGTTGACATAATAACGAAATTAATTCTACGAAACGCCGGGAAATAAAAGTTTTGGCACCAGCTTTTTTTTTGTGCCTCAAATGACTGAGCAATTGTTGGAACTGCTGCTTGACAACACTCCATTCTTTTCGGTCTGCTTGCTGTGCACATTGGCTGATTGCGAATTTGTTTGCGAACTCAATAGTGGCTGCACACCACAGCTGAGCTCAAACACAGCCAACATCATTAGGATTGGTATATGGACTTACCTGGGGAGGAGACGTATCTGGCAGCGGATGTGAAATCTACGCTTTTGTTAACCGCGCAATATTGAAATTAAAAACCAGTGATATCACGAAATGAAAAATATACATTAAAATCGTTACGATGGTAGCATGGAATTTAGTTTGGAGAATGGTACTTGTTACAATGAAAAGCATGATGGTAAAAACCTCTGCTGAGCGAGAGAACAATAAGCATTCGGAAGACATGAAGGAAAAATTCGGAAGACTTGAAATATGCTATATCATGTGTTTAGTCATATATTACACTTATAGACAATGACAGTATTTTGAATGCGATAAATGTATAACGTTACACTGTAAATTCGTAACTATTTACATTTACCAAATCATAATTAAAAAAACCTTCATTGTTCTTATTCTATTTGGGTGCTGCATGAATGGTTGAAATTAAATAGTGTAAAAATCGTGGCACAATCAGGAAAATTATTTGGAATAATCAGGAATGTCAGTACGAATTACTTCAGAGGTGAGGTTCTGTTAAAACGAAGTTCTATGCATTTATAAAATTCGTATGATAGGATAATACAGCTGAGAAACCAAAACAAATCAATTAAATATAGTAATACTGACTACATTATTAAATTACAAAAGTAAATTTATATAATTACTGTAAGTACATTTGCCTTCAATAAGATAGGAAGTTCAGAAGTAACGGATTAAAATTGTTGAACACAAATTTTTATGTTAAAAGTTGCCAAATTGCAGAAAAGTTTAAATACGCAAATCGCCACGACAAATGAACTGTTTCACACAGTTCTCCAAACCAATTACTTTAAATTGTCGAAATTATATTATGGTAATCAGTTTTCGGCACCAAAAGGAGTTAACGTAATTATCAAACTTTTAATGTACAACATGTACCGTGTCCAATCTTTTTATTCCGTGAATTTTAATACGTAAATATACATATTATAATATGGGTATGACAAGTAAGCTGTCCATATTTTCTAACTATACATTATCCCATTCAGCATCGTAGTCTGAAAGCTAGAAGAACGCATATCGGAATACATTCAAAACGGACTTTAGGCGATGGATAAACACCAGGCGGTATACGCCAGGAGATTTAACTTGTCGTGTGTGAACACGATATGCAGTAGACAACTTCCCCGATATTGTAGTGGGGGTAGTCCAGAGTTCAGTTTACCTCGAACCTTTGTTGAGACAAGTTGGTAGTGCAAAAGTAATTCTGAAAAAAAAATTGCTGTTAATAACTGTATTGTGTTCAGCTCTGGAGATGTAGTCAGTCAAGAAACTGGTCTGTAAAAGCAAAGAGTTGATGAGTTTAGCCTGTATAAAAAAATACGTTGCCTTAATCTGTATTACCGTTCGTAATAATATAATATAGCTCCTGAAGGGGAAGTTCCTTCTCAAAAGATAATACTCCACTGCTCCACCTCTTTCTTTACGGGGCATGGAACATACGATGCTATTCCTTACCTGGCGTCATCGTGGCAGCCAGGAACATTTCTGAACTTTGAAGCACGTTTTGTTATTAAACGAAATTTTTAGCCCCTCGTCACTAAGGGTCAATAGCTGAATCATGCATTGGTCGTCAACCATTGTTGTATTGATTTCTATGTACAGATACATCTTCCAATAAGTACACGCCCAGTTTGACACTGCGTTGCCTTTTGCTTGTGAATATTGGCCCCCTTCGATGTGTGGATTAAACCTCTTCCAAAGCCAATGTCAGCCAACGCCATTTCCAACCTTCACCATCATCAATCGACACATCCAACCCCCGTCCACACTTGCATGAATCTGAACCGAGCGATTTTGAGCATTGTTTATAGGGAAAGATTCTTTAACAGTGCCCGATGATACCGATTCAGGTGGAAATTAAAAATATCAAAACTTCTCAAGATAACCCTTGAAGAGCGTCAAGGCCAGTCTATGACGAAAGAACGGATTGTATGTTTCAGTATATTATATTAATTAAACGGACAAGAAAACGATCTCGGTTAAAGTAAACGCTCGCAGGGCATGATCAGTTATAATAATTAGTTACTGTAAAAGGCGGCCTAACCTGTGTATGGTAACATCGTCACTGTTCTGGAAGACCATTATTCCACATTCTCATTGACAGTTGCCGGCGTAGCGAGACTCTTGAAGGGATCCGTAGCTGCTTGCTAATGACGTTACGGGTAACGACTTATTAACAACGCGTTGCTTTGAGTTAATGTTCGGTAGCAAGGTGGAAATGGAGGGAGGTCTCGAGCTGATAAAGCTCGCTCTCCGGAAATCGGAAAATGGTGACATTAACTTCAGCTACTGCTACGTCTGTCACAAACAACCCTCGCCTTGAAATCTGTTTCAGATAAATGATAAAACTTAAGATATATAAATACATACATATATCCAAAAAAAATAATAATTAAGTGTTTCAATCTACATTAAACTAATTGCATTTACTCCATGGTTCTAACACATAAGCTTAACATTCCATTAAACAACATCGTATTATTCAGTTTTCCGAAAGAATACAATTTCTGTAAAGTCAAATCGTACAAATAATTATTTATTGTTTCCTATTTTCACAATACTCGTTTTCAACAGTTCCAAGTGTAGTCCTGTGAGACATATACAAGAAATCTACATGAAACAACATAAATTTAACTACATTACGCTAAGAGATTTTCTTTTGTATAGGGTTGTAAGTTGATTTTTGTGTTTGAAATCTGAATATATAAAATTAGGGTGATCTACTTGATCGATTTAGATTTATGAAGTCACTTGGAGGGTTCATAGCTATAGTTGGACCCGATAAGTGGCGCTTTTGTCGAGAAGTAGAATATATTTTTAATTTTCTGACCAAAATTATTTCAAATATATATTTTTTAATTTTTAATATAAGAAAACATTTAATCCCAAATTTTCTGCCTGATCATTTGAATAATCTGAGGTGTTTGACGTAGGCATCATACGTGGGCAAGTTCATTACGTCGTAGTTTGGCATTGTTTGGACAATTAGATTTCGTATTGCGGGGATGTCTGATATATTCCGTGTATTATAATTGCGTGCACACTTAGTTAATTCTTTATCGGTTAATGCGACGTTGTAAAAATGAAGTGAATCTGAAATAATATTTTGAGCACATAAAAAAGATGCACTGTTTTAATTATAATTTATAATTAATTATAATTTATACACAAGTTTAAATAAATAATTTAATTTAATAAAATTATAAGTATAATTAACAATATTTCCACTTTACGAGTTTTGTAATTAGTAAATGTAAATTTATATGAAACTTCCTGATTTAATAAATGATTTAGAATTGACATCATTGTTTATATGTGATATAATTATGTGAGAAGATCTAATAGCCTGAATCAATAGAAATGTTCTGCCAAAACATTTTCATTTTTTAGTTTACAACTGTCTGCTGCCAATTAACCCAATGGAAATGGCAGCCCAAATCTTGCCTGAAAGGCTAAATGAACCCAAGATTCCTTGTGATTATCGATTCAATTTATTTAGCTAATCAGAAAATGGTGGCTCGTGATTATTTAAAATTATGTGCTACATAACCTCAACGAAAAAATTTTACGAGGGTAATTCACCTTACGTAAGATATTAATAATATAACATCTACAGTGTTGATAATACTCCACGACGCTTAATGTGTCTAGATAATGTGTAATGGGCACAAATTTTTAAAATTGCTAAAATATAAACTCCAATTGGTACAAATCCCTACTACTGACTGATTAGCGTTTCCGGCTTTACAGTTCCAATTATTAATAAAGTTATTAAAGACTAGCTGGAGACCCGACGTTGCCCGGATATTTATCTATATTATCCCGGTAAATTATTTAATTCTTGGTCCACACATAACTAAACCGACATCGAAAACGTCACAATATGAAACTCAAATAGACTCCCAATATCTCGAGAGAGTCCAAAATACCCCCGGTACAAAAGCAGGAATAAATACTTTAGTATTCTAACAGAATAAAAATTTTCCTCCACTTAATTGTTCAAATTGTACTTAAACCACATATCAAAGGTCATAATGTAAACCAGTGACTTGCATTACCCCGGTTTCGACACCAAAATCGATAGCTTTATTTTCATAATAGCAATTATTAAATTTTAAAATTTAACTGATGCCAATTTTTTTTATTAATTTACGTATAATTCGTACCGCCGCTTAAAAGTTATTTTTTTAGCCTGCTACAACAATAGATAGTACGTGAAATGAATGATATAGGAACGCGGAATAGGACTTATAACTCGCAGTTGGTTTACACACCGCGGCAATTCCAAGGAATCTTCCCTGTAGAACGGTCAGACAGACACTTCAATTGTGTTTATTGGTATAGATGAATTGCAGCTGAAAACATTAATTTTCATGTGAGGGTGCCATATTTCATAGTACTAACGTTTCTAAGACAGCTCGATGAGTCTAATTACACTAATATATTGTTAATTAAATTTCATAGACATGCTTTAAGCGAGGAAACTTTTTTCCCATTGGATATTTTCTGTTCTAGTTTGCAAGAAACGTCTAATTAATTTATGTACGTGGAAGTAACTGGGCTCAGTTTTAACTAATGAAAGTAATCGATGAAGCTGAGAAAGTAAAACTTGTTTAAACGTGGAGGAGGACCAATATTTGCAGCAAATTCGGCAGGTACCACTTAGCGGGCGAAACGCAACGCTTCACTGTGTGTTGACTCCGTTGCGCTTCCAGTAATCAAGTTAACACCTCTCCAACTCATCTGCCGACGCTTTTAATAATTTACACGGTTAAAACATTTGCTCTAACTTAAGTTCCTATTATGAGTGGGTAATTGGATCGTGAATGGAAATAAGATCAGTGCTAAATAGATAGGGCAGGGCGTTAGCAAAAGTTATTCCGCGCCGCCGCCGTTGAAGCCTTGTTGCACCCTGCTCAATTTAATCATATAAACTAAATTTTAAGCCTTGATGAGTAGAGTCGAGTAAACAATTCTCTAGAGTACCATAATTATGCTCCATGAGGGACGGGTCGGATGAATAGTATCACATCTTAATTTTTGAAATTTTAATTTAAAAACACTCAATTCAACTATTTTAAAATAATAATCTGATTTAAATTAATTTCAGCATATTTTGTTAACCATCCGGTATTATTTAAAGTTCAATGACAACGCTGATTGTTTAATAATAATATATGAATATCACATTGTGATGTAAAATTAAATAAAATACAAAGTTGTATTCAGTTAATGCAAGCCCTCCTAGCATCCATTATATTTAAAATAGCGAGCATTCATTACGTTTCAAAAGGAAAGTCCTATTTTGAATACAAAATTTATATACCGTTTTATATGTATGCTACTGTTTGCTTTGATCGCGTTAGATATTACTCCTGTTCCTGTATAATTCTTAATTAAATATTTTTGTATTTTCTTTGCTGTATCTGTAAACTGACCTCATTCAACTATTTAAAAAAAATTAAACTCACCATTAATTATGGGAGCAATTAATGTCTGTGAATATCCATGGATGGTCGTAACGTCTACTTTATGTTTAAATATTTTTTTAATTTATTGTCAAGTATGTTCATACGGGTCTTAATTTTTCATATCCATCAATAATAGTCACTTAAGAAATAAAAATAAATTGTGCAGACTGACGTATTTAAACGGTGGTTCACAATTTCAATGTTTTTGTAGTCTTTAACTAACCGTTTCAAAATAGAATTGTTCAGCATTTATTCTGTGACGCGAACCAAATCATTTCTCAATCTGTTAAATTTAAGTTTTATTATTCAGTTAACGCGACCTGAAATAGAAAAAATTTAAAAATAAAATTTTAAAACTTTGTTCCCTAACTTACTTTCAATATGGCGTATGGGATTTTGACGTTGTCTTTATTTTAACTACAAATAATTTTTAAAAACTATCAAAAGCAGTGTTAAGAATTTAGTCAGTATCGTTATATTTATCTGACATTAACTGACTCAATAAATTATTATAATGGTAAAAGTGAGACGGAATTTAATAAAATGCTAAGTAGCAGAAAGTTTCGTTCCTTTCCTTGGAACGTTTTCAGTATAACAATTCTGTTAAAGTATTTAGTCAGTATGAAGTTAATTTATTTCCAGTAATTTCAATAAATAATTAAATCTTGGAGAGGATTTGTTTTACTTATCGGGATATATTGGATGTGAAAACATACACGATATTGGAAATGTCTCCAAAATTTAATTATGTATTGCAATAACAAGAAATAAAATATGTCCTTCTTCGAAGCATTCATATATACCAAATTTTTTACACACGTGCTTCCTAGGAAGTTCCAAGTATGGGAGAGAACTATTGAGGCAACTTTTATATTATTCAGTATCTGATCTTCTTAGAATTGAAACAAAGAGATATATAATCACTCATTGATAATCAATTAACAAACAGACTTAGTTTTTAACTTATTGTATATGTATAATTATATTTAAATATTACACCGGAACAATATGATGAAGTTAATAATTCATAACGACTTACCACCTTCTGGACCATCAAAGTGAATCTGGAACAAATGGGTCAATAATTAGACAGTGAACTCATCATTATGAAGTTAAATAAATTAATTATATAAAAAACGACAAAGCGCATGTTTTTTTGTGTAAGACAATTACCACCGATTATTTAAAGGTCTGGCTGAAAATTTGGGATTATATATTTCTTGATATAAAAATTCCGAACAGATTATTTTATAAATTTTCATTGGAAAATTAAAAAAAAAATATCTCGACAACTCGAAGTATGATCTCACGCACACCGGAATTTTATATATAACGATATTTCACAAGCGTAAGGTCCAAACTAGGGACCATTTTTAAATTAACAATATCCGTACTGTTCAACAAAGTCCTTGGCTGTAAATATTAATATGCGACCAAGTGATTTGCAAATGACGTGATTGTGAAACGAGTAATTAATCCTTTCTATATAACTGGTAATTAATTTGCGTCAATATTGAGTCAGTAAGACATGAAATTACAGATATTATTTTCGTTCAAACAGGATAAATAAAATACAGGCGACATATTAATATTGCTAATTACATAAAGTACTAGGCCGTGAGCAACTCAAACTTAAAGCAGCAGCTAAATAATTTATTTGAACCAAATTCTCCTCTTTGAGAAAATAATTTTAATGTATATTGATCTTTTTAGTATTTTAAATTAATAATGAATTATGCAACTTAAAGTAAAACCTGAAATAGAGCAGTAAGTACATCTAATCAATTACATTACAACAATTTAGGACCAATAAAAAAGAAGCAACATTAAGTATAAGAAAAGAGATGAATGTGAAATAAGATTCAAATTCAAATTCTGCTGATAGCAGAACAGAATAAGGTCAAAATGTGTCGGACTGAGATAAAGGGAGCAGCGGAAGTACAAACGACGCAAAAGAGATTAAACTGAGCAAAATGCTACGGAGAAGCTTTCAATTTTGTATGAGTTATGTGTGACGTTTCCCCTCTTTGATATAATGATTTCTTTTCATGTGCTTAATTTGTGCCAGATCCGTCTGCGTGTCGTTATGGCAGATACGCATCATTAGCGCGTAACATTAAAACCTCGGTTAAACGTCTGTCCAATTACAGCCTTCTCTCCCTTACTTTCCCTTCCCAAGGGGAACAAACAAATCAAAACCTTTCCACGTTAAAAGTGACGAATCATGTAACACATTTTTATTATGAATTAGTTATGTCTTTTATTTAACCTAAAAAAAAGAACAAAACTTTTCATCGTTCAATCACAAGCAATCAGTTAATTTTTTGACATAATTACTACAGAAATGTTTACCGTCCCCCTTGAAAGTTTAAGAGCGCAATTATGATTTGATAAACATAATTATTACAAAAAATAAATAACTATCTCCTAATCTAAGAGAATTAATGAAACTATTCTCCAAAATTAGTATATGAGAATAGTCAATAAAATATGCAATTGTGATCCAAGTTTCTTTCAAAAAATTATTTCACCTATGAAACTCATTACATTAAAATAAATTTCTTTTTAGAAATTATATATGCATTTATTTAAATTATGTCAGATGTAATTCATCAAATTCAATAGTTTGAATCAATAGAAATTTAATCTTTATTAATTATTTCAAACATGCCAATGAAACTTATTTTTAAATTGATATTAGCATTAATTTAGAATAAATAAATTACACTTTGCTTAATTTGTAATAAGTTGGATAATGACCTGGAAACAATTATTGGTGATGCATTTCTACTTGTATAGTGAATGCGTGTTTCGGTTTTGTAAAAGCATCCTTCCAGAAAACTCGATCGAAAATGAAAATTTAATCAACTTTTATGACCTGCAAAATTTACATCCTTTCTGTGATTTAATTAATACTCCAAAATTTATGTAATGAAATTGTAAAAATTTTAATTATTGAACAAGCCATAACGTAAGGTTGAAATATTCAAATATTAGCCAATAAACAGTTACACAATACAAATTAATTTATATACGCTATTGACTTGTAACACGGAAACAATATATTTCGGCACAGGAATAAGGAGAACGAAATATCAACCTCATTTTTGTAAGATTTTCTGAGTTTTATCAGACATTAATTGTTTTAATGAAGTACTTTTATATTTAAAGGTTCCTTTAACCACTTTCACTAATTTAAGTCATTGTGTATTAAATTAGTTTTATGCAACAGGTTTGAAAATGGGTGAAATCTAAAAAGCTTGGAAAAAATCTATATTCCCTTCAAATTATTAAACCGATATAAACCATGATATTCTGCTGCTTGTCAGTTCAACGAATAAACTTCGGAGGTGAAGTTCTTTTTCTAAATTTGGAACGCTTAAAATTTTACAATATTTTAAGTTATTTCAATTCACGGATGTGACCAAAATGAAGTTGCATTTCAGATCTCATAAAAATTACTTATTTATTCTTCTTGAAGACAGGGTAGTTTTAGATTTAAAACATTAACCCATCCCCTACATAAAATTTTATTCATAAAAAAATAAGAATAGGCCAAAAATGAAGTGAAAAAATGCAATTAGCCTTTAGTTGATATAAAAACAACGTTTCATCCATTTTTGTGGACTACCTGAAGAAGCCCACATTGCTGAATACAACGTTGTATTTATATCCACTAAATGTTAATTCAGAATGTTTGCTGGAAAATTTAGCCTATTTTTATTTATTTTACTTAACTCAGAAAATTGATTTTAAAATTTTATTCGTTTTGAGGGCCTAAAATAGTTGCAGTCATGAATTAATCTTTTGTTAGGTTTTGAAATGTTCAATTTACGATAATTTCAGTTGTAAAAGAATAGTCCATTGGTTTTTAATATTCGCCAAATGCAATTTAAATAATACAACTAATTAAAATTTATTTCAACTTATAATTTAAAAAGTTCATTAATAAGTTTTAAAGAAAAAAAATCAGTAAATGCACTAAAATGTCATACCAGTCATACTTAAATGAAAATTCTTATAAAAGTACAATGATCATTCCCCTAAATTATATACTGTGCTGTATGTTTCTGAAATACTCCAAATAGAAAACAAAATTAAAATTAATTGGTTAAAGTAATAAACCCCACTATTATAAATTTTAATTACATCATGTTATTTAGATATTCGAAATTTTTGATTAGAAATTTGATGTATATTTCGAAAAATAGCGAATGAGGGAATCTTTTTGTGTATATAATGGAGAATTTTTGTTACGGAAAATTAATGTACTAATATGATAGTTTTAGGAACAAAAAAAATTGAATACTGAGGACAATGTATTGGTTATTTAAAAACTAATAATGCGCGATGAAGGATCAGAAGATTCAGTGAGCCCGACATAAGTGGTTTGTCATTTAAAAGGAGTCACAGGGGGCAGCTTTTAAATTCAAATATTTTTATATACTATTTTTCGATATTTTGACGCGATTACTCTTAGATTATGAATAAGTATTTTAATAAATATCCATTCATTACTAATTATATTTTTGTTACAAAATAGGGCTAATATGTAAATTTGATTTTGTTTCCATTTTACACTTAATTAATTCAGCATACAAGGGATAATTTCGATGGCTGGGTTGTCAGTATTAGTTTCGTACCAATGCAGGCCGACATTAAGGAACTTTCACGTTAATTGTTAGTAAAGAAAAAAAATATCTTGGCCTTTACTCGAATGTTTTGTTGAGCAAGTAGTTCCTCTGATGATGCGAAGTTTGGTGAATGACTACGGGTGGCGCAGGTCTAAGTGAGGTAACCAGTATTTGCCGTGGCCAGCCACTAACTCCATTAGCAGCCACCACTAACTCTCCTGCCATTACAGAGTCGTGTCTGCCGCCGTCCAACACTCGTCTCCACGCAGATCCATCCATTATGCCCCACGCCTGTGCCACTGGTTCTGCCAAATGCGAACACGGCGTCTGTACACGCAACCAGCTCTAACTAAATTCTTCACTTCCTATTTACAGCGGCCGATTGTAAAAATACGCTTCTTTACTAGAAGAGAAAATTCTCGAGGAATTATTTCGGGAAGTTAGCAGAGAAAAATAACAATATACATTAAGATATGAGAAAAAATACATATCTTACCTATTTAGCCGAAACTTTTACAATTCATTGTAACATGAAATCAATTCTCAGCGCTTGAGTTAGGCAAGGTGACCCAGACGCATTGTTTTCGGAGTGGTGGCAGTCCTTTAGTTAAGGTGCCTATTTGTCGTTCGCCACCAGAAGGCAAACGCGAACATTGCCATCGGGCAGCATTAGTCATTTCTGGGCAAGACACGATTGGAGGAGGTTTTAGGGTTTCAGACAGATTGCCGTCAAAACGTAATGTGAATTAAATTTCAAGTTCCGGATGAACGGCGGTGAGAGAAAGTTGGAAGAAATCAGCCTACTCGAATAAATTGCCGTTACCACGGTAATGAGTTCACTAATTGTGGACGTTGTGTTAGGTCGTGACCACATCATGAGAAATGCATTTAATCTCATTGCTCGAAAATAAATCCACAGATTTTTAAAATCTATTTTGCTGATTTTATTTTTGGTAAAATTATTGCTATTGAATCGAGGTGTGTAAAAACGAGGACGAAAAGCAGCTGAACAAATATAATAATTCGTAACATTTTTCCGCAAAAAGTACGGGTGTATGTTAAAGCATATATATTTTGTTTCCTGAGGAATTAGAATATTTAATAATTTTACAGATCTCAAATGCGTTTAAAATCGGTTGTTTATATATCTTGAAAAAATGTTACTTTAAGTGCAGAGGCATCAGGAGATGTCATATCACGATAAAACGTAAATGAATGTGTACTATACGCAGTATTTGACACATGGCATGCTTATTATGAAAAACTTTTCAAAGTAATATAAACTATTTATCTTCAAATCATATTCAGCACGTGTTTCTACTTCGGTATATAAAATTATTAAAGTAATACCGACATTCAAAAACAGCCCTCAATTTATCTCATTGAATTTCCAACTAATTTCTCATAGTGTTTATATTCTATGATAATTTATAAGTAGATTTCATCCTTGAGTTAAACATATTATCTTCTCAATACGGATTTCTGGAACGAAAGAGTACGAACAGAAATGCGTACAATTATTCTAACCACTACGGTTTCTGTATATGGGAAAATTAAAATTATGTGAATATACGTTGGTCTTTCAACTGCACTTTACTTTGTAGATCACAACATGTTGCCATAGAAATAGGACTCTACGGTAAGACACCTTACCTGTAAAGCGGAAATAAGTTGTATCTCTTGGAAATAAGGACGGTTAAGTGTGTTTAGGAATATGAAAAATAATTATTTTTTATACGACAGTAGAAAAATAACGAGCAGCCACTACAAACACCTGAACACTATATTCCAGCAATAACGTAACGACTCAATTTGAGCAAAGAAAATAGGTCCGGCACCGATCCAGTACCTGTGCTCCACATCCTCATCACTTCATAGACAAAGACTGGTTAAATACAGACTTTAGAATTATAGCTACAAGATTACTTCACAGAAGTATTGGTAGAATCAAAAACAGACAAACAGAGAACTATACTTAGGTATGCCACTTGCTCTTCAACGCGGATTTTAACGACTCATTAATTATGTTAAATTGTTTAAACAATATCTTTATAATAACTAAATTTCTTCACTTCTGTTATATAGTTGATTTTAGATTATAAAATATTCATGAATATAATTGTTTCAGTGGAAATATTAAAACTTTAAATCGAAAGTTAGGAATTTGCAACAAATAAACATCCCGTATTATGGAAAAGGTGACACGAATTTTGACACTCCCAATGTATGTAATATTCTTTTTTTAATGTTCACTGAACATAAGGCTATTTTTAATTTTTTGACAGCTGTTTCTCGCATAGAATTCAATATGTCCAGAGAAAAATTGCACTGCAACTCAATGATGACGAATGGGTGTCCCTTTATTATTTTCAGTAACGTGTCCGTGTATAGCTGAAAAAAAAAAGATGTCAGTAGTGGGGACGTTGGAGTGAAAGTTAGTGGAAGTAATAAATTAAACACAGAATTTAAAAAAATACGTATTATTCCCGGGAGGTTCACAAGTAAATTTAGAAATAGAATAAATTAAATCTAGGCAAGTATATAATATAATTATAGAGAAGGATGCATTACCTATAAACGGTAACACGTCTTTAAATAACAACTACATTGTCATTTAACAAATATATTTTGTAGCATAATAAGTGTATAATGTTTTTCTAACGCGTAATAAGAAATATTTTATGTAAATATTGTATTTTCTTTGGGTCTTCGGCGATATTCCGTAGATATGGTGTTAAACTGTGTCAAACTTAAGAATGTTTTAATAGCGGCAAGAATTGTTTGGGGTTTGAATTATTTAATTTCTGTTTAATTGAATCTCCTAATTATTTTTGTAGTCGGACTAAAACGAACGAAAATCAGTTTAAGAACATGTAGGTCACGGAGTTTTCATACTGTTTCCTCTGAGAATAAACAATGAATATTGGATTTTTATATTCTAAATTAAATTCTATATAGAAGGTCCAGAAAAACTACAATGATATTCCTAATTCCTTATTACATAGTTAATATTTCTCTACTCGATCTCTTTCGCCAGTAATATAGAACTTTTGATGATCTGTCTGCACCTTCTCTAGGGATTTATGTTTCATTCCACTTATTTGATTGGTAACGTGTACAATTTTTCATATCTATTTCTTAAATTAAAATATCCTCTGTTTTTATCTAAACCTTTAATTTTTATCTCATCTACCAAAACTCTTCCATAGCTAGACTTCTGCGGAAACGGTTCAAAAATTAATAGTAATAACACAATTAAAGGCCTAAATTGTAAATGAACTACCCCTGTTACAAATGGAATGAGATACGAACGTCTATGACAAACAATGTGGTTTCTCATTAGCCCGTACGTGCCCAGGGACGGGCTTAGATTCACGACCCCGTGCTAATTTGTCCATATAATGGCTTGATAACAAACTTCACTTCCGTCGCGGCATATACATAGGGCAATCCAGCGTGAAATACAGACGCACTGACATATTGCAATCAATGTTTTGCCGATTCCGGCGGCATCCCCTTGATGCGGCGGCGTGGCGAATCTGTTTCGTATGGACGAGAGCGCCGCGTCTCGTTGCTAGGCAACCGCTCCGCCCGACTGCGCCACCATTGTTCCGCTGTCACGTTCACACGAAAGTATTGTTACGGCAGTCGTAATTACCCAGTCATTTCGTGTTTTCCGTACTCGCGGAGTTGACTCTTTCATTGGAATCTGACGGTTTAATTAATTGTCTCACAAAGAAATAAATCGTCACAATGTCTGCAGTGAAGCGAAACACGAAGTGAAAGTAACCTTAGACCCAGAAAATTGAAAGATATCAGAGGCAGTTATACATAATATGGTGAAAACTTTGCAATTTTTATCTGCCACAAGTTATTAGGCATCAAATGTTTACTATACTTGTTTCATATAACTTTGTAACAACAATTCATTCGATATCGGCAAATTTATTACGTAATACAGTATTGAGAGTACAACTTAAGAAAAATTTTCAAAATTCAAAAAAAAAATTATCAACTATTTTTGCTTAATGAAACTACGCTTTGTTATTTATTTGTACCCCCTCCAGACCCCGACCCAACTAAAAATATCGCCTTGGTGTAAAAAACGATACCTCTACCTGAATGAGGGTTGAAACCAGTTAATATCCTGTTAATTGTATTTTACTTTTATAAGAAATAAATTGTCCATAAGTCTGAAATATGTAACAAAATAATTCAGAAATAAATAATCTCTCAAGTTTATTCCTTCATTTATGACCTTTTCAGGTGTACATTACTTTTAGAGTATTATAAATAATTTGTAGAAATTTAAAATTTTCTTCTATTATTACGAGCCAGAACTATTGCGTTGAATTTCGAAGACAAGAACTGCCTGAAGCAAGCAGAAATTAGGGACGAGTGAATTTCTAATTATATATTTATCAATTTGTCCTTACAAATAGGCATTTCGTTAATTTATTGTGAAATTAAAATATACCGAATAATTTTAATTAGGAATTAATGTTACACTGAATCGTAACCGAACTACCATAAGAATCATCCTTTACAGCGTATTACTGAAACTACGTAACGCATCACCATTCCTACAGTGTTTTAAATATTTACAGGGCTGTAATAAATACCAGTTATAGGAATAGATTTTACTGATCGTAAAAAAATTATACGTATTCATGAGAATCATACTCATTTAATACAAGTAATAAAAAATTGGTCTTTATCATTAACGGACGTGAGCCTAATAAATATACTGAAATTATGTTTTTATGCGAGGTTAATTTTAAAAAACTGTGAAATAAAATATATTATCCATAACGTAGAATTTGAAACAACAATGAAGTAATTTTGGAATTTTATAATTGCGTATGTTGCTAGGTTATCTACTGAATCTTCTTTATTATGTAGCCATTATATCCACTACATGCGTGTGGATTAGGTGTGTTTTGTTTCGTGGGAACACCGTTTTATTTTATTTTGTCCTGGTCTTATCAGTTCCTCTAAACCCTGGCTTAATCTGGACAACCTCCAAAATCTCACGAGCCACAATAAAAGATGCGTCCATGCAGTTCTTTTAAATGCAGTTCAAGATGTACGTTGAAATAAAAATAAGTACAAGTTTAATCGAAAGGGGGAAAAATTATTAAGACGATTAGCATACAATCTTTAAATAAAACTGAAGTATATTACGTTGTCTATATAGTGTAATGTTTAAGATTCAAAGCTTAGTAATTGTAAGCGAAAATTTAAATATTTTTTATTCTGAAGTAATGAAAAAATTTATAACAAAAAAACTTTGAAATATTTAATTTTTAATCACAATTATTTACAGTAAATATGTACGTTATCTGACTGTTTGTAATTAATGACTATTAAATCGACTTATTTGTTGGGGAACGTAAACGTCATGTTATTGTTAGTAAACTTAGTAAACCAATGTTGACGAACCTTATATTAATTTTGTTCTTGTCTATTTTAAATGTATCACGCCAATTTGAATATTATGGAGATACTAGTAGTAAAAAATATATATACAGACATGAGACATGATTGGTCTTGGTGCCTGTCTCTTGCAAATATAAATTATTTTCAGCTTATAGCAAAATTATTACAGCTGCTGACCACATTTGACAATTACCGAGAAAAACCAGCGACAACTGGCAAAATTTTCTGTTTTTCGTCCACTTTTAAACACTTGCATCTCCTTGAAACTTTTACGTGCTGACTGTGACATAAATTGTCTCCAGTCAGGTCTTCAGAGCCTCAGACAACTACAGTCCGAAATTTCTTACTGCAAATCCGACCGCGATGTGACAAAATTACATGTACGTGTCACATCTATAGCACTAGGTAATATAGTGTTGCAAATGAAAGAGTGATCTACAGTAAAACATTAGAAACGTATGTTTATATAAGATAAAAATCTTATCGGCCACTACTGAAAGCAGAATGTAAAATGAAGTATGGGGATAGACTATGTTGGGTACTTAATTATTAATTTATCGTGGCTGTATAATTATTTTCATAATCAATTTTCGCTATAACACAAAATCGTGGGAA
Organism: Eucriotettix oculatus; assembly: GCA_034510155.1. NCBI lineage: Eukaryota > Metazoa > Arthropoda > Insecta > Orthoptera > Tetrigidae > Eucriotettix > Eucriotettix oculatus. Next base: position 49,081,510 of record CM067376.1, on the reverse strand, counting down.
GCGAAATTGGAAACAAGTAAACCGAAGTGTAAATATCTACTGATAATTACTTACATATGCATGTGTTATTGTGTAGGTTTTGTAGTTCTACGTAGGAATTGCGAAATTATGGATAGGAATGTTATTACGTTTTCGCAATTGCACACCTTAATACCTACTCCTCTCACATTTATAAAAGTGTGGTGCAAGTGAACTTCATCACAATTTACATAATGTTATTATTGCCCCACAACAGTTGACGGTATGTGCTTGGTTTGAGGGAGCTTGTAATGGCTACCGAAGGGACAATTGTTATGAGGTGTCTCTTAAGGGAATTGCTGGACGACACGGGGCTGAGAGGAGAGGAGAGGCAGGCAGGCAGGCGTTATGTGGTCGTGAAACATGCTCCCTCGCTCCTCGCGTGCGGTCCGTATTTCGTCAATTTTCAACTCATCCATGTTCCGATCGATGGTAATAATGAGTTGGAGCACCAGATGCTGACTGGCGTCAAGTAAGGCTAGTTGCCGTGGAAACCAATAATCATGTCCGCGGCAGTAATAATAGGGACAAAGATGGCGAACTCCCCACTGGCGTTGGCCGATCACAAAGAGTAACATAGAGTTCAATAACCAACACGAGAATCAAAACATTATGAATAAATGCATATGACTATTCTAGTGCTGTATAACTAAATAATATAGCCAGGGTATAAACGAACTGCAATAGTCTCAATATTTATTAGTAGTATAGCAAAGCCGTTTCTAATCCATTTTGACCTTTGACCTTTTACGTCACTCGACCTTGAAGACTGGCTGGGGCCCCGGCTTCCCCTCCCACTTATGACGTCACTCGACCTTGTTTACACACTTGTCTAATGTTTTGGTGGCCTTGAGGGATGCCGGATGCTTTCCCCCTCCATATTATTGACGTCATTCAACCCTGTTTACCACATTATCAGAATTTACCTGCACAGTATAAGGAGCTAACGGATGCTGATGTTAACGAAATGAATAATAACAACCTCAAATTTGTGTTTCGAGGCAAAGAACATGGACGTAATGTAGTAGAATTTTTAAATTAATATGAATTTTAAACATGTAAGTTTGGGGTTGGAGGGTGATATTATTATTTCACATCTACAATCTGAAGAACGAGGTGGATTGAGGGCAGCAGAAATAGAAGAAGAGGAGGAAGAAGAAGCAGATGAAGATTGCTGGCTAGTTTGCATCGCACCATCTTCATTTCGTGTGTATACATCTAATGATACATTACATGATATGAACGTTGATGAATGTGTGCTCACAGTGTTATTACAAAATCCTGTATTAGATACTAAAGCTCACTTTCTAATCATTTCTAGTTATAATCACGAAACGGAAAGGCGTGAATCAAACGTTGTGGTATTTAGCGATTTGGATACTAAAATATATCAAAAGAATTTATTGTATAGTCTTCAGAACACGTGTGAATCAGAACTCATCCACTGTTCTAGCGATAGAATACATTCCCCATATTGGTGGGTTTACTGTCAGTTATTCAACCCCTCAATTGATGTTAAAACTGTATATAGTAATTGTCATTGTTGTTTATCAAAATTGGTTAGACAATGGCGAAACGTATGAAGCTATCAGACGAGGCTTCATTTTCCCATACAGAAGCCATCGACGAAAACTTTTTACGCGACACACGATTATGTATAGAGTCAATGCTAAATGAATGTGATGGTGGTGCTGGGTTGAATGTTTCTACATCCTTCCAACAATTATCGGAACCAACATTAATTGTAAACCTTGATGAATTAGATGCGTATTGGAGGGAACTCACGAGTAATATTCATGATTGTAACTCTGTTATAAATATAAGTGTGGAAAAATGTGTTTGGACATTACTAGAGTCGTGTTTTAAGTCTCGAATGTACACAACATCTATTCAAAACAATACCGATGTGAAAGATCCTAAATTGTTTTTGGAAAAGTGTTATACGTGTTTCCGAAAGTATGTGCAATTAGCTCTAAAACATAGTGCGCTTAAGGTGAACACTTCATTGATATGTGAATATTTGTTGCCGAGTACAGGTGAAACAACGAAAATGCATATCTCTTCAAAAAATAAGATCATTACTACAGCAACAGATTTGCGGTTGTGGTATGATGAATACGTTATACAAGACATCCTAAGAAAATTGAGTAGATTCCCAGAGCGAGATTCGGGGTGGTCGCTTAAGTCAATGTTGGAACTACGTATAAATATAAATTCATATGTTGGGATACATGCGGGTCATTGGTTGAAATTACCAAAAGTCATTAGAAATAAGAGAGCTGTTATAAATGTAATGTGTGAAGATGACGACTGTTTTGCTTGGTCGATCATAGCAGCTATAAAGCCTGCGAAAAGTCACAGCGAACGCCAATCGTCCTATCCTCACTATAGACATGTTTTAAATTTAGAGGGAATTCCTATGCCTATGGAAATACATAATTTTTCTAAATTCGAAAAACAAAACGATATATCGGTAAACGTATACGGGTTGATGAATCAAAAAAATGGTCGGTGGATGTGTGTAGGAAACGAGAGCCAACAAGAAACGTTTACACTAGTACCCATTTATATCACAAAGAAAAAAACAGCTCAGAACAAACATGCCAACTTATTGTTGCTTCAAACGGAGGAAGATAATGCTGTATACCATTTTTCTACAATTAAATCCCTGTCTCGTTTAGTGTCTTCTTCTTTAAATAAACACCAACATGTCATATACGTATGTGAAAGTTGCCTATCTTATTTCAACACGCAACTGAAACTAAATGAACACAGCGTAAATTGTCGTCAATTTGAATCATTGAAAATAGAAATGCCAAACGATCATGAAAAAATTATCCAATTTAGTGAGTATAAACATAAAGAAATTGTTCCTTTTGTCATTTATGCGGACATCGAGTGTACTTTGAACCCAATCGATGCGGTTATGTCGAGGAATGAAAATAATAATTCCTTTACATCACGACTGCAACATCATAAGCCACACAGTATCGCATACTATTTGCATTGTTCTTACGATGAAACTTATAACAAATTTAATTTGTATCGTGGAGACGATTGCTGTGATTGGTTTGTTCTAGAACTGTGTAGAATTATTGAAGATATTGCTACTCTATATTACGATCACAAAGTTCCTATGGAAGAACTTAGCATCGATGAAGAATTAGAATTTTCAGAGGCACGCGTTTGTCATATTTGCGAGAAAGATTTTGAAACAGTTAAATCAGATAAAGTCAGAGACCATAATCACCTTACGGGGAAATATAGAGGCCCTAGTCACAAGGATTGTAATTTGCGTTACATTTTACCTAATTATGTACCAGTATTTTTCCACAATTTAAGCGGATACGATAGTCACTTTATAATTAAAAAGCTGTGTGAGAAGGTGGGGGAGGATGGCGAGGTGCTAAATCCGGGGAGAATATCACTAATACCCTCAAATATGGAACGATACAAATCGTTTAGTAAATATATCCCCATCGGAGGTGGTAAGCGATCATTACAGTTACGTTTTCTTGATTCATTCAACTTTTTAGGCGGTTCGTTAGAAAAATGTGCTTCGTATATGGACAACAATGCGAAGCACATAACACGAAAATATTTCTCCAACTCCGCTCACTTTGACTTGATGTGTCAGAAGGGTGTATTTCCCTATGAATACGTAAAGCAAACGAGTGTATTGGATGAGAATGCTTTACCCCCACAAGAAATGTTTTACAGCACAATTAGCGATAGTAACATTTCGCAAGGAGATTACGAACGCGCCCAATGTGTGTGGAGAACATTCAATTGCAGTACGTTGGGGGAATATTCGGATCTCTATTTGAAAAGCGATGTTTTACTTTTGGCAGACATATTCGAAAACTTTCGAAGTGTGTGCAGAACAACCTACGGATTGGACCCTGCTCATTATTTCACAGCTCCCGGTTTGGCGTGGAGTTCTCTTCTGAAAATTACAAACGTCAAATTAGAACTCTTCACAGACGTTGACATGTTGCAGTTTGTGGAAAAGGGAATTCGTGGGGGAGTAGTGTTTTGTGGCTGTAGATACGTTAAAGCCAACAATAAATACATGTCCGATTACGATTCGGAAGCTCCCAACTCTTATTTGATGTATTTTGATGTCAATAACTTGTATGGTTGGGCCATGATGCAGTATCTACCAATAGCTAATTTTTCTTGGATTCAAAATGTTAACAATTTCAATGTGCAAAACGTTTGTGATGAATCTGAAATAGGTTATATATTGGAGGTAGATTTATCGTATCCGAAAGAAATACACGATTGGCATAACGATTTTCCGCTCTGCCCCGAAATGATGGCAGTTGGTGCAACTAACACCAAAAAACTTATGACAAATCTGCATGACAAAGAACGCTACGTAATACACTACCGAAATTTGAAACAGTGTTTGCAGTATGGTTTGCAATGCACAAAAATACACAGAATATTACAATTCGATCAAAGCCCTTGGATGAAACCATACATCCAATTAAATACGGAGAAACGTAAAGAGGCCACAAACGATCTCGATAAGAATTTTTTTAAGTTAATGAATAATTCTGTCTTTGGTCGCACACTGATGAATGTGCGGAAATTTAGAGATGTAAAAATCGTTACGCGGTGGGATGGGCGTTATGGTGCTGGGAGATTGTTGGCGCAACCTAACTTTAAGAAAAGGGTAATTTTTGATGAGGCGTGCGCAGCCATTGAAATGGGGAAAGTGTGTGTCAAGAACAATAAACCTATTTTCGTAGGGATGGCGATATTAGAATTATCGAAAACTAAAATGGTTGACTTTCACTATGGGTATATGAAAGCAAAATATCCAAAAGAGCTAACGTTGGTGTACACCGATACTGATAGTTTAATTTATCGCATAATGACTGACGATGTTTATGCGGACCTAAAGGATGATATTGCTCAGCGGTTTGATACTGGTGACTATTTGGAAAACAATCGGTTTCGAATGCCTAGAATGAATAGACGCGAAATCGGTTACATGAAAGATGAATTGTCTGGCGTTTTGTTTCATAAATTTGTCGGGCTTAGAGCCAAAATGTATGCTATAGAAACTGAAAAGAAGATTGAAACTAAAGCCAAGGGTGTTAAATCTAACGCAAACTTAACCATAGCGGATTATGAAAAATGTTTTCGCGAGAATAAGCATGTAATGAGAAAGCAATATTCCATACAATCGCATCATCATGATGTTTTCACTGTATGCCAAAACAAAATAGTTTTATCGGCTGATGATGATAAACGTTTCATTCAGTCAGATGGTATTTCAACTTTAGCGTTGGGTCATTATCGTATTGTAAAGTAGATGATTAAAAAAATGTTATTTTTGCTTTAATTCTTTATATAATCACTGTGTAAATATATGCTTATATACTTATTGTAATAAACATTAATTCTGATGTAAACTCTTGTTGTCATTACAAACCTTTATTCCCTAAAAAAAAAAAATCCATCCCAATTCTATGTATATATAATTAAGGAAAGGTTGTGAAATAAATACATTACAAACTATTTAGAAAAACAATATACATATATTTGTTAAAAACAACAACATAATAGTAACAATGAGAAATTACATTTTTCCATCCAACAATTGTTTTATAACAACTTCCCCACTGAGCGGTTTGTAGGTGACGACGCGATCATGGAGCAGTAGCGCAGAGAGAGACGTACTTTCAGGAATGATGACATCTGTTTCGAGTTCCACACGAATATCGACTGAAGATGAGCGAATAGAATCATTTTGATGTGAACAATCGATGACGATCAAAGGTGCTTGCGACATAAATTGCTTTCTGTTGAGCATTGGTTCAACTATTTCACTTCCCTCAAGTGAGTGATAATATGAAGACTGAAATTGAGTATACATATCATACAGGTCGGAACAATCATGTTCGCTCCATTTAACACGTATGTCTTCATTGGGGTAGTGCTCTTCGTTGAGGAAGACTTTGAGTTTAGAAAGATTGCAGTGATCGAACCGCCAGCTGTTAGCAGATTTTATTTTTTTATTGATTTGAAATCCAAAAATTATGAACCGAGGTTTCTCCAGTTGGGAAGATGCTTTTACGGTCCAGTTAAATTTATTAGTTATAGGCATTGAAGGTAGTTCATACAGTTCCCACGATCGAAACGCCATATAAATGTTATCATTTTTTTCTTCGATGCCGAGCATTCGCGCCTGTTCTTCGTGGGAGAGAGAAATAGATGGGACCTTCCAATAAATATCCTCAATGATTATTTTAGATTTATCATCCTTGGTATTGCTCAGGAGAGTGCAATTGTCATTGCTACTTCGGATTAAAACAAGTTCATGCGTGCAACCTATAATACACTTTTGATAATCTTCAGCAAAGCCCAAAAGTAGAGATAGAGGAACGATTACGTGGAAGCGACCTGTTTTAGAATCAGCAAGTGTATCCCCATCAGCGACAGGAAACCAACCAGCATTTTCAAGATTGTTTGTAGGCTTCAGTGATGTATAAGCCTTCATCGTGCTTGTTATCCCCAAATTTCTCGTGCGATCTATTTCCTGTGCGTTAAGCTCATAACGACACTCGTTGAAGAGAAATGCTGCAAAATTTGTATCGAGAACTGCAGTAGTGCTCGTCTTCCCATCATCGTTTGCGACTTTACCTACGATGTGAATATTACTCTGCGATGGCAGCAGACTGTATTCCTGCTTGCGAATTGGAATTCGTATTTCATCGTTATATCCGAAAGTGGTGCCTGCGTAGGGGCGGTAAATTCGCTTCTTAACAGCTGTAATGGATTGACTGAAAGTAGGTTTATTTTCCACATCCAACACATGAAACATGGTGTTTACCACACAAAGACTTGTCTGACAGTGATGAGAACGCGTCATGTTTGATTGGCTTTATACTTTTTTTTTTCACTGTGTATCCTAGAGATTCGAGATACCGTCTGTTGCTTATTGTCAACGTATTTTGGTGAATATGAGTTTGTTGCTGTTGTTGGCCTACACTTTTTCGTACGTAGATGATGCCCATTATTATTATTCAACCGCTCGTATGTGAAGAGTAACTGAAAGATTTTCTTTCTGAAGGCTAATCTTACCCCCACTCTGATCTCGAAGACTCACACTAATGTTGTTAACACTTTGCAAGGTGATGGGATAATAAATCATAGGCAGAGGTTGCTCTATTATTTTATATCCAGGGGGAACTTTGGGGAAAAAATCGTATATAGAATGTGTACGTTTTCCGTTTAGAAATGCACCTTGAGCAATATTGCACTCCACCCGTATGACGTTAATGTTCGTGATGCAGAATGGTGTGGGGGAGAAATGTACTGCGCCTGGCTTTAATATGACTCGTTCAAAACCTAGGATAGATGCTAGAGAGCCGTCGATGGTAAAGTCTGATTGTGTTCGCGCACTAACATACTGTTTCACAGTTCTGACGATGGTGTACTTTTATCTATTCCTCCTATATTAAATTTATTTCTTGTGTTGTTCTCTTCTCGTTTTTTTTCGGCTAGTTCTTACGGGGCCGGTGGGTGGGTGTAAAAGAGCTGCGAAATATGTATTTTGTATTGGCGGTCTCACGTGGTCAGTCATTGGAGGTGGAACACGGAGGGGATGGTTGTTGGTGATTGGATTGGGGGCATGGGGGGCGAAGGGTGAGTAGGTTATGATCGTGGTGGGGAGGGGGTGTGGGGGGTCTTGAGTAGTGGGGGATGGGGGTGTTTATGGGATTTGAATTAAGGAGGTTAAGTTTATGAGGGAGGTATGGGGGAATTGAGTCGTGTGGGAAGTATTGACATGCTCCTATTATTGTACCGGGTGCCCAATTTCTGTTTTCCAGGTGACTCAGAGGGACCACCATCCATGGCTGTCCTTGGCTTTGTGTTGTTTGCGAACGCCCCCAACAAAACCCAACCCACATTAGCTTTGCATGTTGCCACCCGTTTGCACCCCCAACTCCTTCATGATGGTTTGATTGTTGATGGTGAATTGTTGTTCCGTCCGAACTAATCACACATCGTAAATAGCGGTAAGCTATATATATTTCAAAGAAAATTGTACAAACCACCACAACCCCCCACCCCCCCCTCGCAACCCCCAACACACACCCTCCCCCCCCCACCACGCGCACTATATGAAGTAGTTTTCGGTTGGTTATCGTTCGTAGGTTTTTATACCAAAATACTATGGCAAAGCACGCAAATATTGTGGAATTTGTCGCGCGCGACGCCCCCACCCTCCCCCCCCCCCGATCCTCCCACTCTAGGGGTTGTTTTTTTATTGTTAATTTTTTTTTTTTTAGACGGCGGATTTTTATTTTTTTTAAGGTTTTTTTTATTTTTTGTTAATTTTTTTTTTTTACGGGCGGTTTTTTTATTTTTTATTTTATTTTTTTTTTTTTAGGGGCGGTTTCTTTTTTTAAGGTTTTGTTTTAAGGGTGTTAGGTTTACCATAACTGTCGCGAAATTTAGTTGTTTGCACAGCCTCCCTCGTTTCTAAAGGCCACCCAATGTGAACCAGAACGGGAAGATGGTTCCAAGTTTACCAAGTATATGAGTAACTCCGTTGCGTTATGTGCATGCTAGGCAATGTGTTTCGCATGTAACACCACGAAAAATGGGGGGAGGGGTTGAAGTAGTGGGGAGGATATGTGCTGCAACCGCAACCCGCCCAAAGATTTATTGTTAGTGGATGCATTTGCAAAAATAAATTTTTCTATGGTTGGTGAGTTTGACAAACGTGGTTTGTTTGGTTGTTTTACCTTGGTCTGAGGCAGAGTTGGTTTCAATAAGTTGTTGGTTTGTTAATTTTTATGGTTAGTTAGTTTTAGTTGTATAGTTTTACCATGGTTGATTGGTTTCATGTCTGACCTATAACCTTTTTTGTAAGGGGTGTTCTCCTCGATTATATCCCCGTTTCCACCTCGTTAGAGTAGAGCTACGCTCCGCCTCCATTAACATGGTTTGTTTTTTGTGACGCTGTGCTTCTTTGTTGGCATCTCGGGACAATTGTTGTGTTTGGCCACTTTTGGCTTTGTTTACTGCGGTGATTATTACTGACACACCGCCCGATACGGCCTAACGCCTATAAAGCCTCGAGGGATGAGGAAGAATGAGGGGAATGAGGAGAGACCCGCGAAAACTTGGAATGTGCGGAAGAAGGAAGGAAAGATGAAGATATTCCCCCCCACCCTTTTGTGCGCGTAGGTACACGGGGGAATATTATTCTTTTTTTGTTTTCCACACTGGTTTGGTTTTCCCTGAAACACAAGAACGTGCTGCTTTGTGAGCGCAACAGCAAGCCGCTTTCTTGGCGTTGGTATCTGCAGCTAGACATCATGTGAAATTGCTTTTTCCGCGCACTCCTGAATGATTGAAGATTATAATTTTATCTTTTTTTTAAAGCTCTCCTTCTTTTTGTTTTCTCCTTTTTGGACTCCAGATCCAAAGCTTCGACTTAGCTTTCATTGATCCCTGCTACGGTTAGCGCAGCAATACATTTCACGTACACCCGCGTCTGCGACTTGACTCTAGCCAAAGCCTTTGTATCTAATACTACGCCTGCCCATCCATACCTAACACAATCCTCTCTTTATAATGACACGCCCCCCCATCTATTTTTATGGTATGCAATATCATGCTCTTGCACCGCCGATCCAGAGGATTGATGCCTGGATCACCTCGCTTCCAATCCTTTTTTTTATGAGGGTGAGTACCGGAGCGCAGATTCAATATAGATGTATGCGCTGGAAGATGCTGGGTCGGACGAAAGGTAGGGTGGTCGATGTGGTGTGTTTGTTTATAACTTTGTTTCAGAAAGTCCACTCCCTTCCGCTACTGATCTTTTCTCTATCGCTGCTGTTGGTGTCGTGGTGCGGTTTGTTGGGAGTTTGTCTGCCTGTTCGTTGCCTCTCTCGTGACGTCATATGAACATTTGTCTGGATTGGTATTGACTGACATTTTTCAGGTTTCTATGCTTGCGTATTATATATTGATGTGTATTGCTGTGTATGGTAAAACAGATGCTATGCTTCGATGGAAAATATCGGTGAATTGATGAACAAGACAGAGCACACTCTCCTCCCTACCTGTTTCACGTTGTACAAGAAGAAATGTGGGTGGTGGTGGGGGGCGAATGCGAAAACGAAAAAACGACGAAAACCGAAAACGAATTAAACGAAAACGACGAAATGCACAATGCGTGTCACAGCTCTCTCCTGCCATACCAAATCTTACTATTACTTTATATTTTTTCCTCCAACTCCAATATTACCCTCCCTCACCATCTATACAAATAACTATTCATTACCCCCCAAATGGAAAATTTTATATACCAATCTCTATATCAATTCGGACAACTCTCATTATCATGCAACTTATACATATGTCTACTTTGTAAAAACTATATAGAATTCAATTTTCCCGACCCTCTCCTATCCTGCTATACCGGGCCAAAACCGATGGATGAACCTATTATGCCATCCTTGAAAAAGCTTAAGCCACAATTCCATAATCACTTATTCGATGAAGTGGCCGTTGAGTTAATCTCGGTGGTGATAAACAGGAATCTTATGGAAATATTAAACTATCAAGCCACCTTGCTGTGACATTTCGGTGGTTTGTGTGTAGACGTTATCTTTATTTATGTCAGTCAGGACCTACACTCTCTCTACCTTAAACACATTTTAGCTGCAGTGATATATGCGAATGAATTTCATTAATCTTATTTCGGACAAGACGTTGCAGGAAATCTTAAACATGGTTACGATGATCAATGTTAATACGGATACCTGACGTTTCGACATTGCATTCAAACATCTTTGCGCTACATTATTTTGGCGCGCAAACGTCGCGTGGTTCGGTTTCGTTGTGATATCGAATAACAGATGATACGCGAATTAACAATATATGGGCCGTTTATCAGGCAATCTAATGGATTTTGATGAATACTTATTGTTGCTAGTCCCCCCCCCATGCCCCACACCCCCCACCCCTGCGAAATAGAATATAAAACTCCTTTGTGTGTGTGAGCTCTTTGAAGATATCACTACACTCATCAGATTGAATGTAAGCCTCTGCTTTCTCTGCTTATGAAACACCTCAAAAACCCCCTGCTTCATGGAGAAACAGCTAGAAGTGCTTTCGTTCGAACACCCGTTCGAAAGCTCGTTCTACGGGACACTCCAGATCCCCGCGCATAACAAAGGACTATTCGTGATTGTAATTAGACACCAGGTGCGCAAAAGCCTCATTTCCCAAGTCATATAAACACATAAATCATAATACTACTTTTAAATCAAGCATGAGTCTGCAACAAAGGAAAATCCTCGCCATCTTCAAAAACACCATTTTCCTAAACAATTTCGGGACAACAATACAATCCTTACTGAATAGTGTTAGGAAACACACAACACATTTCCAATCTGCTGAGCACCACACAACCAGCCACACGCTACATCTCCTATGAAAATGTGAAGAGGTGAAAGGAAAGAACGAGCGAGCGAGGGCATATTCTAGCACTATCTTTTTGTAAAAATTCTTTGAAAAAAAAAAAAACCACATCCAAAACAACACAATTTGGATATCGTATTACGGTGTTGTACGGAAGGATGGACAAGGGTCAAAATCCGATGAGTTTTGCTTGATGGGGGAGATTCCTCGAAATATTCTTCGAAGTATACAACTTAATAACCATAAATAATACAAATGTCTATGTTAGGAACAGCATGGTCTTTATAATTTACTCTTTTAATATTCAAAACCGCCATATTATTTCGAAGCAACTGATCTATAGAGGCAGTACAATGCAAAAATTTGGAATTCTACAAACGCTACATATCAGTTTTAAACATCTACCGACCACATCGTTGCTTGAAAGTCAAACAGTGGAGGTCATTAAATATACCTCGTCGATTACTTAAAAACTCTTTCCCCGCAAAACATAAAGGTCATGGTATTACGTGGAACTAAAGTCTCATCCATCAAAAACAACAAAAAAGACGATCTATTGACTATCTGTTACCTGGGGAATGATCCTAGATGAACTTGTACATCGATTGCAGTTTGTTGATGGCATCAAATTCGGGCCACTGGTCATAATGCTTCACACGAAACTGAATTACATCCATCTCATCGACAGAACTTCGCGAGAAGCTTTCTGAATCATTGCAATAAAAAACTAAGAGGAACTCTCTATTGCTTCACAATCAATACCAGAAATGATGCGACAGTTTAGAGGAAGTTAGTAGTATTGCTAAGTGAATTACTATCGTCTTCACTGTTAAATTACCCAACTACTAAATCACTTCCCCTAAACACCTTAACACCCCATTACCCACCCCTCCCCCACCCCATTCACTTCACACCCACAAACCCAACCCCACCCCACCCCACCCCACCCCCCCCCCTACACCCCACCCACCCCACACAACCACACCCCCACCCCCCACACCACCCCCCCCAACCCCACACCCAACCAACCCACCAACCCCCACCCACCCCCACACCCCCACCACCCCCCACACCCCCCCCCCACCCCCCCACCCCCCCAACCACCCCACCCCACACCCCCACCACCCCACCACCCCCCACCAACCCCACCCCCCCACACCCCACCCCCACCCACACCACCCCCACACCCAACCACTAACACCACCCCCACACCACCCCACCCCCACACCACCCCCACACCCCCCACCCCCCCCCCCACACCCCCACCCACCCCACCACCCCCCCCCCCCACCACCCCCCAACACCCCCAACCCCACCACCCCCCCCACCCCCCACCCACACCCCCCACCAAACCAACACCCCCACCACAACCACCCCACCCCCACAACCACCCCCCCCCCCACACCCCCACAACCCCCCACCCCCACCACCCCCACCCCAAACCCCCCCCACACCCCCCCCCCACCAACCCCCCCCCCCACCCCCACACCCCCACCCAACACCCCCCACCACCCCCCCCACCCCCCCACCCACCCCCCCCCCCCACCCCACCCACACCCCACTCATCCCTTCAACCCCCCCCCCACCCCCCCCCAATATTCATTATCAAAACCATTCTCCACCAAGACGTCCCCCCACCCCCCCACCCTCCAAACCTAATACACACACTATGTTTGTTCCCTTAACACCTCACTTCCCATTTTCCAACCTGTGAATGTAGATATCACCGCCCTTAATTTTGATTTTTTTTAAAAAAAAACTCACAACCTAATTAATATAAAACACAACCCAACACAAAATCTTAAAACAATATACTAAAAAAAATATACTAACAAAAAACTATAAAATTTAAAATAAATATAAACCACACAAAACAATCTATATTAACATAATAATATGATCTTTAACTAAATATCTAGAACACACACATCTAACACACGCACAATTTACCATCGTAAAAGATATATAATCTGCTCTCCAATATTTTTTGAAAGGAAAAAAATTAAACAAAACAAGAAAACTTTTTATAGCAAATATGTTTATTTAATATTTTCCTGAACTATCACACACATCACACACACACACACACAAATTAATTATTCAAATGTCTATTTATACTAAATTCTTGAAGGTGTTGGAACTACACACACACACACAACATACTTCAGTTTGATTTGATGTTTTTTACACAATAAAGACAAATTCTGAAAAACGAAACAAACATATATGAAATATTAACATTCCGCTAATATAAATATAACAAATCCACATACCAAAAATAAACAACCTTTGTTGCAGACTACTACTTCCCATAACTCATCATTTATTACTCTACTTGTATATAAATGATTCTGTTAACAGTTTCGCACCTGTATCTACTGCCATTTTGGATTCACACCTCGCAGATTCTCTCAATCTCGGACGAACAAACGCGATCACTGCTCCCTGCCAGATCTCATGAGTTTGCGTTGATCCTTTGTGTAATGTCATAGTCAGGCAGGAATACCCTATCATTTTTGTTTCTCCTTACCACTTCAGCATTATATATAAGGGCCAATTGATAGCTGATATTGATATTCATACACTTCCTGAAACTATAATGACTTCCAATTGAAGCATGATTATTCAACTTCCTGAACATAAATAAAGCTTTCTAATCGTTCCACCGCCTCCTTCTTACTTCGATTCTCTTCTGCTGATGTATTGTACCCTTTTACACTCCAAACCATGTATATTACTTTGATGCACTTAATTGTTTCGCCTTTTTTCTGTACGTATTAGGCGCGATTCTCAAATGGATTGAGCTATGGAAATTTTGCTTATCTGAGCTTTTTTTGCATGCTGTATATTTTAGTTCCTAATTCATTATTCTATATAAAATAGCTAAATCG